>OY728136.1:281894730-283247230 GCA_963277665.1 Viscum album | reverse complement strand
TAGTAATCCATAAAATATAAGGATATAAAAATGTATTACATTGTTCACGGAGATGATAGGAAGTAAGTACACATGATTTTTTCTACTTTTTGGTGGATAGAAAAAATAAAAGAAAATAATAATTCACTTTTATAGAATAATTATTATAACATATAAATGATATTTAGTCATTAAATCTATCTTTATTACTATCCACATAAAATGAAAATGAGAAATGGATGACATTTCTTAATAGTGGTGGTAGTCAATATGTATGCATGAACGATGTTCTCATTTTCCGATGGATTAGATGGGAAGAAGGTAGATACAATATTAGAATTTCAGAATTATAATTAGGTCATGAATATCATATATAATCATTAAACTTATCATAACACCCATCCATAAAATATGGTGATGAAAAATGAATTGTATCATTTTGTGGAGATGGAAATCTGTATGCACACATGAGTGATACTTTTACTTTCCATTTGATGGGAAAGAGGGTGGATAATTGTGGTTTTAAAAACATAATAAAATTTTAGTATATTTATGATAATTAATTTATTATTTATGATAAATTCCATATATTTATAATTATTAAAATAATAAATAAGTTGAAAGAGTTCGGTTAAAACTATTTCCCAATCTTCAGGAGGCCTACTTTAAATCCTCTCTTATGGAACCTAGGGTTGGTTTTTTGGGGTGAACATAACCCATGGAACATGTATAATTATTTTTAGAAGATAAATGTTTAGAAATTGGTTTATTTTTTTCTCAATTAGGTGTAAAGAAGAGAATGAAGGGGTTTCCTTTTATAAGGGAGGGAAATGTCACACTTGGAATTATTAAAAATATTAGAATATAACTAATTCATTACATAGAAAAATGATTCAAAATAGAAATAGAATAAAATATAAGGTTTTATATAGTTTAAATACTATCAATAAATAAAACTTTTATAGGTTTAAGTGGTATTTTAAACCTTATCTTTTAGTTTAACCCCTTAGTTATCATAATTTAACCTTAACTGTGGTAACTTGTTTTTTCACACTCAAGGGGTAATAAGTATACTTATACGATGAAAATTGGATCATAAATGAAAAATATATGACATTTTAATCCATAAATTATATACCTTATTCCCTTTCAATTTTTTTAAATAATATTTTTTTCCATAAAATATTATTATTGTCATTTTTGACAGTATTCATAAAATTTGAATTCAAATACATCAAAAAATATGAACATAAAATAGAAACCATAAAAATATTCCTAATATGTTATATTAATATAAAAATAAATCTTTCAAAATATATCACTCAAATTATATTACTTTTAATATTTTGAAAATCATATATTTTATTTTTTATTAGTTGAATAAATACTGTGTCAGCATTGCCTAAGCATTTAATGTATTTTTATTATAAATAAAAATTATAAATCAATTATCTCCATTAAAATAATTTTATAATTATTTAAATAACAATATATATTAATTAAAAAATTTCTTTTGTGCCTCTTTGAACGAATAAGATATATTAAAAAGTAAGAAAGTGGCATTTTTTTATTTTTTTCTTTAAAAATTAAATTGTTAATTTTTCTAGATAATTGTCCCTTGACCTGTTACATTTATATACTAAGGTGATTAGGGTTGAATTAAATTCATTATTTCTGAATTTATCTGAAAAATGATGACCTTATCACTTAGTTTTAACCAAGATTAGATTGATTTATCCTTTATTGAGCTGATAAATTTTACCACGGTTCCTATTCATAATGCCTAAATATAAAATGGATCTATTTTAGAAATTTTAACCTATTTATTCCAAATATTTAATCAAATATTATTAAATTCAATACCAATAAGTGGTATAATTTAATTTTATAATAAGCGCATAAAACATGATGAAAACAAGTTTTTATAAAAATATATTTGAAAGAATAAAACTGAATTTATTCCTATCTCATGCCTAAAAAAAATAGATGGATGTTAAAAAATAAAAATGAATATGTAACATATAAATTTAATTAAAATCATTCACTAATAATTGTTAATTTAATTTATTAATATAAAAACATATTGCAAGCATAAAAACTAATTTTTAGAAAAAAAAAACTCTCTATTACTTTCACATGATTTTTATTTCCATTTACAATCAATTGATTATATGTGAATTTATTACATACATAAATTTTCCATAATTTACTTAGTCATATTATTACTCTCCAATTTACAAGAATGGCCCGAAGGCCTTCATTTTTTTATTATTTTCTGAAAATCCATATTTCAAGGGGTGAGGTGGAACCCTAACAAGGCATGAAGGCTTAGATACAATTAAATGAACCGTATTTCTTAGAGGGAATCAACCAGACAATAAAATTTGGAGCTGCTCCTCCCCATCATATGTCATGATATAACACTCCACCTTCATAGGTATGGTCGTCTAGCTATCCTATACAATGTTACACAGGCCCAGTTCCGATGGTAATGCCATACCCTCTCATTTATGTATGTTGTATTTTCATGAGGCCTTGACAATATTCCGATGATGATCAATATTATGAATTCCCTTACTATAAAACCAATTATTATTATCCACGTGGTTATTTAAATTGATATTTTATCAATGGATATACTACGTGATCATATTATCAGTTATATGAATTTTTTTAATTATTATTTATTCCTCCCATATTAGTCATGCCTTGTTTATTCAATAATAAATTCTAAAATAAAATACCCCTTACTAAGCATTTTAGTTCACGCTTATTATGTTTACTTTCCCATAGTTTCTTAAGAAGAGTATTATATATTATATTTATATATGGTTATAATTTGTGGAGAATTTTGTAGTGGATTTTGAATACTTATGGTAAAAAAATTATCCTTGTATTAGTGGAAAAATGTCAATTTGATGGGATAATATGGGTTTTGTTAGTTAAAATATTTTCCTAACTCTCCAAAAATCTCAAACTAAAATTTCTTGTGTGAGTATGTGACTCAATGTTTGTTGTTTATATTGTAAATATGAATGAATAAGTATGGGTTTCTTAAGTTGGTTTCAAATAAATATATAAAGGAAATATTTTTAACACTAAATCTGAGAGAGCAGGTCCAAGGTATCTCATTTGGTGTCAAATAATGGTTTAGATAACTTTATAGGTTAATATGTTATTATATGTGGACAATTTAAGTGTTTGGAATACCATCATGGGTTAAAAAATGTAAGGCTTATCACAAGTTTAATGGAATAAATACCCCTTTTTAAGTATTATGTGATCTGATTTTGAGGTGATTAATGATATTTTAGATATTTTTATTTTTTATTTAGGAAGAATTCATGAATTATGTATAATAAGAACTTAGGGTCTGTATGTAATTTTATTTCAATAAAAATTAGGTTATTTTGGGAAAATATTGATTTCTTTTGGGAGTATACCTGATTTAGGTATTTTGGTTTGTATGAAATTTTTATGTTGTTTTAGGATTAAAGGGTATGTATTTTTATAGGAGTAAATATTTCCATGAATTTGAGGTTTATGTGATGGTAATAAAGATATTGATTTAATTATTATTCAAAATTAGGACTAGGATACATTTGTCACGACCCATCCTCGGAGCCCGTGTCGTGACTACCCCATGCCCGCCTTCCATAGGCCAGGGGCTGGTGACTAGCACCAAAGGCGTAAATCCCGATAAAAAGGGAAGACATTGCCTTTATAAAGTAAACAAACACCATAGAGTACGCAAGCTGAGTAAACACCAAGTAAACTGAGTACAAAAGTAATTGCTGGAAAGTAAATGGGCCAGAATACAAACACAACTGAAAATAAAGTACAACTGAAAAGGAAGTACAACAACATAAAAGTAAAGCAGTGAGTCTGATCCTTCCTCTGGAAATCCCACCTGAAGGGTGGGTACAGATAGTCTCCTCTCCCCCTCGTCTCTAGCCGTCCGCTCCGAGTACGTCCCGTCCAGTGATCCACCTCCAGGTACCGTCCAGCTCAACGAGCTCCCACCTCGATCAGTGCTACCCATCGTCTGCATCCAACACAACGTTGTGAGAGCATAGCCCTTGAAGGGGTGAGTATACGCTACTCATTAGGAACCCCGAGACCCCTGAAGGTCTCCCAGAATCCACGAAGGATAAACCACAAAGGAAAGATACAATCATGAAGTATCAACCAACTATACTTAGGTATATGCCCATACATATACCTAAGTCATCAATTCCAGCTCAGCTCTAGTGCAGGAGCCCAATAACAACCCAGTCCACACAGAAAAACATAACCCATTCCACATAGGAAATCACAACCCAATCCACACAGGAAAGCACAACCCAATCCACACAGGAATGCACAATAATCATGTCGATGATAATGATTGCAATTCAAGACTCAGCTCAAATAGGTATACTTCTTCGTAAGATGATAGAGATGATCAGATGTAGCCACTGATTCATCTAAGATTTCGAACCCACATAGGATACAATACCAGCTAAGCTGTTGAACCCACAAAGGATACAAGACCAGTTACTCTGTCGGACCCACATAGGATACAAGTACAGAGTCAAATACTACCAGACCCACATAGGATACAAGAACAGTAGTCAAGTACTGCCGGACCCACATAGGATACAAGAATAGTAGTCATCTCCGTAGAACCCACGGAGGATTCCAGTATGGTCGTCGTCACTACCGAACCCATGGAGGATCACAATACATTCGTCATCGTCATCGCAGTCGCAGTTAGCTCAAGGGTTCCTACACACAACATGCTCGATTCCGGGACGGTCTGCTCCACAAGCCAAGGGGTCGATACATCAACTGACATGAAGTCCAGAGTTGATGTATCCCAAAGCTCCGTCTTGTCAATAGGAACTCAACGTGACAGACGACGCGTCAATCGGACGCCCAGTCTAAGAGTTATTGGATTTTTCGTCCCAGGGGCCCGTTTTTTTTAAGCTATAACCAACCCGACCATACTCCAACTGTGTCCAAACCTCGAGAAGACTAAGCTAAAAGAACCTTCTCACTAAAAATAATCCAAAAAAGTCGACGGCACGTAAATCGGATGTCCGGAGCTCAAGTTATAAGTGTTTCCATTCCGAGGGCCCGGTTGGTTTCGTGTTCGAACCAACCTGGCCATACCCAAAGTTCTCCAAAACCCTGAGTGTTATATACTGAAATGACCGTCTTGATCCAAGGATCTCTACGTGACTGATGATGCGTCGTTCGAAGGTCTGTAGCCCAAGTTATAGGCATTTGAACGGATCTGTATGAAAACAGGGGGTTTGGGCCCGGTCTGACCCGACCCAATACCCCCTGGGTTAGCACAAATCGGGTCGACCCGACCTGGGTATGGGTCCGAACCAGTTGGGCATGGCCGGCCCCAGCTGGCGCGACCTGACCTAGCCGGTGCGGCCCGACCCGACGCGGGGGTCCGACCCACCGCAGGCGGCCCGACTCGGAGCGGGCGGCCCGACCCAGCACGGGCGGTCGGGCCCAACGCGGGCGGTCGGGCCCGACGCGGCTGGTTCGGCCCGGTGCGGGCGCTCGTGCGGTGAGCGGACGCGGATGGGGGAAGGGCGCCACCCCCTTTGAACCGAACGATGGACCACACGGGGTCCGCCCTGTCTATTAACCAGGGGTTTCAACCCCCAGTTTTCCAGGGTAGCGGTCGACCTTTATGGCTAGTCGTTTGGTTCATGCGGGACCCGCCGGGGTCCCGCCTCTAAGGTGTGTCGGTGGCCCGCTCAGCTGGCCGCCTCCCAGAACCGCCGTGGCCATGGGCCGCTGCTCTTGGCCGTCCAGCGCGGTGCGATGGCGCCGCGCCCCTTCGACGCAGCCTTCTCTCTGTTGCAGCCTCCTTTGGCTTTACCGGCACGGCGCGACGATGCCACGCTCCTTCGCTGTGACCCGCTCCAGTCGCGGTTCCCTCATTTCTGCGCGGTTCCATTGCACCACGCCGCCTCCGTTCGAAGCCACGAAAATAATCAACAACAAAAGGGGTGGAGTTTCGGCCGTGTTCGTGCGGTCCGACCTCGTCCGATATATTGATAACAGAGTGCCAATATTAATGATGAACGTCGAAATAATCATGAATGTGAAAACAACCCCTACCTCGAAAAAGTTTGCGGAAGCTAGCATCGCGGAAAACGGCGTCGCGGGGTGAGGCTCCATATACGACGATGGAGATTGTCCGAGGAGGAAGCGACGTCTCCCTTTCTTTGACGTGGAGAGAAGATGGAATAGCATTTCGGCGTTCTTCGCGTTCTTCAAGGAGGAATATGAAGTTCTTCAAAGTGTAGAACTCTCCCTATATCAACACAATGAAGCAACCAAGAATAAAATAAGGCCTTTGACTTATTTTATTACCTTTTCCAACATTTTAAAATTCAAAAACCTAAACTCACTTAATTAATTAGTCTTGAATTGTCTAAATTAATGGTGAGTTTAGTTGGCATGAATTATTGTGGAAGAGGGTAGCCACAACATTTAATACATGGGAGGTTTATAGGGGTTAAATAATTTGAAAAGTTAGGGGCTCGTATGAGACCCGCCTCACTAATATCCTACAAAGAGTTAGGTTTTTAGTGGGTCCCACCCCAACTCCCACACATGGGAGTTAACCTCTTGTAAGTGAAAAATTGAAACACAGCTTATTTCACTTAATTCTTAATCCACATTTTTTAACAACTCTTCACAAGCAAACAAAACTCCAGAAAAGGTCTTCCTAAGAAATTACTAGCGCTACGGTTCCATCGGTGCCCTCAGATTTCGATTCCGAGCACCAGTTCAAAAGTTAGAAAACCCGCTCATTCGTTCACTGAATGTACCTGATCTAAACTTCGGAAATTGATTCCGGGCACACCGGGCCTCAAAATCAGGTGCCGTCAGAAACTACGTACTCGTAAAATCCTAAAGAATTTAAGAAAAAAATTTCTTTGAAATTTAAGGGTCGTTACATTACTCCCACCTCAGGGCCTTATGTACCCATAAAGATACATCACAAACTAGGGAAACAAATGAGGGTACTGAGCACGAATCTGAGCCTCCCACTCCCAAGTTCTCTCTTGGAGGTTCCCATGCTGCCACCTGATGTGAACTAGAGGAATCGACTGCCCACATAGGACCCACTCCTGTCGATCCTCGATCTCCATCGGGACCTCCTCAGAATTAGCCCCATCATTGATGACTAGCTCCCCATGGTCTATGATATGCTTCAGGTTGTGCACGTATCTCCTCAGCTGAGATACGTGGAAGACGTCATGCACTCGGTGCAACTGAGGTGGTAGAGCCAGGCGATAAGCCACCTCGCCTATCCTGCTGAGGACCTGGAATGGTCCTATGAAGCATGGAGACAGCTTGTCGCCCCAACCAAATCTCCATAATCCACGTCTAGGTGAGGCCTGTAAGAAAACGTGGTCGCCATCCTCGAAGTATAGTGGTATGCGCCTCCCATCAGCATAAGACTTCTATCGGCTCTGAGATGTCCTCATCCGCTCCTGTATGACCTGGACCTTCTCTGTCGTGTCCTGGACCATCTATGGTCCCACAAGTACTGACTCCCTAGGGTCTGTCCAGCACAGAGGTGATCTGCAAGGTCGGCCGTACAATGCCTCATAAGGTTCCATCTCGATGGTGGAGTGGTAGCTGTTGTTGTACGCAAACTCCACCAAGGGTAGGTGATCCTCCCAGCTTTGACCAAAGTCGAGGACACATGCAAGGAGCATGTCCTTGAGAGTTTGAATGTTCCTCTCCATCTGACCATACATCTGAGGGTGAAAGGCAGTTCTCAGGAATAGCTACGTACCAAAAGACACATGAAACCCCTTCCAAATCCGGGAAGTAAAGAAAGCATCTCAATCAGATACTATATATAATGGAACACCATGAAGTCGTATGATCTCCTGAAGGTAGATTCGTCCCAAGCTCTCCACTGATCACTGCTCTCTGATGGGTAAGAAGTGGGCCGACTTGGTGAGTCGGTAGACGATCACCCAAATGGAGTCGTGTCCTTTGGAAGTAAATGGAAGTCCAGTCACAAAATCCATAGATATCCCATCCCACTACCACTCTGGGACCTCCAAGGGTTGTACCAAGCCTGCTGGTACCTGGTGCTCTGCCTTCAACTACTGGAAGGTGAGGCATCGAGAAACAAACTCTGTCACAACTTTCTTCATACTCGGCCACCAGTGCTGTCATCTGAGATCCTGGTACATCTTCGCTACTCCTAGATGTACCGCTAATGGGAAAGTGTGAAACTCTCTCAGCACCTCCTCCTGTAAAGCAGTTGGTACCATGGTATGTCCTCTGAAAAGGATGACATGCTCTCCTCCTATAGAGAATCCATCAGGTTCCTGTCCTGAGGAAATCTGTGCACGCTGTGTCTCACAGTCAACGTCCCCACACTGTGCCTCTCTGACCCGCTGAAGAAGTGGAGGAGTGACTATGAGTGACTAAAGAAAGGCTACTCCATATCTATCCACGAAGGATATCTTCAAAGCGGCTAGCTGCTCTATCATCTCTCCAAGTAGCCGAATGCCCGTCCTCCTTATGAGAGCATCGACTACTACGTTCCCCTTCCCAGGAGTATAGACTATCTCAAAGTCATAGTCCTGTAGGAACTCTATCCATCACCGCTGTCTTAGGTTCAAGTCCTTCTGAGAGAAGATGTACCTGAGACTCTGGTGGTCAGAATAGACTATAAAGTGCTCACCCATCAAATAGTGTCGCCACATCTTCAGAGCAAAGACAACTGCTGCTAACTCCAGGTCATGGGTAGTGTAGTTCTGCTCATGTTGCCTCAAATTTCATGATCTATAGGTGATCACTGCACACTCCTGCATCAGGACACTCCCGAGTCCGGTCCCTGATGATTCGTAGTATACTATGTACCCTACTCCCTCCTCCGGTAGCCTCAAGATGGGTGCACTGGTCAATCTCTGTCTCAGCTCCTGGAAGCTCTGCTGATATCTATCTGACCACACGAAGGGTTTCCCCTTCTTCGCCAAAGCTGAAAGCGGTGCTGCAACTCTGCAGAAGTCTGACACAAATCTCCAGTAGTACCCAGCCAAACCTAGGAAACTCCGCACCTCCGTCACGCTCCTCATTGGCTTCCAAGCAAGCACTGCCTCAATCTTCGCAGGATCCACCGCAAATCCCACCTCAGAGATGATGTGTCCCAAGAAGTGTACCTCACATATCTAAAACTGACACTTTGTGTAACGACCCAAAGTTTCATTAATGGAAATCCATCTTGATCTTATTAAATGTCTCTTTATATAAAATGTTTTATAAAATGTCAACTTCTTTGGTTTTATGATAAGAGTTGCGACCGTTACTTTTATAGTCATTGAATAGTGACCACATTATTAGTATAAATATAAGACCTTAACAAATCCAATTGACTCAGACAAAGGAAGCGATGACCTCATCCAGTAGAATTTCCCCATATGAATACCATTTGTCGGATCTCCGAAAAGAGGTGGAGTCTTTGGGCTTCACCCTTGACCAAGCCCAAGCTGAGCTTCATTATGTCAAGCTCGAATGTGACCGTCTACGGGAAAAGTGGAGGTTGATTGAAATTACCACTCGAGAGATGTTATCCGAGCTACCCCAAGAGTCTGTCACCATCGCACACCTTACCCTTAGGTCTTATGCGGCTGTTTTAAGGGGTTATGTAACAAATAAGTAGTACTATGTTCATATACATTATTTTTTTTGTATATAATAATGAATATAATTTCTAGTCATTTTTGATACATTGTAGAAAGTTTTTAAAGTACAAATGGTGTTTTTAGTTATTATTTAATTAAGAAATATATTTTATTAAATTAAGGGATTTTTGAATTAAATAATATTTTAATAAAATAATATTATTAAATTAATTTTTATTAAATATAAATGATCCTATAATTTTATGAATTCAATTAAAATTTTTTTATAGTTTGAAAGCCATTTCTGTCAAAACCCGTGAATTTTAGATAAAAGTTTGTTTTTATTTTAAAAGTGAAAATTAACATATTTAAAAATCTTTTTAGATAAAATAAATGTTATTTTTGGAATCAGTTTGTCGAAATTATCCAACGGTGAATTTTTCATAATTTTCTGAGAGTGTCAAATTTTTGAGTAAAAAATAAATATCGTTTAAATATATAATGTATTTTATGAGATCATAATGACCCAATAGTGATGTAATAAAATAATATAATCTTTATTTTCGTCCAATATATGTTTTATCATTAAAATAATGTGATTTTGGGTTTGGTTGACTTACTTTTCAAAGCATTAATGGACACCTCAAGACATATTCAACACTTTGCCTTTTTAAATTAATTTCCATGGGAGTGTGACTCACCTCCACATAAGAAACCATATTATTTTAAGAAGTTAGGACTTGGTCTATATAAAATATTGTTTTCCTATTCCCTTTTCCAAAAACCATGGGCAAAAACCATGGGATGGTTTGTGGTTTGGATTAATTTAATGTAAGGGGACCCAAACCTAAATAATAAAGAATTCCTTCACCTTTACTATATAATCCCACCCAAGCTCCCACTTCCTCCTCACTAAAATATCTTGGAGTTTGTCAAACCTCTTCCCTACTCTCTCTAGAATCCTCCCAAGGTTCCCCAAGCTCCCAAGAAGCCTCTCACAAGCCTCTCTCTAGCATTTGGAAGCACACTTCCAAGTAAGGGTTTTTTCTTCCTTTCTCATTTTTTGTCAATTTTCTTTAAGTTGTATTCCCCTTTTAATTTCAATTAGGAATGTTGGGGTATGGTTTCGAACCTCCCCCATACTTCCCCCTTATTGTTTGAATGATGGGAGACCCCTTTCTCTCTCATTAAATGCCTCCCATGTACACCTGTTACTATGCCAAAATTCTGAAAGGAACTTCTCTCTCCTCTTTTATATTCAAGCAATACATTTGTATCATGAATCTAAATTCCATTAAAATTATTGGGAAATGTATCTATATGAACTCATTACTGTCCATTTCATGTAAATATGATGAGGAACCCCTTTATCTCTCATAAACCTTTTTTATGAATTCTTATGTCACGCCGTTACACTGCCGAAATCGCACCGATTTTCTAAGCCAATGTCATTGTGTAGTGAATACCATACCCACTTCTCCATCAAGGGTATTCAAATTTATGCACATTTACTTATTGATTGTAAAGTTTCATGTATGAATTACACATTCCTTTATCATGGAATAAATGATTATGTTTTATGAATCCATGTTTTATGATCTATGTGGCACACTTATGCATGAAATGAAATGTTTAAGAAGGGTGCGCCTTTATAGCACTCCAATGCATTGGGTAAAGTATAGTATCATGATACTCCATGTGCAATGATTGTTGAATAATGCTAATTCAAGTGCAATTAGGGTTTACTCGTGCTTTATGTGCAATGAGGTTTTACTCATGATGTATGTGCAATGAGCCTTAGCTCATGCTAATTCCATGTTAAGTATTGTTTCCACATTTCCATGTTATGATTATCATGATTTATCATGCCTTTATGTTCATGTTTCTTTTATGCTCTATTGATATGCCTATTGTCTATCTTGTATTGTACTCCTCCTGTTATTCCATGTGTACTCCCTTACTGGGCTTTATAGCTCACCCTTTTCTTATGCATGTCCTCAGGTTATCCCATGTAATGCTAAGTACGAGGGAATGTAGTGGTCATGTAAAGGAAGTTTTCAATAAAGATGTTGCATTTCATGTTTTAAGTTTTTATGTAATGATCCTAAGCCCCAAAGATACTAAACCTCTCGATCTTCTTTGTTGTATCAAGTGAAGTTTTATGTAATAAAGCATGTTTAAGTTGTAATAAAAAGAAGGGTTGTCATAGTTGGTATCAGAGGATAGGTTTAGTTATTTTTGGGATTAGGAAAACCCTAGTAAAGACTTAGATACAAGACTAAGTATAATAAAAAAATCCCTAAGTTTTGGTAAATACTAAGTAAGTGGTTTATCAAACAAATACATCCCTGTCTGGATACGAGCAGGTAGAGACGGATCTAGCATAGATGTATCCTAGGGGTAAAACCCGAAAACACCGCTTTGAGCTAGACTCGAATGGGAACTGGTGCATGAAAACAGGCCTTGCTGCACTCTTGGTTACGACACTCCCAGGGGATATGTTTTGATAAATTCACAATCTTAGTATGAACCCTTATTAAGGGAAAAATGCCCCTAAGAATATATGTTAGAAAGTAGATCATGAAAAGCCTAGATTGAATCCTATAGACTCACGAGTTAAAGAAATTAATGTTTATTTATAAGTCATCAACTTTTGTCTTTGGATTACCTTTTATGTGTTACCCCTAACTTTCCTTTTTTTCCAGCCAATGGCTGATAATAGGAGGACTCGGGCTAACAACCGTTGTGAAGATCAGTGTGATGATTGTACTAATGAGATGCCCAATCCAATGGGAGCGGGAATCGCAAACTTTGTCACTCTTCTCTCTCAGATAACTCAAGTTTTGAATAGAAACACGGGTCAAGAGGAACGTTCAACCCCCTCCTAAGAAAGAACAAGTCTCTATCGAGAGATTCATGAGACAAAGGCCTCCTACTTTTAGTGGATCATCTGATCCCATGATCGCTGAACAGTGGATCAACTCCATTAAAAAGATCTTCTCCATCCTTCAATGTTCTGAACAAGAGAAGGTTCTCCTGGTGGCTTATCGTATGGAGGGTGAAGCTGATCAATGGTGGACGTTGATAAAAAATACGAAGCATAAGGAGGAGATCGAGGCATTGGAAAGGAAGAATTTCCAGAAGATGTTTTTTGATAAATATTTTCCGCACACCCTCTGGCTTAATATGGAAAGGGACTTCCTTTCCCTCAAGCAAAAAGATGAGGAATCCATTGAAGCGTACAAGGAAAACTTCACAAGGCTTGCACGATATGCTTCCGGCTTTGTCGTTACCCCCGAATGCAAGGTTGACCACTTCATTGGTGGGCTGAAGCCTAGCTTGCGGAAAGCATTAGCGATCCATGACTTTGACAGCTATGAGGAAATTGTCTGATGTGCCCTCAAGGTCAAAATAGAGATCGGAGAATCATAGGGGTATCATGGGGATAAGAAGCGTAAGGTGGACTTCAATTCTGGTGGGCCGATGGATAAATCCAACGGCGCTAAGAAGTTCCAGCACCCCACTTTCCAAAAGTGTGGAAAGAAGCACCCTGGAAATTGCCTTAAGGGGACGAGAAAATGCTTCAGGTGTGAGAGAGAAGGGCACCTAGCTGTTAACTGTCGGCAAGAAGGACCCATGGCTACGACAGAGGAGAGGAATGCTCTGTTCGAACCTCAACGAGTTGTTCAATGCTATAAATGCAAATAACTGGGTCATTTTTCAAATCAGTGCCCTAATCCAAGGGTTATCGGAGGCAACCAACAACCTCCAAGACAGAAAGGAAGATATTTTTCCATCACTTCTACCGAAGTGAACCCCGACAACGAAGTGGTGACAGGTACACTAGTTATTCATTCAATAATAGAGAACATACTTTTTGATTCAGGTTCTACGCATTCTTTTATATCTTGAAAGTTTTGTAGAATAATCCCAGCACCACCACAAATCATGGAAGTAAAGATGTCGGTGAGTACGGAAAATGGGGAAATCATTGCATCCCATGATTATAAGTCCTCCCCTGTTATAATCTGTAGATTGAATTTCCCAGTAAACCTCGTCATACTCCCTCTGGTGGAATTTGATGCAATTCTTGGCATGGATTGGCTTTCTTTATATAGACCCAACATAAATTATCAGAAGAGGGAAATCTCACTCTATATGGAGAATCGACCCCCGATTCTTTACAAGTGTCAGTAGGAAGATGAATCTCCTTTAGCTCCATCATCTCAAGTATGGATATTACTGCCCTATGAGCACGCGTATCTGGATCAGATGATTGAGTCCAAAGAATAAACCATCCTTGAAGAAATGCCTATTATGAGGGAATTCACGGAAATTTTTCCCGAGGAACTGCCTGGTCTTCCTCCTAGAAGAGATGTTGAGTTCTCAATTTAACTTATACCTGGGGCATTATCAATATCCAAGACTCCATATAGAATGGATATTGTTGAGCTTGAAGAGCTGAAGAAACAACTACAGGAGAATCTGGACAAAGGGTTTATATGCCCAAGTGCTTCACCATGGGGTGCACCGGTTCTCTTCGTCAAGAAGAAGGATGGGTCAATGCGGCTTTTCATCGATTATCATGAACTTTACAAAATCATGATAAAGAACAAGTATCCTCTCCCACGAATTGATGACTTGTTCAATCAGTTGCGTGGAGCACAATACTTATCCAAGGTGGACTTGCGGTCGGGATACTATCAAGTAAGGGTGAAGAAGGAAGATATCCCCAAGACTTCTTTTCGTACAAGGTATGGGCACTATGAATTCATAGTAATGCCTTTCAGAATAACCAATTCTCCAACAATATTCATGGACTTGATGAATAGAGTCTTTAGAGATTACCTTGAAAAATTTGTGGTAGTCTTTATAGATGATATTCTAATATACTCCAAAACCAAGGAGGACCATGAGGAGCATTTAAGAACTATACTAGAGACTTTACGCAAGGACAAGCTCTATGCAAAGTACAACAAGTTTGAGTTATGGTTGAAGTAGGTCTCATTATTGGGCCATATCATTAGAAGTAATGGAATATCTGTGGACCCCTCCAAAACTGATGCAATTGAGGGATGGCCGAGGCCAACATCGGTAACGAATATCCATAGCTTCTTGGGGTTAGTTGGATATTATCGAAGATTTGTGAGAAATTTCTCACGATTGTCCAACCCACATAACAAGCTAACTCTAAAGGGAGTAAAGTCTTCTTGGAGTGATGAATGTGAAGAAATATTCAAGGAGTTGAAAAGGAGGCTTATCACTGTGCCCGTGCTCAGTTTACCCACAAGTGGGGAACTTTTTGTGGTATTCAGTGATGCTTCGAAGAAGGGATTAGGATGTGTGCTGATGTAGAATGATAAAGTGATATCCTATGCCTCAAGGTAGTTGAAAATCCATGAACAAAACTATCCAACGAATGATATGGAGTTGGCGGCGATGATATTTTCCTTGAAAATCTGGCGGCATTATCTCTATGGAGAGAAATGTGAGATATTTACTGACTAAAAGAGTCTTAAATATATATTTACACAGAAAGAGATTAATATGAGCCAAAGAAGATGGATAGATCTCATCAAGGATTATGACTGTTCAATACATTACCACCCTGGGAAAGCCAACAAGGTGGCGGATGCCCAAAGTAGAAAGGATCCAGCGATTCTATCAATGATGAGAATTGGTAAGGATCTAATCTTCTTAGACATGATGAAGATGGATATGGGAATCATAAAGAAGGGAACATAATCAATCCTTTCACAAATGATTTCTCAACCATATCTTTTGGAAAGGTTAAAGGATTCTCAAATGGATGATATGAGAATTCAAGAAAAAGTGGAAGATATCAAAAAGGGAAAATCCTCGGAGTTTAATTTTATTGTGGAAAGAATTGTGCGGTTTGGGAAAATAGTATGTGTTCCATCAAGTCCGGAGCTGAAGAAGTAACTTTTGGATGATGCACATAGTTCAAATTTCTCTATTCACCCAGGGAGCACAAAGATGTATCGAGATCTCCGAGAAAACTTTTGGTGGGATAATATGAAGAAGGAGATCTCTGAATATACATCAAAGTTCCTGGTGTGTCAGTAAGTGAAGGCAAGGAGGAAGAAGTCTAAGGGGATTATGAAACCATTGCCCATACCAGAATAGAAATGGGATAAAATCACCATGGACTTTGTCACCGGATTTCCAAGGGCATACAAAGGAAACCATTCAATCTGGGTTGTTGTGGATCGTCTTACAAAGACTACACAATTCATTGATATTTAGGAGGATTTCTCATTGGATCAACTGGCACAGATATATATTAGGGAAGTGGTAAGGTTGCATGGATTACCACTATCTATTGTGTCTAACCGAGATACAAGATTCACCTCTAAGTTTTGGAAGAGTCTTCAACATTCTCTTAATACTGAACTGAACTTCAGTACGACCTATCATCCCCAAACTGATGGCCAATCCGAGCAGACTATCCAAACACTTGATGATATGTTGAGAGCGTGCTCAATGGACTTTAAAGGAGGATGGGATCAACATCTTCCTCTGGTTGAGTTCTCTTATAATAACATTTTCCACTCGAGCATCCAAATGGCACCATATGAAGCCCTTTAGGGGAAAAGGTGCAGAACACTGACATGTTGGGATGAGGTCGGTGAACGTAAGCTTCTTAGACCAGAAATGGTCGAGGAAATGGTGGAGAAGGTGAAAACCATTCAGCAGCATATCAAGGCAGCCCGGAGTTGACAGAAGAGTTATGCAGATAATCGTCGATGAGACCTTGAGTTTAAAGTTGGAGACATGGTGTTTCTACGCATATCTCCATGGAAGAAGGTCATGAGGTTTGGAAAGAAAGGGAAGTTAAGTCCAAGGTACATTGTCCCCTTTGAGATTCTTGATCGTGTTGGGGATGTGGCATATCGAATAGCACTTACACCTACCATGGACAAGGTGCATGATGTCTTTCATATATCCCTCTTAAGGAAGTACATACCGGACCCTTCACATGTACTCTCTTCCGAGGTGGTACAATTGGAAGATGATCTTTCTTATGAGGAGCAACCAGTGAAGATCATAGATCATAGATAAAAAGTTCTACGAAATAAGACAATGCCCCTCATCAAGGTGTTGTGGAGAAACCAAAAGTTTGAAGAAGCAACTTGGGAGTTGGAGGATATGATGAAGCTGAGTTACCCACATTTGTTTTAGTGTGGGAAAAGGAAAATTTCGAGGGTGAAATTTCTTAAGGGGGGAATATTGTAACGACCCAAAGTTTCATTAATGGAAATCCCTCTTGATCTTATTAAATGTCTCTTTATATAAAATGTTTTATAAAATGTCAACTTCTTTGGTTTTATGATAAGAGTTGTGACCATTACTTTTATAGCCATTGAATAGTTACCACATGGTTAGTATAAATATAGGACCTTAAAAAAACCAATTTACTCAGACAAAGGAAGCGATGGCCTCATCCAGTAGAATTTCCCCATACGAAGCCCATTTGTCGGAGCTCGGAAAAGAGGTGGTGTCTTTGGGCTTTTCCCTTGACCAAGCCCAAGATGAGCTTCATTATGTCAAGCTCAAACATGACCGTCTATGGGAAAAGTGGAGGTTGATTGAAATTACCACTCGAGCGATGTTATCCGAGCCACCCCAAGAGTCTGTCACCATCGCACACCTTACCCTTAGGTCTTATGCGTCTGTTTTAAGGGGTTATGTAACAAATAAGTAGTACTATGTTCATGTACATTATTTTTTTGTATATAATAATGAATATAATTTCTAGTCATTTTTGATACATTATAAATAGTTTTTAAAGTACAAATGGTGTTTTTAGTTATTATTTAATTAATAAATCTATTTTATTAAATTAAGGGATTTTTGAATTAAATAATATTTTAATAAAATAATATTATTAAATTAATTTTTATTAAATATAAACGATCTTATAATTTTATGAATGCAATTAAAATTTTTATTAAGGTTTGAAAGCCATTTTTCTCAAAACCCGTGAATTTTCGATAAATGTTGGTTTTTATTTTAAAAGAAAAAATTAACATATTTAGAAATCTTTTTTGATAAAATAAATGCTATTTTTGGAATCAGGACGTCGAAATTATCCAATAGTGAATCATTCACAATTTTCTGAGACAGTCAAATTTTTGAGTAAAAATTAAATACCATTTAAATATATAATGTATTTTATGACATCATAATGACCCAATAGTGATGTAATAAAATACTACAATCTTTATTTTTGGCCAATATCTGTTTTATCATTAAAATAATGTGATTTTGTGTTTGTTTGAGTTACTTTTCAAAAGCATTAATGGACCCCTCAAGACATATTTAACACTTTTCCTTTTTAAATTAATTTCCATGGGAGTGTGACTCACCTCCACATAAGAAACCTTATTATTTTAAGAAGTTAGGACTTGGACCTTATAAAATATTGTATTCCTATTCCTTTTTCCAAAAACCATGGTAAAAAACCACGGGATGGTTTGTGGTTTGGATTAATTTAATGTAAGGGGACCCAAACCTAAATAATAAAGAATTCCCTCACCTTTCCTATATAAACCCACCCAAGCTACCACTTCCTCCTAACTAAAATCCCTTGGAGTTCGTCCAACCTCTGCCCTACTCTCTCTAGAATCCCCCAAAGGTTCCCCAAGCTCCCAAGAAGCCTCTCACAAGCCTCTCTCTAGCCTTTGGAAGCACACTTCCATGTAAAGGTTTTTTCTTTCATTCTCATTTTTTGTCAATTTTCATTAAGTTGTATTGCCTTTTTAATTTTAATTATGAATGTTGGGTTATGGTTTCGCACCTCCCCCATACTTCCCTCTTATTGTTTGAATGATGGGATACCCCTTTCTCTCTCATTAAATTCCTCTCATGTACACCCGTTACTATGCCGAAATTCCGAAAGGAAGTTCTCTATCCTCTTTTATATTCAAGCAATACTTTTGTATCATGAATCTAAATTCCATTAAAATTATTGGGACATGTATCTATATGACCTCCTTACTGTCTATTACATGTAAATATGATGAGGAACCCCTTTCTCTCTCATCAGCCTTTTTTATGAATTCTTATGTCACACCGTTACGCTGCCGAAATCGCACCGATTTTCTAAGCCAATGTCATTGTGTAGTGAATACCATACTCATTTCTTCATCAAGGGTATTCAACTTTATGCACATTTACTTATTGACTGTATTGTTTCATGTATTAATTCCACATTCCTTTATCGTGGAATAAATTATTATGTTTTATGAATCCATGTTTTGTGATCGATGTGGCACACTTATGCATGAAATGAAATGTTTAAGAAGTGTGCGCCCTTATAGCGCTCCAATGCATTGGGTAAAGTATAGTATCATTATATGTCATGTGAAATGAGTGTTGAATCATGCTAATTCAAGTGAAACGAGGTTTTACTTGTGCTTCATGTGCAATGAGGGCTTACTCATGCTTTATGTGCAATGAGCCTTGAATCATGCTAAATCCATGTTAAGTGTTGTTGCCAAATTTCCATGTTATGATTATCAAGCTTTATCATGCCTTTATGTTCATGTTTCTTTTATGCTCTATTAATATGCCTATTTTCTAACATTTATTGTACTCCTCATGTTATTCCATGTGTACTCCCTTACTGGGCTTTATAGCTCACCCTTTTCTTATGCATGTCCTCAAGTTATCCCATGCAATGCTAAGTACGTGGGAATGTAGTGGTCATGTAAAAGAAGTTTTCAATAAAGATGTTGTATTTCATGTTTTATGTTTTTATGTAATGATCCTAATCCCCAAAGACACTAAACCTCTTGATCTTCTTTGTTGTATAAAGTGGAGTTTTATGTAATAAATCATGTTTAAGTTGTAATAAAGAGTAGGGTTGTCATACTTCGAGAGCTTACCATAAAGCTAGTGCTCTCAGAGTGTTTCCAGTACAACCCGCAAGTGGTAGGCATGCTCCTCATCAGTAGTCGAGTATATCAATATGTCGTCGATGAAGACTACAACAAATCGATCAAGATAAGGCTGGAAGATCCTATTCATGAGACTCATGAACACTACTGGAGTGTTGGTTACGCCGAAAGGCATAACCAAGGACTCATAGTGGCCATACCGACACATGAAAGCCATCTTCTGCACATCCTCGTCCCGAACTCTGAGCTGATGATAGCCTGACCTGAGGTCTATCTTTGAGAAAAATCGTGCTCCTTTGAGCTGATCGAAGAGGTCATCAATCCTCGGAAGCGGATACTTGTTCTTCACAGCCACCTGGTTCAGGCGACGGTAATCGACACAGAGTCGCAAGCTCCCATCCGCCTTCTTGGTGAAAAAAGTTGCGGAATCCCAGGGTGAAACACTGGGTCAGATGAATCCCTTGCCCTGCAAGTCCTCCAGCTATACCCGTAGCTCTCTAAGCTCGGCGGGAGCCATCCGATATGATGGAGTAGATATCGGGGTTGTCCCAGGGTATAGGTCAATATAGAAGTCTACCTCTCTGCGAGGAGGTAGTCCTATAATATCGTCAGGAAAAACGTCCACATACTGATCCACCACAACAGGAAAACTCGGACTCTGCACATCCACTGCTCCTAGGATGAGGCTAGCCAATTGATGAGTGATCGGCTGTCCTCTCCTCTGCGTGAATCCATCCTACACTGCAAAGGATCCCTTCTATCCGGTGAAGGAGAACCTGCTCCCATCGGTGCGGACACACCGCACCTTGTGCCTAATGCAGTCGATCTGAGCATGGACCATAGATAACAAATCCATGCCCAAGATGACGTCGTAAGGCCTCGACGCTGCTACAAGATGATCCCAACCGAAGCTCTCACCTCCTAGAGTAAGCTCACACTACCGACACTAGTGCATAATCGTTGAGTATGCTCCTGTAGGAGTCTCTAGCCATAAGGATCGAGCCAACGGCTCCGTCAGAATCTCCGAGCTCCGAACAAGGGCAGCGACAATGAAAGAATGACTTGATCCTATGTCTATAAGAACTGCAACAAGGGTGGATTAGACACAGATAGTACCTCAAATCATATCTGGTGCGTCGTGTTCATAGGCCTACACTGCCTGAAGCTGCGCCTACCTCTGTCCTCTAGCTCCCTGTGGTCAGGGTGGACATCTTAGGGGTGGTGGTGGTAAAGCCTCAAAATGTCGCCCACCACCTGCCGCTCGGCGAGGTCCTCTGCCTCGTCCGCCTGATGGTCTGGTACGCTTGGACCCTTGTGACATCCGTCGATTGCCAGCTGCAGAAGACTCTACTACGTGCCACCCTGCGGTAGGTCTCGCTGCTGGTGTAGGCTCAGCAAGAAAGCTCTCTACAATAAGGGCTTGCTTCAGTACTCCTGTTTGTGTCGGAATGCTGGGGGAGATCATCGATGCCCTGATCTCATGCCTCAGTCCCGGCTTGAAGGTTCGGGCCCGGAAGAATGGGTCCTGTACCATGTCCATGGAATAGCGCGAGAGATCGATAAATATCGCTGAGTACTGGGCTACCGTCATGCTGCCCTGCCACAACTGCAGTAACTCCTGAATGCGCACCGCACGGAGGGTGGCTGGAACTAACTCCGAGCAGAAGAGGCTCTCAAAGTCCGACCAAATGAGGGATGCCTCATCGTGCACCTGGAGAATTAGGCTCCACCATCTACCGGCTTCCACGTGCAGGAGACTCGCTGCAAGGATCACCATGAGGTCAGCTGGTGTCCCTAATAACCTGAAAAATAAAACAACAACTTCCAGTCAATCCTTGGCTTCCTGAGAGTCCCTCTCCTTGAGGAATCTGGGTGATCTCTGATGCTGAAACACGTGAAGTGCACTAAGGCGACGTTCACTCTCAGCGGCTGGGGCTGGTGGCATCGGTGGCTCGGCGGGTAGAGGTATCATAGGTGCCTCCGCTGTAATAGGGCCCTGCACCGAGGCCTAGTCGCTCGGTGGGCTGTCATCTCGCACAAAGCTCAGAACCCTAGCTGGCTACCATCGTGGGGCCATCCTGAAAAAAGATAGGTGCACCATGGTCAATATAGTATACCTGGTGAGCTGACACAAAGTAATCACAAAGAAAACTTTGAAACACACATGCAATCAATGTTTTCGTGCACTGAGTCAGAAATCAGAAGTCAGAGTCCTGGTATATGGATACGTCAGCCACCGCACCAACACTGGACTCCCTAGATTGATAACCACACTCAATACCCTTAACAATATTGCTTCACATAGAAGAAAGATCAGAGTCTTGAGTTCTGCGGTAGAACCGAACTCCTCTAATACCAATTTGTCACGACCCGTCCTCGGGGCCCGTAACGTGACTACCACAAGCCCGCCTTCCATAGGCCAGGGGCTGGCGACTAGCACCAAAGGCGTAAACCCTGATAAAAAGGGAAGGTATTGCCTTTATAAAGTAAGAAAAAACCACAGAGTACGCAAGCTGAGTAAAAACCAAGTAAACAGAGTATAAAGGTAAGTGATGGAAAGTAAATGGGCCAGAATACAAACCCAACTAAAAATAAAGTACAACTAAAAAGGAAGTACATCAACATAAAAGTAAAGTAGCGAGTTTGAGCCGTCCTCTAGAAATCCCACCTGAAGGGTGGGTACAGATAGTCTCCTCTGATCCTCGGCTCTAGCTGTCCGCTCCGAGTACGTCCCATCTAGTGATGTACCTCCAGGTACCGTCTAGCTCCACGAGCTCCCACCTCGATCAGCGCTGTCTGTCGTCTACATCCAACACAACGTAATGCGGGCATAACCCGTGTAGGGGTGAGTATATGCTACTTAGTAGGGACCCTGAGACCCCTGATGGTCTCACAGAATCCATGAAGGATAAACCACAAAGGAAATATACAATCACGAAGTATCAACCAACTCTACTTAGGTATATTCCCATTCATATACCTAAGTCATCAATTCCAGCTCGGCTCCAGCACATGAGCCCAAGAACAACCCAGTCCACACAGGAAAACATAACCCATTCCACATAGGAAATCACAGCCCAATACACACAGGAAAGCACAAACCAATCCACACAGGAAGGCACAACAATCATGTCGATGATAATGATTGAAAGTCAAGACTCAGCTCACACAAGTATACTTCTTCATAAGATGATAGAGATGATCAGATGTAGCCACTGATTCATCTAAGTTGTCGGACCTACATAAGATACAAGGCCAACTACTCTGCCGGACCCACATAGGATACAAGTACATAGTCAAATACTGCCGAATCCACATAGGATACAAGAATAGTAGTCAAGTACTTCCGGACCCACATAAGATACAAGAACAGTAGTCATCGCGTTCGAACCCACAGAGGATTCCAGTATGGTCGTCATCGCTGCCGAACCCACGGAGGATCCCAGTACAGTCGTCATCATCGTCGCAGTCGAAGCCATCTCTAGGGTTCCCGCACACAGCATGCTTGATTCCGAGAGGGTCCGCTCCATGAGCCAAGGGGTCGATACATCAAATGACACGAATTCCAGAGTTGATGTATCCCAAAGTTCTGCCTCGTCAATAAGAACTCAACGCGACAAATGGCGCGTCAATCAGATGCCCAGTCTGAGAGTTATTGGCTTTTTCGTCCCAGGGTCCCGGTTGGTTTTTAAGCTATAAACAACCCGACCATACTCCAACTGCATCAAAACCTTGAGCAGAGTAATCCAAAAGAACCGTCTCACTAATAGGAATCCAACAAAGTCGACGACACGTCAATCGGACGTCTGGAGCTCAAGTTATAAGTGTTTCCATTCCGAGGGCCCGGTTAGTTTCGTGTTCGAACCAACCCGACCGTACACAAAGTTTTCCAAAACCCTGAGTGTAATATACCAAAACGACCGTCTCGATCCAAGGATCACTATGCGACTGATGGTTCATCATTCGGAGGTCTGTTTCCCAAGTTATGGGCATTTGAAAGGATCTGTCCGGAAACAGGGGGTTTGGGTTCGGTCTGACCCGGCCCAATACCCCCTGGGTTGGCCCAAAATGGGTCAACCCGACCTGGGTTCGGGTCCGACCTAGTTGGTAGCGACGCGGCCCGACGCGGGGGTCCGGCCCATCGTGGGCGGTCCAGCCCGGCGCGGCCGGTTCGGCCGTGTGCGGGCGCCCGCGCCCTGAGCGGACGTGGAAGGGGGAAGGGCGCCGCCCCCTTCGAACCAAACGGCGGACCCCACGGGGTCTCCCCTCTCTGTTGACCAGGGGTTTCAACCCCCAGTTTTCCACGGTAGCGGCCGAACTTTATGGCCGGCCGTTCGGTTCATTTGGGACCCGCGGGGGTCCCGCCTCTAGGGTGTGCCGGCGGCTGGCTCAACCGGCCGCCTCTCAGAACTGCCGCGGCTCTTCGCCATCCGGCACGGCGCGATGGCACCACGCCCCTCCACCATGGCCTGTTGCGGCCGCGACCATCCTTATTTCTCTAGTGTGGCATGACGGCACCGTGCCCCTTCGCCGCGGCCCACTCCCAACCGTGGCCTCCTTCGGCTTCACCGTCGCGGCGCAACGGTGCCGCGCTCCTTCACCGCTGCCCGCTCCGGCCGCGGTTCCCTCATTTCCGCGCAGTGTCGTTTCACTGCGCCGCCTCCATTCCAAGCCACGAAAATAATCAACATCAAAAGGGGTGGCGGTTCGGCCGTGTTCGTGCGGTCCAACCTCCTCCGTTATATTGATAACAGACGGCCAATATTAACGATAAACATCGAAATAATCATGAATGTGAAAACTACCCCTACCTCGAAGAAGTTTTTGGAAGCTAGCATCATAGAAAACGGCGTCGCGGGGTGAGGCTCCATATATGTTGACGAAGGTCGTCCGAGGAGGAAGTGGGGTCTCCCTTTCTTTGACATGGAGAGAAGATGGAACGACGTGTCAGCGTTCTTCGCGTTCTTCAAGGAGGAAAATGAAGTTTTTCAAAGTGTAGAACTCTCCCTCTCTTAACACAACAAAGCAACCAAAATAAAATATTGCCTTTGCCTTATTTTATTACCTTTTCCAACATTTTAAAATTCAAAAACTTAAACTCACTTAATTAATTAGTCTTGAATTGTTTAAATTAATGGTGAGTTTAGTTGGCATGAATTAATGTGGAAGAGGGTAGCCAAAAAATTTAATACATGGGAGGTTTAGAGGGGTTAAAGAATTTGAAAAGGTGGGGGCTCATGTGGGCCCCGCCTCACTAATATCCTACCAAGAGTTTCGATTTTAGTGGGTCCCACCCAAACTCCCACACATGGGAGTTAACCTCTTATAAGTGAAAAATTGAAACACAACTTATTTCACTTAATTCTTAAACCACATTTTTTAACAACTCTTCACAAGCAAACACAACTCCAGAAGAGGTCTTCATAAGCAATTACCGGGGCTGCAGTTTCATCGGTGCTCTCAGATTTCGATTCCGAGCACCGATTAAAAAGTTATAGAAACCCGCTCGTTCGTTCACTGAACGTACCCGAGATAAAATTCAGAAATTGATTTCGGGCACATCGGGCCTCAGAATCAGGTTCCGTCAGAAACTGCGTACTCGTAAAATCCCAAGGAATTTAAGAAATAAATTTCCTTGAAATTTACAGGTCTTTACAACATTAGTGGAAACCCTAGGGATAAATCTAAATATAGGAAAACATATTTAATTTTAGTAAAGAGTGTGCAGTTTCCATGAAATGATATCCCTATCTTGATACTAAAAGTGGATTTAGGAATTGGTTCTCATTAACCTATGGTTAATAAACTTGAAAAATGTTTTTTGGGTATTAAATTGATCTTTACTCGGTGTATGAAAATTTTTCCTAATCTCAAACATTATTTTAAAATCCTCAGGGATATGCTTTATATGATTTTTAAGATCATTATAAACCATTATGAATGATTTTAATGCATTCTTATATCATGTTTCATGACTATATTAAGAAAACTCTCATCTAATTTCATCAGAGAAAGAATTTAAAATTACAAGGATGAAAATAATTTAATGGGGTAGAATATAACACGAAAAAAATTTAGTAAGTTTTATGTTTTAAATAAATAATATATTGAATAGATGGTATCACACACAACAATGAACTAAAATGAACCAAGATATATTAATGAGATAAAATTATTAGAACCAAATATGTCCATTATAATATATCCCCTAAATTGGGTGGTATAAATAGAAGAAGGCACATTATGAAATATATTTAGAGAATAGAATCAATGATATTAATTAGTGAGATTATTCTTTATGTGGCTTATATTTATGATATTTGAAAGAACATAGCATAACTAGTATTTACCCTATTCCAAGTGCAAGCTAAGATTTAACAATTATGGATTGAGATAAATCATCTACAAGAGAATTTAAAGATAATAGAAATCACCATGATATTCGTGCTAACATAATAATCAACTACGATGACCACCATTTCTTATCTTACCCTTAAATATTATATAGAGGCCTTGAGGGCGTTTCTAGTTGAATTTATGATAATATACACATATAATTATTAATGTCATATATGTTCTCATTGTTTTTATTTTTTCTAAAATTTAATTTTAAAATAATTTAAAAGGTTGTATTTATTAAATTTTTTTATTAATGTATTGTAAAAAAATAATCAATTTTAAATATTAGGAGTTAAATCTTTTGTTATATACAAGAACTAGTTTTCAAGGAATTTTATTTTTAAAAATATTATGATTTTTTTATCTCAATAAACTAAAATAGTCACTTTTTAATAATATATTTATTTATATTTATTTATAATATATAAAAAAACTATCACTCATTTAATGATTTTTTACTTTGAATGGAATAAGAATAAATTCACTAGATGCTTTAAAAATACATTTTTTTTCTAAAAACTGTTTTCCCCATTATGTATTATTATATTAAAAATAATTTTATAAATTTAATAAATTGAATCAAGTAATTTGGATTTAATATTTTAAATTATCATGTTAACATTAGTTAATAAGGTTAATTTCATTTCTTGATTAAAAAATAAGTTACCATGGTAAAAGTTTGTCACTGTGGTATTGGTTAAAATGTGATTAAAAAGTTAAATCAAGAGTTTATGTATCAAAATATTATAAAAATATATCTATAAATAGGTATATAATAGATTTATAGACCTTAACATATATTTTTTCTTCTAATTATCAATTATGGATCCACTTTCCTTGAGTATGACACCCCATTTAATATCAAGAAATTAATATTTTCAAAAATGCCACCCCTATGACCTATAAAAGGAACCATTCACCACACCACTTATCTTAAAAAACAATGCCTCTTAAATAAGAAAAAATATATATAAAACCTATCATAACCCTATTTCCCATGTCCTAGAGGTTCTGGTATCCTCAAAATACCAATCTAATATGGCTTAAGGATTGGTCTAAAGGAGGATATCAAAGGAAGAGTTAATTATTTTAAGAGAGTTCTTTCAAGTTTCTTTCTTCTTAAACATACTTAAAATATACTATATCATTATGAATATAATTCATTAAGTTTTATTATAAAATTTAAATGTTATTATATTTATGGAATAAAAATTATCTACCTTCCTCCCATTCATTAGATAATGAAAATGTCGCCCGCATTACGGTTGGATTACCAACTCCATGAATGATGCATTTCAATTTTCATCAGAACCTTACATGGATGGTTATAAATATGTATTTAATGAATAATATAATATTTATGAAATTATTTAGATTATTAGAAGATAAAATTTGGCATTATATAAATAATATTAAAATAAAATTTCATTATAAATTTAACTGCATAAAACGATCATACCAAGAAACTTTTTTGAATTTGAATATATTTAAACAACCTATTTAACTCTATGAATTGTTTTATAAAAAAATGATAACTATATATATATATATATATATATAAACTCAATTATGTAGATTATGAAACTAATTTATAACTCCTTTGACCATGAATAATGTTTTGAAATAGTTTTGGAGGATTTGACTGAGAAACCCCTAGTTGTCGATGATAGAAAAAACTATAAAAAAAATGAATGAAATATGATAATAAATTAACCTTAAAAGAATTAAATATAAATGAAAAATTTTATGAATCATGTATTTAATTAACATATTTTTTTTATTTAGGTGGTTATATGTAGGCACTAAGGGAGCCGAGACTTGATGCAATGATCATTTCTATCAATTTTAATTCCTTCAGACATGTTTGTTATTGTGAATCAATTCACATTTATATAATGTAAATATTTACCTATTAACTTATCATATATTAAATATTTTAATTATTATTGATAGTTTAACTTTAGTTTAAGTTCACTCTATTACTTTTCCTTTAATTCATTACCCACATTGTATGGGTTATTATTAACTTAATTTACTTTATTTAAGTTATAACATTTATTATTGAATTTAGTACTTATATGTTTTCTTTATTCGACCATATTATTTTATTATATAATTTTACCTATTTATTTTATTAGTCTTACAATTATTCTTTTTATTTCACCTCCATTTGATTGATAATTCAATAATATAATTTCTTTTATGTGAACTTCACGTTATCTCTTATTTACAGTTGAGAATATTTTTCCTCTTTGTACATATTATTTATATTTTTATAATAATGATATTATATTTACTTAAATGATTACTTAACATAATTTGTTATCCCCTTTTACATTATTTACCTAGTTTTAAAATTTAAATTTCTAACATTTTATACATGGGTCATTTGTTTTTACTTTCTTCACAAAAGTGTTGTTAGAATATCATTTTTAACATTCATCGCACGAGTGAATTTTACCACTTTTATAAAAATTTTCTTAATAAATCTTAATATTCATGTTTCCATATGTTTTTAAAGAAAATAATATTCCCATTATTCTGTGAAAGTTTCTTTTTAAAAATAATGGTTAGTGTTTTATAAGAATAAATAATGTAATTTCATTCTAGTTATGCATACTTTTATCTTCCCCTCCACATTTATTATTTTCATCATAATTTATTTTAAAGGCTTAAATATTTTGAATTATTTTTAACTTAATGATTTAAATTTATTTTTCACCCCTTGAAATGGATTTATTAAGAAGACTTAAAAGTTTATTTTTATTACCATATTAAAAAAGATTAATGAACATTCTTCCTATACATTCAGTTCTATTTTTTTCTTAAACACTCTTATATATAACACTTTTAGAGTTATTAATTTTGTATTTAACTCTAAAATATATTTTGGATGTACTACATTTTTTGTAATGGATATATTCTATATCACTATAGAGCTATCTCTTGACATTATTTTTTGTCTTCATATACATATTATTTAAATTCATGGATATATTATATATAACTTCCACTATTTATATATTGTGTTTTCTAGTATTGAATTAATTATATACAAATAACTCTATACGATTTTAGTTTTAATGGTGATTACCAATAATGTTATTCCATTTATTGATTGGGAAAATATTGACAATCCATATACTTGTTATTTCCATATGAACGTTAAATGATTACTAAGGCATGTTGGTTTTGTATTTTATTATTTATTCATTCTATATTATGATGAATGAATTTTACATAATTAGTAATATATGGGGCATGAAATTATATACCACCTTGATGCTTTGGTATGTATCATGAGATAAACTATCTTGGGTATTTGGTGTAAACCTTACCTATTTATGTATGATGTTTTTGCACAAGGCCTTGGAGGTATGTTTATAGTGTCTGAAATTATGAATTATATAACAATGAAATGAATTTTTTTCCATGTGGTCATTTAAATTTTATTATGTTATCAATTGATATATTACATTATCATGTAGTTAGTTATATGGAAATTTTTTAATTATTATTTATTCCTACCATATTATTTAGGTCTTTTTTATTCCATGATAGCTTCTATTGTTTGTTACCACTTACTGAATGTTTGAGTTCACTATTCTCATTATTAATTTTCCCCTAGTTATGAATATGTGAATTAATTATGATATTCCTTGATTGCAATCAAGTGTGTATATATTTTTTGTCAATGTTTATTAGTTATAGTAAAATAAGGTGTCCTTAGTTTGTTGGAAAAAATACCCATTTGATGGGAAATATATGAGTTTTGTTAGTTAATGTTTTTAATATGTCTCTAAAACTCTAATACCAAAAAGGTATTGGGTGTGTAAGTGACTAAATATTTGTTATTGATATTATAAATATGGTAGGATATTTTTGGGTCACTGTAGTTGGTTTCAAATCAAGGGTGTAAATTATATGATTTTAACATTAGATTTAAGTGTGTGGTTCAATAGTGTCTCACACTAGTCCCTTAGAAACTATATTATCACTAGTATATCGTGATACAATATAAAAACTCATTTTTTGTATGAATAACTCTTATTTTCTTTAGTAGGAATATTTTAACAAATAGAATTTTAATAACCAGGTCTTATATAGTAGTTTAAATATTTAGATCATTATTCTAAAAAGAATACTTTTATTCTTTAAACAATGCCACTACTGGGTGGTGGTAACTATTTCTATCATATTTGAAAAAAATTAATGAATCAACTCTTTTACCATAGAAAAATCATTTTTATCCTACTCTCCATTTTAAACAATATTATACACTATGATGAATCATAAACCATGTTCAATATAACCATCATCTCTTTATGTTCATAACAACTTTTTTTATCAAAAAACTTATCTTATCCTATAAGATAAATGTGATAACTGTACACACCCTTTATTTATAATTATATAAAATATTTTTTAAAACATAAATTATAGAAACCTTTGCTACTAAATTTTAACTCAAACTAAAATCTTTATCAATTGATACTTTTATTTTGAATTCCTGTATATTTAAAATATTTTAAAAGTAAACATTTGGTATCACATACCCTTTAAAATCAAGGAATTTATTTCTATAAAACCAATACTCAAAATAGAATCTCCATAAAGTTTCTCATAACCCTTCAAGTATCTCTGAAAATTATATCTTATGGAAACATTTCCCCTCCTTCATAAAATTTCCTTTATGTTTCAATAACTTTGATTGTCTACTCAAAGAAACACTATTGTACATTCCAATTATTTTTTTCTTCTATTATAAAATCTTACTAATTTATATTTTTAATTAAATACTAGAATATGGACATATCATGCCTAGTTTATCTATGATTTAAACCTTAAATAAATTAGGTAAACATCCTATTGAACTCTTTTATATAACCATAACATTTCAAATGATAATTGTAGAATGAATTCCATAGTCATAATTTTTTTTAAGAAACCTTCATTATTTTAAATCCATTAACATACTTAATCACATGTAATAAAATATCAAAGACTAATTTTTAATTGTTCACCTTTAATATAATATATTTGAACTTTATGTGAATACTTCAATACTTATGGTAAGCATATAGATTCATTTCTCAAACTAATTCAAAAATTGGTAGCTTAGGAAATGATTTATAAAACACATAGAAATTTCCTTTTTACTTGATAATGATTATTAAGTTTATATAACATCCTATGAAATTACTTCCATTAATCTCATATTTCTCAAGTATTGATTTAAAAATAATGTTTGAATTTTATTAAAATTATACCGATTAATATAATGAGCCATTTTAAAAAAATCATACTAATTAATGGGACAAGATCCATATTTTTTTATAATATTTATTTCTTTAGAATTTATCCCATTACATATCAATTTTGGAAGAAAATAATTTCAGTCATATTAGATATGAACCTTAGTTAATTTAGTAGATAACTCCTTATCCAAATCAATCATATGGGTTCACTAAAAATTATTCCTATGATATCATAATTCTTTTAGGATTTACCAAATAGGTTCCACTAAAACATTATTCTAGATATGAGCACATAATCTTTCTAGGATCATGTATAAACTACTTTCCTTACAAAAGATATTCCATGGGAACCTAGATTTATAATTACCTCCCAAGTTGGATGATTAAGTTATTAAAAACATTTCATTTAAAAGGAATATATCACTTTGTATTTTAAGTGGTTTGAAAATCTCACCATTTTATCTCATGTATTCCTATTTCATGTATTCCTGCTTCTAGTGATTTAGTTTTGAATCATATTACATCCACCAAATCAATATGTTCAAATCATATTGATGAGTAATTCATTATAAAAATACTATATTTTGTTACTAACCTAAATTAAAATACAACTATATTTATACATATCTAAGTAAATCTCATGTATACTGTCTGTGAAACCCTTTCTTGTAAAGTATTAGCATAATATGAAATCAATAATCCCTATTAGAGAATGCTTGGAGCATCAGGAAGTGAAATCCCAATTTTATAGAAAAATCCTAATCTCCTAGGCTAGTGTGTAGTTATTCCAGATTCCATCTACCCACAGTTATTTACTTACGATAAAAATCAATTACTTTATTATCATAAGACCTAATATATATAAACATTAATTAATATCTCAAATCACATCCATAACCTAATACAATCTTAATTCAAGGTATAAGAATACTAATTCAGTTACCATACCAACCATATAACTCTTTAAATACATTTATGATATTATATATAAGCAATTTAAAATTTTAAACTAAAAAATACACACATTCATTGTAAAAATAATTTATATATACAAATAAAAATATATAATAACACTAAATAAATGCTCATTTAATAATTGTATACACGAGATTAACATTTATGAATAATTCATAAGTAAATAAATTTATACAAGGTTTATATACATTCTATAACTCAATAAATATAATAATTTTATATTTATTTATAATATAAAATCCCTTACATAACCATTTTATAAGAAAAGTTTCTTAAATATATGATATTTAATAAAATAGAAACACCTTTTAATTTCACATCTCTTATGTAAAAAATTTACACAATTTAAAATCACATATTTTACATTATTTAAACCTTCATCACATAAATTAACAAATATCCTTTAAATATGGTTTAAATAAATTTTCAATGCCTTTGAATTTGAATAGTTCAAATCAAAATTCAATAAAAACACCTTCATATTTTGATTTGTTTTGTAACATATAAACATTTTTAAATTACCTTATAATCTATATATAAAAACTATATATAAATTATAATTCATGCCATATAAATCAAAAGTTGCATTAATGTTGATAATTAATCTAATAAATATTTATTTATGTAATGTTTCATTAACATTTGATAATTTATTTTTAATATTTTATCAACAAATATATTATAAATTTTTTTCATATTAATTAAATATCTCAAAATAAATTTTCCTATATTTTTTAAACATTTGATAAATTTTAAAATTTAATTAATAATTAAAAAATTAATTTTTTTTTGATATTTCCTATTTAGAAATATTTCCTATATCACAATCCATAATATTATTCAAAACTATATCACAACTTACAATTGAAATTATGTGTCTTAAGATAGATAATCCAATATTAGTACTAGTATTTTAGTATATCTATATCTGATATGCTTCATATTCCAATCATTGATTATGATATGTCATAGTGGATTATGATATCATATTCAATGCATGAGTATCATATTTTATGATATACCTGATACAGATTCTATGATACAAGGATATGCTTTATGGAATGGAAATAGTGTATATCATCACTATCATAGGCTACAAAGGGACCATATAATATGTTATGTTATAAAAAAATTATATGATTTACACTATGTTACTAGTTATGATATCCTATGTTGTATATAGTGATCCTATCATAGCTTATGATATCACATGTCATAATACCAACAATAGTTTATATTCTATATAAAATTTAAAGATATGGAATAAGATATCTAATTTTATAATTTTAAAACATGATTCCAAAAACCATTTAAATCATGGAAAGGATATGATACCTCTAATGGGTTTCTTAAGTATGAATAAAGATTATTTAAGCTGAAAAAGAAATCAAAGAAACCTAAAACCCAAGATAACCATGATATGAAAATGAAACCATATGTGAATGTAACTGAAGAACTTATGTACCTTAAACCAATGTTTTCTAAATATCATATCTTTTATAATGGGATTAACAAATACCACTAATAAGTAACCAATGGGATTATTCCTCTATTATGTATCCATAATCTGAACTAAATCACCAAATATTTAGGTGGGATCCTTATTCACACAACCATATACTATTTCTCTTGGAGGAAAATAATAAGAAAGAAAAGAGATATATGAGCATTAAAAAACCAACATAGATATAATTTTCAGGGTCTTCAACCCCATTATATAGACATCATGGAATGTCCTTGAGCCTTTGTGGAATTTACTTCAACATTATGATATGTCTGAGTAAATGAATCTGGTTAAAAAATTTGAAACCTTTAGCTAAATTATATGCATTAATTTATCATATAAATATAACATTTAATATCCAATATGTTTTATCATTTGAAATATTGATAATAATGATAACCCACATGGAAGTTATTCAAATGTTAATTTTTAATGTTCAAATTCCTTTTTTAGCCATCAAGTAAAATTATTACATATCAATGCATGATAATATAAATATATCATATAGTGAGATATAAAAAAGGTAGTAGTGATATGAAATCATAAATCATCTCCAACTGTGAACCCTTAATAAATACGATATGCCTTTTTTTAACATCATTTCCAAAAAATATAACTTTCCTATATCATACTATATGAAATAAACCAAAAAAATCCTATATTTAATTGGTTTTAGAGCACATTATCATCATACATATCCACATTACTTGTAAATAACAAATGTTAGAGGTTAAAAAACAACTGATCAACACCACTACCTTTTTTATGGGATAATTCATTATAATTAATATAGTATTTTTAAATATTATCATATTTTTTTTTACAGAAAAATATATTTTTTGTTTTATTAATTTTAAAAATAAATAAAATAAAATGGGTCTATATTCTTCTCCTATATAGGTACCAATGAATGACCTTATTATAACCCTACCATGGTGACCAATATATTTCTGAGTTATCATCCACTAAAAAAACACTTGAAGATTTAAATTAAGGTTTATAAAAAATGATGTCTATTATTTATATTAATTTATATTGGTGTACATACACCTCTATAAAAAAAATTAATAATAACCTTGAAACATAATTTATGAATGTTTTAATGAATCAAATATTATTTTATAATGTTTCTTCTAGAAATCAATATTGGTTGTGGCCCTTAATTAGATGACGGTATTAGGTGGTGCTCAGTGTGTGGAGGATTCAAGGGTTTGGGTGGTCGGATGAATGACCGTATACTTTTGGTTTTCAAATAATAATAGTAATAAATTTAAAAAACTTGAATTATCATTATAGATTACATTATCCATATAATATATATATTTTTCAAAAAATATTTAAATATGTATATAAGTGCTGGTGAAGGGAAGATTAGCATCCTTCCTTGAGAGGGACCGCACTCTCCTTATCTCTACTTGAAATCAACTCTACCTTGAGTTTCATTATAAAATAATCTAGATAAGGGGTTTGTTAGTTTATTTTTTTTGAAAATAAATAATAAAACTTGGGGTTAAAAATCTGAACATAAAAAACCTCATCAATAGATGAAATATGTTTTCCTAACCATCACTATATCGATGCACTATCGTTATGAGATATTTTTTCAAATATCTTTGTATATTTTAACCTGAGTTTATTATTCTTAAAAAATTAATTTTCAAAAATTTATCTATATTATTTTAATATAATTACATTAAAACTTCTAAAAGAAAAAATTAGAAAATATGAGAACCAATGGATCCAATGTAATCAATAAAAATACTAAATTATTGATAGAAGAAAAGTTATCTCAAGTGAAATCAAGGAGGTGAAAAATTTTAATTTCCCACCCCTATAGGTTCATGTTTCTTAGGTGAAACAACATATATGATGCCATTGAATAAATCCAAAGGTATAAAATATTACATGGGGAGTGATATATCATATAATTGTTGATTAATGTAAAATTGAAAAAATATCATTAATTTTAATGCACCGTCAAAACTAAGTAGTAAATAATATCAATGAAACTCTAAAATAAACTCCAAAAAACCCAATATTAAATAATAATAAAATAAATATGAGTAATAACTATAGTTCATGTATATAAACACAATACATCATAAATTATCTAAAAAATGAACAAAATTAGTCCCTATTCATAATCCTTAAACTCCTCTAGAAACTGTTATAATAATTTTTTTCATTACTGCTTAGCTACATCGACTATATAACCTTCTATGCATGAACATTATTGAAGTTCAAACACTCAAAATATGTGAATGCATACGATGTTATAAATGAATATCAGTAGGGTAACACTAGTTATCCAAAACATTTATTGAATCTTACCATTTTTATACGTGTATCCTGAAATGTAATTCAATTAATTTAACTTAAATCATCAACACATATCATAAATCATTAAGTATTTAACAAACCAACATGACATGATTTTTACCAATTTTACCAATGTACGTATAATAATAATGTATCTATCAAAAAAATTACAGTGAAACACATGGATTAATTTTTATTATGGTTAAAGTTATAACCTGTAAAAAAACATTTAATACTTCCCCTGTATCTAAAATCATATAATTTCACATGCCATGAAATATCACCCACATTTATAATCTTATAGTATAGCGAAAAATCTTATATTATCTTGAAAAAATAAAACTCTTTTATTATCCACACACATGTAATAGTAATATCACAACCGAACACAAGGAATATTCCAAATTATGACCAAACACATAGTCATATCATAACCTAACTTCATGAATTACCTACAACACATCTGAATACATGGTCATTAAAAAATAACAAAATCATTTCATAATTTAAATATATCTTAATATCAATTTATAATAAAATTCATAATGAAAACTCCTGAATTAAATTATAACATATTAACCATAATGTTATTTCATAATCATTTAGCATAGTTCCACTGCACATGCTCATTTTCCTCATAATTTTCATACATTTCCAAAAAATAATTCATTTTAAAAAATCATGTTAAATACCCCCAATATATTTTATATATGTAACAAACCAAAACTTTATCAATGTAATTTCTATTCACATAATTATGAATCATATAAAATCACATAAATAACGCAATACAAACTTTTTTAATGAACAATTAATGAAATAAGAGGCATTTCTAGAAATTAAGGAACCAATATTGATGGAATAGTAACATGACCATTAGAATAGTAGTATGATCATTAGAAATATTAATACAGCCAATAGAATAGTTACCTCACCAATAAAATTGTAAATAAAATTTTAGTATCTTATAAATTAAAATATGATATATTTATATCAAGGAATAAGTAAATAAATGTTTTAAAAATGATAAATTACGTGTTGGTATTCTTGTAACACATAAATGTTTATTTACAATTTTATAATTGATATAATTTTTTAAAATAAAATTTAATTAAAAAAATTAATAAATAATTTTTTTATTATCTTATGCTTGTAATTTAATTTTTCAAGGCCTTAATTAATTATTCAATGTGTTATAAAATAAGATATAATTTTAAAATCAGTATTTTTCAAATAAATGATATTTTTAATTAAAAATTAAATTTATCATGTTTAGAAAATTATTTTACAAAATTGAATCCACTTCTTCAATCTACACAACACAAAATGGTTAGCGTGATTTTTTTGGGATTTTTCAAAAATAGTTAAATTTTTGGTGAATAGTGAAATACAACAATTTACGATATTTACCATTATAAGTAAATAGATGAATTGATGAGTCATGATTGAGTCATAAATAATGAAAGTGGCCATTATCTCAAAATAAAATTCTCAAGTTACTATATTTAGTCATAATAATCAATACTTTTTATCGTTTTGATCCAAAATAATAAACTAATGAATAAAATAGTCAAAACAGACCTCCCTCATCCATTATAAATATGAAAAAATCATCTCTATGGTGTTGATTCACCACATTCAAGGATAATGATTTTTTGTTTTCGAATACCATCTTTAAGGCTGGCCACAAAACCCATTTTACAGTTAAACCATATTATATTACGTGTATTAAAACTTATTTAGTGTACTAGAACCTATATAAATATATAATATTATTCAATAAAAAAAACTACATTTTGATGATAAAAAAATCAAAAAAATCTAAATTATTATCATTAACAATTTATCTAATGAATTATTCTCATATCTTGGAAAAAATGTTATATAAGACCAATGAATATTATATATGTTCATAAATAACATATAATTTCAATTTTTGATAACTATTCTCTTTTCATATGATCTTTCATATATGTATACAAGTGAACCAATCATAAAAATCAAGGAAACAGATACTCCCAAAGGAATAAATTGAATATTATAACTCATAAAGAGGCTATAAATGAATTTAATAAAATTATAATAAAAAAATAAATGTTTAATAGGTTTTTAATTATGTTATTAATAAATTTAATTTTATTATCGAGGACATTAAGTGTAATTGGAAAACACTTTCATACATAAGGTAAGAGATTCTCCCCGAACCTCCATTTTTCCTCTAGGTTATGATTTATCTCTATTTAACCCAATGTAATTATTAGTTATTGTTATGTTTTTTTCCTATATTATGTTTTTATTATCCAAACATATGTACTTAGCTCAGTTCTTCTTTATTTTATGGGGAAATACATGTTTTATAAGGTTTCCTTTCTAATTCAGATCGACAACGAAGCCTGATTAAAGGGAACTTCCCAATTTATTACCCATTTTCAAGTACACTCCTTAATCTATTTTAAGCCACCAATATTTTTATAAAATATCTATTTTTATTATAGAAAACTATCTTATTTAATTTCTAGTTTTATACAAACAATTATGCCTTAGTCTATTTTAAATACTCAATTATATTTTCCCTTAAACTGTACTAAAGTGGATAATTTATAAAGTTTATTAAAAACCCTTTTTACATGTTTTAACTTCAGTTGGACATAAATTATAATTATTTAGTCCTATTTTACCTCCTGAATGATCTTTTATGATTTAATTCAATTCTTTCATGGAAATAATTATGACACACCACTTTGTTATGCCTTATAAAATGAATACGATACCCATTTCTTGCCATGGGTAACCCTTATGTTAATATCATATGATTTATTGAGGTTGTTTTATTATGATACCATATAACATATCTTGTTGAATTTTTTATGATCATTTTGACTTGGGATGTACTATCTTGATACCATTAACCATGTTACTATGGATAGTTTATGATTATGTTAACTGATTGGGGAAATTATTTATATTTAATATGCTAGTTTAAATATGAATGCATATGTTGATTATGTTTAACCCATTTAGTATGATGAAGGCATTAGATTGAGTTACCATTGTCTAGGGCCCACTATAGTCCCTTGATGTATCAGTAGGTCTTAGAAGACAAACTAGACCAAGTTTTTTTTTCTGAGGCCTTACCCATTTCGTAGACATCTTAACCGAGGCATTGATGACATGTTTATGATGTCCCACATTATTAATTCTCTCATTATGAGAATATTTATTGATAATTCGTGTTATTATTTGACTAGTATAATATCCATGGCTAAGTATCATTCTCATATTATTATTTATGTGGATTTATTTGATCATAGGTTATTCCTACCATATTATGATCATGTTTATGTTTTAATGAAATGTGTTATTAGTTGTTCACCTTGACATATTATTTATTTTTATTTATAGTATATTCCACTGTATTTTTTACCCTTATTAATCATCTTATATCACCCATTTCTTTTATTTTATTTTCCCCGAGGATGCCAAGATATATATTATGATTGACATTTAGGGATAATATTAGAGAATATAGATTTTACAAAGAAGTTAATATGTTTTATTTATTTTTAATTTATATTATAAAAATTATTTTATATTTATTTTTCTAAATCTACTAAACTATTCTATCCTTTGGGATTTGATCAATTGTTTATAGTAATAATTTAATAAAGCAAGTCACCATATTTGGGATACTAGGGTCAAGGTCTTTGCAATTGCTATTAGGGAAATTTTTGTAACATATTTGGGAAATAGATTAAGGAAATCCTAGATTAGGTAACATAACACTAAGATAGATTTTGAGGATAACTGTATATTAACATCCCAAAGAAACCATGCTTATGAGATTAACTACGCATAAAACATTCAATTTATGTTAAGTACTTCACTAGTTTTGAGATGATACATTATGTTTCATAATGATATGATCTAATATATTTCATGTCTTAATTTAGAAATTGAACCTCACAGAAGGAATGAGAACATCACCACATCACATGACCCAAAGAGTAAGATGGATCATATATTTTATAGTCTTATTCCAATCTTTTGAAGGGAAGAATTCTCATAACATTATCATCAAATGAGGACATAATATCATGTGATAACGAGAAAAATAAATAATTATCTTAGTATTATATATTTAGAGGGAAGCATGAGAACGAGAGTATAAACATGAAAAATGTTGGTAAAGGATTGTAGATAATGAATAATTCTACAAAATGTGATAATTGTGGAAATAAACACCCTGCTACTTGATTAATAGGAATGATAGTTTTTTATAATTTTGAATAGAAAGGTAATAGTGCTTGTGATTTCATGGGTAATAAAAAGGTTTCCAATGTATAATTATTTAACTATAATGAGATAGGACACTATGAAAATCAATATCTCAAGAATCAAAAGAAATATACCCTAAAAAAGGATAATTGATCATGATCAAGATAATGTTACTACCATAGACAAAAAGGAATGATCAATATTATTATGTTTAAATTCATGAATTATATTATTTTATTATTTTATCAATAATTCTCTGGTTATAATAATCATGAGATAAATAAGGATTGTACTGTTGTACTTCTCCTTTAAGGAATTGGAAGCATGTGATGAATCTCACCAGTAATAAAGACAAGTGATTTTGTTATAAATAGATATTCTTTAGAAAACATTACTTGGTAAAGTCAACCCATAATATGTTGTTGATGTTGTGATATTGAGATATTGATGTTTATGGGGTAGTATTGGTGACCCTAAAGTGTTTAGTGATCTAATGGTTTATATTATGCCAGGATTATTAGATGTTTGGATTTAAGAAATATATTCAACAACCTGGGATTTTACTCTTGGAAGCATGTGTATTTTCATTAATATTTTAAGGTGATCAATGTATTCATATATTTGGTATATGGTATTAAAATCTACATTATGTTTGGATAATCTAATTCTAAGTTGATTTTAAAATTTTTTTGACCTTCCTTCTAAATATTTAATCTTTTAATTTGGACAAACATATTTTGATGAGTCATAAGATTGGTTACATATGGAATGTATTATGTTTAACATTGGTTATTATTTTTTGAGGTTAATATATGATTTATTATTTTGGATATCATGTGCAAACCATTTTGGTTTCCATAAACATTTAAAGGCCAAAGTAATGAATTGTGGATATTACGATTTATTAAAGAGCTTTAGGAATAAAAACAATCATCATGAACATCCATTTTCTAGTGTATGAAATGAAGTGTAAATATATCAAAAGAAATCCAAGGGATGAGATTATGCTTATGACATGGAATGAAATCAAGGAAGTGTATTTTCTCAAGTGCCTATCTATATAGTAAAATAATCCTTCAACTTTAGGAAAATGATTTTGGAACAAAAATGTTATCAATTAACTTTTCTTTCTGATAAATCAATAGTATTTTAACAGATAAAAAATTTATAGTATTTTGATGCTTAAATCTTTGATTACCATGTTTTCTATCACTATCCATTAAAACATGATGGTTAGATTTTTCGTCCATGTCCATGTTTTCACTTCCCTATAATTTTATCCTATTCGAATGCCTAGTTTTAGGGTGAATTTCAGATTTCCCCTTCTGTCTTTTTAAGAGGAAGTTTTATTAAATCTTTTCATGACGTGGGATTCCTAAAAGGGTATTTTTAAATGAAAAATCCCTTATTATCAATCACAAGTTTAAATTCTGAGGAATCAATTTATTAAAGGAGAGGAGAATATAACATCCCACAACTCTACCAATGAATTATCCCTTGTTATAATTATAAATAACATAAAATCACATCCTGGACACAATACAAACTTTATAAATGAATATTAAATTAAATATGAAGTATTTATAGAAATTAAGAAACTTATACTGTTGAAATAGTAAATTGAATGTTGGATTAGTAATATGAGCATTAGAAATAGTAATCCACCTAATAGAATAGTAACCTTACCTATGAAAGTGTAAACAAAATTTTGGTATCTTAAAATTGAAAATATGATATATTTATATGATGGAATATGTAAATAAATGTTTTAAAAATGATAAATGAAGTGTTTGTGCTTTTGTATAGTGTAATATTTTATTAAAAATTGTATAAATAATATAAATATTTAAAATAATTTTAATTTCACAAAACATATTAATAATTTTTTAATTTTTCATCTTATGATTATAAAATAATTTTATGAGACTTCAATTAATTTTTAAAAGTGTATTAAAATTAGTTATAATTTTGAAATTAGTATTTTTAGAATAAATTATATTTTTAATTAAAAATTAAATTTCTCAGGTTTAGAAAATTATTTTTATAAAATGGTGTGAATTTAAAAATCTATACAACAAAAAATGGTTGGGGAGAATTTTTTGGATTTTTCCAAAAAATAGGTGAATTTTTTGTGAATATTAAAATACAGTAATTTATGGTATTTAACATAATAAGTAAATAAATGAATTTTTGAGCCTTGGTTGAGTCATGGATGATATTAGATTTCATTATCTAGAACTCAGATTCTCTAGTTACTTTGTTTAGTTACAATAATCAATACTATTGATAGTCTTAAGCCAAAATAATAAACTGATGAATAAAATAATAAAAACAAACACCCCTCTCCCCCATTATAGATACCACCCCTCACCACCAATTCTTATAACACCTTATAAGCCTTGAATATTTCTTATATTCTACCCAATTACTCTCCAAAAAATATTCCTGATGTTATAGTCTTTATATTCTCACCAAAATATCACTTTCAATCCCCTTAAGGAGTTTCTCAAGGAGACTTCACTCAAGAGGAAAAACCTTCCCTCTCTCTTTTTTAATTTATTTTATTTTCTTACCCTTAACTAACCTACCATGTCCAAAGTGACATGATAAATATAGTATCATATATATAATGTAATTTTTTTATGTTAATTGTATATCCACTATCAACTCTCTTCTCTTCCCCTTTTGTTGTAGAAATGAAAACATCATCTGTGAGCACTACTAGAAAAACAGGTATTTGCGACGGGATCCCGTCGCAACTGGTTTTTTGCGACGGGGGCCCGTCACAAATAGCCCGTTGCTGAAAACGCCGTCGCAACTACACTTATTTGCGACGGGCCCGTCGCTAAAGCCTTTTTTTGCAACGGTCATTCTCCTCGTCGCAAATAGTATTCCGTATTTTTGTAAAAAACCTTTTAAAATAGTTTTTACGATGGGTCCCGTCGCAAATACCTTTTGCGATGGGTCCCGTCGCAAATACCTTTTGCGATGGCACCGTCGCAAAAACGATTTTTTAAAAAAATAAAAAACTATTAATAATACTAGTATTTGCGACGGGACCCGTCGCAAATACTATTTTTTAAAAAAAATAAAAAACTATTAATAATACTAGTATTTGCGACGGGTATAGTATCCCGTCGCAAATACTATAAAAAAAATAAAAAAAATAAATTATTTTAATTAATATAATAATAGAATTATAATTTACAAATGAAAATAATAAATTATTTTAATTACTATAATAATAGTAGAATTATAATTCAAAAATAAAAAATAATAGAATATTAATAAATGATTTAATTAATATAATAATATTACAATTATAAATCATAAATAAAAAAAATATTAATAAGTTATTTTAATTAATATAAAAATAATAGAATTATTTTATATTCAAATATTAAAATAATTCAAGTATTACAAAAAATATAATTAAATTATAATATTATAAAATTTTAATATATATATAAAATTTTAATATATATATATAAAATTTAATATTATAAAATATAAATAATATTATTATTCATATTAATATTGTTATTTAAAAATATAATATTATTATTCATATTAATATTGTTATTTAAAAATATAATATTATTAATATTTTATAATGAGACAGAAACTACGAATAGAAAAAAAAATATTTTGATTTCACAAATTTTATAACAGAAATACAAACTCTAATCTGAAGGAGGGGGGGGGGGGAGGGGGGGGGAGGTGGTGGATCTGTAGATGGTGGTGGAGGAAACTCCATCCCTAAAGCATGAGTGAGTCGGCGCATGTACTCCATCTGCTCTTGATGCTGCTGCTGCCACCGACTCGCCTGCTCCTCGTACAGCTGCTGCTGGCGTCGACGCTCCTCCTCATGCTGCTGACACATCTGCTCCTGCTCATGTCGGAGACTCTCTATCTGTGCAGTCTGAGATCGCAACTGATCCTCATACTGTGTAGAAGAAGATGCATAAGCTCCCCTCGAGCTGGACACCGACATCACAACACTTCCATAATAATCTCCGGGAGTGAGTCGAGAGCCGATACCAACTACCCGGCCCTTCTCGAAGGCATACTGGGTGGCCTGCATCCATGCCGCCTCATCAAACTGACGGGCAGTGGTCTGATCTGATGACTCGGCCTGACTCTCAGGCCGGGCCTGTGCCGCCGCGGCCTCATATGACTCCTATAGTTGCAATTTAAAATTAAAATTGTGAATATATTATATGCAGTTAATTTTTAAACTTGAAAACAAATAATACTGACCACGATGTGATGCTGACGATCACCTCTGAGCTCCCCAGTAGCAGGATCACTATACATCCTCCGATATACGTCGTACTCTGTAATATCGGGGTGCCCGACAGCCTATAAGAATAAAAAATAAACTGTTAATATTTATAGTTATATAAAATATTTATAAATAATGTACGTACCAGATGCTGTCTATGAGTACTGAAAGAACGACTCCCATCTCGATGAGTCACCTCCTGTCTCCCCCGATTCTGCCTCCCCACCGATGATCTCCTCTGAAAGGCACCACTCAACCAGTGCGCACATAATCCATCCCATACATGGGATGAAATATACTCTGGTCGGTGTGCTCTACATGACTCCTCAAAATCTGACACTCCTGCTTTCTTCATCGCAGATTTTCTTAAATTGTGCAAAAACTGACGAAGGCGATCACGCATGGCCACCTCCCATGCCTCGTGGATGGCGTCACGCATGGTATCCTCGATCGGATACCATAAACCCTACAAATAAATCAAAATATCAAGTTAGAAATGAAATAATTTTCAAAATAAAAATTATTTATTTACGTACGTACCAACCATTGGCCGAACAGGGCCTGCTGCACATCAATGGGAATCTGCTCCCATGTGGTCCACGGCTGAGAGAAATAGTTGCGCAAAATAGCGCTGCCCTGTCCGACTGCTATATGCGGAAAACTGAAAAAATAATAAACATTTATTATGTGAATAGATTAATGAAATCTTAGTCAAATCCACAGGTTATCACACAGGTTATCACACCTCCATGTGTGTGGATCAAACCCAAGACGTGGACGTCGCTTGGGGACGGGGTCAGGAATCATCAATCGTGCAAGACCGCGCCCCCTCCGCGTACTCCCTGGAGCGCCTGCAGGCTGAGGGTCATCTGTCAGCAACTCATCCGCATCAAAAGTCAGGTCAGCATCCGCCAATGCACGAAATGTGGCGTCGTCCATCTGAAACAGAAAATGTTAATGTTAGCAAATAATTGATAATTACTATTATATATACATATATACATATTATGATTGTATATAAATATCATGGAATGCTATCAGTGTTCATCTTCATCATCATCTTCATATATGTCAATGTCATCTTCATATTCCTCCTCAACATCATCGATATCCATTCGAGTTACAGTTGCTTCATCTCTTACCGTTTCAAATTCATATGTGACATCATTGACATCATCGTCATCACCAACTCTTAAATGTGGGGTGTCGTCATCGATACTCATTTCTCTTTGTAAAAAAGATTGATTTTGAGTACTCTCTTGAAAAAATTCAATTCTTTGCACATCAGTGAAAGAACATTCACTTTGACTAAACTGATTGTCTCGAATTTTGATTTTTATTACACTCCACCAATCAGTCAAGTCTCTTGATGTTGCACAGTACTTTGCATAATAAACTTGATATGCCTGTTGAGCCAATAATAATGGTTCATTTACTGCGAGAACACTTTTACATTTAATATCGATGATTCCATGAGTCGGATGAACACGCACGCCTCTCTCTGTATCCAACCACTGACATTTGAACATGGTTATGTAATGTTTTCCAAGATAACAGAGTTCAATGATTTCATCAAGTATGCCATAAAAGTCAACTTCATTTTCTCGATGATGAGATCCTCTCAAGCTAACTCCACTGTTCATTGTTTTTTTCGATTCCCCATATGCATGTGTGTGGAATCGAAATCCATTAACCACATATGCATTATAAGTTTTAACAAGTTTTGAAGGTGGGTTACTCAATACACACAGCCGTTTGTCAATTTTATCAGCATGTCGAGACACCTGAAAATTTGTGAAATAATTATCAATATAGTAAACTATACATAGAATGAGTTGCTAAAAGATAAAGAATTTTTGTTACCAGTTTTTGAAACCACTGAGAGAAATTTTTCAGTCGACGTTCTTCGAGAGCAGCTGCTGTAATTTGTGGAATTTGTTTCTTGATATGATTATCATACAACCTATAAAAACCAAAGTTATTTACTGTAACATAAATGATAGAATAAGTGATATAAACACTTACAGTACAACTGATGTCATCTCTTCACGGTTGAGAAGAACATACGTATGAGCTCTATGATGTTCATCATCTGAAAGCCAGCGTTCAGAAACTCCACCAAAACCAAGCTCTGACTGGTTGAAAACAGATAATTGATTGTCGATTTCATCAATATTCCTCTCATTCCGTTCCATTCAGTTGTGTTTTGAAGGATACTCAGATTCAAAATAATGGGAGCAGAAAAAAGATATTTCCTCTTGCAAATAAGCTTCTGCAATAGATCCTTCAACAGATGCTTTGTTGCGTACTTTTCTTTTCAATTTTTGCATGCATCTTTCAAATGGGTACATCCATCGAAACTGTACCGGACATCCACATTTGGCTTCATATGGAAAATGTAACATCAACTGTTCCATTGAGTCGAAGAAAGACGGCGGAAATATTTTTTCCAGTTTACATATAATTACAACAACATCTTTTTCAAGTTTTCCTAGAGCATCATAATCTGCCGTAGCCGCACAAATTTCCCGAAAAAAATGAGACATGTCTGTTATGGAATCCCAAATCACAGAATTCAACAGACCTCTTAATCCAATGGGTAGAAGTCTCTCCATTATAACATGACAATCATGACTTTTTAATCCAGTAATATGACCATTCTTTACACATCTACCCAAATTGGAAGCACAGCCATCTGGAAGTCTCAAATCTGCAATCCACTGAAAAAATAATAAACGGTTTTCTTTAGACAGTGTATAAGCTGCTTTTGGTTTCAGTAACCTTTCTGTTCTGACATTCTCAAATAGTTCCAATTCTGGACGCCTGCAAATTTGGGCAAGATCTAAACGTGCATTTACATTGTCTTTGCTCTTTCCTGGCGTATCCAAAACTGTATGAAACAAATTATCAAAACAGTTCTTCTCAATATGCATGACATCTAACATGTGTCGGACCAACAAATCAGACCAATATGGAAAATCCCAAAATATGCTACGTTTAATCCAATTGTGTTCTTTCCCAAAACCAGAAATTTTCTGTTGGTTTATTGTGGGACCAAAAGTGATGGGAGGTAATGAAAGTACAACCGATTTTAACTCCGAACCTGATAGCATTTTTGGAGGTTCATCCCTTTCAGCTGTTCCTTTTCTGAAATGAGATCTGTTTCTGCGAAAAGGATGATCAGCTGGAAGAAATCTGCGATGACAGTCAAAATAACAAGGTTTCTTTCCATGAATGAGCATAAATGATTTGTTCTCTCCCATACAGTAAGGACATGATTTCTGACCATGTGTACTCCAGCCAGATAACATCCCATAAGCCGGGAAGTCACTTATTGTCCACATCAATGCTGCTCTCAGTATGAAATTCTGTTTCGTTGCAACATCATATGTACTGACACCAATACTCCAAAATAAATTTAATTCATCAATCAATGGCTTCAAATAAACATCAATATTTTTCTTCGGATGTCCTGGAATTAGTAAAGTAAAAAAGATATATGGCTCCTTCATCAACATCCATGGAGGTAAATTGTACGGAGTTAAAAAAACAGGCCAACATGAATATTGACTACCATAAGATCCAAACGGACAGAAACCATCAGTGGTAAGGCCCAGTCGAACATTTCTAGCTTCTAAAGAAAAGGATGGATGCACTCTATCAAAATGTTTCCATGAATCACCATCGGCTGGATGATTCAAGCTTTTATCGGTTGAAATATTCTCTTTATGCCATGACATCATTGTCGCTGTATTCTTAGACATGAATAAATGCTGAAGTCTGGATGTAAGCGGAAAATATCTCAACTGTTTTACAGGAATCAAACCAGACTTCCCGTGTTGTCCTTCTTTATATCTCAGTTTCCCACATGTGGGACAACTATCCAACGACTCATTTTCCCCAGAATATAAAATACAGTCATTTGAACATGCATGAATCTTCTGACAAGTATTCCCAAATTTCGAACCAACCTCTTACTTTCATAGTAATTTGCAGGTAAAACATTTCCTTCGGGTAACAGTGTTTTCAGCAAAGAAAATATCTGGTCAAAACAGGTGTTTGACATTCCGTTATTTGATTTGATAGCCATAAATTTTGCAACTACTTCTAATTTTCTCATCTTGCAGCCAGGATATAATGCATCCTTAGCAGACTTCAACAACTCATAAAATTCAGACGGTCCCAACTCAGGATTTGAAGCTATATCAGCCAGAGTTTCTATATGTTGAACAGATGAACCTGCAACATCATGTACTAAATCTTGAAACTGGGATGGATCCAGAATCAAGTTGGTATCACCTGCTCTGGAACTGCGTTCACCATGTTGATACCAAAGAACATAATCTGCTTGAAAACCAAAACGCAAGAGATGTTCCCCCACTTTGTCAAACGTGTCAAACGTTCTCAATGCACATTTTCTACAAGGGAATTTTATCTTTCCTTCTGAAACAAATTCTGGATTTGATGCCGCAAATGATAAAAAAATCTCCACACCCTCTATATATACTGGATTTAAACCAGAACCATTTGGATTTCTACGTTGATTTATCCATATGCGGTCATCTAATAATGACTGTTGACGACCTCGTTGTTCCATATTTTTCTATAAAATATAAAAGCATTACTGGTTTTGAATAATTTGTTAGAAAAAACACAAGCAAGGATTGAATATATGGAGAATAAAGCAAAACTTGTTACAAATATTGATAATTTTAATATTATATTGATTTTTTATTTTTTTTAATAATACTAATATAATTTTTTTCATAAATATTAATTATATAATAATAACATCATTACATTATTAGTATATTTTATTATTAATATTAAAATAATATAATTTTATATATTATATACAATTCTCCTTTCATCTGTGTGTTTCACATTCTGTCTCCACATGTAATATTGGCATTCACTTTCACCTCTCCATTGGCGAGTAGGTTGATAATTTTGAAAAAGAATGCCAATATTACATGTGGAGATAGAAAAAACACAGAAGAAAAGAGAATTGTATATAATATAGAAAATTATATTATTTTAATATTAATAATAAAATATACAAATAATGTAATAAGGTAATTATTCCTAATTATTGATAATTATTTCAAATTATTGGTAATTATTCCAAATTATTGGTAATTATTCCAAATTATTGGTAATTATTCCAAATTATTGGTATTTATTCCTAATTATTGGTAATTATTCCTAATTATTGGTAAATATTGGTAATTATTGGAAAATATTGGTAATTATTGGAAAATATTGGTAATTATTGGTAATTATTGGAAAATATTGGTAATTATTGGTAATTATTGGAAAATATTGGAAAATATTGGTAATTATTGGTAATTATTGGTGATTATTGGTAATTATTGGTAATTATTGGTAATTAATACTAATTATTGGTAATTAATACAAATTATTGGTAATTAATACTAAGTATTGGTAATTAATACTAATTATTGGTAATTAATACTAATTATTGGTAATTAATAATAATTATTACTAATTATTGGTAATTATTACTAATTATTCCTAATTAATACTAATTATTCCTAATTAATACTAATTATTCCTAATTATTACTAATTATTCCTAATTATTACTAATTATTACTAATTATTGTTAATTATTCCTAATTATTACTAATTATTACTAATTATTACTAATTATTACTAATTATTAGTAATTATTGCTAATTATTACTAATTATTGCTAATTATTACTAATTATTACTAATTATTACTAATTATTGATAATTATTAGTAATTATTGATAATTATTAGTAATTATTGATAATTATTAGTAATTATTACTAATTATTGGTAGTTATTACTAATTATTCGTAATTATTACTAATTATTCGTAATTATTACTAATTATTCGTAATTATTACTAATTATTCGTAATTATTACTAATTATTCTTAATTATTACTAATTATTGGTAATTATTGGCAATTATTGGTAATTATTGGCAATTATTGGTAATTATTGGCAATTATTGTTAATTATTACTAAATATTGGTAATTATTGGTAATTATTAATAATTATTGTTAATTATTACTAATTATTGTTAATTATTGGTAATTATTACTAATTATTGTTAATTATTCCTAATTATTACTAATTATTGGTAATTAATACTAATTATTGGTAATTAATACTAATTACAGGTAATTATTACTAATTATTGGTAATTATTACTAATTATTGAGAATTTTTCCTAATTTTTCCTAAGTTTTCTTAATTTTTTCTAATTTTTCCAAATTTTAGGTATTTATTACTAATTATTACTAATTATTGCAAATTATTGGTAATTATTGGTAATTATTGTTAATTATTGTTAATTATTGCTAATTATTGCTAATTATTGGTAATTATTGGTAATTATTGGTAATTATTGGTAATTATTTGTAATTATTGGTAATTATTGGTAATTATTGATAATTATTGGTAATTATTGGTAATTATTGGTAATTATTGGTAATTATTGGTAATTATTGGTAATTATTGGTAATTATTGGTAATTATTGGTAATTATTGGTAATTATAAATAATTATAAATAATTATAAATAATTATTACTAATTATTCCTAATTATTCCTAATTATTACTAATTATTACTAATTATTAATAATTATTACTAATTATTCCTAATTATTTCTAATTATTCCTAATTATTCCTAATTATTCCTAATTATTCCTAATTATTCCTAATTATTCCTAATTATTTCTAATTATTTGTAATTATTGGTAATTATTGGCAATTATTGGTAATTATTACTAATTATTGGTAATTATTGGTAATTATTACAAATTATTCTTAATTATTCTTAATTATTGATAATTATTGATAATTGTTCCTAATTATTACTAATTATTCTTAATTATTGATAATTATTGATAATTGTTCCTAATTATTCCTAATTATTACTAATTATTACTAATTATTGATAATTATTGAGAATTATTGATAATTATTCCTAATTATTCCTAATTATTCCTAATTATTGATAATTGTTCCTAATTGTTCCTAATTATTCCTAATTATTACTAATTATTGATAATTATTGATAATTATTGATAATTATTCCTAATTATTCCTAATTATTCCTAATTATTCCTAATTATTCCTAATTATTCCTAATTATTCCTAATTACTCCTAATTACTCCTAATTATTCCTAATTATTCCTAATTATTGGTAATTATTGGCAATTATTGGTAATTATTACTAATTATTACTAATTATTGGTAATTATTGGAAATTATTACTAATTATTACTAATTATTGGTAATTATTGGTAATTATTCCAAATTATACATAATTATTACTACTTATTGGTAATTATTACTAATTATTACTACTTATTGGTAATTATTACTAATTATTACTAATTATTGATAATTATTACTAATTATTACTAATTATTGGTAATTATTACTAATTATTACTAATTATTGATAATTATTACTAATTATTACTAATTATTCCTAATTATTGGTAATTATTGGCAATTATTGGTAATTATTACCAATTATTACTAATTATTGGTAATTATTGGTAATTATTACTAATTATTACTAATTATTGTTAATTATTGGTAATTATTCCAAATTATACATAATTATTACTACTTATTGGTAATTATTACTACTTATTGGTAATTATTACTAATTATTACTATTTATTGGTAATTATTACTAATTATTACTACTTATTGGTAATTATTACTAATTATTACTATTTATTGGTAATTATTACTAATTATTACTAATTATTGATAATTATTACTAATTATTACTAATTATTGGTAATTATTACTAATTATTACTAAATATTCTTAATTATTGATAATTATTGATAATTGTTCCTAATTATTAGTAATTAAATGAATAATTACCAATAATTAGGAATAATTACCAATAATTACAAATAATAACATTATTAGTATATTTTATTATTAATATTAAAATAATATAATTTTCTGATTTATATACAATTCTCCTTTCATCTGTGCGTTTTCTATCTCCACATACAAATAATACATGTGAAGACAGTAAACACACAGATGAAAAAAGAATTGTATATATATAAAAAATTATATTATTTTAATATTAATAATAAAATATACTAATAATGTAATAATGTTGTTATTCCTAATTATTGGTATTTATTACTAATTATTAATATTTATTCTTAATTATTATTAATTATTATTAATTATTCCTAATTACCATTAACTATGAACAATACTAATAATTTAAATTTATTAAGTAAGAAAACAATATAAACATAATTAAATTACAACTAATTAAGAATAATTGAAACTAACAAAAAATTAAAAATAAATATTAAATTAAAATGAACATAAATACCTTGAAAATTGATCTGCTCTGATCGTTCTTCAAAACTTTAATATCAGCTCCGAAAAAAAAAATTAAACTGAAGAAAAACTCAACTTTAGAAACACAAGTTTGAGAGAAGGAGAAGATAGAGAATGAGAATGATTTGAAAAAAACGGATGGGGGTATTTATAGGTTAGATTAGTTGCGACGGGCCCATTTGCGACGGGTATCCCGTCGCAAATACCTTAGCCCGCATTTATTACGGTCAACGGGTAAATAGTTATTTGCGACGGGACCCGTCGCAAATAACATACTATTAGCGACAAGAATATTTTCCCGTCGCAAATACCTTTTACCACCGCCGATTATTTGCGACGGGAATATTTTCCCGTCGCTAATAGTTTTCCCGTGATTTGGCGCGCATCGCGGGAAAACTATTTGCGACGGGGAAAGCAATCCCGTTGCAAAAGCCTATTTATTTGCGACGGGTAACTACCCCCATCGCAAATACCCATTTTTCCCGTAGTGGAGGTGTCGATTTACCACCTTTGTGGACGGTGATTTTTGATTTTCTATTAAGACCTTCAAGGCTGGTCATAAAACCATTTTTATGGTTAAAAAATTATATTATGTGTACTATAACTTAATTATTGTTCCATAACCATTATATATACATAATATTAATTAATAAAACAAAACTAGTGCATAATGATCGAAAAAATACCAAAATAATCTTAATAGTTATCATTAATGTTTTATCTAATGAATCATCATCATATATGGAAACAAAATGATATATAATATGTAATGTCTCTCTTTTTTGGTGTATTATTTTAAAATATTATATGGAATTATTTCTAGACCATACCTTTCGATGACGTGCGATTCCGAGCCCCGGAGTGTCCAGAAGAAATGTTTGAATTAATTTAAACATTAAACAGTGCACACGAGCAGTTTTCCTGAAAAATTGGAATAACTTGTAAATGGGTGATCTGATCAGAAATCTGATGGCACCATTGCGTTCAGAGTAGCATCTCTACCTTAGGCAGGGCCTAACATCGACTAGCACAGGTCGGCTGCAAAAGTTAGTTTTTGGGCATTTTAGAAGAAACATTTTAGAAGAAATAAAATAAATTAATAATTTATTTTATTTTAAAATTTTTCCATAATGAAATGAAACTTATTTTATTTAAATGAGTTAGAGCCTAGGGTTAGACTCATAACCTTGGAGTTTTCCCCTATAATCCTCTAGAGCTTTGGAGGGGTGCCATCCTTGGAGAATTATTGATGAACACCGATGAATGACGATGCGTGGATCGTTGCACATCGAGATCGAATCCTGACCAATTAATAATATCTCTATTCATAAACTACTGAGGTAGGGGTTTGTTATTTTTATTTAATTCTTCCCCTTTCTTTGATTAAACGATGAATGTAGATCAACCCCATAAACAGGTTGATCCACAGATCTTACGTTCTTGCGAGAGGGTATTATTGGGTTGATATCAGAGAATTAATCCATGATAGATTTGTTTTTTGGGTTGTTTTGATTCTTCTCCATTTTATCCTACTAATGGGAGCAGATCTAAACCGTGACGAATGACAGAAGAGGTTCATTCCTTGATTTTCTTTTAGATTTCCCCCTTTTTTATATGTGTTATTCGTGTTCTTCGTGGGGAGATGAACATTGTATTGTTGTGCACCTGTTCTACAATGCAATGATTCCAAATTGGAGATCTGACATCATGAAGACCTGGCGGAGGTGTGATGGCGATGGAGACAAATGAATCGACACAGTTCTGGAGTTCTCATTCTTCAAATGTTCTTTATGCCGGTGAATCGGAACTTATATTCAGGGCTGATCGGAAACCCCAACATGACGGATTTGGCACTGTAAGGTCGGGGTGACCTAAACCCTAAAATTTCAAGTTGACTGAGTTACCGTATCAATGATTAGAGAAGAAACTGGGGTGCGACAGTGACGAGCATCATTTATGGAAATTTCCAAAGAACACAACGTGTATTCCGAAAAACATGTAGTGTGGGACTAGTTCAGTAGCGGATAGGGTTCCACGATGCACGAAGCGATGAAACGACATGTTCCATAAAGAACACGGTGTGTGGGTCCTTACACGGAAACTCCTGTATCCTGGGCGATACACGGACATGGGATGGAGTACATAGCCATGTACTCCACCAGACGACCATACCAGGTCGGTTTCAAGGCTTACCCTATGTACCAGTTACATGAGATGGAACACACGAGATAAAGCTAAGTACAGGAACATGACCAAGTACGTGGAGACAACCCCAGTTACTCTGACACAATGTGTGATCTGTACTACACGCTGTGTACTGACCTTTCTACACGACAATCCTTGTGACATGGGCCGTTGTACACGGGTAGTAATCAAGGTTAGAAGACATGGCATGTGACACATCTACACGCCATGTACTTTTCAGTACATGGATTTATCTTCTTGTCCACCATATCCTGGACAAGTTTCTTTTGGGTTAGTTCCCATTTTTCTCGTTCCTCAGAAGGTCAGGTATCGTTTCATTTTTCAAGAGTATGATCCCTTCAACAGGACTTTCCAAGATAGAGTCAGGTATCCCTCTAGGAGGCCCGAAGTGAGATCGTCTATCTATTCATGACCCTAGGTAGAGTCAGGTATCGATGTGACTATCCCCATAGGGAACTGATCCTCTACTTAGCAGGTGAATCCGAATGAGTCTCAGTATCTTCCAAGGCCCTAGCAGTGATCCTCATCTGTGTATCATGATCTTTCCATACTCAGGAGTGTGTTCTCCCAAAATGAGTGTATCTATCTCTTGTGACTTTTCCCAACCAACAATACTTATCGTACAGGCGTCATCAGAGGTATCAGACTCATGGAGTGAGTTCCCTTGGATGATTACTTCATGGAATCTTCAAACTGAATCCCTAGCAGGGGAATGCAGTTGTGTGACTTGTCTCTAGACTGTGGGTCTGGGTTTTGAGTATGTCTAGTTTGTATTAACCTATTATATATTCAGTAGAAATATACTTTTTAGAGTTGACTATACCTTTCATTTGTTTATTGGTTTCTGTTTTTTGGGGTCCTCTACTGAGTATTGTTATACTCACCCCTTCACGGGGTTTACCTGCATGTATCGTGTCTTGTGTAGAAGAGAAAACTTTTGACAGATTCCATGGTAGAACATGATAGGAAAGAGCTTTTTGAGTTTCCCTACTGGACGAGGTGTTCTTAAGGCTATGAGTAGTGGTTTTAGTATCTCTTTGTGTTTACAGTTTGAACTTTGTATTTTTCAGGCTCTTGTTTTTTGTGGGCATGTATTCTAGCCCAATTTACTTTCAGTACTTTACTTCCCGTCATACTCTATTGGTTGGGTTTAGTTGCATGCATGCATTTTGTTCCTTAGTGGTTTTTTACATTTCAATATTTGTGGGCTTGGAGATGTGTGTGTGTGTACATGTACTTAGGTAATGCCTCCCATGTTAGTAATATGCCTACTCGGTGCTAATCACCAGCCCCTCGCCTATTAGAGGTGGGATTGGGGAGTCACAGCATGGGCCCCACTAGGATGGGTCTTGATAGAGTTGTATTAGACGTGGTTGGTTATACCTTAGGACCAAGATTCTATGAGTTTGGTTAGGGGTAACAGTGTTAAGTGTTTCGAGCTTAGGTTTCAGGTGAGAGACTCTAGATTTGGTGCGGGCGGCTGAAGTATCCATACACCAGGACTCTAATAACCTACTTTTTGACTCTGTACATGAAAAAAATAGTTGTAGGGGAAATAATAGACTGGTACAGGCATTATATGGGAATGGTTTGTGTTTTCCATGTCCTTCGTGTCAGCTATCCAGATATAATCTTTGACCATTGTACATCTTGTTCCTTACAGGATGAGTCTGCGATGCATACCTACTAGGATTTAGCAGCGCAATCATGGAGATGACCCCTCAGTGATGAGGCTTTGATACAGGGACTAATTCCCCAGGCGTTACCTCCAGGTGGTGTACCTGCTATACCACCACCAGTGGAGATGCATGTGGTTTCTACAGTACTGACCGATGAGGGGCATAGGCTGAGTGCACTCCATGAGATCTAGAGACAGATACCCCTAAGGTTTGGAGGTGATCTTGACCCTCAGGTGTCTGAGGACTAGCTTAAGGCAATGAACAGAGTTTTCCATATCGCGAGGGCACCGACGGACCCGATGGTGATCCTAGGAGAGAACCTTATTTAAGGTTTGGTGGGACGATGGTGGAGTTTGGCCACACAGACTAACGACAAGGAAAATCTTTCATGGACGGAGTTTGAGAAACTCTTTAGGGAATATTTCTCCCCAGTTACACTGAGAGCAGTGCGTATCCAGAAGCTACTTCAGCTCCAGCAAGGCAGTTTGATGGCAGGTGACTATTCTTTGAGTTTCACCAACCTCACCAGATAATCTATGGATATGGTCAAGGATCAGTACTTCAGAGCTCAAACCTTAGAGAGAGGTCTACTATGGGACATCTGATCTAGTATCATTCCACTATGCATTTCAACTTATGCTAGAGTTCCCGAGTGAGCCTTGGTGATCGAGAGATTCTTGGTGGAGTAGAGATAGATGATGAAAGTTTGCAGCAGGCACACATGTGAGGAGACCTTAACAGTAGGGAGTCGATGTCAGACATAGGGATAAGAATGTTGGAGACATCATAGGAGGACCCAGGATAGGGGATAGACAGTCCATGGCTCTCTGGATGGATCTAGTCAACCTAGAGAAAGGAAATGCTACTTGTGCGGCATTAGAGCACATATCGCTAGAGATTTCCCAACCCATCGAGCTGCTAACATGGAGGCGGTGGATGGACCACCAAGGCAGAGGCATAGAGTGGAGTATATAGAACTTCCAGGTGGAGGACATGGATGAGGATATAGGAGAGATGAAGGTGGTGGAATATGCTTCTATCTACTTCCACCACCACCCCCAGGAGGTCTGCACCAGGATCAGGGAACTGGGGGACTAGGGCTGGGACGACTGCATGCAGTCAAGGCATATGACCCAGGGACTCCAGGAATTATATGAGGTGTGATATTTGTATTCTCTACCTTAGCCTCCATACTTATAGACATAGGTTCAAGTCATTCCTTCCTCTCCACATGTCTTGTGAGAAACCTTGAGATTCCAGTAGAGCTGTTGACTCGATTCTTACACTTGGAGACACCTATGCGAGGAGACTCGATGATCATGCACCTTTGCAGATAGTGTGATCTTACCCTTTGAGGCGTGAGTTTTAGTTGGAACCTCTTGGTGGCAGCTTCGAGTTCTTATGAAATCATTCTCAATATGGATTGGTTATCCTCAGTCCATGCCAATATTGTCTATTTTAGGTGAAGAGTGCGGTGTGTCTGCAGTGATTGGATGAGGTTTTCCTTTGTCGGTGAAAGACAGACTCAGGCAGTATAGGATGGGATCATACATAGGAGGGTACAACCGATTGCTCATGAGTTGGCTGGAATTACCACCAAAGCAGTAGATGTCGTGAGCTTCCAGTTCCCAACAGTAGTTCCAGAGTATGGGGACGTCTTTCCCAAAGATGTTTCAGGACTACCTCCCGGCTGAGAAATCGACTTTTGCATCGACTTACACCCTGTGAAGGCACCGATATCCTCATCAACATATCTAATGGCTCCCACAGAGCTTCATGAGCTGAGGGTGCAATTGGAGGATTTTAAGAGCAAGGGTTTTGTGAGACCTAGTGTTTCACCCTGGACAACCCCAGTATTGTTTACCAAGAAGGAAGATAGGAGTTTGAGGTTATACATGGATTACCGGTGCCTGAACTAAGTGATGGTGAAGAACAAGTATCCACTACTAAGGATTGGCGACCCCTATGACCAACTGAGAGGGGTACAATGGTTCTTGAAGGATGACCTTCAGTTTGGTTACCACCAGTTATGATTACTGGACAAAGATATACCGAAGACAACTTTCAAATGCCGCTACAGTCACTATGAGTACTTGGTGATGCCTTTCGGCATGAAAAATTCCCCCACAGTTTTCATGGGACTAATGAACTAGATCTTCCAGCCGTATATGGACTGTTTCATAGTTGTCTTCATCGATGACATTCTTATATACTCAGCATCATAGGAGGATCATACGAGACACATGTGGATGGTTCTGGATGTACTATGAGAGCCCCAAATTTATGGGAAGCTCTCGATGTTCCAGTTATGGATCGAGAGGTCTAATTTTTGGGACATGTCATTTCATCAGATGTAGTAGCTGTTGACCTAGCCAATGTGGAGGCAGTGTTATCATGGGAGCCACCTCAGAGCATGATGGAGGTGCAATGATTCCTTGGGTTGGTAGGATATTACCATAGATTCATTCTTGATTTATCCCGAATATCAGAACCGATGAAATCCTTGACAATGAAGGGCAAAACCATCATGTGGATGAAGAAGTGACAACATGCTTTTGAGCTATTGAGGTAGAGTTTAAAGAGCACCCTGATCTTGATATTACCATAGGAGGGTGCCGAGTACGTAGTTTTCTGCAATGCATCAGGGACCGAGCTTGGCTGTGTCATGATTTAGAGACATGCAGTGATTGCTTATGGTTAACACCAGCTTAGGCCAAATGATAAGAACTATGCGACCCATGATCTTGAGTTGGCAGTGGTAGTCTTTACATATAATATGCGGTGACACAACCTTATGGACTAGAAACTTATCATCTACTATGACCACAAGAGCCTCAAGTAAATATTCTCACAGAATGACCTGAATATGAGACAGAGGTCTTGGATAGATTTACTTTAGGACTATGATTTTGAGATCATCTATACACCTGGGAAGGGGAAAAAGGTGTCTGATGATCTTAGCAGAAGGTCGAGCAATAGCTGTTGAGTGAGGCGATAGAGCAGTTAGCCATGTTGCATTTATCATTCATGGATAGAGAGCATGCAAAATTATTTTAGTCGATGGTTGTCACCCCTACACTATTACAGCAAGTTAGGGTGGCACAACTTGGGGATGTCGATTGTGAGGCTTTACATGCTTAGTTATACACATGACATAATCCTGATTGATATTCACAAGGTGGGGAGCATATAGTTATTTTTAGAGGACGCACTGTTGTACCTGTGGCATTGTGGGAGGAGGTCCTAAGGGAGTTTCATAAATCCCCCTTAGCGGTACATGTTAGAGTGGAAAATATGTAACATGATCTCTGATGATAGTTTTGGTGGTCAGGCATGAAGAAGGAAGTAGCAGAGTTTGTTTCTCAATGCCTTACATGCCAATAGGTGAAGGTTGAGCACCAGGTTCTAGTGGGATTAGCTCACCCCCTGGAAGTTCTAGTGTGGAAGTGGGATGAAGTATCGATGGAATTTGTGACGGGCTTACCATAGATGTCCAAGTGCCAGGATTCCATCTGGGTGATCATTGACCGACTCACCAAGTCATCTCACTTCCTAGCAATCAGAGAGAAGAGTTCTGTAGAGAGATTGAGACGCCTATACATATAGAAGATAGTTCAGCTTCATGGTGTCCCTTCGACAATAGTCTTGGCTTGAGATGCCCGCTTCACATCCTGGTTGTGGAAGGGATTGTAGGAGGATTTTGGGACTCACCTATGCTTAAACACAATGTTCCACACCTAGACTGATGGTCAGATAGAGAGGACCATTTAAGTTCTGGAGGATATGTTGCCGGACAGTATCTTGGACTTTTTTCGTAGTTGGGAGGACCACCAACCACTAGTGGGTTTTTATACAATAACAGCTACCACTCCACCAGTGTTATGGACCTGTTTGAGGCCTAGTATGGGAGACCCTTTCGATCACCGCTTTGTTTGTCCGACCTTGGAGAGTTAGTACTCATGGGTCCAGAGTTGGTGTTAGCTACCACCGAGAAAGTGAAGATCATCTAGGAGTGGATGAAGACTACAGAGAACTGGAAAAAAGCTTATGATGACAAGTGAGATAGACCTCTAAAGTTCAAGGAAGGGGACCATGTCTTCATTAGGGTCTCACCTCGGTGAGGGATACAGAGATTTGGCCGAGGTGGCAATCTTTCTCTAAGGATTATCATACCTTTCCAGATACTACTCAGAGTTGGAGAGGTGGCATACTACCTTGATCTACCTCCTTAGTTGCACCGGGTGCATGATGTCTTCCATGTGTAATAGTTGAGGAGGTAGGTGCATGAACCATCACATGTCATCGACTGGGGGGAGCTGGACATCAAGGATGGAGAAACCTTTGGTGAGTAGCTAGTGGAGATCAAGGATCGGTAGGAGAGGATCCTTTATGGGAGATCGATTCCCTTGGTGCACATCTGGTGGGAGTATAGAAATTTTTAGGAGAGCACGTGGGAGTGGGAGTCTCAGATCCATGCCTAGTACCCATATATTTTTGAGTAGACTTTTGTTTTGTCTTTTCGGTATGTAAATGCCTAAGGTGGGGAGAATGTAATATCTTAGATTTTCCATGTATTATTTTTAAATATTATATGGAATTATTTCGAGACCAGAACTTTCGACGGTGTGTTATTCCGAGGCCTAGAGTGCCCAGAATAAATGTTTGAATTAATTTAAACTCTAAACAACATGCATGATCATTTTTCCTAAAAATTGGAATAACTTTTAAATGGGTGCCCAGATCAGAAATTTGACGGCACCATTTAATTCAGAGTAGAAACTTTACCTTAAGCAGGTCCTAACATCAACCTGCGTGGGTTTGCTACAAAAGTTAGTTTTCGTTTGTTTCAAAAGAAACATTTTAGAAAAAATAAAATAAATAAATAATTTACTTTATTTTTAAATTGTTTCCATAACACAACGATGCTTATTTTCTTTAAATGATTAGGAGCCCAGGGTTAGACTCATAAACCTAGAGTTTTCTCTTATAATCCTATGGATCATTGGAGAGGAGTCGACCTTAGAGGATTTTTGATGAACGCCGACGAACAATGATCCGTGGATCGTTGCACATCGAGATCAAATCCCAACCGACGACTGGTCTCCATCTTCATCGAAGACTAAGGTAAGGGTTTGTTATTTTGATTTAATTATTCCCCATTCTTTGATTAAACGATGAACGCATATCAACCCATGAAGAGGTTGATCCGAGAATCGTACTTTCTTACATGAGGGTTTTATTGTGTTAATATCGGAAAATTAATCCATTGTACATTATTATTATTTGGTTGTTTTGATTCTTCTATATTTTATCCCTCTAACACGATCGGATCAACGCCATGATGAATGACAATGGAGGTTCGTTCCTTGATTTTCTTTTGGATTTCCCCCCTTTTACTTGTGTTCTTCGCATTCTTCACAGGGCGACAAACAACAGATCGTTGCACACCCGTTCTGCAATGAAATGATACCAAATTAGGGATACGACATCCTGACAACCTAGTAGAGGTGCGACGGTGATGAAGTTAGATGAATCGACACAGTTATACAGTTCTCATTCTTCAAGCGTTCTTCTTGTGGGTGAATCAAATCGCTTTTTCCGGGCCGATCAGAGGCCTTAAACCGATTGATTCTTCTCTTTAAGGTCGATTCAACGTAAACCCTAGATTTTTGGATGATCAGGTAGATGGATCAATTATTGGAGGAGAAACTGGGATGCAACGGTGATGGGGATCGTTTCTGTAAATTTCTGTAGAACACGACATGTATTCCGAAGAACACGCTGTGTGGGACCGGCTCAGCGGTGAATAGGGTTGCATGATGCACGAAGTGATGAAATGGAATCTTCCCCAAAGAACACGGCATGTGGGTACTTATGCAGACATGACCTATATCTCAGGAATTACATGGACACAGGATGGAGTATACAGCTTTATACCACACCACACGACCAGACCAGGCCGGCTGCACGGGTTACCCCGTGTACCGGTTACACGGGATAGCGCACATGGGATAAAGACGTGTACGGACACATGACCACGTGCACGGATCTGACCCAAGTTACTTAGACATGGAGTTTGATCTGTACTACATGTCGTGTACTAACCTTTCTACATGAAAATCCTTGTGACACAAGCCGTTGTACACGAGAAGTACATGAGGTCAGAAGACATGACATGTGACACTTATACGCACCGTGTACTTTTTAGTACATGTCTTGATATTCTTGTGCACCATATATTGGACAAGTTTCTTTGGTTTAGTGCCCCTTTTTCTCGTTCCCTTGATGTTCAGGTACCGTATCCTTTTTCTAGAATATGATCCCATTAGTAGGACTTTTTGAGATAGAGTCAGGTATCCCTCTGAGAGGCCCAAAGAGAGATCCTCAATCCATTCATGACCATAGATAGAGTCAGGTATCGATGTGACTATCTCCACAGGGTGCTGATCCTCTACATAGCAGGTGAATCCAGATGAGTCACAGTATTCGGTAAGGCCCTGACATTGATCCTCATCTGTGTATCATGATCTTTTTCCACTCAATAGTTTTTTCTCTCGGAATGAGTGTATCTATCTCCCATGTCTTTTCCCGATGGATAGTACTTCTAGGACAAACTTCATCAGAGATACCAGACTTGGGGAAGGAGTTCTCCCAGAAGAGTGCTTCATGGAATCCTCAATCTGAATCCCTAGAGGAAGAATGTTGTTGTGTGACTTGTCTCTAAACTACAGGTCTTGGTTTTGAGTATATCTAGTTTGTGTTCACCTATTATATGTTCAGTAGACATATATTGTGTATAGATGACTGTAAAATTCCTTTGTTTGTTGTTTTTTGGTTTTCGGGGTCCTCTACTACGTATTGTTATACTAACCCCTCCTCGGGCTTTGCCTGCACGTGTCGTGTCTTGTGCAGATGAGCAGCCTTTTGACATAGTCCAGGGTGGTCCAGGACAGGACTGAGCTTTCTGAGTTTCCCTACAGGACGAGGTGTTCCTATAGAAATGATAAGTGGTCCCAGTACATCTTTGTGTTTACAGGTGGACTTTGTAGTTTTCAGACTCTTGTTTTTGGTGGGCTTGTATTCTGGCCGAGTTTACTTTCAGTACTTTACTTCCCGTCGTACTCTGTTGGTTGAGTTTAGTTGTATGCATGTATTTTGTTCCTTAGTGGTTTTTTTACATTTCATAATTTGTGGGCTTAGAGATGTATGTATGTGTAAAAGTACTTATCTAATGCCTACCGTGTTAGTAATATTCCTACTCGGTGCTAGTCACCAGCCCCTGGCCTATTGGAGGCGAGCTTGGGGAGTCGCAACACGGACCCCACTCAGACAGTTCATGACATAATAGCATTTATTTTTTAAAATTTCATTTATAATATTGAATTTCAATTTTTTATAACTATTCACATTTTACATGATCTTTCATACATGTATACAAGTGAATCAATCATGAATACCAGGGAAACAAACACTCCCGAACAACGAAGGTGGATCTTATAACTCATAAAAATGGGAATAAATGAACTTAATAAAATTATAATAAAATAAATACATGTTGAATATGTTATTAATAAAATTATTAATGAATATAATTTCATTATCTAGGGCATTAAGTGTAGGTGTAGGATACATTCAGACATAAGGTACGAGATTCTCCCTGAACCTCCATTTTCTATCCGGTTACACTTTCTATATCTTCACCCAAATGTAATTCTTAATTATTCTTATATAATCCTAATAAATTATATATTTAGGACACAAGGATTTTTACCTATTTTAATTCTAATTTCCTTGACAGGGAAATAAATGTTTTATAAGGATTCCTTTTTTAATTCATCCTGATAATAAAGCTTGATTAAAGGGAACTTCAAAATTTCTTACCCATTTTAAACTACACAACATAATAATTTTTTAATAAAAAAATATTTTTTCTAAAATATATCCCTTTATAATAAAAAACTATATGATTTTATTTCTATTTTTATATAAAAAAATTATAGATTTTTCTTATTTAAAGACACATTTATATTTTCCTTTAAACTGCACTAAAGTGGCTCATTTATAAAGTTTCTAAAACACTCTTTTTATATTATTTCACTTTAGTTAGACATCAATTATCATGATATATCACTATTTGCCCTTATTAATGTCCATGATTGATTTAAATTCATTCTTTCATGGACACCATTATGATATGATGATTATTTATGCCTTATGACATGATTACAATACCCATTTCTTTCCATGGGTAACCCTTATGTTTATTTCTTATACTTAACTGATGTTGTTTTATTATGATAACATATACAATATTTTATTGGATGTTTTATGATCATTTTGATTATATGTGTACTATCTTGATACCATTCGCTATATTACTCTATATAATTTATAATTTTATTTAATGATTGGGGAAATTATTTACATTTCAAATACTAGTTTCGATAAAAATGTATATGTTTAATAACTGTCATTTGAGGCCCACTATAACCCCTTGATTCATCTATAGGTCTCAGGAGACAAAATATACTTGGTTTTGGCTAAGGCCATACCAATTTTTGTTGACTTCTTTGTCGATGCCCTGATGGTTTGTTTATGATATCCCTAATTATGTATTCCCTCACTACAAGAATATTTATTGACAATTCATGTGATTTTTGACTAGTAGAATATCCATGGTTAAGTATAAATATAATATGAAAATTTATATGGTTTTATATGATCATGTTTTATTCATTGCCTATAATTTTGAAGTTTATGTTTTATTATAATGTGTTGTTAGTTATTCACCTTTCCTTATTGTTTGTGTTTATTTATGATAGTTTCTGCCATATTGGTTACCCTTACTGAGCATCTAATCTCACAAATTTCTTATGTTTTATTTTTACCCATGATACCAAGATGTATATTATGATGGACATGTAGGGATAATCTTAGAAAATAGAGATGTTTCCAAAGGAGCTTCTCTGTTGTATTAATTTTCATGTTGTAATGTAAAAATTATTTTTGTATCTATTTTTCCAAATCTATTAAAATATTAGGTCTATTGAGATGTGATCACTTATTCATAGTACTAATGTAATAATATAAGGCACTAACTCTTAGCTACTGAGGTCAGAGTCTTTACAATATTAATGAAATTTTATTCTATAATCATGAAATAATTAATCATTAATAAGACCACAATTAAACCATTTCAATCATAGAAAATAGTGTTTCCCTAATTAAAATATCATTTATATACCTTAAGAATTAAATTTAATTCACAAAACACTGTTATAATACAATAATTTTTCAATAACCCCAATTGACATAATTAACAATTTATTTCCAGTATGGAAAATATAATTTCTCATAGTAAGTATCATTTACATGCCTCTTTGTCAACTTATAATTCATAAAAAATAATTCAATCTTAGAAATAATTTTTATATCACTAAAAGAAAATTTTACAACCCATCATCAATGAATTTTATCATGTAAAGATTAATTCCAATAAAAAATAATCATTAAATATTATTTTATAGCATTCTGGTTTTTTAATCCACACTACACAAAATTTATCATAATAAATACTCATCACCTAAGTAATAAACACCAATTTAAAATAGAAAATCATGTCAAAATAAATAAATGTAATTAACTTAAATCATATAATCAATTTCTTCTGAAATTTAATTTAAACTGTATTCCACTGGACCACACACTTCCCAATCCATGCACAACACATTAGTAAAATACACATGTTTCATCCAGTTAGAAGAAAAGATAGGATTAATATCACTCAAGTAGTTATCAATAATAAATATTTTCAAGAACTATATGCCATGTTTCTCCTAAATCACTAGATTTAAAAGATCTCATAGAACTATAAGATAAATTCTTATTGTTATTAAATAGAAAATGACACCTAGTATCCTTAAAAAATAGTCATTGGTGTTTCAATATATTCATCATCATGAATCAATGGGACTTAACTGATCAAAAATTTTATTTAAACCAAAGTATTTATATTCCTAAGAAGGAAAGAGTATTGGAGAGAGATTTAGAGGCAGTCAACCAGATTACTATTCACATGACTCTAAAAATTAGGTTTAAACATAAAAACCAAACAAAAAATGCTTAATATTCGTATATTAATTTTTTTCAAAAAAACAAGAGAATAAAACAGTGGATAACAAAATTTATTTGGAAACCCGGTGTTATAAACCAACTAACTTATGGTTGGGGTAGAGCTATACCCCACTCAATATCACAATTACTTTATACTTAGAAGACCCCCACCAGATAACCATAGAAATATGCTATTTTAGATAAACAAAACCACTCTCTAAACCCCTTCCAAAATATTATTTTCTATGAAAAACTCTAAAAATATAAACTAAATATTCTCAAATAAATTTATAAAAAAATCAATTAAAATAATCAACTAACCTTCCCAAATCTATTAAAAAATCCTTACAATAAGCCTTCCCATCCCTAATATGCATTTTAAAGTGTCTCTAGTGAACACAAATGGATAATGTGACCTCATATTTACTTTTCAATCCCTTATTTACTATTAAAATCCACTATATTTCAACAATACATACATAATACAAATATTATTTCTTATAGGAATTTTCTCAGTATTATAAAAAATATATATAAGATTCGAAATAGTGGATGCGTCTGACTCAAACTCTATATAGTGAAAACGGATTATAGGAAACATATCTATTTTTTTGGGTTCTCAAATAAGATACTTGAAACACATAATTTATTTTAATAAATTGTTAAGTAAAATCTAATTGATATTCATTCCCCCCATTTTCCTCATGATTATTAAATGAAACTAAAAATTAATGAACAAATTTAACAATATTTTACATCCTCATATGTTCCAATCACAATGAAACTTAAAGAAATACATGATCTCACATTCAAAAAACTAGATGACTAGTCACCTTTACCATGAAATACACAAGTAGTGATGACTCACCCACATCCACCCTACAAAAAGAAAATAGATATGGAATCCTATATAATTTATCAAATGGATCCATATGAATAAGTTATTATAATATATTTTTTAAAAAAAAATATACCAATAATATATGTTCCTCTATTGAACTATAAAAATATAGAATACATACATATGGTGATTATAAAAATATTAATAATGCACTCAGATTACCAATCAGTCTATAGAGCATATGCAATACCCAACATCATCTAATTACCCAAAATACACCAAAAAACCTTATTATAATTTAGTAGTTGATCATTTAAACATCCCAAACATTATTCTTATTGGCACTGCATAGAGTTATGAAATCTCACAAAGATCATCAATAATATAAAACACACAAATTGGCATGAAATGAGAACCTTTTATATATTGATCAACTTCCACCTAAAATTCCTCTCTACCATTTAATGATCACAAATGAACCATCATGAAATATATCATGAATTTATACCATTTATATAAAAAAATATGAAATTAAGCAAACATACCATCCAACCTATGGTACTCTACCTTTACCTATCAATAAGAAATTCATTTAAAGACATACCAAGACATATTTCTCTTCATACTTGGCCACCAAAATTACCATTAATGTGACATGGCTAATATAAAAACCTAAAAATTATATGTTTTACAACAATATTTCATCACTTATATCCCCAATACCTTTATTTTTTGAGTTTTAGGGGATTAAGAAACCCATTACATTACATAATTCACACTTCTACACAATATGTATTTTTTCCAGGAAAAAAGTTCTTAAAATGACACATTTTCTTCATTCAAGAAAAATATTCATAATTGGATGTTTGACTTCTTTTCTATTTTTACTCTACCTTAAAACCTATAAAATAATTTTATTTAAAAAATGAGCATAAAAACCTCATTAAGGGGTTTCAAAATATAGGTAACCATTTAGTCTATTAAAACACATGAAAACCCAAAAAAGTTACTTATTTAAATAATAAAGTTTGAGCTCATATAAATATATATTATATGATACCTATATTCAAATTTAATACTATAGTTAACTTTTACATAGATTTTTATTATCTAATTAATTAATTATAGGTGGGATAGGGGTTCTCAAGTGGTAGGAAATAGAAAAAGACTAGGTTGGTGGGAATGACGTAGCCTGAAAAGCTACAATATCTCCACCGGCCAGGTGGATGAATTTTTAGAATCAGTAAATTTTCTATATATCTCATTGGAAATCCAATGGGAATCCATTTTATAGCCAATGGTAATCCACTGGCTAGACGGTAGAGGCCACGGAATAGCTAGTGGCATCTTTCGGAGCCGATCGAGGTTGTTTAGATTATAAGTGTTTTTTTAAAAACCTATACTGCATGAATTTTATCTCACTATCACAAATCATATTTGAATCGTAGAACCATAGTAGACCTCTATATAATTTTTAAGTCCATCTTATCCCTTCTATCTCACATGTTCTTCACCCAACTAATAGATCAATCATTCTTTTCCAATTCAGTGAGTTCTTCCTTGTTCTAGAATGAACCAATTATCTTCTCGTTGATTATAACTTATTATCTATTAGATTTATTGATCTATTATAGATGTTTTTAAATGATATAAAAATAGTTTTTTTAATCATTGGTATAATCAACAACCAAATTTGTGGAATTTCCATCAACAAATCAATCGAACCCAGATCATTATTGGTAGTTGATCATATTGGGTATTTCTGATCTCAACCTACCTTTTGGGTGTGGTATCTCCTCAAAATTGATCATATAATTCTAAAACTTGTTGGATGAGGAATGATTATCAGATTTATTGGTGTAGTTGGTCTCAAAGAGGGACCTTATATATCCATCGTTGTTGCACTTAAGGTTGGAAGTCCTTGGATTTAGTGCATGTCATATGGGTTCTTGGAAAGATTATTGGTGTGAATGTGTAGCTCTATAAGAACTATGTTTGATAATTGATCGAATGAGGTGTTTTTGGGTAGCCCTATGGATCCTATGCTTTTTTTTCTTCTTGAATGTGGATTTTTATGTTTATGATTATTGCTTGATATGTTGCGATATTTGGTCTGTTATTTGTATCTTGTATTGTAGGTAATAGTCTTTTGTACTTATAGTAGAGCATGTAGGTTTATCCAATGGGACTATACCCCAATGGAGACGTGTTATAATTTTTACCGATATATAGTTGGGATATCCCTTTAAGAGGTATGTGTTAGATTTTTTTTGAACAATCCCATCAAGGGGGTGCTTCAAGCAGCTAGTCTATATTCCTTCTAGAATGGAGTCGAAGCCGGTAGATCTAGTCCTTGAGGACCTGAAATATATATAGTGTTCTTGTGTGATACATATATTTTCTACTTATTTGTATCTTATTTACTTTCATGATATACAAAAATATATCTTATGAACTTATGTAAAGGGTTGTTATCCATGTATTACTGAGTATTATACTCACACACTACTCAATAATTTATGTACACTTTTAGATTTCATGTCCTGGGATCCAGAGAATGGAAAAAGACATATGGTTTATGATTGAGTAGTTTTATCTAGAGGATGTAGGAATTGTGGTATAGACAGTAGGCTATATGTCTTCTACTAATTTTATTTAGTTGATTTACCTAATACTATGATACACCACTTGTTAGGATGTTTTCCCAGTTTTGGTTTATGTATTTTACAAGCCATATTGATATATAATGGGTTGGTATTTTATTATTTATCATACTACTCATATGATTTATTTATTCATTCATTATTTTTTGAATTAGTTTTTGTTGATTTCATCATTGTATCATGATGTTTAACTGGTACTAAGGGTATAGACTATCCATGACATCCCTTTAGCCCTAGCTTCCAGTTAAAAACCATGTGAATATAAGGAGGTTCACTTGAGGCCATGTGTCATTATAGATTAGGATTGATGGTTCAAGTCAGGGAATTAAAAAATTGTATCAGATCACCATTTTAAATAACATAATTCTTCTCTATGACTTTATTTGTAACTTGGTAGGAAAGAGTTAATGTCATTAGGATTCAATATGGAGAACTATATCAATGTCTACCCAACACTGCGTAGTGGTACTCTGAGTTTCCATAAAGTAGAAATTAATGTTAATAGTATTTTATGTTACCTTTAATTAATTTTAATTCACATTGAGTGATGTAAATGATATTTGTATACATATTTAAGATATTTGGTGTGCAGTCATGCATTATATTTAGGAATGTATGATCACATGCCATATGCTTGTTTCTTTCATTATATAGATCCCAAATAATTAAATGTATATTGAAATTATGATATGTGATTTTGGTGAATTTTTTCATTAGTTATTTTATTTAAGACTGATTATTCTATGCCTAACAGAATATATATATATATATATATACACATATATATATATATTTATATGGGTGTGACTAACATGGAGGTACACGAGACTTGGATTGGGTTATGGGTAGTGATTAGGGGGTATGTCTCATTATTATGGGTATCCTCTTACATTATACCTTTTTATGAACCCTTTCATGTGCCTATTATCTATTAAAAATATTATTATTTAAGATGTTGGATTTATCAAAGGTTTGATCTAGAATTTTATGAAATGTTTCCTTATAGAATTCTTTCATATCTACTTTCAGCAACTATTTCATTGGAGGATACAACTAAGGATGCACCCTTGGTTACTCTAGTGGGTCAAGATGTAGAACCAATCACATCGAGACTCTTTTGGCTGGTGACTATTCAAGGTGTAGGATCCTATAGGGGTGGGCCACTGATAGTAGATTATCCTCATGAATTCCAGATCTAACACCCTCCATCCTTCTAGTTCAATAAATTCCCTCAAGATGTAGATGACTGGATGTGAATAATTGAGAGGATTTTCAACCTAGTAGAGACCCATGAGGATCATAAGTTAAAGAAATTGTTCATTATACTACAAGTACCAACTATATAATGGTGGAAAATTATGCTATAGGGTAATAGATTTGAGGGGTTGATAAGGATGAATTTTGAGGATCTCTTCTCCAAGGAGTTTTTTACAGATGCACTAAAGTTATACTGTGATCAAAAGTTTATTGAGCTACAATAGGGGATGATGAAAGTTTCTACCTATTCAGCATGCTTCAACAAATTGATTCACTTTTCTCCTCTTCTAGTGAGTAACGAGGACCAGAAAGCTAGAATGTTCAACTTTTGGATTTTTCTAGAGTTAAATTGATATGTTAGGAACTTTGATACAATGACATATGTTGTAGTGATTCATAAATAACCAATGAAAGATAAGTGCATGGGGAAGATGTAGCTATAAGTATTCTACCTCATCTTAGTGGATCAACATGTGCTCTTTCAAACACAATATGAGTTTATTCTTCTAGGAATAAGAAGAGTAATTTAGATGATGGACGCCAAGGTAGAATTCTGTACCGAGAGCATAGTATAGGTTCATTGACTCCATCTATGGGAAATTACATTTCTAGGTTTCTTTAATTATGTGAGGAAGGGAAAATTTCTCAAGGACTTTCTTATTTATCTCATGACTTGAAACTAGTGTGAAAAGGAAATTATTTTAAAATGGTTTTATTCTAAAGATTCATAGATGAACAATGTAAAGTTAGGATATGGTTGTGGTGAATTACCTCAGCAGAAGGTGTAGGCCTCACAAGGGATAGTGAATTACATGACTCATGAGCCACTGGTGTGTCTTGGAGTGGTTTCTGCCAGGGCTTATAGAGTTGATCATACTTTGGATTATGGTGGAGAGGTACCTTTAATAGTTTGAGGTATGGTCCTAATTAAATCGACTCTATATATTTTGTTTTTTGATATTGGTGTATCCCATTCATCCTTATATTCTCAAGTAGTTACTTGATTGGATTTATCTATAAAATAATCTTCTGAGTTGATATCAATATATACATACCTAAAAAGAAAGTGGATTATACTCAATTTGTCTAGAATGTTTGATGATGGTTTCTAGCTCTAATAATGTGTAGATATTCATAATTTGGGAGATTTCATACTTTTACATGATCCTTGGCATGGAAGGGTTGACCGGTTACCATGTACTCATAAATTTTTATTAGAGATGTGTGACCTTTACACTGCTTAGTGGGGAATAGTTTATGGCAATTGGTGAATGGAATGTTTAGGCAGGTGGGTTGGGAGAAAATCCTTTTTAGAGAGAATTCTTTTTAGTATAGGTGGATAGTTTTATCCTTTCATTAGATCAAGTGGTTACTCTAACCACTTTTCCATATATAGTAGACCTATATCAGGATGTGTTTCCATATGTTTTTTAGGGTTACTTATACATAGCAGAATTGAGTTTCAGATCAAGCCCAGTCCTGGTGTGAAACCTATATTGATTTCACCATATCACATGACCCCAGTTGTGTTTAAATATCTAAAGGTTCTGATAGAAGATCATGAATCTAAAGGATTCATCAAACTAAGCACTTCCCCTTAGGGTTATTTGGTTTTGTTTACCAATAAGGTGGAAAATATTCTTCAGTTTGGTGTGGAATAATGTAAGTTTAATCAGATCAGTATGAATAATTGATACCTATTTCCAAGAATTTATGAATTGTTTGATCAATTAAGGAGAGCCTAGTGGTTTCAAAATATTTATCAACATTATGTCTATCATTATCTTTGATTCAAATGGGAACGCATACCGAAGATAGTTTTTAAGAGAAGGTATATGTTTTTGAGTATCTTATTATTAATTTTGGATTAAAAATTCAATAAAAGTGTTCATGGATCTCATGAGTAAATTCTTCCAACCCTAAATGGATTCCTTTTTAATTTTGTTCATTGAAGAAATCTTGATATATTCTAAGGTATTAGAATCACATGCTTGACACCTTGATATCATATTGAGTACACTTCAAGTACATTAGTTTTAAACTATTTTTTAAGGTGTCACTTTTGGAATAGTAGGTATGCTTCCTTGGGCACATGGTTTCTCAAGAAGGAGTATAATTTGATCAAGAGAAGGTATATGTAGTTATGTTTTGGGAACAACCAAGGAATGTGTTTAAGATATAGAGTTTCCTTGGGTTGATTGGGTACTATAGGAGGTTCATATAAGACTTTTATCACCTAGAATCACCCATTAATGTGCTGAAAAAGAAGTGAATCAAGTATTAATGGACAAAATTGTGTGATTAGGTATTATTAGAGCAATAGATGGAGATGAAATCATCTTTGGTCCTAATTATTCCCATTTCTAGTATTGGTTATTCAGTTTTTTGTGACACTTCTGGAATTGTCTTAGGAGTTGTTCTGATAAAGGGTGATAAGTTAGTTTCTTACAGGTGTCCTTATATATTACCCCGAGAGAAAAAACTACCCTACTTATGACTTAGATTTAGAAATTATGGTCCATACATTAAAATTATAAGTACACTACCTCTTCAGTATGAGATCTTTCATATATACCAACCGTAAGAGAATGCTGTATATTTTCTATAAGCATGACCTGAACCTTTTTCAAAGGCATTAGGTAGAATACCTATATTAGTTATACATTGAGATGGATCATTCTCCCATGAAAAGAAATTCTGTTAAAGATGTGCAGTGTATAAAGACATAGTAGGTTAGGGAGAGAACATCAGAAGATGGGTGGAAGCTCCCAAATTGTTTTCAAATTGGTGGGTGGTCATAGTTGAGGATCGATGGGAAGTGTATTATTCAACCTTAGTTATATAATTTTCAATGGTGGAATGTGTTAAGTCTAGTAAGGATATTTATCCAAAGCATGTAATGAATCACCTGAGGTTGGTAGTAAACAGTTCCATTATAGGGTGGACCATAGATGGATGTGGTGTTCTCCAAATTCATGGAAGAGTGGAGGTTCCTTCTAACATGAGAGAATAATTTATGAAATACTATTATTCTTAATAGTGTACCATGAACCCAAGATCAACCAAAGTGATTAATGATGTATGATGGAAGTTGAGTGACCCGATATAAAGAGAGGCATTATATGATTTGTCTCCCACTATCTAATTTATCATAGGATCAAGGATGGGAATCAAATACCTGAGGGGTTTTCCAATGAATTAAAATTCCTTTTAGGAAGTGTGATAATGTAATTATATCCTTTTTAAAAGGTATCCCTATACCCTGAGATGTTGAGAAATCATGTGGATGGAAGTGGATCGGTAGTCCAAGGTTGATCACTTCACACCGATCAGTGTGACTAACTCAATGGATGAGCTAGCAAAGATATAAGTTAGAGATATTGTATGGATTAATATAGTGACATAGAGTGTGATATATAATAGAGACCCCAATTTTATTCCATATTTTTGGAATGGTTTATAAAAGGTGATGGAAACTCAGTTGAAGCTAAATATGACCTTTCATCATCAGACTGATAGGAAGCTAGATAAGATCATCTAGACCTTATAAGATATGATTCAAGTGTATATTATGGATTTTATAGGATCTTGTTATGATCAATTGTGTTTAGTATAGTTATCCTACAATAAGATCTTACAATAGTTCATTCATATGGCTATGTTTGAGGCTCTGTATGAGAGGCTGATTTTTTGACCACTATGCTAGAATGAGGTAAGGGAATCTTCAGTTTTTGGGCTTAGTATGGTACAAGAGACCTTAGATTGCTTGTAATTGATTCATAAATGACTTGTTACTATTCATAATAGGAAATGATCTTATGATGAATAAAGGAGATGACCCTTGTAGTTTCGTATGGGAAAAAATCATTACTTGTGGGTGTCCCCATGAATTGGGCATAGAAATATAAATAATAATAAGAAGTTTGAATCAAATTATGTTGGTATGTTCAAAAAAATGAAAAAATTAGTAATGTGGCTTATAGGTTGGATCTTCCACCATGATATCATGGTATGGATAATGTGTTTCACATGACTCATCTATGGAGGTATGAGCCTGATCCTATACACTTTCTTGACTGTGAGGATGTTAAGCTATAGTAGGATGTATATTTTTTGGATAATCCCATTCAAATAATAAACTTAAGTGAGAGGTTATGTGGGTAAAATATATTCTTCTTGTTCGAACTCAATTGAAGGACATGCATATTCTAGATGTGGCATGAGAATGGGCAAGTGATGTTTAGACGTAGTGGCTTGAATTATTTGATAAAACCTATAGCAACCTAGAAAATGTTAATAGTAAATAAATTAGATGACTTATTAGTAGTCATTAATTTTATTTTTATAGAGACTTATTCATTATAATAGCATTTTTTTAGTCAAATGAAATAAAATCTTTATTTATAACCAAATTGGGTGTTCATTCATTATATGGTTTTATTTAAAAATATAATTTATAAATATTAAAAATATAATTTTTAAAAAATGATAAGTTTTTTTAATTTATCCTGTCATAATTATCTTAGGGTGATTTTTTTAAAATATTCTAAAAATATTTATTTGTCGAATAAATATAAAAAAATAATAATTTTTATCCAAAAATATATTTTCATTTAAAGAATTTACATAGTTAAACTTTTATTTAAAATGTTTTAAAAATAAAACTAGTTCATTTATATTATAAAAAATTCACATATTGTCAATGGAATCAATTTTATTCTTGATTTTGGTATAAAAACATTTTATACTTAAGAAGAAATTCTTTTTCTAGAAAGTCATTTTTCATCACGCTTTTTTGGTTTAATTTAAAACTAAATTCCACTAATTATGTTAATTGAAATTCATAAAATAGATTCCATATTTTTTATCATAATAATTAACATTATATATTAATTTTTACTTAATTTTTCATCATAACTATTAGTAAAAGTTGTAAAATCTATTACCATATTTAATGTTAAAACATGTTTACTAGGGGGTTAAACTAAAGTGATAAAGGTTATGATGACCTAAAAACTAATATAAATACAATTATATAGTTATATTTCTTTACTATCTCATTTAATATTCATAAATAGTAAATTTTATTTCTATTTTTTTCATAATACGTTAATATAATTTAATATTTTTAAAATATCTAAGTTTCTTCTGTCCCCTATATATCAAAGGACACCCACTTTCCTCTCCTATTCACACTTTTGGAGCCTTTTGGACAGGAAAGTTTCAACCAAAATATATTCCTAACATCTATAACCATATCCTAGAGGTTTTATTTAAGGTATAACAGTAAAAATAGAGGTATTAAGGTGTAAATAAAAGTAGGTTATCTAAAGAAGAAGTATAACTTTTAACTACATGTTTTAGTTCAATAAATTCTTATAACTCCATCAAAACTATTTGAAGCATTGTGATATAAAAACCTAAATATATCCCATATAAATATATTGTATTATTTTTATGGAATAACCTATATCCACATCCTCTAACTTCAAATGGGAAATGAAACCATCATTCATGTGTACGATGGACTACCACCATGCGAACCGATGTGATTCATTTTCTATCACCACATCTTACAACTAGTTATAATGAAGGATTTAATGTATATATATATATAATATTAATTAAATAATTATAATTCTATAAATATAATATATATTTTATTTCTTACCTATATATCAAATGAAAAATGATTACATCGTTTGTGCATATGTGTAGATTACCACCTCTATGGATCATTGTGATTCATTTTCATCACCACATCACATTGTTGGAATATATAATTTAATTTAAAGACAAAATATGATATTTATGATATAATAATAATTTTTTAAATTTAAAATTATACTTACCTTCTTTCCCTCATGTTTATTGAAAATGGAAATGTTACTCATGTTTATGTACGACCTATTGTCTCCATGATTGTAATCTAATTCATTCATCATAACCATATTTAATGTTTTAGTTCTAAAGGTACAATTAATTTATAAAAATAAAAAATATTTAACTATTAATATTGTCCATATTATGAAATAATTATCACTTTAAACATGATCAACATACCAAATTCCTTTTGAAATTATGAGTCAAACATCCTCAAAACAACAACGTGGAATTAACCTATTTAGTAATTAATTTCTTCTTTTAAATAAATGGAATTAGTGGTTTAATTATAAGTTAATAAACATGGAAAAGGTTATTAATAAATTAAATAATTGATAAAATATTATTATCTAGGATACAAAGAGTGTACATGAAAATTACGACTCATGGTAAGGGACACTTTACTTTAAAAACATGATTTTAAATATTTTTCTTCAATGTACATATTCTTAAAATTACTTTATGAATATATTTATGTGGAAATAAATAAATATAAAATACATTTTATTACTTTTTTTAATTTTTTTTAATTATTTTTAAAGGTAATATTTTTATGTATTTTATGCAAGATATTTTGACGTTCTTTACAAAATGCAATATGAATGTTCTATTTTAAAATATACAATGTAGATAGATTTTTTTGCCATCATAAAGATTATTTTATATTTGGATTCCTTTATAATATTTCATTTTTTTCAAATTTAAACCCTCATTTCCTATGTTTTTTGTATTTTATTTTTGAAAATTGGGTTTTAAAAGAAGATATATATGAATTTCCATTTTTTTACTTATTGGTTAAAAAGATATTTTTTTGAGATTGGTGTTGAAAATGAAAGATTTTATGATTTTAATTCATGTTATAGTCCTTGTAAATTGTTTATGATGATATGTGAGACTAATATAGATCTCCAATACATTTATTAATGATTATTTTCTCTAGATAATTTGGTTGGAAGTTGACCGTGTATTTTATCCCACTTAGAAGGGTTCTTGTAATGGTTTTAAGAAAATTATAACCCAAGTAAACTATATTCATTTTCTATTCATAATAATGAGTTTTAATAGGAATTATTCGATTTCAAAAGACAATCCAATGATATTTTATTTTGAAGGATTGATTATGCCATTTTATGGTAAAAAAGTTATATTCTTAAGAATTTTTTTTCATGGGTTTTTATGTATTATAAATAAACCCTTATTATTATATTTTTTCCCTTTATTTTTTATTATAATGTGCTTTATAAAAAATTTCTGGTATGAATGTTTTTTTCATGTGCATGTAAACTATTTCTTGACCTCAAAGTTTTTTATGTTAAAGGAAAACTTTCTTTTATGATATCATTGTTTTGAAATAGACCAGACAATTTCTTTATATATTTTTATATATCTATTATTTAGATTAATTTTCTAATTCCATCCTTTCAAAAAAATCATAGGATTTAATCAGGAAGTCCGGTTGAAAATTGTGATGATCTTTCATAAAAGTAAAACATGTTTCATTTTAAAAGTTTTGTATTGTGGAAAAAATGGATACTAATAAGAATTTTCCAACTTATAATGTATGGGTTTTTACATAAACATTACGATCTAGTTTTATAAAACTCCAAACCTAAAAATATCTCTTGGAATTCAATAATTTTAATTTTTTTTAAAAACAATTATGAGTTGAATAATGATCAATTCTTTTTAGTTTGTATCTAAGGATGGTTTAAATAATTTTATAGGTTAGGATAATGTAATTAAGTACCCTTACAAAATTTTAATTTATTCTAATCATGAGATTGAATTTTAAAATTTCTATATTTCTTTATCTAAAATATGTCATCTTAGAATGGTTTTCCACTGAGGAAGCAAGGAATCTGAAGTAGCAAGGCACCAAGTGGACAATATCTTTTCAAAATAGAAATTTGTAATGGTTTGAATTGGAAAAAAATCAGTTTTCTTTTATTATTTCTCATTTGAAATAGGCTATATCTAGTGGTGGTATCAATGTGAGAGAGCAACCAAATCCACTATATTGGAACATGTCCAATGTAGAGAATTTCATGAATTAAAAAACACTATAAATCAGTGGATCATCTGATTTTTTGATAGTTAAAGGAATGGTTAAATCCTTATAAAATATATTTAAAGTCATGGGTTATTCAAAACATCAAAAGGTAAAATTTTCTATTTAATATTTTGAAGGTGAATCTGATTAGTGGTGATCAATGGTTAAGAATATTAGAAAAAGAGAATATATCAATTCTTTGTAATAGGATTAATTCAAGAATATTTTCCTTGAGAAATATTTTCAAAAGGATATATAATATATTATGGAAAACAATTCTTATAATTGATCTAAAATTATGATGATCTAGTTGATTTTTATGATGAATATGCTACCAAATTTTCAAGGCACACAAAAATTTTTACTATGGATTGTGATAATAAAATTAATAGGTTTTACTATGGATTAAATACATGATTTGAAAGGGAATTATATTCTCATGAATTTAGAATTTATGAGTTACTTTATCAATGTTTCCAGAATGGAGAAATATTTTTTTTTCACGATCATGTTTCCTAAGAAAACAAGAAGAAAAATAGTTCTATGTGGAAGAAAAATGGGAACCATCCATCAAGGAAATCCAAAGGTAAGAAAATCAAGTTTCTATATTTTGATTAGTGTGGTAAAAAAATACCTAGAGAATGTATTATAAAATCATAGAATTGTTTATGATGTGGTATGTTTAGATATGTGTATTGAGACTATAAATAAACACATCACAACAAAGATCATACAAATAATAAAAGGTCCAGAGCAAGATGTTTTAATTTATATAAAATAGGTCATTATGTGAGGATATTTCTGAGGATAGGAATAAAGGATGGAATTCATCAATATCACAAGTATAAAAGTTTAGATAAATCCTTTAAAACTAATTTGGAAGGTATGTGACCATATAATGATGTGGTGTCAAGTATATGTCTTATTTATTCAGATTATGCCAATGTATTGGTTTATTTGTAGTCTACACATTATTTCATTTCTGAGAAATTTTCTGATAAATTGTAAATTTCTCCTAATGAAATGATGTTATTTTTTTGGTAAAATCAACTGGGAGAAGTAGAAAGGAATATATAAAATATAATAATTCTTATCTTTGTCTATGGAAAGGATTAACCAACAAAACTTGTTGTATTTCCAGGTATAGACTTTGTTTTTATTATTATAATAGATTAGATTTTTTATAATTCTATGATAGATTATCAAGATTAATAAGTAGTTTTTTTTGAATTAGTATTATGTTTTATATAATAATGAATTTATAATTTGATGACATATTAATAAGATAAGTAATTAATTAAATAAAGAAATAAAATTTATATTTAAAATATTATTGAGAAGAAAGAGACTATTTAAATTAGTAATTTTCCTATAGTAAATGAATATTTGGTAGTATTTATTGGTGAATTACCTCATATTATACTTGATAATGATATTTCATTTTCTATTGAATTAGTTTCAGATGTTAATATAATATCAAAAAATCATTATGAAATGCCTCAAGTATAAATTTTTGTATTAAAAAAGAAGTTACATGAGTTTATTAATAAGGTATTCATTGATCATAACAGTTCACCATGTGGTGATTCTATTTTTTTGTGAAAATAAATGATAGTTCAATGAAAGTTTTAAATAGTTATAGATAATTGAATAACATCACTATTATGAATAATTATATGTTTCCTCACATAGATAACTTATTTAGTCAGTTCTAGGGAGATAAATATTTTTTGAAGGTTGATCTCTAGTCCAGGTACCATCAACTAAAGGTAAAGTGGGTTGACATTCCCAAAATTGTATTTTGGACTATGTAGGGACATTATGAGTTTGTAGTTATTCCATTTGTGTTATAAAATTCTCCATATGTATCTATAAACATTGTGAATAAATCTTTCCATGAGTTATTGGATTATGTTTTGGTTGTGCTTATTGATAACGTACATATATATTCTAAAATATATGATGATAATGAGAACAGTGAGAATTGTTTTGAAAATTTTAAATAAAATAAGTTATATGGAAAATTTAGTAAATGTGAATTCTAGTTGTGACAGATTTATTTCCCTATAATTATTGAAAATAAATATGGAATAACTTTTGATCAAGCTAAAACTAAAGTGGTTAAAATGTTTCTAAGGATTATAAATGTCATAGAGATTCAAAGTTTTCTTGGTTTAGTGGGTTGCTACCAAGGATTTTTTGAATTTTTTTCTCGTTGATCAAACTCATTAACTATGTTAACGTGAAAAGGATTTAAATTCACATGGATTAAATAATATGATGATTATTTCTAGAAATTGAAAATATGATTAGTAAATGCTTCAATTTTGGTCATTCCATGTAGAAAATGAGAATTTGTTATTTATAATGATGCCTTTTTAAAGGTAATTCGTTGTGTTCTATTACAGAATGATTGAGTAATTGATTATTCTTCAAAGAAAATTGAAAAATCATGAGAAAAACTATCCTACACATTAACTTGACACTGTGGATGTAGTATTTTACATAAAAATTTAAAAACATAATTTATATAGAGTAAGGTGTGAAAAATATTATGATATTTAATTTCTGAAGGATATATTCACTAAGAGAGATTTGAATATGATATAGATAATATTTCCATAACTGATATGGATTATGACTGTATTATTCATTACCTTCTAGTAAAATAAAGTAGAGTAGTAGATAATTTACATCAAAAAGATAATGCATCATTAGCTATTATATGTTTAGAATAAGATCCATTCAAAAATGGTTCCATGAATGTTGGTATAGAAATAATGAAAGTAGAAACGTCCTATGTTTTTTTCTAGTGTCAACATAGTAATATTTTTTCAGATAAAATTATGAAATATCTGAAGGAGGATTATTTTTACAAGAAAAGGTAGAATTAGTCAAGAAGGGAATGTTTATAGAGTTTAATATTGATGAATAAGGTGTTATTATATTTGTAAACAAATTATGTGTGTGTTGTGATTCCATATTGAAGAGATAGTTTTTGAGTGAAGCTCATATTTATTCCTTTTCTATTCAATCTAGCAGTACTAAGATATATAGAGACATTTATAAATAGTTCTAGTGGGATGGAATGAAAAGAGATATCACTAATTTTACTACGAAATATTTGAATTATAAAATAGGTTAAAGAAGAAGGAAAATTAAGAAAGGGGTGATTAACAATTTTCCAATACTATAGTTAAAATGGGAAAATATATATAAGGATTTCATTGTGGGATAATTAAATACATATTGAGGTAATGATGCAATTTGGTTTGTTTTTGATTGATTTACTAAATCTACGCATTTACTTACTAATCAAGAAACAATGTCTTTAGATCAGATTTATCAATTGTATATTAAAGAGATAATTATCTTAAATTGAGTTAAACTCTCCATTTTATTTCAATATGATCACATGTTTACATATAATTTTTTTGAAAGTTCTTCAAAATTTGTTGGGTACAGAATTAAATTTTAGTAAATCATTTCAACCTCAATCTGATGGATAATCATAGAGAATGATTTATAATTTGGAAGAAATTCTTCAATATTATTCAATAGATTACTAGGGAATATTTGATCAACACCTTTTATTAGTTTAATTTTATTCTAATAATGGTTTTTATTCTAGTATACAAATAACACCTTTTGATGCATTATATAGAAAGTGGTGTTGGACTATAGCTTGTTGGGATGAATAATGGGAAAAAAGTGTTTCAGATGAAATTTTCAAGAAGAAATGGTTGTGGAGGTAAAGATGATTCAAAAACATCTGGGTGTATCTTAACGAAGGAAGAAATCTCTTGAATATTACCACATGAAGGTTCTTTCTTATGAGGTTTGCAGTCATGTTTTTCTTAAAATATTTTCTTGGAAATGTGTTATTAATTTTTGTAAAAATGGAATGTTAATTATGTGATTCATTGGAATATTTAAAATTATATAAAATATTGGATATGTTTATTACTAATTGTAATTACCTATAAGTTTATCCTTGGTACATGATATGTTTCATGTTTCATTATTAAGAAAATATATGGTGGATGCATCCAATTTTTTGAGTCGTGAAGTTGTACAATTAGAAGTGAAGCTTTCTTATGAGGAAACACCTATATAGATTCTTGACCAATTATAATAGTTTTTTAAAAATAACATGATTCCATAAGTAATTTTTTTTTTCAATAAACCATATGATTGAAGAAGTAACATGATAATCTGAACATGATATGAAATAAAAATATTCTAACTAGTTTTTGTAATGAATAAAATTATGATGATATAATTCAAAAAAGGGGAAAGAATGAAACTGGCCATGTAATATTAATGTTATGTCAATTTTATTCCATATTAGAGTTTATTAATTTTATTTTCTATATTTATATTCATTATCAGAATATTAGGTAATTTTTCAATCAAAGGAAAACAGATTTATTTCTAACCAAATTGGGTTTTTGTACATTATATAATTTTTTGTAAAGATATAATATTTAAAAATTGGAATATTAATTTTAAAAAATGTTATAATTTTTTAATTCACTAGGTAAAAATTATTTTAGTGTTTTTTTATAATTTTATAAAAAGTTTGATTTTTCAAATGAAAAGTAAAAGATACTCATATTTATTAAAATTGTTTTGTAATTTCAAGAATATAAAAAGTTAAATTTTGTTTTAAAATGTTTTTAATGTAAAATTAGTTCATTTATATTACTAAAAATACACTAAAGGTCATTGAAATCAATTCTATTCTTTATTTTGGTATGAATATTTTTTATACTTAGTAATAATTTTTTTCTAGAAAACTTTTTTTATCGCATTTTTTTAGTTTAATTTTAAATTAAATTATTCCACTTTTTTTAAATGAATTTGATAAAATGGATTACATATTTGGAATAATAATAATTAATATAATGTAATATGTATAACTTAATTTTTATTCATAATGAATAGTAAAATACATATAAATTGTTTACCATGGTTATGTTAAAACTAGTTTACATAGGGGTTAAACTAAAGTGATAAGGGTTTAAATGACATAAAAACTTATACAAATCATATTAAATGAAAATATTTAGACCTTATATCATATAATATTATTAAATTATAAATTTTTATCCATTTTCCTTTGGTATATGTTAATATATTTTACTCATTTTAAAAATTTCAAGTATGTCCACTCCCCCACTTACAAAAGGACACTCACTCTTATCTTCTCTCCATAAATCAAGATCCATTTGGTTCTGAATATATATGAAAAATACCTAATATCATTAATCATTTACTATACATTTTACTTTCATGAAAAAACCAACCTTATAGTGTTTAAGGTGTAAAGAAAAGGAGGTTGTCAGACGAATAAGTGCAACTTTTAACCGAATTTTTTAGCTTTATTTCTTATTATAACTCATTTAGAAATATTCCAACCATTTTTATGAAATAAAATCTATATATAACAAATAATTATATGTTATTTTGTTTATTTAATAAACTATATCCATTTATTATTCCTTAAAATTTAAAATGTAACCATCATTTATGTGTACAACTAATTGCCACCTCGCGAACCAATTTAATTAGTTTTCCACCACCACTTCTCACGAATGGTTATAATTATATATTTAATTTTGTATATATATAATATTCATTAAATAATTATAATTATTTAAATATAACAAATCATATTTTTTCTTATATTTCTATATATTTAAAAATGATAACGCCATCCGTGTATATGTGTGGATTACCACCTATATGAAAGAATGTGATTCATTTCTCATCACTGTATCACAAGGATATTATATATAAGTGTATTTAAAAATATAATATAATATTTATGTTATAATAATAATTTTATAATGATAAAATGATACTTGAATTCCTTCATTCATGTTCATTTAAAACTGGAAACATTATTCATGCGTGCGTACGTCTTACAATATCCATGACTGTAATGAAATTAATTTTTTATAACCATCATTAATGGTTGGATATAAAAGTATAATTAATATATAATAAAATATAATTATTTAATTTTTAACATTCTAGATATTATATAATAATTTATTCTTTGAACATTATCAACATGCCAATGTTGTTTTTCAATAATGAATCGAACATCCCCAAAACACCTATCATGGACTTAACTGATTAAGTAATTAAATATATCATTGAAATAAATGAAATTAATGGTTTAATGTTAATGAATTAAACTTGGAAATGTTTCTTAAAAAGGTAAATAATTGATTAAATTTTGTTATACAGAATATAAATAATACATGTGACAAGTTAAACCCGAGGTGTGAAATTATGTTACATTAATCAGGTAAATTTACACCTTTTGTAAGTTCTCATTTGGTTAAAAATACTTTTATATTATTTTTATGGGTTTACTATCAACTATAGAACATGTACATGTTGTGTACCTAAAGTACACATCATGTACTCAGTACTGGTTGCAAGTTGTTAATGGGGTGATCATGTCATGAGCTGGTACACACCATGTACCTGAGGTACAAAATGTGTAGGGATTAAATTGTGGGTTTTTATCCTGAGGTGACAAGTTTTCCAGCGTACTTATCTAGCATGGCCTATACGTCGTGACCCCTGGGTACTTGTGTTGACTCAACCTGCTCCCATACTTAAGTAATGTGTCTAGCAGTGCCGCTCGACCTATTATTCCCATACCTCTTGTCTCTTAACCCTAGACTCTCCCTAGGAAGTTTTTAGAGGTGCCCCACATTCCAGTTTGATCTGATTAGCTTCAGATCTTCGTTGCATCTATGGTGTGATTCCCATGTAGGGGTTATCCCTCTTTCTTCAGGTTTCTCTCCTTCTCTCATCCTGGGATTTAAATATATCATCTAGGGATGGATGTATCTATGCCATGTGGTGTTGGATATTGCTTCTAGGTTGAGTTTCAAGATCTCATTTACCTTCATTCTTGTTTATGGGTGCCGTTGCGAGTGTCGTTCTTTGGGAAAGAGGTTGGTGGTTTTATCTCGATATTCTAAATTGATTACTATCACTTTTCTTGATTTTTTTCAACCTCTAATTTAAATTAAATTTCTTATATTGTCTTTCAATTGCTTGAATGAAACCCAATTCCAATGAATTGGATGATTTGAAATGGTTTTGGCATAGAAATTTTGAAAACCCCCAATTCCAATGAATTAGGTTGGGTTTGTGGAAAGTTAACCAATTTAAATTTTTGAATTTAAATGGAGGATTTTGATAGGAATGTGTTAAATTAAATTATTTAATTTAATTGTGAAAATTAATTTCGAAATGGATGGAATTCATTTGGAAAGGACTTTAAACTCATTAAAATGTCTTAAAACGATTTGATAGAAACCTAGTGGTTTAATGTTGTAGAAAAGGCATATTTTTGAATAAAACCTATTTTGGTTTAAAATTTAATGAAATATGAATTTTTGAGATGGATGAATAGGATTGATTTTATTTTAAGATGTCTTAAAATAGTTCTCCCATCATGTAAGAGTTTATGCAATCCTTAGGTAGTTAGTGAGTTATTTGGATACACTCTATGTTATTACTATGTTCTAAAATATCCATATGGAGGGAAAAATCCTCGAGCGATTGGCGATGAGTCTCCTTTGACAAATTTCATTGGGACCTGTGTACACATATTTTTCTGAGTTCACATCGAGAGTGCAGAAACCTATAGCTGGTTAATACTATCGTACCTTTTGGAAGATGACCATATTTCTATCTTGTTTATTTATATTTGAGATAAAAATGTATGCCAATCTTTTTTGAACTTCTTTACATGATGTCTGAATTTATATCAACTATTTTATATAAATTTTTTACTTAATCTATTATTTTAGAAATATTCCATCTTTTTTAAAGTAATGACTATTCTTCGAATGCATTTTCCATCATTTTGAAAATGTATTTCCTGTTTTTTTATAAATATGATTTTGAATTTACGAACCTGTTTATTTAAAAAAATGAAATCCTATCTTTGGATAATATATATTTGGAATCTGTTATGTAATATTTTGTGGTATCTTACTGGTCTTAGGCTCACCCCCTACTTTTACATTTGGGTGTTTGTATACTTTCTCCTTCCAAGATCAAGAAAAGGGAGGTGATCTCTTGGAGGTGGATCGAGTTGTTTTGTTTTAGACATGGTGAGTTGTGTCCTTAGGTACTTTGTTGTTGTGATTCTATTTTAAGTACTTGGGTTTCAGTACTTTGGATTTTATGACTAGTTGTATTCTTGTTCCTTTACTCACTATGGATTTTTCTTTTTTATATACATACTATATTTTATATTTCACATCCACATTCTTATGGAAAAATCATTCCCACTTGTATATTGTATGATACCAAGTGATTATCGCCAGCCTGTGGGGATCGGGAATGCCCTTTGGGTCATGTTAGATATAGATTAGTAATTTAGTAACCAGGGTACCCTAGATGGTTCATAAAAAATTGGTATCAGAGGCAGGTTGTTTAGATTGTCTTGAATTAAGTATTCATTTTTGAAATCTTGTTGGGACTTAGGAGATAGTTTTGATTGAGTGCATGGCTAGCTCCCACCATAATGAACCTTAAGTCTCTAGAGGTGGTTAGGTAAATTCATCTTGTGGATTAGTTCTAGTCATTTCCCTATTGAGAATTGGATAGAGAGAAATCCAAATCTTGTTTGTGCCTTCTATTGAGAATATTTTCTATTTATACTTAGTTTCAATGCCAATCTAATGCCTTATTTTATCTACTGATTTTGTGTAAAATGGTGCCTATGAGAAGACATGTGAATCAGATACATGAAAAGGTAGCTATTGAACCTCAGATAGAGAATCCTTTTGTTGATCGAAATATGGTTAAGGTGATAGTGTGTACTGTCCAAGCTTGGGGATACACATCACCACAAATTCCCGCTCATGATCTAGTTGTGGATTATCATGGGGATGTTCTTCAGAATCATTATTAAGAGTTCCTTCAACAGAATAAAAAAGTATTCAAAGGATCCTTTGATCCTAAACATGCTAAGGAATGGTAGGGAAAGATAAAATTTATGTTTGAGTTCTTGGAGACACCAGAAGTGATCCGGGTGAAGTGTACCACCTTCATATTGAAGGGACCGAGAAGGAGATGGTGGGACATGATGATGATGATAGGGAAACATGAGGGCTTATAGTGGAAAGAATTTAAGGTTCTATTCACTAATTAGTTATATCCAGAGTCAATGGTGTTTTCCAAGGCTATAAAGTTTTTCATGATTGAGCATGATGACAAAATCATGACCGAGTATTCAAATCACATTTCTGAGATGGTGCAGTTTTCACCTGATATAGTATATAATGAGACAAGGAAGGCTCGATGGTTCGAGTTGGGACTTATATCAGATATCTATTTTAAGGTTTTCTTACAAAATCTTTCCACTTATGCTGATGTGCTGGATATGATGACGATGGTTGAGATGGAATTGGTTGGGAATTCAGGGTTGATGAGAGTTCCTTTATTATCCCACTGGTAGTATTGGTTTCTTAAAAAGAAAATGGAATCATGATGATCCTCATGGTAGTTCTTGACTATGGAGTCATTCCAGACCTCTTGAAACTTCAAGAGAAAGATTTTTGACTTGGTATCAGTGTGTAAATACAGAAAATTCTAGGAGGGTTTGCAATGAGGCACCCAAGAACTGCAACTCTTGTGAATTTTTAGGGTAGTTTCAAAGGTTCTTCATTCAATTATCTACTCTTCCAAGTGGGACAGGATCATCAGCTCCTCCTAAAACTATAGGGAAATACAATTCTTCAATTTTAAAAGGGTTATAGCCACAGGAATCCAGAATGAATCTTAATCATGTAGTGGAAGATTCTCCAGAGGAAGTAGAAATAGGTTCAATGATTATGAGAGGTACCATTACTATTACTTCGTCATTTGTGACTGAACTTTTTGATATTGGTGCATCTCACTCTTTTATTTCAACTTGTATTGTTATCTTACTTAATCTTCATATGGAGAAACTATCATGTGAAATTTATATTACTACACCCCTTGGTACGAAGAGATATTAGGTCCTCCATAGTCTTTCTTGTGTATTCTCTCTATCTGATGTCAATCTTGATTTGAGTTTTCTAGTTCATGATATTAAATCTCTTGATGTCAAATTTTGGATGTATTTAATCATTGATAATAATACCCGAATTTATTTTTATCTTTGACAGGTCTACTTTACTACACCCAGTGGTGTGCCTTTTATTTTTCCAGGAGAATGGTACCCGAGGTCTAGTAGAGATAAACCTTCTTATCCAGAGTTAGGGAAAGTGATATCAGTGTTTTCTTTTGACCTAGAGCAAGATTCAATGGGTGGTGATCTTCCTCCCATCATTGATGATTTTTCCGATGTATTCCCTTCAGATTTATCTATTCTTACACCGATGAGAGAGGTTGTGTTTTCTATTAAATTAATCCCTAGTACTCAACCATTATCTACCCCCTTACCACATGGAACTAGCTAAACTTAAAGAGATGAAGTCTCAAATGGATGATCTTATTAAGAAATGCTTTATTCATCCAAGTGTGTCACCCTGGGCATCAATGATTCTCTTTCGTAAGATGGATTATGTCTATCTTTACTTAGGGGTTGATTTTTGAAAGCTCAATCAAGTTACGATAAAGAAAAAATTTCTGTTTCCATAGATTGACATTTTTTTGATCATCTGAAATGGGAAAAGTGGTTTTAAAAGAATGAACTTCAATATGGTTACCTTCAGTTGAGGATAAACAAATTTGACATTCAGAAAACTTCCTTTCTATGTAGGTATGTGCACTTTGAGTAATTTTTTATACCCTTTGGTTTAAAATATTCTTCTTTAGTGTTTATAGATTTAATGAAAAATATTTTCCATGAGTATATGGATAACTTTGGGGTAGTCTTTGTGGATGAAATTATTATTTACTCCATGTTTGAGGAGGATCAGGTACAATATATGAGAATGATTCTAAAATTATAAGAACTCACTGCCATTATTCCAAGCATTAGAGGTGTGATTTCTGGATTCATGAAGTGCAATTATTGGGACATGTGGTGTCTGAATAGGGTGTATCAATTGATCCTAAAAAGATGAAGGCTATTATGATGTGGGAACAATGGCAAAATGTCTTTGAGATTTGGAGATTCTTGGGCTTAACTGGATATTACCACAGGTTTGTTAATGAATTCTCAATGTTGGATTCACTGATGACTGCTTTGACTATAAAGGGGGTGATGTTTGTGTGGGATGATAAATGTCATAGTTATTTTTTCTAGCTTTAAACATATGTTGACTACTACGCCAGTGTTGACCCTACCAAATACCAAGAAGGGCTATGTGATATTTTATGATGCATCAGATTTATCCTTGTGATGCGTTCTTATATAGGGTGATGATGTGGTAACATATGGATCTCGTCATCTTAGTCCACAGAAGAAGAATTATCTTACCCATGACTTGGAACATGCAGCTATGATTGATGCGCATAAGAGTTTCTAGCATTACCTTTATGAGAAAAAGGTTTATCATGTTTTCAGACCACAAAATCTGGAGTTATATCTTCTCCCCAAAAGATTTGAATCTTTAGAAGAGGTATTGGGTGGTGTACCAACAGTATTTAGACTTAGACATCACCTACACCCCAGGGAAAGGGAATGTAGTTGATGATGCTTTGAACAAGAAATTTTTTACCCAGGTAGTGAAAGAGTCTTCAGAAGAGTGGAACATGATGGATATATTTTTACAATTGAATATTGGAGTTTGAGAAGAAGAGGATGATGTTTATTTATATAGAGTTAAATTTATTTCTACCCTTCTCGAGATGATTCTTCATGATCACGAGCTTGAATATGAGTTATGTATCACTAGAAAATCCCTTTGCAGCAAAGAGAAAATTAACCAATGGTCATTCTCAAAAGAGGGTGTTCTATGCTATCAGAATGAATTCATTGTGAATTTTTGATGAGAAAGGAAGTGATGGGGATTTCTATAAATCTCAGTGGTCTATGCTCCCAAAAACCACAAAAATGTTCCTTGACATGAGGCGGTAGTTCTGGTGGCTGAGTATGAGACGATACATTGGAGAGTTTGTTTTTCCTTGCTATAAATACCAATAGGAGAAAGATGAGCACCAGAAACCTTCAAGTTTTCTTAAACCACTCCTAATCCCTAATCGGAAGTGGGATGAGATCTCTATGGATTTTTTTTGTTGGGTTTCATCATACCCTAAGAAATAATAATGCAATATGGGTTGTGATTGACATGCTGACCAAGTTTTCTCACTTTATACCCATTCAAGATACATTCAAAGTTGAGGAATTTGGAAATCTATATATGAATGGGATCATTCATTTTCATGTATTTACATCTTCTATAGTCTCTGATAGGAATCCTTAGTTCACTTACCGCTTTTGTAGATTCCTTTAGGAGGAACTGAGATCTCTGGTTCATTTGAGCACAACCTACCATCAAGAGTTGGATGGCTAGACAGAAAGATCTATAAAAATTCTTGAGGATATGCTTCCTACCTATGTTCATGACTTATATGGGGCTTGGGGTGATCCCTTAGGGATGGATGAGTTTTATTATAACAACAGTTACTAGTCCTCTATCATAAGGACACCGTTTGATACCTTGTATGACCGACCTTGTAAATCTCTGTTGTGTTGGTCAAAGGTTAGTGAAAGTTATTTGGTTGGACAATGCTTTCTATAGAAGACAATAACAAAGATTCGACTAATACAGAATAGGATGTTGATAGAAAAAATGAAGTATATGTCTTATGATGATCGACGTTATAGAAAATTGGATTTTGTAATTGGTGACCATATGTTCTTGAAAGTTTCACCCTTGTTGGTTCATCGATGGCTTGAGAAGAAAGGGAAGCTTTATACCCACTTTTTGAGAACTTTTGATGTCTTTGAGAGGATAGGGAAGGTTGTGTATTGTTTGTAACTTCCACCACAATAGATGTTGATACATAATGTGTTCTATGTATCACAGTTGAGAAATTATCTATTTGATGCATCTCACATTTTGAGCTAGAGTGATCTTGAAATCGAGCCTGGTTTATCTTTGACTGAGAGACCAGTTAGGATAGATGATTCTAAGACCAAGGTACTTTGTGGGAGGATGATACCTTTGGTTTGTGTACTATGGAAGCATGTTTCTGATAGTCACAAGACGTGGGAATGCGGGGAATTGAAGAGAGAGTTGTGGCCTCATCTTTTTGACATGAAAGCTTCTCCATAGGCTTTCTGAGGATAGTAAGTATGTATGTTGGGGTTTTTGTGATATTATTTTACCTTGATCAAGTAAATTTACACCTTTTCTAAGTTTCCATTCAGCTAAAAATCCTTTTATGTGATTTTTCAGGGTTTACTACAGACCGTAGAATAGGTACACGTTGTGTACCTGAAGTACACATCGTGTACTTGGTGCTGGTTTCATGTCGTTAATGCGAAGATCATGCTGTGAGCTGGTATACATCATTTACTAGAGGTACCTATTTTTTAGGGATTAAATAGTGGATTTTAAACATGAGGTGATGAGTTTTTCAAAGTACTTATCCAGTGTGGCCTACATGTCATGACCCCTGGGTGCACGACATGACTCAACCCATGCCTAGACTTAAGTAACACATTTTTTAGTGAAACATAGTCTATTATTCCCTTATCTATTATCTCTCAACCCTTGACACATCCTAGACCTTTTTTAGAGGCACCCCACATTTGGGATTGATCCGATTGACTTCAGATCTTTGTTTCATCTACTGTGTGATTCCAAGGTATGGGTTCTCACTCATTCTTCAAGTTTCTATCCTTTTCTCATCTTGGTATTTCAACGGATCATCTATGTATTGATTTATCTATTCTATGTGGTTTTGGATCTTTCTTCTAGGTTGAATTTTAAGATCTAATTCACCTTCTTTCTCATTGAGGCGTTCTATTGCAAGTGTCATTCTTCGGGAAAGAGGCAGGTAGTTCCTTCTTAAAATGACAAATTGATTTCCATCGTTTTTCTTGATTTATTTCAATCACTTATTTAAATTAAATTTATTAAACTTGTTTTCAATTACATAAATGAAACCCAATTCTAATGAATAGGATGTTTTGAAATGGTTTTGTAATTGAAATTTGGAAAACCCACAATTCCAATGAATTAGGGTGAGTTTGTGGAAAATTAACTAATTTAAATTATTGGATTTAAATAGTGGATTTTGATGAAAGTTTTTTCAATTAAATTATTTAATTTAATTATGAAAATGAATTTTGAAAAGGATGTAAATGGTTTTTAATGTATTTCAAACTCATGAAAATGGATTAATATGATTTGATCAAAACCCAGTGGTTTTATCTTGTAAAAAGGCATGTTTTTGAATAAAATCTGTTTTGGTTTTAAATGTAAAGAAATGGGAATTTTTGAAATGGACGAATGGGATTGATCACATTTTAAGAACTCTTAAGATAGTTCTCCAATCATGTAAGAGTTAATTCAAGGATTAGGTAGTTAGTGAGTAATTTGGATACACTCTACGCTATTACAATGTTCTAAAACATATATACAGTGGGTCACATCCCTGATGGGTTGGTGATGAGTCTCATTTGTCCAGCGTCATAGGGACATGAGTATACAAGATTTTTCTAATTTCAAATAGAGAGATTGTAATCCTATAACAGGTTAATACTATCATACCTTTTGGATGATGACCCTATTTCTCACTTGTTAATTTATATCAGAGATATAAATGCATGCTAGTGTTTTTTGAACTACATTACATGCCTTTTAAATTTATATAAACTATCTTATATAAATGATTTACTTAAGCCATTATTTTAGAAAATTTTCATATATTGTAATGTAATGCATGTTCTTTGAATGTATTTTTCATCATTTTGAAAATGTATAGAATTTTTTTTTAATTTTTTTTTTGAATTTAAAAACCTATTTATTTTGAAAATTGAAATATTTTCTTGGGATAATATATATTTGGAATCTATTATGGAATGTTTGAAGGTATCCTACTGGCCTTAGAATCACTCCTTCATTTTTACTTCGAGTGTTTTTAGACTTTCTCCTTCTAGGATAGAGCAAAGGGAAGGGATCTCTTAGAGGTGGATCCAACTGTTAAAATTTGGATGTCGTGAGTTGTGTCGTTATTGAATTTTGGGTTATTTTCTTATTTTATGTACTTGGGTTTTAGTAATTTGGATTTTATGATTAGTTGTATTCTGTCACCTTTACTCCCTGTGGAGTTTTCTTCTTGATATGCATACTACCTTTTATCGTTCACTTCAACATTCTTGTGTAAAAGTTGTTTCCACTTTTATGTTATATGATGCTAGGTTCTAGTGGTCATCCTATGGAGATCAGGAATTTCCTTTGGGTCATGTAAGGGAAGGGTCAGTTTTCGGGTTACCAGGGTACTCGGGTTGGTTTGTGACACAAGTTATGTGACAAATTATCTTAAAAACTTCATTTAAAATGTTTTAAATATTTATTTTCGAAATAATTTTCATTATTTTCCATATTCCTAATTTTTTATGAATTTTTTAATATGTAAATTAATTAATTATAAATGTAATATTATATCCTTTTTGACTTTATTTCAAAGGTTTTCAAATGAAATATTTTTACATATTTTATACGGAATATTGTGAATTTCTTTACAAAGGAAAAAAGAAACGTTCTATTTTAACATATATAACATCAATAGATTATCCCATTACTATAACCATTATTTTAGGTTTGTATTCCATTTTAATATCCACTTTTTTATTTAAATAAAAACAATACTTCCCTTTTTAATAGGTATTTTTTTTTGAAAATTGGGTTTTAAATAAATGGAATATATGAATACCCAAATTTTTTTAATTATGGGTTAAAAAGGATATTTTTATGAGTTTGATGATGGAAATTAAATAATTTTTGTGTTTATAGATTTAATAGACCTTGGAAAAAATTTATGATGATTGGTGAGCCCAATATAGCTCTCTAATGCATCGGGTAATGATTATGTTCTCTGAAGAATTATTTTGGAATTTGATCGCATAAGTTATTACACTTATAAGGGTTCTTATAAGGTTATATAAAGATGTTATACCAAGGAATATACACAAAGATTATATTACTTATAATGAGGTTTACTAAAAATAATTTTATTTTAAAAGGCGATATAATGAACATTTGTTTTAAATAATTATTATGCCCTCTTGGGTAAAAGGCACATTTTTAAGAATTTTTTTTCAAAGGTTCTCATGTTTTCTAAAGAATCCCCCATGATTATTATTTTTTATTTATGTTTTTAATAATTTTTTATAAAAAAAACATAGGGAAATAAAGTTGATTTCATGTGAAAGTGAAATATTATTTATGGTTAAAGTCTATTATGTTAAAAGAAAAATCTATTTTAAGATCACATGGTTTTGAAATGGGATAAAGAGTTTATTTAATTATTTTTATATTTCCATTAATGATACTTTTATACAATATCATATTTTTAAATTATTTTTATAGGGTTTAATGGATGAGTAGGATCAATTATTAAGTCAAGTTATAAATTATAAAGATTTTTCATGAAAATAAAATATGTTTTATTTTAAAAGTAAGGTATTTTGTAAAACTTTATACTATGAGGAAGTTTCTAACTTGTAATGTGTGGTTTTGTCACATAATATTTATGACCTAATTCTTGAAAACTCTAAACCTAAATTTCTTTGTGACTGAAAAAAATGAATTATTTTTTAGAAATGAAATTATGGGTTAAATAGGTTTGGGTTCTTATAAAACCTTTGGGAATAAATATCAAGGATAATAATTCCAAATATGTGGATAACTTTGACACATATATTATAATATATGCCTATCTTACGCTTTTACATTGATTTTTTTATTATTTATGTTATTTTAGGTGGTGTAAGAGTGCTCAGGTAGTTCGAAGTAGAGAAGGGATAGGATGCTGGAAATGATATCACTTTAAAATCTAAGATAGATATATTTATTTTTCATTAATATCCAATGAAAATTCAGTGGAGTTTGTTGAATATTATTGTTTTCTACAGATCCCCTCAGCTAGCCAGTAGAGGCCACCAGTTCCCTAGTGGAATCCTTCGGATCCTAGTGAGGTTACCAAGATTATAGTTTTTTCTTAAAATAACCCATCCACCACAACCAATATATATTTATAAGAAAAACCTCTTTAACTCCCATAACTATAGGATCCCTATATAGAATTTTTGGGTCCTCTCTTTCCATTTATCTCCTTTATTCAAAATTTGAACAATAGATCGGTCATGTATTTCTAATCCACAAATTTCTTCCTTATTATAGAATTATCTAATTATGTTCTACTTGATCAAAACCGATTATATATTTCATGTATTGATTAGATATAGAGGTTGTTATATAGTCTAATAGGAGATTTTTTAATCATTGGTATAATCAACACCATGATTTAGGGAATTGGTGTCTACGCAACAATCGAACCTAGATTATTTTTAGTAGTGAATATTTTTTGATTTGTTCAATATTGAATTACATTTTAGGTGAGGTTTCTACTCAACCATGATTCTATAATTCTAAATCATGTTGGATTGGGAATTATAATAGGATTTAGTGGTGTTGTTGGACTCATACTGTGAACCTAGACATTAATCATTGGTTTACCTAAGGTATGAATACCTTGACTTTAGTGCATGTCATATGGGTTATTATTATGATTTTTCACATGCTTCTGTAGCCTTATGATACCTTTGTTTTATGCTTGATAACATGAGGAACACATGTGTAGCCCTATGGAACATGTTCTTGTTATTACTTTCATGATGATTGTGATGGTTATGATTTTTACACGACATGACATGATGTGTGATTTTTAATTTGTGATGTCTGTCATATGTTTTATTCTTTTTCCATTTTAGTTGATTATACATGTTGATCCATGTGAACTATCCTAAGATGTGGATGTATCATACTTTTTTTCGGTATGAATTTGGGATATCCTTTCAAGAGAGATATTTTATACATGTTTTTGGACTATCCCATAAATACGGATTTGTTAGGTGTATAGTATATGTTCTTTTTAGAATGTATTTGAAGCTGGAAATGTTAGTATTAGAGTATTTGATGTATATATATTTTGGTTGTGTGATATATATATATATATATATTATGATTGTTTTTATCCCATTTACTATTTTAGCATTCACAATTATACCTTATGCACTTATCTTAAGGGTCATTATATGTTTCATACTAAGTATTGTGCTCATAACCTACTTAGGTATATCAGTGGGCTTGTAGATTTAATGGTTAGAGATCCATTTAAGGGGAAAGGCCCTTTAGTGGATTTTTGAGCAGGTTTAGCTGAAGGATGCAAGAAATATGGGATGGAATTTGGGTTAGATATCTATTATTTCTTTTATTTAGTTTCTTTATCTCATACTTTTATCTGCCACTTGTGTGGATATTTGCCTGGTTTTGGTTTATGTGTTTGACATTCCATTTTGATACTTCATGGGTTGGTATTTTATTGTGTATATTACTACTTGAATGATTTATATATATATTTATTATTATTTTAATTATTTTTATCACTTCTATCTTTGTACATTGATATTTACATGGTACTGAGGGAATAGTCTATCCATGACATAACTTTGGCTATATCCACTAGTTGGAAACCTCTTGCATACGAGGTGGAGTACATGAAGTCATATGGAAATCCATCTCAGACCTGATGGTTCATTTCATGGAATTATAGATTCACTCCTGAATTTGTCATCTTTGTTCAAAGAATACCATAAAACAATATCTTAACAATGAATAAATTCAGTAGAGAAATCATAAATCTTACTTGGGACATCATATTAATAATATCTCTTACTATCACCCTTATAATCACCTTTAAAATGAAATAACCAATTTGATTACTTTTAATATCCAGTCTATGGATAAAAAATCAAAACCTAATGATTTAGAGGGTTATATACGAGGTGTGCCCATAATAATATATAATTTTGAAGAACTATAACATGATTAAAATACATAAAATTTTCATTCCACCATAAAACTCATAAAAATTTACATTTTAACCCATAATCACAACAATTTTCAGTTAACCCATTAAAATAAAATAATTTTATAATGTACAAGTTCACTAATTACTTGTTTATAAGAAAATGAAAGTGAATAATTGAATAATTAAAAATATTTTTAATAAAATGATATAGAAAATTATTATAAAAAATTAGAGAGAGATGAGGTAAAAAACTCAAAACATTTAAAGTAATTTTTTAAAATAATCCCCATTACTTCCATTTAGGATACTACCATGTGACATTTTCTATATAAAAAGAAATTATAATGTATTATTACTTATTTTAAAGAAGGTCCATTATTTAATTCAATATAGTTATTGTAATCCATTTAATTTCATTTTTTCAATAAAATTTGAAGTTTTAGGTTTGGTATATTTAGTTATTGAAGTTCAATTGTCGCAGTAGTTCACAATTGAATCTTTATGGAATTTTAAGGTTATTTCTTCATAAGAGAAAAAATAAATATGAAATTTTTGTTATAGAGTAATAAATTTCACATTCATCATGTTTTTTACATGTTTTTGATATTATATCATTCACATATTATATAATACTAAATTAATAATTTTTTGAAATTTTATGTCTAAAATATTAAAGATGTATTTAAGTATATGTCTCATTTTTTGTGATGAAACCAAGCTGGGATGAACATATACATAAATATATGAGATAATACACAATTAGGATTAATTTATAACTCATGGTAAAAAGGTAATCAAAATGAATAATAGTATAAAGTAAATAAGTTATTAAAATTACTTAGTGGAAACTTAATCAACTCACTATTATGTGTAGTTTTTTTAAGAATATTTTAAACATGGAGAATAATTATGATACCATAAAGATAAATATAATGGTATATGAAAATTAAAACCCCATCCATAAGATTACTAACCTTCCTAGAAGTGTTCTAAAAATAATATAAATAAAAGTGAAACAAATAATATATGAAAATATAAGAGAAAATGAAATGAAATTAAAAATTACATACAATAGAGTTTATGTTTTATAATTTATATCTTAAGAATGAAAAATTAAGGATTAAACAAAATTTATGGACATCATGGATTTTATAATGGTATAATATCCATATAGAATAAGGAAAAAGTATAATGAAGTATTCAATTGAAAAATAAGGGTATATAGTACCTTCAATGATCTTTAAAATAACTACTTTGATTGAGTTTTTTGGTTGATAAATTAATTAGGAAGAGTATATGAAATGAAACTAGAGAACTTTGGAGAGGTAATAGATATTTTTAATGGAATAAATTTTAGATTTAATGAAATGGATTGTGAAGAGATAGAAAATCAATTATTTATTTGTAATATTTTGTGGAGTTTTTGCATATATTTTCTTTTTGAGGATAAAAAATGTAATTCTAAAGTTTCAAGTGGATTATAAATTAAAAATATTAGATTTCTTAGAGCCTTATTCATCCAAATATTCCTCATCATAAGGGTTTGTGTTATTTTAATAATTATTAAATCATTTTAAACAAAACATCTATTTATGTAGTTTTTCAAGGTTATTATTGTAATTTGAGATTAAAAATATCTAAATAATTATTAAATTATTATATTAATATTTATATAATTACATAAATTTAATATTTCTAAATCCATTTATTTTCACTTTCCTCTCATATGCACGATCATTGTGTCAATGCTGTGTAAGTGTTTTGAATAGTTATATTATAATTTAATTTTAAAAATAAATTACTAATATAAATATATTTTACCATTCATAAATATTATAACCTTAAACTGTTAATAATATTATTTATTCCCATTTACATCATGATAAAATTTTTAAGATAATAATTTTGGATTTTCATACCTTACGCAAGCACAGGGTAAACATTTGGATAAATTACGTGTAATATAATTTTGAAATTCATGAATATATTTGAAAATCATTGATTTGTAATAATTTTATCTCTTAAGGTTGAAAAAAGACTTATTCATTCTGATATATTATCCCTAAGACAGAAAAGTTTATATATTCCAGGTCATATAAGAATTTGTTCAAAACTAATAATTCTTTCATACTTATCTTGACCTAAAAATTAATTTAAATTAATTGGACATTTTTATTAAATTTTGAGAATATTTTCATATAATAATGATTCCTGAGGTTTCTATATTGTTCTACATTATTTTTGATAAACATATAATAATAACTATATTGAATTAACAAACAGACATTAAGATTTAGTACACTAAAATCATGAATAAAAAAATAAAAAAATCATTTACACCTTTTTTCCATTATTGTTATCATAAAAACCAAATATAATAGACATTTACAATTTACAATCATAACTTTTTATTAATATTTTTTTAACAATATAATTTTCATATATTTTTTACATGATTATTCAAAATATATTTTTAATTTTATTAAAATCTATCTATAACTATTAATTATATTATTATTAAATTATACTCATTTAATAATATATATATTTCCCTTGGAATAACAAATATTTAACATTTAAACCACAAATGCACATAATTATTTCTTATCATCCAAAAATATTTTTCTTAGATATTTAAAGAATTATATATCATTATAAATTCATAAATTTAATTCAAAAAACTATATATAAAACATATTATAATGAATTTAATGACACATGAAATTTTATCCAACCTTTAATTCAATCATTTTTTAATAAATAGTTATTTTTATGGATAATTATTAAAAAATAGAAATCCATAATATATATTAGAACACCCATTAATATTATTTTATTTAAAAATTAAAAATGTTTATACTATATTTTCCACCAAAATTCAATTTTATCCTAAAACTTTTTACTCTTCAGTAAATAACTGGGGTTATTTTCCTTCATAGTATCTTTAGGTTTCCATGATACTAATTCCACCATACGATTTTTCTATTAAAAATTAACAAAAAAAAGTTACCGTATATAACAACTATTAGTCTCTATGATCAATAATCTAAAGTGATTTTTCCTCATAAGAAATATTCTACTCCAACTACACTACTTATGGACTCAATATATGAGATGTATCAAATACATATTTACTTCATAAAGAAAAATGAAACACATTATGTACCTGAGATAAAATTTTAGGAAATCCTAATTGATATGCCACTAATCCTACTTTCTTTGGCATTTCATTAGGACCAATAAGACCTGGTCTTCAATTTCATTTCTTACTAAAATAGAATAAACTTTCCAAATATATATATATATATATTAATAAAAACATGATGTCCTATATATGATAAAATATATTTCTTCTATTTATCTGCTTAAATACTTTGTCTAATTTGACATTTCATCATATACTATGGAATCATTTTCACTTTTTCAACTATCCCATTAACTTATCTAGGGCTTAAAAATAACTTTTCCTTACTTCATCCCAACAAGCTAGAGTTTTACACCACTTTCAATATATTTATTCTAAAATTACCATATGTATACTTGAATGAGAAATATAATTTTATAAAAATTTGTCCAATGAAAGGTATTGATACCAAAATCCTTTATAATCTAATGAATAACCCCAAAGAAAATCCTTCAATTTTTTAATTTTTTTCTCTTATTATCCATCATTTTGAGGATAGAAAGCTATATTAAAACATAATTCTAGACCAAATGAAATTTTAATCCCTTATAAAAATTATATGTAATCCTTGGATCATGATTATATACAATATTAATAGAAACTCCATGTTATTTTACAATCTATTAAATATACATAAGAAAAAGCTAATCCAAATACATATTATATCTTATAGGAAGAAAATGTTCAGATTTTGAAAAGTGGGAAACAATAACCCATATTACATTATTACATTGAGATTTATTTGATACCCCTTAATGAAATCTAGGGATACGTGTTCCCGCTTACATTTTAGAATTGATGATGACTAAAGCATCAAATTTAAGTGTCATTTTTATCTTTAACAACAAGAAAATTTAAACATTTAAAGGTAAAATCCAAAATATATTTCTTCATTAATTCCCAAAAAATATATTCCAAAATATTTATATATAAATTTTCTAATTTCTTCATGAATAGAATATGTATAACTATGATTCTCACTCAAAAATTTCTATATTCACAATTTTAATATTACTGAGCACTCTATAACCAATATAAAGCCACATAAAACCAAATTTCTTATTAAAATAAAAAACAGGACCACCCCAAGGTGACGTTCTAGGATAAATATAACCCCTATCAAGAAATTCGTAAAATTTTATTTACAATTATAATTTCACTATTGGATCTATTTGATAAGGGGGTTTCAAAATTTTCTTAGCATATAGATCTAAGTCTATAGTAAATTCCTCCACTTAATTGGGAATAAAAATAGGGAAAGATTCAGTAAATACATCTAAATATTCATTTACCACTGGTACATAATTAATTTAGACCATTTATTTCTTTTTAATGATATAGGAAAGATAACATTCATCTCAATATTTTATCAAGTTCTCATCATATTTATTTGTTATCATTAGTATGAAAACATTATTAAATATAAACATTAAGTCATTATGAAAATTAAATATAACCACATTCTCTTTAAAATATATCATAACATGATATCTCAAAAGCCAAACCATACCTAAAATAACATCAAACACCAAAATTGGTAAAAAACAATTTTTATAGATAAAAAAATTACATAGGTGATTATAATATGTTTTTTATCAATTATTACTACATTAATACCTATATATAAAGTTTTTTCTGAATTTTTTGTATCTTTTTAATGAGATGACATTTCCATATTACTAGAAGATTTCCAAGAAATAAAAGAATGCTTATATCCAAAATCAAACAATACATTGGAATAACCTGAGTGAAAAAATATGATACTTTTTACCAGTTAATTTGATGAACCAACATCTATTATAGTTGTATAAAATAAATTTTACCCAAATTTTTTCTTACTATATTTATGATTTCTACATTTCATACATATATTTTGACACATAATATCATAATGGACCATCTCATTAAAATAAAAAAATTTCAATACCTACTAACCACCTTGTTATGAAATTGGTTCTCTAATTTTCCTATTATGGGTTGGATCATTATTCATTTATTTAAAATCATAAGTTACATTCCTAATTTTACTACACTGATAACACTTTCGAAATCTCATAAGACACTCCCCAAAATAAATTTTACCATATTTAGAGAAAGAGGGAAATTGAATTCTATTATCATCATATTTACTTACTTATTATTTGCCAATTTTATTCCACCTTTATTTTTTATTTTTCTTAAAGTTATAAGATTAATAATATTCATAAGTTTCAATAAACTAAATTTAAATCTTCACAACATATCAAACAATTTCCTCATAATTCTTAGATTAATGAGTAAACAAATCACTTTGTAAACCTGGTTCAAAACTTGAATAAAATATATCAATCTTACTTTCAAGATGTAGAATAAAATTCCTTAAATACCTTTATAATCAAGTAAAATTTTCTTCACCCAAAATAATTGAGTCATCCTCCTTTTTCTTCAATTCCAAAAATTAAATTTCCATTATAAGTTGAAGAACTTTTGGAAAATAATTTTCTAGAAAAATATCTTTAAATACATTCCAATCCATGGTATCAATATCATTCTTCTCCATAGTATTAATAATTAGAGACCAAAACTCTAAAATAGTTTCTTTTTTATTATCTTAATAACCCAATACATTAAATTTTTATTCAAATTTATTTATCCATCCTTTAGCTATCACTCGGTAAGATATCCTACCAAATGTTGAAGTATTTTATCACATAAAATGATATAATATGAAATATTCCTTTGTTGATTATTTTATAGATCCCATTAATTTATAAAAACATTTATAACATATATTAATTCGGTTTACACCACTAGAAATATCCCTTCTTCAACTACAACCATTGAAGGTTACTGATTTGGAAGGGTATTATCCGCTTCTTACCTTCCTACTTCCTTCATCTTATTAACTCGATGGAAAACCATTCTAAAATAGACTAAGAATATATGAAACAATTTAGGAACCCTTACAAAAAACCACCACATGATATTTTAAACATAAATTAGTGTTTTATTTCTATGAAAACTTCTTTGATTTCAAAAATTTATCTTTCCCTTATTTCCTTACTTGTGTTATAACCCCAAAAATTATCCAAATCTTTTCTTTATGCCAACTGTAACATAATTAACAAAAAGTCCCCATAATTACATTTTCTACAATAATATATCATCACATACATCTACAAGAACTTTATTTTTATAGTTTTATAGGATTAATAAACACATTATAGAATATATCCCACACTTACAAAAAATGTTCATTGCTTCCATAAAAGTAGTTCTTAAAATGATACACTAGATCCATTCAAGACAAATCTCTATCACTGGAACTTTAACATCAAAAATGTTATTACTCCTCCTTAAACCATATTAAATTATTAATAAATGTGTTATGGGAATATAATTCTTAATAAGGTGTGTAAAAAAAGTAAACCCATTAAGCCATTAAAATACCTAAAATTTGATGTGAAATTGTATCCTTTAAATAATAAACTTTAAGCTCATACAAACACGAATTCACTCATGAAATAAACTTTTTTTTATAAAATTATATCAAAAAAAATATCATGAGAAATAATAAAGGAAAGAGATAAATCATGAAGGTTACATGGAATATCATATTTGTAGTCACTCTTACAATCACACTTATAATCACCCTTATAATTAAATAACCCATTAAATTACTTCCAATATATCTTCCAAAGAGAATAAATAATTACCCAATGCATTGGAGGACTATATATCCGGCCCACTCAACATTATATGTAATTTAAAAGAACTATTACATGAATAAATAACATATAAACTTTTATTTCACTACAAACAACATAAAAACTTACATTTGAACCCATAACATAATTATTTGTTATATAAACAATAAAAAAAATATTTTTAAATTATGGGATAACTAGTTCCCTATTGAGATAAAAATAAAATAAAAAATTTAATACTTATAAGTATGAATAATAATATTAGAAAGAAAAATATCAAAATACATTGTAGATAGAGTTGAGGAAAATACTTTAAAATAATTATACTAAAGCTTTATAAGAAAAAACCCTAATTTCATCCAAGATTCTTTAGTGTGACAATTTATATAGAAAAGAAAACTATAATATTTTAATACTTATTTTTAAAATAATTACATTATCTAATTATATGTGGTTATTATGATCCTTTTAATATAATATTTTAATAAAATTTTATGTTTTATGTCCATTATATTTTTTTATTGGAGTTAGATAGTTGTAGTAGTTCATTATTTCATATTTGTGGATTTTCAACATTAATACCATATAAGAGTTATAAAATACATATTAAATATTTTTTAAAGAGTAATATAATCTATATTAATCATATGTTATACTTATTTTTTTAAATTATATCACTTATATATGATTTAATTATAAATTATTTTTTTTTGAAATTTTACACATACAATGTTAAATATTTATTTAAGTATATGTGTCATTTATGGTGATGATACAATAAAATATGAGAATATACATATATACATGATGTAGTCTACTACGGTGATTAATTTTCCACCCATGGGAACAAATTTAATCAAAATGAAAAAAGAACATAATTTAAATAACTTATTAAAATTTCTATGTGGAGAGTTAATCGTCCCACTATAATATATAGTTTTTTTAAGAATATTTCCACCATAAGGAATAATTATGTAAAAATATGGTTTTAACATAAGGTTATATGAATATTAATTCCCTATCCATAAATGTAAAAGCCTTCCTTGAAGAAGATTAATGTAAATAAAAAGAAAAGATAAGAAAATGAAATGGATATAAAAGGGAAAATGAAATTGAATTAACTGTTTTGTATAATAGAGTTAGTATTTTTGTGTTTTATATTTTAAGAATAGAAAATGGGATTAAAAAATAATTTTTGAAATCATATATGTTCCAAATATATTATATCCTTTCTAAAATGAAAAAATATATAATGAAGTATCCAATTGATAAATAAGGGTAAATCATACCTTCATTGATCTTTAAATTAGATACTTTGATCAATTTGTTTAGCTGAGAAATAAATTTTTAAGAGTTTAGGAAATAATATTAGATTACATTAGAGATATTTTGAAGATAGTGAATGAAATAAATTTATTCATAAAAAGTATTTATTGTGAATAGAGAGTAAAAACCTTGTTTATAGAGAATATCTGATGGTGTTATCATAAATATTCAATTCTCAAGGGTTAAAAATATAATTTTAAAGTTTCAAGTGGATCATAAATGGAATAAATAATTTTTTTGTTCCTTATCAATCCAACTATTCCTAAATATATTGTTTTTTATTTTGTTTCAACAACTAATAAATCATTATTGAAGGATCCCAAATATTTTTCATGGTATACCTCTCTCTGAGTTTTCCATTAACTTTTCATCCGGTTGTGTTTTCATAGTAGATGTTTGTGGTTTGAATAAACTCACTCTTAGATTTTTAAAAAAATTGATAAAATTGTAGTGGATCCACATGGAGACCTTTTTGGGAAAAGACCTAAATTTTGGGGATGTATGCTTGTTTAATTAATGGAGTCAGGGTTTAAATGGGTAAAGTGTTAACATAGGTTCTTGAGAAGTTAAGAATATTTAAAAGGGGTTTCAGTTATTTAAAGGGAAATGAGATGAATAAACATATATAGAAAATTTAAACGTCATATAAAGGGATTACACACCATGTAATTGGTTGAATGTTTTAAAAAATTAAATATATGGTGATAGGTTTTTTATTATATTCCATTAAAAATATTTAAATAATATGTTTCTACCTTAAACACCATGTAATTCCCTGAATTACTATTTTAAACATTTTCTGTGGCTATTTTTCATTCTAATCTGCTACAGCCCCTTTCCTATTAACCCTAGAGAATCTTCTAGGAGAATTTGGAGCACCAAAATCCCTTTTGGACATCACATTTGTGTGAGAAATACCTTTTATGTCTTTTCAGTAAGATTTATTCCTACTCTACCTCTTCTTCCAATCATTGAGGTGAAATACTTTGATAGATTGCATTGTTGGTTGTGATTGTGATCAGTTTTGATCTGGGAACCTCATTACAATCTTCTGAACCTTATTCCTCATGGGTGTTTTCCATTACAATCATTACTAGATTATCAGTAAATGGTGAAGGGTCATTATCTTATCCACATGGTTTGATAATTTCCAAGTTTATGTAATATTGTAAGTGTACCAATGTAATGTGTGCCCAAATTAATTAAATAAATGAATTGGATTATTTCTTATAGTCCTTTGGTTTAAATTGGCTTCTAAACTAACTTATTTCTACTCATTGGGTGAGAAAACCTTGAAAATAATTGAATTAGATAATGGTTTAAAGTGTTTTTAGAATTTCATTTGACCTTAGGTGATTTTATGATATAGAATCCCAAATTTGTGGAACATTGTTTATTAATATAACTTCTAATCATTTTTGATTTAAATTTAAAGTTTTATTATAAATATAAATGGTAATTTTCATAATTAACCATTGAGATATATGATATGATATTATGATATCCATGATGTATGAAATGACTTTTTTTCCATACATAAATTCTTATATATTGGGCTCAGCCCTGGAACTTGCAAAATTATATAGTTTTATGATGATATTATACAATATTGGCCCAGTACCATGCCATAATACTTATAAATAGATAGATATACCCATCCCTATGTGGTAATAATTATAGGGATTTAACCTGCATTTTGTAATTTTTAATGGTATTTGAATCGTATCATTGTGACTATACCATGGTTATATGGTTTTGGTTGGCACGGTCATAATAAATGCTTATAGATATTCCAACATAGTGCCAAAGTATGTTATTTTACCTTTGTTATATGATTGTGGTAGGAATGGTTTTATGACATCCTCAGGGATATTCCAGTATGGAACCAAAGAGGGTTATTTTACCTTGGTTATATGATTATGGTTGGAATGGTCATAAGAAATACTCTGAGATATTCTGGAATAGATCTAACATAAGTTTTTTTTAATTTATTAATTGTGGAATTAATTAATACACCTGTTTATCTGTTTATTTAGTACAATTATTATTAGACTTTTTTATTTTGACACTATGGTGTTGAACTACTGAGTAATAATCACACCATTCAGGCTCCTCTTTGGTACCCAAGAATATTATGTGGATGTAGGCTTGGGAAAGGGAAGATTTTCTTTTCTATTGATTTCTTGTTTCCTGATGGGATAGAGTTTGGTGATGGCACCAACATGGGGTTAGGGACCAAGGAATTTTTGAGTCTTTATTAGAGTCTTCTAGTCCTTTTCTTGTATTGTTTCTAGAAAACATTTAGTTAAATTCCAACACATTATAACATTATTCCTTATTATTCAATGAATTTTTATGTTGGCTCTTATTATTATCTTCCACTATGTATATACTTTTTCTTTATTTCATTTATATGGTTTAATTTTTTCTACTACGTAACTTTATACCAGAGAGTATAGCCTCCCTACTATACTTGTCAAACCCCCATTTCTAGTCAGAAGCCTCTGGTGTAAGGTGAGGAACACTTAATATCTCGTAACAAACCCTTTTTTCCACATAAGAGAGTGTTGTATTGGGGGAAGTTGTAATGTGGTATTAGAGGAGAATGTTTCCTTTTCTCCTGATTTACTATGTTGGAAATGTAGAAATGAGATTAGGATGTGCTGGGAATTGGTAATGAGATTTTTTATGGGAGTAGATAACCCATGTACATGCAATTTGAGTACCCATGGATGGGATTGCTGGTTATGCTGTCTACTTGTTACAACTAATGTTGTTTCACCTTGGGTGATTCACATGTTTTGTGAGGTTATTGTTTTATGATGTTACAATTTCTTGAGATTATTACTCCTAACCTAGTATGGTTAAATATGAGAATACATGTATTATAATAGGTATATAGGGATATATTGACAAGAATTATTATTGATAGGGACATATCTATTTTACACATGATATATAATTTCCTATTGAACTATGATATGAGATATATATTTCATCAGATAAATAAAATGACATAATGTGTCATGATAAAACACTTTAAAGTCATGTTTAGGGAGATAAAATGTCAGTAGTTCTCAGTTGTAGTCACATGTTGATGTTGACCTTGTTTCTATCCTGTTATATAAGGTGTGATTTTGTTTTTTTATAGAAAATGCCTCCTTATCATCTTCAACTTCAGTGTCATGAGAGTGTTAATAAGTATGATATTAACATAGCTGAACTGAAGGTTCATGTAGTTCATGAGGATTAGATGGATGTTTATCTTCGAAAAAACTTCCTAAGGTCCATACGATCCAGGGAATGGGAGAATGTTCATACCATTCCTTCAATCATTGTGATGAAAAAATACTTTTAGCTGTAGCATTTGCGATTGTTTACTGGGGAAGGGGGACCTGAGATAGCTGAATTTTGGATTAAATTAGTCCAGATAATCTTCAATCATATCGAGAAACCTTTGGAAAAAAGGGTTAATCTTGATTCATATATTCTTCATGGTCCTACCAATCATTGGTGGGATATTTTTGAAGAAGATGGGCTGTAGGATAAGCTATCTTGGTAGGAGTTCGAGATGAAGTTCTTGATCCACTTATATATTAATAATTTAAGTGTTTAGAAAGCCATGATTTCATGTATATGATGTGGGTTGGAATGTCAATGTTATACTATGATAGACATTTCACTGATCTACAATGCTTTGTGGAATGTTGGGAAGATGATGAGATCTCTAGGGAGAGATATTTTCAGGATGGACTTCTCTATGAGATCAGGTCATAGGTAAATGTTTTTTGTTTGAGATAGTTTAACGATGTTATGAACTAAGAACTCATCATGGAAGGGAATATGAAAGAGGCCCCAATAAATAGCCCAGATGTTTCAACAGGGTGATCTGGGATCTATTCTTTGATTCGTAAGATTCACTATTGTGAATGTTTTTACCAAGGTAGTAGTGGGAAGAGCAGTCTGGGTAGTGGATTTCCCTCTCAAAACCATGTTCTATTACAGTGCCATTAGTGTGGAAACTTCATTCACAAGATCCTAAAGTGTACTTACCCCACAATTGAGTGTGATATTTATGGAAAACTAGGTCATATTTAGTGATAATGTATGAAATTTTCAATGTTTTCCAAAGATAAGGGATCATAACAGGCACATGAGTCGAGAAGGGGCTCAACAACCCCTTAGCAAGCTGGAAGCTATAGTTCCAATGGCCCTTTAGGATGAGGTTGGGGATGTGGTACCCATGTTCTTGAGAGGTTTTACCAGGAAATGGAAATATCTTAGGTTAGTCATACCGGATCCAAGGGTAGAGGTACAAGGAATTTTTATGTTATATAGACTAGTTTGACTATCATGGATGCATGACTGTCTACTGTCAAAGGTATAAATCTTGTATAATCTACCTTTGATTATGTTTTGTTTGATACAGGAGAATAATACTATTTTATATCTGTTCTCTTTGAAAACTATTTGGGAATGGATATGAAAATATTTGATGGAGTTTTAACCATCGACACGCCATCAGAAGTGCAGTCAAAGAATACCAAATGTTGCAAAGCATGTTATATATATATTGGTGGTGACCATTTCATTTGGAAATAATACATGATTGAAATAACACGATTCAAATTGATTTATACTATGAATTGGTTAGTCCCATACTAGGCTCATATGGACTGTTATAGGAGGATAGTTACCTTTCTATCTATAGAATTAGGTATATATTCTCACCATGTTATGTGGGATCATCAGGCTGGTCGTGCTAGACCAATTCAGTGTAGACTGGATTATGTAATGGATAAAATAGGAGGTATTTCTCTAAATAATGGGGAAATGGAATAATATTCTTTTCTTTTAGTGGTAGATATTTTTTAGGATTTCTTCCCTAATGAGTTATACAACTTATCGCCATAGTGATACATTATGTTCCTGATTGAGTTGGTGCCGAGAGCAGAGCTAGTTTGTATCCCACATTGTAGAATGGAACCAGCAGAACATAAAGAGTTGAAAGTTTAGTTGGAAGATATAGAATCTAAAGTCTTTATATAGCCTATTGTATATCTTCTTTGTTCTTTGGTTCTCTTCATTGAGAAGGTTTATGGGTCTTTGTGCTTAAGTGTGAATTATTGGAGGTTGAACCTAATGAAGATCATGAATCGATATCATATTCCATGTATTGATGATATTTTAAAATAGTTGAGCACTACTAAGATCTTTTACAAGATTTATTTGAGATCATGTTACCATTAGTTAATGGTGATACCTTAAGACATTCCTTTTACATCTTTTAGGAGCCTGTATGGCTTGTATGAATTCATAGTGAGGTTTTTTGGGATGACTGATGCACTAGTGGTATTTATGGACATAATGAATAAGATCATTCATCCTTTTCTGGACTGATTTTTTGTTTTTTTTGATTAAATCTTAGTGCACTCCCATTCAGTAGAAAATCATGGAAAACAACTTGACATAATCTTAAGTACATTGAAAGAGCATCAGTTTTACGCCAAGCTAACCAAATGTAGTTTTTGGATTAATAAAGTGAACTTATTCAGCCATTTAATCTTAGAGGATGAAGTTTTAGTGGATCAATATAAAGTCATATCCATGAAGTTCATGTAACCCTCCCTCCAAAGATACCCCTATTAGTATAGAAGTGGTGAAATGGAGTTAATGACCCCATGAGTCCCATCTCTATTAAGCCCTAGTTTGGAGACTAGTTGCAAGGGTGTAGAAATATCACAATATGGGAGGCATTACCCTTTTTAGAAAAACATCAACAGATAATATTAATTATCCATAATTAAACTCTAAGGAATAATATAAAAAGAAATCCATAAACCCATTGTAACTCCCCAATATTTCATTGTACGTTATCTCTTCAAAGTAACTCAAAAAATTGTGTTACACGCAACACCGAGTTCGAGCGCACAACAACTTACCAAACTAGCGGTTCAAAAAGCAGTTATGAATAATATTAACTGAATTTTGAATTTTATAAACTAAATATAATTTTAGAATTAATATTATGTGTTTCATAGACATAATAGAAGAACAAATTCATTTTTTCAGATAAAAGAAGTATTTTAAAAAAAATGCAATTTTACTGCCTTTTAATGGAGTACCTCTTATAAAACCAATATTTGACACTTTTATATGTTCAATTTAATGAAATTAAATTATTATTTATACTTGGGACATAAAAATTTAGTTTGGATAAATTTTTGGAACTTTTCTGATAACTTTTATATTTTGAGGAATAGTGAAAAATTCTAAATTTTAATTAAAAACAACTTTTTTAATCGAAATAATTTATACTGTTAAATTATACATTTGAGTGGTTTTAAAGTATAATTAGATTTAATTTTTATAATTTAATACAATTTAGTTCATTGGATGTAATTTGACATTTAAATTGGACATAAACAAGTGTCAATCTTTTGATAGTTATTATTTCTTAAAAACACGCTTTTTGTTTTGACAATGAGAATTAATTTTAAATTACTTTCTGCCACTTCTGTATTTTGAATATGAAAAAATGGATTAATAATTTGGAATCAGGAGGTCCAAATTATATAAATATGAAACTTTTATTTTTAGACATTATGAATATTTACTTTAGTAAATATTTTATTTACCATGGTTAAAGGGTAAATCTAGTAAATAAGGGTAAAAAATTATTATTATAATGATATTAAATTACCCTAACATGTTTTTTATTCCTATGTTATGATACATGTCCAATAATAGTAATCCTTGGGTCAATTTCGGGACCCTATAAAGCCACTTGAGAGTTATAATGACATTTTATATTAAATAATCTACAGTAAAGACAAAAATAACAAAACCATATATCTTTTAGTAAAACAATTTTTATATGAGATTATATAATTGATCTATTTGACTATAAATATTCATTATAAATCTAAATGTATTTCATATATCATGATATTTTATTTATAATATTAATACATAAAATTAATATATTTATATATGACAGAATAATGATGTAGTATTTTAATTATTAATGAAAGAATCCAATAAATGTTATTATAAATATTAAAATAAATATAATATCAAAGTTTTTATTACATAAACAAATTTTATAGGTTAATATGACATGTTAGGGTTGATTAAATGTATTTGGTTCTAAGTAAAATAATTTGATGAATTTCACAAAAACCAAATACTAAATAGTGTCAAAATTGATATAAATGTGTTTTTAAAAGAAATATTATATTATTAAATTATATAATAGACCTCAAAATATAAGGTTCTTTCAAAGAACATATATAATGATAGTTATATCATTAATGAACCACTTTAGGTTCTCTTGGAATTTTATAGTATTTTTATTATCCAATTATTATAATAATACAAATATACATGGTGAAAGTTGAACTATTTAACAAAGTGTTAAACCTAAATGATAAGGTTAATATGGTGACCCAAGCCTATCTAAATCCTATTGTACATGATTTTTTTGACACATACCGACCTTATACTATAAATAAATCAGTTTTGAGTCATTATAAACTGAAAATTATTTTATTATAAAATAATATTTCAATCTTTTCCTAAGGTGCCCCTCACCTCTCTTATAAAAGGGTACTTCCCCTTCTCTCAAAATCACACATCCAAAGCCTTTTGGATCTGCCAAAACCTTGCCAAATATCCTCCCAAATTCTGTCACATCAACCTAGAGTCCTTACTTAGATCATAAAGCCATCCTATGGAGCCCTTTTGATCAAATCAAAAGGAAACACCTGAAGAAGAGGTAATAATTTCACCACCCTCTTTCAAGTTCTTTTCTTCTTCAAGTTCCTCTTTATTTGTTGTTTCCATACCAAAATAAAACCTCCAGTACCTCTTACACAATGTGATGTTACTATAAATATGGTACAACTATATTCATTATTCTATCCATCCTATAAATGACAAAGTCACCATACGTGTGCACGTACGACTTACCGTCTGCACATCGTGGTGTAATTTGTTATTCAAATAGTTCATTATTTGGATGGGTATAATAATGAGTATAACTAATGTAAATAATAAATATAACATGTTAATTATTATTTATATATGATATACCATCCAATTACATATGATTTCAATATCAATATAATGATATTTTTGCTCGTGCATACGTATAGATTACCGTCTCCACGACAAGATAAGATTCCTTCTCACGTTCACCATTCAACGATGATTATAAAAATATATAATATTAATAAGTATATAATATATGACATAATAAATCTAATGGATATATATATATTTATATATTTATATTTATGTATGTATGTACTTAAATATTTCTTATTCAATTACATCCGTTCAATACGATATGAAAACAGAAACAATGTTTATTCGTACGTACGACCTACTGTCTCCATAAACGGTGACTTCCATTTCAATATCTATCTATTATAAATATTTTTATTCTAAATATATATGATATATAAATAAAGTTTTATATTCTTTAAGTGTTTAAATCATGATCTAAATTATACAATCAAGAATAACAAGTAAAAACACCTATGATAAAGAAAGAGATTATTACCCAAAATGTTAATTTAACATGGAATTGATTATTAAATGGGTAGTATAAAGTCATAAATGAATCATTTATGATATAATAAATATTAATATGGTTCTAGTATTATTTAATAACATACTATGGTCATTATACTGGAGGTTAAACGTACCCTCGACCAAAGTAAAGTGTAAGGTAAGAGTTATTTCCTCAATCTCATTATTATCCGAGACTATTTATGTGTAAGTATTCACTGGGACATATTTATCATCGATACCCATATTTCATAAAAATGTTTTCAAAAGAAATCTTTTAAGGTTTTATGGGAGGGTATATTTAACCATATCATCATTTTAAATCTTTTAAACATTTATCTTTCTAAATCCTTTTAATTAATGTCCATGTTTTCAAAATGATTTTAAAGATTTATTTATATGGACATGAATGTATTGGAATGATAATTCTTTTCAAAAGTTTCAAATTGGTATGGGACACTTTCATTCAAAATCACTTTTAAATTACATCCTTTATAAACATGAGACTTTTAAAAGATTACACAAAAAGGGATATTTCTCTCAAAAGGTTGTACTAATCATTTCCAACTATGTCATCATCCTTTATTGGATATTATTCTTGACTGAGGTTGATTTATTATAATAAAATATTACATATTGTATTGAATGAGTTATGATATGTGTGACTATGAATATTCTATTTTTATACCATTCATGGTTTATGGTTAGTGTATTGACATTTCGTATTCTCGTTTTAATAAGAATGTTTATGTTATATTTCCACTTTTTCTTATGAGGAATGCAGTGGACTTAGTAAGTGATGGGTCAAGCCCACTATAGACCCTCGATTCATCGGTAGGTATCATGAGAAAAAATAGTGTATTGGCAGAAGTCCTTGACAAAAATTTTATTAGTAGTCTTGGCACAAGGCCTTGACTATGTGGTAATGATGTCCGATGTTAGGCATTCCCTCATTATGAAATTAGCAATTACATATGATTATTCAACTTGTAGAATATCCATGTGCATGATTATATGGTGATGTTTGATTTAAATTTTCCATATTATGTTCATGATTTTGTTTAAAAATACTATTATTTTTATTACACATATTGCCTTAAAAGTTTATAGCTTCTGCTAAATTATTTGTCCTTACTGAGCATCTAAGGTCACCCCTTTATTATGTTTTATTTTCCCAGGATTCCAAGATGTGTATTATGATTGATATGCAGGGTTAAGCTAAAGGGAATAATGGAGTTCAAAAAGAACTATCTATGATGTGTTTTATTTTTGAAATTTAAATGTAACATTCATATATGTATTCTATTTTCCAGGACTGCTAAACCGATCGGTCCATCAGGACTTGATTCGTTTTAATCATGCCAATGTATTAAAATAATGCACCGACTCTGGGATTTTGGGGTCAGGTAATTACACCACTCCACATGCATGTGTAATATAGAACTGTCACAATCCAAAAGTTTCAAAAGTAAAATACCAATGAAAAGCTAAGTAGTGACCCAATAATTGTCGAGATCCAAGCTACTAGGGTCCAACAATGTCCCTTAAGTCCTCCTAGAAACCTTGAAATAGTTTATATATGTTGGTTGAGCATATAATTATACTTAGTAGGAAAACAAAATTCTCTCATGCACTTGTGAATGAGGCATACTAATGGACTATTGGGAAAATATTTGAACCAAAAAGAACCTAAGATGATATACTAAACATCCCATCCTCAACAAGGAACACTCACCAAATAATATTTGTCATATAATATAATATAATCTATATAGATGATATGGTACCCCACACCACTTTCCCACTGATTATCCTCTCTTACCCAACGAAAAACACCCTCATGCTCCAATATCTCTCAAATCCACATGACAACCTACCTACACACACCTAAGCCTCAGGAATCACATTAAACCCCACCCGTAGACACACAAGACACAAATAACACCACATATCTTAGAAAAAATCATGGTCCACAAACCACACCACATCCAAACCATAGAAACCTAGGCCAAAAACCATGTCACATCTCGCCTGCGTAAACCTAGGCCTTGAAACACACCTCATCCCAAAGACACTTGGGAAAATAAACTCATCTCATCCCAAAGACAACTAGGAAAGCATAACTCGCACACACACACCTAGGCCTCATAAGAACAACCTTCCCATATAATCTTGTGCTATCACCACATATAATATGGAGCATGGAAGAGCGGGTGGACAACCATCCATCCTTCGACCATAATGTTTAGGAAAGACACCCTCCCTGTGATGATGGGGGTGTTCAAAACATAGTGCTCAACTAGGGGGTGCATATAAAATTCATAAGGAACATACATGTATATACATATATAATACCAAACACTCAAGCCCAACCTAGGGTCCTATGATGAAACTGCAACTCAGAACACTATGACCTATGTTCCTCCCTCTATATGCACAACACCACACAACAAACCACAAACCCAATTCATATTCCCAACCAATTCATTTAACCATTCCCATTCTATTATCCAAACCAAAACCAAGCCATTATAGTCCTTTTTAACAATTATTTATTCATTCCATCTCAAAAAGAGAAATTACTAAGCATAAAACACAATAAGAAACACACCATAATTTATAAAAAGAATTAAGAACCATGGTAAATTAACGCACTTCACATTAAAGAGACATCACTCCAGGACCTCTATATTTGACACCCATTCATGCTATAATACACATCGATCTCTAGGTAAAAAAGTGAAGATTTATCGATGTTATCAATGGTGAAGCACCAATACCAACCAATACCATCATTTCTCAAAGTCATCCCTCCCAATCTATCCTTATAACCAAGACAACCCCCAACTCATAACCACACACAACAACACGTTAAACCACACCTATAACTGAAGACCAACTGCACAAACATACCATGTTGAGCTTACCACATAAAAAATAGCAACCCATTGTGAAAAAACGTGCCCATAAACACAACAGTACATGAACTAAAAAAAATATATACATATTTAACAAGGTATTAATTCTTTAATTCCACTTGTTATGTTAGGTATTATCATAGAAATAGTTTGTTCCTATGGCATCCATTTATCAATAGAATATATATGGATAAAAATTTCCCTAAACATCTATAAAACATGAAACAAATATAATGAATTCCATTACTATACCATGTATAAAATGGGCCCCCCAAAACCACAATTTTCAATAGGTAGTTAGCCCATACAGATCAATATATCAACAAAATAGTAAAATAGAAACATGTGTCACTTTTTTCTAGCCCCTATTTATTGATTAAAAATTGGTTAAATTATATTTATTAATCTAAATTTATCTATCCTTGGAAATAAAACATTAATATACCCACGCCACATGTTAAAAAAATAAGAAAGACAAAGGTAATACTAACTCGAAGAAGAGGTGATTGGAAGTTCATGGTTGCTCCAAGAAAGGGGTGCACATGCAGCAGGAAAAACACCATGGAAACATGATCCAAAAGCTACAGCCCGATAGCATAAATCCTTTAGGAAGAAGGGTTCGGGCCATCACACACAAAGGGTAAGCAATAAGGAGGAACAATGGGGAAAGGTATATCAACTTTCATAAGATCTAAATAGATAAATGGTTTAGATATGTTTTTGATATTCCATTAAAGGAAGATATAGTCAAGGTTAAATTTTTTTACCATGTAAAATCTCTAGAACCATTTGAAAAATCAGTAGATGATTTATGGGATTTTAATTGTTCTAAAATCCCTTAAAATAAAGCTTAAAAATTGTTTTACATAATAGAAAATGCCAAAGGGGTGAAACTATAGGAAGTTGGGAACACTGTTCATGACCCACCATTAGATAAGACACTGCTCAACAAGTCACTATTTGGTGTGTCACCACTTGGCAAGGAACTGCTTGGAATGTCACCATTCGACATGTCACCACTCAAAGAGGCACCACTTGCGAGCTACAATTATGAGGGGAAATGCTCGATGAGGCACCTCTAGATGATCAACTGCTATCTATTCACCGCCAGTGAGTGACCACTAACAAGTCACTACTAGTGACTGATTTCCCACAAGAGATCGGTAGAGAGCCACCAGTAATAAGTCACTGCCAGGGTGATCCACCACTACAAAACCTGAAAAACTAGGAAACTTTGCAAGAGGATGAAATTATTCACCTTGACCTCCACGGAAAACTCGAGCACCGTATTTTCATAAAGTTATAGACCATAGAGGTCCAGACCATCATGTCAGATACCTCTCAAACTATTCTCACCCTCAATAATTCAAAACCAAACCAAAAGAAAATAGATTAAAGTTCTGAACAAATATCCCTTGAGATACCTCTCGGGGATCCTGATACACTTGAGACTCCACTGTAAACCAAACATGCCAACATTAAATGACAAAATAACCTCTATTTTTTGGAAGATAGACTAGAAACCCCACATTCAAGAATACCTCCTCTACATCTTCAAGCCATCACATCAACCCAAAGACCAAAAAAACAGCACATAGTTGAAAAACCAGAGTATTGAACACATGAATCATAGAATTATATTCTCCATGACAAGATTATATCAACTTTGGGCAGTACTGACTCACTCACACTTGTTCAATCACATCATAGTTTACGCATCTCAATTAGGGATCAATTCCTCTCATTTTCATATGTCAAGACATTATTACACATCACATCACACACACCACAAGACACATAAATATTCTCATCTCATAATTAACAATGTTCAAACATTACATCATAAAGAAAAAAAGAATATAAAAAAACTCGAAACAACTCTAGGTACTGAGAAAAAATCTATGTTTCTTAATCCCAAGAACTATCATCCTAGCCACAATGCCTCCACAACACATGAACCAAATGAATGGTCTATCCATTCATCTCCTTCTCCTGATGATCCTAGATCACCACTAGCCACTCCCTATATGTCATGCCATCCTCAATATCTAACTCTCCCAAATAAGAGACATGGGAGTCATTATGAAGATACTAATGAATCTGATAAACATGATAGAATTCATGGATCCTATCTACCTATGTTAGCAGTTCCAACTGATATTCCACCTTACCAGCTCATCCCAACACCTTAAATGGCCCAACAAACCTAGGGGAAATATTACTCACTCTTTCGAACCTCCACTGTCCATGGGGAGAGGAAAAATCCAAGAACATGTTTTCTCCAACCTAAAAATACAGGGGACTCCTCCTATGATGGCCATACAAATTCTTCCAGTCCTATACTACTTTCATCCTCTCATGGAAAAGTTGAACCTTCTTTGTAACTCTATGCAACCACACCACTTCATCCACATAACTCATGGATAAGGCATCCACTGTGCCCTACTCCTTGATCGCTAAGAAGTGCACAAATTTATTCAATCGATCCACTATCACCCAGATAACATCATAAAGTTCCTGATATTTGAGTAAACTTGTGGAAAAATACATCGATATGTCCTCCCACTTCCACTTGGGGACATCCATAGGCTACAACCAACCACCAGGGACACGATGCTCGACCTTCACCCACTATAAAACAGAGAACTTATCCACAAACTCTACCACTAACCATTTCATCCCAAACAACCAAAACTATATCCTCATCCCTTGGTTAATATTATAAATTCCATGGTGTACCGCGAATGGTGAGATATGAATCTCACAAAGGACTTCACTATGCACTAACACCAGAACAAAAAAAATCCCTTGAAACAACATCTTATTCTAACCATCCTTTAACCATCTGTTTGGAGCATCACCATGGGTAAAAAGATTGTGCATCACCTATTCGTATGATTCTCCCCACTAAGACTCCTCCACCTACTACATTAGAGAAGACTTAACTATTACCTAAAACAAATATCCTTTACCATCACCCACTCCTGCACCTAAGTGAAAGGATTACAAATCCTCCATCACTCTCTAAGAGTTTGCAAATTTCCAAAAAACCAATTTCTATGTGTTTTTGATGAAAGCACCAGACACTAAATTTCTTTTTCTATAGGTTTTAGAGATTTCAAAATCATAGTCCTATAGAGACTCCATACAGCTTTGCTATTACAGATTCAAATATCACTGGTAAAAGATATACCTAAAAATTTTCTAATCTGTGAAGACCACAAAATGCTCCCTAATGATGTAATTCCACCAAAAATTCATCACAAACACAACCTCTCCTAGATCGAGATCTTGGGTGGCATAGTTACACTCGTGGGGACATAAATACCTCGACCAAAAAGATATCAATGCTCACTAAAACATCAACATCTATCCCAATCATAGATGGGACACATCAAAGAATGCCTCAAACATCAACCCTTCCTATGGAAACCAGAGTAATGAACAATGTCCCCTATAGGTAACTGGATTCTTCCAAACAATAATAAATCCTCAAAAAATATTTATCCTTCACTATCAATGCTATCAATAGGGTTGAAACTTATGATAAATCGGCTACCAAACTCCAATAACGTTGTGTAAGGCCAAGAAAATAGAGAACTTCTTCCACAATAGTGGGTACTTCCCAAGAAACAACTTCTTAAACCTTGGACAAGTCCACTGCTACACTCTTCTAAGACACAAAATTTACAAGGAAATGTACATTACGTTCCCTAAACTTTCACTTGGAAAACATTCCATAGAGTTGGTGGAATCAAAGAACCTGCAATATAGTCTGTAGAAGCTTGGAATTATCCTCCTCAGACTTAAAGTAAATCAAGATATCATCAATGAACATAACAATGAATCAATCTAGGAACTCATGGAACACAATGTTCATAAGTCCAAAGAACACCACTGGTGTGTATTTAACACCGAACGAAAATACTACAAACTCAAAGTGAATATACTTGCATTTGAAAGCATTATTTAGGATATCACCCACATTAACCATTAACTAGTGATATCCATACTAAAGATCGATCATAGAGAACCAAATCAACCCTCTTAGTTGGTTGAAAATACCATCTATCCTTGGAAGAGGGTAATGGTTATTGAGCATCAGCTGATTCAACCTCCGTAATTCTATACACAATCTCAGGATACCGTCTACCTTTTTTTAGAACAACATTAGATCACCCCAAGGTGACATAATGGGCCAAATAAAACTGTCCTTCATCAGATCATCTATCTAAATCCCCACTTTATACAACTCAAAAGGTTTTATATAATAATAAGCCATCAAAATTAGGGAAACACCGAACTGTTTGTATATCCCGAACTCAACATCACATCAAGGGGCTAACATCACTACATTCTTGGGGAAACATCCTAGAACTCCCCACCAACCCAAGGAATCTCCACCACCTTAGCTTCTACCAATTCCCATAATAGCTCTTCCAACAAAGAAAGAAGGGAATCCACATGACAACTACCCACTTGACAACCCAATCACCAACAAATACAACACACTGGCCATCTTAATACGAAAACAAGAATCTCCTCCAAAACCAGTCAATAACGAAATGAAAAGAATAAAAGATTTTGATGTTGATGATGACTAGTATGGCTACATCTATACTAATAAGAGATCCCTACGAGACTAATGTGGTCCCGTAATTATTATACACCCCTAGCACACACCAATCAAAATGGTCTGGTATCCGACTAGAATACTCAACACCAGTGGAGTGGGAAGCCTATGTACATCTAGTCTTAAATCATGGGATAGAATGGGTGAAACAAATTATTTCAAGGCTTCTGAATAAAAAAACACTAACACGGGCACTAAATAAGTTGATTATACCTATGAAAATCTTTGGCCCTATTGGAACTACTGCCTCAGCTATATACAACTAACCACACCCATATCCTCAGCCTATCCGATGAAAACCACCACCACAACCATACCCCGGTCACATCCCCTAAACACAGGGATCATATAAAGGTCAAACGCTACCTTATCCACCCCCTATGTTGGTGAAAATCTCACTGTCCCAACTGCTAAAACATTCTCCCCAGCAACTGCTGCTAAGGCTAACACTAAGCTTATCCACCTTCACCAAACTCGGCTCGAGCAACCACTAGGAAGTTGTTTTAAAGATGATTGTAGACTCCATAAAATAAACACCTCAGCACAAAAACCACATTAAAATAATGGGGACCATTTATACCCAAAGGACCTAAAGGAGGCCAATGAGGTCAACTCCCTACCTATTGAACCCTTGATGGTCTTCAAACCTGATACCTACCACTACTAACCCTACCTCTTGAAGAGCTCTATTAGCTCCCTAATCATGGTAGTCCTCCTCATGAGTGAATCCATCGATTACATATGCCTTCTTATGAACCTCTAAATATTTTGGTAACATTAGGGTGTGGAAAAATAATAGATCAAAGGATATAGATCCTAGTCTAGATGACTCGCATGATTCTCCTCAACCGAGAAAAGATCTGGCACAAAATGTAGGATATTGTTAAACTTGATCCTATGATCCCTCAAAAACATACTCCCCTATTGAAGGGAGAGTATCTCTTGCCTCTTCTCAAACCTCATGGTTGAATAATGGAACTCTAACCATAACTCCTTCTAGAATTCAACCCATATAATTTCCACCTCCTTTCGCTCCCCTAGATATAGAGTACTCCATTGAAACATAACTCATCACATTTGAATGACCGCCAAAGGGACCAAGTAACCTGTCAGATCCCAGATCAAACTGAAGGAAATATCATGCTCCTCTAACCAGATATCCATTTACATATCTGAAACACTTTCCACTTACTTTCCCAATGATTTTTCCTAGATAGAATGCAATTTCATCTTTTACTAATCATCCTCCTCATCTAGGCCAACCATCTGTTGATCAACTAGAACAACATGCTGCTTTTTCAACTACTTGAGCCACACACAGATGATGACCTGAAGCAATAATTGTAAGGAAAATAAATATTTACTAAGCCCTAGTAGTATGGAATTATATTAATGTTAAATCTAATTCATTTTATTCATCCATTTTAACTCTCCCAAAACAACCCAAATTTAGAAAAGAACATAAGTCATTATGATGCATGAACCTTTCCTAGGTCTATAACCTTCAACAAGGTCCTGCTTACTTGGATATTCAATAAGTCAGAGTCCTTGAACTATATCACAGGGGTCCCTAAAACCATTTTTCCTAGCTGGTATCCCTGGATTATGGAATACACCAAGGTAAAATGGAATAGTCACCATACTATTCCATATGATACTCATTATTCCTAAATACAAAATCTATCATATCTCTCAACCATTACCTACCTCTGATACCACTTTGTAATGACCCCCTCCCTCTAATTATACACCTCCTGAGCTAGCAGTAAATAATGGGAGATAATGACTCTCGAGTCCCACCTCCAGTAGGCCCCAGTTGGTGACAAGCACCATGGGTGTAAAAATCTCACAATATGGGAGGCATTACCCTTTTTAGAAAAAGATAGAAAGATAAGATGAATCATCCATAATGCAACTCCAATGAACAATATAAAAAGAAAGACAAAAACCACCCCATATTCATGTTTAAAATAGAACTGTCACAATCCAAAAGTCTGTAAAGTAAAATACCAAAGAAAAGATAAGTAGATACCCTAAAACTATTGAGATATGAGATTATAAGGTCAATCATGGTCCTTGAAATCCTTCTGGAAACCTAGAGACAATTTATATATTTAGGGTGAGTATACAATTATACTCAATAGGAATACCAAAGTCCCTCATTCCCATGTGAAAGAGGTATACTAATGCACCCAAGATAAAATAGCAGAACAAAACATCACATATGTAGGTATACTAACTATCACATCCTCACCAAGGCACACTCACAAAATAACTCAAATACATTAATATAATATAATGCACATAAATGATAGGGTACCCTACACCACTTTCCCACTAATTAGTCTCTCTTACCTAATGAAAAGTTTCCTCACACTCCCACCTCTTCCAAATCCACATCACGACCCACCAGCATACACCTGGGCCTCAATAATCACATCAAACCCTTCCCATAGGTACATGGTCCACAAACCACACCACATACCTCCCATAGACACATGATCCATAAACCATGCCACATCACTCTTGTAGACACATGGTCCAGATACCAAGTCACATCCCACCCATAGACAACTTGGCCACAAACCGAACCTCATCTTGAATACACATATGAAAGCACAACTTATCTCACCCTAAATACACCTAGGAAAGAATAAATCACCTACACATATATGGGCCTCGCAACCACAACCTAATGGAATAATCTTGGGGTATCACCACTTGGAAGAGGGAGCATGGAAGAGCGGGTGGCCATCCATCCATCCTCCCACCAGGATGTTTGGAAAAGACACCCTCCATCGTGAGGATTGGAGTGTTCGACACATAGTTATCAACTAGGGGGGTGTGTGTAGGGGGGTGCGTATAGAAATCACAAGGAACATAAAATTTTAAACCTATATAATACCAAACACTCAAGAAGAACCTATGGGTCCTATGAAAAAACACCCACTCGCAACACTACCACCTCTTCTTTTACCTCTATATGAACCACACCACCCAACAAGCCACATAACCAATTCATATTCCCAAACAATTCATTTAACCATTCCAATTCTATTTTCTGAACCTACCTAATCCATTAAAATCTTTATTAACAAATTTTTATTCATTCCTTGACTATACGGGCAATTACTAAGCACATCACACAACAAGTAACAAAATAAATGTCATACATATAATGAATAGCCATGGTAAATTAATTAACGTCACATTAAAGACACATTGTTCCACAAAATCAATATTTAACACCCATTCAGGCTATAACATAAATTGATCTCTAGGTATGCGGTGAATCTTTCTACATGTTATCAATGGAGAAACACACATACCAACCCCTACTGTCATTATTAAAATTCATCACTCCTAATACATCCTTATAACCAAGATAAAACCCAAATCAAAACCACATAAAATAGCACATTAAACCAAACCCAGAAATACAACCTCACTGCACGAACATACCACACCCAAATCACCACATCTACAAAACTAACCCCATGTTCATAGCCCTTCCCATAACCACACCACCACACAAACCAAAGAAAATCATATTCTGATTTAACAAAGAATTAATTATTTAATAACACATGTTATGTCAGGGGTTATCATAGAAATTGTTTGATACCAGGGAATCCATTTATTAGAAGAATATATGTGGTTAAAACTTTTCATAAACATATGTTCAACTTGAAACAAACAGAATTCACTCCATAACTACCATGTTCCAAGATAAGGACCCCCGACAACCATGATTTTCAATGGTTAGTTATCCCAAATAGATCAAAATATCAACAAAACAATAAAACAAAAAATTGAGTCACTTTTTCCAATCCCCCAAGTTTATTGATTTAAAACTAGTTTAATTGTCCTTATTAATATAAATTAAACAATCCTTGAAAATGAAATATTCATATACCCATTCTTTATGATACACAAATAATAAATATGAAGGTAATCATACTTATAAGAAGAGGCGATCAACACTTCCTAGTTGCATCAAGAGAGGGGCATGTATGAGGTTCAAAAAAACACTAGGGAAACACGATAAAAAAGCCACAACCCGATCCCATGACTCCAACAAGAAGAAGGGTTTGGAATATCTCACACAAAGGGTAATAAAGAAGTAATAATGATGGGGAATGAATCTTGTCCTTCATAAGATATAAATAGAGCATCAGTTTAGATATGTTTTCGATTTTACATTAAAGGCAGATCTGGAGAAGATAATGTGTTTTGACCAAGTAAACCCCCAGGTACACTCATGAAAATTAATATAATATTTATGGTTAATTGATTATATATATCTTATAAAGGTTTTGAAAGTGTTTTAAATCAAATAAAATATAAAATCGGAGAAACTATAGGAATCTGAGAAAACTATTCATGATCTACTGTTAGATGGGGAACTGCTCGGTGAGTTACTCTTCAATGATTCACTACTCACTGTGGAACCACTCGATGATTCACCAATCGGTGTGTCACCACTCATGGAGACACCACTCAAAATCTATCGTTAGGTGGGGCACTAATATATGATCAACTACCATCGAGTTACCACCAGTGAGTTGTCGCCAGCGAGCGACCTCTAGTGAGAGACCGCCATTGATTGACCACCAACAAGTCACCACCAATGAGTAAACTCGAGTGAGTGGCTTCCAATTAGGCCCCACCAGCTAGTCACCACTAGGGTGAGCAATTTTTGGAAAACATGAAAAACTTGGAAACTTTGTAAAGTGATGAAATTATTAACCTTGACCTCCCAGAACACCTCAAACACCAGAGTTTCAAAATGTAATAGAACAGAGAGGTCTGCTCCATTACAATGAAATATTTGGAACATCCTAATAACATCTTTGAGATTTATAGGTTTTTTTTGGTTTAATAGGTTATTATCAACACTTTATCTAGGATTTATCCAAATTGGAAGCACCAAAGTGTGAGATGACCAAGAAAGGGGTGAAGTTTTTTTTGGGTTCATGCTTGTGAGAATGATTTTCAGGAGATGAATGGAAGGATGACCTCTCAACCTATCATCACTTTACTAATTCTGGGTAAATATTATACCATGTACTGCAACTCATTGAGATTTTTACATGGAAAAATCTAATGTTGGAGAATCGAGTGGTTTCATATGTCCCTAAGTAGATGAGACCATATGATAGGAATTACCCTATTCATGATTTGGAGTTAGAAGTAGTAGTAAATTCCCTAAGATGTTGGACACACCATCAAATGGGTGAGAGGCTTATGGTATAAACTGACCTTAAGATACTCAGGTACATCTCTTCTTAGCGATACTTGGACCTATGAAAGAGGAGGTAGGTCAAGTATCTGAATTCTTTCAATTTTGAATTGGATTATACACCCTGAAAGGGAAATTTGTTTGGCAACAATTTGAGTGAGAAGTCACAAATAGAGGAATTATAGGAGTTCTGTGACAAGTGGTGGATAATTATTCTTTTTGCAGACATGCATCTAGATGTTCAAGAGTATCAGAAAGGGGTAACTCAAAAGTTGAAATCTATTATACCTATTATTTTGGACAAAATTAATACTGAGATGTTTTCAAATCTAGACAGACCAATTTTTAGAGACAAATTATATTTTTTGAAGAAACAATAATTATGGTCTCCTAGTAGTGAAATTTATCTTCTTTTCCATGGCTAGGTATGGATTCCTATGTGCTTATGCAATCAGTTGATGAGGGAGATTCATGATTTTATATGGGTGGTTAATCCTAGTTTAACATAGATATATCTTGATATCAGTATATAGTACTAGTTTTCAATAATGGAGAAGAATGTGGAAAGCTTCATAGTTAGATGCTTCACCTGATAGTAAGATAAATCTAAGAAACAAAGTCTAGATGGGATGTTTTACCCTTTAACCATTTTTGATTGAAAATGGGATGATGTCACAATGGACTTTGGGACATGATTACCTAGTAAAAATTTTAATAATAGAGTTTTAAAAGTTATTGTGGATCGACTAAGGTAGCCCACTTCTTTCCTATTAGGGAAACCTTTATAGTTGATGATAAGTGAGGTCCCTACATGTATTAGGTGTTTTAGTTGAACAATATTCTAAGGATTAGCATTTTAGATATAGATCATCATTTCACATCACATTTATAGAAGGGTCTTCAAAAGGATCTTGGATCACATGTTCTTTTGAGAATATTCTATCATCCATATACTAATGGTCAATTTGAGAAGACTATTTAGGTTCTAGAGGATATGTTACAAGCCTTTGTTTTAGAATTTTGTGGTTTATAGGAGAAACATATAGAACTCAAGGAGTTCATCTATAATAATAACTTCCATCCATCATTAAAAATGGAACCTTTCGAGGCCTTGTATGATTGGTCGTGTCGTTTAGCACTTTGTTGGATGGAAGTAGGTGATTCAAAACTTGTTAGGAATGGTCTCATGCATGAGACATAGGAGAAGGTTTAGTTGATTATATAGTGGTTGGTCACTGTACAGAGGAGACATAAATCTAATGTTGACCATTGGAGATAACCTCTAAATTTTGAGGTTCATCATTAGGTTTTCCATTGGGTGTCTCCTATGTTGGGGCAATGTTGTATTAGGAAATAAGGAATGCTAAAAACTAGGTTTTTCGGGAGGTTTGAGATAGTGGAGAGGGTCGTTCTAGTGGTTTACTATTTAACCCTTTCGCAGCACTACAGTTCCATTCATGACATGTTCCATATGTCACAAGTACACATATATCATCCATACCCTTCCCATGTGAAAGAGGTATTAAACATTGATCATTGTGTAGTTGCGTCCTTTGAGGGGCAGCCGATATGGGTTGTGGATAATAGTGAGAAATATCTTTAATGTAGGACTATATCATAGGTTTGAGTGTAGTAGAAGCATGGGTGAGTTCCAGATGAGACCTAGGAGAGGAAGTATAATATGTAAACATAGTGTCCAAACTTGTTCAATGAGACCTCTCTGTGACACTTAGAGGAGATTGGGGATGAGATTTTATTAGGTGGGGTGGTTGTAAGATCCCATCTCTTTTTCTAGGTATGTATCTATATGAGTTTCTCATTATCATTTATTTTAGTTGTGCATTTTTCTTGGATGTCTTTTTGTTAAACAGACACAGTCATAGCTTGTGAGAAAACTTGAGGGAACTAGAGTGGATCCATGGGGAGAGTTTTTTTTCTTCAGAAAATGACCTAATGATTGACGATGTGTACTTTTTTGAATTAATAAATTTTATGTTTAAATGGGTTAAGTGTTAACATAGGTTCTTGGTAATTTTAGAAGCTTTAAAAGGGGTTTGGTTTGTTCAATGAAAAAAGGGATGAAAAACAATTTGAAGGAAATTTACATGTCTTGTAAAATAATTACACGTTGTGTAATTGTTCAGGTGTTTTAATAAAATAAATCCAAGGCAACAGGGTTTCCAAAATATTCTATTAAAAATATTTATAAAATGTGTAATTATGTTAAACACCATGTAATTCCCAAACCTAATCTCTTAAAATTGTTGTGTGGCTGATTTTCATTCTAATATCTTTCAGATCCCCTCCTCTCAACCCTAGGGAATCTTACAGGTCAATTTTGAGTTCCAACCTCCCTTATAGACATCCCATTTGTGTGAGAAATCTAAGGTAAGTATTTTCAGTTTGGTTTCTTCCTTCTATCCCTCTTCCTATAACCATTGCGGTGAAACCCTTTTACTGATTACACTATTGGTTTTGATCTTGATCAGTTTTAATCTAGAAACCTCCTTTCAATCGTCCAAAACTTCTTCCTCATGGGTGTTTTCCATTGGAAGCATTATTGGATCTTTGATTAAAGGTATGGGGTCTAAATCTTAACCCTAACATTTTATAATTTCCATATTTATGTAATATTGTGATTGAACCAACATAATGTGATCCCAAATAAAATAAATTAATTAATGGGATTATTCCTTGGATTCCATTGGTTTCAATTGGATTTTGACATGGATTATGGCTACCTATTGGGTGAGAAAACCATTAAAATAATTAAACTTGATAATGATTTAAAGTGTGTTTATAATGAACTTAGACCTTATGTGATTTCTTGATAGAAAATAACTTAGTAGTGTGACATTTCTTATTGATATAACTTTTAATCAATTATGATTTAAATTGAAAGTGGTATTTGAAAGATAAATGAATATTTTCCTAATTAACCATTGAGATATATGATGTCATATTGTGATATCCATGCTATATGACATGGATTTTTTTCCATGCTAAAAAGATTATATATCGAGCTCTGACATGGAAATTACACACTTATATGCTGTAATGATAATATTTAAGGGGATTGGCCCAGTCCCATGCTGTAATTCTTATAGGTAGTTGGATATGCCCAGTCCCATTTTGTAATGCTTATAGGGATTTGACCTAGATGATGTAATTCTTATAGGGATTTTCCCCAGATCATTATGACTATCTCATGGGTATATGGTTGTGGTCGGAATGGTCGTAAGACATGCTCAAAGATATTATGACATCATGCTGAAGAAGGTTATTTTATGTTGGTTATTGGATTGTGGTTGGCATGGTTATAAGACATGCTTAGAGATATTCTAGAATGGCACTGAATAAGGTTATTTTACCTTGGTATATGATTTTCGTTTTCATGGTCATTAGACATGCTCCAAGATATTCTTTCATGGAGATAATGCAGATTTTTGTTGTATTTTATAAATTTTTGTCTTAATTAATACACATGTTTATCACTTTTTTTCATACACTTATTATTAGACTACTTTATTTTTAAATAGTGGTTTCCACCAACTAAGTTATACTCACACCTTATTCAAGATTCCATTTCGTACCCAAGAAGATTATGGGGATGTAGGTTTGGATAAGGGAAATGGACCTTGATGTTGATTTCTTGTTTTTTGATGGGATGAAGCTTGATAATAGGACTGATGCGGGGTTTGGAACCGAGGATATTTTGAGTCATTTTTTGTGTCTTATAGTCCTTTTATTGATGTTTTTCTGTCCTGAAATTAAGCTATATTCTAGAACATCATTTAATTAGTCCTTATTATTTATTGGATTATAAAACTGACTCTTATTATTGCCTTCCACTATGTCTATACCTTGATTTTATTTTGTTTATATGGTTTATTTTCTATTACTATGACTCTTCATACCAGGGGTATAATCTCCAAACTATACTTTTCACACCCATAATACTATTCTACAACCTCGGGATTATGGGGAGGTGCACTTGAGGTATCATAACCAACCATTTTGTCAATGTGAGAGTGTAAGATAGGGGGCATTACATTTTAAAAAAAATCCTAATTATATAGTTTTCAAGGATATCACTTTAATTCTAGATAAAAAGTAATTAAATTACTATAAAATTCATGTTATAATATATAAATAAAGAAAAATATTTCATAATTATACATAAAATTCATGAAAACCAAAATTCATCTAAAACATGAGAATTTAAATATTTTTTAAACCATTTATTTTGAATTTTCTCCAGCTTGCACAAGAACTTCATCAACATAGTTTAAGAATTCTGAATAATTATCCTATTATTTAATTATAAAAATAAATCAATAACATTAATATAATTTATTTTTAATTGATATTATTATCTAAAAAAATTCAATTTATTATTTATTCTCATTTATATCATGATAACATTTTTGAAATAATATTTTTGACTTTTCTTACCAGGTGAAAGCACTAGGTAAGAATTTGGATAATTAACTTATTATATAATTTTAAAATACATGAATATATGGAAATATAATTGATTATTTATCATTTTTATCGTTTAAGGTTGATAAATACATATAAATTATTATAAATTTCTTATAAGACATCAATTTTTACTCATCCTATGTTGCACAAGAACAACGTCAACACAACTAAATGTTTTCATACTGTTCTTGACAAAAACATTGATATAAATTAATTAGATAATATTTTAATGATATTTTTATTATATTATCATATAATAAACAATCAATATGTTTTTTTAAAATTATTCAATATTTTAGATAAAAAATATAATAATTAAAATTGAATTTAATTTAAATTGAAATTATTATTTTAAAATGAATTTGAATTCAAATATATTACTCGACTTATATCTATATTGAATTAGAATAAATACATTAAAATTAAATCAATTAAAACATTAAATAAACTAAAATTAAATGAAAATTTAGTTTATAAGTTTTTACTATAGTTTTTAATAGAAACAACGAATATACATAACATTTACTATTACTATCATAACTTGACCTGAATGGCCCGAAGACCTTCTATTATTATTCCGTTTTGATAATCCCCCTTTTAAGGGTCTAAGGTAAACCATTAAATCACTCTAGTATTTCTTAAATTACATGAACCGTAGGTCATAGATGAACTCATCTAGACTATAACTACTTGAAACTACTCCTCACCAACGTCTACACCAGGATGTCATCTCTCCCCCTTCACATGGATACTTGGATAGGCTTCCTGTGCAATCACATACTTGTCCTAATGGAAATTTGTATACCATCTCAATCTTCCAAATCCAATTTCTCTACTATGGTGAATGTGCCTTCTCTAAATACTCATCTAGAGCCTAAACCTTGAAGAGATTTTATGGTATATTTGAGCACATTTTCACATGTCTTGAAGGCATTGAGGTGGTTCGAAGGCCATAAAGTGGCTTGATGTACTTGAGGTGGCCTGAAAGCATTAATGGCCCGAAGTCCTTGGGTGGCTCAAAGTCCTTGAAGGACTCGAGGAACAAACTGGTGTCCATAAAGCACAAACGAATGAATAGTTCTAACTGCTAGAGTGACAACTATAGTACTACTATAGTACCTAGAAGTATTTTTCCACCCAGATTTGATCTTGGGTGTATTGAATGCACTTTTCGCGTCCTCACCAACTGGGTTGTGGCTCCTGTGCATTTACTATCATAACTTATTTTAATTTTAATAAATAAGTTTCATTTATTTCTATCATGATCAATCAAAATATATTATTATTTTTAAAAAATAATTATTCTTTTATTAAATATTATATTTTAAAATAAAAACATGGAAAAATATATACATTTTATATATAATAATAAATATTTCATTTTAAGCAAAAATGCACATCCTTATTTCATATTGTGGAATAATATTTTTCTAAGGTATTCAAAATATTTGATTTTTTAAAAACATTATTTTATTTAATTTTAAAATGTGAATATTTCTATATATTATTCTCGTTTTTTGGAGTTTACATGAGGTTATAGGTGTCATGGGATCAAAAAACTGATATATTAAAAATATTAGACTACACACACACATATTTTCAAAATTAATGGTATTACATTTGAATGGGATTTCAGATGGGGAAATTGATCCCTTCATTGAATTTATATCATGATTTTTATCCTAGGTGTGACTTAAGGGTTGTTTACATCCAACCCTATTGTGATGTATAATTATAAAGAAATATTAATTGATACAGATAAATTAAATTAATTGATCTATTTATTTATCTAACTTAATTTATAAACCTAGTCGTCTATCTATTTAATCCCATTTTTATAAAATATCTAGTGTTAGCCACATTACCCTAGGATATTATAGGAAGGTCATCATGGGAGAATTTCTTAGACTGATTCTCATAGTCTAGGTGATCAATTATAGAACCATCAAGGATCTCCATTGACAGGGATGTGAATTCTTTCTTCACTAACGATCGATTCAAAAAGGAGGACGAGTTTCTTATTTTTGGATTCTTACCATGTTATTTTGATTTCAAGAATCAATTAAATAATTTTAATTCTTTTTTATTCCTCACTTTTGGCATGACCTTGCTGATTAATTATTTTTTCCTTTGGCCCATGGAATAATTCATTTACATTGGGATTTCTCTTATTCTTTTGGTTTCCTCATTCATGATCTACGACCAAGTTAAAAACAACTATTGATGATCTCACATGGTTTATTGTGTATTTAGACCCTTATTATTCACATTTTTATTGTTGAATTGTGGTATGTTGATATTTGAGTACCAATATGTTTCGATATGTGATCAACCCTCTGATATTTATTGGGTTGTGTGATTGATTAAGGGAATGTAGATATGAAAATTTGATAAGTTATAATGAATGACTATAGTTAGAAGATGAGAGGGTCAAAAAATCAATGATATTGATAGAAGAATCAGTGTATCTGGAGATTCATTAGGTGGAAGATGAACTTTATTTGAAATTCCTAACTACAACTCATGCATTTCATTGGAACACATGCCGTGTAGTCTATGTGTTGTAGTTTATAGGTTTTCAGGATGCGTAAAATATCACAATGCCACATGGATAGGCCCACATGGTATGTAAATTCAGTCTAGAAGCTATTTCTATACAAGGAGTACACTCTCGGGAACATGGGTGGTCCTACACTCCCCGTTCCCTGAGCCACACACAATGTATATGGTTTTATCTCATTCCATGTTGGGTAACAAGATAAGTTCATTCTTAGACATAGGAGTACACCCTGCATACCTAAATAGAAAACATAATTTACTTTATAATTTCTGTTATAATTCTCATATCTCATTCCTTGAGCATAGAATTGGACCCTCAGATAGTTATTCCTAAGTACAATTCTACATAGGATGCAATTATGGTCTTCAATGCAACATGAGAGATAAAATGTGAGGTGGTGTGAGTGGTTTTCTTATTCTAACACACTTCTTTGATGACAAGATTTTGTGTGATCTCCAGAGAGACATTGGAATTGGTGCCTCCTGATAGAACATATATGTTTGGGCATGGGTTACCCACATCCTTGGTATAGATCCTAACACACAATTATTACACTCCAAGATCCCATGCTAGAAACATATAATTTACACACTATCTTTGTTACCACTTGTAGAACCATGGATATAACCATCCTTAATTACCAAATCAAAAAATGATTATTTCATCTCATAAATTCTAAATATCCTTTCAGGTTTAGAGATTTAAATATTTAGGACAAAACATAAACTAAAAATACTCATTCTCTTTGTATCAAACATATACTTTTTTCCATTATATGTTAAACTACTTAATCTATAACGAGTCTTCAATAACTCCCATAAATTTTCTACATAAGATATCCTTTAAGTAATATAATGTGAAATAATTTTCTTGAGAACCTGGGAAAATGGAAACATTGGAAGGGGTGAACTAAAATACATAGTAATGGATCTCATGTGATTGAGGTCATAATGGGAAAACATGGAATTAGTATTATAATAGGAATAAGTAATCAAAATTAAGACACAATAAACTGAAATTTAGATAATAATATATCCATGATAATAAATGAAAACATGGATATCAATAATAATGATCTTATACTAATGGAAAGCATAATTTAATACATCAAAAAATGTTGTTAATGACTTATTCCATGACACTATCCTATTATGGGAAGATGTATACACAAAAAACCCAACCCATTTTATCTCATGATACATGTTGATGCATCTAGGGGCTATAAAATTCTAGTCCCCACCCATAACCTGATTAAGTTCAATACATTTTCCGTAAGAGTCAAAAATATCATTCATACCATTCTATAAAGAAAAATTTTCTAAAACAAATCACGAATATCCATATAATGAAGAATAAAAAATATCAATACATGATAAACTAATGTTATTAGTCAATAATCATCAATAATTTCAATACTTTTCTCCATGTCAATAAAAAGGGTAACATGATCATAACCTATCTCAATAAAGAAGGTCGATTCTCAAACAATACCTAGTCAATTTTCCAATAATAATCAATATTGGAATTATAGTATAGGATACACCAATAATTTTCCACATGCCAATAAAAGGGTTAAAATGATAATATCCTCTCCAGATAAAGAAGGCATATGGACAAAAAATACATAGTCATCTTTCGAATAATCATCTATATTTGAATAAAAATATACCGAATGCCAATAAATTTTCTCATTTTAAGAGAATATCAAAATTTCTAGGTGAAGATAAATAAATATGAATTATGTAAAATATGTAGTTTACACCCTATAGATAAATGAGTATATGAATAAGTTAATACTGGAATAATATGGTCACAATTCATCAAAAGAAATAATGTGGATGGTCTCAAAATACCATAACCCAAGAAGTGAGGAATATTAATAAAAGGGTTTATGTTGTAGGAATTTATATCCCTATAAAAAAATTATATAATACCACATAAAAAAATAAAAGGGTATAATTTACTAAAATTATATGAAGTTAGTTCAAGAGAAGGATCATAACTTAATGAACAAAAGTTGAGTTACCAAAAATCCTTACCACTGGGGAAACAATTGAATCAGTAGACACTTGATTAAGGGAAAATGATTTAGAAAGTAAATAAATTTAAATATAAAAGGTATGATAAATTAATTTCCATGGTAATTCAATACACCCTATAAAGTAAATATGGTGAAAAAAGTATTATGTCTCAAAGAATTGGAATTGATACTAAGAAACCCCCTTGACATTAGATAATTTCAAATAATAACCCATTAAAATATAGAGATTATAATTGAACTTAAAATACCATGATTAAAATATAATTCATGATATTAAATCTCAAATATATGATATACACATAAAATAAATTAAATTAAGTGAATAATACCAAACACGACTCAAAGAGGGGAACTTGAGACGAAAAAACCTTACTATGGCCCTAAACTATTTTTGAACATACAAAAAACATTTTGAATTGATAAATTATTTTCATTAAATACAAAAAAATTAATTTTATTCATAACTATAACCATTCATACTTTTAATTTATAATCAATATATATAGGCTTGTTTTTACCTTTTTGTAACTTTGAGTGTAAGTAATTATTATCGCTTTGAACTAGTTTTGTAAAATTCATGTTGGTATCTATTATTTTTAAAATTTAAATAAATATTAGATCATTTATGGAACCATAATTTATTCTATAATAGATTTTATTAATCCATAATTTCATTTTATGCGATTTTTGGTTACAGACTATGAAGATGAAATTGATAATGATCATGTTTCCATGATTCTTAAGAAACGAATGGTGTTTTCTTAATTAATAAGTCAAATTTTGATATAAAATTACCATAACCAAAAATAATTATTTACATATTTATATAATATTATAATAGTATATAAGTTCCCTTATTAATCCAAGAAATAAATTAATAGCATTGCTCAAGTAATTGGTTAAATTGACCCAAAAATGAACATACCGTGATTAATGGATGATAATGAGATGATTTTTCTGTAATATCATTATACCAGAATAATAACTATATTATTCAGTGTTTATAATTAATATAATTAATAATTTTAAATAAATATAATGTGAAGATAATTTATATAAAATCATTACATAGAAAAATATATATTTTTCCTCTTAGTTCGCATGTTTTAAACGAGTGAATTGACGATAATTGTTTATTGATCATATGGCCAAGAGGTTATTAAATATGTCATTAAAAAAATAAATTATTTTATAAAAAATAAATTTCCTCCTTAAATCATTATAGTAACCTTAAATTATTGGAGGTGATGAAACATGAATTACGTTTCTCATGGAGTAGTAGTCAGCACGCATGCACAGATGATAATTTCAATTTTCTTAATGTATGATATTGATGAATAGAGAATGATATTAAAATAATATAATAAAATTATAGTATAAAAATTATACTAATTTCATTATATTATTATGGACATAATAAATGTCAATTAAGATAATTTATAATAAAATCTATGTAGTTGATAATACTCACACTAGGTAATTGAATTTCTATTTATTTCTTCATATAAATGATGGTCCTATGATAAATAATGGTTACCAAAAGATTTTAAAAATGGTATGGTGTTATAGTAATATAAAAGATTTAGATTTTCAGGGAGAAATTAGAAGGTAGTGTGGGTCTTTATGTAGGGGAAGTGTTCCCTTTTTATTGGTGAATGGAAGAGAAATTTTGGAATCCCCTTTAATATTTTCAATAATGTGATGTTACTATTCCACGGTAAATGGATATAAAATGGAAAAATATGAGGGTAAAATTAGTGTGGTTTTAAAATAACCTCAACCACTCTTTCAGAAGATAAATTTTAATGTTTTATGATTTTTTATTTTAACTTTTTAACATTTAACCCAATTTAATTTTAACTTGGTAACTAATTTATAAAATTAGTACTGAATATTATTGATAAAATTAACATCAAAACCATTAAATAATTTTAACATACTTGATTTTATACTTTTTTAAATAATTTTATCAAATGAAATTTATATGGTTTTGAAATGTAAATGTTAATTTTAGTACACATAACAGGTAACAATAGTTTTAAAAAAAAGTATCTTTTAAGCATAATATTTATGTACAAGATATAATTATTAGAATTATAAATTAACATGGAGTAAATTGGTTTATTATAAATAAAATCTATGTTATGAGGATTTTGTGGCAATCCAAAACCAAATATCACTATGAAAATACTTTATTCAAATAAAACACTGAATTTTTTATTATACTATTATTTTAATTTAGTTTTAACAATGTTGGATATAGTATTTATATGCTAAAATAATTCATTATGTTATTCCTTAAATACATATTTTATTACTTACATGGATTTTTATACTTTTAAGATATTCTTACATAATTATAAAATCATAGAAATTTTATTTTTTTTGTAAAAATCATATTTTTAGCTAAAAATCAATCTTTTTAGGAAAAACCCAAATTTCATATTAAGATAATATTTTCATCCTATGAAATTAAAATTAAAATGTTTATAAATTCAATTTTTTAATTAAATCATAAAATATAATGATTTATTTTATTGAAAAAGGATATTTTCAAATATTAGTTATTATTATTATTATTATTATTATTATTTCATATCATTTACCAACTAAATTAGTGTTGACCAATTATTATTATAAAACATAATCTATCATCATTAATTATATTTATCTACATAAAAAGGTATTTTCTATAAATAATAAGTTTTTAAATAAGAAATTATCTTATTAGTCATTTTAAGTAAACTAATTAAATTTATTTCATATTAAAAGTTGATTTTATTTTCTTTATACATATATTTAATAAAGGAGTTTCTACTATTAATTACCTCAGAATCAGTGGCTAGGTTTTAATGTTCATACTTAAGTAAATATATTTTATCTAAATATATCATGATTTAATTTATGTTTTGTATTGTGGGATGATAAAATTTCAAACACATTGACTAATTTAAATGAAATAATATATTAATACCTCAGGGTGTTATAGAGATAGGGTTAGTACCCCCTTATACCCACTCTGGGAACATGTATCCTATAAAAAGTGTTTGTACCCCCTCTTAATATCTATAATGAGGAATATATCCCCCAAGAGGGTCGTTACCCCCTCGACTGTGATGTTCCATTAGTGAGGTGTGGGTACCCTAAAAAACATGGTGATGTTATGTTGGGATATTAGAATTAGTACAGTAGTAAAACTTGGAGCTACAAACATACACACCATCCTTAGCTGTCTATGAGGATAAAAATATCCCTCCCGCTAGTCAACTCAGTTTCTTTTATGAGCATATGTGTTTTTTGGGATTATTCTCCCATATCCAAATCATATGTTGAGTTACCTGTGTAACTCCCAGACCAAAATCACTGGATCTGAGTTGAAGTGCTCTATGACCACATGAATGCCTCCCTATATGCAAGAGGATGTTGACTATTGGCGAGGGACAAAGTTATATGGTGGGGATTCTATGCCCTCAGTATTAGATAACAACCATGGTATAAAATATTGAAAACAATAATAATAGTAATATTTGAATAAAATATAGAAGAAGTTATAAGAATATCAACCCATAATATACCGATAATATATAAAATATCTAGTGATAAAAGTTAGGATGTCCCCACATGTGTTTGATGTATCAAAAATAAATAAATAAAAATAAATAAAAATGCATATATGTAAATTATTCCAGAGTCGGTTTGTACATCGCCTCGACTAACCTATTCCTCTAGTATATCTTTCATTAGTAGGGCCACGACCCTAACCTGAAATCCAAATAAAGGAGTCTACACATGCACTAAGATTCCCATTTAGGATGTGAGAATAAAACCCAGTAGGACACAAACTATTCATCCTTAACATAAGTGAAAAAGTATATGAAATTTTATTCCATATCAATAAATAATGCTCATAAATTAACAATCATGTGATGTGTCATCACGTGCTAACCAATCTACCATAAACCCTGACTCTACCTGCTTCAATACCATATCATATGGAAGGACAGAAGTATTTGTTCCATGAATAAAATCATGCATATAGTATTAATGTACTCTTCTTATATTCATCCAAATATCCTATATCCATGTTCCACCTTTAAGGATTAATTTTGCACATATTTTATGACAAAGTCACGCTCCACATTTTTGGAGTCATTATTTGGATCATCCAGCCAATCACCACCTCATGGTTCATCCTCTTCACATGATGGATTATACACCTAACATGACTAAATCATTGGAACTCTACCCATTCACATGGACATTCCCCATCAGTACAAAAATTTAAACATTCCGAATAAAAGATGTCTTCTAATATTGCATGGACATTCTCACATTTCCTGAACAAGCCATGCTTTAATTCTAATTGTCATTTAACACAAAGAAATATACTATTAAACACATCATTCATTCCCACCAACTAAGGATCCAACAATCCATTTTAGAGAAACTTGCTCATATTGATATCCGAAGATATGTTTTCATAGAAAATTCACACATCCACATACAATGAAAAAAATATAAAGGTGCAATCATATCATATCAATCAATGTCTCATGGGATACACACCAGAAACCACATGTGAATCAAATCAATTATGGGTTCATAGGCCATATACACACATATACTCATATGAGATTCATATCAGGAGAGGGTTTCATGGGGCACACACCCATACCCACATGTGATTCAAATCAAGAAGAGGTATCATAGGAAACAAACCCACACACACATGTGAATCATATCAAGAAATGGTCTCGTGATACACACACACAAACATGTAAACTATAACATACAATTTTAAATAAAGTCCCTAAATAGTAAGGACTTTCTACATTAATCAAATCGATTCCAAAATCCAAGATTTTCCACCTAAACTAATACAATGAACAAATTATCCTTAAATCCATCCCCAAATCATAACATGAGAATTTTATTACAAAGATCAAAGAATAAGAATACAGTAAGGGTTATAATTTTATTAGTCTCACCCAATGATAACAACCATCACCAATGGATATAGATATTATCAAGAGATAGAGAGAATGATCATTAATATATGCAAGTTAAGATCCTTCAAAAAACCATTATTTATCAATTATATCATATATAAATATGTATATTTTCTAGGAAAACCAATATTTTTGATTTATATCAACGAAAAATAATAACTTTAGGCTATATTTTCTTAAACATACCATATAGAATCCATCAAATTGATCTGATCTTTAAACGGTTAAGAGACAAGTAGAAGGGAACCAAATTTACCTTAGATAAACCTCTCAATTTTTTATAGTCAAATTAGGGTTGAGAGAAGTAAGGGGGATATCAAATAGGTTTACAGGGTTTTAAGGCAGGGTCTCCGCTGATTATAAATACCACTTGAGTACACAAGGGGGATCAGGTCTCTTCCAACCGGCTAGTGGTGATAAGTCAACCATCCAATAGCTCCATAAAAATCATAGGCTATTTCCTTTTCTACTATTTAGTTGGTGTTTGTAAACCAATTATCCAGTGATACTCACATGGATATAGAGCCTTTGGTCTAGATATTGGATGACTAGGGGTGCTTTACCAACCATCTGATAGGCCTCCAACATATCCCAAGCAACTCATTCAAGACTTTTCCCCTCAAACTCTATAGTCTAGATCACCAAACATATCTAACAGGTCTCAAATACTGAAAAAAAATTCAACCATGATATTCACAAAATAAGGTACAACATTCCATGAAATTTAAAGATGTTACAAATATGATCCTTTAATGACTTCTCATCCTGGAGAAGTATTTCTAGTGGTTACACTCAAACAACTCAATCCACTATGCCCACAAATGAAGTTCACATTCTAAAATTACCGTACAAATATTTACATGAAAACAAAATCCTGATTGAGAGGAGATACTTAATATCATATAGTTTCTATAATTTCATTCAAAAATATACATTGGATACTCCTCAAACAAAGTTACTACCTATAACTCATCTTTTCTGCTATCATCCCATAAACTCCTGCTCGTAATCATGAGCCATGACACTAAATTTTCTTAATACTCCAAGTGTTGATGTACCAAATGTTATATATTTAAAATTTTCAAATGATTCATTCTATTGATTAACGTAGAAACCAAATTATCTCCCATTATCAGTCCACCTAAACACTAAAATGTCTCTCATAGGTTTCAATCACTATTTAATTTTTTTCACCTCTGACTGATACCCCCAAATTTATATCTATACTATACCAATGAAACTCACTCACTTGTCAAAATGAAAAAAAATCACCACTAAACATGGGTTAGGCTCACCTACACACCACTCCCTATATGCACTAATAAATTCCATCACTTCGAAACCATAAGCACAAATATCATCCTCTACAATCCAAATGCTGAAACACACAATAATTTTTAAAAAACTTATTGCATAAGATTACATCAATAAACCCAATGGAACAAATCAAGGGAAAAATCTAGTCACTTGGGAAAGACTCTTTCACTTTGACCAACCACAACCTCATATAGTCTTATCAGGGACCAACAAAAAAAATTCATGGCTGTTATGCTCCAAAGCTGATCCTCCCTCAAAAATTACAAACCATCACATTGATCTCACAAATGACAGTGAATTTTAAAAATTAGATTTAACCACAACACTACCCGATCCTTGATGTATTAATGTTATCAACTCTAATTAACTGATCATCACTCACACTTCATTGGGGTATCCCCTAACACATAAGTCATATCTTGACCCCTGCGTAATATTGGTCAAGCATCACTGATTACAAAGTTGTGGTCTTTTAGTAGGTTGTACAACCAATTTTCCACCCCTCAGCTTCCAGAATCATTGATCACATATACCATTGTAGTACCCCAAGATTTTATGAAATATATTTTTTCAAATAATTCAAATTTCTTTTTTGGTATTCACTATGAATAACATTATGTTTTAATGAAACATAGAGAACTATTAAAATATTATTATTTTATATAATAGGTATATCAAAGATATTAGAATTGAGGGTATTAATTGGATTAAATAATTATGAAATTATTCGGTTTACACATGTATATAAAATGAATTATTTGGTTACCACTTAATTATAAATGAAAATAAACCCCATTTGAAAATATTGCTTTTTTTTTCTAAAAAACTATTTTCTACGCAAAAAAACATGTTTTACCTCAAAAAATTAAAAACAATATTTGATGAATGGTTTTAATTAAATTTATATTTTACATATTCAATAAAATTTTTAACATTAACATTGTATTTTTTTATAATAGATAAGAACAAATCCAATTTTACACCTGAAAATAATATTTTTCTAAAAAATTTTTTTTTGAATTTTTTTCACCTATTTAAAAATTAATTTTTGAGACTTCTAGAAATTTTATTTTAAAAAATAAAATTAATTTTTTAAATAATAATTAAAATTTATCTTGGAGTGAATTTTTGATAATTTTTGGAAAAGATAATTTTTAAATTAATATTGAAAATACTATTTTTTATTAAAAAATAATATTGTCATTCAAATAAATTACAAAACAATTTCTATTTTAATATGGTTCTAAAAGTAAAATTATTTAAATTATTTATCTATTAATCAAATTTATGTCATTTTAATAATTATCATATTGAGTTTTATTTAAAAATGTTTTAACCATTTGATCATTTTTTTTGAAAGATTGCTTTCTCGTCATGTCTGCAGGTTTAAATTTAAAATAAAATTTTACTCTTATGTGAATTGAATTTGAAAAAATGAATTAAATATTTTGAATTTTAAGAATTTATATTATATTTTATGGTTAGAATTAATTTTTTTCAAAAAGAAAGTTAAAAAAATTAAAATTAATCACCTTCATCAAGGTTAAAATTAGTTTAGCAGGGGTTAAAATAAAAATATAAGTGAGTAAAATGATATATACACTTTTGAAAAACCATATTTATGGAGCTATTTATACCTTATAACATAATATGTTCAATAATTATCCATTTTGGAGCTGTAATGTCTATTATTTTCTGTGTATTATTTTTAAATATATTATGGATTAATTTCGAGACCAGGCGCTGAGATGTTATGAGATTTCGAGACTCAGTTTTTCCAGAATAAATGTTTGAAATATATTAAATATATTAAATAAAAATATTTCATCATTTTCTTTAAAAATTGTAATAATTTTTAAATGGAATCTTGGATGAGAAATCTGAGGGCACCATTGAGTTCAAAATGGCAGTTTTATCCAAGGCATGACTTAACATTGGTTGACACAAGTTTTTTGTGGAAACATTTTCATGAGTATAAAATAAATTAATAAATTAAATGAAAATTATTTTATTTTATTTTTACAACATAGAAAATTAATCATATTTAAATAAATGATTATGTTTCAAATCTAGGGTTAGCCATATAACATTGGAGATGTTAGAGGATCTCTAGGGAGAGCATTGGAGAAACCTCTCAAGCGAATGATGATCGATCATGGATTGATTAATCGGTGCAAGATTCGATTCAATGGATCTCTTTAAAGAACATGACACGAAAACTACTATATATTAGTAATCAAACCAAATTAAGTTAGGGTGTGTGTTTAAATTGATTTATTCCATGATGTTGATTTCTATGAGAAACATAGATCAATCAATAAACAGACTGGCCCACAGATTGATCGTTATGAAGGTGAGTTTATTATTAGGGTTTACTAGGATTTATCTTAATGATTTTTTATTTCTTCATTTCTCATTACAATGGAAATGAAATAAGATCCAAATGAATATCGATCGAGGTTTATTCTACTTGTTCATATTTTCACTTTTCTCCCCCGATTCACCAATCTTTGTGATGTTCTTCCCCTTTTCCCCACAGTTCGATGTTTCTCTAAATGATTGATCATTTTGCATCTGATTATTGATGCAATAATTTTAAATAATATATCCGACATTTAGTATGACTCAAAAGTGGTGTGATGGTGGTTGTTGAAGTGGATTTAATAATGGTTGGTGTTGATTTCATGTTCTTCACTCCACAATAAAGAACATAGATGATCTTTTTTTTGAGCGGATATAAAGTTATAATATCCTCAACTCAGTGATGGAATATCTAGAAAAGACCCAATCTAGAGTTTCATGAATGGAGATCAATGGATCAGAGGACGGAGGATTCATCAGCATGAGTGGGAGGAAGAATAATTGTTTTGGAAAAACCCGATACACAGGGCGTTTAGTCCCCTTGGATGACTCGACGTGTACATGGGAACGTGAATGGACATGGTGTGGAGTACACAGGTTTCCTAAACCATGTATACTCTCCCACAAAGCATATCCTAGACCATGTACACGAGTTACCTCATGTACTATTTTATGAGCATTGATACACATGATGACGCTGTGTACTAGAACCTAGTTGGAGTACGCAGGTGGAACCTTGAAAATAGATACAAGACGTGTAACCCTTCTACACATGTGGTCAAGGTACACAACGTGTACCCCCACTCCACGTAGTGTACTCCCTCTTTACATGGCTTGAATCTCTTGTCCTCTATATCTTGGACAAGTTTCCTTTAGATTTTTTCCCTTTATCATTTACCTGAAGGTTGGTACGAATCATTTCATACACCTAGGACTAAGATCCCTTTATTAGGAATTCCTCATAAGATTTTTTGAGATTCCACATGAGGGGCCATAACTGGATCCTCTATTTATCTTCATGCCCTAGGTGGAGTTCTTGGTATCAAAATGACCAACACTATAGGGGTGAAGATCCTATACTTTACAGGTTAATATAGATTGAGTTGTTGGTATCATCCCATGTTACTGGGTGTGATCCTCATCTGTTGTATCATATTATCTTTGGACTATCAGTGTGTCTTTCTCATGGTGAGACCCGATGAACAGTACTGCTTAGATGGATATCATTAATTCTTTGAGACTATGGAGCGTCTTCTCCATGATGAGTGCGCTGTGTAATCTTTGAGCTTAAATCCTTGGGCTGGTATATTGTGTTTGTGGCTTACCTCTAGACTATGTGTCTGGGATTGTATGTATCTGGACATTTCAATTATATGAGTTTTAGACATATACCAGTATAGAGATGACTATAATTTCCTTTATTGTATTGATTTGTGGTTTTGGGGTGTCCTAATGAGTATTGTAATTATCATCCCTATATGGGATTTTCCCACACAATTCATGTATTGTGCAGACATTCATCCTTTGGTCAAAGTCCTAGGTGGAAAAGGACAAGATGGTGCTTAGTTAGACTAGAAAGACTGAGGTGTGTTCCTGTGGTTTTCTTACATCAGCCCTAGAACATTTACTTTCTTGTTGGACTTTTGTTCTAGAATGTTTGTGGTGGACTGGTATTTGGACATGTTTATTTTAATTTTCTTCCTTTAATACTCTGGTTATAGTATTTAGATGTATTCATGCATGGTTACATAATGGTTTTAAATTTTCAGCATTTGAATGTTCTTAGAGATGTGTGCGTGTGTACAGGTACATAGGTTAAGGCCTCCCATGTCATTGATATGCCTTTTTAATGATAGTCTATAGTCCCTAGCCTATTGGAGGCAGGCTTGGGGAATCACAAAATGGTCCCCACTAGGATGGGTTGTGAAATGGTGGTATCAGAGGAGGTTTGTTCTTCTTTAGGACTGATAGTTTGTGAGATTGGTTTGGGGAAATAGTGTTATGTTTTTTGAGTTTGGATTTCAGGATAGGAACTCCAGTTTTGGTGTGACATCTGATGTATCCATATGCCCCGACTTTGATCACTTACATTTCTACTTGGCACATGGGAACATTCGTTGTAGGAAAAAAATGGTACATGCATCATATCAGAATGGGTTTTGGTTTCCATATACTTCTTGGATCATCTCTCTAGATATAATCATTGACTATGGTACATCTTTTTTTTACATTCAGGATGCTTCTCTGACATATTATAGGTAGGATTCAATAGATTGATCAAGAGGATGACCCCCTCAGTGATGAAGCTTCGAAACATGAACTCGTTCCTGAGATGTTACCTATATGTGGTTCACCAACCATGCCGCCACCTGTGGAACAACACATGGTACCCATATTAAAAATTTTTGTGGTGCATAGGCTAAGTGTGTTTCATGAGATTCAGTGGCAGAGGCCCCTCAGGTTTCGAGGTGAGTTTGAACCACAGGCTGCTGAGGACTGGCTTGAGGCTGTGACCTGAGTTTTCCATCTATTCAGCACACCAACAAATGAGATGGTGGTCCTAGCTACAAGCCTTCTTCAAATATCAATAGGATGATGGTGCAATTTAGTTACCCCGACTTTCAAAGAGGAAACTCTTTCATGGGAAGAGTTCGAGTACCTCTTTAGATAATTGTTCTCATCAGCCACATGGAGGGTTGTGTGTATCCAGGATCTTCTATTGCTCTAGCAATGTAGCATGATAGTAGCTGAGTATTCAGTGATATTTATCAACCTATCAAAGTACTTGATGGATATGGCTCAAGATCAGTTCATTAGGGATCAGACCTATGGAGGAGGTCTGCATTGAGACATTTGAGCAAGTGATATACCACTATGAATATCTTCTTATACTGGGGTGTATGAGTGAGCTTTGGTGGTATAAATATTATTGGATGAGAAGATATAACCATTGATAGTTAGTAGTTGGAAGGGAGGAGAACAGACTTCGGTATTAGGGATCCATAATCTATCTTAGTGATCTTGACATGCAAGACATTTATGGAGGAGGTCCAATGAAATACGATCTACAGTTTAGGGCTAGTATGGGTACATTCATCTTAGATAGAGGTGGTGATACACATGTGATTTTTGGGTACATCTCATTCGGGATTGTCTTACCCACCATACAACTAATAGAGAGACTATGGATTGACTATCAAGGAAGAAAAAATGGTAGGAGTAGGTATATTTTCAATATGAGGGATATTCTATAGGATATAAGAGATTAGAAAGAGGTGGTCAACATTTTAACTTGTTATCTCCACCACCATAGGTGGTCTAGGCTAGGTTCAGGGAGATGAAGGAAATGGGAGGGGATAGCTGCAGGTGGCTAGAGGTTAAGTCCCAGGGGCTCCAGGTATGATTCAAGGTGTGATCTGTGTATTTTCTAATTTACCTATAGTATTGGTAGACATGGGTTCTAGTCATTCATTTATTTTCACACACCCTATATGAGACTTAACTATTCTGGTTGAACCACAGACTCGACCCTTATACTTGTAGACTTCTACTGAAGAAGACTCAGAGATCCCACACTTATGCTAACAGTGTGACCAGACCCTTAGAGGTGAAAGTTTCTATTGAAATCTCTATGTACCAGTTTTATGGCCTTATAAAATCATTTTTGTTATGGGTTTGTTATGTACATTTCATGCTCAGATAGACTGTTTTAGGTTAAGGGTACGTGTATCTGTACTGATGGAACTAGTTTCTCCTTTGGAAGTGAAAATGAAAGGTTGGAAGTGTAGGATGAACTCATGAATTGGATGGTGCTACAAATTACTCAGCAATTCTATATCCTAACTCTTGGTTTAGTGGATGTTATGAGTTCCCAGTTTTCTATTATAGTGGTAGAGTATGAAGATGTCTTTCCTGAAGATTTTCCGGGTTTACCTCCCCATGAAGAAAAAAAATTATACAATGACCTAGACACAAGTACGACACCAATATTAGTTCCCAAATATCATATGGATCCCAAAAATATACACAAGATGATGGTGTAGTTGGAGGACTTATAACAGAAGGGCTTTGTGAGACCCAGTGTTTCACCCTAGGCAAGATCAGTTTTGTTTTCGAAAAAGGCTGAAAGGATATTGAGGTTATGTGTGGACCACCAGTGCTTGAATTAGGTGAGTGTGAAGAAAATTTATCTACTACCAAGGATCTATGAACTCTTTTATTAGTTTAGAGGGTCATGATTTTTCTCAAAGGTTGACTGCATATCAGACAATCACCAACTGTGAGTACATGATGAGGATATAATCAAGACGACATTCCAATGTCTCTAAAGTCACTATGAGTACTTGGTGATTCCCTTTAGTGTAAAAAATTCCCCAATAGTTTTCATGGGACTAATTAACTAGATCATTCATCCTTACTTAGACCATTTTGTGGTGGTCTTCATCAATGATATCCTTGTGTACATGACATACAAGGGGAAACATGTGAGATACTTAAGGACAGTTCTTAATGTACTCTAAAGAACCATTTTTATGGAAATCTATCAATTTTCTAGTTCTTGATTCAAGTGGTCCACTTTATAGGAAATTTTATCTCCATGGATGGAGTGGAAGTGGACCTATCCAAGGTCGAGGCATTGTTGGCTTGGGAGACACATAAGTGTGTGATGGTATTGCAGAGCTTCCATGGGTTTACAGACTATTATAAGAGATTCATACCTTATTTCTCTAGGATATCAACACAGATGATAGATTTTACTTGAAAGGGGTGTTCTTTAATGTGAAAAAATGGTGCTAGAAATATTTTCAGTAGTCGAGGTTGAGTTTGATGAGTGCTCATATATTGAGATTTCTAGAAGAAGGTGCCAAGTATGTCGTGTTCTACGATGCATCAGGAATTGGTTTGGGTAGTGTCCTGATGTAGATGCAATCAGTTATTTCCTATGGTTCATGCCAATTAAAACCACTTGAGCTGAACTACATGACCCACAATCTTGAGAAAGTTGCTATATTCATCACATTGAAGATGTGGTGACACTACCTAATGTGAGAGTAATTTATTTTCTACTCTGATCACAAGAGTCAAAATTAAATCTTCTCTTAGAATGATATCAACTTGAGACATAGGTGATGGATAGAGTTCCTCTAAGACTATAAATTTTTGATTTTCTATAATTCTAGGAAGGAGAATGTGGTGGAAGATTCTCTCAGCAAGAGATATATTTTGTAGTTGTTGGACGAGGCATAAAAGAGGTTAGCCTCATTTAATTTATCATTTTTGTATGAAGATGAAGTATATTTCCTCTAGTTGATTCTTCCCACCCCTCCACTCTTACAGTGAGTCAAGGAGGAAGAATTTAGGTATAACAACTATGAGAACCTACATGCTCAAATATCCATAGGTCATGATCCTGGTGGATTTTCTAAATATAGGGAGCACATTGTTCTTTTTGGAGGGTGCATGATGGAACTAGTGGGGTTGCGACAGAAGGTTCTAAGAGATTTTATTGAATCTTAATCGGAGGTACATCCAGGCATGGATAAGAGGTACTGGGATCTGTGAAGTCAGTTTTCATGGATAGGGATGAATAAATAAGTCTATGAGTTTATCTCTCAGTTCCTTACTTTTCCACAAGTGAAGGCTGAGCACCAAGTTACAGCAGGTTTAGCATAACCCCTTAAGGGTCAATAATGGAAGTGGGATAGGATATCTATGGAATTCATGATAGTCTTACCAAATACATCCATGGGAAATGATTCCATATAGGTTATCATTAACTGAATCACCATGTCATCTCACTTCCTTGATTTATGAGAGTAGAGTTTAGTTGAGATCTTGGGACACCCATATGATTAGGAGACAATACAAATCCTTAGTGTTCCATCAATGATTGTTTTTGATCACGATGATTGCTTTATATCCCAGTAATGTAAGGGATTACAAGAGGTTTTTAGGTCCTAGTTACACTTGAGAATAGCATTTCACCACCAAATTGATGTTCAGACAGAGAATACCATTTAGGTTCTGGAGGACATGTTGTGAACTTTCATGACAGACTTTGGATGTAGTTGGGTGGATCACCAAAACGTGTTTTATTTGTTTTGTGAAGGTCAATTGTCCATTTTACTAAAAATGATGACAATTTTAAATAAAAAGATGCACATTTAGTCATATCGAACCCACCGTGCATCATATTGAGGTACAAATAATTCTTAAACTTCCCAAATGATTTATTAATCATTGTACTATAGTATAAAAATAATTTGAATGTTTTTTCTTGGTTTTAAGTATGTCACTTGACTTTTTAACTAAAATGTCATTTTAAAATTAAGAGTTGCAATTTGACTCATTCCTATCACATTATGTATCAGATTGAGGTGCAGATAATTCCTACACATCATAAATGACTTATGGATTGATTTTATAAAATATTTAAACAATATGAATGTGTTTTATTAGTTTTGAGAAGGTTAGTTTTACTTTTTACTAAAATTGCTATCAATTTTGAATAAAAACATGAACTTAGAGTCATATCGTGTGTCAAAATGAGGTGCGACTGATTCATTGATGTCTCAAATCTCTTATGGGTTTTTGTACTAAAGTACCAAAACAATATGAATGTGATTGTTCTGTTTTGAGTAGCACATATTGTTTTTTTACTAAAAAATGTCAATACTATATTAATATGCACGTAGAGTCATACCGGTCACAATGTGCATCATATTGAGTGGCATATGATTCCTACACATTCTAAATGATTTATGGATTGTTTTCCAAAAGTATCAAAACAATCAAAATGTGATTTCTCAGTTTTGAGTACATCTATTGTATTTTTTTCTAAAATTTCATTTAAAACATAAAACACACACTTTGAATTGTACAGATCACATCGTGTATTAGTTCGACGTGAGACCAATTCCTACACATCAAAAATTATTTAGAAATCGATGCCCATTTTTTTAATAAAATCAAATTGTGTTTTCTTGATTTTCAGTGAGTGAAACATTTTAAATTCAAAGGTCAATTTTAGAATGATGACAAACACATTGAGTTAGTTTTATTTTCACTAAAATTAATGTCAATTTAAAATAGAAAGAAGTAATTGGAGTCATACCAATCACATCATTTGTTGGATTAAGGTGCGGATGATTCAAAAACATCTCATAGTGTCAAATAAACCTAAATATAAATGTTACCATGATTTTCATTGACTTTATTTGTCAAACTATCAACACTTCATGATAATATTCGAACAAATCACATCAACTCGAAAAAATACTCATTTATTAGAAAATAATAATTATGAGTAATGATAAAAAGAAACAAATTAATAATAAATATGAAATAACACATTAATTATTTGGAAAATGATTTTACTGTGAAAATATCAATATTAACTTTGTGATTGATGAAAAGAGGAAACTTGATGGAAAGTGATAAATGACAACACTACAGGGGTGAAAGGTTTTGATAGAGAAGTATATGGAGGTTTTAGTGCATAAAGGGACGAAAGATGAAAAAATCACTCCAAATTGAACAAAATAATACACATCTATAATCAGACAAATAATATGTGACAAATACTAAAGAGAAATAAATTAAACATAAATTTTAAAAAATACATTAATTCAATGAGAAATGATTTTATTGTTTAAACATAAAAATTAAATATATGATTGATTAGACGCATCATCGTTTATCTTCCTATAAAGTTAGTGGAGTCAACTTGAAAGAAAGTGATAAATGCACCACCACAGGGGTGAAAAGGTTTTATGGGAGAAGAAGCCTAAATGTTGTAAACGGGAACCCAAATCAAACAAAATAATACACCTGTATAAGAAAACAATAATTATGTGAGTAACACTAAAAAATAATTTAAACATAAATATGAAATAATACATTAATTCCATGGACAATGATTTTACTATAGAGACATAAATATCACCTCTATGACTGAGTTAAGGAAACCCCATTTCTCTTCATGCAATGGAAGTGGAGGTAACCAGAAAGAAAGTGATAAATACATTATTACAAGGGTGAAAAGGTTTTAAGGGAGAAGAATCATATAAGTTGGACAAAGAACCCCTACTCAAACAAAATAATCCCCCTATATAAGAAAAAATTTATTATTTGAGTTATATTAAAAGGAAATAAATTAATAAAAAAAATTAAATAATACATTAATTATATGGACAATGATTTTACTGTGAAAACAACAAGATTAAATATATGATTGAGAAGATACAACATTGTTTCTCTTCCTACAAAGGCATGACACATGGATAGAAATCTTCTAAAATAATCTAACTCTGCAAGGAATAATTAAAATTAAATCAACATTTGATTATATAATTTTTCATTAATATAGAGAAATTATATCGTAACATTACCTTTACATATTTATAAAGGGTATCCTTCATTATATTTTTTCCTTCCATCATGTACAGAAGACACTATCTATATTAGTTGTCAAAAATTTAATTTAGATTATGTTAATGTAATAGAGAACATATTATAGTGTGAAGAAAAAAATATATTACCTTCTCATTAACCACATTTATTTTTTAACGGTTTCAAGGGTTTGGTTTCTCTATAGATAATCCAAATCGCCTCTTTTTGGTCCCCTCTAACATATAAGACATTGTCTACATTAGGAAAAACATGAACTGATTGTGATGTCCCAATGAAAGGGTCATCCTTGATTGAATTTTCATCTGACTAAACATTTGTTTTAGTTACTAGTAGGACAATCGAAAAATTCATGTTTTTTGGATTAGAGATCTAAAATAATGTCACTACTTATGATTTCATCATGAACAGATCATCTTTATCCCCTTCCACACTGAAATTCAGCTTCACAAAGCCCATTTCATCAACATTCACTCCATTGTTATTGTGAAATCATTTTCAATAGAAAAGTGACACTTGAAATGTTGTATAATCCAACTCATATATCTATTAAATAGTTCCAAAATATGAAATATTTTCATAAATTAGATTTATATCCTTGGAACCATATATGTACATTGCTTTACCACAAACATAACACCACTATTTTTCATCATGCAGAATTCAACTTTTTTATTTTGTATAGAACATATAACCATTGATTACAAAACCAGTGTATGATATAACATTTGAATTTGGTCCTCCATATATCCATTGAAGTCATTCGGTAATTGAATTCATATTTTTATATAACTGATTATAAATTTCATATATAAAAAATCCTATAAACTACAAATTATGTGTATCTGATATCCATCCTTTAGCCCTTGATGGATTCAAATATCTAAGAATTTATTTATGGTCATAACTGTATGGATCAACATATATACTATTATTTAATATGAAAATATGTTCTTGGTCCTGATCTATCATCTTAATTGTAACAACATCTATTTTGATAATCCCTTCTCCCGAAAGGAATTCACTGTGAGGAGACTTTGGAAGATCGATGATTTCAACATTTGATACGTAATTAGTACATAATTCAATATATTTTTCAATAATATATCGTTATCCAATAAAATATTCTAGATGACTTTGATTCTTGACATACCCTTTCAAAATATTTATATACCGTTCAATGGGATACATTCATCTATAATGAACTGGACCACATAGTTGAACCCCATTGACCATGTGAACCATCAACTGAACCACTATATTTAATAATGATGGTGGGAAGAACATATTTAATTCATATAATATTATTTCAATATCCTTATTCATGATGGTAATTTTTTTTGTGTACAACTTTAATGCTTAAGGATTTGAAAAAGAAGTAGAGGATGGTTAATGTATGTCATACATTTTGAGGTAGAATTCAACAAAAATCAATAGGAATTAAAATTTTCATAAAAACATGACAGTCATGTTATTTTAATCCTTGTAACATCAAATTATTCATTGACATGATATTCTTGATATTTCATGAATATCCATGTGGGACTTTTACACTAGTATGTAAAAGGGTTTTTTTTTAATTTTTCCTATCTAGATAGAGTGTATGCTGTTGGAGGAATAAATGTATTCCCTTTTCCCTTCACTGATGCCAACTCTTCCTTTAGCCCAATTATAATAAAGTCTAACCAAGACTTGATTACTTAATTTGTTTGATTAGAAATATTTAGAAACATGCCAATAACACTATCAAATACTTGTTTTTCAACATGCATGAAATAAAGAAAATGTATGACATTCAAACAATTTCAATACAGTAATTAAAAAAAATTGATTTGTTCTTATAATCTAATTTTGTAAGGTTTTTCAAGAGTGGTTTTCTGAAAATAGTGTCAATATTTTTTAGTTTTTACTACAATTGATCACACATTACTAGAGATGGTGTTCTACCTTGTTATATATTCCCATCAAATGATGTCATCCAGGAATTGTATTTATGTTACAGAGGTAAAAATTGTGAATTTCTTAAAAACACAGTCTTTGAAGAATGTTTCAACTGAACTAAGCATGTTTGTTTTTCACAAATGGGACACCCCAAAAATCATTTAATGCAATAGCCTGATAAATTTATTTAGTAGAGGAAGTCATTTATCATTTCGTACAATATGGACCTCAATGTGAATTCTTCTATTTTATGAGCATATTACATTGTAACACTTGTATCCCACATCAATTTTAGATCTTTGATCAATAAATAAAAATAGACATCAATATCATTACTGGGTTTCTTTGGCCCAGATATAAGCAGAGACAACATAATGTATATTCAATTCATACATAACCATGGTTATGATGGTCCATGTACTGTGAGTACTAATATGTACACCAAAAGGATTTATTCCATCTATAGATAATGTAATACAAAAGTTTCTCATCTCATCTATAAATTCAGGAAATTCATAACAAATTTTCTTCCACTGAGGAGAATCTGCTATATGATGTAAGTTCCCATGTTTAAATATTGTATTTTCAGGTCATGTTAGTTGTTTCACAATTTATTAGAATCCATATAGTCTTCTAAAATTTGGAATTATAGGAAAGTAACATAAAAATTTTGAAGTCCTTGATTCATTTTTCATGTATTGATATGAGCCACCCTTAGGGAATTTTATGAGTGATTCATAGTCATTGCGAAATAATATGAAATAATTTGTACAAGAATGTATTTCCTTGATCATTCACATTGAACATAACATTCATTTAGCATCATATGTTCATAATGGTAGAATATTTTTTTCTTGTATCATATCTTTCAAAAGACCAAGTAGTTCAGTAAAACTGGTGTCACTCCATCAGCTTCCATCTTTCAAATTTTATAACTTCAATACAACTGACAATGTTGTGTATTTAGTACAACCGGTATAAAATAGTTTCTTGGAACATATATTTAAATCCACAAACAACTTTGGACAATCAAAAAGGTCATCTTCGATTTCCTTTGTCATATCTTCCATGCAATCTCCATCATATTTTAGAAAGGTATTTTTATAAGATGATTCATAAACCATAATATCATCCCAATCGATGTACACATTCTGTTTTCCACCACATTTAATCCAACATTTTTAGATTTTATGTATTTCATAAGAAATAAAATGTTCTTCCAACTCTTATATACTTATTTTTCTTGAATAATAATAATGTATATGTGCACAAATGACTTTAGAAGGGTTATCTACATGTTCTATAATAAACTTTATGAACACTTTAACTCCATATCCATATTCGTTTGTTAAAAAATCAGCATGCATCCATTTTCAATTCATATCCCTCATATTGGGTTCATTAAATATTAATTTTATACAATATATAAATAAATACATATAAGATAATCATTATCAAAAGTGAAAGTTATAGACAATTATATTAAGGGAAACTCAACATTTGATTGTTTCAAATAATTGCAGTATGTTGACGAAAATAAGTAATTGAATTTAAGAAAAGAATTAATCTACATCAATTATTTCTTAAATATCCTAAAAATGAAAATATAATATAAGAAATTAATGAGTAATAAGAAACTAAAATATGATATACAATAATATTAAACTCTCATTCAATCAACTAGATATGTGGTTTCATGGATCAAGGAATAGAACTAACTATAAAATATAGATAACTATCATTCATTTTGTAACATTTTGGTGCATTTGGATAGAAAGGAATAAATTATAGAAAGAGAATCTGATATCCAGTGAAAACGTTTAGAAGAAATATAGAAACTAACACAATATACTATGGAAAGAATAAATGTTAAATTATCTGGAATCCCTTATAACTCATTATCTGTCACGAACCGAATCTGGTCGCCATCAAACCAGCACCAAACCCGGCTCATGGAAAGACCCGAAGGGCGTTCCCCATCCCCACGGGCTGGCACAAGTGGCCGGGTATCATAAAAATTCATTTGGGAACGATTTACCCGAGTTTGGGTTCATAAGATAACCAAAAACAAACAACAAACCAAATCTGAAAAATTATGCCAAACAAGAATTAATAAAAATTCAGAACTTAGTATATGAGTTTAAACAAGACACAAGAGGTCCAAAGGTACATAAAAGTAGCAGAAAACAGCCCATGAGACTCCACACGACAAGGGGTCATCACCCACAAGCCGTCTCCACAACACCGCACCATCAAGAGAAACTAGCAACTCGAACCGCCATCACCCAAGGATTTTCCTTTTCCTGTGTCAAACATGATCAAGTCTACTTACACCCAAAGGTGTAAGTAGGGTGTGAGACTAAGCCCAATAGGATATCACCCAAGGATTTCAAGTGATAGGCATTGTAAAATAAAAGGCTTGCAAGAGTTATAAATAGATAATAGTGGCATTTATTTCTAAAAGTGTAACTTTGAAAAGAAAATAACTTTCAATGGGGATAACTATAAAGAATCATTGAAATTGAATAAAACATTCAAGCTACTGGTTTTCACATCCCAAAATACCATAAAGAAAGTTTAAATGCCAAAAAGGCCACGAGCACCAAGCGTAGGAACCCCCCTAGGTACTAGTTTGTTGTGAGCCCCAAGTACCTCGTACTTCGGTGAAAGTAACCATAACGAAATTCGTTCTCATGCACGAGCCACTAGTAGGGAGAATACCCATAAACTAGTGGTCTCCAATCATCTCCATTGTAGTTTTGTTAGTGTTATTCATGTCAGACTTGCTAAGTGAACCATGGTCAAAACCCCTCCGTTCACTAGCGTACTAGTACACGTTAGCCCACCTTGATACCCGGGTTTTCCGTATTGTGCTCAAATAGTCACCACATGCTACCAAAATCAATTTTCACATATAAATATCAGTTATGGTCACACACAATCAAAACAGTATCTACACCTTCTTTTCACTTTTCGTATAACTCAATAAACCATTTATAATTTCCATAAAACAATTTCCAGAAAATTAATCAAATGTTGCACATTAACTTCATCTAAAATCCCATATTTAAAACCAAATTGAGGCCAATATTATAACAAAACATAAATTTCAACATAAAAACATTTGTAAAAATCCAATATCTGAATTATAAAACAACACCAAGAGGTACAACATGGGTTACACATGTAAAACACCCATTTTCACACAAGATTGGCACTTAAAAATCAACAACTTTTAAAATGCTACCCAAATAAATTCTTGAAATAAAAATACTGAATCATGAACATAATTGAAACATAAATACAGAAAGCCAACTCATTATACAATACCTACATATGAAATCACCTACCAAAAGAGTCAAAACCCCCAAATCCTTGTGCGTCACTTCAACCGCACCTCCGCCGCACCACAAAGGAGTAAGATTGAACCTAAATCCAGAGGATTGGACCAATAAACTCAAAACTAAAACCCTAGGTACGAAACCCCATCTTCTGGACATTTGGGGGTTCAATAAAAAAGGAAGAAACCCTAAGAAGAAGGGAGGAATAAGGAAGAGAAACAACTTACTTGAGAAATCTGGACCTTTTTTGGAGCTTCAGAAGTTAGGCCCTAAATCGCGATCAATATGAGCTCCAAAGAGGTGAAAACGACGATGGGGGTGTGGCTGGGTTCGCTGGGAATGTGTGAGAGGTGGAATCACCGAAAAAGAATAAAAAATAAATATTTTATGAAAGAATTACCAAAATATTTTAAAACTGGAAATGGGCTTTCGGGTTGGCCCAATACCTAATTTTATCACCCCAATCCATGATTCTAATGAATTTTTAAGGGGCCCAAAATTCGTTTGTGGTTTTAATATTTAAATGAAGGTCATTTTGGAAGTTTAATGGTTGAAAAATGTTGAAAAACGAAGGAGTTATTAAAGAAACAAAATATAATTTCAAAACTGGAAATGAGCTCTTAGGTTGGCCCAAATTTTGGAAACCCACTATTTCCTTTAAAAATGCATGAAAAACCACCAAAACAAATCAAGGATGTAAATTAAATGAAAAATACTTCTAAATATTTCATTTATGTGACAATTATCCCCCCCATGAAGGACTTTCCGCCCCGGAAAGTCAACATGAGGCTTGATTGGAAAACAAGAACGAGTACTCTTCCTCGACCCACGACTTTCGCTCCCAAGTCTCATGTGTATCATTTCCATGCTGCCATAGAACCCAGACTAATGGAATAGACTTCCCTCGAAGTATCTTCTCTTGGGAGTCCACTATTTTCACTGGCCTCTCAACAATAGACAAGTCAGTCTCTATCTCCAGTTCTTCCCAACTCAACACATAGGACAGATCCGGGTAGTATTTCTTCAACTGAGAAACATGGAAGACATCATGGATGGACGTGAACTGAGAAGGTAAGGCCAACCTGTATGCCACCTTTCCAATACTTTCGATGATCTCAAATGGCCCGACGTACCGCGGAGTAATCTTACCTTGCTTCCCCAATCAACGATGGCCTAAACGAGGGGCCACCTTCAAAAATACTCTATCACCCACAGAAAACTCTAGGTCTCGACGCCTCCGGTCAGCATATGATTTATGACGACTCTGAGATGTCAATAAACGTTGCCTGATTAATTTTACCTTCTCAGATGTCTCCTTCACCATACTCGGCCCCAGTAGTGAGGTCTCACCTACCTCAGGCCAACAGAGGGGGGACTGACAAGGCCGACCATAGAGCGCCTCAAAAGGAGCCATTCAAATCGAGGATTGGTAACTGTTATTATAAGCAAACTCAACCAATCCCAAATGGGTATCCCAAGAACCTCCAAAGTCTAGGACACATGCACGAAGCATGTCCTCCAAAATCTGATTCGCCCGCTCTGTCTGACCATCCGTCTGTGGATGGTATGCTGTGCTCATCTTAATCTGGGACCCCAAGGCCTTCTGAAGGCCTTCCCAGAATCGAGATGCGAAACGAGGGTCTCTATCTGAGACAACTGCTGATGGCACACCATGGAGTCTCACCACCTCTTGAAGATACAAACGGCCCAACTCATCCACTTTAGATGTATCTCTGATCGGAATGAAGTGGGCTGATTTGGTTAGACGATCAATCACCACCCAAATGGCATTCATAGCTCGAGGTGTACGAGGTAATCCAACAATGAAGTCCATGGCAACCTCGTCCCACTTCCAGGTAGGAATGGGTAGTGGTTGGAGCAAACCAGAGGGCCTTTGGTGCTCTTCTTTCACCTACTGGAATGTGTAGCATCTCGACACAAAGTCCGCTATGTCTCGTCTCATACCAGGCCACCAAAACTACCGACATACATCATAATACATCTTAGTGGCACCCGGATGGACATCCCACTAGGACTGGTGGGTATCCTGCATCACCACCTTCTGTAGAGATAACAACACTACCGAACGACCCTTGAAGCACAAGATTCCCTCGGGAGACGACAACCAATCAGAGGATGTCTCCCCACCATGATGAAAATGATTCGATCGCTGACAAAGCTCATCACTAGGTTGTTCCCGCTGAATCAACTCCAATAGAGAAGGATTCAACTGGATGCTCGCCAAGAATGCCCCTCTACTATGTTCCTTGGTCTCCACATGAATCTGAGAAAGGATCCCTATCAATGTCCACTCATCACTGGACTTCCTCAAAGCCTGAACTGGAACCCTTTTGCTCAAGGCGTCGGCCACTACATTACCCTTACCTGGGGTATAGACAATGTCAAAATCAAACCCCTGCAAGTACTCGATCCAGCGACGCTGCCTCATGTTGAGGTCCTTTTGTGAGTAGATATAATCCAAGCTTTTGTGATCAGAATAGACCACAAAATTATCCCCAAAGAAGTAGTGACGCCACGTCTTCAAAGCATGCATCACTACTGCCAACTCCAAGTCATGGGTTGGGTAGTTCTTTTTGTGTGGCCGGAGTTGGCGAGAGCCATACGCCACCACGTGATCATCCTGCATAAGCACGCACCCAAGACCCATACCTGAGGCATCACAATAAACCACATATCCCTTTCCTGCCTCTGGTAAAATCAGCACGGGGGTAGTATTCAATCGCCTCTTCAGCTCCTCGAATGATGCCTGACATTCTGGACCCCATACAAACTTCACCCCTTTCCGGGTGAGGGTAGTCATCGGTGAAGCAAGACGAGAGAAATCCCGAACGAATCGCCTATAATAACCAGCCAGGCCAAGGAAACTCCTAATATCGAACACATTCTTCGGCTGCTCCCATGACATAACCGCACTAATCTTATCAGGGTCCAATGAAACTCCATTCTCTGAGATCACATGCCCGAGAAATCTCACCTCCCTAATCCAGAAACTGCACTTTGACAACTTTGCATAGAGGCGGTGATCCCGTAATGTACCCAAAACGACCCTCAAGTGATGTTCGTGTTCCTCCTCAGAGCTAGAGTATACCAGAATGTCGGCCACGAAAACCACAACAAAGGAATCGAGATATTGATGGAAAAACCTATTCATAAGTGCCATAAAGACTGCTGGAGCATTTGTCAATCCAAAGGGCATGACCAAATACTCAAAGTGGCCGTACCTGCTTCGGAAGGCTGTCTTTGGGATATCTGACTCCTTCACCCTTAGTTGATGATACCCTGAACGCAGGTCTATCTTTGAGAACCACTTTGCCCCCTTCAACTGATCAAACAAATCATCTATTCTGGGTAAAGGGTATTTGTTTTTAATTGTTACCTTATTCAGCTTTCGGTAGTCAATGCACAACCGGAGGGATCCATCAGCCTTTTTTGCAAACAACACAGGAGCGGCCCAAGGAGAGACACTCGGGCGAATGAATCCTTTGGATTCTAAGTCGTCCAGCTATATCTTTAATTCCCTCAACTCGGTGGGGTCCATGCGATAAGAGGGAAGAGATATCGGCTGTGTTCCCGGCGCCAGATCAATTGAAAACTCCACATCCCGCTCTGGGGGCAAGCCTGAAAAATCATCTGGGAATACCTCCGGAAACTCATTCACTACATGAGGTAATGCACCTTCAGGGGAAAGACCATCCTCTAGCATAAGAGAAGATAACTGGAAGATAACACTTCCCAACTCTGGGAGTGGAGGCCCTGCGCGACCTGACCGAGGATCCCATTCTCCAGGAAAAACCTGATGACTCCCATCAGGTGCCGTGAAATTCACACGCCGTCTATAGCAATCGATGTGTGCTTGGAAGTGTACTAGCCAATCCATCCCGAGTATGACATCAAAAAGGTTCATATCTAAGACCAAGAGGTCCCACTCCATCTCAACCCCTGACACAGAAAGCGCACATGATGGGCACCTGAGACCCTGCTCCTTCTTCTTTCCCAGCGGTGTCACCAAATCCATTGCGAATGACATCAAATCAGTTGGAAGATTCAGAATGTCCACAAAACGGGCAGAAATGAATGAAACAGAGGCACCAGTATCAAAAAGAGCAGCAGCTATAGAAGATGAAATCAAAACGGTACCTCGAACAGTCGACGATCCCGCCTCTGATCCTAGTGGTGCATGATCCACCGCATGGAGATGTCCAGTCTCTTCCTGAAGACGACCGCTAGTCTGTGGCTGTGCCCTGAACTGGCTCTGACCAGAAGATGACCCAGCCCTACCACCACGGCTACCAAATCGAGATCCCCCAGTCCTCGACGGCTCAGACTGTGCTGGCACTCCTCTGGGATCCATGGATCCTGCCCCACATTGAAGTGGACGCGCTATCCCGCAAAAGCGTTGCACGTGTCCCATACCTCCACACTGGAAACAGGTCTTCGGAGGATGAGGGCATGCTGGACGGATGTGCCCGGGCTTCCCACACTGGTGGCACACGACCGATCTCGCATCAGAAGCCGCTGATTAAAACTACATGGAAGAGTTCTCTGAACTGCCTCCTCATTTCTTCACATGATCCTCCCGCTTCCTTTTCTTCTCTGAGGAGCTTCCACTTCCCAATGCTAATATAGAACCATAGAAACCAGCCCTGCCTTTTATATTAGTCTCCACCATGCACGCCCGATCAACGACCTCAGCATAGGTCCTCAGCTTAAACAAGAACACCTAGGAGTATATCTCTGGTCTCAAGCCTTTCTCAAACCTCTGGGCCTTCACTTTCTCATTAGAGACAATTTCTGGAGCATACCGAACCAACTCAGCGAAATAGTTGGCATACTCCAACACAGATAGATTTCCCTGAACAAGTTCCATGAACTCTCTAGACCTGGCATAAGCCAACACCTCAGGGCAGTACTGTTAATTGAAGACAGCCTTGAAATCTCCCCAGCACATCTTCTCATTCTTCCCAGCCTGAAGCAATGACTCCCACCATTTACGGCTGGGACCCTCCAACAGAAAGGAGGCACACTTCACCCTGAGCTCCTCGGGTGTTTCCAGGAACTCAAACATACGCTCGATCTTCTCGAGCCATTCCTCTACTTCTTGGGGTTCTGTGCTGCCTCGGAAGGTTGGAGGCTTATTTTTCAAGAACTCCCGGGCCTTTTCCTTTCTAGGACCAGTCTCATACTCTCTAATATGAGCTGGAACAGGAGCTAGTCCATATCCTAGATCTTGGACAGCCCGTACCACGGCCTCGACTAGCCTCTGATCAATTGGTGTGGGAGAACTCTCTCCGGCTTCCTCCCGTGGGTGCGTGAGAGCTTTCCGGGGAGGCATGTTGCTACAAAATGTAACAGTCACAAAAATAATAATCAATACCACAATTATGAAAATTTTAATCAAATACATCAAATATAAATAATCTAAACACATTTCAGTATTAAAATAAACAACTACAACACATCCGCATGATTTCCACATGTGGTCTGCAGCCCACACGTCTCACCTGGAAGTGAAGTCAATCTTTAAATTCCAACATCCCCTGGTGACTCAGGGTATTCCATGAGAGGTGTGGTCCAGACACCCTACTCACAACCAAAACCCCATGCCCCGACAGTCCTAGCTACTGTCTATCCTGACTCATCCCAAAATAACAATATAACGCAAAAACATTAACCTCCTTTGATACCATTTTGTCACGAACCGAATCTGTTCGCCATCAAACCAGCACCAAACCTGGCTCATGGAAAGACCCGAAGGGCGTTCCCCATCCCCACGGGCTGGAACAAGTGCCCGGGTATCATAAAAATTCATTTGGGAACGAATTACCCGAGTTTGGGTTCATAAGATAACCAAAAACAAACAACAAACCAAATCTGAAAAATTATGCCAAACAAGAATTAATAAAAATTCAGAACATAGTATATGAGTTTAAACAAGACAAAAGAGGTCCAAAGGTACATAAAAGTAGCAGCAAACATCCCATGAGAATCCACACGACAAGGGGTCATCACCCACAAGCCGTCTCCACAACACCGCACCATCGAGAGAAACTAGCAACCCGAACCGCCATCGCCCAAGGCTTTTCCTTTTCCTTTGTCAAACATGATCAAGTCTACTTACACCCAAAGGTGTAATTAGGGTGTGATACTAAGCCCAATAGGATATCACCCAAGGATTTCAAGTGATAGGCATTGTAAAATAAAAGGCTTGCAAGAGTTATAAATAGATAATAGTGGCATTTATTTCTAAAAGTGCAACTTTGAAAAGAAAATAACTTTCAATGGGGATAACTATAAAGAATCATTGAAATTGAATAAAACATTCAAGCTACTGGTTTTCACATCCCAAAATACCATAAACAACGTTTAAATGCCAAAAAGGCCACGAGCACCAAGCGTAGGAACCCCCCTAGGTACTAGTTTGTTGTGAGCCCCAAGTACCTCGTACCTCGGTGAAAGTAACCATAACGAAATTCGTTCTCGTGCATGAGCCACTAGTAGGGAGCATACCCATAACCTAGTGGTCTCCAATCATCTCCATTGTAGTTTTGTTAGTGTTATTCATTTCATACTTGCTAAGTGAACCATGGTCAAAACCCCTTCGTTCACTAGCGTACTAGTACACGTTAGCCCACCTTGATACCCGGGTTTTCCGTATTGTGCTCAAATAGTCACCACATGCTACCAAAATCAATTTTCACATATAAATATCAGTTTTGGTCACACACATTCAAAACAGTATCTACACCTTCTTTTCACCTTTCGTATAACTCAATAAACCATTTATAATTTCCATAAAACAATTTCAAGAAAATTAATCAAATGTTGCACATTAACTTCATCTAAAATCCCATATTTAAAAACAAATTGAGGCCAATATTATAAAAAAACATAAATTTCAGCATAATTTTTTTTTTATAAATCCAATCTCTGAATTATAAAACAACACCAAGAGGCACAACATGGGTTACACATGTAAAACACCCATTTTCACACAAGATTGGCACTTAAAAATCAACCACTTTTAAAATGCTACCCAAATAAATTCTTGAAATAAAAATACTGAATGATGAACATAATTGAAACATAAATACAGAAATCCAACTCATTATACAATACCTACATATGAAATCACCTACCAAAAGAGTCAAAACCCCCAAATCCTTGTGCGTCACTTCAACCGCACCTCCGCCGCACCTCAAAAGAGTAAGATTGAACCTAAAACCAGATGATTGGACCAAGAAACTCAAACCTAAAACCCTAGGTACGAAACCCCATCTTATGGACATTTGGGGGTTCAATAAAAAAGGAAGAAACCCTAAGAAGAAGGGAGGAATAAGGAAGAGAAACAACTTACTTGAGAAATCTGGACGTTTTTTGGATCTTCAGACGTTCGTCCCTAAATCGAGATCAATATGAGCTCCAAAGAGGTGAAAACGAATATGGGGGTGTGGCTGGGTTCGATGGGAATGTGTGAGAGGTGGAATCACCGAAAAAGGATAAAAAATAAATATTTTATGAAAGAATTACCAAAATATTTTAAAACTGGAAATGGGCTTTCGGGTTGGCCCAATACCTAATTTTATCACCCCAATCCATGATTCTAATGAATTTTTAAGGGGCCCAAAATTATTTTTTGGTTTTAATATTTAAATTAAGGTAATTTTGGAAGTTTAATGGTTGAAAAATGTTGAAAAACGAAGGAGTTATTAAAGAAACAAAATATACTTTCAAAACTGGAAATGGGCTCTTAGGTTGGCCCAAATTTTGGAAACCCACTATTTCCTTTAAAAATGCATGAAAAACCACAAAAACAAATCAAGGATGTAAATTAAATGAAAAATACCTCTAAATATTTATTTTATGTGACATTATCAACCACATATAGAGAGTGAGGGTGAGAAGGATTCTTGTAGAAGGAACATTGAGGATGCATCAAATTTCGGATGAATTAGTTATGTTTTTTGATATGATGATATATGATAAGGAAATGGATGGATACACTATGTTGAATAATCTTGAAGAATATGATAATAAAATGGATAAATAGTTAGATAATAAATGATATTATCACTAAAACCTATAGGAGTGAACCAAAAAAGGATATCTTAATGACACTAGCCCGAATCACCCAAACACCACCATGTCATATCACTGTATGATGTTATGCTCTTTCAAGATGCATATACTGGGGAGTGGCTCTTTCAAGTGTTTATTGTCTTAGGTCTTTAAGATAATGTATTGGGTTGTGTATGGGCCTTATTTATTTGTCCTCAAAATCATGTAAGGGTTCCCCTTCAACCCTTAAACAGAGGATTATCCAAAAATAAAAATAAAAAAATAAGGCCTTCAGGACATACATGTATATATGTAGATCATTTTGGGACCTTGAACACACCTTAAAGTCACTAAAGGATGGTTTAAACTTTTGTTGTAAAAAACCATAAATGGTAGGTGGTCTTCCCCCCTAAAAATAAAAAAAAAATTAGCACGTGAGGTTAATCCACATTTTATCATGACCCTTGGGGTCAATGGACATGCATACCCAAAATCATAATTACCCAATATAGGAATAACTGTTAGACAAACCACTATGGAAATAAATGATGCAATATCTATATAGACACACTTACATGTCACTACAGTATAAAAAATCATTTATAGTCTATAATAAATATCAATTAAATAAAAACCTAATATTAAAACATAACGTGAACTAAAGGAACAGTAATGATTCAATAAGTGAAGTCTTGATGCGATAAAACCTCAAGTTATTAACTAGGGATGACCCCTTTGAATATGATCCATAAGAAAACTAAGGACCATAGTGAATTCTAAGAGGAACTAGATCTAATGTTATATATAAACAATAGAGGAACATACATCACACCAATAACTTGGTTCCTGAAAAATAGGATCTGAAGCTGCATGTCCACTGAGGTATCCATGAAAGGTGTTGGAATATATATACTCATTATAGAACCACCAATGTGCCTCAAATAAATATTCAATAAACAAGAATATAAATGAAAATTTCTACACATTTATATAAAAATATTATTTATTAAGAATATATAAAACACAGTAGTAAAACAAGAATAAATAAAGTGGAAGATATAAATAACAGATCATACATTGGTAGTTAATACCAATGAGGGACCACAAATCATTCCCTAAAAAACAGATCAAAAAATCAAAAAAAAGTACCATAAACAAAAAAATCATTAACAAATCATAGAAGAATAAATCAAAAACAAAACAATAAATACACAAAGAAAATCAGATGGCCTACATTGTTAGGTTGAAAAAAATCCAAGACCCTATCCAGAAGCATTAACTGAAATCGAACACCAGATTTCAGATGAGATGTTCATGAAACTAGAGGCATTCGAGTGGTTTGATTCGATCTTCGATTCACCATGGAGGATCACTGACAATGGGTGGCTTCTGTGGAGAGCTTCTCATAATGTGATTGGTTTACAAATGGTTAGAGTTATTCAATTAGATCATGGCACTTTTTTTAGTGATTACAAATAAGCCCTGATAAAGATCCCTTTTATTAGTGCATTTACTTTAGCACTAATAAAAGGAATCATTACCAGTTCTTTTTTATCATTGATAAAGGTATGTGTTTATCTGTGCTTTTTTTACTGCTGATAAAGCCTCATCTTTATCTGCCCAAAAAAAGTGATGATAAAGATGCTTTTATCAACACTTATTACTTAAGAAATGATAAAGGATTTATAATTATAATTATAAATAAAAATTGTAAATATTAATATATAATTAACAAACATAAAAAAATAAAAAAATAGTAAACATATAACTTTTTAAATATATTTTTTATAATTTTATAACTATTTATTTATAATTATAGTAATATTTTTAGAAAATAATATTTATATCAATATATATATTTATATAATAATAATATATATATTTAATAAGTATATAAAAATATATTATATATATATATTCACTATTTAAGTACATTTATTATAATTTTAATAATTATTTTAACATATATATATATATATATTTGTTTATTTATAATTATATAAATACATCAACAAATGGTTATTTAATTATAATTAAAAATATATAATTGTACAAATATAGTATATGTTCATTTATAAATATATTTATTTATAAATATTTTTTGAAAAATATATTTTTAACATTATTAATGAATATCTAATTTTAATTGCATGCATATATGTTAAAAATGAGTGAAATTGAATAAATTAATAATAAGTACAGTTTTGCAATATTGAAAAAATTGATAAATTTTATGTGTGTGACCTTTATATAAAAATGAATTTATTACATATATGTGAAATCAATATAACATATATTTGATCTATGTTAAATTTAAAAATCAAACAACATCCAATTATATGTCGAGTAATATGAAACTAGTCAATATTTTTAAAACATATTAATTTTTCAATATAAACCATTATTCAATAAATGTATGAATATTTATTGTAAATAAAATAAATAATTTTTGATATATAAATAATATTTTTATACATTAATATATATATATATATATTTAATATATAAAATTTAAAAACATTAATTATAATAATTATCTAATTAATAAAATGTTTAAAATTTAAAAATTTATAATAAATTTATTTATTTTTATTAATAATTTTTTAATAAACAAAATTTGTAATATTTTTTTAATAAAATATTTTTATTTTCAATTTATTTTAATATTTAATTTTTCTATTTGGACTTTTATCAGTGCCAAAAAAGTGATGATTGAAGGAATATTTATCTGTGCTAAAAATAAAGTGATGATAATGTAAACCCTTTATCATCATTAAAAATAAATCACTAATAAAGGATATCATTTATCAGCACTAAAAATAAAACATTGATAAAGGTTGCCTTTATTAGCGCTAAAAAAATCACTCATAAAAGGTTAAATTTATCAGTGCTGATAAGTATTCCATTTATCAACATTTTTTTATAGCACTGATAAATACCAATTCTTATAAATGCATGTTTTTTAGTAGTGTAAATAGTTCATTATTATTTAGTTATTAGTTATTATTAGGTTTATAAAACTTATTAATTGATTAAGTTCATTTTTTAACACTCATTATCGATATTATTAGTTATTTGTATTTAAAATAATGATTCTAACATATTTTAAAATTTATTTAAATTATGAAAAGGCTTATTAAAATGGAAATGAATAAGAGAGATAGGAGGTGGTTTGCATTTAATATAGTATATTTTGTGCCTATTTCTGAAAGTTTATTGTTTTTTGGAATGGAAAAATTACGAGAATCTCTACATTATTTTAGAATATGTCACCACTCTGAACCCTATATCTCCATAGGAAGGATCCAATGAACATCCCTTGCCTGATAGAACTTATATTTATCCTCATGTCCTTGAGATAATTACAGATCAACTTCAAGATAGGTCATATAATTTTCAATGATGAGAACTTATAGTATATATGGTTCCTCTAAGATTTTATGGTAATATATCATAATAATAAATTTAGGACTGTATTGTGTAGATTCATTTCATTTATAAGTGTAAAAAATTATAGACTAATACTTAGAATAAGTTGAAAATTTCATGCTTTAATTGGATCTATGTTATTAGAGGGATCTTATGGTAGATTAAAAAACATATACAAAATTAGAAGCTGAGGAAACCTTGAGTAGACATAGGTGATGTAAAATGTATGTGGGGAGAGATTCATTTCTTTAAGACCATTAGAGTAGAGGTATTCCAAATCCTATTCAATTGAGGAGCCTTTTTGAGTGATTCCATTAGTGTAAGTTCTTAAGAAACATTAATACTTATTTCCTCATTGATGTGAAACATTTTTATCAATTTGGATAGTTGGGGAATCTCTAATAGTCATTTTGAGCTATTCTTTATAGGAAGGGTCATTAGATATGACTGGTAGATTATTTATGGTTGAGTTTTCTATGGATCATGTCAGACATGGTTTTTCTATAGTGTTAGGTACAATCCTAGTATATTATACTCTTGTTTATGGTCTTAGGACACAAAATATTCGTATTAGTTATTTATGAGTATCTTATATTTCATATGGGATTGGAATTATAACATATTCACCATGTTATTAACATCAATATTCCCTATAATTAAACATTTTGAAAAAAGTGAAATCAGTGTCAATTTTGTACAATAGTGGTAGGAAAAAGTGGGTATATCTTCCTAAATTGAAATATAATGTTTCCTCAATGTTGATGAGTGTTAATATACCTTTATAAGATTAATTTAATATGTGGTATATTTCTAAATTGAGATATTATAATGGGTATATACAGTCACGATAAATTTTTTATATCATTATTATGATGTATTTTGATTTTATTTTTCATACGAGACCATTTCAAACTACATCTCCATCTGTTGTTGTGAAAGAATCATACAACACATAATAGTCATAAGTAAAAAAATATTTTTTTGAAAAATGACCACAGGTTTCACAAATAAGTTTGGGAAAATAAAGATTCATTTTGGTAAGATTGATATACAATAAAGTAAACATCATGCATAAAAGTACTCAATTTCATGCATCTTGCATGAAAATTGGCACTATCTTGAATAAAGATATAATACTTGAATACTAAAGTACATCTTACCTTCACTACCTTTATTAAATACATTTCTAGTTTCTTTATTTCCATCCATCACTTGATGATAGATTGGACTCCCTCATTAATAATATCCTTCCTCCCAACCTTGTGGATCCAATGTTCCTTGATGACAAACCTCCCACTCAGAATTTATTCAGTAATCTCGATCAAAACCATCGACATGACATTGAATACTGAATATCCTAAATCATTCTTAAACTCTTTTATCCTTTCATCATCCTTATTTACTACTTCCTGAGAACACAAAATATGACACCAAAAAATTAATCAAAACATAATGAATGATGTTTTTGATTTCTTGATATGCATTTTCTTATATGACTCACTAAGTTACATTTGACAACACTTCATCAAAAATCACTTTTATTTTAAGTGTGGCCACATTGTATCGTTTTAGAAATATATAGTTAAGCGTACATGGACAAGAATACTACTATAGTCAATGAACTCCAAAATATTATCAGGTTTCACACTCTTTTGTGAAAAAAACATGATCAAAAAACATTTTGATTCTCTTACCCTTCAACCTAGATAAATTTTAAAGGGTACCAATATAACTCTTGAATGTATTACTCTATAATGAGTAGAGCACTTCAACTTTGTTTTTGGCTCTATCATCCAGATACTTTCTTTTGAAGCTTGTGGAAATGATTAGTTTTCAGGATCTCCCATCCGACACACACTAATACCCCCACAAGTTTGTATCTCCTCTATAAACTAACAAAAAAAAGAAACAATTGAGAGGATGTGGGAAAAAATAAATGTATGTGAGTGGAAATAAATGACTATGAGTGGAAATCATGGGGATTTGAATGTTCATTATTTATTTTTTTGTTATGTAATATGTTAAAATCCACAATTCAAATTTCATTTAATTTATTTTTGAACCTTATTGGAAACTCAACTTTCATCTCTTGAACAAATATTATTGAATTTTGTTTCTTGGGACTCATCCACCACCTCTCCTATTTTTTTGACCTACTTTGAGTAGTAGTCATCCAAAATGATTACCACTACACAGTATGTGATGAATTTTGGTTAGATTAGTTTCAGAAACATAGGTGGATGCCAATAAAAGTTGGGAGATAAATATCAAACAAAAAAATTAATAATAAATATTTGGTAGGTATTTCATCAATTAAATTTGGAACCATAATGATGGGAGGAAGTCTGGCTTGGAATAGGGAGTCCAATCCACCATTATGAGATGGAAGGCAATCACCATCTGAGGATGGATTAAATAAAGGCAGTGAAGGTTAGTTGTACTGTAGTATTGAAGTATTATATCTCTATTCCATATATTAGTAGTTTTTTGGAAAGATTTATGAAATAGTGGAATTTTATGCATGGAGTGAATTGCATTTTTGTTATTAAAGAAAAATTAAATGTTTGAGTACACATGTAGACAATATCTTAGGAACATGATGATGTTACCAATACCAAAGAATAATAAGCTATTGATGAAGAAACTGTGGAATTATTATAGGTTCAATAAAATTATGATGGATAGAAAACAATGATGAAACATCACAGTTTTGAGTAAAGTTATCAAGGAAAGAAGTCAGTATATAAAATTTGAGTTTGGTTGGAATCAATGCGGTCAACCAATTGGCCCCAAAAAGTCAACAATCCTTAGTTATCTTAGGGTAAAAATGAGGTTGAATGTTCCAATTTATATTTAATCATGGCACCATGTCTAACCAATAATAAAATAAATCCATTGGAATGATATAATAGTAATTTTACAATATAATTTTTCTATTTTACTAAAAAATTATTTAATGAAATTTTGATATAATTTTCATTATTAATTTCAAAAATCATTTATTTTAGAATATTTTATAATAAATTTGTCTTAATGGCTTTTAGAAAATCCCATAGAGGCTTACAAACTCTTATAATTAAGTTATATATTAGGGATACCATGGGGAAAATAAATCCCCACCCGCCACTTAGTTATGCACAAATTATAAAGATAGAAACTTGGACTTCTTTCATCAATCATCACAATGATAAATAATTTTAGGTGTATTGCAGTTGATAATATATTATTTGAAATTATTTATTTTAATCCAACTTGATTCAAAATTGTTAATTTATGCAATAATATAAGTGTTCTGAAAATAATTAATGTTCATCAAAACCAACGTACCCATATCCCAAAGGAACGATGGGGTACACTTCATCAGAGAAGAAATTGGTATATATTTTTAATCAATAGTAAAAGTTTAATTATGTGATATGAAACAACATATGTTCCTTTGTTTATATAAATATTTATGAATTGAAATCTGAAGCAACTTCTATCACACATCATGTGCTATGGAAGGAGGCTTGTGTAAATTAAGAGAGTAAATTATTTGATGAAAATACAAAATCTTGTATGGGAAGCATGTGTAAGTTTGAAATAATTATAATTAATTATGATTTTTAACAATATTAAAAAAAATCTATTTATGTTCATATTTTTAATATGGTTTAGATAAAATAATCAGAAATGATTGTAAAATAAGAAAATATACTTTCAGTAGCTTTGAAGTGGCCTGAACAATATGGTCGTATTAAAGGATTAGGTTTTGGAGTCTCTCCTCTAACATATTTTGAGAAGATAAAAACACATAAAGATACATATAATATGGTGAGATGATTGAAGAAATAATAGACTCACTAAAAGATATTATTTTTCAATCTGGTTTGGTAGACCAATGTATAAGAAATGATCAAAGCGAACCAGTGGTGGAGAAAATATCCAAACACGAACCAAATAATCCCTCTAACTATGAGGCTAGTTATTTCCCCGACCATATACCTTAAATGGGGTAATAAATTTTTTCATTACTTGTCATCATAAATTTGAATCAAACAAATTATAAGAACTTTATATTAATAAAATTTTACAAGGTATAGTTCTATGTGATTTTCATCCCTCAATACCCACATACTACCGCGTTGTGATGGGTACAATGTATAATATCCCAAGAGACTGAATACATTATAAATAAATCCCAAAAGCTCACTTGAGAGAGGTGATTTAGGTAGCTTATAATCCAACTTATGAGTTTCCTATTCCAATTGGGGCTCTAAATATTACAATGGTCAAAGCTGCTATTGGATCTTTCATATAATGGACATCTAATATTGTACAGATACATGAGGTATATATTTAACCAATTTTTTCAAATGAAAAATATGTAACAGTTTCTGATAAAAGGACTTAAGTTAGGTATGATATTATATATGGATAAAGTAGTAGAGAAACAGAAGGTCTAATTAAGAAAATATATTGAATCTACGAAGAAACAAAATGACCTTTTGAGAGTACATTCTCCCTGCAAGTTCCAGAGAAACATTGATTATCATTAAAAATTCATAAAGAGACCACATTTAAAGATAAAATCATGTCTTTCATTGAATATGAAGAAAAAATATTTTGCTATTCCTTTATAGACATAATTGGTATCATAACTGTAACTGATATTCTCAAGCATGAAGGGATGGGAATATTAGTTGTGAATATATACATAAAGTACTTTTTCATAATTCGTCTATCTAAATATTGAGATAATCTGTTTATTAATGTTAATAACTATTCATATTTTATACAAGAAATTATATTAAAACTATATAAAAGAAATATCATGCAAAGCATGATTTGGATTAATTAATCCTTATATCATTTCTACACCATAACTTGCTTTGAATGAGGAAAAAATTAAAAAGAAAAAAGATGACTTACTTGAAGTTTTTAATAAAAAATCAACACATTATAGAATATTTTTGATTCCTATAATGAATATTTAAAACTCCATAATCTAAACACAAAAAAATTATTTTTATTTTTTTCATTAATTATTTGTTTTTGTTTTTTAGGATGCATTGGATACTAACAGTCGTTAATATGGACACCCTAAATATTTAGTTTTTTTGGATCCAATGCATGGACTTGAAACCAACCGATCACACATGATGTTAATTTTTAATATTTAATAAACTACAATCAATATTTTATAGATAAACATGGAATTATATTTTCACTACGTGTTTTTACATGATTTTTTATGATAGATTGGTCATTCAATACAGGCTAGATCATGGCATAAAGTTAGTGTTCAAAGGAATAAAGCCTATGGATTACTACAAATAGAAACAAATTAAGGTATATATAGAAATATTTAAGTACAAAAAATTTTAAAAAAATAAAAATAGTTATTTTGGTAAATTTTTCTTCACTTTTTGAAATAATATATGACATCAATTGTGTATATAATTTTTGAAAATTTATAAGAGAAAGCATAACTGATGAAAATAACAGCATCATCTAATAGGTAATTTCAAAAGGTAATTATAATTCAATTCAATATATTTCATAGTCATCTGTTTCTATATATTTTATTACTTCTATCAAGATTTTCAACAACCCAGTAACTCAAAAGAATAAACTAATTTATTTAGAGATGAGTGGGAAGTGTACTTTATTTCAGAATGTATACTGATAATAAATTTAGGAGATTACCTACTAAATTTATGATCTAGCATGAGTAATGACCTTCGAAAGATATTTTAGGTGTAAATAATTAGTTTCAAAATGCTTATATATTTATTTGATCTCTTTCTAAAAGAGAAGAACAATGAAGGAAATACATTTGTTTAGAAGAACTAACCAAAAAATAATTAATGTTTTTAGAAGTCATGGAATCAGAGGTGGAATTAAAGGTGGTGATGAAGGTAGAGGCAGAGGTGAATGTGGAGGAAGAGCTGGAGGTAGAGTCAGAGTTGGAGACTAATGTGCAGGAGGTGGAAAAGGAAAATAATGAGGTGGAGACTGAGGCAGAGGATGGGAAGAAGAGTTGGCTCTCAGACAATAAAATATTTGAGCAATGAAGTAGAGTGGGGATCATAAAAGGATTGTGTTTGAGAACAATTGTTCAAAAATTCACACAACACTTGTCGTGTAAGATAAGAGCCATTGTGCTAGTTCTTCAGGTGAGTTATTGAAATAATATTTTTCACCACTTGATTAAGTGATTTTATACTCTATATTAATCCACCTGTATGATTAGTCTATGTTGGAAGCTTCAATTTCACCACTAGTGATATTGAAGAAACATCTGTACAACTCCCAATCCTTAAACAATTATGTAATCCAACTTAAATGTTGGAATAAATATGTGTTTAGTCAAATTGTGAAGTTAGATGGTCTATGAAATAATCTTTTGAGAAAAATCAACATTGATATATTGTGGTCATCAAGGAAGTATGGTATCAAAGTGTAGATTATTAGTTTAAAATTTATATTTTACTAACAAACTGTCACTCACTGAAAACTGAGAAAGTGAGTTTATATTTTCTTGATAATTTAGTACAATGATTTATATTTCATTTGTGATGTGCATGAATCAGTCTCATGTCAAACACATACATAATGCCACCTGTATGGCTCAAATTGAATGTTTCCATTTTAAAACGACATTTTAGTAAATAACACATGTGTTATATTCAAAACCAAGGAAACAAAATATGATTGTTTTGATACTTGATTAAAATGATCCATGAGTCAGTTGGGACATATAGAAATTAGTCGTACCTCAATACAACACAAGGTTTGATCAGTATGACTCCAAGTGAGTCATTTTTTCAAAATTGGCATTAATTTTAGTGAAAAAATAGCTGACATACTCAAAATTGAGACAAAACATTCAGATTGTATTGGTACTTTAGAAAAATGATCCAAAAGGAATTTTTGACATTTTAGAATCAACCAAAACTAAATATGATGCATGGTGTGACCATTTTGACTCCAAGTGAGCCTTTTTATTCAAAAATCACATTAATTTTAGTGAAAAAAACAACTGACATACTCTATAATAGTGTTTTTTATTTTATTTCTGTTAGAAATATTATTTCATTTAAATTCATAATTCGTCTCCTATTTCGGTACTTTTTTGTTACTATTTCTGGTGAGGTAGTGTGTTGTTACATCACACTACACCTATTTATAGTGATGCACATTGTTATATCATAACACTGTAGTTTGAAACTTTATTAGTGAAACTAAATGCACTGATAAAGACATCCTTTATTAGTTATTTTATAAGAACTAATAAATAAATCCTTTATCAGCACTTATAAAATCACTAATAAAACATACTTTTATGAGATCTTTTCAAATCATCGATAAAGGAATCCTTATCAATGCTTTTAAAAGCACAAATAAATGCCTTAGCCTTTTAATTACGCTGAGGTACTCAAACATTTTCTATCACTGATAATGGCCTATTCTAAGATGATTGAAGGAATGTTTTTTGGTAGTGATGGGTAACCTAGTGCAATGGTACATAGGCATGGATACATGGGATGACTCTGTGTACTAGCACACGGCTGGAGTACACAGGTCAGACCCCAGATACAGAGACACAACGTGTAACCCCTATACACCTCATGTAGTATTCTACAAGACATGGGTTGATGAAAAAGGCTATTTACATGTTCAGTACCTGGGGTTAAGGGAAATTACTTCTACCCTTACTGTACCTCTTGTACTGCCTTTTTACATGGATTTAATCTCTTATTGTCTCTATCATGGACAAGTTTCATTTTAGTTTGTTCCCATTATCATTTCCTTAAAGGTTGGTATGAATCATTTACTACTCCTAGGACTACAATCCATTCATAGGGTCTTCTCTGATAGTGTTTTTGGAATCCCCCCTGAGAGGATGTAGTGGGATCCTCTATGCATCTTCATATCCTAGGTGGAGTTCTTGGTATCGACATGACCAACACTATGTGAGAATAGATCCTATACTTAGTGGGTTAATCCAGATAGTGTTTTTGGTATCATCCCATGTATCGACTTATGATCCTCATATATTTTATTTTAATCTTTTTTACTATCAATGTATTTATCCCATGGAGAGACCCGATGAGGAGTACCTCTCAGACTGACGTCATCGGTGGTATCAGACTCAGGAGTGTGTTCTCTGAGATGAGTTCATTGTGGAATATTCATGATGGAATTATAGGGGTGGTATACTATGGTTTTGGATTACCTCTATACTCTATTTTTTGGATTGTTTATATCTAGATATTTTTGTTATATGTGTTTTAGGAATATACCATTGTAGATCTGAATGTACTTTCCTTTGTTGTATTGTTTTTTGTTTTTGGGGTGTCCTATTTAGTGTCATTATACTCACCCCTACACATGATTTTCCCAAACATGTAACGTTTTGTTAATATAATTTACCTTTTGAATGATTCCAAGTTAGACCAAGACCAGGTGGTACTTAGTGAGACTGAATGAACCAAGGTGTGTTCATGCGGTTTTCAGATAGTATTCCCAAAACATTTACTTTTAGGTTGGAATTGTGTTACAGACTCTTTGTGGTGGGATTTTATTCTTCCCTATTTACTTTACTGTACTTACTATCATACTCTAGTTATGGAATTAATATATATTCATTTATGGTTACTTATTTGTTTTTACATTTTGACATTTAAATGGGCATGGATATGTGTGTGTATGTACAAGTGCTTATGCTCAGGCCTCCCATGTCAGTGATATGACTTATAAGTGTTAGTCACCATCCCATGTACTACTAGATATAGACTAGGGGAGTCACATCATGGGCCTCACTAGGATGGTTCATGATATGATCTTTTTTTCATGTGAAAAATGTGGGTAAAATTTATTATTTTAAAAAAATTCATGTGCATCTTTTTCCCCACTTATAAAAGGCCACCTCCTCTCCTCTCATATTCACTATTATAAAACCCATTAGTTAGGTAAATCCATACCCATATATCATTATTAAATATATTAACACATATTATATTCATATTTTTAATTACGAACCACTATTAAGAAGACTTTAGTTGTAAACCTAAAGAGGCTCTCCGAAGAAGAGGTAAAATTCTTAAACTTTTATTTTTTTGTTTTATTTATTATTAAAAATACTTTAATATTATTAAAATATAATGATATAATAACACCAATATTTCCCATATAATGATGTTTTATTATGTTATTTTCATAAACTATATACATCTCTACTTCAGGAAAATGGAAAATGAAATAGTCAGTCGTGTGTATGGAGGACTGCTGCCTCACAAACCGATGCTATTCATTTTCCATCACAACTTATCATGGTTGGATATAATTATAAGGCCCCATCCTTAAAACTTACTTAATCTTGAGTTATTACAAGATTACACATTGAGGATCTTTTCGAGTTTAGAGTTTTAGAGAATTAGATCATAAAACTTGCATTACATTCCACATATAAACAAAGTGGTTACATAAAGATAGTATTCTTATTTCCCATCAATGGAAACATATTTAAAATAAAACATGGATTTTTTCTTGACACTTCCTTGACACTATCATCATATCATGTACCATTCCCTTGACCTGTGAAAAATATTTCAAAAAACTTGGGATGAGCATAAAAAGCTCAGTAAGGGATATAAAAATATGGAAAGGAAACATGGGTACATATATACATAAGAATGAAATCATACTTTACCCATAAAACACAAGCACTTTAACATACCTCATCAAATCATGAATAAATCATAGAAATCATAAGACATAAAGGTAACTTTAGGCATTCATAACATTCTTACGTAGGGAGTAACCATCTTGGTTACATTTGGAATACCCATCACAGTATATTCCCTAAATATATTCAGAGAAACCTTAACGTTACACTCCTTCGCGTTACCCAATGCATTGGAGAGCTATATCAGGCTCACCCACCCTTAGTTTATTATAGAACCACCCGTCTTCATAATAATGCCCAAGAACCTCAACATAATCGTATCACATAAAACATGCATAAAGGAAACATAACATTTCCACCTTTCAATCACAAGATATCAATACAACACATTGATATAAAAACATTATGAAAATCATTTTCAATACCAAAATAAAATAAAAGTAAAACATGGTATTTATTTTTCCTTTAAAAAAAGGTATGGCTTGTAGAGGAAGGCGAAACTCAAATAATGGTCACGGCGGTGGAGAAGTCGTTGTCGCCACATACATACGAAAAAACATTCCCTTTTGTCGTTTAGTAAAACACTTCATATAAAAAAGATTCCTTTTGAATAAAAATAAAATTCAAAGGGTTTTATACACCGTATAAAAGAAGGTTGTGTATAAAACAAAATATGCCTCAATGAAAGGAGATTGAGACGAAGTCCCATACCTCAGGTCCGACTTGACTCGATCGTTCTTTAATGTCCTGAATAATAAACTTGAGTTAATTTCTACTTTCTTAAGAACCTTTTTCAAGTTCATTATTCCTTTTATATCACTTATTTCCATGTCATTAACACTATGTAATTATTTAAGTTAATAACGGTCGTTTTAACGATCGTTGGTACTTAAGTCAAAAATAAACCCATTATAATTACAAGTTGTTCATGTATCCATTATATCCGGAATTATAATCATGATGTATATATCATATATATCCAGTATATACATGCCTTTATAATATTACATAATCATTTAGAGGTAAGAAATGAAATGCACCGTTCATGGAGACAGTAAGTCGTACGTACGCATGAACGCTACTTTCATTTCTATTTCGTATTTTATAGAATGGAATCATAATGATATAAAGGTATATTATAATTCCAGTATAATATCATATATAATATCATAGTTCCATCCTTTATACATCCCAAATATGGTATTTAATGAATCAAATCACTTTGAGGGGGCGGTAGTCCGCGCTTCCTTAAATGAAGATATCGCGTTTACCCATAATGGAAACCATAAAGGTATGCCCAAAATTAAAAATACAGAAACTTAAGGAAAACATAAACATATTATATATCATATATAAATATAGTGACATCTTAATGTCCACCTTTGAAGGTGTTAAAAGAATGTTGAACAATCATCGTTTTGGGAGGCATAAATTCACCATCCACGGAAACAGTATGTCCTTTAACCATTAGATGTAGGTGTGTGTAAGTGTAGCTCGAATACTTCTTATAACAACATCCTAGTATATTTAAGATACTGTAGTTGTTACAAAAGAAATGAATAAAAAGAGTTTAGGGGGTTGGAGAAGCAAAATAAAACAAAAGGACTCAAGTGAAGACATTACCTTAAAATCGGCCAACTCCCTTTGGTTTGAGCTCAAAGGCTTCCTTGGGAAGACTTCTGCCCAAATTGAGGCTTCAAGGAGTAAGAGAGGGAAGTGGAGAGACAAAATTGTCAGGGGTGGGTCGAGCCAAAGGCTTTGGGAGTGTGGGTAAGGAGGTAGAGGTGGGGGCCTTTTATAAGAGGAGAGGAGGGGCACTCTTGGAAAGTAAAGAAATGTTACTTTATTTGAAAATGATTTTCGGATTCAAAAGGTCCCACATTGATATAATTCGAGGGTAAAGTGATAATGGTTCAAAATCCACCCATCTAATAGGTTTTGGACATGTGTAGGTCATATATTGTACATTATCATTTCATTTTATTTAAATCCTTTATTAATGAGGTAATCGCTCCATCATCATGATGTCATAAATAATTTAATTTATTTAAAGTCTAAAAATTATGAAAAAACTACTATGATGTAGGAAATCTCTTTAGATTTCTAATGAATATTTATAGTCCAACAGATAATTTTTTTAGACAAAATTAAAAATATTTTACTTAGGTGATACATTCTTCGTCACATTTAACATTCTTTAAAAATAAAAAGATAAAAACACACTTTCTCACAAAAGTGATTCCATGGGGCCCTCAATTTTGGCACAAGGCATCCCAGGGTCGGCCATGAGACAACCAGTAGCCTTAGGACACATGTTGTGGTCCTTTTGTATTATTATGATATCATTTTATTATCTTTAACTACCTGATTTCTCATTAATCAAGATAATTAAAGATAATTACCATCGTTACTATTCATAATGTCCAAAAATAAAAGAGTTTTAATTACATAATTTGGAAATTCTGATTCAAAATATGTAATCCATTTTACCAAATTCCAAACACATAAATTGAAATAATTGATTTAAAAATAATTCTCGTTGTCAAAACAAATAGCGGGTTTTTTTTGAAACAATATCTATGAAAAGTTTGGCATTAGTTTATGACCAATTCCAAAGTGAAATTAATCCTAATGACCACCATTGGATTAAATGGTAAAAATAAATTCATATTACACTTTAATAACAATAAAAAGGATAATCTAACCATATAATAAAATTAAATGAAAAAGCAGTTTTGATGTAAAATGCAGTATTTTTTCACTATTCATTAAAAAAATGAACATTGTCAGAAAAATACCAAAAATTTATCCAATGTAAATTTAAATGTCACAATAATAATGAATATTTTTATTTTGACAAATATAGATTATAAAATTGTCAAAAGTTTTATTTAAAAAGGGTTTTCCATCAAAAGGTAGTAAAACAATCTTTTAAGAACATTAGTGTATTCCATGCATAAGATTGTATTTATTTTCATTTTAAGCCTCTAAAACACTATCTAATTCATTAATAGACATAGATAAAAATATCTATTATTCATTAATTACTTGGGATGTTAAAATAATGATCGATTTAATTTTTATGTATGATATTTATTATGTTATTATACCTCTTTAACTATAACACAAAATCTACCTTCATACCTCCAAACCCTTTGGAAAACAATAACTTCACTCGTGTATATAGTGGACTAAAACATCTTGAACCGATGTGATTTGTTTTACATTTTTTTACTTGGATGGTAATAAGGATATATTAAATAAATATATATGATATTTTTAACATAATTTTACTTATTTAATTATTATTTCATACATAAATTATTACATTCCATTTATGTGGGGGATACAATAACATCGTTTGTACCTAGAACAGACTACCACCTCACCAAGTGATGTGATTATTTTTTCACTAACGCCTTTCATGGAAATAAATAATGGTATGTTTAATTAATACATGTGATATATATGAAATAAAAATGATTTAATTAATTTAATATTTTATTTTTCTTTATTTCATTTAATCCATTGAGAAAATGGAAACAACATTCATGCATACATTCAACCCACTTTTTCCATGAATGGTGTATTTCATTTCCAATATATAACTTTTATGAATTACTATAAATAAAAATATATTAATTATATAAGATATTTAAATCATTTTTAACATTATAGAGATGATGTAACCATGATAAAATTATGTAAACCAAAAATAAAAAATAAAATATGCACGAAAAAGCAAAGTAGTTCTTGTCCGAAATGCGATTTTAGCATGGATTTGTTAAAAATGGGTAATAAAAGGTAATATGAAAGTAATATATGGTATGATATATATAAAAATATTTTTTTAATATATTTATAATAAAATTATATTTATTATATTATAGGTTCAAACATGTATGAAAGAATTTGATACTTAAGGTAAATGATTTCTAGTCTATCTTTTATTTCATGAAGACTTATTCTATATTCACCGCTAATTTATTTTGGGTGGTGTGTATACTATCCCATTGATTTTTTTTATAATGAATATTATTATTTTAATTATTTTTAAAGTCTCATTTGATGTTATTATTTAAAGGGTCTTATGATTCAAGAGACTACTAAAGCGGTAAATGATTTTGGACTCAAATTGCATTCTTTAGGGTATATGTAATGTTATGCACATATATTCTTCTATGAGGTGTATATAACGACCTTTTGACATGTTATATTATGAATACAATTCTTTTAATTATATTATATTTTTTTATGTTATTCTTTAGTGGGGCATACGATTCCAAAGATACCAAAGTGGTAAAGGCGTGATGTTACAATATCATTGCTTATCAATATTTTTTATGATTAGGCTATCAATGGTGAAATATTATGATATATTTATCAAGAACATCATGAATTTATTATCCTTTAATTTTTTATGAAAATAAAATTTTCCATTTCATTTTCTCTCTTTATGTATTAAAGATACAAAAATAACATTTTTAATAAAAGTCATATTCATTTCTCTCTTCAGTTGAATTTTTTTATTCAATGTCCATGTTTTCATAAAATGTTTTAATAAAAGTTTTAACATTACCCCTATTATTTATTAAATACTTATTACCAATTTTTAATTTTGAAAACCTTTTTTCAATGTAATATTCATGTCATTTTCCATATAAGGCCTATTTTGAATTTACTGAAAATGTAAAAGGGATATTTTTTTGAATGTGTATGACATGAATCAAATTTTCCAACATCATGATCATTATTTTTTTAGTATTAATTTGTATGTTATAATGTTTATTTTTAAATAAAATAGTGTCCATAATATTTTATGAATTTTTTATTTTAAAAAGGTAATTTCCAAATAAAGGATAATTTCCTCAAGAAACATACTAAATGAATTTTCTTTCAAAATAATTTCCCTTCTAAGATGACATCCTATGATGTTACATAATATTTATTAGAGATAGGATACAATAATTCCATAATTATTCTTTCTATGGATGGTTTATTTTTATGATGTTAATATGTTTTTGAAGCTCATTTCTTTTCCATGAGTTTTTCTATGATGAAATGTTCTATAAAACCCATTTTATTTCATGCGTTCTGATATGATGAATGATATTTAAAACCATTTTATTTTTAGGTGTTCTGAAATAAATAATGTTTTATGAAAATTTTTAACCTGTATATATGATTTTAATTATTTTATAGTTGATACCTATATCTCTCTCCAAATCATTGGGTAAATATTGATATCTCATGTGATAAACAAGATTTAAATGGAGATTAAACACAGTTCAGTGAGGTGTGTTGTCACCTATGATAGTCTTGGGAGTGAACCTTGACTAGTATGATGGTTTGGGGAGTGAACCCATTCTACAATGATAGCCTTGAGAATTATCCTTTACTACTAAGGAAATGATTTTTTATACTTATGTGTATTCAGAATTCCATGTCTTATGCCAATGATATTCTCTTATGGATCTTATTCTTTGATTACCTTTTGATTAATGTCTAATGAACTACCCATATTTATTCCACAACTAATAATTATGTTCTTTAGTATGCATATAATGGTTTTTAAATATTATGATAATGTTCTCATACCATTATGATCATGTTATGTTTACATATTTCCTTTATTTACCCTTACTGGGCATTTGATCCCACCAATTTTTATGATTCTTTTCCAAATGTTTTGATGATATGTATTACTTGTCATTTGTCTGAGAAGTGTTATAGTTATGAGGAACATTGTTGGATAAGATATATAACTCTTATTAAATGCTTTTTTATATTTCCATGTTTCCAAAATCACTATACCTTTATGATCCTTAGGCATGTGTTTGTGTAAAGTAATGAATTTTCATCTAAAAATCTGTAATATATATGTATAAAAAGCTTGATTCATTATAGTTGGTGTCATGGGATAGGTTTAATTAAACTTCTAAATCTAGAATTATAAAAATATAGTGATATCCCAAAGGATACTTTTATGGAAATGTCTAGGGATATGTCGAACGATATGTCTAAGGATGATTCAAAGTATAATAAAATATCTTGGAATTTTGGTAAATGATAGTGCATGTGGTTTATATGAAATTACATCACTATTTGGATACTACAAGTGGATGTGTCACTAGTACAAAGGTACCCAAGGTTAATATTTTCCAAAATGGTTCATTAACATGGAATAAATCATCACTCGGTGCATTAAAATATGGCATTTTTCACAACTGGTTTGACACTACAAAGGGATATTATTGGAAAATTCCCAAACTATTTATAAACCATCATGAAAGATTTAAAATAACCACGATGTATGAACTTGTTTATAAACAAGGTGTCACATATTGAAAAGAAGGATTTATTAATTAGACATCATAAAAGTGTTTTTCATTATTATGTGCTTTTTCACTATGTATATTGTTTCTCACACTATGATTTTTGGTTCCGGTCAATTGTAGGAACCATAAAGAACTTAGTTAACATTGAATTTGGTAGACAATTTTTTGATGAGAAACCAACTTGGATATTTAGTGGAGTAAAGGATATTGTAATTATTCCTAATCATTTATCATTATATATTATTAGAAACTTGAACCTCATCCAACTATGGGACTCCACAAAGAAGAGAAGGAAAGAGTATGATGAGAGCTTGGGTGGTGGAGACCATGAAGGAAATAATATTTCGATTCTAAAATATGTTGAGAATATGGGAATAAGAACTATAGGGATTTTCTCAAAGGAACAATAATATTTTTTATGCGTTGAGGAGAAGATAATGAAGTAAGTAATTCTCAAGAAAAAATTAAAAGTTTAGTTAACATAATGAATGAGTGTAATGGTCTCCCAACAGTATGATAGTTGGTTTAATGTTTTAAATATGTTAGTGGAATTTTAAAATTTTATATCCCAATGTAAAATATCAGGAATAAAATCAAAAATGTTATACAAAAATTATTATACTATTGATGATGATGAGACTAAAAATGATATAAAAATGTTCTGGATTATTCTAACAGTTTTTTTTATGTTAAACGTAATAATAATGATTGAATTGAATTTCATGAATGTTAAGGCATGATTCATATTTCATATTATTGGTAATAAGAATTAATGAATAAGATGATGGATACTAATTGATTTTTTGATAATGAGGTGGGATTGTTGAAGTGTTTATGTTTTTGAATTCATTAATTATGTTATATCAATCATGAAATAGAGAAGGATTTTCAACATATTTTTTTAAAGGATTTTAAAGAATATGTTGAATAATAATTATGAAATCGAAAATAGATTTAATGTAAAGTTTATATTTTATATAAAATAAATAATTAAGGAAAGATAATCCTTAACATTTTCTTGATGCTGAGATAATGATGTTGAGATAAAGAGATAATGGATATGAATAAAGTATTTGTATAGTATTTATGAACTTAGAACTAATTAATGTTATATTGAAAAATTGGTTTATGTTATCATTGATTGAGTTTAATACATTATTGGATTGATGGAATATATTAAATAATATATTGTTTTATTCAATGAATCAGGAATCATATATGTTTTTATTAAGGTTTTATTGTAATTTTGGTTATTTCTTTGTTTCTGGAGAATATATGACCAAGGTATTCACATATTTGGTTTTGTGATAATTCAGATACACTTTATGATATCTGGGGGATTAATGTTAAGTTTATTTTTGAATTTTAGTGAACGTATTAATACTTTTTAAATTTTTTAAGGGACATAAGGTTAATCAATTACATAATGGATTAAGTTAAACTTTGGATGGGGTTTTAGAGAATACTATATTATTTCACCATATAAAGACTTATACATATATTATAACCTCTAATAAACATTTTTTAATAATAAATAGATGCATAAGGAATGAATTATAATTATTTTATAGATATTATTATTCTTTAGTGCTTTAGGAATGAAAAATTGAACTCTTTGAGTAATAAATGAAGTTAGAAATTGATCGATGCACAACCAAAGGATGAGACTGTGCTTACCAAATGAAATGAAATAAAGTAAGTATATCTTCCATTAAAACTTCCTCAAATTAGGGGAAAACTTTTTGAAACAAAATTTTTTACCCTAGTACCTTCATTTGTGATAAACTGATGGTCTTTTCACTCATTATATATTTATGTCTCTATGGTCAATAAATTTTATATAGATCATTCAATTTATTGTGATTAATGATCTCTAGCACTCTTCATAATTATTTATTATCTTATTTTATGTCCATATATTCAATTACACCATATTTTATCCTATTTGGAAACCTAGTAATGTGTTAATCAAGACAACCTTTTTAATTTCTTTTCACTCCTATCAAGAAGAACTTTTATTGTCACTTTTTATGATGTGGAGTTTCTATGAAAGAATTTTTGAATTTAGAACCCACTGGGAACCAATTAAAATTATGAGTATGAAATTTAATTAAGGGGATATAAAGAATCACCATATGATTTTATGAAATATTTCATTTGAATAATTTTAATTTGTATTATGACTTGTTCTAGAGACAACGTTGAGCATTATTGAATCATGACATATTATTAAATAATAATTATTTAGTATGATAGTTATCACCTAGATGTGGGAATGGCCGATATGAATAATATTAACTAATTTATGAAAAAAATGGTTTATACATGTATATAAAATGAATTATTTGGTGAAAATTCATTATTAATTTAAATAATAAGTATTTGAAAATAAATGAAATATTTTCAAAAAATTATTTTTTTGTGTGCAAAAATGCGTTTTAAATCAATAAATTAAAAAATAAAATTTTGTGAATAATTTTTATGATATTTAATATTATATATTCAATAAAATTATTAAAATTAACATTACTTGTTTTCTAGATAATAGATAAGAATAAATATAATTTTAGGATTAAAAACTGTATTTTTCTAAAAAGTTGTTTTGAAACATTTTGGGAAATTATTTTAAATTTAATTTTTGAAACTTTTATAATTTGTATTTGAAAAAAATAAATTTAATTTTTAAATATTCATAATAAAATTATATTGGACTGAATATTTTATAATTTTCCAAAAAAATAATATTTTAGTGAATAGTAAAAAATACAAATATTATTAAAAAAACCATCTTTTCATTCAAATAATTTATAATAGAAATGTTATTTTAACATGGGTTTAAATTTAAAAATTAATTCAATTATATATATATATTCCAATTTATTTTATTATAATCGATTTCAAATTGAATTTTTATATAAAAACATTTTGAACTTTTGAACATTATTTTTTAGAAAATTGCTTACTCATCGTGTATGTGTGATTAATTTTAAATTAAAAATTTAAAATTTAATTAATGAAATTAACAAATGGATCCCATATTTCTAATAATCATAATTTTTAAAATATAATTATTTCAACTTACTTTTTATTCAAAATTAATAGTAAAATTAGTAAAAATAAATTATCATGGTTAAGGTTAAAATGAGTTTGTTAGGGGGTTAAACTAACAAGATTAGGGGTAAAATGGCCAATAAAATGTTAAACACAAATTTTAGAGACTTATGTAGGTATTATAACATATATGGTTCGATAATGTCCCATTTTAAAGCCTTTTGGCATGAACCAATGTGGGTACACATTATTTTTTTCAAAAAAATCCATGTCTGCCCTCTCCCCCACCTATAAAAGGACACATATTCTCCTCTCCTATTTTCACTTCCCAAAACCTATGTTTTTTAAAATAAATACCAAAATATATTCTTTAAATCCTTTAAAAAGTACAATATTATTTATTTTTTAATTATCCCTCCTAATAAGGCTTTAGATTTAAACCTAAAGAGACTCTCTGAAGAAGATGTAAAATTCCAAAAGATGCATTTTTGTTTTATTTATTATTCTAAAAAATTTATAGTTATTAAAATATGTTGATATAATAAGACCAGTCTATACTATATACTATTATTTAATTATTTTAATTTAATAACCTATATTCATCTCCACTTCCATCAATTGGAAAAAATCGTTGATCGTGTTTTCGATATACAACCACCTCGCAAACCAATGTTATTTTTTTTCGATAAGCAGCTCTCACTAATGGATATAATGTTGGATTTAACATATATATATTATATTTATGATAACATTTTACCAATATAATTATAATATCACATCGAACTTTTTATTCCCAACCCGTTGGAAAACAATAACGTCGCTCGTGTGTACATCCGACTACGGGCTCATGAACCGATGTGATGTGTTTTTCATTTTTCATTTTACTTTGATGGTATTATGGATAGATTAAATTATTATATATTATACTTTTAAACTAATAATACTTTTTTAATTATTATTTCATGTATATTTTTTCTTACTTTCCATTTTTGTGGGGGATACGATAACATCATTCCCATGTATGGAAAACTACTGCCTCATTAAGCTATGTGATATGTTTTTCACTAACACTTTGCATGGATGGTAATAAGGTCAAATTTAATTAATACATGGAAAATATGTTAAATAACAATTATTATTTAACTTTAATATATTATTTAACTTTATTTCATTTCATCAATCAAGAAAATGGAAACAACGTTCATGTGTACGTATGACATATAGTCTCTATGAATAGTGTATTTCCTTTACTATCTATAACTTTAATGGATTACTCTTAATAAATATATAATAATTATATATTATATTTTTATCATGGTTAAAATTCTAGATATATGGAACCGTGATCAATGTATGATTACAAGAAATACCAAATCAAAAAAAGCATGAAAAATCGTAGTAGTTATTTCTCGAAATGTGAGTTTAACATAGAGTTGTGAATAAACAGGTAATAAAAAAAATATGTATAGAATATATGGTATGATATATATAAGTTTAGTTATAAAATATATTTAAAATAAATTTAAATATAGTATAAATGAGGTTCAAATGTGTATGAATGAATTTGATACTTAAGTCAAGGGATTTCTTGTATTTCATTCATTTCAGAGAGGTTTATGCCATATTCACCACTCCTTTTATTTGTGTGGTGATTATACTACCTTCTATTCATGTTATATCATGAATATACTTATTTTTATAATATTTAGAGTTTAATTTTATGTTATTATTTAATTTTTCTTATGATTCAATAGATTACCAAAGAGGTAAAGAATTTTTGTCTCAAATTGGATTCATCATGACATAAGTTATATTATTAACCTATCTTCTTCTATAAGGTGAATATAATTAACATATGAAATATTATATCACTAATCTAATAATTTTAATGGTATTAAATTTTTCATTAGATTTTATTCTGTAATGGTGCCAATGATTCAAAAGATACCAAAGTGGTAAAGTTATGACGTTACAATCACATTGTTTATTAGGGATATTTATGATTATGCATTAGATGATAAAATATTATGATATATTCATCAATAAATAGATGAATTTTGGTATATTATTTTTATTTCTTGAAAATAAAATTTTTTCTTTCATTTTCATCACTTTATGTACAAAAATATTGTTTTTAAGAAAAAGACTCTTCATTTCTTTTTTTTGGTCGAAAGCAATTTTTCATCCATATACATGTATTCTAAAAATGTTTTCAAAAATAAATTTAAATTACCCAAAGGATTTATTTAATTATTATTACCCCAATTTTAATTTTTAAAATTTTATTTAGAAGAAATCTTCATGTTTTTTTCAAACAAGGATCCTTTGGATTTTACCAAAAATATGTAAGGAATAATTGTTTTAACATATATTAAATTAATAGATTTTCCCACATTCATGAACATTATTTTCTTCAATGATTAATTTATAATTTCTAAAGTTTATTTTCAAATAAAATTTATTCCAAAATATTTTATGAATTTTTAATTTTAAAATTGTGATTTTTTAGAGAAAGGATATTTTCATCATGAAACGTTCCAAGTGAATTTTCTTTTAAAATAACTTTCCATACAAGATGACATCATTTGGTGTTAGTTAAAATTTACTAGGGATATGAGTCAATGATACCATATTTATTGTTTCTCTGGATGGTTTATATTTATTATTAAAATATTTTTATAAAGGTCATTTATTTTTCATGGGTTATGGTATAATGACATGCTCTGTGAAACCCAATTATTTTGATGGGTTCTAATATGATGAATGATTTATAATCCCATTTATTTTCATGGTTTTAGATATAATTATGGTTTTATGATATTTTGGAACATCTATTTATTATATTAATTATGTCATGGGTGGGACATATATCTCCCTCGAATTCATTCGGTAAATATTGATATCTCATGAGATAAACAAGACTAGAGTGGGGAGTGAACCCAGTTTAGTAAGGGAATTTTTTCACTATGATAGTCTTGGGAGTAAACCTTGACTACTATGATGGTTTTTAGATATAAATATTTCCACTATGATATCATTGGAAATTATCCTTTACTACTAAGGAAGCAATTTTTTATGCTTACGTGTATGCCACAATTCCGTGTAGTATGCCAATATTAAGCTCTTATGGCTCATGTTCTTTAATTACCTTATGATTCATGTCCTATTAACCACCTATGACTCATTTTTATGATATTTGATATGAAGGGTATAGTTTTCAAATATTATTATCATGTTCTCATACCCTTATTCCCACATTATGTTTAAATATTTCTCCTATTTTCCCTTATTGAGAACATGAGATCACCCTTTCTTAAGTTTCTTTTTCCTAGGTTGCGATGATAGGTATTAGATGTGATATGTCTAATAAGGGTCATAGTTATGAGGAAATAAGTGTTAGATGATTTATAACTCATATTAATTAGTTATTTATATTTTCTTGTTTCCAAAGAAAACATAATTTTATGATCCTCGAGCATGTGTTTGGGTATATTAATGAATATTCATAAAAAAATAAGCAATATTGTATAAGAGTATTAGGTTATTATATCAATCATTACTATACCTTAATTTAATGTGTTTTTATAGAAATAATTACCCCATTTAATTTTTGAAACCTCATTAACTAGCCTCCTTGAAAACATCTATATCACAAAACTGGATGTTGAAGTCCACCCATTTTATAGAAACCCGCCATGTGTTTGCTGAACTACTCTGAAAAAAACCATAATACCTAGCAATCTCAACTCATGGTATTAATTATTAGTCATACAACCCCCCCCCCCAAAAAAAAACCATACTCATATTAACCGATACATGGTAATTATCACCAAACAAACACATATACCACTGTATAGGTAAAACAACAGAATCCATAAGGCCAAATGAACACAACATCAATTCTAAATTGCTACCCCACACCTTCAAAGATAATTGCCTACCTGAAGTCTATTCACCAATTACTCTTTATAATACTCAAGGTTCCTCAAACCTTATAACCCAAATCCCAAAAGGCATATCACAATTGAATTCTTCATAAAACCAATCCATGAGTCTCTACCTAAAACAACACCCCAATATCTCAACAACCGAAAGGGTTCAAATCTCACCCAATGTTCACATGGAGACAAACTACCCATAACAATTCTTTAGTCACATAAGAGATAAATAAAAAACCATGACATGGTAACATCACAACCCAACAACTTATTTCAAGAATCATTCACTAACCAAGGATCCAAGACAAACTAGACAACCTCTTCTAAGACTATCACTTAAATGAAGCTATTCACGATACCCCCACATTCATAACATCACCACCTGAGGTAAGATCAAACAAAAAAATCACTATCTTCAGCCAAAATTCACATCAATGAAAAAAACAAGACTTTCAAGATGATCTCACACTGATATTACAAAAAATTGTTTAAAAGATCAAAATGAGCCTAAAAATATCTGATTGGTACATCAATCCATTTTCATCTTTCAAAATTCAATTTCAAACAAAATTTTTAATAGTAAATTATTTGGAAAACACTTTCAATATCATTTGAAAACCATCCAAATATAAATCCTCCTTTTCTTTAAAAACATTATAAAAGGAACTATTTTTCTTATTTAAACCAATTTCACAAAAACCAAAACTCTTCTGAGTTCAATGCCACTCTGAAAATTTCATTTAATCAACCCATTGAAACCATTTCACAAATAAGTATAATCCAAACAATACATTACAAATAATCAACTGAAAAATTTCAAAAACTAGTTGTAATTCTTACAATACCCCTATTACAACAACCATGTAAAAATAACTTTTAAAAACATCCCTTAAAAACCATTTAAATCCTTTTATACCATGTAAATTTCAATTTTTAAAAACATTTAGAAATAATAGACATAGATTAAATGACATAAAATGGTTAGATAAAATAAACTTACCTCTCACATAGGGCTCAGGTTCATACCCTCAACACCAGTATGTTAGTCACAATCATGTATATAATGGTTTATAACATGCTCATGCTATATCAAACATAAGAAAAAATATTCATGACATTTGAAACTAGTTTTATATCCCTATTTAATGAAATCAACCACTATTTATAATTGATCTAAGATAAAATCCAATAAATCATAACATACAAATCATGTGCACCACTCAAGGTGAAATAACTTCTAACATAAATCCCGCCTCAAATTACTCAAAGGTCAATTACACATGAGATGGCCAGGTACACTCATGACTCCCCTAATATAGTTCCATAAATCCTACATCATTTTTTCCATGAAAAAACATAGTCTAAAATGGAAACAAATAGAAGGATAACCTCTCATTGATACCATTTTATAATGCCCTGAATTGAATCACCATGTTCAACCTGAAGTACTCGAAGACATCACACACATATCCCAATATTCAAGATGCTACCAAATAGTGGGGAGTGTTTAAAAAGAACTATGGGGAGGTTATTTCCTCAGTAATAGATAAAAATCATAGTATAAAATAATAGAAAAAATAACCAGAGTAACAATGGTATAAAATGTCAAAGAAACAACAATAATAGAAGCCGATTCTATAATAATATAACATACAAAATCCTGTGAAACAAGTCAAGAGGTCCCCATATTTTAGGAATCTATAAAAAATAAACAAAGGAAAAAAATGAGGAGTAATATCTTCTAAGGATACAAGAGTTTTTCTTGACATCATCTCAACCAACCGACTCCTCTAGTATATCATCCCCAAGCAGGGTTACTATCCTCAAATGAAACCAAGGTCAAAGGAGTCTGCACATGAATTCATATTCCCATACATGGTTTGAGTATAAAACCTAGTAGGACATAGATAATCCTTCCTTATCATAAGTTAAATTATAAATAAAATTTCATGCCATGACAAAAAAGAAAATTCATAAATACAAAATCTTGTCTTGAGTTATTACATAGTAACCAAGATGTGATGAACCTTGGATCTACCTACATTGGCACCATGAAAACATGGAATGTTAGAAGTAGTCATTTCATGACTATATCATGCATATGGTCCATATGTTGGATCGACATATTCAGAAAACATTCTAATATCCACATTACTCATTTGATGAGAAATTCCATTCCTTCTATTATGGTTAAGTCAAGATCCACATATTAGGGGTGGCTATTTGGATTATCCATCCAATCATTACATCATGGTAATTCCCTTTCACATGATGGTACACACACTTGACATGCGAAAATCATTGTATCTTTACTCATTTATATGGATGTTCCCCATCAATACAACATAATAAACACTCTGAATAATTTTCGTTTTCCTATATCTCATGTTCATTACCACATTGATTGAATATTCTAGGTTCTAATTCTAATCCTCATACCACCCAATGCCATAGAATATCAATCACATCATCCAAGCTTCCCTCTAAGAATACAACTATACATTTTTGAGAAACTTTTTCATCTTGATTTACGAACCCAATTCTTCATAGGAAATGTACACATCCATATAAAAATAAAAATAAACATAGCATTCCACAAGCATGCCATATCAAGAAATGTATCACGATCCACACCCACACACCCACATGTGAATCATATCAACTAAGGTTCTCATGGGATAAACCCACTCACCCACATGTGAATCATAATAAAAAAGGGTCCCATGGGCCACATAGCTACACCCAAATTCAAATTATATAAATAAAGTGTGTCATGGTATACTTACAAAAACATATATGTGAGTTATATCAAGCACGAGTGTAAGAACCCCTGTTATTATAGCTTTATTTTTTTAGGAAGAATTTACCTTTCTTTTTTTGGATAGTTTGTTTGGGGAAAAAAATTTGGATGATCTTTTTGGTGTTTAAATGTTCTATTATGATTTTTAGGGATGGGGTTCATATCTTGGTTCATGACCGAGGGGTTTGAGAGCCACTAGAGGAGTGATTAGGGGCTCGAGATGGAGAAGATATGTTGAAGAATCACATTAACACTTTGAATAGTTTGTTCATGATATGAGTAGGTTACATTGGGTTAATTAAGGGAGTAAAGGATGTGAAAGAGGTTTCTAGAGGATCATTCTAAAAATACATTTCATGAAGCCCACTTTCACGTTGTGACACAGGTGGCCATGACCCAGTAAATGATTTTCCTTTAATTTTTCAATATGTAAACTCATTTTTTACATTTTAAACTCTATGGTGTATATTTGGTGGATTTTTTATGTGTTGGGAATTGTTTTTATTCCTTAAATTTTCTTTTCCCAAGAATACCTTACATGAAAAGTGATGGGAATGAAGATCTTAGCATATGGAGGCTCCTCTAAGCTCTTACCTCGGATGATTAAAATTTTGATTATTGCAATTTATTCTTCTTGAAATATCTTATGCTTTACAGTCTATTGATGTTTCTTTTTATCCTCAAAATACACTTCATTAATTGAACATGGCTTTATTTAGATTGAAAAATAAAATGGAAAATCTTATCAAATCTTGATAGATTTCTATGAGGATGATGAGATCATGAATCTTACTATAAAGGGGGTATCCCTTGTTTTTGAATGAAATATTTTTATGGGAGATATGTTAAAGTTTCATCATTGGTTTTATATTTTATAGGTTTACAATTTAATTATATTAAATTGGTTTTTATCATTGCCACATAATAGGGATTTTCCATGATTAAAATTAGACGATTGTTACGGACCATCCATGGATGGTTGGTCATTGTTCCAACTAGGATACATTGTATGATAAAGAATTATGAATGTTTTAATATCATTTTTGGGTGAAAGTATCCTACTTTAAATTTAATTAATTATTCAATAATTATAAAAAATTAATTTTGATGCTTGGGCATGAGATAGGAACCCATGCAATTTAGGGAAGAGTCGTTTGGATTTTGGATAATGTTTTTAAAGCCATTATACCTCATTTTTATTAGTGTTAATTCCTTTTAAGATGATTGGTTTAAAACATATCCTCATTTTATGATTTGATTATTCAAAACATGTGAAATATATGCATTTATGATGGCACTCTAGCCATGTGGGCTAATTATTTGAATAATTCTATGTTAATGATAACATCATGTATTGACCTCCCATTGGATCATTATGGATCTCTTGGAATTGAGATCAAGACCTAGTGGAAACCCAACAAGTGTGCCACATTCAACCTTATTTATTTTGGGCCAGTTTTATTATAGAGCCCTCAAATATCAAGAGAAGCTTGTTTGATTATTGGTGTAATGATATGAATTTTCATAAAATGTAGATTATAGTGATTTATTGAGATATAATCACATGGAATAAATTGTTTAAATGATATATAACTAGATTGGTAGGTTTTTTTGATGAGTTTTGGTTGAACTGAAATGATAGTTATTTATGTATTAAAATGATAATTGAAATTAGGTTTAATGGAATTATGTTAATGATCGGAAATACATACCTTCTGAAATGTAAATGGAATGATAAATAGTAATTTGATGAATTGGCCATTTTTGTAACATGATGCAATGTTTGTTGTAATTTCTAGGTGGATATGGTTAAATATATATATATATATATATATAGTAATTTCACCTAATTATGTCAAATTGTTTATATATAGGGCATACACTTGGTTATAATGAAATGCATATATATAGGGCTTTCAATTAATTATTTGTAAATGAATATACTTATGGGTTTCACCGAATTATAATGAAATTATTATACATAGGGATTACACCTAGTTATGATGAAATGATTATATATAGGTTTTGTCTTGATTATTTTGTAATTCTTATTGGGATTGAACTTGATTAATGCTGTAATGATGACAAGTCTTGGCCAGATTATTCTATAAATCTTATAGGGATCTATCCAGTTTTCCTATGTTGATTGTAAAATATACAATGGGAGGGTTATGAAAATGGTTAATATAATTTCAAGATGTGAATAAAGATATTTGACATAGTTCTTATGTGGGAAATTGTGATCATGGTTGACTTGGTCTTGTATCATGCTAAGAGATATTTGGAAGGCTGACGATGCAAGTTGTTGTGATTATGGTAGATGTGGTCTTGTGACATGCTCACAGATATCTGGAAATGTTCCAAAGATGGTTTGGATGACCACAATGTCAACCTATAACTTGAGGGGTCAGTGGGTTTATTTATGTATAATATTAATTTTTATTAGATTAATACCTTTTTATAGATTATTGTATGAATTTTATATTTTGTCTAGATTTATTTAGACACCTTTAAAGGTGGCCTACTGAGTTTTACTCGCACCCTTCTTAGGCCTCCATTGTACTTGGGTAACTCAGAATCCCTTACATGTTTTTATTTAAGGCACTTTGTTGGGCTATGAATCATGTTAGAATTGTTGAAAATGATATCTCAGATGGTGACATTGGACTCAATGAGGTTTGACTAAGTGTGATAGTAAATCCATTTTGTTTTATTTTTTCCTTTAATCTAGTATGAATTAGTGACCAACCCAACTGCTTCAATGTAGTATGTTTCATGAGGGATATTTGTTCCTTACCACACATTATGTTTTGTTATTGGATGCTTATTCATTTATGGATATTCTAAATATATTTTTCAATGGATTATGTTTCATTATTTATTTTTTATTTATACACTCAGGTACAAATGGTATAGCCTCTCCATTGTATGATATTACGCCCCTGAGGCTAGTATGTAGATTATGGAATATTGGGATGTGCATTGAGGTCTTTTGGTGAACCAATAAGGAAATAGATTTTATAGTGAGTTGGGGAGGGATGTTACAAAGAGGTATCCAAACATTATTTTATTTTGTCTTAATATTTTGAGATCTAATAAAATGAATATTTAGGAATGTTTTGGAGCATATGATGGATGTCGGGATAGTTTGTGATGAAAATATGTTATGTTAGAATGTATAGGTTACTAGGGCATAGGGATTTTGTACTAATTTTCATTAATTCATTTTTATTTTATTTTCACCTTGGGAGATGTGCATGTGGTTTGAATATTTTGATTTACAGTGTATATCTGGATCTTGGACCATTTTAAATAGGAGAGTGAGTTGATTTTGACTCCTGTACTTGAGGGTGAGAGGAGTATCCTTCATCATACTAGTCATGTAGGATTCACAAGAATTATAGGATACTAGTGTGTCACTAATTATATAGGCACATTTGATTTAAGTATCAAAAATTTCTCATACAACATTTTTGTATATCAGCACTCGATTGGATTCTTCTTAGTTGGGATAACATGTATATGGAATCTTTTATGGATGGTATTTTTAATCTATTATGAGTTATTCTATAAGGAGAACAAGGATAATGTGATCCTTACACAAAGTAGGTGCAATGATATGATAAACTAGTGTGGTATTGATTGAAATCCTTTAGAACCATTGTGGGGAGATTTTGTTTTGATTTGGTTGTGTGGCCTAGTCCTCTAGGGAGATGTCTGACATACAGGTGCTTATAAGGGATGGTTTCCCCATATGTGGGTAGTTATTTGGGATTTTTATTCCTTTTTTTTGTGAGACCATAGATATATACATCCTGACATGTTGATAACATGTAATGATGGGACGGTAGTGTGCTTGATTCCCCATGAGTTGTGAAATTTTAATAATTGATTGATATATTTAGGTGGGAGACATAAAGTCCCTTAGAATGAACTTGTAACCAAGCCAGATAATGTTTTGGTTTTTTTGATGGTGAACAGTTATTGGTGTTACCCTAATGTTATGGATGCTTTGTCTTGTGAAACAGATTCACAATAAGTGATTAGGGGTTTTTTTTGTGAATTACATTACAAATTGATGCTCCATGAATTAGAGTGTAGTCATAAAGACAAGATCAAGGTTACATATGGTCTTGGGGGATGAAAAAATATGTGTAACATAGCCATAGAAAGGGTGTATTCTCCTAAATGGGGTGGATCCTAGTGATGTCCAAGATTATGGATGAGTTTGAAAAACAATCAAATAAGGATGAGCACCTGCAATTCTAAAATGACACTATAAGGTAGACAAGCATCTTAGTAGTCATGGAATGAGGGATGTTTCGGTTTTAAAGTGGTTTTCCAAGGAATCTTAGAGTGTGTTGAGGCTGAAGAAATTAGAGGCATGATCAGCTTATTGAATGGGAATAATGCCCAGTTTCATAGATGTATGACTCATGGATTTTGATTCAGTTCTAGTGAATGGTTGTTGGAAGGAGTATGACATAGCAGTTTTTGATGGGAATGAAATGGATGGAATTTTTTGGGGATGTATGATTCCATTTGGGTTTTGTGAACATGTGTCTTGGGATTAAGTGCCTATTTTTTTTTGGTGAAACCAAGGTGATATACGCAGATTATGGTGGGACTTCTATTTTTGGATCAGTGTGTTGGATCTGTTGTGCATCAATTAGAAATAATTTGGGTCATAGTAGAGGAAACTGAGTATTAATGAGGTGGTAGTTCCACTATAGACTATCAATCATAGAAAATTGGAATAGTGTCATAAATTATTATTTATTTTTTCCTAACAAGTCCCTCTAGTATCTTGGTACCAAGAGGTTAGTGAGACGTTTGTGGGTAGGGAGGCCTGGGAGCCTCGAATGAGTTTTACATGTCTGTGTAGTAATAAGTTTAATAGGAAATGAATGATATTATGATGGTAATCATCAATGAAATCTTAGTGTAATACTAATATAGATATTTCTATTCCCAACATACTGACATCACTCGGAGTATGGTAAGAGGTATTTGGCTATTTGACTAGCTACCTAAATATTTTCTAGTTGGATAAAGGGACTCTTTAGTGTTTCACTCATAGAGAATTATATATAAATCTGTATGGTAGGGATACAAATGTAGGTATTGGGATAATGACCCTTGAGTGACAAGTTTAATTTTCTTTCCGGGACTCATCAATGCATGGTGAAGGTGGTTCTTGAATGTTGATATGTTGTATAGTCCGATTTATCTATTTCTATTAAAACATATTTTAAATTCATACTAGACACCAGATGGAGTTGGGGTGTTTTCTTTGGGATTAGAATATTTCAATTTGGTTAAAAATTGATTCATGGGGTGAACCCCAATATGTGATATGTTTTATAGGGTGAGATAGTTTTTCGTGACTTGTTTCCTGAGGTGAGCCTCTATTCACGACATATTTGGTGGCTTGGGCCATAATTTCTGAATTAATTTGAGAGTTGAACCAGTTTCATTGCTTAATTAAAAGGTTAAATAATTATTCTATGGAATTTGTCTAGTGGTGAAACATATGGAAAAAACATCTCATGACTTGTTTCAAGGGGGTGAAACATGCAGTGAAAAGAGATGAAGGTGTTGTTTTAGGAGAAATTACTAGAAATGATTAGGAAGTTGGTTACATGGATTGAGAACATAATTCCATGTATGAAAAGGGTATTCCAAGGTTTATATGGGACCATATAAGGAGTGGTCTGTGTATGTGATCCCTATGGATGGAAAATGAATACTTGTCTATTCATCTCAGAATCATAGATCAGAGATGGAACCATATTTGGTGGGATTTTGGTCCATGTTAAAGCATGGTGAGTTGGAAACCATGTTGAGCGGGTTATTAGACCATGTTGGTTATGTTTGGATATGAGACTTCAATGATGGGAATATTGTGGGATTGTAGTAGTCATCGAATGTTGGTTTCAATGGTGGGGAGAACCATGAACCTACTAATGCCACGAATGTTGAGAGAGTGGTGTTTTCAAATATATGGGTGAAAAAATCATCATCTAAGGGTTTAGTAATGGTTGTGACTGTCAGATTAGGTTTTGTTGAGTAGTGTATACGATGTCTTGAGTTATGTGGTGGAAGCTCTTTTGAAACTATGGGGTATAGATTGGTGAATTGATATTGGTTTTTCCACTCATTTAGTTTGGGTTCATTGGCTGAATACCCAACAAGGCTTCTCATGGTAGAGAAGTTTTATGGTGGGGAGATTGTATGAACCCAAATTATTATAGGTTTATTTTTTCATCAATAATTTAATGTTTTCTTTTTTTTGGATGGTTCTTATGGAGCACTAGGTATTTTTATGATTTTCTGAGTGTTTAAATGTTCTAATATGATTTTTGGGATGGGGTTATGATCCCAGGTAATGACCCAAGGGTCTGCGAGGCCATTGGAAGAGTGTTTGGGGTCCTGTAATAGAAAAATTTTACTATAGAAACACATTCACATCTCGAATAGTGTATTCATGATGTGAGTAGTCTTTATGGGGTGAAAATAGGGATTATAGGATGTGAAAAATGTATCTAGAGACTTATCTAAAAAAATCATGGCATGAATCTCCCCTTCATGTCGTGACACATATGGGAATGTCCTGGTAAATTCTTTGGCTCATTTTTTTCAATATGTGGACTCATTTTTGACATCATAAACCCTCTTATATAGTATTTTAGGTTGTTTTTTTTTGTGATAACAATTCTTAAAAAATCCTTTATTTTTCTCTCCCTTGAATCCGTTATGTGGAAAGTGATGTGAACAATGCTCTTGGATTCCAAAGGATCCTTAAAACGCTTTCATTTACTGATTGAAGTGATCTTTATTTTGATGGATCCATTTTGGTGCGTCCTATCCATTTTTGTCTATAGTTGTTTCATTTTATCCTCAAAACCCCCCTCATCAATTGATTGTGTATTGATTCCAAATAATGAATTGGATAGAGACGTCCACCAGATATTGTTATATTTCTCCACGGATGATGAGATATTAGATCTACCTGGAGAGGGGGAATCCCATGTTTTTTAATGCATGTTTTGGAAGGTAGGACCATTAAATGTTACTAACTGATTTTATCCTTTAATGTTTTCAAATTTAATTATACTAAATTTTTTGTTGTGGTATTTTTGCGTGATAGGTATTTTTCATGAATTGGAGTCCGAAGTGTATTGAGGACCACCTATGGATGGTTGGTCATTTTTCTGACTAGTTTATGTAGTTCGATAAGTATTTTGGCATGTTTTTCTATTGTTTTTGTGTTCAAGGTTCATCATTTTAAGATATTTAATTATAATATTTTTATAATTAATTAATTTGGACTCTTGGGAATGAGACATGAATATGTAGCGATTGAGAAAGTGTAGTTTGGACTTTCAACAATGTAGGAAAAGTCATTTTAACTCGTTTAGCTTGTGGTTAACTCCAATTGTATATGGTGGTCTAAAATTTAACCATGTTCTTTGATTTTATTAATCAATGTATGTAAAATATATGTGTTCACGCTAACATTTTGGGTGCACAGTTTAATTAATTGAATAATTATTTGTTGATGATGACCTCATGTATTGACATATCATTGGATCCTAATTGATCATTTGGAATATAGAACATGAGATTATGGATACTTAACAAGTATGTATCATTTGAACTTGTTGAGTTTGGGTTGGTTTGATTATAGAGCCATGAAATATTTTGAGAAACCTTTTTGATTATTGGTGTATTGATATAAATTTGAATAATAGGTTGATTGTGGTGATTTTTATAGATATAATCGATTGGACTAATTTGGTTAAATGATATATAATATTCCTGGTTTGTTTGTTTGATTACTTCTAGATAAATTTGAATACTAATGATTTAGGGATTAAAATGACAATTGAAAAGTGGTTTAATGTAAATATATTGATGATTGGAAATCTCTACCTTTTGAAATGTAAATGGGAAGATTAATTTTAATTAGATAAATTGTACATTTTTTGGTATATGATGATAGTTTTTTTGTGATTGCTGTGTTGTATTTTTGAAATGATAATATATTGAGATTCTTCTCAATTATTCTGAAATGATAATAGATAGGGATTGTGCCTAGTTATGTTATAATTCTTATATATAGGTCTTTCATCTAGTTATTTTGAAATTTGGATATATAGGGATTGTACATAGTTATACTGAAATGATTATATATAAGAATTTAAACATGTTATTCTAAAATTATTATATATAGGGCTTGTACCATGTTATGCGAAAATTCTTATTTATAGGGATTGTTTCTGGTTATTCTTAAATGCATATATGTAGGGCTTGGCCTAGTTGTACTATAAAAATTATAGGGATCACACTCTGTTATACTGTAAGGATTATATATTATTTCCTAGTTATACTATAATTATTATAGGGATATTCTTAGTTCACCTTTGTTGATTATGGTGGGGGTGTAAGGAAATGGTTGGAATGGTTGCAAGACATGCATAAAGATATTCAAAATCATGCCGAAGCAGGTGATTGTGATCATGGTGGACTTGGTCTTATGAAATTATTAGAGATATATGGAATCATTTTGAATCAGGATATTGTGATTATGGTTTTCTTGGTCTTTTTATATAATCATTTATATATGAAAATGTGTCAAAGTAGGTTAGGATGACCTCAAGTTTCATCCTAGAACTCAAGGATCAGTAGGGTTATTAATGTGTAGTATTTTTTTAATAAACTAATACCCATTTTTATTGTTTATTACATGAGATATAAACATAGTATAGATTCTTTTAAACACTGTTGGTGGGGGACTACTAAGTTTTACTCACACCCTGCTCAAACCTTCATTCCACTTGGGTACCCAAGCATGTCTTATGTGCTTGGTTTTAGGAACATGGTTGGGTTATGGCCAAGGTTAGAATGGTTGTGAAGGATAACTAATATGCTGATATGATACTGAATGTGGTTCATATTGATGAGTCAGTAAATCCTTCTTGTTTTATTTTATATTATTTCCTGGTATGTATCATTGACCATCCTAGTGGGAAAACTGTTGTATTTTTTTCACATGGATGTTCAATTCTAACTTCATTTTATGTGTTGTTAAGATTCTTATTAAGTTTTTTACTCTGATTATATTTTTCCAGGACTAATTTTTTTTTTATTAGTTTCAAACTTGGATATAGGGGTATACTCTCCCCACTATACCATATTAAACCCTGTTGCTAGTCAACATCCTATGGAATTAGTGGAGGAGCACATGAGGTGTTGTAGAGAACTGATCCAACCACTTGTTTTATAGTGAGTTGGGGTATTTTATTAAAAAGGGTATCTTGGGACACACACACACACCCATATATAAATGACAACATAAAATTTTATTTAATAACTCTAAGTAGTAGGGACTTACCACCTTAAGTGAATTGATTCCAAAAGCCAAGAGTTTCCATCAAGATGAAGACCATGCACCTATGATCCCAAGAGATATCCCCAAATCATTACAAGAGGATTATATTATTAAGATCCAAGAATAATAAAATGATAAGGGTAGGAATATGATAAGACTTACCCAATAAGAACCCCCATTAACAATGAATCTAGACTAGATCAAGTGGGGTAGAATGATCCTCAATATATATAGGAATGATCCTTCAATGATTCTTTAATTTTATATTATATCACATAAGAATATATAAATTTATACATAACAGGATGGTTTTATGATTCATCATAAAGAAAAAAGATGAATTTTAGACTAAATCAAGCTATACTTATTATATGGAAGCCACCCAATTGTTTATATATTCAAACATTGAAGAGAGAAGGTGAATCGATAAAAATCCATCTTTTTAGTTCCCATAAGTTAATTATGTCTGAATCAAAGTAAATAAAAGTGAGGGAGATATCAAATAGGAGATATAGGGTGAAAATTTAGGGTTGTCCACTTTTAAAAAACAATCTGGGCTCCACTTGTGGGTAGGTGGCTCCACTGATTGGTTGATAGATCAAGTCAAATCTTATTCTACTACCACTTTCCATTGATTGGCTAGTGGTTTTCCACCGGTGAGTATGTGATCCTCATAGGGATATTGAGCCTCTGGTCTAGACACTGGTTGGGTGATGTGTTGTATCAGTTAGACAATAGGCCTATAGTAGATCCCAAAATGTTGGTTCAGGCATTCTTCCTCGGAACTCCAAACTCTATCCCCCAAACACCTCTAACTTGTCTAAAATTCCAAACATAAATTGATTGAGATACACAAAAAATAAGGCACAACATACCTCGACATTTTTGGATATTACAGACTTTATTTTGATCACTTCCATTTGGTTTCTAGCGATACTATCAGGTATGTATACACTCATACATTCATTATATTTTCTTTTACATGTCATGTATTTTGAAGGCAACAAAAAGTTAGATAGTGATTTTTGTAGGCTTGGTGTTGGTGTATCTCAGTACTACTCAGTGTTGGTCGCCACATGAAGTGTATTGTATCAGAGTTTGTGAGTAGGGTTCTACCTACACATTATTTTTTTAGGTTCGGACTATCTTTACTTTCTAGATGGGTGTTAATTTTTACACTTTATACTTTGGATATATTTATATTATTGCACTCTTGTTTTTCTTAGTAGTGGTTTCATGCATTTTTTCATCTTGGATCAATCCGTTTTTTATCAATCCTACCTAGTTATGTGGTACTTGGAGGTGTGTATATGCATAGGTTCATTAGGTTAAGGCATCCCATTTTTTGATATCCCTACTCGATGTAGGTTGTTCACTTTGACCTATTGGAGGTGGGATTAGGGTACTACACTTGGTTTACAATTTGTACTAATGGGGCCAAAGTTGGTAGGGTCATGAAATGGTTCTATCAAAGTAGGTATACACTAGGGATGGTTTTTAGAGTAAGATGTGTTGTGAGAAATAGTTTTCTAACTTAGGAAAATTATGTAAAGGTGTCACAATTATGACTCTTATATTGGAGAATCTAGTTATGGTTAATAGACCTACACATCCATGCACTATGAATCTAATAACCTTCTTTTCAACTCATTATGACGAGCTGCTAGTTGTAGGAAAACTAATGGTATATCCATCAGATATGAATGAGCCTTTTACTTTGATATCCTTCTTCATTCAACTCCTTAGACATGATCATATAACTATTGTGTGTCTTATTAAATTTTAGGATGACACTATGATGATAACTAGATAGGATTAGGAGATATGGTCATGAAAACACTAGTTGAGTGATGAGGACATAGTGTAGGGTCATGTTCATGAGGTTTTCCCTCTAGGAGATCATAAGGCATTTATTCAACCCTTTAAGAGATGTGTAGACCCACCTATAGTAGTTTATATTTATTTTCATCTTCATATTGAGAAACCTATTGTTCCATTAGGCATGAATGATGATGTGTGTAGGATTAGGACACCATATGAGTTTTAGTGGAAGAGACCACTCTGATTTCATATAAACCTATGACTTAGGTATTGTAGAATTAATTTGAGTATTTAGTCTATGTAATTAAACTCATATGAACCCTTAGTGACTGGATTACAATGCCCACAACATGTTTTCTCCATAGATTAGTAGAGAATTGGCGGGGTCTAGTCACACTAACCTAGGATGCGACGACATTCTCATGGATGTAGTTTCAACACTTGATTCTATGATGGTTAAAATCTAAATACCATTTGATATTTATGGATTTAGGTTCTTTCATTTTTATAGTAAAGTGATATTGCTATTTTAGAGTATGCATTAAGCTTCAATGACCTCATTTGTTACTCAACTTGTTTGAGTGTGACAGAAACTTCTGGGAACAAAAGTTTGAGCATGGACTCCCATGAGATATCAGAGCTAGTGTGATCTCTATTGAAATTTACAATTATATAGAGGTTCTAGATAGTGCCTTGGTGAAATTGATATTTTTGGAATAGGATCATTATGTAACAATAGTTTTTTAGTGGACATTATGAAGTATATTCATCTACTATAGTTGGTGAAGGAACATGGGGCTTAGTGGAAGTGTAAAACATGCATAATTTTAAATTTTGGGTTTGGATTCATGTTAAAAACAATGAATCCACAAAGAAAAAATTCCCATATTTCTTAAATAATCACATTTAATTCAATTTAATCATATAACATAAAATCTAACGAAATAATAAATGATACCTAGTTTGTTTGAAGTCACTGGATTGATTCACTCACCATTGACTTTTCATGGATCAAAGGCACAAAGATAAGAATCCTATAGATCATATAAATGAGAACCATAGCTCCTGGATCATCAATATAATTTTAATGGGTTCTATCATGATAAATCAAATAAATTTATGACATCCATTTAATCGCACGGAGAAAAGAGACTCAATCGAGAAGATGGGATCGATTCGACCTTATTATTTCTTCAAAATCTCTCTATATGAACTTGAGAGGAGAGAATAGAAGATATTATCTCACTAAATTCATCAAAATGGTATATCTCAATATTTAAGAGGCTAAAATGAGGTTTTATACCTAGGTTAAACTTTTTAAACATTTCACTTTGATCCCTGGAATGTAATTACCTTCATTTTGGACCTTTTGTACACATATATGTCTTAATAAACATGTTATAAATATCACAAATATTTTATCACTCACTTGTAAAACAAAAAAATGTTCCATGATAAAATATGAACCATTTACTCATCCTGTAATATCCCCAAATAATTTAACAAACCTTAAACATTCTATGTTCATTTGAAAAATTATATTTTCTCATATTCACTATTATGACCAAAAAACATGTGAATTCCTTGAGAAATAAATTCAATAATATTTATTTTAAACATTAATAATATAATCGAATTAGTTTTAATTTTGACCAATCATACTGGGACGTTCACCTACCCCCTCATGGGGTCCCACTTCATCCTAAACTCATATTCAATAGAATAAGTGGAAATTATAGATACACTTAGTGTCTAAAACTCTATGTCCTTATATCAATAATAGTGAGTCCAAACCATATACCAAGAGTGATGTATAAAGACCCATAATGGACCCTAATGAGGTAAGGAATGTCTTAACTAGGACTACCTCCTAAGAAAATTTTTTTTGTGACATAATCTATTTATATTGTGATATCTCATAAAGTAGTATGTACACTTGTGTCATAATCCTTTTATTGATTTATATATTTCATGAACATTATGGATAAACTTACCTTCTTGTTCTATGGCCATAGAATTAATAATTGTACTACCATCATGGTCAACCTGTACCCACAAGACATATCTTCCAAAACATGGAAGCAAAAAATTATATCATGATCATTCAACCAATTTCATACCACTAATGATACACCAAATATAAGATACCTCTAGATGACATCAATGTAATGGTTTTTTTCTTGAAATAATTTATGCGATGAAATTGTATGTATTTATAATGATCTAAGGTATAGAGACTAATAAACATGTTCGTAGATATGAACAACCAATACAACATGAAACATGTTGTGTTCCTACTAGAGTGTCTGTCCTCAGGATCCCATATACTTAAGATCACCAAATTCTATCATCATGAGAAGATGTCTCAGTTCTTATGAGCCCCCAAATCCATATATTCATACATCTTCTATGTAATATCAGTATGATGTATCTAGAACATATGAAATATATTTAATACTATTGTCATAGTATCTTGAGGTTCTAATTATAGCATGTAATTGCTATAACATGTTCATACAACATGTAATATAAGGAAATTACCATGTAAATAGTGGATGTGGATGTTTCAACACTATTATGGTAATAATAAACACTAGTATATATCAAATTTTATACATGTGATGGTAATCATATTAAATAAAGGAGTTGTGTTTAGGGAACCCACTCACAATATTTCCACTTGAACTAGAGCCAACTACTAACAATTCTCAACTCCTTAGCTCTCTCATAACTATCTTTCTTCTTCTAAGATATGGATTTATTTAGGTGTTCTTCCATTTTATCCTCTATGGAAAATTTTATCACCATGACTTCACCACTATGAGTAAAATACCTTAAGAGATGAAACTTCCAAAGTATATGATTTTCCCCCAGTGTGACCTAGGATCCTAGTAACCGTTATTATCATAGTACTATGAATGTATATTGTAAGAGGTTATGCATGTCTAGGTAAAAATCCAAGCTAAAAAAAAAGAGGTGTATCCAAAATACTTCCATAGATGTATGGAAATTTTATATATTATAGGAATATACTATAGAATCGGCAACTACAAACTCCTTTGAGCACCTCCAGCTCACTAAAACATTGTTCAAGAAAAAGGCATAGCCTGACTATGGTTTTAGATCATCATGTTCTATAAGGAAGCTAGCATTAGTGTACCCCCTTGAAAATATATCTTTATCTCCTATGTACACGAAGAACATATCCAATGTACATCATAAGTAATTTTGGATAGGTTTTATAGTTTTCTAATAGAACTCTCATAGGATATCTTGGAATTTACCCATTATTCTTAAAGAAAGGGAAATATAAAAAGTAGTACATATCATGAAATACATTATAGATATCACTATTGAATCATAATGTATTCTACTCATTCATTCAATCTCATCCCGAATTTATGGATACATATTCTTAGAGATGATAATTATATGTAACATTGGAAACAATCATCACTTTTATTATTCCATATTATACATTTTTATTACCTTTTCAATATATGTACTTTGAGTTATCCCAAGAAGACTCTAGGATATATCTCTATTGATCTTTATCCTGGGGATGTAGACTTATTCAACAAATTATTTCATGGGGAATCATTCATTTAACCATTTATTTACTAAATTTATGACTTACAATCTATTTCCCATTAATAATATTTCATCAAAAAATAATAATAGAAAACATTGTAATATCTAATTCACTTTTTATAGACACTATTGGTCCCTGTTTGACATTTGTTTCAATGAAATGTCAATATGTGTTGGGTATGATGATAATGAGAAGTGTTTATTCTCGGATAATTTCTATGGATTCATATTATAGAATTGGTTTTCATGCTTAGAAATTTATCCATGTTAATTGTGATTGTTTTTTATTCAGGTATTTATTAATTAAAGATATGTGATTAGGAATTTTAAAATTGGATACAAAAAGTTACATTTTTTCATGAAAATATTTTTTTTCATGAAGAGAATAAGAATTAAAGTTTCCATGAAAAAATAAATTATTAATGCATGAGGAAGGAGAGGATATGGTTGAGGTGGTTTTGAATTTTGGACTTGAGTATTCTATACTGATAATATTTTTTTATGGGTGTTTAATAAAAATATAATCCCTCTAATGGAGTCCCCAACGGGATATCCCTTATCCACCAATGGGGGGGGGAGGCTAAGTGTCAACCCCCATGTGGGAGAATTTCCAAGGAGGAAACACATAGTGGTAGGATGAACTATGTATAGGGATTGTAGAGTGAACACGTATAGGTGTCAGTGGATGTTATAGAAGACTATATGATTGATCATTAGCTATGTAGTGTTTCATGGACCATGTGGGTGTGAAGTGATGTGTATCCAAGTGCTGACCCCAGTGCCAACTAAAAGGTGTATTAGTCACTGCTAGATTGATAAATCGATGTAGAGCAGATTTTCAAAACCGAAGTGGAACAAGATGTGGAAATTTACAATTCCTACATAACTTAAAAGTTGGAAATTTTGGGATCCAGTTGATCATTTTGAAATCAATCATTCAATTTGGATGGGTATTTCATCTTCTTCATTGGCCTCCTCAAGGATATCTAGTTCATCAGAGCACAACCAAGTCTATGATGATCAATCTGAAACATTATTTGAAGATCCTACTGATGTGATGATATTTTTTATCATCAATCATGAAAATATTAATTTCATTTAAATGATAACTTGAATAATGATCAATCATCCAAATTGAAAGTGTAGTTACGAAAGACTTCTTGACTGATCGATCACTAGGGAGACGTTCAAGCTTTCATAAGATGAAGGGCATGCGATCCTCATCACATGCATGTGGGGAATCCAAAAAGAGTAATACAAAGGCATCAATACTATTGGAATATATTTTAGATATCCCTAAAAAACGTAGATTTGATAAATATAACTCTACATGGAATATAATTTAGGATCTCAAAGTGATATAAAACTCAAATTTCAAGTAGTATAGTACACCTGTAAATAATGATCACCCAATGATGAGGGGATCCACTAATGATAGTTTTATAAGAGCTCATTACTTCCTAAAATATAGATCCATGAAACTGTGTTTCCCAAGGAAGTGTTCTATGAGGGTTTCTTCTTGCATGTAGAAGAAGGCTATCCCATGACTCTCTTGACATGAGAATCAAACACTCAAGAGTCCTATGAATACACTAAGCCTATGTAAACCCTAATATTTCATAATGAATGGATCCATAGGCCTTCAAAGAGTGTTTCACACTCATTATGGAGGTTTATAAAGGAAATTTTTTGGTGAATCCACTCAAGGAATCACAATACTGTCCTGAGTTATTTTCCATTGATCAAATGAACTAATACTTCTACTAGATAGTTCCACCCACACTATATTTTATGAAATGGAGGTTTTACTTTCACATAAGATTTACACAGTTTTAGTTCGAATTTTTTTTGAATGTTGTACATGAATTATAATGTGAAAATTATGCATGAAGAATAATAGTGCACGAGGATATAAGAGGATAGTTGTCATGACACACATGAATTAAACCTAAACTAAAGAAGAAGATAGTGCATTCATGAAGAATGGGAGAATTTGTTGGATAATTCTTGCACCGTCATTCGTAAATAAATGCAATAAATCCATACATTCATGATTTAGAACATGAAAAGAATAAACTGGGGCAGATTTTTTCTGTGAAAAGAAACAAAGACGAAGATAGTGGGTAGCATGAGGAAGTCAATGTATGCATATATACACGATTGACCCATTGAGATACCTAAACCATTATTCAATATAAGTTTTTTGAGATCTTGAATTTAAAGAGTGAATAATATAACATGAAATAATAAGTAAATAAACAAGTTTTTTTATAGTTTCAGATTCATTTCAATCCATGCATTAAGTGTATTTTAATTGAGTTAAGATTGTGCAAAGTATTCATACATAACCATTATTTAATAGTTTTTGTTCTCATATTGAATATGTTACTGAGGTTGGGACTTCAATAAGAAGGAATAATTCAATCTTGAGAATTGTTTCACTAAGGTAACCAATTAGACATATGTGATCCGAAATATTTTTGAAAGACCTAAAATCTTTTAAAAGGTACATTAATAGGTAAATGAGTAAGTTACATTCATCAAGTTCATGGAGGAATTTCAGAAGATCATCCTATATAATATCAATCATCAAAGAAATTTGTGGTCTTCAGTTAGAGCTATATCAGATTAAGACTCTTAGTTAGAGTAGGGAGTTAAAGATAGTTGGTGGGTAAAACCAATCTAGGTAGAAGAGTTATATCACTGGAGGATAAAACCAAAATCAATTGAAGGATCAATAATTAGGGATATAACCAGTTTATTCTTAAATAATTTTATTTTTCAATTAAATATTATAGCGTAGAATCCATGTTGGGAGGTATAATCAATATTTCAACAAGTAGCCCTTTCAACAAAATCTTTTAAATAATATGTGATTCTATCTCAGTTATTATTACTACACATGAGATGAGTTCGAGATATTATAATGAGTGGATCGAGATAAAAGGAATTTATAAAATTTAACCATTGATTCACCCCACCCTCTTAGTGGTTAATCTATAATGGGTAAATTCATGTGGTATCAATGTGTAGGTCACCTTTAAAGATCCAATTGATTATTTATGAAGTGAAGATTTTAGGAAATGAGTGAGATACTTCAGATGAAGATCTCTACCAAGACTTATAATAATAGGAATAAGACACGTGAAAGGATGTTGAACAAGAATATCATTTCAAGTAGAGAGACACCCCAAATTGGGGTAAATTTGAAAGGTAAAATATGAAATAGTTCTTTCAAATATGATTCTTCTGATGAAGCATATTTAAGTAGTGGTGATGATGTATAACTTAGTGATATGCATTATGTATTCAAAAAATATATGAATAATTTTCCCAAATAAGTGGTAACACATATTGTGAGAGGCATCTAGGGAATTATTTTAGATAAAGAAAACCTTGAATAATAATTAGAAGAATTGGAAGATACACTAGTTAAGAAGTTTAGAGTGTGCATAACTCTCAAGAACCTAGTATATGAAAGGGATAAATCCTTTCTATATACTGAAGATGAACTAAAGAAGTTTGACTATGAGAAATTCATTTATGAAATTGTTTTTGAGGAATATTTCCATGTACTTTAAAGATTTCATAATGTTTATATGGATGGAAAATCTACTCGGTTAAAGGAACTCAACAATTATTTTCAAGATTCAAGATAAATTCATGAAGAAGAGATGAATAATATAAAGGAGGATTGGGAAGACAAGATGATATCATTTGATGATTAGAGAAACTACCTCAACATGAAGCATTTGGAGTTGGAAGTGAAATTGAAGAATAAAAAATCACCCCATGATAGAACATACCAAATAGTTTGAATTTGATATGTTTGCACTCAATTTTGCATTTAGGATCATAATTATGAAAGGAGTATAAGATCATTATCTAATCTAATGGAAAATACTCCAAGAATAAGTTATCCCATGTTCTATAAACTATGTTGTCTATTAATTATGTTTCTAGTACAGGTACATGTTTCAAATAAATCTTTGGAAAATTATGGATGATAAAAAATGATACAAAATCCACCACATAAAATGAGGAAGTGGATATAATCTTGATGAAATATTCCACAAATGGTGTCCAAATGAGTGGTGGTTCCACTCAAAATATGAAATGTTCACAGTTTGTGAAATATAAAAAAAAAATTATACCTCAAAAGATAATAAAAAGGATCATGGGTTACTATTGGTGTTTTTGGGAGTTTGGGAATAAGGCATTAGAATGTTGGAATAACATCTCAACTCCGGAAAATAATACAAGTTTTTCATTTAAGGGGAGTAAATTAGAATAAAAGAGAAGACATATATCATAATAGAAAAACTCATAAAAATTAATCTTTCTATATAGTAAATATTTGAATTCTATGGAGATTTTTGTGAGTATTATAATATAATTGGTCCCTATTATGATGAATACTAGTATACCTATCATGAAAAAATCATACGATGTTATGAATAAAAGACCAAAATAATAGTAAAGGTAGGTAATTTAAAATGGTGAAAAATTAGTCAAGAGATATGAATAGAATAAGAAAAATATAAAACCAAAATTCACAAGAATAATAGTGAGATATACTCTATTATATAAAAAGTGAAAAAGAAATTTATAGCCATGTAGAAACTCCTAAAAAGTTATTAACATTCCCAAAGTCATTCTTATGATTTTTTCTGATGATTATTAAAATATAGAATGTCTGAAGTAGTATGAGATATATCAAATGCTAGAGGAAAAATGAAGATTCCACATGTATAATAATAATTTCATGATAGGTTTTCAACAAATGAAAACTCATGTATTAGAGAAATTCTTTGAGAGAGATTCAATAAAGCTGAACCCAATACATGTGGATGTTTAACAAAATTTACATCACAAGATGTAACCTTGAATAGAATGAATCTTGAATCATGAGAAGTATATGACTTGGTGGCTAAATAAATAAGTACTATATCACACAATTATGTGGTGGGAAAGATAAGATCAATGTTTCCAAAGGAAAAATCAGATCTTAAAATTAGACAGGGAAGCATGAAGACTATTTAAAGTAATGAAAATTGGTCGTGAAAAGTATCTCAACATTTCTATTCAAATTGAGGAATACGTAAGTTTCATAATTATTACATTATTTATGAATGATTTTTTATTAAAATTCTGTTTATTTAAGTAGATGGTTACATCCCTTCATGAGGAGCATTGGTTTGATAAAGCTATTAAATATTCACTACATAGTGAATGTGGAACATCCAAATATATTTATAAAATTATAAGATGAGGTATAAATGTCTCACATTAAACTATCATTCTTAAGTGTATTTAAAAAATAAATTAAGGTGGTGTTATTGGTTGATTAAAATATGAAATAAATAGAGATATTTTACTTTTTCACCTAAACATTCTAATGTGTGTTTTGATTTATATGAATTATCTATAATTTCTTGGATAAATGTGATTTTTTACAACCCCTTGGATGATAATTGAGACATTATGAGAAATATTTCACATACAAGGTTGTTTATGGACAACATTGATAACCATGTTCATTTATCTCTTATTTTATACATTTGGTTTTCCTAAATAGAATTATAATTGATTAACTAATGGATCTTTTCAAATAGAACCATGTGGTATCATTCTTCTCTCAGAGGTAATCAAGAAATAGAATTTAAAGGGGAGGGGAAATGTTTTTTTGTGAAAACCCCCACTCTTTTTTTGAATTTGACTACCACTTATGGGAAGAAAATTTTGAGCATGCATATTTACTCTTACAGAGTGTCCTAATGAGGCATTGAAAACAAAATAAAAGGGGGGATTTTGTTGGGCCCGATTTTTCATTTTTTTTCAATGGTGTGTCAATATGTGTTTGGTAAGATAATGGTGAGAAGTGGTGATTCATGAATAATTGTTATGGATTCATATTATGGAATTGGATGTCACAATTGTACAATTCTCCATTTTGAATGTGATGATTTTTTATTTAGATATTTATTTATAGAGACTTGTTTATAGATTTTTCACTTTGGATAAAACATGTGAAGGTTCACCATGAAAATATTTATTTTCATGAAGGAAATAAGGACTAATGTTTCCATGATAAAAGAAATTAATAATGCATGTGGAAGGATATGAGATGTTTGAGGTGGTTTGGAATTTTGGAATTAGTATTATATTCATAGAATTTATTTTTTATGGATGTTTAATAAAAATATAATCTAACCAATGTATCCCCTAGGGGTAAGCGTCAACCATCCATAGGGGGACCCAACGGTCAAACCCCATGGAAGAACCTACCCAACAAGGTAGCGCAATGAGGCAATAATTCTTGTGTATAAGCCTTGTAGAATGCATGCCCATAAGAGTGAGTGGATTGGGATAGAAGCCCACATGAGTTCCCATGTACTACATAGTGTATCATGGCCCATGTGGGCATGACATATAGTGTATCCATGTTATGATGCTAGTGTGGACTTGAAGGATTAGCGCTCACCACTTGATTGTTAAACCAAAATGGATAACATTTGAGAAACCGATGTGGGAAAATATGCGGCCAGTTATTATTCCTTCCTCACATAAATGTTATAAATTTTGGGAGATGCTCGATCTATTTGATCTTGATTGTTAATTCAGTCAGGGGATGCCATATTTTTCCTTGTAATCCTCAAGGAGATCTAGTTTGCATGAGCATAGTCGAACCTTACATGATCAATATCCATCCTTATTTTAATATCTTTCTAACATTATGATCCTTTGAATCATCATGCATTCATCTGTTCTTTATATTCATACGATAACTCAAAGAATGATAACTCATCTAAACTGGAAACACAATTGTAAGAGGTCAGTCAAACGATTGGTCACCACGGAGATGTTCAATCTTTCAAAATATGAAGGGCATGAAATCCTCATAGCATGCATGTGAGGACTCAACCAAGTGTAATGAATAGGTACCACAATTTTTTATTTATATTTATATTTCCCCAAATTAATTAGGTGTGATACATATTCCTCAACATGACATATAATTTGAGATCTCAACATGACCTAAATCTTAGTTCTAAGGTGGTGGAATCCCCAATAAATAATGAGCACCCATTGATGTGGTGTTTCTCTACTGACATTTATAGAAGCCCTCATTTATTCTTGAAACATAGAATCCCATAACATTTTTTCATGAGGAATAGTTGCACTAGGTTTTTTTCCTATGCGAAAGAGAAGGTGATCCCCCCAGCCCTCTTGACATCCGAATCATGCACTCCATAGTCCCATAGAGACACTGAGGTTCAAAGAATTATAATGTTTCATAATATAGGGATATATGAGACATTAAAAAGTGTTTCACACTCTTAATATAGATTCAAAATGAATAGTGTTCTATTAATCCATTCAAGGTAGCATGATACACTCACATAATTTTTTCCCTAGCTTGAAAGAACTAATAATTTTGAAAGATAGTTTAAACCATGATATATTTCAAAAAGGATAAGTACCACCTGTATGAGATGTTTACATTGGTAATGTGCATGATTTGTTTCATGAAATATATGAAGAAGTGTGTGAAAAATATTCATGAATGATAAGAGTGCATGAGGATATAAGAGGATAGTGTTCATGACACACATTTATTGAACCTAAAATAAAGAACCAGAGAGTGTGTAAGTGAATAAATTGAGAAGGAAGTGGAGAATCCATGAATCCTATTGAATAAATAAATTCACATGCATGCATACATGAATTATCATACACATGAAAATAAGAAATTGAGGTAGACCATGTTTGTGCAATGAAACAAAGAAGAAGATAGTTGGTTGTATAAAGAATCCAGTGCATGCATAAATGCACCCTTGTCACAGTGCGATACCTGAACCATTATTCACTATAAGAAATCTTGGATATTAAATTAAAATATTGAATAATATAACATAAAATAATAATTAAATATATAGTTTTTTATAGTTTAAAATTCTATGAAATCCATGCATGAAGTGGAATTGAATTGAGATAAGATTTTGTATGTTATTCTTCCATAACATAAATGAATAATTTGTCTTCAAATCTTTTAGACAATAGCAAGGCAAATACTTCAGTCAGAAAGAATAATTCAACACTGAGAAGTGTTTCACTAAGGTAACTAATTATACATAGGCGATTACAGATATTTGAGAAAAAGTATAAAGCTTTGAAAATGCACTTGAATAGGTACATGATCGTGTAATATTCATAATGTTAGTGGAGGAATATTATAAGATCATCCTATAGTGTATAAGTCATAAATATGTATTCTTTGATTGGATATGAATAATAAGAAGCCTTTGAGTTAGAGCTAGGAGTAGGAGACATTTTTTGGTCTAACTAATCGAGGATGAAGAATTAGACAACAGGAGGTATAACCAAAATCAACTAGAGGATCAATTTATTGGGGGATGGGGGTATAACTAGTTTCTACCTGAACCTCCATAATTTACTATAAAATATTATTGGGGAGAATCCATGTAATGGGGATAAATAACTTGGAAAATATCGACCCATTTAGCCGAACCATGTAAATACTTTGTGATGATTTCTTTGTTATTATTACTATACATGTTGTTTGTTTGAGAGATTATATTGAGTGGATAAATAACCTAAACATGATCAAGAGGTTCAATTGGAATGAAAATGGATTCATAAAAAGAAACCACTAATTCACCCCTCCCATCTCAGTTGTCAATATATCCATGGGAACTTTAGATAAATGGATCAATTTCATTCCTAATGAAACCAAATTATCTTATGGACTCATCAAAATGAATATTCTACGATAAAGATTCTTGATTCAATTCACAAATGGATATCTACTTATTTTACCCTTTATTTACACTATTTGGCATAATGAACCCTTCAGGTTGTTTCATATAGATACCTTCAACTATTTTCCCATTTAGAAAACTAGTTTTGACATCTAGTTAACAAATTTCATAATAATGGAATGTACTATTGTAACTTATATTCTAATATATTTTGAAATTTCAATTGGCGAGAAGGTTTCCTCATACTCAACTTTTTGATATTTCTTGAAACCCTCCACTATTATCCATGCCTTATAGGTTCTTATATAATAATCCATATACAAATTATTATTGAATACCCATTTACACCCAATAGTCATTACATATACTGGTGTTTGTACGAAAATAAAACATTGATTTTGGTACATGGTCTCTATTTTATAATGAATGTCTTTTTTCCATTTATTATCATCATTTCCATCTACTTATTCCTTATAGGTTAGAGTTTTATATTTCTCTAGGAGTAATGTTTCACCTGACTTGGTGATAAAAAATTCACATCTCTCTAGTTCTATAACCTCTCTAGTTGATCTACATAGTACATATGTGTTTATAAAATCTTTCTCTCCCATTATCTATTGTGGATATTTTACCCGTACCAACTTTTGTTAATCTAGAGCATCATCTTCAACAAATTCAATCTTACTCCCACTATTTCTATTATAAATGTGTTCCCTTTCTAGAAATGTATCATGTCTTACTACAACCAATTTTCTATCTAAAGGTTTATATAGGTAATATAATTTAGTCTCTTTAGGATAACCTACAATGATGCAATTCATGATCTGAGATGATAATTTGCAACTAGGTATAGTATTGAATTAATCCTCACATCCCTATACACATATGTGAAATATACTAGATTTTCTTCCATAACAAAACTCATACAAAATCCCATATTCTACATTAGTTTGTATTCATTTTAGTGTATATTCCATAGTCTATAGTTCATATCCACAAAATGATAATGGTAGCGTTTTATGACTTCTCAATTATCTGACCAAGTCAAGGAGGTTCTGATCCCTCCTTTCATCACTGTTGTGACCAAGTCATATAGGTTCTGTACTTCATTATGATATTCCATAAACATGCGAATTGAATCTATATTATACTTCATTAAGTATATATATATACATATATACATATTTAGTATATCCATCAGTAAAATTAATGACGTAAGAAGAACCACCCCCACCTATTTTATAAATGGATCACATACATCAGTAAGAACAAATCCCAATGGTTATTTGGCTATTTCTCCTTTGCAACTAAAAGGTGATTTTTACATTTTAATTTTTAAACAAGTGTGACAAACATACATGTATAAGTACCCTGATTGATGTATTTTTCATAAACATTTCCCATTAACATGTACTAGCCTGGAGATCCATAGGCAGGTAGGATATTAGTCATTCTCACTGTATTTTTCATTGATTGAAAATATTTTATTTTCTAGTTCAAGTATATATAAAACATTATTAATAAGTTCTATATCATAACATATGTTATCCTTATACATAAAGAAACATTTATTTCCAAACTTTAATTAAAATACCATAGTTTATAAAATTGACACTATGATTATTCTTTTGGTAACAGATGGTATATAATAACAACACTTTAGTTCAATAACTATACAACTAAACAAGTAAATATGATAATCTATCACTGTTAATGATTTAAGTATTGCACCATTTTCTAATCCGATATGTACTTCACCTCTTTCACCTATCTTGAATATAAATTTATGATCCATATGAAGTATCCAATACCAAATTTATGAAAAAAAAATTATGATCCATAAAATTGAATAAACTTGTTTCCTGAATTTGAATAGAAATTTATGATCCATATGAAATATCCAATACCATATTTTTTTAAATAGACAAATTGTATTCATTGAAATATATACTATAAACATAAGTGTCAACTTGCTTATTCTTTCTAACTATGAAATTATTCTTCCAATGAACTTTATTGCCATATGAAAATGAGAATATGTCCTAATTTTTTCTCTACCTATGTATATTTTCTTCTTTAAAAGGTGGTGTATCAGTTTCTTTGACTGAGACTTTCCCCTTCACACTTTATCCTTGACTTTCCTACCGTTGTTCACCATAAGGACCAAAAAGTTGGAATTTTTCATATCCTTAACTTCTTGGTGAAATAAAGATGATAAATATAAAAGTGAATTATGTATTCTATTTATATTATATTTAATAATTAATTTCAATAAACTTTGAGGTAAAGGGAAAATAATGTGATCAGTTTCCAAATATTGGTTTATTTTGAACCCATGGGAATCAGTCATCTCATTGTACATGATCATCTTGAGTACATGAGTTACTTTTTCTAGACTACATATCTAATGATCTTGGGATATCTCATATATTTTATGTAAATCTCACTCCCGGTATATAACTCTTTATGATAATATAAATTTTATAATGTATTTTTCCTCATACATTTCTTACATCTCACTAGACAAAGGTGAAAACATGAAACACTAAGCATATAGTGCATCATCCATATGATTCATGTTTTTATATTCACCCTCATTTCATACTACCTGAGGGTATTTAATAGTTAGTGGCTATTTCAAAACAAAATTTTTCCTCTCTTGGCATAGTTCAATGTGAAAGTTCCTATACAACTCTAGGATGTTATGTCTTGCCCTGATATTCTATTTATTTAATATTGATCACAGTGACAATGAATTGGTTGCGGTTTCCATTTTGATCTAAAAATAACTAAAAATAATAGTAATTTATATTCATTACCAATAGATATTTTCAAATTATTAATATTAAATATCTTTTAATATTTAATCAAATCCTAGTAGGCTTCAACTACTAGATTCAGAATCTCTGTCGCATGATTAGTCTTGGAGAAATGGTCCCTGAAACCTATATTCATGATCTACAATTTATTGATACACCACAACTTAGAGAATTTCATGGTATTCCTTTGACTGATCAACCTCATCAACATGTGGCTTCTTGATATGTGGAGTGGATTCCCATACCCTACAAAAAATTACTTTTCATTGCTCAATGAATCTAGATACATAATAAAAAATAACCCTTTCAAACTCTTTAATATTCATAAACACCCACCATTTATCCATTCTATGGGTCTCCAAATTATCTTTATTATATAAAAGATTCAAAAATTTATTTTCAGTGGTATCATTTTCACTATAAATTTGTGCATCAAAATCCCTCTATCATCATAATGGCCTATTTAGAATATACATTAAAAATTCACTACCTTACTCTCAAATTCATTAATCATCTCAAAATTCCTTGAAATACCCACATTCCACTAGTCCACACCATATGGTCCAATATATCCTCTCCATATAAGAGGGAGATGTTAGAATAAAATTAGGATCATTTCATAAACAACATTTTCTCCTCCTTCCATGTTACATATTTTTATATTGTAGAGAAAAAAAGAAGACTATAAATGATATATATTCTCACTTAATACTATATAGGATAATATATTGGTGGATCAATCTCCACTTCACTCTCTCTATTCCCTTCAATGAAATGATTTTGGTTCCCTTAAGTCTCATTTTTTTGCCATACACATTTCATTAGTTCCATATCTCTACAAAATAAAAACACCAATCATAACAAAATACTTAAATTTTACTTCAATTTAGAAAAGTAATTAATTATTTGTAGTTTATATATGAATTACAATCGATCTATTTAGATGAATCGTTTCCTATCATCAAACACATCCCATTGATTTATAGTTATCATTTTTATTTTTGATAGTATGTTCATGAAAACCTAGATGGTAGAATCAATAAAAAATTCAATAAACAAATTTAAAATTCTCAATTCAATTCAAAATTTGGAATGATCACAGGAATTTTATTATATATAATATTTTTATATTCCAAAATGGTGAATGAACATCCATAAATTCACCCTTAATATATGTAAATTTAATAAACCCCTAAAACAATTTATTTAGAAATTACTTAATTATATATCATGAAAAAATAACAATTCAATCCCATAATTCCATGAAGATTTTGATTTATAATGATGTTATATAGTATTAGAAGAAACATAATTCTCTTATACAAAATTTTTATCCTTGAGTATCATTTCTTTTACTTCCCCATTTTTTAATGCCACACCTTGGCTCAATCATTCTAATGAGGTGAAACAACGCATGGCCTTTAGTGAAATACATTATCATTATAGATATGATACTAGTGATGTAGGTATTATATATAACTTGGGGAGTGATTTTACTACTAATGGATTATCATAATTAAATAAACTTAAATATATTTTTAGTCGCATATTGTAGAAATAGTACCAAACTTCATTAGTAAACTTTCAAAAAGACTTTAAAAATACCACACATGGAATGAAACCAAAATAGATAAAATTCATGTATTGAGTAAAATTTTATCAATTTAATATATAATATATTATTAAAACATGTGTAGAGAATTATAACATCTAAATAAGACTCAAAATTCCCCATAAAGAATCATAAAGGTTTGAGGAACCTTTACTTGGCGATATCAGGGCATTTCCCATTCATCCAAGAACATAAATAGAGTATACACATTCACTATATTTGAAAGTCCATGATGTGAAAATTATTCCATAATAGGACACCCCTAGGGATCCCATGAATTTATTAGATCATATCATGCTTCTATATGCATGGTAAAATTTAATACTATAAATTTAACAAAATAAATTATTATATAAAAAAATCATCATGATCTAACCAAAAAACCTTGAAACTATTTTTAACATTTTTTATAAATACTACTAGAATGCCATTATATCTATTCTTTGATGGATTATGAAGTGACATGGGAGACCCTCGATGAGGTGGGTTAGGTTAGGCATAATGGTTGATTATGGTGGGTTTGGACTCTTACAGAATCATTGAAATTGGGTCATTTTTATTCTTAATAGAAAATCACAACGGTTACCTCATCCATAACTAGTTATAGACCTACTTTCCAAAGGCATGTGTTCAGTTGGGAGTTTAGGCCTAATGACACTTAGGGACTTGCATTATCTTAGAGAATGGGAGGTCGGGCTCATCACACCCCAATGAGGGGAATTGTTTCATACTCTGGGACATTCTTATAGATTTATGACATGTTCATGAATCTCTTCCTAATCCCAATTCTCAACCAATAACCCTAAAAAATGAATATAGGTTAATTCTTATTATATGAAAAATAAAATGAATCTCATTGATGAACAAAAGAAAGATAATATCACTAATGTATCCATATGTATATATATATATGGTTCTTCATCCATTTCCCTAATGATGGGTAAATTATTTATATACTAAAGTCATATAACTAGATCATTTGAAATATAATTCCATAAAGGAGGCATTTTAACATTTCTAGGAAGGGATTGTGACATTATAAGGCATCCTATGTACCCTGGTCAATGCAGGAATCAAGACCCACATAATTTGTTAAGCCCATGTAGTTTAACATCATATAGAGAGGTAATATTTGTGGGTATTATGCAACCAAATATTTGATCTCAAGTCTTCAAGATAAGTCCTATGTATCCTGGTTATAGTAGGAATCAGGGTTATTATAGTTTGATCACACCATTATGATTGAACACAAGGAAGATACCCTTATATGAAGGGTGTTCATATCATTCAACTCATCAGGGTAAAAAGATTATATTGCCCTAGATTATGGGGATTGATGATGCCAATGTGGTATTCATCTCATTTACCTAAGCTCACGTGAGAAATTATCAGTGTGAGAAACATGGAATAACAAGTGATCAAACTCATAAAATATGAGTGTGGAGGTTTGTGTATTAGGTAGACCCTTTATAATTTTAATATAGTGTTTCATCCTCAGGGAAGCGTGCTATATATTTTAATTATGGTAGAAATTAGAGTCATCGTAGTTCTGTTATTTCTCACTCTACCGAGTGATGAGGAAGAATGATCTGCCCATGGGAATGATTGGGTCATGATGGTTGAAATGCTGGAGTTATGGAGATTATATTTAAATGTATATTTTATTTGATCTTGGGCCTTAGGAAGGAATCCTACATATCATAGTTATTTTAGGAATCATATTTCCTATAGTTCAATTGATTGGGTCTTACCTCTGACATTTACCAGAAGTGATCAGGGCTTACACACTAATGTTTCTCTATAATGATCGGGGATTACACACTAACATTTCCCTGTAGTGATTAGGGCTTACACACTAACATTTCCCAGTAGTGATCCTGTCTTGCACATTGATTTTTCCCTATAGTGACCATGGATTACACATTGATGTTCTCCTATAGCAATTGGGATTTACACACTGACATTGCCCTATCCTTTGTAGAGGATTATGACATAAATGATATGATTATTTCATATCTTTAAGCCCATGTGAGATGTGATCTATGTGAGAAATAATGGGTGGAAAATGATTAGTATCATAGATTATGGGTGGTGGACATATGTATTAAGATGACCCTACGGATGTTTCATATAGAGATAGAGCCTTAGAAAGGTTTCCTTTGTATCCTATTTATGATAGGAATAAAAGTTATCAAAGTTCATTTAATTACGTATTATAGTCTGAGGATTCCCTTATAATTAGGGATCACAAACAAAGGATGTATAGGGTCATGGGATCCTAGGATTCCCTTATGGCCTCGATCATTTTCCCACATGACATGCATTGATTTTTTGCTCAACATGCCTTGGTTTTCTCACTGACATTTTAGAGAATGTATGACTAACATATTAAAAGGAAATCATGTTATCTAGTTCACTCATCTCTGGGACTTCACGTATCCTGGATGGAATGTCTATGGTTTGTTGCATGATTATGGTTGTATTGTTTGGAGTAAATAACACTACCTAGATTGTTTATCCTAGAATCCACCACATGACCTCAATTATCTTGTCTATACGGTTTCACATGATCCAACTGAATTTTCCTGGTGTCATCATGAGAGTAGTCTGACACATATTAAGGGTGTTTCAAGAGTCAATGAGAGATCTCTCAAAGGGAATAACATGTCCTAGATTACATGTCTGGAGGGCATCATGAAACCTAGTTGGTATGTCTGAAAGGAACTACTAGAGCTAGTTGAGATGCCCAGATGCTACCACAAGACTTGGATGACAAGAACCGGTGCCATTATATAAGTCATGTGACATTTATGAAGAGAATTTAAATTCTATGATGGTGAGTCCAGTGGGTTTTATGAGATCCAGGTGGTGTTCTCAGAGAGAATAATGTGACATTATTTGACATATGTAGAGGACTTCATATGACCCAGATAGTGTATCAAAAGAGTATCGTGAGTTCTAAGAGACTTTGCCTAGTGTTTTCGCATGTCATGGATGGTTCACGTGATGTGAATGAGGTTCAGAAACCATTTTCACTTCATTATTCCACCTATAATATTAGTTCTAGAAATTATATTGAAAATTACTTTGGTTTATTTAGTGTTAGTTTACTTTAGGTCTCGTTTGATCTAGAAAGTGGGAATGATTTCCTTCTCTTTTATTTTTATAATTCCTTCATGTGATCTATAAGTGATCACATAAAGCACCTCTACATGTTTAATGGTATCTCCAGATGTTTACCATAATCTTACCTAACGGGGAACATGTTGGTCATGATATCCACCACTTCGAGAAATCCTCTCTTGCACTAATTCATCTAAATGTTAAAAATAATTTTCTCCCAAGAGTCCATTGGTTTATTTTTCATGTTGGTTTGGGGGATTATAGACCTCTTCTTCTTAGTTTTTCACCATTTTTCATGGTTTATATCGCATAAATTCAGGATGGAGGTGGCAAAGGGCTTTGTCACCATGTATCTTCACAAGTCACTATCATAGGTCTTTCCAGAGGCATCACCTAATTTTCAGCGACTGTAAGTCCCTCCCATTAACATTTTCTTTGTTGGATTATTTAAAATTTATGGGGAATAGTTTAATTATACAGGTATTCCAGGGGAATTCCTTGTTGTCACGTCGATATGTCTAAGGGACTTCTTGAGATCCGGGTACCTGTTGAAATGAATGACAATGATATTGGGTGACTTGTCTGGGACTTTCCATAACACACTAATTTCTTATCAAGGGGCATTTGGGTGATCCAGATGACTTTTCTAGATGTGTTTTAAGACTATGTTGTGGACTTCCTTAGTGAAACACAAGAATTTTTTGACAATGAGAGGCTTGCGCCTCATCCCTATTTTAGTTCCATTGTTTTATTTTACAAAGGATAAGGGTTATACAAGATAACACGAGTATCATAAAAGACAATTAATCTACCTCCATGTGATATATTGTGTGAACCAAAAAGGTCATATAGGGGTGCACAAGTATCTCATGGAAAAACCCATATGTATTTCCCCAGTGAGCTAGGGGTGAATGGTTTCCTAGAAATACTCAAGGATATTATCATGATGAGGATAAAATGATACTAAAATTTTGTGAGATGAGGTGTACATGTTATTGTGGTCTAGAAATGTCTTTTGGGATGCTAGGGGTGCATCACATGTCATTCAACATTCGCGAGAGGCTCCTGACTTCTCCCCATTTATTTCCATTTTTTTATTTTAAAAAGGATTTGGGGTATTTAAAAATTTATTGGATGTCGTCAAGGATAACTATAATTCCCATCAGTGATATGTTTCATGATCATTTAAACCACAATATACCTCCATCTATTTAACATTTCGCTATATTTTATAAGGAATTTCAGATATATTATTAGGTACTCACCGATGTAAAAATACATGGCTTGTGGGAGCTTATCTGGATACCACTGCACCACCACTAGTTGTCTAGAGTGATTTTGAAAAAATAAAGGGGGATTGTTGAAAAGGGTTCTGTCAGATCCACTATAGGTTATGTACTACATGTGAAGTCTTCTTATGACCTCATGATAGTCATGTGATCACGAGTCTCTTAGATACTTTCTCAATCCATGGGTCTTGACCACCTTATTATTATTTTGTTTTTACATGGAGTAAAATACCCATATACATGTCTTTTTTAAATTATGAACTTTTCAATTCTCATTTGGTATGAATAAACAAATTACACCCCCTCAAAATAAATATTCATATAGACAAGTGATCAGTTCTGAGTAATGTGAAAATATTCCTGAGTCTTTGGGGGTGTCGCTAACTGGTGTATTGGGAAACATTTGGTCTACTGGGCGACGTTTGGTATTCCATGAGATTCCCTATATATAAATAGGTATAGATAATTTTATTTCACCTACTATTTGTCCTTTTGAGTGGTCTTATGTTACCTCTATTGCACAAATCTATCACAAGACCATTCCACATGTCCAGTTTGTGAGCCTTCACCATGAGCACATTTCACGAGAACTCATTCATAATATATCATTTTCTCATGTTCCTATTTCATCCATCTACAAACCATCCTTAAATAATTGATTGAAAATTATTCAAGAGGATTTAAATTTTCATGAGGGTTTTTCATTATTCGATGGCTTGTCCATATGATCGATTGATTATCATGCGATTTGCATGACCATTTCTAGGTCATGTGATCACTAGTCTCCAAAGGGATCATGAAATTGCGCAATTCCCTACGGGATTATGTGGCCCATGATACCATTAGTGGTTAAGAAACTATCAAACTCTTTATGTTATTTTAGAACCCCTTTATAAATAATGTGATGCACATGATGTTACCGGTCTATGCCTTTTCATTTACAAGATTTTATTTTATCCATCTGACATATGCCACCTAATCTTATTCAGATGGCTTCTAGTTCTTGAAATGGTTTCTCAGTTACAACTAATCAGGGGTCCATGATTTCAATAAATCATAATTTTGATCCCTAATATCATGTATACATTGATAAAAAGATATTTAAGAGTTTATTCGCATCTGAACTTTAGAATAATCCCTTATCTCACTGAATCCCTTTGTATTATTTTGGTATACTCAAAGATGATACCATATACCCTCCAGATTCTAACCTTCCAACTCACTAGGTGTCAAATTATTTTAACTATTTTCAAACAATAATTTCAAATAATGGACAACCAATCAAAACTCAGTGTTAGGAACTATCTTATATATTTTCAAACTCACCCTTGGGTCTAGATGGCCATGATTTTTGTCATCATCCCATCACTTAGAACTATTCAATTATATTTTCATCCACTCCAAATAATTCTAATAGAGGTTGGAGTCTGAAATGGGATCTTTATATGGGTAAAAATTTCTTTGATGAATGGGAAAGGTTGTTCTAGGTTAAACAAAGATTCTTGTAGTTTGTAGATCATTTATACAGGGTTTATCATTTTGATGCCAATGGATTTCTTAATTTATCATCTAACACTAGCCCAATCTCCTTCGAGAGATGATAAGTGATTAGTGTCCAAAAAATAACACTTTCTATCTGTCCAATGATAAAGTGGGCATCAGCCTATGGGAAACCATCCAATTGGTATTTCATTCCCCTCTTGGAGAGATGTATGATGAGTTTCTCCCGGTTGTGAATTTTTGGGATGATCCCTCACAGACCACCATTTTGGAGAAGAAAATTATTACCATAGTGATGGAGAAACTGAGGAAAGATATGAAGATGCCCTCATTCATTTCATTTAAGGGTTATATTAATATATTTTTCTACTGTAGTAGGGTCAATATGACTAGTATATTCTCTCTTTGGTGCCCTTATCAGAGGGTCTACGACAGTTCTGGATCATATTGGGCCATTTTGGAAGTATGGGGAAATACCTCATGGGGAAACCGAGTGAACCCAAATATGTCCACTAACCTTAGGGTATCAGTTTTTATGGCCACGTTTTTTATTGGATGGATTTTCTTGGTAGAGTATACGAATTAAATGATTCGTGTTAGCACATTGTTTATGGTGACACAACTTGTAGGAGGAAATCAAATCAAATTGAAAATGTCATTTCGTACATAAATTTATCAAATCCTACTCAATATTAAACAAGGTAGCACCCCTTATTGGATTAGCGGTCCTATCCAGTTTCTGTTTGGCTAGATAGGGGATAATTTTCATTATAATGAATACTACAATGCTTCTAGGATACGTGACACCCAATACCATCTCATATTATTGATCATCTAGGGGTCCAAGCCATGTATCTAAGGCATGTTGATGATAAAGATAGGTATATATAATATGATAACATTTATTTTACACCCTATCATGCACTGGTTAGGTCGACTATTGATAATGACAGTGGTTATCTTAATCAATGGTCTTATATGAAATCCCTTCGAGATGACGTCCTTTTATCTAGAGTGGATGAGATAATCATATGCGATCCTTATACACAAAATCAGTTAAATCATCAATTTGGATGTATCTAGGGGTCTCCCCATTCCCTTTTATGGTGTACGAGGATAATGACATCATATGGTCATCTATTGGTTTTGGAGGATGATGGAAAATAAATATTTTGAGGCTGATATCACACTCAATCTTGCTGATTATGTCAACTTCCTTACCCAATATTATTCCCAGGCTTGGGTAGAAGATTATTCAGATGGTGTTCTAGGCCAGCTGGTTCATCATGTGGATTGGACTTTCACCTCTCCAACCCCTTTTTCTATGGTGATGATGGAATTTATTAAAGACCTAGGCAATAAGTCAGGGAATAAACCTAATTCTAGTTATTATTAACCTCACAATGGATAAAATTATTTTAGGAGGTTATTCCTACATCACAGGATACATAGGATACATATATCGAGAGGAGAATATGAGGCCTCTCCTTCCACTTCCCAACTAGCTCGACTGGCTACACCTCCTCCTGTCATCCCTACTTCATCAGTTATAGAATCTCTGATGAAACATAAGATGACATGGAAATAGATCCATTCCTTGATTACTAAGACTCCTTTATAAAAATTTTATGATCAAGTGGATCATCTCCATAAGCTATTTCACAACATGGTGGAAGTTGGATTTGATTGGAAACCATTGTATGATATCATGAAGTAGATAATATTGACTTGGTTAGATGAGGCCACATGTGAAAGAGATTTTCATGATCTTGTAGATTTGAATTCCCTTGATAGGATCTTGAGGGAAATGTTGGGGGCATTGGAGTAGGGTCTTCAAGTGATTTATGAACTGCAACTCAGATGGATGCATGGTCTGTATAGTTATGGAGATGTGAACAGATCACTTCCCGTCTAAATTTTATCCTTTGAACATCATCATTATCATTGGAAAAAGATCCAAAAAGGGTCAAAAAGTTTAATACAGTGGTTGAGACACTTTTTCCTAGGGTAGAAGCGCAATGGGCGGAGATAGTGGGACTCTAGAATTCCATAGATGATCTTATAAACTCTTACCGACCTTGCCAGTGTAGCCAATTGAATTCTATCATAGTTTAACCTTATTAATTAATTCTATTTTATACAATAATTTTGTGAGTATCTAAAATATAAAGGTTCCTCCCCCTTTTTTCACACTATAAATGAATGAATTTTATAAACTTCCCATATTTCCTTCCAGTTTCATTTCATCCATGATATGCATCGTATTTTATTGCACTAATATTATGTGAATCTCCAATGATTCCCATCCTTTTCAGAACATTTAATCACAATATATTTTTTTCTAGAATTTCTCATGAATGCCCAATAACATGATGTTCCTTGCTGAAAAATCATCTCTAGATATCTTGAAATATTTTTATTTGTAGAAGGATCATTTGGGTATAATATAAGTCATAGAGGGAGAGTTATCTTATGGTTTCCCAATTCAATATTCTTGGATAGAAGATCATGAGTTTCCTAGGGCCACATGGTGGGCATTACAATCTTTTATAGTCTAAATCACAACTATGATTTAGTTTTGGGTCTTCTTTCTCAGACCTTTATATGGATTTAGTTTAGGGTATTTTAGATTACACCATGATATTTATTTAGTTTGGGGTATTTTCTTCTTACCTTGATATTTCTATATTTTAGTGTATCTTAGCTTGGACCTTAATATTGTTTTTGTTCTAGGTATTTTAGATCAGACCTTGATATTTCTTTAGTTTAGGGTTTTTAGCTCAAAAACATGATATTTATTTGGTGTAGAGACTTTTAGGTTATATGTTGATATTGATTTAGTTTATTATCTATTAGATTAGACCTTTTTATTGCTTTAGTTTAGGGTTATTTATATATGGATGTGGATATTGATTTAGTTTATGGACTGCCAGGTTGGACCTTATCAATGATCATGGTATCTGGTGTAGTCATGGCATAGACAAATTAAAACAAACTAAGGTGATGGTTTATTCTATGGATTTGTGAGGGTTCACAAAGATTGTAAATATTTGTTTTGTAGAGTGATGAATTTTGTTGATGGTCATAGGTGCCTATGAAAAAGCCATGGACATGTATTCATATCCAAGAAAAAGTTCCTTGAAGTCGATTATCTTTTTTAGAGGACATAAATGATATGTAGAGATAATATCAGTTGGATTGAGAAATACTATGGATTCTAGGTCTAACTAAATAGTTGGAATATGGATGATGTAAATCATTACCCATAAATTTTAATTTGTGAGTATGATATGGGGCATACATGATGGTTATGTACCATGACATTCAGAGATTCCAGGCTTCTCTATGGTGTTTCTAGAGCACACAAGGTTTAAAGATCCTTTCTAGAAAGGAGGAGATGCCTTCAGTTGGTGGGTATGATACCTTGTTAATTATTAGTATGGTCATGAAAAATATGATTTCCACTCCTCTTTGAGGAACATGAAATATTTTTTAAGACTCAAACATCCAGATGATGAGTTTGGGAATGGGAGGAAAGCTATTGAAGCAGGATTTTGGAACACTTATTAATTTCAACTCTTAATTATAAATCTAAAACCCTAATACCTATGGATTTTTATCATTAAGTGTGGTCCATAAAAGGATTGGGAAAGAAGAATCTTAACATGGACTTGATAAAGGGTATGAAACATGGTGATGTAACTTCGAGGATGTCGAATCGACATGGAAAGTTTGTTATGGGAATTTTAAATCATTACCCAAAGTGATCATATAAGAATAATGATGTTTTATATCCATACTGGGAGAGGTTAAAATCACACTATGGTGTTGAGTACTTCCATAGTGGTGTTAGGGATCATAAGGATTGTAAATCCCTTTTTTCCAAGTGACAAATTTGGTTGACAACCATAGGTGCCTATGCAGGAGCCATGGACATGCATGCATAGTCATGTAAATGTTCCATGAAGTTGGTTATATTTTATAGGGGCCATAAAAGGTTGTTATGATCCATGGAAACAAATAATGAACTGTGATTTGAAAAAATTGTAAGATCCAAGAAGTGTTTGATCAACCTAAAACTTGTTCCACCACCTAGTGAACACAATCTCATGGCGAGGATATGAAAAAAAACATTAATCTATCTTTTTCCAGAATTAGGGATTCCAAATAGCATATATTTACTTTTACTAGGGTTACTGATTAGACCCTATAAGGTTTTATTCCTTGTTTATTTACACCCAAAATTTTCCTATACTCAAAATGTGAATAGTTTAGTGAGAAAATAAATGACTTTTTCTTAGACCACCCTTGGGGTGTTTTCATCCTGACATATTTTGTGTATCTTTAACTAGTGGTTTAAGGTCGTGTTATTTGGAACATTATTGGATAGATATTTTGGTCACATGACTTTTACAAGAGTGCAGGAATTTTATAGTCATGTTGCACATTGACCGAATATGTGGGATGATACTCCAGATCCAAATTAGGATACCTAGGGTCAGGAGTACCCCATCGTCCATCTGAGAGGGATATGAAAATATTGTAAATCATTTTTTGTGGTTCCTAGGTCACCAGTGATTATATGTTACATTTATAATGATAGTGGTTTAGATCAAACTAGATTGTTGAGTTTTTCCACAATGGTGTCAAGGCTAATAAGGATTGGATTGTCCTTTTTGTAGAGTGATGTATTTGGTTGAAGGACTAGGTGAATATGTATGAGCCATGGGAATATATGCATAGTCAATAAAATGTTCCCTTAAAGTTAGATATCATTTCCTCGAGCTATTAAATATTTTTGTAAAACTAAGGTGCTCGAGGCATGATGTATGGTTTATAGATTGTGGTTCTTTGAAAGACGAGGGATTCACCCCGTACTTGGATTGACCAGGGTAGGTTTATTATAGTCCTTTGATAAGTAATGTAAAATTGTTGATGGTATTAATAGTTTGTAATCATGTAGTGTGGATGTGTTGTCTTCCATGATGTTTAATGTCATGTGGTAAGGATGTGTTCTGTGCATTTTTATTGTCAGGTGGTAAGAAAATTTTCCATGAAGTTTAACATCACGGGATAATGAAGTTCTTCTGTAAAGTTTAACATCATGTAGTAAGGATTTTTGAACCAACATGAAAATGAGTAATGTGGCTGGACCTAGGGATATAAATATGAGGGTCACTATGTATCTTATTTCAATAGATATCAATACATATGTAGTTCTTGAAATTCTATATAGTTTAGCATCATGTGGTGAGGACAAATATAAATCTATGAGAAAGATAATAAATGTTGTGGATGGGACCAAGGGTGGAATTTTGTGTGTCGCTACACATCACATGAGGATGAGAATCAAGAAACCCATAGTTCTTAACATGGAACACTTCTTGTAGGTCCGAAACATATGCAAAGGTGGGAATCATTTTTGTTGATTATTATAGCTGGTCCCAATATTGGTTTTCAAGGAATCACTATGTATCCTATGATTAAAAGAATCAGGACACATGTAGTTCCAAAGGAATCATGTAGTTTAACATCATGTTTCAAAGATGAATATGGATCGATGTGAAAAATAGCGAAGTTGTGGATGGAATCTTGGGTGGAATAAGTACTCCACATTTTGGGAATTGCTACATATCTCATGAAAAAATGAAAATCAATATATATGTAGTTCGTGAAGAACTATGAAATTTAACATCATGTGGAAAGGAACTGGTCTCACCAATGTAAATAGGGATACAGTGGATGGATATGTGGTAGAAGACCAACCCCAACTATAGTGGTCCACTTAGGTGAGGTCCATAGGAGTGTGAAGTTTTAAGTCATACTAAGGATGTCAATCATGCAGTTTTACATTATGTGGGAATGAATCATGGTTTGAATTTAAGGTCTTGCTTTCAGGACTAAGATGAGCCTATCAAAAGCTGTCATTCCTTTCTTTGGTGGAAAACCCATTACCAAAACTCCTAAGACCATGTGATCCATTCTTGGTGTGAGAAACAAGGAATTAGGAAGGGTATCTCTCACCATGAAGACGAACTTAATAGAAGGATAGGGGAATTTTATAGCATGTGGTAGATAGAACAAGATACAGGATCAATGAGTGTCAACATATGTCATTGGAATGAGAATCAAGACATACATTATTCTAGAATACATGTTCAATTTAACATCATTTGGTAAGTACATGGATCACTCGATGTGAAGAAACAAAAATATTATGGATCCGTGCAGTTTTATGTCAGGAGGTAAAGATGAGGGTCACGATACATGGAAGATCATTACAACTAGGGCCAAAATTAATTATTTCAAATTCAATATGTATCCTATGTGTAATGGAATCAAGAAATACATAGTTCCCTAGGAACTGTACAGTTTAACGTCATGCAATGATGGAGTGGGTCATCCGATGTGAATGAAGTTGGATGTCATGGAACCATACTATTTATCACGTCCTAAGAACTAGAGATGTTTTTTAGTTCGACATATTACTTATATGATTCCTACATATTATTTAACATCATGTGTATATGATGAGATCATTTAGTTTAATTTCATTTAACTAGAATGAATTGGTATAGTTTAACATCATGTAACCAAGATGAACTTATACAGTTTTAACATCATGTAACTAGGATGAACATATAAAGTTTAACATCATGTAACCAGGAAGAACTTGTAAATTTTAACATCATGTAAACATGACTAAGGGAAGGACTTACACTGATGTGGATGACCATGGTGACAAATATGTGAATTATTTCTTGAAAAATCTCATGTTGGTGGGTGGTGTGACATGCTCCCTATCCATTGTGGCCAATGAGCAAGCTCCCTTATGATAGACCTTATGTACAATTTAAGGTACCTTCCATTTTCCTTCTAGATTTGGGGGATTCTTTCCTAGTATTATTGGGGATCTATGGACAAGCAGTATTTACCCTTAGAATAATGAGTGTAGGTGAACCATTTTTTAATGGAACTTGCAATCACATTCTAATGAAATTAAAGGTTGTTTAGTGTGTTCAACCTATTCTCATTAAACCACTCCAATTTTTTTTCCACATTTGAAATTACTCATCATATAAGATTTGTCTAAAAATGGTAATTCGAAGTGATGGAATATTTAATTCAATGGGAATCATTTCCTTGGTCCCATACACCAATGAGTTTTTCATTTCTTGCATAGTAGTATGCATTGCGGTATAGTAGGCCCAGAGAGCATGAAGGATTCTATCTAGGAAATAATTTTTATCATCGTTCAAAATCATCTGGATTATATTCTTCCAAGTATTATTGAAGGAATTTATCTATCCATTTCCCTTTATATGATATAGATGTGAATGATTGGACTCGATATTGTACTCCTGGTATAATATCTTCAACTTAGTAAGAAAGAAGTTAGTGTCATTTTCTGTAAATATTTCGGGAGGTACTTTGAACTAGGTAATGATATGGGACTTTTGGAATCTGATGATTTTATTTTTAATGAAGTATTTGAGTGGTATTTCCTCTTCCCAATTTAAAGATAAGTCAGTGGTAGTGAGTATGTAGTTGAGCTGCTTAGCCGTGGCTAGGGGATATGGCCAAACAACATCCATTACCCAAATGACAAAATTCTAGGAATATTTAGCTATATTTAGAAATTTCAGGGGTTGATGGAGAATTTTTCCTGAATATGGCGTGAAATACATCTCTTGTTTAATTCCATGCATTCGGGTATCATGGATTTATAGTATTATCCAAACCTTCTGATTTGGTTGGAGATCCTAGTCCCAGATTGACGGTGCCACAAGAGCCTATATGGAACTATTCCATGATAATGGGAATCTATCCTTATACAATGCATCTAAAGAGGGTTCCATCAAATCCCTACTATAGAGGGGTTTCTTTTCATTTGAACCATTCTTCAAGGTAAAATTTATTTCATTGGACTAAATTTGTTCCCTTTCAGCTCAATCTATTGGAAGAGTCTTGTTTTAGAGATAACTAATTATGGGACCCATAGATCAAGGAATATTCATTTTTTTCATCATGATTTGAGTTGGTGGTGACCTAAATGATATCATCCATATCACAAATGACAATATTTGTGACCATTCTTTGATGTGTGATATGAAATATTTGTTTTTTTTTATAATTAGGGTTCGATAGGATGGTGGATGTATTAGATAATGTATCGATGAAAGTATTATATGATCGAGAAATGTGTTGTAATGTCGGATCAAAAGGGTACTCTTCCATCGATCCCCTAACATAGACATTAATAGGGTCTTGTTATTCTTATTTTGATAGAATATAGTCCATTGATCTTCTTTAACACTAGCTAAGAGTCCCCTTTGATATTTTGGTAGGATATTTACAAATTTAGGTCAAGTTCCATCCTAACGATGAGGGATTGGTGTTCTTCATCATTATTCATGAAACCTTCATATAGTGATAATGTGTAGGAAAAAATTACTTTGTTAGGAGATACAAATAGAACCCCTAATCCCACCTGAATGAGATTTTGGTATTTATCCACTTACCAACAAGACTTTAGGAGGTTCCATAAAAATTAATCTCCCATTTCTAGGGAGTGTCATAGGCATAAAATAACTCCTCATACAGAATCTCTATGTCCAATGAAGTATTTTTTTGGGTTATTATTTGTTGAAAGTAAATCCTCCAAGTATTTCTCTTTCACCAATTTCTGTGATTCAAATAGAATTTTGTATCATTGAAGAATAACTTCCCATAGAGCTAGGAAACCAGTAAACATATGATTTCCAAGGATTTACTTTATTTAATAAATATGAGAGACAATATGGAAATTGTAGGTCTTAAATTAATTCCTGATCCTTTTCAATGTGAAGATGAGTGTAAGGATGTTCTAACGGACATATCTGTATCATGTTTTGGTACCTTTCATAGTCTGGATGAGGTAGTAGAGACTGTTATCACTCCAAAAATAATTTTGCTTTTTGAATAGGGATCCTAGGTAGTGTTCAATAGAGACCACAGATAATATGAGTGTCCTCCCTTTAATTTAAGGCATCTGAACTAGTGGGTGTAGAAGATACTACCTGAGACTTTCAAATTCTTATTTTTAGTCATCGTCCCACAGATATGTGACTCACTTATTCATTATCCTAGAGAAGTGAAGCTATTTTATAACCAGTTTGGAAATGAATCATCATATGTAAGAAAGATTACCTTGGATCCCCTTTAGTTCCTTGAGACTCACGGTGTGTGACATTGCAAAGATAACACTTGTCTTCTATGGGTCAACCTCGATGCCATAGTGGCATACTACAAAGCCATGGAACTTCCATGATGTCACTCCAAAGTGAATTTTTTAAGATCCTTCTTTAGAATATGATGTCACAACTTTTCAATGACTGTTTTATGATCCATGAAGTGATAACATCTCTATTAGGATTTAACTACCATGTAATCGACATAAGATTCAACCATCTTTCCCAGAAGTGTCTTAAAGATTGGATGCATGGTATGTTGATATGTGTAGTCAATGTTATTTAGGAAAAAAGGCATAACAAGACAACATAAGATATCTTGAGGTGTTCTGAAGGTAGTGGATTCGTCATCTTCAGGGGCTATCTATATCAGATTATACCCTGAGTACCCATCCATGAAGGAAAGGGCTTAAATGCCCATAGTTTCATCGATCAAGAGTTTTGTGATTGGAAATGGGAAATTTTATTTTAGGAAGTTCTAATTAATGTCTCTAAAACTATTCGTGACCAAAATCTACCCATTATTATTCTTGACACTGAAAATGTTTTCAATCCATCTTAGGTATTTACCTTATTGGAAAAAGTTAGATTTGATAAAATTTTTGACTTCACCTCTAAATTGGTGTCATTAGAGGGGTTCATTATTCTAGCTTCTTGCGTGAATCATTTAAGTTCATTAGGTAGTCCAAGATGGTGCATAACAACATTTGGATTCAATCAAATAATTTATATGTAATTAAAAGAGAAAAAGTTTATATGTTTCTTTAGAAATGTGATATACATATATTCTTCTTTGAGGATCATGGAGAAACCAATAAAAGTGGGATATGAGTCTTCTTTTACCCCCATATTTATTTCTCCAATCTCATCAATTGTGGTGGAGACACTGTCTAAAAATATGATAGCGGTTTTCCTAAGGTCTTCCTCATCTTCTTCCATATATGGTTCTATAGACACATATCTAAGAGAATTCAGAAATCTAACGGCATATTCTTCACTATAATGGTGATAGAGTCCATTAGAAGAGACATTACCATACCCTATAGCTTGATTCATTGCAGATAGATTTTAGAAACTATTTTCTTTACACTATCACTGGGGATAGAAGGGGCTCAGACCTACCGGGTTATGTCTATCAGCCTGATAATATTTATGAGGATCACGTAGTCATTGTTGAGTGTACTCCAGTTATTCATAGGGGTGGTCACCAGGCCATTGGGGGATGAAACCTATGTATCATCATCCACCATTTGTTACTTTCCTACCCTTTTTTAGAAATCCACTTCAACATATGTGCCTTAGTAAGTCTCCAAGGGGCAGTTGTAACCAAGAAATATGGAAACATTTCTTTTAAGATGGTACTAAAAACATTGATGGAATGTTGAAGGTACCGAAAAGTGGCTATGGATCCAGGGCCTTACAAGAAGGAAATTGTATGTGGTGTCTTACTGGATAACTATAAACTCAACATTAGATGTGAGATCCCCAAACTAAGCTTCATGTTTGATCTTCCCAAGAGGTCTTTTCTCATGTAAAACAATTGGGTGAGGTTGATCATTGGAAGGTTCTAGGATGCCTCTAAGACTTTTTGAGCCTAATGTAATGCTTTCCCATGAGTCTCAGCTATACATACATATATATATATATATATATATTTGGGATATGACTAGAATATTAGGTACAACCACATCTGTGTTGTCCATTGTATCCTCAATTCCGACACATGTTCCCCCCTATTCTCTAGTTATATGCAACAAACTCATATTTTGAGGCATGTTCGTCATCAAATAAGGGGTACACCAAGTGTAAATCTTTGAGAAAAACAAATATGATCTATTCATCTAATGAGGATTTTATTTTGTGGGGGTGGTTCGCATGCTGGAGATGTTGTATGAAGAAGTCTACAAGAGTCAATGTTTTCTTTGGAGTAGAATATGGTTCTTCCTCTTCTGTTTATTCCTACTTATAGTGGTCACATCCACCATTGAGAGGAATATTTGATGTTTCCCCTTGGGAGGTAAAGGTATTTTAGGTCTATGAAATTGTGCTGCTAGTCTGTCTTGAGCTCGATAAACTGTCTCATGATTCATCCAGTTATTGAACTTTTGCTCTCGGTTGGACATAACTTTTTACCAATGACTCTTTTCTTATAACTAGAAAACAATTACATAGGCTACCTACTATAAAAAGTTATCAAACACCACATCTACAAAATTGACCATGCCTTGAAGGAATCCTTTTAAGATGAAGAAGTCCGGGATGTTATGACAGAAACATCTATGGAAAGTGAAGTATTTGGGATAGTTAGTGAGTTTAACCTCCTCGGGTCTCCTAGGTAGCGGTAGTGTGAGTGGTTTTTATCCATGGCTAACAATAAATAATTAGGGAATTTTTCATTTTTAAAGGAGTATCTATTATTCATTTGTTCCTCAAATCTTGGGTGACCTATATTTCTCTGCGCTTCTACATGAGGGTGATTATGTGGTTTTCAACACTCAGCAGAAGGTACTGGGTGGTTCAGGACCTACCTATTTTCTTAGATAGAAACCACTACATTTTTGAGAGTGACAGTCAAATATTATTATCTTCTTAGACTCATTTAATGTTTTGAGGTAATGAGTTGAGATTTGGATTTGGTTTACTTAATGGAGTTTTAGAGACATTGTTCCACTTTTTAAAAAAACAAAGAACCCACCTAGATACTTTATTGGGATTAGAGGTTCCTATAACTCCTCATAGAGATTTTCTGTAAAGAGGACTAATAGTTTCTACAATGAGAGAGGGATTGTGAGTGAATAGGTTAAACCATTCCATATAACTATAAAGTCATACACCCTCTAGTTTTTGTTTTTCTTATAGTTTTTTAGGTCAGAGATCTTCATTTTTCTCTGTGTAGAACTAAATTGTTAAAGGAACTAATGACATAGGTCTTCCCATCTAGCGACTAATTCTGCTGGCAGGATTTTACACTAAATAAAGGCTAGGCCTATTAGAGAGTATACAAAACACATTAACTTTATTACCTCTTATTGATCTCGAGGGACCATAATCGACCCACATTGGGATATCAATTGTGTGACATATTTTTCTGGGTCATCCGCATAGTCAAAGTTAGAGAAGGTTGGATTTACAAAATTTGGTGGGGGAATAGTGTAATCTTCCAATTTTGGATATGGCTTTCTCTCAAGCTACACAGGTGCACGTTTCCCTTCAATGGATTCCATTTGAGTAGGAAAGGACTAGATGATATTATTAAACTCTATGAGGACTACTGTATGAGCCATCTCCCATCTATAAGGACCAGGAATGGGTTGATGAGGGCGATCCACCATTATTTCCCACTGATTTTTTATTTATCCTAGGACTAAATAATATTATCTAATGGGGGAGAGGTATTCATCGCAATAGAGTGAAGTCACAATAATTTTTGACTTCCTCATTTATGTAGACTGGCTTCCTAGATCCAGATCCTATATGATACTCAGATACCACTTTTACTGGAAGATCAACTTCAAGAGTGAGAATATTAATCTATGCATGCATATGGTACTTAATGGGAATATATCCTCTAAGTAGCTCATAATTGAGTTGTCTGAGAGCTTTTATCTCACTCTTGTATTTTGAAAAATATTATTCTATGGGTGGAACCTCAAGTTTTTAGATGGAAAATGGGATATTTTCATGCCTTTAACTTTATCTTTGGCATTGTTACACCATGGGGGTGGCAAATTGGTATTTGTAGGTACTAATTTTGTAACCTTCTTTGATTCTGAGTGTGTGATTCCTCATTTTGTGCATCAAAATCACCCTCCTAATAGGGTAATACTTCTGTGTTGTGGTCCTCTTCATTTTTTCCTTAATCCACTATGTATTCCATGTTGATATTAATGACATTAATAGAGTATTAATAGGAAATGGTTATTATTCCATTACTTTCAATGTAATAGGACAATTACACATTCCCTTATTTAGGGTCGTTGTGTGAACCCTTGGCCCTGTTTTTTCATTTTAGTTTTCCACCCCGATGGGTCCTAAACACAATTTTCGTAAGATCCTCCCATATTGTTCTGTGAACAGTGACCTTGAGGAAGTTTCCGAACATGATTTTTCGAACAGGTCTCGACCAGTATAGGGTTTTCTTGCAGTGGGAGGAACATGTGGGATTCAGACTATTGATTCTTCACTCTCAATATGAAGAGGACTCATTCTCTATGTGGGGATGATGATGATGAAAATGCCCCTATCCCTATGGGAATGGGAATTATTTGGGGCCGTAATTGGCGTTCATTGGTCTTATTGTTGATGATCCAATGACTCTAGTTAGGGATTAGATGACTACCGAGATGGACATGAAGATATAAATTCCCTATCCCTATAGGATGTGGTTCATCTGATATCACTATTGATGTCTCCAGTTCCCTCTTAGGGAATTATGACCATAAGGATGGTGATTGAGATATAAATTTACCCATCCCATTAGGCTGGGGTTTATTCACATATGTTGCTGATGTGTCCCAAATCCTCTCAAGAATCAATGATTCAAGAGGCGGAGGTAGTGGTAGATATTCCCTCGACCTGATGATTTTGGTCTACTCCTAGATGGATGATATGGCAGTTTCTACTGTGGCCCATTTTATGCTCTGTGGTTGAGATCACATAGAATCTAAGTGAGACAACAACCAATGATGAGAAATATTACTAATGGGAAGTTGTCTGTGTGATCAAAACCTTGGTCTCTATGTTTGAAATAAATTATTTTTAGTTCAAGGGGCCTAGTTTGAAATATTGTTGGCTATCCTATATGTCTCTATTTGGGATGTCTAGAAACTGATTAAGTGGGTTAATTCTGTTGCAGTAACCAACCGGCCTAACCATTACACAATCCCCTAATTTAACTGTATGTTATAACATTACAAAATGTTATATATGAGGGGTTCTGCTATTCCATGGGTCAAAAAATTATAACTCCTCATACATTCCACATCCTTAAATATGGATGAATGAAGTGTCTTTGGAGACAAACATCCAAAGTTTTGTGATGAAATGGTGGACATAATATTGTATATTTGTGCCGTGATTTTCTATATTTGGATCCCTGGACATGGAGATAACATCTAGATCTAGCTGATAATAGAGTATCTTGATGGTCTAATGGTTACCCTTTTATCCTGGATAAGGTATGTGTCTAGACTTCATCTATTGATTAGTATCTCACATATTATAGTGTAGATAAGGCATTAACTCATTTTTTAGCTTATCTATGATCTCATAGTCAGAAGTGGTGAGGGCGTAGAACATGATGAGGAGGGTATTTCAGGATAAATATATCCATATGTCAATATCAGCCTCCTATTCATTCAACTTACGTGCCTCCATAATTTTATTCCATATAATATAATTATTACGGTCACATGCTAACTAGAGTGGAATGCTACTGTATGATGATGGGGAATTGTATACCATTGACCCCGATGTTTCGAAAACCTCTCTATACGAAGGTGTCGTATTTTGGGACACCAATATATATAGAGGTATCTGGGAATGGGGAGGATTTCCTTGTCCATGAGAGATATCATCTTGGGGAGGTTTACTATGGTGGATATCGGGAGTAGAGTTCTGACGATCCATATCCACACTAAAAATAGGGAGAATATATTGTTAATTAACGTCTTTTACTTTTTTGGAAGAGTTGACCAACCCATTCGGTGTTGATAATGTGTCTCAAACTACCTTAGGGACACCAAAATTGAGCTGATTAAGAAAATGGGCCATGTTCTTCATCATGGTCAGAATATTCTAGTATTCCTTGTGGAAATGTTAAGGGATATTATCCCACTGTATGATGGTTGTTGAAACTTTCTTAAAACTGTCTGATGTTGTCGGAGTATGAGATCACGATTGAGAAGCTACTGTAATATTTCTATGAGCTATATCAAAAATTAAAGGAATATGAGAATGTTTCAATACAAGTTCCATTATCATTTGGTGATCCTTAGTCAGGATGGGAGTATGAGCTTGATCCCGAGCCTATGATATATGTATCTGGTCTTTATTGGACGGAATATGAGCCTACCCTGATGCATGTACCACACTCACTTGGTGATCCCCAGTCGAAACATGAATATCATCCTGATATGAATATTCATTCCCCTCCAGAATATGCCACCAGACCTCTGAAATGGGGGAAGGGATATGAAACCACTCCCATATTGCCTCATAATTATGTTGATGTAGTTATTTGTAAGAAAAAGTACGAATATGTTCTCGACATCTGTGATCTGCTGAAATTTTCTAGGCAGATTCACTGATAGGAATACAATCTTCTATTGAGGCCTATGACATTCTCACATGATTTTACTTGACCATAATGAGAATATATTCTTGATCTTGGTCCTTTGGGATATTCCACTAGACTTTTGCTATGGGAATATGAGCCTATCCCTAGGTATGTTCCCCACTCACATGGTTAGCTCGGACCAAAATGGGGAAACGAGTCTGATCCTTGGCATATGGAAGATACCACCAATATTTTTTGATAGGCATGTTCCCATATACCGTGGCATGTTCCAATATAACCTGATGATCCCCAGTTGGAATGGGTGTATGAGCCCGGTCTGATGCCTCACACTTTACTGAAATATGATAATAATCCTCTAGGTTGGGAGAAAGAATGTATTCTTTCTCTGGCGTATCCAATTATTCATGAAGATCAGAGTGTTAAACTGTCTTGGAAGTAGGGATTTTAATATGTTCCTTACCCTATATCTTCAATAGGGAAGAAATATTCTGGTGGAGTTCTTCAGGCGTTGCTAAATTGTATTTTCATTTTAGAAAAGTGTTTTAAAGGTTATAAGCCTGAACATTTTCCATCTCCACTATACACTTTAATATATCCTTTATTGAAGTGGGAATATAAATACACTTATATCCTCCATGTTCCATTAGAATATTCTGATGGGATTCATGCATGTGGTAGGGATATGCACCTCTCCCAGGCCCGTTGCGGTAATATGCTTGGAGACATTTTCTCAACGGGCGGGAATACGAGTCTGCTTATTGGTTCTTACTAGAATATGCTGGTATAAATTATCATCATGAGTGGGTATATTACCCCTCTCATGGATATCTATTGCCTTCCTTGTAAAATGATCCCTCCTTGTTTCACGTCAATGGGCATTAGAGAAGGCAATGTGTTGGGTGGTAACCTCAGCTGATGAATGATAGTTACTGATGGGATGATGCTGACAACAATAGATGATAGGGGACCTCCTATAAGGCCCCTAAAATATAAGGGATTCGTATTTTTATTTCTATTCCTCCTTAATGAGGTATTTAAGGATGTAGTTATCACCCTATGGGGATAAGATCCTAAAGCAGTTGGTTGCGGCAATGAGGGCCACTGGCTTACCTGCAACTTTCCCTAGGTGATACGGACTCACCAGTTTCCATTCATGGATAAACTCACGCGAAGCGTCCATGTAATTTGTTGTATCATATATTTTGAACTCCCAGACCAATGTCTTCACCATCTATCATTTAAGCTGTTGAGTATGAGAGATCATTTGGAGATCTGTATGGGTGGTTGTCGTAGTGGATTTTCTAGAATGGGCACTGGCTGAAGAAGACATCATCTAGGATCAGGATGTTTTCAATGAGACAATTATCTTCAAACATGAATTCAATAAGGAAAAATGTTACCAATTAGTGAAATATCATAGGCATGATGTTTTTAATTAGATATTCAGGGTTAACACAATTTTCCGATAATTAATGATCTTGTTTTTCTACTCATTTGGACTTTTCAAAATGAGGATGAACTTATTTTATGAGATCCTTGGATATAGAGGATCATTTGTAAGATCATTTCAGTCTTACAACCTTGTTTGTGTAGGGTATGAAAAAATTGTCCTGACATTGAGTTCACCATTCTTATTTTAATATATGGTAAAATAAAAATGTCATAATGGATAATAACCATTCATTTGTTACTTCAAAGATTCACATTAGGCTCACCATTTCTATTGTATATAGAGGAAAATGAAAATGAATCAAAAGATGACAACAAATAATTTATTATTTCGATGATTCATTTTAGGTTCACCATTTCTTTTTTAAATATGGGAGAAAATAAAATTGCCTAATATATTATAACTAATAATTTTTTATTTCATAGATTCATGCTAGGTTCACCATTTATTTTTTCAAAAATTAATAAGAGACATAGGATATCATCGATGAGGCGGGTTAGGTTAGGACAGATGGTTGATTGTGTGTGTGTGTTTGTGTGGGTGGGTGGGGGGTGGTCTCTTATAAAATCAATTAAATTGGGTCATTTTCATTCTTAATAGAAACTCCCAATAGTTCCCTCATCTAGAATTGGTTATAAACATACTTTCCAAAGTTTGGTGGTCAATAAGGATTTCAGACCAAAAAACACTTAGCGACTCACATTTGTCAAGAAGATAGATGTTTTGGCTCATCATACCCTTTTGAGGATAATTTTTTCCTACATTTGTTTCAACTTAATGGATTATGATATATTCTTAAACCTATTTCTAATTCTGATATGAGACATTTTACTCTAACAAAATGATTATAGGTTAATTATCCTTATATTCAAAATAAAGAGAATATAATTGATGAACAAAGTAAATGGAATATTGTTAATGAATCCATATGTATGTATCTAAGGTTCTTCCTCCATTTCTCTAATGATGGGTTACGGCTTTATATGTTGAATCCATATAACTAGATTCTTCTGAATATATTGCCATGTAGGGGGTTGTTTAACATTATGAAGAGGGGAGTGATCTATTATGAGTCATCCTATGTATCCTAGTAATTGAAGGAATAAAAAAAACTTGTAGTTATTTAAACCATTGAAGTCTAACATCTTACAAATATGACATATTTTTGGGTACTGAAACACCATATATTTGATATCGAGTATTGAGGAGTTGTCCTACATATCATTTTTTTAGATGGAATCAGAGTTATTGTTGTTTGATTATGACCATAGGAATATTCCCAAGGTAGATACACTTATATTAATGTTGTTCATATCATTCCACTCATTAGGGATTTCATGCAGATGTTTCCCTTGCTAGTAGGGATTCATAATGTCAATGATGTTATCATCACAGTTCCCTAAGCTCACATTATTTATTCTTGGTGTGAGAAACAAGGAATGATAAGTGATAAACCTTATAACATATGAGTGTGGAGGTTTTTGTATTGGGAGAACCCTTTAGATGTTTAATATAGAGCTCATGCCTCCATGAAGCACCCTACACATCCTGATTATGGTAGGAATTAGAGTCATCATAGTTCATTTATCTCTCAGTCAGCTGAGGGATGAGGTAGAATGATCATCCAACTGGAATTATTGTCCCCCTATGGTTCAAATTATGGAGACATGAAGATTATATTAAAATGGATGTTTTATTTGAGATCAGGCATTAGAGATGCATCCTAAATATCCTGGTTATTTCAGGAATCAATGCTCTCATAATTTATTTGATCAAGACTAACATTATGACCTTTCCCAAAAGTGATCAGTTCTTACACACTCATGTTTCCCTATAGTGATTAGAAATTACACACTGGCATTGACCTATAGTGATTGGGCATTACACACTAATGTTTCCATACAGTGGTTGGGTATTACACACTATTGTTTCCTTTTATTTATAGGGGCTTACACATTAATGTTTCCTTGTAGTGATCCATGATTACACAATTACGTTTTTGTCACCATTATAGAGGATTTTGAGGAAAATTATATGAATATTTTAGCTCCCTATTTCAATGATAGATACGCTTGTTTTGAGAAAGAAGGGGTGGAAAATAATCTATCTCATTTCTTATGGGTGTGGGACATACGTATTAGGATGACCCTATGGTGGTTTGATATAAAACTTGGGCCTTAGTAAGGTATCCTACATATCAAGTTTAAGAAAAGAATTAGAGTTAACATTGTTCATTTAATCAGGTCTTACACTCTGAGATTTCCCTTATAATCATGGCTTATACACCTAGGAAGGACAAGGTGATCATATCATAGGATTATATTATGATATGGCCCATATTCCCACCTGATATGCATTTGTTTTCCACTCGACATACCACTGTTGTCTACCTGACATGTTGGAGAATTTATTCCTGACATGTTAAAAGGAAATCATGTGACCCAGTTGACTCCTCCAAGGGCCTTCATGAATCCTAAATGGCATGTCTAAGGGTTGTTTCATGATTATAGTTGGATTGTACTAAGAACATCACAATACCCAGACGGTTTTCCAAGAATCCATCACAATAACTCATCTTTATTATCAAGTGAGTGTCACATGATCTAGAATAATTTCACTAGTTTCATTGTGAGGGACGTCTAAAACATATGGAGTGTGTCATGAGAGGCAATGGGACATATCTCAAAGGGAATCACGTGTCTAGGATGACTTATCTAGAGGGAATCACAAAACCTGTTGGGGATGACTAAAGGGCACTAAGAGAGAAAGTTGACATGCTTGGGTGTTATTGAGAGAATTGTATGACATGAACTGGTGAAATTATATGTGTTAGTTGATATTTTTGAAGAGTATGTCAAGGCTAGGATGGGGAGCCGAGAGATCCGAGTGGCGTGCTCAGAGGGAACAATTTGACTTTCTATTACATGTATGGAGGAATTCACATGACCCAAAAAGTATAACTATGAAGCATCAGAAGATATGGGTGACATGCCTTGTTCTTTTCATATGTCTTGGCTGGTTCACACGAAGTGTAAGAGGGTCAGTGAACATGTTTTTTCACTTAATATTTCCACCATTAATCTTCCTTAAAGACTTTATATTATGAATTCCTTTGTTTTATTCAATGCCAAATTATTTTATGTCTCACTTGATCTAGTAGGTTGGTATAATTTCATTAATATGATCAATAAGTGATCACAAAAAGAATGTATACATGTTTCATGATCACTCTAGCTGTTCCCCAGTATCTTTCCTAATGGGGAACCTATCATTCACAAGATCCACCACTCCGAGAAATATGCTATAGTGCTGGTACATCTAAATGCAAAAAATATCTTGTGCTAGAGATTCCATATGTGATTTTTTTATATGGTGGATAATTTATAAACCTATCCTTCCTAGTTTTCTACTAGTTTTCATGAAATATCTCATGTGAATCTAGGATGGAGTCAAAAAAGGGCTCTGCTAGAATGCATCTTTGCGGCTCTCTTGCATGGATCATTTTGAGGGCATCGCCTAATTTTCAGTGACCATGAGTCCCCATAGTAAATTTTTTCTTTATTGGATTATTTAAAATTAATGGGGACTTATTTAATCATATAATTATGTTGAGGGACTTCCCTATTATCACATCTCCATGTCTATGGGCCTTTATGAGATATGGGTGACTGTTTCACATGATGTTTGGTAACTTGTCTATGACATTCGACGACACAAGGATGACTGATCAAGTGGCCTTCATAGGAACCGTAAGACTTTTATAGGAGTCTTTCAAGAATGTGGTGTAGATATACTTGGTGCCTTATAATCATTTTGCGACTGTGAGAGGATTTCTTTTTCATTCTTCTTTTATTTCAGGTTTTTATTTTAAAAAGGTCAAGGGTCATGTGGGATTACATGTGTATCATCAAAGACAATTACTCTAAAACATGGAGATACATTTTTTGACATGAAAAGGTCCTATGGGGGTGCATGAGAATCTTATGAAAAAACACATCATTTTTTACTTAGTGGTCCATGGGGGAGTGCATGGTTTCCGGGACGAACTTGATTCTCTTCTTGTGACGAGGATAACATACCGTCAAGCTTTTTCAAAATGCACTAGAAAAGTCATCATGGTCTCATGGTGTCCTGTGGGTCACCAGTGGTACATCACATGAAATTCACTAACTACAAGAGGCTCCCACCTACTCCACTTTTATTTCCTTTTTTTATTTTACTATTGTTTGGGGGTCTCATAAATTTTCATGGATGTTGTAAATGACAATTTTCTTTCCCATCATTGATTCATCACATGATCATTATGACCACAATAGACCTCCTTCATTTTTAATTTTTTCTCTTTTCTCAAAGGATTTATGAATTTTTTTAGGATCTCCCTGATGATAAATCTTGTGGCATGGGGGAGCTTATCCAGCTGCCGGTGCGTGATCACTGGTTATCTGGAGTGGTATTTCTAGAGCAGAATGGCTTGTTGAAAGGGGTTTTATGGGATCCGCTATAAGTTATTCAATGTGAATTAAGTCATCATGTGACATCATAATTACCATGTAATTGTGAGTGTATTAGAGGATTTTGTGATCTATGGCTCCGGACCACCTTTATCATTATTTGCTTTTGAAAGTTGGATAATACCCAAATTGAAGTATTTATTCTTTTGTGAATTTTCTAGCACCCATTTGGGGGAAATTATCAATATACTAAAAAACATAATAAAACATATTAATTAATATATATTAGAGTAAAATGAGTTTCCATCCAAATATATGAAATATCTTATCTACAGCTAAACACACAACATAAACAAACTCATAACATATCTCCCTTGTAATTGAACTCATGGAATAAAAAATGGTTCATCTAGTTATATCCAAGAACAAGAATTTTCTAAAAATATGAAAAACAATATCACCAGCCAAAAAATGTATTATAACATATTATAACTAATCAAATATTCATATAATTAATTTTTTAAAGGATTTCCTTATTAAACTAATAGACACTGTTTTTTCCAAATAAAAAAAGTCACAGTGTCATAATATCAAAATATCAATTTCTAGAAAAAAATAAAACTAATTCATTCATTTAATATTTAAATATTAACTAAAGACTGATATGTTAATAACTTAGAATTGTTCAACTTGACATGCCCAATTCCATAATTTTAAATCATTTCTAGCATATGAATAATTTTAAAAACTCACTTCAATTTCCTTAATCCATTTTCTAAAAATCAATTTATCTTTTAATATCATAAAATTTTTACATTGTTAATAAAAATATAATTAAACCATTTATTGAAAAAACTAATAGTGTTTCCCCTATATAAAATCACATTTATATTCATTAACAATTAAATTAAATTCATAACACACTATTATAACCCATTAGTGGTTCTCTAATATCTATTGAACTAATTCATCTTTAAAATTCAATTTCAATTCATCCAACTTCCCACTGTTAAGTATTTATACATTACATTATCAAAATACCCATGTAGATATCAATGATGCAGAAGCTGGGGAGGGGCAGTTTTAGTGGGTTGGGCCTATGGGTCATGTATTGGGCATGGTATGTCTCTGGGCCTTCGGGTCTTGTATTTCAGGTCATGTCGGGCCTTGTGCCTTGGGCTTACAGGTTATGTACGTTTTCCACTTGAACCCTTAAAAGGGGGATTATCCATACTAAAATAAAAAATGAAGTCCTTCGGGCCATTCACAAAAATAACCATTTAGCTATCAATTAGAATAAAGGACATTAGTGAGATTACCAACCACATGATCAACCGGGAATACATAAATGAATCATATGTGCAATCCCTCTTCAATCATTAGAGGTCAATGATTTGCCCAAAATAGTTGCGGAATATAAAAAGACCATTTAAAAATGAAGGCATGGAATAATAAATAAATAACCATTCTTTCATTGATCTACTCGTCATCGTGAGACTAAAAATCTCAATCAATGAAAAATATAAAAAGATTTGAAGGATTTATCACTACAATAAGGAAGAATTATATAGGATAGATTTTGGGGGAATAAGACACAAAAGTGATAATATAGAAAAAACCATGTTTAAATATAAAATATTGATACATAAATGACAAAAATTCCAAACATTAGAAATGGGATTGGAAAACTCCACAGGTGACCCAGTGGATAATGTCTGGTTATGAATTATCAACCAAACACTACGTGTTATCTATAAACCTCCTAGTGTTTGGTCTAGATCCATATATCATCTAATTTATTAAATATATGGCTTCATATATACCATTAATAGGTACCAGATTTGGTTTTTTTATTTTGTAGTGGAACCACCACCCATGACATTTACCTTCAAACTCTTCATTTTACACAATAACTCCCAAAACGCAAATAATTAAAAGTTAATTTTGTTTTTAAACCTAAAATTTAATTTATATACACACTCAAGATGCTATAAGTTATTCGAAAATCCCAACAATATCAGGGAAAAAGTTAGGCATCACACCCCAATCTTACCTTTAATTTTCCATGAGATTGTGCTATCATAAAGTGGAAATAATTATAAAATGAGACTAAATTTTGTATAAAACCCATAAAATCCCATTAAAAAAACCCCCAATGTTAAATATATAATTATAACATATCAATCTAATGGACTTGATAAACTTATAATTCAATTATTCAAGAAATTACATATACATTCATGAATCCTACACAATATGATTCATGAACTAAATGTAAATGTTATTATAAACAAAAAACAAAAGTGATCACATAACATATTATGTATTGGAATATTTAATAGTGATACACTATTCGTATGAATCATTATCGTCCCTATACTAACCCCTTCTACTATAAAACCTTTATGATATCATTTATGTCACGAACCGACTCAAGTCGACCCCAAACCGGACACCCGGGTCACCGGAGTCGGCCCGCGACATGGCCTCAAGCGCGTCTCCCCTTACGCCAGAGGTTGCCGACTAGCGGCGAGGGTGTAAGGTAAGTCAGGGGGGAGACTATACCCTCTTATCAAAGTGGAACAAAGGGACAAAAAAAAATACAGAAATAGAAGTAGTGTAAATAATAATAAGAAAACAGCGGAAAACATTCTTCATTTATAAGGTTTGAATAAATTTGGCGAACGACAATTTATATAAGAGATGAATGCATGACATGCTAATGATACAATGAAAGCATTAAATCATGCGACATACTTACACATCAATGTAGAAGTAAATTAACAAAAGTCTCCAGCCCTGAGGGCGATCTCCATGAGCATCCCGAGCCCCAACTCGGTCCTTTGCTCCTAACTCCAAGTACAAGGAACAACAACAACACGGTCCTGCAACCAAATGGAATCTACTCGGGTACCCCAGTGCAATGGCGGCCCGAGTAGGGTGTGAGATATATATATCTCAGTAGGCCGGAACCACCGGGGTCTAGCCCACTATAGACCATGAAAATATAATTAAACAGAGTGCTGGTATTTTCGAACAATAACGACACAATGCAAACAATAAACGCCCGACCAGGTTCCAGAAAGGGCACCTGGCGGCACTACCTGCTTCAGCCCATAGCCGGGATGAAAACCTGTTTAAAACAACACAAGTAAATTTGGTTCAAGCATAAAAACACTTTTTATCATTTTTCTCACTTACTCTATTTATTCACTTATCATTTCAACTCAGACTGGAAATCCACTCATTCTTGCCTTTCTTTATTCGATCACAATTCACTCGGGTTTTACCCACATCTCTCATTATTTTCATAAACCATTATTATCATTCGCTTGGTGTCAAGTACCATTGGGGAGGAACGCCATGTCCAAACCCCAGATTTTAAGTCGATCTAGAACGCCATGTCTAGGACCCAAAATCTCATTCGGTGTAGATCGTCATGTCTAACACCCTATATCACAAGCTTGGATAACCATTGGGGAGGAACGCCATGTCCAAACCCAGATTTTAAGTCGATCTAGAACTCCATGTCTAGGACCCAAAATCTCAATCAGTGTAGATCGTCATGTCTAACACCCTATATCACAAGCTTGGATAACCATTGGGGAGGAACGCCATGTCCAAACCCAGATTTTATGTCGATCTAGAACGCCATGTCTAGGACCCAAAATCTCATTCAGTGTAGATCGTCATGTCTAACACCCTATATCACAAGCTTGGATAACCATTGGGGAGGAACGCCATGTCCAAACCCAGATTTTAAGTCGATCTAGAACGCCATGTCTAGGACCCAAAATCTCATTCATTTATCACTTAATTAATCAATCGACACAACTCTCATTTCATGATTAATTCTTCACATTTAGTTATCCAAATCAGATCTCAACTTTTTATAATCAATTCTCATAATTAACTATCCTTGCTCAACATTCTGGAACTTGCACGAGCAATTGAAGGTAAACAAAAGCATATGGCACCAACATGCCTCTATGTTAGGTGATTAATGACATTAGATGGTACAAGTACAAGCACGCCATTGATAAAGTATAATGTCAAGCATAAAGTGTCATAAGACTTTTAAGAAAGAAATCACAAAAAAGGAAATCTACTACTACACGTTTATTTTTGAAGGAAGCTCACCTCCATTGGAGGAGTTTTATTAGAAAACATGTCATTACTTTATCAAACAATTCATTGAGTGATATTTAGAATTTTCTTTAAAACTCATTCAACACTTAACAAACTTAAGAAGCCAAACAGTAGGAAAGGCAATCATAAAATTCTATTGCTACATTTTTAGATTGAAGGCAGCGCACCTCGAAAGAGGGGTTTTATTATTAAATCGTTAGTTTAGTGACCAAACAACCTATTTTATCTTATTCCTACAATTCACACGATTTGCACAGAAGCATTTAATCGGAACTAAACTTGCATAATTAAAATACTAAGTGCAATATTAAACTTGCTATTACTTTACTTAAATTTAAAGGGCAAGGAGAGGGACCCTACCTCAAGGTGGATCCATCCGTCCACTCCGGCTCTTTGCGCTTTCTAACTAAAGCTATCGCAGCTGCTCCCCCACGAGGCATATGTGATTTCCCATACGTATAAGGACACCTAGCCTCTATGCACACGCTCCGCATGGCCATGAGCGTGCGCAAGAGGATCCTTACACATATGCTTATACACATAAGCCTGTCTCCACTCACCTGCACAGGCACTTTTTATATATGTAATGGGGACAACTAGCCCCGTACGTGTGTATATTCGCTGCCATGGACAAATATACGCACGCCGAGGGAACCCACGTACATATAAATACGTACCTATGCCTGCGCAGGTGAGTCGCCTAAACTCCGGCAACCCGAAATCATACTGAAACCTCCAACACACTATAAGACAACCACTACAAACCTTAGGACACAAAGATAAACCAATTTAAGTGAGGCAAGACCAACCAACGGTATTAAATCCTTACCTCGGGTGTTGGCGACAAACCAAAACGAAGGCGAACCCACACCGCAAGCTCAACGCACTGCCGACAACAAAACAGGGACTCATAAATATCAAAAGCCCCAAATTTAACAAGTGCAAAACAAAGGAAAAGGTGAAAACCTCACCCCGAAACCATTCCAAAACTCGAACGGACTAAACCAAACCAACCAGGAACCTCTAAAACAACCTAATAAATTAATTTAGAGGCTGCGAAAACCAAAAACCGGTAGAAACATTACCTCGGAAACCAACCGGTGGACCGAAATCACCACAAACCGCCTCTCCTTCGGTGGCGGACACCAAACGCGCACCCACGATGTCCCGAGAGACCTTCCGCATAACCCTAGAGCAGCCGAAACAAGAAAAAGGAACAAAATAAAAAACTAACCCCAACCTAGGGTTCGGCCGAACCTCACCGGGCGCCGATTAGGTTGAAAAGAAACCGGAAACAGGGAGGAGAAGGGAGGGACGGACTCACCATGGTGATTCGGCGAGTGAAATCGCCAAAACCCGGGAGAAAGCGGGGGAAGGAGGCGGCGCCGTGGAGGGGGGGTCGCGCGCGGCTCGCCGGGGGAGAAGGGAGGGGGTGTCGGGGGTTGAGTGAGGGTGAGGGAGGTGTCTAGTTTAGGTTTTAATTTTAATTTTATTTTATCTTCTTTGATTTTAATTTTAAACAAAAATTAAAACACACATAACCCACACAGTTTTATCCGCACTGTCAGAAACACCGTGTGCAGCCCGCGCGCCTGCAACCGGATACCCGGGGTACCCCGCACGGCTGACCCGCACGGTTAAACCTACCGCGCGTGGTCCGATATCGCTGCTTAAAACGGCTCCAGAACTCAGGACCTCGTTCCGAAGCTCGTTTTTTTAAAACCGACCCGCTGATAAAAGAAAAGTTCAAAAACCTTCGCATTTTATCCGCTCAAAAAAAAACGGTTCGTTACAAACTACCCACCAAAAAAAAACTTCTCGTCCCCGAGAAGACTTCGGAAAACAACGAAAAAATCACCCGACCTACAAGGGTCGTGAAGTTGCATTCAACCGGTCGCATTGCGTTTCCAACGCCCAATGCACCTTTAAGCACTTTCTAAGAAAACTGCACTTAAGCCTTTACAACTCGAGTCAAAGCTCACGTTACAACTGAAACATCAAAGCAGAACTTACATCCGAGGCCATTATAGGGACCTCAACCCATGAAAACGGTTGAATCACGATTGACCAACTAAAATTGGTCACACAAGATTTCCTCGAAAGACATCGCCGACCCGAGATTCACACTCGCCCTTAAACCGACGACATGCTTTTAAGACTGTTCCGTTATCAACTACGCGTGCACCAAAGTCCTTACACGACCTTTGGTGACATTCGCAAGTCAAGACATCACAAGACTATTATAAAACTATCGTGCCTCAGCACGAAGTGTAACTCCAAGAAACTGTGCATCCCACACACAACCAGAGAGAGATTACGAAACAACTCAACAACTTTTAAACTTTAGAGCGGCGTATAAACGACACTATCTTAGTGTATCCAAGACGACGTCAAGATGGGGGACATGCTCGTCTCATCCAGCAGAGTACACTAAGATTAAACCAAGGTCGCTGAGAAGATCAATCAGACCAAACTCTGATGCCTATACCACCCGAGGCATTCGTATTCGTCCAAGCTTTACCACTGAAACTCTTCCCACACTAACGGAGTTTCTAAAGTGTTGCGCACAAAGCCAACCTTATCACAGTCGTGCTGCCAAGCAAGCACCGACATGAAAACAGAAACTCATGCGACACTACCTACCTTAGGAGTGTCCATGTCGTCGTAAGAACTAGCCGCTCACCGGCGCGCTATTTTTGAAACACTTTAACGCACGGGTGGCGTTCCTCGAACTACGATCACCACATCACAAGATCACACCGAAAACAAGGAAACTCAAGCTCTAAGGGTACTACCTAGCACAGGATAGTCCCTTACGAAGTACACACATCGACCTTAACTCTTGGTCACGCAAAACAAGGATTACTAGGCTCAAAAACCCCTTTCCGTTTTATCCACTTCAGTATTTCCTTTCAACCTTTAAAACATTTAAGGAATTTTAATCAACCCACAATTACTATTTCAAAACTAATTACCTGGTTTTCAGACAACGCCCCATGGCAAAGCAGACAAGCTATAACCAACTTCCTCTTTAAAAAAAATTAACACATAATGTTATCCAAGCATAAACAGGTAATTTAGCATCTAAATTCTTTTTTAACAAAGAGGCGACCCCGAGGGTCCCATTTATTCAATTCGGGTTCTTCAAAAGCAACCACATATCAGTTCATTCCATATGGACGTGCCCCAACTGGCCTCCTCGGGTCTAGTTGAGCATGTTTAAAGCACACCAAACTATCTCAATCAAAATTCAATAGTTTTACATTAATAATCATTATCAAACACACTATGGTCTAACAAGGTTTAGTCACATGGGTGGCCACCTACCAATCGATAAGGCGCCCATACACCTTACCGTTGGCATTTGTATCCCATTTATCAAATCACTTTTTTTTTCATTTAACATTTTAACTTAGCAGCCCTCTTTTAAAGGTTTGAAACCACAGTTTACCCTTTTCCCAATTATAAAGCGCCCATACACCTTAAAATGGAAAACTGGCTCCGTCGTAATCGCAACCAACAAATTCAGCCAAAGCAACCAAGCTTTTACTAGCAAGCTAACAAGCCACTACAAACAGCTAACACAAGGCAACAAACTAACAAGCTGAAATCACTAAAACATGCTATAACACAGAGCATGACACACAAGAAAGATAGAAAACATGACATGTTATCACCCAAACATGTTAATTATCACCGAAACATGATTTCTAAAGAGACGTGCCAAATAAATTCAGACATGACATATTTCCAAGGCACACAATCAAAATCAGCAGGCATCCTAATAATGAAACTACATGGCATGGCACATATGCATGACATGTGAATCTATAAGTGTCTAATATGATGCATGCAATGCAATTTCTGGCCATATCGGGCCAATTTTTTTTTTCAAAACCTCTTCATAAACAAATAAGCAGTGGAAAGTACAACATTCACCCAAGGTGAAATCACATCAACTGTAACAACAAACAACATGAACATCAATTCCCAGCCCTGGCCACTTGGTCATTTCCCGTACATGGGGTGATCAGTCCCAAGCACGGCTATTAACCCAAACGCCGACACATTCCTAGTCTCCTGTCTACCAATCCCAAAACAGTAAGGCAATGAAATGAAAGAAACCTCCTTTGATACCATTTTTTCACGAACCGACTCAAGTCGACCCCAAACCGGACACTCGGGTCACCGGAGTCGGCCCGCGACATGGCCTCAAGCGCGTCTCCCCTTACGCCAGAGGTTGCCGACTAGCGGCGAGGGTGTATGGTAAGTTAGGGGGGGAGACTATACCCTCTTATCAAAGTGGAACAAAGGGACAAAAAAAAATACAGCAACAGAAGTAGTGTAAATAATAATAAGAAAACAGCGGAAAACATTCTTCATTTATAAGGTTTGAATAAATTTGGCGAAGGACAATTTATATAAGAGATGCATGCATGACATGCTAATGATACAATGAAAGCATTAAATCACGCGACATACTTACACATCAATGCAGAAGTAAATTAACAAAAGTCTCCAGCCCTGAGGGCGATCTCCATGAGCATCTCGAGCCCCAACTCGGTCCTTTGCTCCTAACTCCAAGTACAAGGAACAACAACAACACGGTCCTGCAACCAAATGGAATCTACTCGGGTACCCCAGTGCAATGGCGGCCCGAGTAGGGTGTGAGATATATATATCTCAGTAGGCCGGAACCACTGGGGTCTAGCCCACTCTAGACCATGAAAATATAATTAAACAGAGTGCTGGTATTTTCGAACAATAACGACACAATGCAAACAATAAATGCCCGACCAGGTTCCAGATAGGGCACCTGGCGACACTACCTGCTTCAGCCCATAGCCGGGATGAAAACCTGTTTAAAACAACACAAGTAAATTTGGTTCAATCATAAAAACACTTTTTATCATTTTTCTCACTTACTCTATTTATTCACTTATCATTTCAACTGAGACTGGAAATCCACTCATTCTTGCCTTTCTTTATTCGATCACAATTCACTCGGGTTTTACCCACATCTCTCATTCTTTTCATAAACCATTATTATCATTCGCTTGGTGTCAAGTACCATTGGGGAGGAACGCCATGTCCAAAACCTAGATTTTAAGTCGATCTAGAACGCCATGTCTAGGACCCAAAATCTCATTCGGTGTAGATCGTCATGTCTAACACCCTATATCACAAGCTTGGATAACCATTGGGGAGGAACTCCATGTCCAAACCCAGATTTTAAGTCGATCTAGAACGCCATGTCTAGGACCCAAAATATCATTCATTTATAACTTAATTAATCAATCGACACAATTCTCATTTCATGATTAATTCTTCACATTTAGTTATCCAAATCAGATCTCAACTTTTTATAATCAATTCTCATAATTAACTATCCTTGCTCAACATTCTGGAACTTGCACGAGCAATTGAAGGTAAACAAAAGCATATGGCACCAACATGCCTCAATGTTAGGTGATTAATGACATTAGATGGTACAAGTACAATCACGCCATTGATAAAGTATAATGTCAAGCATAAAGTGTCATAAGACTTTTAAGAAAGAAATCACAAAAAAGGAAATCTACTACTACACGTTTATTTTTGAAGGCAGCTCACCTCCATTGGAGGAGTTTTATTAGAAAACATGTCATTACTTTATCAAACAATTCATTTAGTGATATTTAGCATTTTCTTTAAAACTCATTCAACACTTAACAAAGTTAAGAAGCCAAACAGTAGGAAAGGCAATCATAAAATTCTATTGCTACATTTTTAGATTGAAGTCAGCGCACCTCGAAAGAGGGGTTTTATTATTAAATCGTTAGTTTAGTGACCAAACAACCTATTTTATCTTATTCCTGCAATTCACACGATTTGCACAGAAGCATTTAATCGGAACTAAACTTGCATAATTAAAATACTAAGTGCAATATTAAACTTGCTATTACTTTACTTAAATTTAAAGGGCAAGGAGAGGGACCCTACCTCAAGGTGGATCCATCCGTCCACTCCGGCTCTTTGCGCTTTCTAACTAAAGCTATCGCAGCTGCTCCCCCATGAGGCATATGTGATTTCACAAACTTATAAGGACACCTAGCCTCTATGCACACGCTCCGCATGGCCATGAGTGTGCGCAAGAGGATCCTTACACATATGCCTATACACATAAGCATGTCTCCACTCACCTGCACAGGCACTTTTTATATATGTAATGGGGACAATTAGACCCGTATGTGTGTATATTCGCTGCCATGGACAAATATACGCACGCCGAGGGAACCCACGTACATATAAATACGTACCTATGCCTGCGCAGGTGAGTCGCCTAAACTCCAGCAACCCGAAATCATACTGAAACCTCCAAAGCACTATAAGACAACCACTACAAACCTTAGGACACAAAGATAAACCAATTTAAGTGAGGCAATACCAACCAACGGTATTAAATCCTTACCTCGAGTGTTGGCGACAAACCAAAACGAAGGCGAACCCACACCGCAAGCTCAACGCACTGCCAACAACAAAACAGGGACTCATAAATATCAAAAGCCCCAAATTTAACATGTGAAAAACAAAGGAAAAGGTGAAAACCTCCCCCCAAAACCATTCCAAAACTCGAACGGACTAAACCAAACCAACCAAAAACCTCTAAAACAACCTAATAAATTAATTTAGAGGCTGCGAAAACCAAAAACCGGTAGAAACATTACCTCGGAAACCAACCGGCGGACCGAAATCACCGCAAACCGCCTCGCCTTCGGCGGCGGACACCAAACGCGCACCCACGATGTCCCAAGAGACCTTCCGCATAACCCTAGAGCAGCCGAAACAAGAAAAAGGAACAAAATCATTAACTAACCCCAACCTAGGGTTCGGCCGAACCTCACCGGGCACCGATTAGGTTGAAAAGTAACCGGAAACAGGGAGGAGAAGGGAGGGACGGACTCACCATGGTGATTCGCCGAGTGAAATCTCCAAAAACTGGGAGAAAACGGGGGAAGGAGGCGGCGCCGTGGAGGGGGGGTCGCTCGCGGCTCACCGGGGGAGAAGGGAGGGGGTGTCGCGGGTTGAGTGGGGGTGAGGGAGGTGTCTAGTTTAGGTTTTAATTTTAATTTTAATTTATTTTCTTTGATTTTAATTTTAAACAAAAATTAAAACACACATAACCCACACGGTTTTATCCGCACCGTCAGAAACACCGTGTGCATCCCGCGCGCCTGCAACCGGATACCCGGGGTACCCCACACGGCTGACCCGCACGGTTAAACCTACCGCGCGTGGTCCGATATCGCCGCTTAAAACGGCTACAGAACTCGGGACCTCGTTCCGAAGCTCGTTTTTTTAAAACCGACCCGCTGATAAAAGAAAAGTTCAAAAAGCTTCGCATTTTATCCGCTCAAAAAAAAAAACGGTTCGTTACAATTTAAAATCCAAATAAATCCATGAACGCTTGTACACCACCTCCCATTTTCCATTAAAGTAATGAGTTTTACATGAAACACAAGGTTATCCCATTTTTTGAGACACTAAATTGAATCTCATGAATGTATAGTAATTATTAAAAAGTTAATAATAACATATAGTCACATGAACAAGAATTAATAATGATAATTAGTTCATCTTGGTCAAACTATTTACTAGGATATCATATCATTAAAGGAATATATTGATTATAATCATATAGTTTATATTATCAAAGAAAATAAAATAGAAAACCATAAGAGGGAATTATATAAAGAAATGATAAATTGGATATACTCACATGAAATATGGGATAAATGTTTTATGTTTTATTAACATCATTCATACCTAAATGAAACAGAATTAATAATGAAACACCATGTTATAAGATCATTCATTGAGAGGATTAAAATTATTAAATTGAAAATGAATAATAAAACTTTATAGCCTACTCAAATATTATTTAATACACGTTTAATTGATGAAAATATAATTGAGGCAACCTGATGACCCTATCAACTAATTTTATCTACTAGTTATGTGAATTTTTAAACATTATAGATATATTTCTCTCAAATCCATAATATTCTGGTTTTATAGAATTAATGTAAAGATAAAGTAAAAGTATATTAGATCATTAAGAGTATATATTCACTAGTAATCATATACAAACATCTTATTAGATTGAAATGAAATATATTAGCGATTGAAAACACTAGAAGGATTAAGTAAACCCCCAAGAATTTCAAAAATGATACTCACACAACAAAACTAGTAACAAATATAATATTTCTTATAGTTACCCACATCTTACACATATTAAAATATATTATTTATAATATTTTTTAAATATTCCAATAAATCTAAAGTCCTAGTGTATTTGTGAGATTATCATCATAATATAACATCTTAAAAATAAAAAACATCATCATTTATTTCTCTATTTATATTATTCTCCTAGATATTCTCAAACCTCTATCATTGCATGGGCTATCCTAGGGACATATATAAAAGATAAGGGTGATATATAAATAACATCAGGGTATAAAAAAATTAATCAAAAATATTCAGGAATTATAAAAAATCTAAGAGATCAAGAAATCATATAATAAGATCGTGTCACTATGTAAGAGAGTATTAAGTTTTTGATATGAAATAAAAATTGAAATCATCATAAATATAAGAACATGTACATAAAATTATGAGAATAATATGATCATGATTCATAACTTGAGAATGTGGTATAAATATAACACATTTAAATAAAACATTAGTTAAGGCATACTGTCATGGAAACAAAAAATAATGTTTTAGGCATATTGCATGTGTACCATACATTATATCTCAGGATATGTAAACATTAAAAAATTTATTTGGGGATATCTTATTCTAGTCCCAACCATATCATTATAAATTGTACACACATATGTGTACTATACATAATCAAATCAAACCTAAATCATAATCATGATAAACTCTCATGAGATAGAAATGGGTTTTAGAATCATGTCCCATGGCATAACCATATGATATATCATAACCCTTACCAATAAATGAAGGTATTACTGACTTTTAGACATTTATAATTTCATAAAGAAATGTAACTCATAGATGTATGAACCAGGACCTTCTTTTTGGGTATGGGTTTTTCTTTTCTAGTGTTTTTGAGAAAAAGAAGAGAATCTGAAAATTTAAGGAGTACATGTCGTGTACTCTGGAGTACACACCATGTACTCGGTTACCACAGGTGACCATGTACAGGCCATGTAATGACCATGTACATGTCCTTGTGGGGTTACCAAGAGATTTCCTAAAGAAGGGTCCAGTTAATGCAAGTACACACTGTGTACCTTTAAAGAACACACCATGTAATTTTCCTTTTAATTGTTATATCGGACTGGGGTTGCGACTCGTTTATAGAAAAACCTTATTCTAATGATGTATTTTACAAGAAAACAAGGATAATGATTCTTCTTTAATCCCTTGATCGACCATTTATTCTCAAATTCAACCGATGTCGATTGAGTTGGAATCGGCCTAGTGAGATCTCTCTTCTTCTAGATCCTTATTTCCTGATTTCTCTCCTTTCGTGAGATATCAATGGTTGAATATTATTGATTTTTTTGCAGATATACCGCTTTCTAGGACGATTCAAAGGGCCGATGGTAGTGTATATCGATGATACAATGTTGAGGTAAGTGGTTTTTGCCTTTCCATAGTTTTTCATTGAATATTATGTGAAAAAGTTCCCATACCCTAGAACAAGCTATTGCGTGTTTAGAGATGTTAGCTCTGCCAATGCCTGTGATGCCCTGTGTGCCTGAGTATAAGTTTTTTTATTTTGAATAGGGTTATTTTCCATGATATGGATGTGTTTCCCATGTTTATTTGCATTTTAATCATTTATTCTACCCTTACCCGTAAGGCTGCTTGTTTTCCATGCCTAGTGTTGTTAGGATAAAGTGATATTATCTGATTCCGTTATATTCTTATAGCTTTTTAGCCATGTATTTCTTGAAAATTCTTATCCAAGTAGTTCTTAAGGTTTAATTTAGCTGTTGAACATTGTTGTGCATAATTAACTTACACAGGGTTGTGGGGACCAAGTGTAGTGGATCATAGGGGGATTGGACACTAAGGGATTCTCAAGAGTGTCTGTTTACTTTTATGTTGTGATACCATAGGGGAGATAGACTTTGTGCTCTATTAGAGTGTCTATAGTTCCACATTTCAAGACCAAAGGGGTAATTGGACATTTAGTGCTTCCTTAGAGTGTCTATAGTTACTGGTACAAAACTACATGGGGAATTGACGGTGATTGCTTCCTTAGAGAGACTATGATAAAGTTGAACTAGTGGGGTTAGAATGTGAGTACTTCCCAGAGGGTTACTTGTGTTTATTTGGTTGAACCAGAGGGGTTAGTATATGATTAATTCCCATAGGGTTACTTGAATTTTATTATATTCAAACATGATATAAGAAAATTAATACAATTGAAATTACAGGATTGTTTACTTTTGAGTACTTCCTTGTTTACTAATTAATTTTGAATATTGCTATCCATATATATTCATGGACTGTTAGGCATAGATCTTTGGATGGTTTCTTACTGGGTTTCATCTAAAACCCTATTTGGGTCATGATTTTGGTCCCAAACAGATAGTATTGCTGCGGGTGTAGATAGGGGAAATCACCCTTCTACTTTAGGTACTTGATTACTCTAGATCTAGAGTGCATGTGACCAAGTTGAGGCTTGCGATGCTGTTGGAGTTAATTTTTTTTATTTTTGACTTTGGTTTTGTACTGTATTCTTTCATTTTTACTTGTTTGGATGTTTTCTTAGACATATGTATCATTCATAATTTATATATGTGCTTAATTTTTTATTACTTTCAGTCTTTCATTGTTTACTAATTGCATGTTTTACTACTTCCACTATTGTTATCTTTTTATTTTTCCTACATTACTTATACAAGGAGGGAATAGTGTGCCTACAATCACCCCAAGGCCCTTTCTTCTAGTCAGTAGCCTCTGGAATTTGGGGAAATGTGCTTCAGGCAATGTGACCAACTGGGTACGAGGAACCTCTAGGTGGCTCCCAGAACCGGAACATTACAAAGTTGTATAAGAGGAACTACTTTCCTCTCACCATACTGTTTAGAGCTATGGCCAAGGATAATAAGGAATAAGTAGTTGGTAATAAGATGTTCCCAGGAGTAGCTAACCCATGTACTTATAAAATCTATTTTACCTCGATTATTACAATTTTTCTTGTTTGGAAATTATTATAGTTGATTTGATTTCACCTTTGGGTGATTTACATGTTTTGTGCTATTGTCATTGATATTATTGAGGTTCTATTTATGTTGCAACACGATGAGATGAAATTTTTCCATCTCATTCACTATATTGTCACTTTATAGAGATCACATGCCATCCATTCTTGTCATGCCATTCAAGGTGAATTATGGATTTCTTGTTGTTGTGATAGATGTTGTGAAAGATATGCATGCTATTGTGATAGATGCCATGATAGAATACCTAATAATTGATAGGGGTTTTGATTTGGGTAATTTTTTATTTAGATGAATGCCAAAATTTGGTTCTTCAGGTGTTATGAGGCCTCATGGACTCGTATTTGGTGCATCATTGCACTATTATGCTTGTATATGACATGTATAAGATGAAAAACATTGATTTTCATGGAGTATGGGTCCTCACAGATCATAATTTGGAACTTTAATGTTTGTATTAGTGTTTTTCTTGGTAATAGAGTAGTTTTGAGGCTTATTGTCTAGGAAAACCTAGAATACACGTTGTGTATTGCCGAATACACGCCATGTATCCTTCTATTCAAGATAGAAATGTTTTTCTTCAATACATGTTCTGTACTATATGTACACACCATGTAGTCTCTTACCATGCCACTGGCTGTGTGGGAAGAGACATTGGGTTGAGAAATACTTGGAGGAACATTCCATGTACCGAACATACATGCTGTGTTGTAAGGACCGTGTGTCTAGCTGTGTGGCCAATGAAAGGGATGGATGAAACACATGTATTACACACTATTTCCATCTTGAACACGCCGTGTACGGTTGACCATGTAACCGGCGTGTGACCAACAACATGGTCCAGTGAAATCATTCTAGTACACAACATTTCTGGCATGAACACACCATGTAGTCTTGATTTAGGTGGACCACGTAGGTTAGTCTTGTAGAAGAACTCATGCAAGGGAAAACGATTCAAGTACATTCCATGTATTGGTAGAACACACCGTGGGTATGGGGTGTTACACGATTAGGGATGGTAGGAGTACATGCCCATGTGAATCCATAAAGGAACATGCTATGTAGGGGTTATACATGCTGTGTATCCCTATTTTGAAAATTTTTAATGCTTTTCATTTCCTGTTCAATTCTTGAACTTATAAGTTTCAACCATTTTTAATCTTGAACTAAGGTGTGCACTTGACCTTGTAGAGTCATTCCACCGATACATCCTCTATTTGTATGCCAATTATAAGGTATTACCAGACACTGAACATGGATAATTAAGAACTCGTAGTAGATCCTAAAGTCATGATCATCTTGGAACCATATATTATCCTAGATATAAGAGTTTATGAATAGTTCTGAGAGGGCTTTATAAGGTTCATGTAGACCTTCTAAGGAGTACCGCCTCCTGTCCCATTTATGGAAGACATGAAATGGGTTTTTTATGCAGAAGCATCCTCCTACCTTCACAGGGGATGGAGGACCTTAGGATTCAGAATCATGGTTAGAGGCCAAGATTTAGATCTTCGAGAATCTAGAGATGCCTCCATAGAGGAGGGTGAAACTCGCTATGTACATGATACTGGATTCCTCCAAGAGATGTTGGGATGTGATCTCATAGGTGGGATGCCAGCTGGTTGTGTCTTGGGAAGAGTTCTATAATTCCTTCTACGATTATTTCTACCCAGAGAATTTGAGGGCCAATCGAGTCTGAGATTTCAGGAGTCTAGAGTAGGGAAATATTTTAGTTATGAAGTATTCTTCTTGCTTCACAGAGCTTCAACGCACCACACCCATTCAAGGAGGTGATGAGTTATTCCTGGAGAGGATGTTTGATGATTGTCTTAGGCATGACATCCGATCTCAAGTGAAAATGGTCCGGTTGACTTCCATAACCTCTATAGTTAGGCAAGCATTGATCATAGAGCACAATCTGAGGGATTATAGTGTTGTGAGCCAGGACGGGTCGATATCTGGAGTTTGTACCCCTTTGAATGACAGCATGAAGCATCATAGAGATTCTACGTATGGAGACCTGAGGAAGAAGTTTGCTTCTTTTGGTAGCCATGTGGTGTTCTAACTATGTGGGAAGAGTGGGCATACAAGGCCATATTGCTCAAGAAACCTAGTGGAGTGCCGATCTTGTGACAAGATGATCCATCTTCAGCAGTTCTGTCCATTTTTCTCACCAAAAGCCAGTGACAATGGTTCTTCTATGAATCCCCATTTAGGATCATCACCACCAGTATCTCATCAGTCTAGGAACTGCAGTTCTTCCGGCCATTCTGATCAAGGTGGAGGTTGGGGCCCTGGTAGCCAGTCAACAAGCTTTCATCGACAATAATGAGGATCAGCCCAGGGTGGTCAGACAGGGTCACAGAGCCATGGTACAGGCTATAACATTGTAGTAGAGCCAACCCAGAAGGTGCAGGATACTGGACCCTCTACAGTTCTAGGCATTACCCTAGTTTCCTTAGTTTTAGCATCTACACTTTTCGATATATGGTCTTCCCATAGTTACATATCAATTAATATTATAAAAATCCTTGGGATTTATATCTTTACTTCTGATGATGGCTTGATGTTGGACACTCTGTTGGGACGAGAACGACTAGTGTACGTCAGTGCAAGGAGTGTCCTCTTAAGGTTGGTGGGTGTCAGTTCTTAGGGTACATCTATGTCCTAAAGATGACAGACTATGAATTCATTCTCATAATGTACTGATTAGTTCCCTTCCATGCTGTTGTCGATTACTATCACCATAGGGGTGAGTTTAACATCACCAGAGAGAAAATCCTTTCTACATAAGGGAAAATGGAATGTCCAGGTGAGTAGAGCAGTACCCAAGAATCATGGGTTGGGAGGAGTTATATCCCATATTGATAGTCTATATCTAGATGAATGGGGGACATCATAGTGGGAACTTCCTCTAATGGTCAATTGTTTTATGGATGTATTTCTAGAGTAAATTTTGGGTTTTACTATGGGGTGAGAGATAGAATTTTCTATTGATCCTATTCTAGGATACACACAGGTTTCCATTCCTATTTATAGGATGGACACACAAGAGTTACTAGATCTCAAGAAGCAGTTGGAGGAGTTGTAGGAAAAGAGTTTCATCTGAACCAGTACTTCTCCTTGGGGTTCACCTATACTGTTTTCAAAGAAGGAAGACATTACCCTCTAACTTTCTGTGGATTATTGGATGTTAAACTAGTTGACGGTTAATAATCAATATCCCTTTATTAGGATTGATGTTCTCTTTGATCAGCTTTGAGAGGCTCAGGTGTTCTTGAAGATTGAGTTGAGATTCGTTTATCATCAGTTGCATGTTATACAATCATTTATACCTCTTACAGCCTTTCGGAGTACGTATGGTCTATACGAGTATGTGGTTATGCCATTCAGCCTCATGAACACACCTATAGTTTTCATGGATCTGATGAACCGAGTGTTCCATCCATACTTGGATTCTTTTGTGGTAGTCATCGTTGACGATATCTCGGTGTACTCTCACACTCAACATGAACATGTCAAACATCTTGAGATCATTTTGAGTACACAAATAGAGAATAATTTATAGGTTAATGTCTCAAAATGCCACTTTTGGCTGGGCCAAATTCACTCTTGGGTCAGGTTATCTCAGAGACAGAAATATCAGTAGACCTAGAGAAAGTGAGACGAACAGTTTCCTGGGTGCATCCAAAGAACTTATTTGAGGTATGAAGTTTTATAGGGCTGTATGTATACTATAGGAATTTTATATAGGACTTTTCACTCTTAGAAGCACCACTTAAAAGCATGAATAAGAATTTTGTGAAGTATTTTTGGACAGATTCTTGTCATTCAGCCTTTGAAGAGCTAAAATGGAGGTTGACATCCGTACCAATACTAGTATTTCCAGAGTTGGGAAAGAGTTATACAGTTTTCTGTGATGCATCAGGTATTAGGCTAGGAGAAGTGCTTATACAGGGGTAAGGAGTCATCGCATACAGGTATTGGTTGTTAAGGACACATGTAAAGAATTACTCGATGCACAATTTAGAGTTGGCTGCAGTTTTTCATGATTTATACTATTGGAGACAATATCTTTTGGGAGATAATTTTGTGGTTTTCACCGATCCAAAAAGTCTCAAGTATATCTTTACACAACACGATCTGAATCTGAGACAATGAAGGTGGGTTTAATACCATTAGTCCTTTGACTTTGATATTTCCTATACACCTAGAAAAGTTGACGTAGTGGCTGATGCGTTGAGTATGAGACTTAGATAGAGGTAGTTGAAGAGGCCAGTAGTGAGTGGTAAGTTAAGGATCTGTTCCCTATGATGCATTTGGAGGTTCATGAAAGATAGGGGAAGAATTTTATTTCTTATATGGGTGTTACCTCAACTCTAATTGATCGAGTTGGAATGAGGAATCTATCAGATTATGAATGCCTAGTCCTACGGGAGGGTGCGTCCGGAGAGGACCCTATTATTAGATTGGATATAGGTGAGGATGAGATCATTATTTTCAGGGACATGTATGGGTATCAGTAGACATATGTGAGGAGTTGATGTGTGATTTTCACTCCTTAGTTTGGGCAGCTCATCCTGGTGTTACCAAGATGCATCAAGATCTACACCTTTAGTATTGGTGGCCAGGTATGAAGAGAGATGTCACTAGTTTTTTAATAAGGTTTTTGTCCTGTCAACAAGTGAAGGCAGAGCATCGGTGACCAACAAGGCTTTTGCTGCAGTTACCCATTACCGAGTGGAAGGTGAATGATGTCTTGATGGATTTCATGTCATGTTTTCCAAGGTCACCTTGAGGGAATGACATAGTATGTATTTTTATTTAAAGACCCATGAAGATTACTCACTTCTTTCTGATCAAGGAGACCTTCGATGTTTATGATATGGGAGGGTTGTACATCTGAGAGATTTTATGTCTACATAGGGTACCACACTCCATTGTTTCAAATAGGGATGAAAATTTTAATTCTTGGGTCTGGAAGAGACTATAGAGGGATTTGGGTACACAGGTACTTATGAGTACAGCTTACCATCCCCAGATAGATGGACAATCCGAGTGTACGATACAGGTTCTAGAGGACATGCTTCGAGCGTGCACCCTAGATTTTTGACGTTCTTGGGACAAGCACATACCTATTGTGGAGTTTTCCTAAAATAATAGTTTTCAAGAAACTATTCAGATGAAACCTTATGATTCTTTTTATAGTAGGCCATGATGATCACCCATATGCTTGCTGGAGGTAGGAGAGGCAGCTATGCTGGGACAACATCTTGTTTAGGAGACCACAGAGCAGGTGGAGTTGATTTAGAAGAGGATGGCTACTGCACATCCATGATAGAAGTCTTATGATGATCAATGGAGATGACCTATGAAGTTTGAGGTCAAAGATAAGGGTTTTCTATGTGTCACACTGAGGATGGTACATATGAGGATTAAGAGATATGGAAAGATTTTTCCAAGATGTGTTAGACCATTTGAGATTTTGGAGAACATCAGGCCGGTTGCCTATCAGTTTCTCTTACCTCAGAGGTACCACGATTTTCATGAAGTCTTCTACATTTCCCAGCTATGGCATTACTTCTCAGACCCATATCATGTTTTTCAACCTAAGGAGGTTGACAGGGGGTGCACACATCATTCGAGGATAATCCAATCTAGATTGTTAATCAGAGTGAAAAGGTTCTCTGTAGCCGATCTGTTCCTCTATTATGAGTTCTATGGAAATGTGGGAGATTACAGGACAAGACTTGGGAGAGGGAGGCCGATGTATGATCTTAGTGGCCAGAGCTATTTGGGGATTCTTCTTCTACACTCCCTTGCTAGGTAAATTCAGTGATGAATTTCTTTATGGGGGGAATTTTTTAAGAACCCATAGCTTCTTTTCAGGTATAGGTTTTTCATTTCTGGTGTTTTTGAAAAAAAATAGGATAATATAGAAATTTAAGGGGTACACACCATGTACTTTGGAGCACACGTCGTGTACCTGATTGCCGCGAGTGATCATTTACAGACCATGTGGGGTGACCTGGAGGCCACCTAAAGTGGGGGCCAGTTAAGGCAAGTACATGACCTGTACCTTTAAAGAACACATCATGTACATTTCTTTTTAATTATTATATTAGACCAGGGTCATGTCTCGTTCACAAAAACCCCTTATTCTAATGACGTCTCGTCCATGAGAAACCGAGGAGAGAGATTATTCCCAAAGCCCCTTATCGTTCATTTGTTCTCTGATTCAACTACACTCTATTATGTTGGAATCAGCAGGGTGAACTCTTCCTTCTTCTAGATCCTTTTTTCTAGATTTATCTCTTTTTGTGAGATATCCTTGGATCAAAGTTTTATATTTTTTTTGTAGATCTACAACATTCTAGGTTGATTCAAGGGCCTATGATAAATTATATCAATCATACAACATCAAAGTAGGTATTTTGTGCCTTTTAGTAGTTAGTCTTTGAATATTATGTTTAAAAGTTCACAATAACCTTGAATAGGGTATTGTGTGTTTTAGGATATTAGATCTGTTAATGCCTGGTATGCCTTGTGTTCCTCAGTTGAGGTTGTTTTATTTTGAATAGGGTTATTTTCCATGCTATGGATCTATTGCCCATGTTTGTATTGATTTTGACTGTTTGGTCTAGCCTTGGCGATTAGGCTGCTTGTTTTCCATGCCCAGGGTTATTAGGTTGGAGTGATATTATCTAATGATATTATATGCTTTTAGTTGTTTAGACAATTAGTTCTTGAAATCTATTAGACTAGTAGTTCTTAAGGTTTAATTTGGCTGTTGAACATCATTGTTCACGATTTAATTACACAGGGCTATGGGAACCCAGTGTAGTAGACCATAGGGGGAATGGACGCTGAGAGATTCTCTAGTGTGTCTGTTTACTTTTAAGTTGTGAGACCATAGGGGGGATATAATTTGTGCTCCCCCATAGTGTATACAGTTCAGTGTTGTCATAATATATGGGTAATTGGATGTTGAGTTCTTCCTCCGATTTTCAATAGTTACTGACACGAGACTACTTGTCGAATTGAAGGTGAGTGCTTCCTCATAGAGTATTTTCTAAAACTGAACTAGTGGGGTTAGAATGTGAGTACATACCAGAGGGTTTCTTATGTTTGTTTGGTTGAAAAATAGGGGTTATGATTTGAGTATTTCATATAGGTTTACTTTTATTTATTTAGCTGCTTACTTGATATATGATAATTAATGCAATTGAAACTATAGGATTGTTTACTTTTGAGTACTTCCTTGTTTACTACTTCATTTTACTTACTGCCTGATATATATATTCACAAACTATTATGCATATATCTTTTGGTGGTTGCCAACTAGGATTCATCTCACACCCTTTTTGGGTCATTCTTTTGGGCCCAAACCGACTATATTGCTGTAGGTATAGATAAGGGAAATCACCCTTCTACTTTAGGTACTTGATTGCTATGGAGCTGGAGAGAATGTGAGCAAGTTGAGTCTTGTGAGTCTTCTAGAGTTTATTTGTTTTCCTTGTACTTTGGTTTAGTACTATATTCCAGCATTGTGACTTGTTTGGATAATTTCCTAAACATATGTATAATGCATCATTTATATATGTGCTCTAGTTTTTTTTTACTTTTAGTCTCACTATTTACTTATTGCATGTTTTAATGCTTCTACTATTGTTATATGTTTATTTTCACTGCATTACTCAACTAATAAAGGCATAGTTTCCACACTATCACACCCAAAGCCCTCACTAATAGTCAGTAACCTCTAGTGTTTGGGGAAATGTTCTTGAGGCCATGTGACCAACCGGGTACGGGGCACCTCTGGGCGGCTCTCGGAACCGGGATGTTATAATAGATATATAGAATGAGTGAAAGTAAAATAATTTGAAATGGGTAAATACATTGGTGTAAAAATAAACTCGTTAAATGATGTTTTAAGAAACGAGGACATGCCCATTAATGATGATAAGATAATTTTATTCAAAAATAGAATTGAGACAAAATATTTTTACAAAAAATAGTGTGTATTAAAAAAAATTGTAAAATATTAAATCATTTAATATAGTTATATATAAAAACGAATAAGAAATAGATACATTTCCTTTTATCGAGTTTGATTTACATAAGAAAATAGGAAGGGAACATGAAAAAATTCTTTATATATAGAATTGAAAGGAATTTTTTTTCTAAATAGAGAAAAAATATATATTGATCATAGAATGAGAATATTAAAGGAAGGTAGAGATAAATATAGATACATAGGGAGAGAATAACCTAATAGAAAGAGGGTTGGTGAAAGAAACTCCTTACCTTGAGTCACGATTCATCTTTTTATGCATGAATAACCTTATTCATAATAAAATTAAATTGATTAAATAATTGTTTAAAAAATAATTCATATTTATTTCAACTATTATTATTATTTTATATTAATTACAATAAAGTTATTTGAACATGGTTTTTGTATCCATCACCTCATGGATTTTTGTTTCGTGATTTTGAGATCATATTGTTTTATTGAAAAAAGTCAAGGTTCTTATTGAATGATTCCATAGAAATATATGTGTAATTACATGGATTTCATGTATTTCCATAAGTCTAAATTCTTCCAAATATCATAATGTGTTCAAATGTAAACACTTTTCAATTAATATTAGTGAAATTGTATAATTGTGTGTTTTTTATGATTTTATTGGTCATCTTGAACATGATTTACTATATATAGTTTTATTATTATTTATCCATTAAAGAATTTGAATAATATTGTAAAATCATTATTATTTATTTATTATTACATAAAATCATTTGTTATAACTATTTATGAAGGTATAAAGAGTTTTAAAAAAACATCCTTATAAGAGGTTATATCGACAGTGAATTGGTGTTTGTTTAAAAAGAACTTTTATATTAAATATATGGTTTAAAAATATAAATTATTTATTATTGATATCAATTATTTTATGATAAGGATATTTTTATCAGTTTTAGGTAGGGGAATAATAATAAACCATGGAGTTGAAAGGAAAGATTCTGGTAATAAATTATTACCATACTCTTTGGGGTAACTCGGTTTATAATTGACTTAATCCTTAAATGGGTAGTCTTTTGATGAGACCAAAACCTCATCAATGTGGATAAATTGATGATTTGTTTTTTATTTTTTCTATATAATAAGCTTAATGTGCGATGAGAAGTGTGTTAGTGAGGTTTGGTATTTATAAGAAGAGGATATAAAGGTTTTTAAATAAAATATTTATTAAATTATAATTTATTCTAATGACTATCCATATAATTTATTTTTGTGAATATTTATGGGAATTTTTTGTTTTTTAGTTTAATATAATATATTATAACATAATCTAGTAATTAATTTATCATGTATTTATCTTATAATATATGATACCATATTTATCACTTTCACTATTCACCATCGTATTTTTCTATTTATAAAAACTACAAAAACTTCACCATTTTCTAATTTTTAAATAATGACTTCAAAAATAAAATATATTTATGCAATATTCTTTTAGGTAATTCTAATATTTAATTCTTGAATAAAAATTACTATTTTATTAAATAATGGAAAAAGTGTTTAATAAAAATAAAAAAAATACTTAAAATTTGTTGCATTGATTATGTAATTATGTTTTGGTATTTAAATACTTATATTTACTTATTTTATTGATGATAAAAATTATTTATGAAGTAAATTAATCATTTATATTAATATTTATTTTATTATTCCAATGGCCAGGTTACTATTTTAATGGTCATACTAATTCCTAAAATCATATTTTCAAAAAATATATATCCCAATTTAAATGTTCATAAATGAATTATAAGTATATAAATAAAACATATTTTAATTATTCATAATTCCCAAGAATTTCATCTCAATTTGAATTATATTTTATTTACAAAATATCATTTAATTTTTCTGATAGTTGTTTTTCATTTTTATACTTTTGTTCGTGTTTTTAATAATTCATGTAGACTAAAATGCACTATAATTTCAAAATCCAGTTATTATTATTATTTTGTGTTTATTTCACTATTGGACTATTTTTAATCTTATTTTTCATTCATATGTAATATTGTAGAAATAGAATAATGTTTATTTTGGTTCCAGGGTGTATCTGATTTTTCAATTTCTTTTATCTAATATAACACATGTATATATCAATAATGAAAATTTCATATGGAAAAATATAGGTAATTATATCCTCCCAATAAATAAATTTCATAATTTTAATTTTAATTCTTATGCTAAGATGAAAATAGATTTGGGTAATTATGTTTCATTGTATCCTTAGGTTCCCATATTGGCTTTTAATACTTATAGTATCACCAATATACTTTGACAATGTGAGTTATAATGTTGTATAAAAATCAATTTCTGCCAAGATATTTACTGATTTCTCCTCATAAGAGAGATAATTCAATAAAAAACACCTTTGGATTATTTAAATTTGATGGATCTAATATGTACTTCATTAACAATGATACATAGAATATATCATATACCTGAGATAGATTTGGGGGTAGTTCTAGTCGGTCGGAAATATCATTTATGTGATAAATCATCCTGAAGGTGACAATATATCTATGACTTAGATTTTACTTCTTCCTAAATGTCATAAATATCTTCCATAGAGATATCATAAAGATTAATTTATCTCTAACTTCAAACTCTAGTCTCATTAATGATTATCAATATAACTCTTTTATATATTTTATCCTACTCTGATGTGTTATTGAATAACATCATCCTTCTTTTCTATTTTATCCACCAGTTTGGGTCCCAATAGATTTCACTATCAAAATTCATATTATAATGTGAGAGTTTTATAACTATCCCCATTTAGGGATTCATAATATTTAATCGAAATGATTGAGTGGAATCTATTGTTTTATGATAACTTGTAAGAACCCAGATCTTCTTTTCAGCTATGTTTTCATTTTCTGGTCTTTTATTAGAAAAAGAGGAGTCTCTGGAAATTTTTGAAGTACATGCCGTGTACTTTATGTGTACATTCCTTGTACTTTGTTAACATGGGTAGCCGTGTTCCAGCTGTGTAGAAGCCGTGTACACGACCATGTGGTGACCTGGAGACTGCCTAAAGAGGAGTACAGAAAAGGCAACTACATGTCGTGTAATTCTAAAGTACACAATGTGTATTTTATTTGATTCATTAAATGTTCTGAGGTCACATCTAATTTACAGAAAGACCCACTTCTAAGTCTGGTTCGTCCGAGATAACCGGTATGGGCACAAATCTTCTCTGATCCCTTGAGTGATTGTCTGTTCTCTGAATAGACTGTTGTCGATTGCATTGGGACCGCAATAGTGAGCTCTTCTTTCTACTTGAGATTTGTTTCATAATTGATCCTCTTTTTAAAGTTATCCTCTGTTGAATGTTTTGAGTGTTTTTATTGATCTACGAGGTTCTTGGGAGATTCAAGTAATGAGGTTCACTTATAGAAATCTCCCAACACCGAGTTAGGTGGTTTGTGCCTTTCTATAGATAGTCTTTGAGTTTTTTGTGCAAAATTGCCCAAAACCCTTGAGTGGTGTTTTGTATATTTATAGTCTTAGCCTTTTTAATTGACTTCTATGCTTCTATGCTTGAGTATAGGTTGATTTCATATGAATGGGGATAATTGTTTTGCCTTTAAGTTTTTTCCCTCATTGCTCATTTTGACCATTTGGTCTAGTTCTTCCTTTTAGGCTGCTGTTTGTTTTCAATGCCTAGTATTTTAAGATGAAGTGTTTTATCTTATCTAACATGCTGATATGCTATAGATTATTATCCAATTAGTCATAGGGGATCACTTTGGCTCTTGTTCATCATTTTTTCATGTTTTCATTACATGGGGTTGTAGAAACCTATTGTAGTGGGACCATAGGGGAAATTGACGCTAAGTGCTTTCCTAGAGTGTCCGTTATAATTATCACTCTGCGATACCATAGGGGGGATTGACGTTGAGTGCTACCTCAAAGGATTTATAGATATATTATGAGTCCACATGAGAAATAGACGTTGAGTGCTTCTTCAGAGCACCTGTAGTAACCACTAAAAGACTATAAGGGTAATTGATAGTGAGTGCTTCCTCAGAGAGCCTTTGAAATACACCTGATAATAGGGGTAATTGATAGTGAGTGCTTCTTCAGAGATTATTGTGAATATCTATCCTTGTTTTGGTTGAACCAGAGGGGTTAGGTAGAGAGTACTACCCAGAGGGTTACCTGCTTCGATTAGTTGTAGTTTGATATATAAAACTAAATGCATTGAAACTGTGGATTGTTTACTACTGAGTACTTCCTTGTTACTGCTTCCTTTTACTTTTTACCTTCTATATATTCATCGACTATTAGGAACAGATCTTGTGGTGGTTTCCTACTGGGATTTAGTCTCACACCCTGTTTGGGCCATGCTTTTGGGCCCAAACAGATTATATTGTTGTAGTTATGGATAAGGTAAAGCACCCTTCTTCTTCAGGTACTTGATTTCTGTGGAGATGGAGAGCATGGGACCAAGCTTAGGCTTGTAATGATGAGGAGCTTCCTATCTATTTTCGTTTTTAATTTGGTTTAGTACTATTTTGTATTCCATCATGGAGATTTGTTTGGTTTCTTTCCTAGACATATGTATCATTCATCATCCATATTTATGTGTGCTCTAGTTTATTATTTCTAGTCTTCCGCTGTTTACTTTTGCATGGATTATTACTACTTCTTCTATTTCCTCTTTACTTGCTTCTATTGTGTTACTCTTCTAATGAGGGCATAGTTTCTCCACTATCACACCCAATGCCCCCGCTGCTAGTCGACAACCTCTGGCATTCGGAGAAATGCGTTTGTGGCCATGTGACCAACTGGGTACGGGGCACCTCTGGGAAGATTCTAGAATCAAGATGTTAGAAAGTGATATCAGAGGGGTTCTTATCTATTAACATACTTTTTGGAGCCTATATCTAGGTATATGATAGAATAGGTACTTAGTAATAAGTTGTGCTCAGGAGTAGCTAACCCGTGTATAGGGAAAAACCAATCTACCTCATTTATTGCAGTTTTTTTCTGGTTTTTCTATTTTACAGTTGATTTGATTTTCACCACTGGGCGACTCACCTGTTTTGTTCGGTTATTGATGATGTTTTTGAGGTTTTAAAACTGTTGCAACCCAATGATTTGAGGGTATTCCATCTCATGCAACATATAATCACTTGCTTGAAATCACATGTCATTCATTCTTTCCAAGCCATTTAGGGTTCATGGGCAATTTCATGTTGTTGTGATAGATATTGTGATAGATACACATTCTGTTGTGAATGATGCCTTGATAGAATACCTGCTTTTTTTAGAGCATTGATTGTGTACGGTTTTCTGAATGAATACCAAATGTTGGTTCTTGAGGTGTTATGGGACCTCATGGATCAGAATTAGGTGGATCATTGCACTGTTATCTTTGTTTATAACAAGTATAAGATGCCACGATTTGATTCATGGGGAGTATGGGACCTCACAGATCGGAATTTGGAACTTAAAGGTTTGTTTTAGTGTTTTTATGGGTTCTGGAGTAGTTTCCGAGGATTACTTTCTAGAAAAACCCAGAATACACGCCTTGTAGTTTTGAGTACATGCCATGTGTTATTAAGTTCAGGAAGAAACTGTTTTTATTAAGTACACACCATGTACTATATGTAAACACTGTGGAGTCTCTGACCGTATCGCTGGTTGTGTCGGTAGAGACAGGAGGTTGGAAAGAAACCTTTGTGGAACACGCAATGTATCGGACGTACATGGCGTGTGTTTAGATCCTATGTCTATCTATGTGACTGACAACACGGATTGGTGGAAATCCTTTAGTACACGCCATTTCCATCTGTAAAACACTGTGTAGTGTGATTCGTGTATCCGTCCGTGGCACCAACAACACGGGTTGGTGGAGCTCGTCTAGTAAACGCTGTGTCTGGCACAAACACGCCATGTAGTCTTGTCCTAGGAGAACCCTCTAACTTAGTCATATAGAAGGACTCGGGATGTGGAAGAGGATTCAAGTACATTCCATGTGTTAGGACAACACACCATGTATGGGGTGTTACATGACCAGTTTTGGAAGAAGTACACGCCCATTTGAAAGGATTAAGAGAACATTCCATGTAGTTGAGCATACACTCTTTGTATCCTTGTTTGGTAAAATTTGAATTCTTTCTTTCTCATGTTCCCTTCTTACCCTTCCAGCTTTCATTCATTGATAATCTGGATCTAAGGTGTGAGTTTGACCTTGCAGAGTCATGCCACCGAAACACCCTCTGGTTGAACGCTAGTTGCAAGGCAGTGATCAGACACCAGACATGGTTTATTAGGGACTTCCAACAGATCCTCTAGTCATGCTTGTCTTGGAACTATCCATTATACGTGACACATGTGTTGATGCACAGTTCATAGAGGGATACATAAGGATGATTCAGACATTTTAGAGAGCACCGCCCCATCCCCGTCTATGGCAGAGCTGACACGAGTTTTCCAGCGGCAACATCCTACCACTTTATTGAGGGAAGGAGGACCGCAGGCTACAGAGTCATGGTTGGAGACCACACTGATGATCTTAGAGCACCTTGAGACACCTTCAGAGAGGATGGTCAATCTCACTACCTATACACTTTGAGATTCTTCCAAGAGATGGTGGGATGTGTTCTCACAGGCGGGACACCAACATGATATGGATTTGGGATGAGTTTCAACATACCTTCTATGATTAATTCTATCAGGAGACTTTGAGAGCTGATCGAGCATGAGAATTTATGAGTCTGGAGCAGGGTAATCTTTCTTTTATAGAGTATTCCTCTCGATTCACTAAGCTGCAGCACTTTACACCCTTTCTAGAGGGAGATGGGTTGTTTCCAGCATAAATGTTTGAAGATGGTCTCTGACAAGACATTCTGGCTCAGGTGAACATCATCTGGTTGAATTCAATATCTACTATCGTCAACCCGACACTGATAACTGAACATAATCTGAGGGATTCTGGAGATGTGGTGTAGGGCAGTTTAACATCCCGAGATAGTGCTTCTCTAGCTGATAGTAGGAAGTGTCATAGGGAGACTACACGTGGAGATCCAAGTAGGCAACATATACCTTCAGGTCGCCAGGTGGTATGCTACTAGTGTGGGAAGGTTTTCTATATGAGGCCACATTGACCGAGAGACCCAGTGGAGTGCCGATCATGCGTCAAGATGGGTCAACTTTAGCGCTTCTGTCAGATCTTCTCCCCAGCAGTTGGGGACAAGGGTTCTTCTATGACTCCTCATTTAGGAGAACTGCCACCAGTTTCTCATCAGTCTGGGAACTAGAGTTCTTCCAGCCTTTTGGGCCGAGGTGGAGGTCATGGCCAAGGTATCCAGTTGACAAGCATTCAACGACAGCAAGGTGGATCATCTTAGAGTGGTCAGGCAGAGTCACAGGGTTGTGGTATAGGTCAGATTTTTTAAATGGAGCAGACCCAACCAGAGCAGGATCCCGGACCCTGTACTGTTTTAGTTACGATCTTAATTTCCTTAGTTTTATCTTCTACTCTTTTTGATATAGGGGATTCCCATATCTTTATATCTTTTACTATGGTGAATAGCCTTGGGCTCTTCATCTTTTCTTCTACTGATATCATAATGCTAGACACTCCATTTGGGACTAGAACAACTAGTGTTCGATAGTGCAAGGAGTTCCCTCTAGAAGTTGGTGGGTGTCACTTCTTATGGGACATTTATGTCCTGGAAATGACAGGCTATGATGTAATTCTCAGAATAGACTGGTTATTTCTCTTTTGGGAAGTCTTCAACTGTTATTGTCGTAGGGTGATTTTCATATCACTATAAGGCATATCGTTTCTTCCTAATGGTGACTGGGATGTCCAGGTGACCAGAAAAGGACCCGATCATCTTGGGTTGGGAGGAGTTACAGAACAAATTGATAGTTTATATCCAGATGACTAGGGTAATTCACATTTATACTTTCCTCTAGTGGTGGAACGTTTTAGAAATGTCCATCTAGAAGACTTTTTAGGGTTTATTTAAGAGCGAGAGGTGGACTTTTTTATTGATCTTGTGCCAGCAGTGGCACCAGTGTCCATTCCTCTTTATAGGACGGCTACGCCGGAGTTACAAAAGCTTAAGAAGCAGTTGGAGGAGTTGCAGGCCAAGGGCTTCATTCGACCCAGTACTTCTCCTTGGGGTTCACCTGTCCTGTTTTTGAAGAAGGAAGATGGTACCCTCAGGTTGTGTGTGGACTATCAAAAGTTGAACCAGTTGACGGTAAAGAACCGATATACTTTGCTGAGGATTGATGAACTATTTGATTAGCTAAGAGGATCCCCGTGTGTTCTTGAAGATTGAATTGAGTTCTAGTTATCATCAGTTTCACATTAGACCATCCGATATACCTCTCACAGCCTTCCAGAGCAGGTATTGTCTATACGAGTATGTGGTTATGTTGTTCGGTCTCACGAACGCGCCTATAGTTTTCATGGAACTGATGAACTGAGTGTTCCATCCTTACATGGATTCTTTCATGATTGAATTCATGGAATATGTCTTGGTGTACTCTCACACTTGATGTGACCATGATACCTAACTTGAGATCATTTTGAGTACACTGAGAGATCATCAGTTATATGCTATACTCTCAAAATTCCACTTTTGGATGGGCCGGATTCACTTCTTGAGTCATGTTATGTAAAGACCCGTAAAATTCTATGGAATTTTTTTCTTAATTTTCTTTTGAATTTTACAAGAACGCGGTTTCAAACGCCACATGATTCCGAGGCCTGGAGTGCTCGGAATTTCTATCCGAAGTTTAGCTCGGGTACGTTCAGTGAACGAACGAGCGGGAATTTCTAACTTTTGAACCGGTGCTCGGAATCGAATTCCAAGGGAACTGATGGAACCACATCACCGGTAATTGCTTAAGAACACCTGTTCTGGAGTTTCATTTTCACGAGAGTTGATGATGAAAATTGTGGGAGTTTATTTTATAATTATTCTACAATTTTTATTTTTACTCTAAGTGTTTAATTTTTTGGATGGAAGTTGGGTAACCACCCAACCTCCCTTGGGAGGTTATGAGGGTGGTGGGGCCCACATGAACCCCACCCCTTCATGTCCTCTAAACCCCCCTCAACTCACCATTAATGTGGATAACTTAAGTTTATCAAACCTATGGATTTAATGTTGTGAGTTTAATATAAGTTTTTGAAATTCAAACCCTTGAATTTCAAAAGGCTTGCTGTGTTAATAAAATAAGAAAGGAGCTTATTTTATTTTGTTGTTAGAGTTTTGTCATTGAGAGGTTTTGGGAAGCGTGAAGATCTTCTTCATCTACAACGAAGAACATCTTCGACGAAGAACGTTAAGAACACCTCAGACTCCGACGAAGAACACTGTTCTTCAACGAAGAACATCTCCGCCGAAGAACGCGAAGAACTTCTCCAACGACGTTTTATCTTCGGACGCACCTCGACGACAATGGAATCGACGTTCATTTTCCACGACACCCTACCTCTTTGACGTTCGTCTTCCGCAGCCCGTTGACGTGCACCGTTCTTGAAACCGAGGTAGGGGATTTATTTTATTTAATTAATTCCATTCATGATTCTATTTTGTCGATCTTCGTGGATATTCGACTAAATGTTACGTTTAACGAGAGGGGGTCGGACCGCACAAACACGGTCGACCCTCCTCTTTATCCTTGTTTATACTTTGTGGTTTGGACGGAATGGCATGGTGCCGTTGCACCACGCGGAAATTACACGGCAAGTACTTCGCGGCGCCGTCGCGCCGCGCCGTGAAGTTGAACAAGGACGCGATGTTGTCGCGCCGCGTCGAAGAAAACCGAAGACGCCGCGGCCGGAGCGGGGCCGCGGAGGAGGGGCACGGTGCCATCGCACCGCGCCGGACGAATCAAGTCGTGGTCGGTTCCGGGCCGCGGCGGAGCAGGGTGACCGGCAGCCGGTTCCGGGCCGTCGGTGTCGGCGATGGAGGAAGGACCGGCCGTCGCCGGTCCTTGTCGGCAGAATCGGCTGGCCGGTGCGGGCCGACCGGACAAAGGGGAGCCGAGGGAATTAATTCCCCTGACCGGCTATGCAAAACGGCCCCCTTAATTGGGGGGTTCGTGGTTTCACCAGGGGGCAGCCCCCCCCCCCTTGCCGAAACGGCTCGGCCACTGGCCGAGCTGACCAGCGCGCTGTACCCAGCCGGGCCGGCTGCCTGGCCGGTCCGTCAGGCCGGGCCAGGCCGGGCCAACCCGGAACAGGGGCGAGTCGACCCGGAACCAGGGCGGGTGGACCTGGTTCGGGCCGACCGGGGGGGTCTCGGGCCGGGTCGGTCCGGGCCCGAAACCCCCGTTTTCGGACCGTTTGGGTTCAATTGCCCATAACTCGGGCTACGGACCTTTGATCAACACGCCGTTAGCGGCGACACGATCCTTGGAACAAGAAGGTCGTTTCGGTATATCGCTCTCAAGGTTTCGGAATACTTTTGGTATGGCCGGGTTGGTTCGTACACGAAACCAACCGGGCCCTCGGAGCGGAAACACTCATATCTTGAGCTTCGGACGTCCGATTGATGTGTCATCGACTTTTTCGAATTCCTCTTAGTGAGAAGAATCTTTTGGCTTACTCCGCCCGAGGTTTGGACGCAGGTGGAGTACGGTCGGGTTGGTTTTTCCTTAAAAACCAACCGGGCCCCTAGGACGAAAAAGCCAATAACTCTCAGACCGGGCATCCGATTGACGCGCCGTCCACGACGTTGAGTTCCTATTGAAGATACGGAACTTTTGGATACATCAACTCTGGTCTATGTGTCAGTTGATGTATCAGCCTCTCGGTTCGTGGAGCGGACCCTCCCGAACGAGCTTGCTGTGTGCGGGAACCCTAGAGCTGGCTGCGACTGCTACTGTGATGATGGCGAATGTACAGAGATCCTCAGTGGATTCAACAACGACAACTACCGCACTCAGCGATCCTATTTGGATCAGTGCTACCGATCCTGTGTGGGTCCGATCCTGTGTGGTTCAGCGCTCAGCAGTTCTGTGTGTTCCAGCGCCTACAGATCCTGTGTCGGTCCGATCCTGTGTGGGTCTTTGTGGGGGTTAGTTTCCTACCGATCCTGTGTGGGTCATTGTGGGGGTTAGTACCTATCAATCCTTTGTGGGTCCGACGACTTAGATGGATCAGTGATCATCTCTATCGTCTTTCGAAGAAGTTTACCTGTGTGAGCTGAATCCTGTTTACTTTCCTATGTGGATTGTGTTGTGCTATCCTATGTGGATTACGTTTTGCTTTCCTGTGTGGAATACGTATGCTTTCCTGTGTGGACTGGGTTGTACTTGGGCTCGGAGGTTAGATCGTATTGGAATTGATGACTTAGGTATATGTATGGGCATATACCTAAGCAGTGTCGATTGTTACTTCGTGATTGTATCTTTTCTTTGTGGTTTATCCTTTGTGGATTTTGGGAGAACTTCAGGGGTCTCGGGGTCCCTACTGAGTAGCTTATACTCACCCCTGCACGGGCTATGCCCGCACTACGTTGTGTTGGTTGCAGACGACGGACAACGTTGATCATGGTTGAGGCTTGCAGAGCAGGACGGTACCTGGAGGTGGACCACTGGGCGGGACATACTCGGAGAGGACAGGGACCCGAGGAGCAGCGGAGCTATCTGTACCCACCCTTCAGGTGGGATTTCCAGTGGGAAGCTCGGTCTTGCGTCTTTACTTCTCTGTTGCTGTTTTCCCTTTCGAGTTGTACTTTACTTTCAGTTTGGGTTTGTATACTGGCCCACTTACTTTTCCACACTTCACTCTTGTACCAGCTTTTACTTAGTGTTTACTTTTTCCGTTTGCTTACTCTATGGTACTTGTTTACTTTACAAAGGAAACGCCTTCCCTTTTACCAGGATTTACGCCTTGGTGCTAGTCGCCAGCCCCTGGCCTATGGAAGGCGGGCTTGGGGTAGTCACAACACAGTCCCCGAGGACGGGTCGTGACAAATTGGTATTAGAGGAGTTCAGTTATACCGCAGAACTTGGGACTCTGATCTTTTTCTATGTGAAGCAATAGTGTTTAGTATATCGAGTGTGGTTATCAGTCCAGGGAGTCCAGTGTTGGTGCGGCGGCCGACGTATCCGTACACCAGGACCCTGCCTTCTGATTTCCGACTTAATGCACGAAAACATTGATTTCATGTGTGTTTCATGTTTTATTTGTGATTACATTGTATCAGCTCACCATGTATACATTTCTGACCATGGGGCACCTGTTTCCTTTTCAGGATGGCCCCACGACGTCAACCATCTAGGGTTCCGAGAGTCGAGCGTGACGATAGCCCACCGAGCGACGAGGCCTCGGTGCAGGGCCCTTTGTCAGCAGTAGCACCGACGGTAGCTCTACCCGTCGAGCCACCGATGCTTCCAGCACCAGCCGCTGACGATGCACGTCGCCTCAGTGCACTGCATGAGTTCCAGCGCCAACGACCGCCCAGGTTCCGCGGGGAGACGGACCCCCAGGCAGCCAAGGACTGGCTGGAGGCAGTGGTGAGAGTTTTCAGGTTAGTGAGGACACTAGAAGACCTCATGGTGATCCTCGCAGCGAGCCTACTGCACGCAGCAGCAGGCAGATGGTGGAGCTTGATGCTCCAGGTGCACGATGAGGCATCTCTTCTCTGGAAGGACTTTGAGAGCCTCTTCTACTCAAAGTTCATCCCAGCCACCCTCTGTGCGGTGTGCATTCAGGAGCTTCTTCAGCTGCGGCAGGGCAGCATGACGGTCGCCCAGTACTCGATGAGATTTACCGATCTCTCACGCTACTCTACAGACATGGTACGAGACCCATTCTTCCGGGACCGGAACTTTGAGCAGGGATTGAGACATGAGATCAGGGCATCACTGATCTCCCTCAGCATTCCGACTCAGATAGGAGTACTGGAGTGAGACCTTTTGATCAAGAGTTTTCTTGCTGAGTCTACACCAGCACCGAGACCCACCGCAGGGCGGCACGTAGCAGAGTCTTCTGCAACAGGCAGTCGACGGATGACACATGGGTCCAGGCAGACCAGAACCTCAGGCAGACGACCTCAGGACACTGGCTCATCAATGCGGGGCACACATCATGGAGCCAGTCTTTCGAGAGGCAGGCAGTGCTACTCATGCGGAGGGCATGGCCACATGGCACGTGATTGCCCGACACTCCGTGCTGAGGAGAAACAGACGGTTGAGGGACCACCGAGGCAAAGGCCGAGGGTCGACCGTGGCGGTCCGCAGGGAGGAGGCGGACGAGGCAGAGGAGCTGGCCGAGCAGCAGGTGGTGGGCGATGCTTTGAGGCTCTACCACCACCACAACCAGAAGGTCCACCCCGACCACAGGGAGCTGGCGGGCAGAGACAGGCACAACTCTAGGCAGCGAAGGCCTACGACCACGGCGTGCCCCAGATGATTCGAGGTACTATCTGTGTCTATTCCACCCTTGCTGCAGTTCTTATAGACATAGAGGCGAGTCACTCTTTAATAGCCGCTGCCCTTTTTCGGAGCTCGGAGATTCCTACAGAGCCGTTGGCTCGATCTTTACGGCTAGAGAATCCTACGGGAGCAGACTCGACGATTACGCACTGGTGCCGGCAGTGTGAGCTTACTCTTGGAAGCGAGAGCTTCGGCTGGGATCTTCTTGTAGCAACGTCGAATCCTTATGAAATCATCTTGGGCGTGGATTCGTTGTCTACATTCCATGCACAGATTGACTGTATTAGGCGCAAGGTGCGATGTGTATGCACCGATGGGAGTAGGTTCACCTTCACCGGCGAGAAGGGAGCCTTCGCAGCACAAGATAGACTTCCGCAGAGGAGAGGAAAACCCATCACTCATTAGTTGGATAGCCTCATCCTAGGAGCAGTTGACGTGCAGAGTCCTGGTTTTCTTGCAGTGGTGGATCCGTATGCGGACGTCATTCCCGACGATGTTCCAGGGCTACCTCCTCGTAGAGAGGTAGACTTTTATATTGACCTATACCCTGGGACAGCCCCGATATCGACTCCTGCATATCGGATGGCCCCCGCCGAGCTTCGAGAGCTACAGGTATAGTTGGAGGACTTGAAGGGCAAGGGATTCATCCGACCTAGTGTTTCACCCTGGGCTTCCCCGATATTGTTCACCAAGAAGGCGGATGTGAGCTTGTGACAGTGTGTCGACTATCGTCTCCTGAACCAGGTGACAGTGAGGAACAAGTATCCGCTACCAAGTATTGATGACCTCTTCAATCAGCTCAAGGGAGCATGGTGGTTCTCAAAGATAGACCTCAGGTCAAGTTATCACCAGCTCAGAGTTCGAGACGAGGACATGCAGAAGACGACCTTCAGGTGTCGATATGGCCACTATGAGTTCTTGGTTATGCCCTTCGGCGTAACCAATGCTCCAGCAGTGTTCATGGCCCTCATGAACAGGATATTTCAGCCATACCTCGATCGATTTGTCGTGGTCTTCATCGACGACATTTTGATTTACTCGACGACTGAGGAGGAGAACGCCTACCACTTACGGGTTGTACTAGACACACTCCGAGAGCACCATCATTATGGTAAGCTCTCCAAGTGTCAGTTATGGATATGCGAGGTCCACTTCTTGGGACACGTCATCTATGAGGTGGGAGTTGTCGTGGATCCTGTGAAGATCGAGGCAGTGCTAGCTTGGGAGCCACCCAGGAGCGTGACGGAGGCGCGGAGTTTCTTGGGACTAGCTGGATACTACCAGAGATTTGTGCCAGACTTCTCCAGAGTTGCGGCACCACTCTCAGCTTTGACGAAGAAGCGTAAATCCTTCGTGTGGTTAGACAGATGTCAGCATAGCTTCCAGGAGCTGAGACAGAGATTAACCAGTGCACCTGTCTTGAGGTTTCTTGAGGAGGGAGTAGGGTACGTAGTCTACTGTGATGCATCAGGGACCAGAATCAGATGTGTCCTGATGCAGGAGCGGGCGGTGATCGCCTATGGATCACGTTAGTTGAGGCCGCATGAGCAGAACTACGCTACCCATGACCTAGAGTTAGCATCAGTGGTCTTCGCTCTGAAGACATGGAGACACTATCTGATGGGCGATCGTTTTACAGTCTTTTCTGACCATCAGAGTCTCAGATACATCTTCTCTCAGAAGGATCTGAATTTTAGACAGCGGCAATGGCTCGAGTTTCTCCAGGACTATGACTTTGAGATAGTCTATACTCCTGGGAAGGGGAACGTGGTAGCCGATGCTCTCAGTAGGAGGATGGGCATTCAGCTACTTGAGGAGGTGACAAAGCAGCTAGTCTCTTTGCAGATATCCTTCATGGATAGAGATGGAGAAACCTTCCTCCAGTCTCTCACAGTCACTCCTCCACTACTACAGCGGGTCAGAGAGGCACAACGTGGGGACACTAACTGTGAGACGCAGCGTACACAGATATCCTCAGGACACACACCTGATGGTTTCTCCTTTGGAGTAGAGCACGACGTCCTTTTCAGAGGACGTACCTTGGTGCCAGTTTCTTTACGAGAGGAGGTGCCGAGAGAGTTTCACACTTCCCCTTTGGAGGTACATCCTGGAGTGGCGAAGATGTACCAGGATCTCAGACGATAACACTGGTGGCCGGGCATGAAGAAGGTTGTGGCAGAGTTTGTTTCTCGATGCCTCACCTGCCAGCAGGTGATGGCAGAGCACCAGGTACCAGCAGGCTTGGTATAACCCTTGGAGGTTCCGGAGTGGAAGTGGGACAACATATCTATGGACTTCGTGACTGGACTTCCACGCACTTCCAGAGGTCACGACTCCATTTGGGTGATTGTCGACCGACTCACCAAGTCGGCTCACTTCTTAGCCATCAGAGAGCAGGGCTCAGTGGAGAGCTTGGGACGTCTTTACATTCAGAAGATTGTGCGGCTTCATGGAGTTCCATCATCTATCGTCTCCGATCGAGATGCTCGCTTTACTTCCCGGCTATGGTAGGGATTGCAGGAGGCGTTCGGGACACAACTACGTTTGAGCACAGCCTTTCACCCTCAGACGGATGGTCAGACGGAGAGGACCATTCAAACTCTCGAGGACATGCTCCGCGCATGCATCCTCGACTTTGGTCGCAGCTGGGAGGACCACCTACCCTTGGTGGAGTTCGCGTACAACAACAGCTACCACTCCACCATCAGAATGGAACCATACGAGGCGTTGTACGACAGACCATGCAGATCTCTTTTGTGCTGGACAGACCCTGGGGAGTCAGCACTTGTGGGACCGAAGATGGTCTAGGTCATGACAGAGAAGGTCCAGGTCGTCCAGGAGCAGATGAGGACAGCTCAAAGCCGGCAGAAGTCTTATGCTGACAGGAGGCAGAGGCCACTAGAGTTCGAGGATGGCGACCACGTCTTTTTGAGTGTCTCACTTCGACGTGGATTACATAGATTTGGATGAGGCGGAAAGTTGTCTCCACGCTTCATCGGACCATTCCAGGTCCTCAGCAGGATTGTTGAGGTGGCTTATCGCCTAGCTCTACCACCTCAGTTGCACCGGGTGCAAGACGTCTTCCACGTATCTCAGCTGAGGAGATACGTGCATGACCCGACGCACATAATTGACCATGGGGAGATAGATGTTGATGATGGGGAGACTTTTGCGGAGGTCCTGGTGGAGATCGAGGATCAACAAGAGCTGGTCATATGTGGACGGTCAATTCCTCTAGTGCGCATCAGATGGAAGCACGGGGACCTCCAGGAGAGCACTTGGGAGCGGGAGGCTCAGATGCGTGCTCAGTACCCACATTTGTTTCCCTAGTTATGATGTATCTTTATGGGGACGTAAATCCCTGAGGTGGGAGTAATGTAAAGACCCGTAAAATTCAAGGGAATGTTTTTCTTAATTTTCTTTGAAATTTTACAAGAACGCGGTTTCAGACGACACTTGATTCTGAGGCCCGGAGTTCCCAGAATTTCTATCCGAAGTTTAGCTAGGGTACGTTCAGTGAACGAACGAGCGGGAATTTCTAACTTTTGAACCAGTGCCCGGAATCGAATTCCGAGGGCACCGATGGAACCGCAGCGCCGGTAATTGCTTAGGAAGACCTGTTCCGGAGTTGCGTTTTTACGAGAGTTGATGATAAAAATTGTGGGAGTTTATTTTATAATTATTCTACAATTTTTATTTTTACTCTAAGTGTTTAATCCTTTGGATGGATGTTGGGTAACCACCCAACCTCCCTTGGGAGGTTATGAGGGTGGTGGGGCCCACATGAACCCCACCCCTTCATATCCTCTAAACCCCCCTCAACTCACCATTAATGTGGATAACTTAAGTTTATCAAACTTATGGATTTAATGTTGTGAGTTTAATGTAAGTTTTTGAAATTCAAACCCTTGAATTTCAAAAGGCTTATTGTGTTAATAAAATAAGAAAGGAGCTTATTTTATTTTGTTGTTAGAGTTTTGTCATTGAGAGGTTTTGGGAAGAAAGAAGATCTTCTTCATCTCCAACGAAGAACATCTTCAACAAAGAACGTGAAGAACACCTCAGACTCTGACGAAGAACACCGTTCTTCAACGAAGAACATCTCCGCCGAAGAACGCGGATATCTTCTCCAACAACGTTTTCTCTTCGGACGCACCTCGACGACAACGGAATCGACGTTCGTTTTCTACGACGCCCGACCTCTGCGACGCTCGTCTTCTGTGGCTCGTTGACGTGCACTGTTCTTGAAACCGAGGTAGGGGATTTATTTTATTTAATTAATTCCGTTCATGATTCTAGTTTGTCGATCTTCGTGGATATTCGACTAAATGTTATCGTTTAATGAGAGGGGGCCGGACCGCACAAACACGGCCGACCCTCCTCTTTATCCTTGTTGATACTGTGTGGTTTGTATGGAATGGTGTGGTTCCATTGCACCACGCGGAAATCGCAAGGAAACTACTTCGCGGCGTCGTCGCGCCGCGCCGTGAAGTTGAACAAGGACGTGACGCCGTCGCGCCGTGTCGAAGAAAACCGAAGACGCCGCGGCCGGAGCAGGGCCGCGACGGGAGGGGCGTGGTGCCGTCAAACCGCACCAGACGAATCAATTCATGGTCGGTTCCGGGCCGCTGCAGAGCAGGGTGACCGGGGGCCAGTTTCGGGCCGCCGGTGTCAGTGATGGAGGAAGGACCGGCCGTCGCCGGTCCTTGTCGGCAGAACCGGTCGGCCGGTGCAGGCCGTCCGGTCAAAGGGGAGCCAGGGGAATTAATTCCCTCGGCTGGCTATGCAAAACGGCCCCCATAATTGGGGGGCCGCAGTTTCACCAGGGGGGCAGGCGCCCCCCCCCCCTTGCCGAAACGGCTCGGCCACTGGCCGAGTTGGACAGCGCGGTGGGCATGCTGTGCCCAGCCGGGCCGGGTCGTGTCGGGTCGGGCTGACCCGGACCCGGGGTGGGTCGAACCGGTTCGGGCCGACCGGGGGGGTCTCGGGCCGGGTCGGTCCGGGCCCAAAACCCCCGTTTTCAGACAGTTTGGGTTCAATTGCCCATAACATGGGCTATAGACCTGCGATTGACGCTCCGTCAGTGACGACACGATCCTTGGAAAGAGACGGTCATTTCGGTATATCGCACTCAAGGTTTCGGAATACTTTGGGTATGGACGGGTTGGTTCGTAAACGAATCCAACCGGGCCCTCGGAGCGGAAATGCTCATATCTTGAGCTTCAGACGTCCGATTGACGTGCCATCGACTTTGTTGAATTCCTCTAAGTGAGACGAATCTTTTGGATTACTTTGCCCGAGGTTTGGACACAGGTGGAGTACGGTCAGGTTGGTTTTGCCTTAAAAACCAACCTGGCCCCTGGGATGAAAAAGCTAATAACTCTCAGACCGGGCGTCTGATTGACGCGTCGTCTGCGACGTTGAGTTCCTATTGACGATACATAACTTTTGGATACATCAACTCTGGTATATGTGTTTGTTGATGTATCAGCCTCTCGGCTCATGGAGCGGACCCTCCCGAACGAGCTTGCTGTGTGCGGGAACCCTAGAGCTGGATGCGACTGCTACTGTGACGACGACGAATGTACAGAGATCCTCAGTGGATTCGATGGCAATGACTACAACACTCAGAGATCCTATGTGGATCAGTGCTACCGATTCTGTGTGGGTCCAATCCTGTGTGGGTCAGCGCTCTGCGGTTCTGTGTGAGCCAGCGCCTACAGATCCTGTGTGGGTCTCATCCTGTGTAGGTCTTTGTGGGGGTTAGTTTCCTACCAATCCTGTGTGAGTCATTGCGGGGGTTAGTATCTATCAATCCTTTGTGGGTCCGATGACTTAGATGGATCAATGATCATCTCTATTGTCTTTCAAAGAAGTTTACATGTGTGATCTGAATCCTGTTTACTTTCCTATGTGGATTGTGTTGTGCTATCTTGTGTGGATTACGGTTTTCTTTCCTGTGTGGAATACGTATGCTTTCCTGTGTAGACTGGGTTGTACTTGGGCTCGGAGGTTGGAGTGTATTGGAATTGATGACTTAGGTATATTTATGGGCATATACCTAAGCAGTGTGAGTTGTTACTTCGTGATTGTATCTTTCCTTTGTGGTTTATCCTTTGTGGATTTTGGGAGACCTTCGGGGGTCTCGGGGTCCCTACTGAGTAGCTTATACTCACCCCTGCACGGGCTATGCCCGCACTACGCTGTGTTGGTTGCAGACAACGGACAACGTTGATCGTGGTTGAGGCTTCCAGAGCAGAACGGTACCTAGAGGTGGACCACTGGGCGGGACATACTCAGAGCGGACGACGGGACCCGAGGAGCAGTGGAGCTATCTATACCCACCCTTCAGGTGGGATTTCTAGTGGGCAGCTCGGCGTTGCGGCTTTAATTTTCTGTTGATGTTTTCCCTTTCGAGTTGTACTTTACTTTCAGTTTGGGTTTGTATACTGGCCCACATACTTTTCTGCACTTCACTCTTGTACCAGCTTTTACTTAGTGTTTACTTTTTCCGCTTGCTTACTCTGTGGTACTTGTTTACTTTACAAAGGCAATGCCTTCCCTTTTACCGGGATTTACGCCTTGGTGCTAGTCTCCAGCCCCTGACCTATGGAAGGCGGGCTTGGGGTAGTCACGGCACGGTCCCCGAGGACAGGTCGTGACATGTTATCTCAAAGATAGGAGTATCAGTCGACCCAAATAATGTGAAAGAAGTTGTTTCCATGGAGTATCTGAAGAATTTATTCAAGGTTTGGAGTTTTATAGGGATGGATTGATACTACAGACACTTCCTACATGACTTTTCATGCTTATAAGCACCACTGATGGGTCTCACTAAGAAGGTTACACAGTTCTTGTGGTCAGATTATTATGATTTAGCCTTTCAAGAGTAGAAATGGTGGTTGAATTTCGCACCAATACTAGTTTTTCCAAAGTCGGGAAAGAGTTATATAGTTTACTGTGATGCTTCAGGTATCAGGGTGGGAGTTTTGCTTATGCAGGGAAGAGTCATTGCGTATGGGTCTCAGTAGTTGAGGCCACATGAGAAGAATTACCTGATTCGTGATCTTTAGTTAGACGTAGTTGTTCATGCCTTACGTTATTGGAGACATTATCTGTTGGGAGAGAATTTTGGGGTTTTTACCTACCACAATGTCTCAAGAATATCTTCACTCAATGTGAACTAAATTTGATACAATTAAGGTTGGTTAATTACCTTCAGTCTTTTGAATTCGACCTTGCCTATATGCCTGTGAAAGGCAATGTGGTGGCTGATGAGCTGAGCAGGAGGACTCATATACAGGAAGATCATGTAGGACCCTGGGACACCCTGAGAGGGGTGGGGTGAATCAGGGTGTAAAATTTTTCTTTTAAAACCAAGGATCTTGTTCCCACGTTGGTAGGAACTGGTAAAACCTATATGATGGATATGTTCAGTAATGAAACATTCACATGCAAAGAAATGACACCACAATTTTTACTTTGTTCACCACTAAGGGCTACATCCAAGGAGCATACGCCGACATGTTTTTGGTCATACCAAATTCTACTATTCTTCACTCGTTGTGGATTACAATGGTTTGGGAACAGTCACTCTATCCCGGGCTCACTTCCTTTAAAAAGGTTCAGGGATATCTCACACCTTCCCTCGGGTCACTCCCATTGACTCCCCCTGGCTCACTGCCCTTGGTGAATTCACACTCAGTTTATAGACATGAAGGTCTCTTCAATAGATTTGCATTGAATTCTTTGTCTTCTGTTCAACATGATAAAATTCTTTCATTAGAGTCCTGAGTTGATGCTCTTTTTTATTCATTCTTCTTCTTTAGTGAAATAACTAAATACACTAAATCTTCTTTTTCTCTTCCTTTGATTCCCAATACCAACACCCATGTGTATCATTATATTTCCCTCTTTCTGTGCATATCTAAGTTTAGATTCACAAATAGCTCTTCTTCTCTTCATAATGCACAACAAGGGCGTTAAACACCAGTCCTGTGTGTGCGGTACAACTTCTCTTCACAAAACCAAATGGTTCACTGTTCATCCGTCTTCGTAATGAAAATTTTAGAGTGCTAAGCACCTGTCAAAGGCATGCGGGACCCCCATTTTTTTCACGCACCCTTCCCGGTGTCTTACACGTAAAATTCAAACCTTGCGTGTAAAAAATAACTTTTGGCGTGAAAAAGGATTTTCGCACAACTCTTCTTTTTCGTGCAGAACTTCTCTTTTTCGCACAACACCTCCTTTTTCATGCAATACTTCTTCTTTTTGCGCACCACTCTATACCTCAATTTGTCCATGCTTTAGAGCTCGGAATTTGTCTAAGTGTTGAGACTCTCTAAATGAGAGTGGTTCACCTCATATTTATAGGCATTTTTTATCCTGCGCATAAAACCCCTTCCTGCGCGTAAAACTATCTCTCAGTTCTTTGAATTACGCGCACCTTCCTTTTATCTCACGCACTGCCTTGGTTTTTTGTGCATCTCATTACTTCCCCATTTTTTATCATTCTGAACATGAATCCTCTCTTTCACGTAAAAATTCAAACCCACATTTTGTGCACAACCAACATTACACACACCAATTTGATTTTCCATGCACATGGCGCGAACGTCTCCAATTTTTCACGTGCCTCTTGCCTTTTCCGATTTTATTTAATTCTTATTCGATACACTTCTTGCGTGAAAAATTCACCCAGCTATTCTTCACACAACATTTTTCCGCGCACATAACCTTCATGCTTCTTTTTGGTTATTTTCCTTCTTCAAAAATCTTCTTCTTTCATCACAAACTCCACTATCGTTATATATATCTTTTGATAGAACATCTTTAGCATCATCATATGCTGAGACAATGTGAAGTGCTTGTCCATCTTAGAATTCCAATCCCATCGACACTGTCTTCTTCTTCAATCTTCATTCTCTACTTCATGCAAATCATATGATCCTATTCTTCAAGAAGTATCTTGCATGGTTCTCATGAAACCATGAAGAATTTCATGGTCTTCATCAAATCCCCATTCTTATTTAATCATCCTCTGATGGATTATGCCTTGCCATTATTCACTATTGTAAACAACGTGTCACATTTGACACACTTCCTTTGAACATATGATCAGTATAACAATCATTTGAATTTCCATTCCTACATTTCATTAGATTACTTCTTGATCTCCTTAATTTTGATCTTCATTGACAACTATTGACAACAAATACACCCTTATACACAAAGTGGTCCCAACATATCAGGAGGTCTGCAATGAGTGGATGCTTAAGGCTATGATCTCTAAGATGAATTTGGGGGTGCATGATAGACATGGACATACATTTCTTTCTTCTGTAGCTGTTACCTCTACTCTTTTTGATCGAGTACGAATGATGCATCTATTAGATTATGAAGGCCTTTTCCTATGAGAAAACATGTCCGGATATGACCCTATTCCTAGATAAACCATAGGTGAGGATGATATCTTATGTTTCTAGGGGATTGTATGGGTGCCAGAAGACATACATGATGAGATGATGTGGGACAATCATTCTTCAGTTTGGGTAGTTCATCCTGGTGTCACCAAGATGTATTGTGACCTACACCATCAGTATTTATGGCTAGGTATAAATAGAGATATTACTAGTTTCGTTCTGAGGTTTTCCACCTGTCAGTAGGTGAAGGTGGAGCATCAGTGACTAGCAAGGATTTTGCAGCAGTTACCCATTCCTGAGAGGAAGTGGAATGATGTTGTGATGGATCCCATGATAGGTTTTCTGAGGTCGCCTCGAGGGAATGATGCAAAATGGGTTGTCATTGAAAGACTCACGAAGGTTTCTCACTTATTTCCAATCAAGGAGACCTTCAGTTTTGATGATCTAGGATGGTTTTACATCCGTGATATTGTACATATTCATAGAGTTCTACACACCATTATGTTATACAGGGACACACGCTTTACTTCTTGGGTTTGGAAGGGGCTACAAAAGGTTCGGGGTATACATGTACTTTTGATTACAACCTACCTCTCCCAGACAGATGGCCAGTCCAAGCGTACAATTCAGGTTCTTGAGGACATGCTTCGTTCAAGAATCCAAGATTTTGGAGGTTATTGGGAGAAGCACATACCTTTTGTGGAGTTTGCTAAAATAGTAGTTTTCAACCAACTATTAAGATGGAACCTTTTGAGGCTTTGTATGGTAGGCCATTCCAATCACCCTTATATTGGTTGGAGGTAAGAGAGGCAGCTATGCTGGGACCTCATCTTTTCCCGGAGACCCCAAAGAAAAAATAGATGATTCGGAAGAGGATGGATACTGCACAGTCTCGACAGAAGTCTTATGCTGATTAGTGAGGATGGCCTCTGGAGTTTGAGGTCAAGGATCAGGTTTTCCTACATGTCACACTAAGATTGGGACACAAAAGGATTAGGAGACATGGTAATCTTTCACTGAGGTACGTCAGGCCATTTGAGGTATTGGATAGAGTTGGATCAGTTGCCTATTGGTTGTAGTTACCTCAGAGGTACTAAGCTATGCATGACATCTTTGAAATTTCTTAGCTTCGACTTTACTTCTCAGACCTGTCTCATGTTTTACAACACGAGGAGGTTGAGTTATAGGTGGATGCCTCGTTCGAGGAGCATCATATCTGGAATTTTGATCAAATTACGAAGGTTCTCCATGGTCGGTATGTTCCTATGGTATGAGTGCTATGACATCATGGGCGAGTGTAGGATGAGACTTGGGAGAGGGAGGCTGATGTACGATCGTAGTGGCCAGAACTGTTCGAGGTAACTTCTTCTATGCCGCTTTGCTTGGGAAATTCAGGGACAAATTTCTTTAAGGGGGGAGTTTTTAAGAACTCAGATATTCTTTTTAGGCATGTTTTTCTTTTTTAGACATTTTTGAGAAAAAGAGGAGTTTTTGGAAATTTTTGAAGTACATGCCTTGTTCTTTATGTGTACACATCGTGTACTCGGTTACCGTAGGTAGCCGTGTGCTGGCCGTGTAGAGGCCATGCACACATCCATGTGGTGACTTGGAGACTGCCTAAAGCGGAGTATTGAAATGGCATGTGCACACCGTGTACTTCTATAGTACATGCCATGTATTGTTTTTCATTTAACGTACTGGGGCTGCGTCTAATTGCCAGAAAGACCTACTTCTAGATCTGTTTTGTCTGAGGGAACCCATACGGCCGCGAATCTTCTCTGAGCCCTCAAGTGACCGTTTGTTCTCCGAATTGACTGTCGTCAATTGTGTTGGGACTGCAACGATGAGCCCTTCCTTCTGCTTGACCTTCGTTTCCTGATTCCTCCTCTTTCTCATGTTATCCTTTATTGAATGTTTTGATTATTTTTTAGATCTATGGTTTTCTTGGGATATTCATGGCTTTAGGTTCACGTATATTGATCTCCCAACACTAAGGTAAGTGGTTTGTACCTTTCCATAGATAGTCTTTGAGTTTTGTGTGAAACATTTCCCAAAAACCTATAACGGGGTTTTGCGTATTTATGGTCTTAGCATTTTTAATTACCTTCTATGCTTATATTCTTAAGTAGAGGTTGATTTCATATGAATGGGGTTAATTTATATTCCTTGGATGTTTTTCCATCATTTCTCATTTTGACCGTTTGGACTAGTTCTTCCTTTTAGGCTGCTGTTTGTTTTCCATGCCTAGTATTGTAGGATGGAGTGTTTTATCTTATCTAACATGATGATATGATGTATATTGTTAGCCAAGTAGTCCTAGGGTTTAACACTGCTTTCTATTCATAGTTTGTGCATGTTTTCTTTACACAGGGTTGTGAAAACCTGTTGTAGTTGGACTAAAGGGGAAATTAATGCTAATGGATTTCCCAAAGTGTCTGTTATAATTATCACGCAGCCAGACCATATGGAGGATTGACGTTGAGTTCTCCCTCATAGGGTCTATAGATACATTACGAGGCCATATGAGGAATTGACTTTGAGTGCCTCCTCAGAGTGCCTGTAGTTACTGCTGAAAGACTAGAGGGAGAATTGACGGTGAGTGATTCCACAGAGAGTACTTGAATTGACACATGACTATAGGGGGAATTGACGTTGAGTTTTTTCTATGAGAGTACTGGGAATATCTATCCTTGTTTTTGTTGAACCAGAAAGGTTTGGCTGAGAGTACTACCCATAGGGTTACCTACTTTGATTAGCTGTTGTTTGATATATGAAACTGAATGTATTGAAATTGTGGATTTTTTACCACAGAGTACTTCTTTTTTACTGCTTTCTTCTACTTTTTACCTACCATATATTCACTAAATGTTAGGCATAGATCTTGTAGTGGTTTCCTACTAGGATTTAGTCTCACACCCTGTTTGGGACATGATTTTGGGCCCAAACAGATTATATTGTTGTAGGTATGGATAAGGTCAGGCGCCCTTATACTTTAGGTACTTGATTGATGTGGATTTGGAGAGCATGGAACCAAGCTTAGGCTTGCGATGCTGAGGAGCTGCTTATCTGTTTTTTTTTGTACTTTGGATTAGTACTATTTTTTGTTCCACCATGGTGATTTGTTTGTCTTCTTTCCTAGACATATGTATCATGCATCATTCATATGTATGCGTGCTCCAGTTTATTATTTCTAGTCTTCCTCTATTTACTTTTTCATGGATTATTACTAGTTCTGCTATTGTATTTTTTTCTTACTTCCGCTATGTTACTCTGCCAATGAGGGAATAGTCTCCCCACTATCACACCCAAGGCCCTTGCTACTAGTTGGTAGCCTCTGGCATTCGGGTAAATGTGCTTGAGGCCAAGTGACCAACCGAGTACGGGGCACCTCTGGGCAGCTTCCATAACCAGGATGTTACCTAACTCAATCAGAGGAATATACAAATACCAAGCCCCTTTGAAGTCTATTCAGAAATATTTCAGCATATCCTAAATTTTCTAGGATATCCTTTCATATTAACATATTTATTGGGGTGATAGGTTATACTAAAGTCAAAATATACATTCAATTAATGTTTAAAAATATCCCATAACTATGAGGTAAGCCTTAAATATTGATTATATATAATCGATAGTGGTGTTCCATGAAGCCTTACTAATTATAAAATTTATATCTTATAATGTAGATCAACTGAGATGCCTTCATGAATAGTGATTAATTGTTCCATCTTATTTAGATGATCAACGAAAAACTTTGTGGCATTTTTTCTTTATATTCATTCAAAATAATTGTAAGAAAGTCTTATGTGTTGTTATCTCTTCTATATTTTGGTATGAATAATGGTTTCATAATACCTTATATTTTTTTATTCTTACTTAAATTACTTTAATTATAATAACCTTTTTATATTGTACTGCCAAAGTGATATTGAAAATCTATATAAGTATTTTTTTTCTCCATGATTAGATAAAGAATGAGGATCTATGAACATCATATAGTTCCTTCCTTTTCTTTAGCATGAAAAATACATATAAACATGTCTTAAATCTTACAACTCTATCTTTATCAATGTTGAACATTGATATTTCCCCTTACTTATTTGTTATACCTTTTTTTGTATCCCCATACCATCTCTTGGAGCATCCTTAATATTCTCTATAATAGAACATTGATAAATAATTTGTTGAAGATAATATTTAGTATATCCCATTATAATTCCCATTCATATTCTTTTCATATGTAAGGAGGTTGGATACTTTTCATTCCACATCTTGTGTAAGGTTGCAAGATATTTTTTTTACTTAGAGTATATTCCACTTAAATAATAATTTCAATTATTATATCCATAGTGAAAATGATTGAAATTTATCAGGTCAAATATCACCACTATTAACACTAGATCATGTGTCTAGAAACTTTGATCACATACCTTCAACATTCTTTAGGCATAAGACATCGATTTATCATTTTTTCATGAGTAAAAAACCCCAGACTTTCTTTTTTATCATCATTATATATAAAAAATACTTCCCTACTTGAGGGTAGTGTGAGTAAAACTATAATGAATAACATCTTCTTCAACTATTTTATGATTTATTTGTATTCATTGGTCTATAGTAACATTTCTCCATTCCAAGTGATCTTTTTTAGGGTGTGTGAAAAATAGAATAATTTCCTCAAAACCCATCGATTCTAGCTATAAAATTCATAGAAACTATGGTTATACATAATAGATTTTGACCTCATCCATTATTCTATCACTTATATCATTAAAGGATCAAAATATATCCCATTTATTATGATAAAATTCCACAATAATGTGAACTAACTTATCTAGAATTTACATTTTGTTATACATTGAATATAAATTCTCATTTCAGAAGGTCTTTAACGTAACACTCAAATTATCCTCATGTTTTCCTTACTTAGAGTAAGTGTGAATAAAATATATAAGGGATACCACAAATTTTTCCTAGTAATATCAAAATACTCTATGCATGATGTCTATGAATATTGTTGTAAATTTTCTGAGTCCGAATGGGATTACTTGAAACTCATAGTGTCTATATCCTTTATGAAAGGAAGTATTTAAAATATTTATCTCAATAATTTATAATTATGGATATCCTGATCATATATCCACCTTTATGAAGTACTAAGCCCCATGCAGTTGACTAGAAAAGTCATCAATCAATGGTAGTGGATAATTGTTCTTTATTGTGATCTTACTAATCTCACAATAATCAATATAGAGATGTGTTGCGCTATAATTATTCTTGAAATTGAGGATTAAGGAACCCCATGATGAAGAAATAGGGCATACAAGATTCTTATCCAAGTTCAATTATAGTTATTTCTTTAACTCTTCTAGTTTAATGGGGACTATAATATATGAAAACGTGATTTTGGAAAATCTATAGGTATAAGTTTTATTGGTTAATATACCTCTTGATTAGTAGGGTGTTAAAGAAACTATTAATGAAATACAACAATATCCCAAAGGGTATGTCTTAAAGTGTTATCCACTCATTTGTTTCAATCATTTAAGCTAGATATTCTTTCCCATATGGAAAAAATATACATTCCCGATAATGAAATCCCAATGAATATTCAAAATTCTCCATTTAATTTTACAGAATCCAAGGATGGTTTGAGATATAAAAATTGATTTCCCTCTATTGAGAGTTGATATTGGATCCATATAGAGACAAACAGTCCATGAACTATATAAAATTGAATTATACCAAAGGGAGTATAACAATATTAGTTGGAATATTTTTCCCATAAATTTTAATCAGGGGATTATTAAATATTTGTGATGTAATTATTGCACTACTAGTGTTGTAATTGAAAATTTAACCCCCATGTATTGATGTATATATTGGAATCTTATAGTAATATACTTCCCATTATAAGGATATTTTATTCAAGATTACTTTACATTTATTAAAATGTTGAAATAATGAATATATCATTTGATTGGAAAGTATCTACTATTCCATAATTAGTGGACTGGAAGATTCACCAGAAGTGGGCGGTTATTGGAATATGAATAAATCATCCACAATGTATTATTTCTTAGGGGAAATATTATAATCAACATGATTGATGTTATTTTTAATAACTTTATTTAGTTTAGAAATTACTATGATGAGGTTATCAACTCCCACTATTATTATATTAGGCATGTTGTTATGGAAATCATTACATTTTCCATAGTATTGATTTTTGAGAAGATTAATTCTATTCCAAGAAATTTACAAAAATAAAGGGAAATTTGGGATTATAATTCTCAAATTAAAAAAATTATATAGAAGGAAAATAATAAAATTATAAATAATAACTCCTAAATCATTATATATCATAAATTATATATCATAACTTACAACTTTCTGAATTTTATTCTAGATCATTTAGGGTCTATTTTCTATTCATTGTTTTAAATAATCCAAAAAAAGGACTAGACATTGATTTGATATCAAATAATTTTACCAAAATCTCATAAACCTAGAATTAATTTATTTTTAACATAGTTATCCTAAAATAATCCTAGAAACATAGATATATAGTGTCTTAAGATGATTTTCATCACAATAAAACATCATAAAAATATCCAATATTATCATTAATTTTCATCATCATATTATTTTCACAGATATCCTAAAATGTTTAACATTATACGGGGTATCCTAGGGATATACATAAAAGAAAATGGTGGGATTTAAATCCTAGTAATGGGTAAAAAAATAATCATAAATAATTATTAATCAAATAAATAACCAAGAAGTCATGAAAGGGTATCATAAGATATAATCACAAGGTAAGAGTGTCATAAAATGTGGATAAGACATAGGAACAAAAGAAACAATAGATATAGGAACACATACACGGGTTCAAAAGTAAAATATAATCGTGAATCATAACATTATAATAACACAAAATATAGAAATATCATCATAACATAATTCAAGGCTCGTCACTAATACATCATAATATAATGTGATTGGATCACTACCTATATACCTTATATAATATTTCATAAGATATAAACATTACCCAACTAATTTGGTTGTTATATAATTATGATCACACCGATCACATTGTAAAATATACATATATATTTTTGTGACATATTAATAAATCAGACATAAAAAATAAGTATGATAAATCCCCCATAAAATGAAATGGGTTGCATAATCATGTCTCAATGAATAATAAAATGATATATCATAAATATTTCTATGAAATGGAAATATTATGGAATTTTGGACATTGATAATTGAATAAAGAATTATTATTCCTAGTGATAGATCTCAAGTGATTCTATAATCATTTGAAAGGGGTTAAGAGGTTAGTAGGAAAATGATCCCCAAAAACGGTGTTTTAAGAAAATGATATAGAGGATTTAGAAAAGATAATAACATAATATTTCATTAAAAATATAAACTAATTAGAATATTTTTCCTTAAAATACTGGGTATTATTATAAATCATAGAATATTAAGTCCTTTAATAGAATGATACATGAAAATGAATAATAAATAGATAAGTTTTCTTTTTTCATCTATTATTTAAATATAAGATTAGGAAGGGAAGATAAAAAAACTTACATATACCTCTAAAATTGAGTGAAAATATAATATTTATATATGTATGTAAAATATATACAGAGCATAGAAGAAAAATATATGAATAAGATAGAAAGAAATAGAGATAAAGAGATAGGGAGATCAAAATCCAAAAGAAAGGGTGAGTGAAAAGAACCTCGTACCACGAGTCATGGCTCGACATAGTATATGAGATTGATCACTCAAATAAAAAAAATATTAAATAATTTCATTGAACCTTATTCATTTCTATTTCATTTTTATCAATGTTTTATGATCATTGTAATCATTTTTTAAAACATTATTTTTATTTCCATCATCCAAGGGATTATTTAAGTGTAATTGTATAATGGTGTGTTCCATAAGGCAATTTTATGGACCATAGTGAACATAACTTGTTATATATAATTCTATTATTATTCTATAATTACATAATTGGAGTAATAATAAAGTATCATAATTATTTTTAATATTTATCCAAAAAATTATTATTACAACCTTTCATAAAGGCCATAATAGTTATTTAAAAACAATATCCTTAGAGGGAACTATACTAGTCATAAATGGATGATTATTTTTAATTTTTTTCATTATATGATTTAACCATTCATATTATAGAAGCATAATACCGTTCATTTTATTATATAAAATTGGTTTATTAGATTTATAATAGGGAATAAGAAGAAATAAAGGTGTGGAAAGGAAAGTGTATTTCTACGATTTCTTACATTACTCATAATCTCTGATTAGGAGTGGTGTGGTGTTTATAATAAGAGTAGAGGGAGATTTTTTAATAAACAACTATTTTATTTTTTATTTTTTCTCAATACCATCAATAATATTGAAAATTTTGAATACTTATAGTAATTTATTCATGTGTGGCCAAGATAAGTATTTATTAATTTATCTTGTATATATTTAAAAAATGTATTTAACTTATAATTTGAAATACTATATTCAATCATATTACACTACTCACCATCATATTTTACCATTTTTGAAAAATACACAAAAATTAAACCTTATTTAATTTTGATATTATAATTCCAAAAGTAACCTATTTTTTTATAAAATATAAATTATGAAATTTTATTATTTTATTATTGTATAAAAATTAATTTTTCATTGAAAATGATTTTTATTAAAAATTTACTCATTTAATTATATTTTCTTCATTTATTGTGTAATTATTTTACAGTATTTGGATACTTATGTTTTATTATTTAATTAATGATAAAAATTTATAATTCTAATTCATCATTTACACTAATAGTAATTTTCCTATTCTAATGTTCATGTTACTATTCTAAAAATTATATTACTATTACAATGGTCATATTAGAATCAACTATTTCACCCATTCAATATTAGTTATAATGTATTATTCCACCTATAAATACCTATTATTTTGTTTCTTTATAATTCACTAAAATTTTCTCTCAAGGTTATTTAAATTTTATTTACAAAATTTCAATCTTTCTTCCAATAATTTATTTCCATTTTATAGTGTTGTTTTTGTCTATGATAATTCTAATAGTATATAATGTGCCAGAAGTTTTCTCTAGTTCTACTATTTACTTTTATTATTTACCCCTTGTATTATTTTCTATTTATGGGGTGTATTTAACATTCATATTTATTATTTAAGAATCAAAATAATGTTCATCTTTCTTAGGAAGTGTTTGTGATAATAAAATATCGTATATAAAATATGAAAAACATATATATTAAGGAATACAATTTCATATAGAAAATAATGGAACATTAGATAACTCATATCAGAATGAAAATTAAAAATTAACATTTTAAGAATAATTATGATATTTTATAATATTCATTAAAAATCATATAGTGATGTTTAGATATAATATTTAGATATTATGTGGATATGATGTTGTAGTGGTATGTGATATCCCATATCACATATTGAATCATGTATATTTATCTAAGAGATATCCCTAAATTATAATGTATATGAATATATATCACATATAGTGATATTATTTATATCATGGGTTGTGATATGGGATTTAGTTTACAAGGATCATTTAATCTCCCACTAGGACTAAATCCCTTTAGATATTATGTCTAATTTACACTATCTTATTTCATATGTAAAACTAGTAAAATAATTTAGGATAAATATCCAAAATAATAATAAAATTATTAAAAAAATTATTGATTTTTTAAAAACACATTGTTAAAATATTATTCCCCATTCATTTTACTTTTTACATAACCCTATGGAACTTTTATGAATTTAAAAAACATCAATTCATAATTATAAGAAAAAGAGGCTTATAGAGAAAAATTATTGATAATTAAACTATAACAAAATCTAACAAGTTATCCATTAAACACGTATATATCTATAATATAGTATGTGAAAAGTATATCATACATCTTACATAATCATATAATGCTTTTATACATTAATTTATGAGACTCTTTGTGTCATAGAGCAAGTAAATATTATATTTGAAAATACATACATTATCCATTCTCTATGTAAAGACTATGAAATAAAAATTAATATATAAAATTTCATTTATAAAGAAAAATATATCAGAACATATTATTATTGGAGGATGAGTAATGGTCATGTTACTCAACTTGATATTTCTATATAATTGAAAAATATTATCATCATAGGCCTATATTTCATTTGAGTTATACTATAAGACAAATCTCATCTATATTAAAGAGAACCCACAATATGATCTTCAATATAGTGAACCAAATATGTCTATATCTGATATTGGGTTATTAACATTAAGGTGTCAAAGTATTATTGTTCACATATAATACACACTGTTAAAATTATATAATAGTGATTACAATAAAAAATGTATACTGATTTTATAAATTACATACAGTATAACATCTTATGAGATATACTCTGGCGATTCAATCTAGATTGAAATTATTTGACCCATTGTGGCTTTCTTTCACTAGGTGTTTTTCCATGGGTGCCACCATAATACTTCTAATAATAGGATAGATGTTAGTAATTAGCACTAAAAAAGTATAACAAAAATGGAGGAAATAGCTTAATAACATATAACAAAACCACTCACCTCTACAACCCGTATAAAATAAACTATATATGGTGAAATACTAGAAGAAACATTCGAAATGGAATATAATATTCATAAAAGAGATGATATAATCCACATATAATTATTACAAGATGCTATTAAATTAATAATATAAACAAGAGAAAAAATATCCAAGAGCATAGAGATACATACAACAATTTTTAAACGCACCTCATCATCTTAATAACTCAAAACATTAACTCTAATATTATACATCATTATCGATCACCACTAAGCACCATATCTTCAAACTCCATGTCCAATATGATCAACCCAAACCATACATCATTCTCATAGTCACAACATGTGTTGATAAGAATGATAATACACGGGTGAGTATACAAAAACCCAATAAGACTCCCCAAAACAAAAGAAAAAAGTACATGATCGGCCGTATAATAATATAAATTTAAAACCAAAATATTATTTAAGGATTGATATAATTGATGATATACAGAATTACAAATGTTTTAACCTATATTAATGAATTTCATATCACCTCTTCGAATCTGTGGTGGAGAACCACTCCTCGTTGAGGTAAGTATGTTAGTGGAGGGAGTACTCAACCTATATAAATGACCTATTAATTTTTTAGGAGAAATATTTTAATCAAATGAGTAATGAATCCATGGATATAGGACACATTACCCATCTCAAGGGAGAGTTAATTATCCTATTTATCATATTGGAGACTTAATCTATATTGTGAGATAGGCAATCAAGTGTGTACCCCACCCCAATCCTGAAATTGAGGACCTTTTTTCTTAACCCTTAGGTATGTATTGAACTCTATAATCTATAATGGATACCCACATAGTGTCAATAGTGTATTAATAGGGGAGTTACCAACCCCATTTTTCCATGAAATTCTCACCCAAACCCAATATACATTAGTTATGATATTTATATAGGATATAATGGAAAATAGTTATCCATTATTGTATTATATGTTAAAAGATGATAAAAATAGAATATTTTTTTCTAGTTGAACATTTTGATGAAAATATGTGAAAAATACCCATGAGGGGTTGTACAAAGAAACATGGATTCCTTTTCCTGCATTACATAGAGAAAAATAATATTGGAAGGGAAATTCATGGAATTTTCAAGGATGCCGGAATATGGGAAATAGTGTAGGAATGTTATGTCACACGCACACCATAACTCAGTGTTTTGATTATAATGAATCCGAATCATTTATGTGATCCACTTGACTAATTCAGTATAAACCTTAGGGAAAGGCCGACCATATGAGTATCTCATGTATTCCCTTTGTAAGGTCAGTTTAGACGAACCTACATATCTATTGACCTTACCCACTCTTTAAAGTTGGGCTTTGGGCCACCACACAGCTATCCCTTACCTCTTGGACCAATGTATGAAAATGGTATAATTTTTTTAGGGTATTTCCTTTAGTTTACCATAATACACTTACCATGTAGAGGGAAGATCCATAGTCCCATAATAAAGGATATAACATGAATGGTTTCACCCTCACAACTAACTCATATCCCCCTCCATAAAACCCTAGTTACTGCCTTTTTCCCAAAACATCAACCAAATCCATCCACTGTGTCACCACTTAATGATATTGAGCCACCAATTCTCATTCCATTTATTGTAACTTAAGATTCCTTCACAATTTTATCTACTCATACCACCCAATATATCTTCCATTCCACCTCTTATATTAACATGTGATTCCATGCACATTTCCATCACTTATCATCTTTTGTTGGAAAGGCCCCTGATGACGTCATTCAAACCAAAACTACACTACAATGTGGAGAAATAGGATTGATATGGGGTATTTGAAAAAGGTTTATGAAATTTATATAATGTTTGAGGTAGCCCAACGACCCCTTTTATAATAGTTTTCATCTTTATGGGCCTAATCACTATTCCACACTAGGCATGCTGTATGAGGTGGGTAGAGGGGATGGTGGCGAGTGATGGTTCAACCTCCCAATCATATTCCCAATTCCCATACTCTAATGGATATGACAAATGATACTAATTTCATTTTTTCTTCAAAATAGAAATTTCATGAGAAAACATTTTAAGATAACTGAAAAAAACTGACAAACACATGAGGAATAGAATTGGAAATTATTAAATGATATACTACCTAGAGGGTGTCTAAAAAAACTCCAATAATTCTTTAGTTTAACCTATCAATGAATTTAAAAATACCTAATATCCATTGTAATATTAGAAAAATGGATAATTCATCGATTAGATAGATTATAAAATTATTTAAGTACCACAAAATGGTCCCAGACTGAAGCCTAAAACCCAGCATCAAAATTTCCCTCATTGATCCAAAAACCACCATCCAAAGAAAAATTATGTTGATGGATTTTTTATCTATGTTTCTATTTAGAAGATATAGATGAATTAAAAATACTCAGTTTCATGTGATATAACTTTTAATATTATAAATTTTAAATAACATTATTTTGGTGTCTGTGTCCAAAAAAATTATTCCCCCACTACGACCGTCTTATTAAAATATTAATAATATTTTCAAGGGCCTATAACTACATCTATAAAGTAAAATATAAGAAACAAGGAAATTCCAGGTCATCATATCCTCCCCACCAATAAGTATTTTCATCCTCAATATCATATCTCACTCCAAAATATGAGATTAATAAGATTACATGTAACATCCCAAGTAAGTAATGAATAATCGATTTTCCTATATATGTCTATTTATGTATTAGATAGTGTTTTAAAAACTTAAAATGAGAATAAATCCAATCTTAACCATAGAATTCTCTAATATTATTAAAAGATTGTTTTACCTCATTTTGATGGTGAACCATTTTTAAATCTATATTTTAAAAATTTTATAATCTCTATTTGTCAAAATGAACTTATTATTTATGATTGGGACATTGAAATTTACTTTGAATAAATTTTTGGTATTTTTCCGATGAAGTTCATTTTTTAATGAATAGTGAAAAATGTTGTAATTTAAATCAATACCTCTTTTTAATATAATTTATTTATATGATTAGATTATATTTCGAATTTGTTTTAAAGTTCAATTAGAATATATTTTTACCATTTAATCCAATGGTGGTCATTGGAATTAATTTCACTTTGAAATTAGACTTAAACTAGTGTCAATCTTTTGATATATATTATTTCAAAAAACACGTTATTTGTTTTGACAGTGGGAATTAATTATTGCAACTTATGTGTTTTTAATTTTTTAAAATAGACATAATTTTTGAATTCAGAATATCAAATATATATTAGGGTGAATTTTTGGTATTTTACTGAAAAACATCAATTTTTGATGAATAGTGAAACCACTAAGTGATAGTTAAAAAAATTGATTTTTCATTTAAATGAAACTTTACCACTTTTGTGAGTTGAATTTAAAAATTCCGACATACATGGTTGTCATTAGGATGTAAAATACGGTTCAATGGGATTAAAATATTTTTTTTGGTGAATAGTAACTTTAAAGTTATATTAATCAAGATTAGAGGTAATTGGTGTAATTTATGGTAAAAATAATGTTTTAATAATATGAAATTACCTTGAAACATGTCCTACCCTTATTGGATGTGTCATGGCCGACCAAAAAAATCCATGGGTCAACTTGGGGACCCCAGGGAGCCACTTGGGTAAGAAAATGACATTAATAACTTTTTATTTAAAGTTAAAATACAAATGTCACAAACCTGTATTATTTTACTAAAACATTTTTTGCATGGGGTTATACAAGTCATATTTTTGACTATAAATATTAATTATAAAGATAAAAATATTTCCTACATCCTGATATTTTTTTTATAATTTTTAGACATTAAATAAATTAAAATATTTATGACACCATGATGATGCAACGATTACCTCATTAATGAACGATTTAAATAAAATGAAAAGATAATGTAAAATCTAAGACCTACACTTGTCAAAAACCTATTGTATGGGTGGATTTAAAACCCTTATCACCTTATCCTAGAAATATACCATTGTGGGACCTTTAATATACTAAAATCATTTTATAATAAAGTAACTTTTCAAGACATTCCAAGAGTTCCCCTCCTCTCCTCTAATAAAAGGCCCCCACCTCTACCTCCTTTCCCACACATATCAAGCCATTTGTTCGGCCAAGCTATGATCATTTTATCTCTCCACATCCCTATTTTCATCCTATAAGCCTTAACTTAGGCATAAAGCTCTGCAAGAAACCCTTTTGGTTCAAACCAAGAAGACTTACCCGATTTAAAGGTAAAGTCTTCTCTAATGTTCTTTTGTTTTATTTTGCTTCTCCAACCGCATACACTCTTTTTATTCATTTATTTTGTACAAAAAGCAGTATATTAAATATACTATGATGTTTTTATAAGAATTATTCGAGCTAAAATTACACACACCTACATCTAAAGGTTAAATAACATATTGTTTCTGTGGATGTCGAATTTCTGCCTCACGAAACGATGCTTGTTCAATAATCTTATACCACCTTCAAAGGTGGCCATTAATATGCCACTATATTTATATATGATATATAATATATTTATGTTTTCTTTATTCTTCTTTATTTTTCATTTATGGAATACCTTTATGGTTTCCATTATGGGTAAACACGATATCTTTATTTTAGAAAGTGCGGGCTACCGCCCCCTCAAAGTGATTTGATTCGTTAATGCCATATGTGGGAGGTATAAAGGATGGAGTTAATTATATTATATATGATATTATACTGGAATTATAATATACCTTTATGTCATTATGATTTCATTCCATAAAATAAAAAATAGAAATGAAAGTAGCGTTAATGCGTACGTACGGCTTACCGTCTCCATGAACGGTGCATTTCATATCTTACCTCTAAATGTTATGTAATATTATAAATGCATGTATATACTGGATATATATGATATACATGATATCTACATCATGAATATATTTCTGGATATAATGGATATTTTACCACATGAACAACTTGTAATTATAAAGAGTTTATTTTTGACTCAAGTACCAATGATCGACAAAACGACCATTATTATCTTAAATAATTACACAGTGTTCGTAACATGGTAATAAGTGATATAAAAGGAATAATTAACTTGAAAAGGTTTTTAAGCAAGTATAAATTAACCCAAGTTTATTATTCAGGAGATTAAAGAATGATCGAGTCAAGTTGGACCCTAGGTAAGGGACTTCGTCTCAATCTTCTTTTATTGAGGCATATTTTGTTTTATACACAACTTTATTTTATACGGTGTATAAACCCCTTTGAATTTTATGTCTATTTAAAAGGAATATTTTTTATACTAATAATTTTAATAAACGACAAGAGGAATTTTTTTTTGTCTTACATATGTGGCGATAATGACTTCTCCACCGCCGTGACCATTATTTGAGTTTCAGCTTCCTCTACAAGACATAACTTTTTTTTAAAATGAAAAACAAATACCATGTTTTTAATTTTCTTTTATTTTGGTATTGAAAATGGTTTTCATATTGTTTTTATTATATAAATCTGTTGTATTGATATCTTGGGATTGAAATGTGTAAATGTTATTTTTTTTCCTTTATGCATGTTTTATGTGATACAATTATTTTATGGTTATTGGGAATTGTTATGAAGACGAGTGGTTTCGTGATAAACTAAGGGCGGGTGATCTCGATATAGCTCTCCAATGCATTGGGTAACATGAAGGGGAAAAACGTTAAGGTTTCTCAGAAGAGATTTAGGGAATATACTGTGATGGGTATTCCAAACGTAACCATGAGGGTTACTCTCTACGTAAGAATGTTATGAATGCCTCAAGTTACCTTTATGTATTAGGATTTCTATGATTTATTCCTGATTTGATGAGGTATGTTAAAATGATTATGTTTTATGAGTAAAGTATGATCTCATACATGAACTAATGTTTTCATTTAGTACTTTTATATCCCTTACTGAGATTTTTATACTCATCCCATGTTTTTGAAATGTATTTCACATGTCAAGGGAAAGGTAAATGATGTGATGATAGTGTCAAGGAAGTGTCAAGAAAGAATCCATATTTTATTTTAAATATGTTTATGTTGATTGGGAAAATGAGTAATATCTTTTATGTAACCACTTTGTTTAAATGTGGAATGTAATGCATGATTTATGATCTAATTCTCTAAAACTCTAAACCTAAAAAGATCCTCAATGTGTATTCTTGAAATAACTCAAGATTAGGTTATGTTTAAGGCTGGGGACTTATATTACATCTTGTTCGTAGAATCATACAAGTTGTCCTAATGATTATTATACTACTAAAAGAAACAAACTAATTGTATCACCCTCCCATTAATGTCCTTCACCAGTGGATCCTTAGTTTCCCCAATGTACTCTAAAAATAAGGTGTCTTCCCCAACGTTTAACTCATACAAATCAACAATTTGAAATAGGGTTTTAATACACTTCCTTCATTGTGAAATATATAATACATCATGAACATAGTCTAATTTTCAGTGTAATGCTTTGAAATATTAAATGTTTAATAGCCTACATATGATCTAGAAATGCTTGATGAAACTTAGGGTGGGCATGATTACCTGATTGAGCCTCCTTAAAATATTTCCTGGAGATTTTTTATGGAATAAATAGCCCCCCTTAAATTTAAATTGTTTACATAATGATTCCACATAGGAATTATAATGGCTATGAGAATTCCTCTTTTTCTCTCAAATAATATGTACCTTTTATATTTTCAAATACACGTACTCTATATTTATGGGAATAATCTCTAACATCTATACCATGATAGGGAGACATATAGGATCACATATATAGGTCCTCAAAACTTTCCATACTATTGGTGGAGTGGTAGATATTGGTTTACACAAAATATACTGATAATATGGAATTATCATAGTCTCTATATAAATCAATAAAAAACGTTGAGCATGTCTTTTATAACCATAATAGACCTCTCATACGTACAATCCATTTGAGGGTGGAACATCATAATCTTCTGAAACTAGGTCCCAAAAACCTCTTATATAATCCTCCATAACTGGGATGTGAATTTAGTTACTTGGTTAGAAATTATCATCAATGTTACTATATGAAATTTCATGATCTCATATATGTATGGATGTTTTAATCTCTCCACTAAACTCAAATCTTTAATAGGAATGAAGTGATCATCCCTAGATATTTGATCAAACGTCACCCTAAAATCAACTTTAAACTTTTCCAAACATGTAAGGATAGTTAAAAATCATTTAATATTATCTACCACTTAAATGGTTAAAGATTAAGGATATATCTCAATATAGCGGGAACTTAGTGTTGTGTCTTCACCCATTGGTATGCAGGGCATTGATACATGAACTCTACCACACCACTCTCATGCTTGTTCCCTGATAATGTCACCTAAAATAATGGTATATCTTCATAACACTTTGATGAACCACTAAGGGGGGGGGGGGGGGTGGGGTTGAAAATCTCTAAACACCACCTCATAAAACAAAAATAAAAGAATTGTCATCCCTTGGAAGACGATTATGTGATCCCCACCTCTGGAAACCCACAAGTGTATTGGTTATTGTAGTTTTTATGTAGGAACTCACAATAAACATATCTAAGATATGACTCCTGAATTTTTTTATAATTTTATAATCCACCACAATTTAATAATTTTAAATAAAATATGAATCTTTCACCACAACCAATAGAAATCAGGATAGTTGCTTCATCATGTGCCACTCCTTAGATCCATCATTTTCTAACTAGGGTTGAGAATTCCTATATATGGGTTTTCCATAATGTTTACCTTTTTATATGTATATAAAATCAATAAATATTTGTATTTTAAGAACTATATCCATTACCTCTACCTCAAGTTGAGATATCATTGGGAGAAAATTTACCTAAGACAATAATGATCCAAATTGTACACAAATCACTTTCTAAGATGATAATGTGTCAATGTATTCATGGAAAACACCAGAAACATGACTTCTAAATCAAGGGGTTAATATTTATATCTATGATTTCTGAAATTCCTATAAAATAAGAAATCATCACCTACCACTTTATCAGCACATATCTAAGCATGGTCCTAAGGCACTAGTGAACAACATGTATTGAACTCCATCCTATGTAAGTCATATAATTGGATATTTTTCCATCCTTCACCTAAGATCCTTATAATCTCCCAAACATTTTTAGACTATATGAAAGTATACCCATTAAATTTTAAGGGTATATATAGTTGTTTTTTATCTTAGAAAAATCATCCACAATCCTCTTTTACTATTCCATCTACCTAAGGAATATTTGTACATAAAAATGTTCTTGGGTGGATATCAATTGACAGAAAATTCAAATAGGTGAGGATATTATCAGTGAAGGTTTAAATAAATCAATATAATAATTAATAAAAAACGTGATTCATTACTCCAATTAATATATATAAGAAACATATATCACATTAAATGACATCACTAGGGACTCTTAATGACAACATTCAAATATGGAATCCATATTTGGAATTTCCTCCTCATAAAACCAAAGCAAACAATATATGAATATAAGGTCATTCTTTGAGAACCAATTAACTCACCTTAGTAGTTAAAAAAGATATTTTATCCTTGTTATATGGTATTTTTTCCCAAATATCACCAGGTTTGGGTTGATATATTCAATATAATTCTTTAGGATTCATTATTTTTTTGGATAATAGAATGAGAGCTTCCAAGGGGGAACACCGAGACAAATAAAAACATTTCAACAAATGTCCTCTAATTTCTCCTTCAGGTCCCAAATCTTTTCTATTGTTAATTTATATTCCATAATAAATATTAGTTTGGTCTTGATATGTAATTTGATATAAACATTGATCTCTTAATGAGGGGGATCCCCAATTCATCCCATGAAATATCATTATTTTTTTTATAACCTTGTGAAACAATTGATTAGAATAATCCATAACACAAAAAAAACAAGATCACCAATTGGTTAGAGATAAAATGATTGTTTTTTTGTATAGGTCCCACTCATCCTACCTGAATATCCCACATACTCACAAAAAATAATCTTGATCCATTGTCTCTAATGAACACCATTCCCCAATGATTGAAATACAACCATGATTATACTAAATATAACTATTTCATACTGAGAATTATATGATTGGTATTTATACCATCTACAATAAGGTGACATAAAAAATTATATATACTCAGATAAATTTCACACTACTAGTGGATGTGAGTGTGTGTGATCACCCAAAGTAGGTGTCTATAGTCAAATAGGTCATGCAAGGTGGTCCCCTAAAAGCCTTCACTTATAATATAGATACATAGTGACAAAAGTGTTTCTATTAATGGTGTAAAAAATTATGGTTGAATGATTTAAAATGATATAGATCACACCTTTAACCATATCTGGTGTTATCTGGTTGAACCCCTCTTTAAAATATATCTATCCATTCCATTGGTTGTTAGTTACCTAAGCTCTATAGAAACCACATAGAGGTGGTGTTGTTGGGGAATGTAGACCAAAAATTTATACTCCCTATATTCCTATTTTTATTAGATTTACTATACTAAAAACACATCCTACAGAGCCACCATAATAAAAATGGGGTGGTGGCTAGTCTCAATACTATCTCTGACATGGTTTTCATTCCATTTTCTGAACATGGATACTCTCAGTGGCCAGAGTTATTAAAAATTCTTGATCCATGTACCCAGAAACCCATGTATGTGTAGTAATCCTTATCTCCCTACTATTTTCACCCTCTATGAGACTCTCCTACCATCCTCAATATAGGTACTATGAATGTTTTTGTCTTGACTAGTGGGGTCCAAGAGACTATTGTTGACATATTGAAATTTATGGATCAACCCTATAGATACTAGATTCTATTTTAGTCATATGTTATTTGTCTCTTAAGAAACTATTAAACACAAACACCCTTTCTATGACCCCTACCAATATAGGGATGCATAAAGGAATAACTGAACTTGAATATCTCTCTAGACCCCTCTCTAACATCTATGAATGGAGAAACCCATTGTGCACCATGTTAGGGGACTACCACATTAGGTGTTGGAACATCATTACATAATCAGATATGATCCTACAACACTATGAATTTCTCAAAACTAAGTCACTCCAACTATCCTAAGATTCTATAGATAATACTTCACCCCAAATTGGCACTTAATATATGACTATAATAAGGTTTCCTCATCATGAAGAGATGTATCTAAATCCCACCAATATCTCACTACAACAAAAAGGAGGATCCATGATATAATATTCATATATTTGGTTTGAATTTAATCTAATAGAAAGACCAATTTCATTATGTTATTATTCCATTTATAGATTATGGATTATAATCATATCAAAATATAATTAGACCCTAATTATGAAACTCATGTTGTTATTTAATAGTATGGGTTATCCCATACTTATCAAGTATAACTATCCTTTACATGATAAGAAAAGGATCACCGACTAAAAAAAGTGGAGGATCATTTGTTTATGACTTGTTAGAGATACCTACAAATAGATTACCTAAATTATTTCTTTTTTCAAACAACTGATTAGTAACATACTCTGGTATTGGAAGTAGATCGTAATATCCCAACCATTGAATATTGGATAGATATTTTATAATTATAATCCCATATTGAAGAAAATTAACCCATAAATATTTAGTACATATAGGTGAGATAATAGAAGAAGGATATAGGAATCCTTAACTGACTAATACAAGATGTCTATACTATCCTATATGTACCCTAAAAATGATACCTTATAATTATGAGTTGAATAATTTATTACTATTTTTCTTGGGGAGAATATGTGTTTATTTTCCATGATAATCACCGGGTTTCCTAGTATAATACTAAAATGAATACTTCATGATAGTTTTTCCAAATATTTGTCAGAACAAATCCTAAAAAGACTCTTACATCTAAATTACATACTTTGTTCTAATAACATCCCCCTAATAACACTCTAACAAGATCATAACTATAAAGGGCCCACCAAGAAAGGTATTTAGGATGAGGGTACCACCTTAATAATACCTCTAATTTTATAGGGGTTTGTGACTAACACCAAGATGGTATAAAAAAAATGAGATGACTTAACTTAATATCCACAAGAAAATCCACATATATACACATACCAAATAATTATAACCAATATAATAAAATAAAAATCCTCTAACATAGAATATAATATATATGAAAGATATTTTATAATAAATAATAACATGACTATGGAAAATATATTAAATAAATAATACTAGAAAAAAAATTCCCAAAGAAAATTCAGATCTATAATAAATAAGAAAACACATCCTCACCTCAAAAACTCTAAAAAAACTCTAACAATACTCATCACCATCATGAAACAAAAAGAACCATCTCAACCAAATAAATTTACTCTAATATTACCCATATACTATACAATGTCTATATAGGGACAATACATGTGAAAAATATTTTCATTATAGGGGTGAGCATATAAATACCCAGTAAGTTTCCCTAAAACAATACAAAGAAAAACATTAATATAACTTCCCCACTTTATTCCAGTGTATGAGATATTTTGAGTCTATAAATTCACATTTTTCTTTCATTTAACATATAATATGGGTTGTTTATAGGTTGGTTTTAAGTTACCAAGGGTTTGAGAATTATATATGGGGTGTTTATAGGAATAATCGTTGTTTGGTGGATGAAAACTACCACCAAACCAGTAGTGGAACTACCATAACACATGTGGCTCTTACAGGCACACTGACTAGCTAATGGTGCCATTGACTCACCAATGAGGCCCACCAAGAATCCATTGCACCCACTGCATGGTTTTATTAAATGAAACCCATCTACAAATAGTTTTTTACCCTCTATATTACTAAATTATGGACCCTGAGTGACTATTAACTATACCAAAACTTCTAACTAGATTCTTGGTCCTCTTATTCATCACCCACTAGATCTTCTTCATTGAAACAATATAGTGTATCCTAAAAAGTTAGTTCTTCTATACATATATATCAAATAATTCTTATTTTTGGAGATATTAGAATGGATCTCTGTTTTATTTTTGAATTACAAGAATATCTAATGGTAACTTATCCCTTTATTCATAGTTTTTGGGGTTAATCTACTGTAATGACGGTGTTTCATGGTCTAATCAAGATCTATCATTGAATACAAATGTTGTTTAGGTAAATGTTTATGGATCATCTTCATATACCTATTGTTGATGGTGGATTTATGATAGCAAAATAATATATTGAAAAATTCTTATTAGATTGGCGGAGGATTCTACATGTCAATAAATCCCTATTGATTAGAGTTGTAACTATAAAAAATATTGGATTTCTTAGGGATTTTTCTTTAGAAATATCATCATGAGACCTTCTTTTGTTGATTATAATATTGAATATATTTTTTGATTTCATATTGATGATGGATTGATGATATTTTTCTCAAAATAATGCTATCATCTAGAATAGATGATGAATTCATGATCTATTCGTTGATAAAATGATGATCCGATGAATTGGAATCCCTTACATTGACATACCTCAGAATTGATTCTGTTTAAAGACTCTATAAGGTATGTGATTCTAAAATAAACTTCATAACATCAATACTACAAAAACAAGATTTATAAGCACTCAAAATTTCCTTTAACAGCGCTAAAAAGGTGTTGTGAAGCTCAGCACTGATAGGGGGCCCCCTTTATCAGCGCTGATAAAGGTAGCCTTTATTAGCGCTAAAAAAGTGCTGATAAAGGGAGACTTTATCAGCGCTGAAAATACACTGATAAAGGGATCCTTTATCAGTGCTAAAAAGGCGCTGATAAAGGGATCCGTTATTAGCACTAAAAAAGTTCTGATAAAGAGATCCTTTATCATCACTTTTTTGGCGGTGATAAAGGTATACTTTATTAGTGCTAAAAAAGCACTGATAAATGGCCTTCCTACTGTGACATAAAATTCTGCAGTAGCACACCCAAACAGGTCCTCCAAAAAACCAGCATATCAACAAGTATACCCATACAAAACTAACACATAATTCCAAAGTTAATTACAACAATATACATGTACAACAAGTATACCCATACACCATTAACACATAATTCATAAGTTAATTTAATACATAAAGAATTCAATTCAGAATTCAGGGGTTTGGGGGCTATTCAAGGGTTTGGGGTGTCTTTCCAAGGGGGGTAGGGGGTGTCTAGGGTGGTGGGGGTGTTAAGGGGGATGGGGGTGTCCAGGGGGGTGCTGGGGGGGGGGGCAGTTCAGGGTGGTGGGAAGGGGGGCTTTCCAGGGGTGGGGTGTCCAAGGGGTGGGGCTATCCAGGGGGTGGGGGGTGTCCAGGGGGTGGTGGTGGTGGGGTGGGGGGGGGGGGGGTTGTGTAGGGGGAGGGTTGGTGTCTAGGGGGTCGGGGGACTTTCTAGGGGGTGGGGTGTCCAGGGGGTGGGGTGGTGTCCAGTGGGGGTGGGGGCGGTCCACGGGGTAGGGGTGCTATCCAAGGGGGTGGGGTGTTGTCTAGGGGGTGGAGTTGGCTTTCCATAGGGATGGGGGTGTCCAGGGGGGTGTCTAAGGGGGGTGGGGTGGTTTCTAGGGTGTTAGGGGTGGCTTTCCCTAGGGGTGGGGGTGTCGGGGCTATCCATGGGGGTATCTAGGGGGTGGGGTGTTGTCTAAGGGGTGGGGGTGGGGGCTTTAATGGTTTTAATGGAATGAATTTCATGAATTTCACAATCATTGGAATTTTTAAAGTGGTTTTGTAATAGTGTTTATTTTAATTGTATGTGTTTCTTTAAAAAAATTAATGCTTTTGGCGTGTATAGTAGGAAGGGAGATTTATGTACGTTAGTTGTTGTTTTCACATAAAATTCTGTCCAGTTTAATCAAAAGAGAGACACTTTGAGTGATACCGGCCACACCATGCCTCAGATTGAGGTGAGCTGGTCTCTTACATGTCAAAAATTACCCATAGACTATTTTCTTAAAGTATCAACACAATACAAAAGCATTTGTTTGGATTTCCGTAGGTCAGTTGTTGTTTTCACTTAAAATTATGTCCATTAAAAAAAAAGAGATACTATGAGTTATACCAGCCACACCATTCCTCAGATTGAGGGAGGGTTGACTCATACACATCGCACATGACCAATTTAACATTCTAATAATGTATCAACACAATCCAAATGTGTTTGGTCAGTTTTCGGTACGTCAGTTGTTGTTTTCACATAAAATTCTGTCCATTTAAAAAAAATAGAGAGACACTTTGAAGATACCGGCCACAACATGCTTCATAATTGGGTAAGGTTGACTAATACACATCAGAAATGACCCATGTATTTTTATCCTAACGTATCAACATAATCTGAATGAATTTGTTTAGTTTTCTGTACGTCAGTTGTTGTTTTCACTTACAATTCTGTCCATTTTAAACAAAAAAAGACACTTTGAGTGATTTCGGCCACACCATGCCTCGTATTGTGGAGGGTTTGACACTTACACATCAGAAATGACCTAGGTATAATTCTCCTAAAGTATCAACACAATCCGAATGTGTTTGGTCAGTTTTCCATACATCGGTTGTTGTTTTCACTTAAAATTCTGTCCATTTTAAATAACAGAAAGAAACTTTGAGTGATATCGGCCACAACATGCCTCAGATTAAGGCGGTGTTGACTCATAAACATCATAAATGAACCATGTACCATTATTCTAAATTATCAACACAATCAGAACGCGTTTGATCGGATTTTTGTATGTCAGTTTTTTTCATTCAAAATTCTATCCATTTTAATCAAAAAGAGAGACACTTTGAGTTATACAGGCCACACCATGACTCAAATTGAGATGAGTTTTACTTTTACACATAAAAAATTACCCATGTATTGTTCAATGAATTTATTAACACAATACTAATGCATTTGGTTAGATTTTGGTACGTCAGTTATTGTTTTCACTTAAAATTCAATCCATTTTAAACAAAAGAGAGACAGTTTGAGTGATAATGACCACACTGTGCCTCAGATTGGGGCGGGGTTGACTCTTACACCTAAAAAATGACCCATGGATAATTTTACTAAAATATCAACACAATCCAAAATAATTTGGTTGGATTTTTTGTATGTTATTTGTTGTTTTCACTTAAAATTTTGTCCATTTTAAACAAAAGTGAATCACTTTGAGTGATACCAAACACACCGTGCCTTGGATTGAGGCAGGGTTGACTCATAAATTTCAAAAAGGACCCATGAATTATTATAATAAAGTATCAACTCTATTTTAATGTGTTTGGTCATATTTCTATAAGTCATTTGTTGTTTTCACTTAAAATTCTGTCCTTTTTAAACAAAAGAGAGACACTTTGAGTGATACCGACCACACCATGCCTCTGATTGTGGTGGGGTTGAATCATACACTTCAAGAATTAACAATTTATCATTATAATAAAGTATCAACACAATATTAATATGTTTTGTCATTTTTCCATACGTCAATTTTTGTTTTCATTAAATTTTTTGTCCATTTTAAACATAAGGGAGACACTTTGAGCGATAGTGGACACACCATGCCTTGTATTGAGGCAGGGTTTACTCTTACACATTGAAAATGAACCATGAATCATTCTACTAATTTATCAACACAATATGAATGTGTTTGGTCATATTTACATACGTTTTTTGTTGTTTACAATTAAATTTTTTGTCCATTTTAAACAAAAGAGAGACGCTGTGAGTGATACCGGCCACACCATGCCTCTGATGGAGGCAGGGTTTACTTTTACATGTAAAAAATGACCCATGAATCTTTCTACAATATTATCAACACAATCTAAATGCGTTTGGTCAATTTTCCATACGTCAGTTGTTGTTTCCACATAAAATTCTATACATTTAAAAAAAGAGAGCCACTTTGAGGGATATCAGCCACACCTTTCCTCAGATTGAGCCGGGGTTGACTCGTACATGTCAAAAATGACCCATGTATCGTTCTACTAAAGTATCAACACAATAAGAATGCGTTTGGTCAGTTTTCCTTATGTTAGTTTTTGTTTTCACTTAAAATTATGTGCATTTTAAACAAATGAGAGACACATTGAGTGATATCGGCCACACCGTGCCTCAGAATGTGGCTGGGGTAACTCGTGCACATCACACATGACCAATGGATTGTTCTATTAAAGTAGAAACACAATCAAAAGGCATATTCCGATTTTCGTAAGTCAGGAGTTGTTTTCATGTAAAATTTTGTCCATTTTAAACAAAAGAGAGACACTTTGAGTGATACCGGACACACCATGCCATGGATTGAGGCGGGGTTTCACTCTTACATGTCAAAAATGACCCATGGATCGTTCTACTAATTTATCAACACAATACAAATGTATTTGGTTAGTTTTCAGTACATAATTTGTAGTTTTCACTTAAAATTTGGTCCATTGTAAACAAAAGAGACACACTTTGAGTGATACCAGCCACACCGTGCCTCTGATTGAGATGGGGTTGACTCTTACACATTAAAAATGACCCATGGATCATTATCCAAAAGTATCAACACAATATGAATGAATTTGGTAGGATTTTCATATTTTTTTTTAAAATATGGTGCCTGGCCAGAAAACCAAGGCACTAAATATATAAAGAAAAAGAGCTACAAAATTCTAAAGGATGGAAACATATTACAATCTTTATTATGAAAAGGAAGTAAGTCATCAGGTAGTTCATCAAGCCAGGTGATGTCTTTATTGACTCCCTTTCTTGCAAGACCATCAGAAACCATGTTATCTTCGTGATAAATATGAGTTATGATGTAGTTGATGTCGCGAAGATCACTGATGCAGTCCATCCAACGAGTGGTGATCAGCCACGCAAGATGTATCACACCATTCCAAATGGTTGGCACAATAGTGGTCTAAAAACTATCAATCTAGAGGTTGTTCGAGCCATGTTGTTTGGAAAAAGATATGGCATGAATCATACCCATTATTTTAGATTCTAGAGAGGGTAAAATGCCACATCTCCCATAGAAGCAACCAACGCTCAAGCCATTATGATTCCTGAAGATGGCGCCACACCCTGCAGGACCAGGATTGCCTTTGGAAGTGCCATCCACATTAAACTTAATCCATCCTAGTATAGGGGAACGCCAAAATACTCCAAAAGTACGACGAGGTTGGAAATAGTTTCCATCAATATGTAAAAATCAAAGGATGATAAATTCTTGCATTGTGTTGCTGTAATGACCCTTTTGGATCAAAGAAGCTTCGTGACTGGTGCTGAGAATCCAAGTTTTCCCTATATTAAGATTGGGTAAGCATTTATTATGAATAAAAGAATTTCTATCACACCATATCACATGATGAAGCTCAGAGACAACAAAAAGAAAGATGTTTTTGATTTGTTGAGAACTATTTAGATCTACACATCTCTATAAATGATTTTTGTTGAGAACAATTTCCATATGTCAGTTGTTGTTTTCACTTAAAATTCTGTCCATTTTAAACAAAAGAGAGACACTTTGAGTGATACCAACCCCGCCATGCCCTTTATTGAGGCAAGGTTGACTCATACACCTAAAAAATGACCCATGTATAGTTATCCTAAGGTATCAACACAATCCAAATTCATTTGGTCAGATTTCAGCATGTCTGTGGTTGTTTTCACTTACAATTATGTCCATTTTAAACAAAAGAGAGACTCATTGAGTTATACCGACCACACTGTGACCCAGATTGAGGCGGGGCTGACTAATAATTGTCACACATTACCTAGGGATCATTATCCTAATGGATCAAATCAATATGAATGCATTTGGTCAGATTTCTGTAAGTCAATTGTTGTTTTCACTTAAAATTCTATGCATTTAAATCAAAAGAGAGAAACTTTGAGTGATATCGACCACACCATGCCTCATATTGAGGTAGGATTGACTCTTACACATCCAAAATGACCCATAGATTGTTATCCTAATGTATCAACACAATTCAAATGCATTTTCTTGGATTTCCATACGTCAGCTGTTGTTTTCACTTAAAATTCTATCTATTTTAAACAAAAGAGAGACACTTTTAGTGATATCGGCCACACCATGCCTCAGATAGAGGTGGGGCTAACTCGTACACGTCACACATGACCCATGGATCGTTCTCTTAAATTATCAACACAATCTGAATGTGCTTGGTCATATTTCTATACGTCAGTTTTTATTGTCACTTAAAATTCTGTTCATTTTAAACAAAAGTGAGACACTTTGACTGATACCAGCCACACCGTGCCTCTAATTGAGGCTTGGTTTACTCATACATGTCACAAATTACCCATTTATCTTCATCATAAAGTATCAAAACAATCCTAATGCGTTTGGTCATATATAAAGGTATTTTGGATATTTTATTGGGTTTTCTTATCCAAAGCCCAATGTAAAGTGATTCACCATTCTTGCATGTTTCTGGTGCACTTCATCTGTTAAAATGAAAAAATGACTCATTAGAGAAAGGATGCTTTTTTAATAACAATTTCTACTTTCCTACAAATATTTACATACAACAATGTTTCATCTTTTAATCTCCTTAACCCCTCTCAAAAATGGTCGCCAATTGTACACATCCCCAAGTCAGATCATTATACCATTTGTGTAAAATCTTCCATCAGGTATGTGGCCCACCCATTTTTGGAAAAATATAAATCATCTTGTGAATATTAGGCTTTTCAACAATTAGAGTAGTATTGAAAAATATATAAATAAATAATTAATAAATAATTTAAATTAAATAGTAGTAATTTTTGAAAATACCTCTTTAGGGGTTCTAGTTTGTTGATGAAAAACGATCTCTCTCATAAATTTACAAACATAATAACTTAAATAAGTATCATCTGTTTGTTTTAGAAACTAAAAAAACATTGATCATTAGGAGAATGAGTAAATTTTTTTGATATGTGTTTGGATAGTGAAATTTTTTTATATATACCCCGATATTTTTCCAGACGTAGTACTTGCTCCCCTACTTTTTCTTAGCCCTGTCCTCATTCCTTTTCTAGATGATATTGACACACTAACCTATCATAATATAAACCTCAGTGAAAGATAATATAAATTATATTACTTGATTTTTAGAACTAAAACGTAGGATGTAGTGTCTTATAGATTCACAAACTCCATCATGTGTGGTCATTTTGTATGATATCCTTTCATTGAATCTAGAAAACAAATCATTGGAGTATCCAAGTTCACCACAATTAGCAGACAACGTTTCCTAAAAACACAAAAAAGAATAAGTAATAAAAGATGTTAAAATATAATTGATATGATTTATTCATTGAGTTTTACCCCTGCATGGTTGGTATTAGGAAGAGTTTGTCATCTGTAATCTTTCTTTCAAATTTTTTCAGCAAGCCTTTCACTATTTCATATCTTTTTGGTGGCTCTAATTTCGTTAGTTGTGTTGATGTGGTATGAGGAATAACGATTTTAAATTTTGGATAATGGGAAAATTCTTTCAATTGTTTTTCGTATATACACCTACCAATAATATAAAATTAATTTAGTAATAACTGGCACATTATATTAGCTTTTAGAAAATCAATTCATGAAAACACACATCATATATAAATTGACAACTATGACGCCTAGGCAACCGTATTCAAGGATTTCATTTACATTTTCAACAGCAATGAAATATTGAAATTCCTTTTAATATATATTCTTTCCAAAAACCACTATATTACTACTACATCTTTTTAGCTCCGTATCCACATGAGTCTTCAATTATATTAAATGTGGATAGAGAATAGGTGGTGTTATTGTGATTTTAGTAGCTCTTTAGGATTGATTGTTCGATCCTTTAGATGCTTTTGAGCCCACATTTCTGATCACCCCTTCCCTTTCTCCATCTATAATAACATTCATTGGTTTAGTTGTTTTTTTATTAATTGTTAAATGTTTAGCATGAAAAAATGGAAATTTATACCTCTTTGTCCACATGTACTCTTAAAAGTTGTGATGACCATGAAATGAATGTCCAAATATCTCCTTCGACCATATGAATATCATCACCATCAAGTGGAATAAGTAGCTCTACATTTGGCTCATGCGATATAGTAATCATCCCTTTAAGATGATCTTTTAGAAGTGGTCTATTATGCAGCTTTTCCTCTGGGATGTTGAACACTTTAGCCCTCGCAACAAGGTGATTGGTGGGTGTTGACAGATATAAATCACAGTCATTATCACCCTATAAAAGATCAGTATAAGAAAAGTATTAGTGTTTTTTTATTCACATTTCATGGGAAATTTTTTTAGAATATTGATTACCAGGACTAAGACACCTCTTTTAGGGGAATGGATCACCTCAAAGCTGGTGGGGTGATCTTTATGTGCTGGTTGTTCTGGATTTGTGTCTTCTCCTTCCTTCCCACCCATAAAAGTTTCTATAAACTCTCCCTTACATTGAAATCATTCTTCAAGAGTTGCTAATCATTCTCTCATTTGTTTCATTTCATCATTTCAATCATCAGTTTATTTTTTTTCTCAAAATACACTCTGGGTGTCACCCCAAACCCCACACCTCTGACACGACTTTATTGTTCTAGCTGCTTCAAATCCGTCGATAATTGGTCTGTATCCTCTAGAGTTGTAGCTGATTCCTGTGACTGTTGGATCTAGGAAAAATAATTAATTATTATTATGTAATATCAATTAAAAAAAATATTTTTATCATGTCATACTTACACATATTTCCTACACTTTTTGTGTGTTTTTATCTACCAGCTTCCCTTCCTTATTCACACATGCCTCCTTCCATAGCACATGACATTGAATGGATGTGTCTTTGGCTTTAGACTCATCAATCTATATATAAATATATAAAGATAATTATGATTTTGTTTCTTGGTACATAAAAATATTACTATAAATTTAAAATATGCACCATTTTCCTTTATAGTGAAGCATACCCCATCCATGCATTACGATAGGGGTATGTTGGTTTTTATGTACGTTCCTTATTTTCAATACTGACTTGCTGTTTCATAAAATAAATATTGACAATCAAAGTGATGAATATATGTATCCTCAAACAACGTATTATCAGCCACAATGTGCAGGAAACTTCTCATCCCCATAGTGGCCAATAAATGCATCCCATGCTTCTTGGGATATCCGGTGAGCATTGACAAGGGGTGGGTGTGGGTTTATTTTACCTTTGGAATCTTTCAGGTAACATTTTTTCAAAATAGTGCGAAAACCTTGATGAATCCTTCCTACATGTATTAGTACATAACTCTTGTGTGAATCAAATACTATAATTATACTCTTCAAGATATTGATAAGCGTAAGAAACTATTTAATTTTTTATTTTCTGGTAAATTAAAGAAATAATATCGTAATGTTATCGTAATTTCTTCCCAGATCATAGCCTTCAACCCGGACACAACATGGTTCCAGGAATCTATGTCAATCGGAATGCGTTGCTGAGTGACAATTCTAATGTAACTACTAAACATTACCCTATTGGGATCCACATGCTGTCCTTGTGCATTCCATCCGACATCAAATTTGATGCCTTTGCTTTTCTCCTTAAGAACTTTGGCTAACACTGTCAAACAACGATGCACCTGTGTTTTTTGCGACATCAGTCCTTCATCCCTGAGCATTTCATCGATATCAACATCATCTATATGTTCATATACTACTAAGATTATATTTTTTATTTCCAAAAATAACTTTCGAGGAAAAGTGGGAAACCATACAAGTCAAGGCCAAAAGCTTTAGGCACAGTAAGAAATCACAAATTCATTAATAGTGAGAATAAAAAGACTGGAATTGATTACTTGATATAGCCCCCAATGAAGGGAGTGTGCCTTTTCATCTGGGTCATTTTTGACAAGGTCTTCAAAGAAATTGACAAGTTTTATCCCATATTTGGATATACTTATCCGCGTTGATTTTCCTTTCATTGAAACCAAATGCTAAAAGAAGGTCTTGTTTGTATATCTAGTCCCTTTTATCTTTGTTGAAATCACCTTGAAGGTCTCTATCTAAGATTATGTTCTTCTCCTCATCTGAGGCCATGAGCTTAATGGATACTTCCTGTATTACTTCATTTGAGGAGATAAGGATCTCTAGATTTTCCTTCCCATTTTCCTCTTCCACCATTATATATTCATCCCCATGCTGTTGTATTTTAGGATCAGAACACACAATTTTTTGTTTTTCTTTTTGAAGAACCATGCTCTTCTTACAACCCTGAACCTGGTCCATAGTTGCGTCAGCCATCACCTTTTACCTACTGGAAGACCTTGTCTCCATCGGCTTTGGTAGATGAGAATAGTCTTTTCGGCCTTTAGATTTCTTCTCCTCAACCAAAATCCATCCCCCTGCATCGCGAGTCCCCTTGAGGCCCTTCTTCTTCCTTAGGCTATGGAGCCCTCTGACTTGAGTGCCCTACACACACTCCTGACTAGAGAGATCTTCCTCATGATTGGCCTCTGATACAAGGGGTAGATTCACTTCCATTGCCGCTTGTAGCTCCTTCCCCTGGAACAGGCATGGTTCCTGTTTGGACCCTTCCTCATCCAACCCATCAAACTGATTACTTAAATTAAGAGATGGATTTATTCTCCTAGGACTCCTCCTAGGTTCTACCTCCGCATACATGAAAGACTCTAGGGACCTGCACCCCTTTCTTACAGTTGACACACCCTTCACTGGGATTTGATTAACCATTGCAGGAGGATTCACATAGCTAAAACACAGAACCCCTGCAAAGGAGACAGGGTCACTCCCCACCAATGAATGAATCGATGGAGAATGCCCCTGGAGATATGGACTAGCTAGATCATTATTCAAGCGTGTGAAATTGGTGGAACGACATGTGATGATGGTTGTTGGACCTCAACACTAGGAGTAACAACAAGTTTTGAAACCTGTTGGGACCCTGCACTGTGAGCAGCAGCAGTTTGAGGGAATTATTTACCCTCTAGGTTTAGAGAACCAGAACGTGCAAAAGTCACTATCTATAAAATTGGTGGAACAATTAATTTTGATTACATAAATTCAGTAATGATAAGATAATAACATGAGATAATAAGATCTATATTGGAAACTAAATAGGACATGTTTATTGAACTCTCTTTCTATTTTTCAAGGTTGAAGGGATTTGAAACCTCTATCGATTATCTAAATCCCTTCATTATGGTCTTCTATAACATACAACACATCATCTACATTGGGACTATTATGAAATGATTGTGACATACCACTGAAAGGATCTTCCTCAAGTGAATTTTCATCGGACCCTTCAGTAATTATGGATGATAACAGAACAATCGACCACTTTTAGTTTGCAGGATTTGGAACATAAAATACTTGTACCACTTGTGATGCCATTATAAATTGTTCGTCTTTGTACCATTCTTAACTAAAATCAACATTCACAAATTCCAATTCATCTATTTTAACACCACTATTTTTATCAAAAAATTTTCATTGAAAAATCGACAATTGAATGTCATATTATCCAACTCCCATATTTGTTTGATAATGCCAAAGTATGTCATATTTTCATAAATTGGATTTCCTTCCTTACTACCAGAAACATGCATCCCTTTAGCCACAAGTGTAACTCCACTATTTTGTATGGTACTATCTTCATCATGTTCACCTGTGTAGAATTTATAACCATTAATTACATAACAATTGTTAGATAATACATACGCACTTGGTCCTGCGGCTAGCCATCGAAGTCGTTCTGAAATTGAATTCGGATTTTCAGCTAACTCCATAAAAATATGGTCTCGAAACCATCTCATAAATTGGTGACTATGTGTATCTGATATCCATTTTTCATCCCTTGATGGATTCAACTACCTAAGAATTTCTTTGTGGGTTTCAATATATTGAAAAACGTTGCAAAAATTATGCAAAACATAAAGGTGGTTCTGCTCCCAATCTGTAATATTGATTGTCACAACATATCTTACAGAAATTCCCTCACCCTCAATGCATCCAGTGTGACATGATTTAGGGAGACCAATGCTTTCCACATCTGATAAGTATTCAGTACATAATTCAATGGCTCCCTCAACAATATATCTCTCCACAATACAACCCTCTAGCCGACTACAATTTTTGACATACCCTTTCAAAATCATCCTATATCATTCAACGTGGTACATCCATATATAGTGCACAGGACAAAAAAGTTGAATCTCTCTCACCAAGTGAACCATCAAATGAACTATCATATCAAAGAATGATGTTGGGAATAACATTTCAAATTCACATAATAAATTTACAATTTCTTTTTCCATAGCTGGCAATTTCACTGGGTCTAAAACTTTGCTACATATAGCATTGAAAAAGAAACCAAGTTTGGTTAATGTATGATGAACATTATTGGGAAAAATGAATTGTAAAACTATAGGAATTAAATATTGCATCAAAACATGGAAGTCATGTGATTTCAAACCTTTTAACTTCAAATCACTCATTGAAATAATGTTATTGATATTTGATGAATACCCCTCTGGAACCTTTACATCATTAAAGAAGTTGAAAAACAGATATCTCTCCTACCTGGAAAGAGTTTAAGCAGTTGGAGCAAGAGGCATTTGATTTTAACCCTTCATGGGAGCCAAATCTTCTCATATTCCCATGCAAAACATGTGGAACCCTACCTTAGTTCCATCCTTTTTTAGGGGTATTTAGAAACGTTCTGATAACACTGTCACATGAATTTTTTTTCCACATGTATCTCATCAAGAAAATGTCTGATGTATAGGAAATTCTAGTCTGGTAATTCAAAAAAAACTGATCTCTTTTTCCAACCGATTTTTGTAAGGTTTTTCGAAAATGGTTTACAAAAAATTGTGTTAACATCTTTTAATTTTTCAAATAGCTGATCAACTGTTAGTGGATACGGTGTTGTGCGTTATTCTAAACTTCCATTGAATGATGTTTCCCAAGATCAATACTTATTCTGATGAGGTAGATATCTAATATGTCCTAGAAACACAGATGTCATTGACTTTTTCAACATAATTGATTTTGTATCTTCTTGGCACATGAGACACCCTTGAGTTCCCTTAATGATATAACCTAAAAAAGTTCCATAGGCATGGAAATCATTTATCGTTCAATACAACATCGATATCAATGTGAATTGTTCACTTTTATAAGCATCGTACAACATAACACTTGAATCCCACAATAACTTCAAATCCTTGATCAAAGGACCAAATAAACATCAATATCATTACCTGGTTGTTTTGGTCCTAATATAAGCATAGGGAACATGATGAATTTTTGTTTCATGCATAACTAGTGTTGTAATTTATAATTTACCCACATAACATGCCATGTACTATAAGTGCTGGTTTGAAAACCAAAAGGATTCACTCCATCTGTAGATAACGCAAGAAGAAGGTTTCTCATCTCATTTACAAATTCAGGATACTCATGATCAATTCTATTACATTGAGGAGAGTTGTCCAGGTGACGTAATTTATTATCTTTATTTCATTTCTATTCATGCCATGACAATTGTCTTGAAGTTTCTTCACTTCCATATAGCCGGCTAAACCTTTGAATGATTGGAAAGAACCATAAAACTTTCTTAAGAATAGATTCATATATCTTGTATCAAGAAGCCCCACACTTTGGGCATTCTTTATGTGATTTTTCTCCTTCTGAAACAATATACATTCTTTGAGACCGACATGTATACTTTAAGAAATCACGCCCATCGAGCGTAGCATTCGTATAGCTTCATATTTCCGGCATGGGTGCTCATTATATTTCGGGAGCATGTCATTAAAGGGAGAAATTAGTTCCGTAAAACTGACATCACTCTATCCATTGACTGATTTCAATTTATACAACATAAGTATAGGTGAAAATGCTGTATATTTATTGAAACCAATATACAATGACATCTTTGCACAAGTCTTTAACTTCCCAAAAATTTTTGGGCAATCACGGAGTTCATCATCAACTGTCCTTGTCATTTCCTCAATACAATCTTCATCTTCATTGACATATTTAATCACATCCCCCATACTATATTCTTTATTATCCATATATGTAATCATTGATGTTCCATAAAATGAAATTTTATCCCAGCTAGAAGCTATATTCACTTTTTCTCCAAGTTTTTTCCAACATTTATAACTCTGATCTATTCCATGAAATATCAAATGTTCTTCCAACTTCTCTAGAGTAATTAGTCTAGAATAAAAAAAGTGTAAGCATGAAAACAAGATTTGAGAAGGATCCTTTGTGTGATCCTTTGCAAACATGATGAACTATTTCACTCCATTCTCATACTCAATTGTCAAACGATTAGAATCCATCCAATATTTATTCATCTCCATCCTATATGGATCTCAAATATTATTATTTATGATTCAAATAAAAAAAACAAGGATTCCAAATATAGTAGAATAGAACCACCTATAAAAATATAGATTAAGAGAGCCTAACCATTTACATTAAAGATTAGGAAATCAACAGAACCAGGATAAACCCCCATCCTAATCAACAAACTTTCAAGCCCCCTTTCCAATTGTTATAGCACCCACAAACCTTATAGATAACATTAAACATTATTTTAACCACCCTTACCATCCACCTCATTCATACTAAATTAATCACATTGAACAACCCAAAACTAGTGTCCAAACTCAAATAAAATGAAATTAAGGATAAAATTTTGATGATAAAACTAACATAGTAGATACATTTCCAAACACATTGGGGTTTGTGTGGGAGACAAATAACATAGGTTTATCCAAAATTACTATGGAATATCATAGGTTTTGTTACAAAAAATAACATAAGAAATAGAAAATTGAGGTTAGTGAATATAAATTCTATCATGAAAATATAAAGGATATGCAATAACACTTCCTCACTTTCTCTAAACATGTAAATAATATCCACATACACATCTTACATCCATTCTATAAAAAAGAATATTCCCATACAAAGGGACAAAAAACAATCCCTTAGTGTCAAAAAACTCACACATGAGGGAGAAGGACCACATCGACCATCCCTACCCAAAACTCAAACCTCCTCTGACTAACTATTAATAACATACATAATATTAATACCTACCATAAATAAATTATTTCCCAAAAGCCTGAAATTTAGATTAGAAAAATTCCCATCCATTTAGGTAAAATAGAAATATGCTTCCTTTTTTTTCTTATGAATCGTTAAATTTGGACAAAAAAACTAACAAACTCAAAAAAATTCATATTTTCACAGGAATTTAAAGGCAAAGAGAGATAAATAATTCCATTTAAAATAATTGAAATGAATCTTTTAGTATCAATTGAAAGAGGGTATTCGTTAATTAAGGGATGAGGTCAATAACTCAGGACATATTCATTCCTAGACTCTCATACAAAAATCACTATATTCAAAACATTTATCAACTAAAACATGACCATACGACTAAATAAAACTACACCATACTGAAACCAAGAAACACCATGAATCATGGGGAACTCGTACTACTGATGCCCCACTACAACACTAATGAAATAAATGATCTATACAATTATAGTACACCTCGAGATACTCAATCCTAGGGAATAATCCCCACCCTACATCTTGAAAATATCATCAATCCCTTATTTCTCATTCCATTTAGATCACAACTCAAGGCACCATCTTTAGCATTCAAAGAAACTTAAAGAAAACCACTATTGATAACTTCATCACAATCCCTCATCTACAACCAAAACCTCAAACATAAACTCGAAACCTTCCTTAAAATCTCTAACCTCAAATATGACTCAAAATTATATGATTTCATTTATTCATCAGCCAATCGTTCTAAAAACTAAATCATCAATGCACATATGTGAATCCAAAGGGAAACCACACTATATCCGACATGATTGAATGCCATGATATTCTTTATACACTCATACTTCTATATCTAGGGAATAAAACTCTTCTTAAAAGCACTTTTGACTAGAAAATACTTTCCTTCCATCCTTCTCAAACCACCCTTAAAAGTAATCCCACTACTATGGAAAACCACGAAGGATCTAGAATATTTTCCAATTTAAAACCCTCCTCAACTACTTCTAGACAATTCTTAACCTTATGACCCAACACGTAAATAATAAATATCAACCCCTCCTACTATTGAAATTTAAAAACACTCTATCCCTTGTCTCTTTCTAATTCCTACGCACTTTACCATTATAATGTTTCAAAATGTTTAAGCATCAAAATTAATAAGTTTAATCCAAAAAATTAAATAACTTACCAACACCAATGGAATCTCTTCCACAATAAAAGAATCATATATACCCCAACACTTATTAACAACAAAACAAATTAATAATCCATTACAAAATATTATATTCCTTTGAGATCCTCACTAAAGATCAAAGATGGGAAGCCAGCCAGTAGTCAAACCTCATCAAAAGGAATACCAAACACATGAAGTAGGGTTCACGGGGAGTGGGTTCCATTGGGGAGAATAAAAATAGGGTTTGCGTGGAGGAGTATTCACATAAGGGGTTCAAGGGGGAGGTTAAATAGTAGGGTTCATGGTGAAATATGGCTAGTAGCGGAGTAGGGCTAGCGGTAGAAGAGGTCTGGAAAATTGAAGAGCGGCGGAGTAGGGCTAGTTGTGGTGGAGGTTTGGTAAAGAGAAGATAGGTGGAGTGGGGCTAGCGGTAGTGGATGTCCGACGAAGAGAAGACCAGGGGGAGTTTTCATAGGGGTACAGTCCCGCGAGAGCTTTAGGGCACGATAAATAGAGGGCACTGTGCATCCCATTTTATAAAATTGGAATATGGTTCTGTCAGTGCTAAAATATTAGCACTGATAAAGGGTAACTTTATCAATGCTTTTGTAGCATTGATAAATAGTTAGCTTTATCATTGCTAGAATGGCGATGATAATGTGAACCTTTTTCTGCACTATTTATCAGTGCTAGAAAAGTGCAGAATAAGGCACCATTTATCAGCGCTAAAATTTTAGCACTGATAAAGGGTGATTTTATTGAAGCTAGAAAAGAGATGATAAATGGAATTCTTTATCAGTTCTTTTAATTAGAAATGATAAATAATTACCTTTATCAGTGCTTTTTTACTTAGCGCTCATAAATAGTGGTTCATCCCTTTCCAATTTTTATAGTAGTGCATGAAATATTGTTGATATTATTTTCTAAAACTATTTCTTGATGAACCAGAACTAGGATAGACATCCTTATTATGTGATATCAATCTATATGGGTTTATAATCAGGTTTAGTCTTTGATCCTATAATGAACCTTGGAGTACTCCATTGAAAATCATGAGTTAGGAAGTTACATACCATAAATGGACTTGTATGTGATATTGTTATGATAATTTTATTTATTTTTTATAACACATGCTTGTTATATGTTCTCATATGGGTGTGTATGGGAATGATACATTTCTTATTATGATTATATAATTTGTGGGTAGCATATTGAGATATGTTTTGGATATCACTCATTATTCATTTTTATCGGATGTTTTTATTATAGTATTTTATATCCAGTGGGAACATTATTAAAGTATTAGAATGATCATATTACCCAGTTTCAACTAGATGACCCCTTGGAGGGGGAGAATGATGGCATGTTGATGGCTACAGAATAAGGATCACTTGAAGTGATTCCCCTATTACTGACATGCACCTTTTTTCATAGTATTCTATAAATGGGAATTGAGTGTTTTTTTTTACTTCAATATGAAGTGAGGGAATTCCATACAAGCATGATGTATTATCCAATTACATAAAACATTCTAGGTGAGACTTAACATCATCAGAGGATAACAAACACCATTAGGGATGGGCATATAGAGTTCTTTATATGGACCACCATAAAGGTGGGTTATGTTGTGTTTACCTAAAGGAAAATATTGGATAGAAAAAAATTAAAATAATTACCATTATCCTATAAAAGTAGGTGGGGCTAGGGTTCTAGGTGACTTGGTTAGTACATGATGAATCAATACATGTGTGGTTGTGTGTTTATTTGAGCATTTAATTATGTCATGATATTCACTATTATATATATATGGGCACTTATTTTAAGGACTCATTGGTTGTTTCCTACTAAGTTTATTACTCACACTATGTATGAGAATCTTAGTGTGCATATAGATTTCATGACCAAGGATCTAGCAAGGGGAAATGTTCCAATAACATGAAGTTGAATATATAAAGGTTTGGAGTATGAGGTGATTTTAGGACACAATCAGAACTATTACCGCAACATTTCATTCCTTCAATCTTTCATATACCTTGGTTTTAATTTCCACGCTGGGTGCTCATTTATTTTTTTATTGTATGAAATGTATTCCTTTGGCAATTATTTTCAAAAAAATTATTTAGTTTGAGATGTTATATTAATTTATATTATTGGTTTAATGATTAATACTAAGGGGGTAGTCTCCCTACTGATGAACTTCAACATTTCATTATTAGTTCATAGCCTCTTGTATATATAGATATGCGCATGAGGTCTTGTGACTCTTCAGCATGGACCTAATGGTTTAGGTTAGGGATTTATAATGAAAATGTAGATTATAATAAATGGTAAAAAATATATATAATTTAAAATTATTAAGAACATATATTATATATGGATAGTGAAAAATAATGGTATATTGAAGTCTTCGCATTACAACCTAGTTCTACTAAGATTCATGTGCTTCCAAATTTATTGAATTTCACATCACCTTACTAAATATATAGTGAAATACCTAAACCATGATGAGTAAATTATACTGATAGAGGTAGAACCAACCCTTTTCAAATCCCAATTATTCATTAATAAAAAATTGGTCAATCATAGGAGAACTGAATCCATGGATAAATGATTCATGCTTTGAATTTTGGGACAATCATTTGGGGGGCCTTTATATAAGTGTCTAAGGTGATGATTCTACTTCCTAGATTGATCCAATTATTGAAAAAAGCATGATTTGATCTAACTATTGAGATACAATCTGAAGAAGTATTTTGGTAGGTTCCAATCTTTTGAGGGGTTTATGGTAAAACATTCTGATTTAAGGAAAAGTGAATCTAAAAAAAAATTAAAACAAGAGAAAAATAACAAGTAAAATTTTATTATGAAAATTTATGTAAGGAAACATACCTTCTAGACTGCTATAAAAAATTGTCAGTAATGAGGAAAATTCTCCTTAAAAAACGTTAGATTACGGAAAAATTCCATTGGAAGGAAAAAATTTGTATTCCAAAATTTTGGGTTTTGAAAAAAAATTATTATTAAAAAAATTTGAGTAAGAAAAAATTTGATTACGAAAAAATTTGATGAAGAAAAATTTGAATACAAAAAATTTTGATTTTGAAAAATTTTGATTATGAAAAAATTTGAATATGAAAAATTTTGACTATGAAAAATTTTAATACAAAAAGTTTTGATTTAGAAAAATTTTGATTATGAATAATTTTGATTAAGAAAAATTTTGAATACTACGAAAATATACTCCCCTTTTGAAAATGAGTTTCTTATTGTAAGAAGGCAGGTTTTAATAAAAAGTTAATATGGAAGACTACCTTACTATTATCATTCCTAACTTTTGTTTAATGTATTTAAATCTATCATAAGGTAATGATTTTATGAAAATATAAGAAATTTTTTATTGAATTCCATTAAATTAAAGAATGGTATCTCCTTTTTGTGTGTGATCCCTAAAAAGTGATGCCTAATATCTATGTGTTTTACACAAGAGTGAAGTGTAGAGTTTTTTCATAGGGAAATGGAACAAGTGTTATCACACAATATCTGTTTTTTTGGTAAAACTCATTCCATTATCTGTGAGTGTGTGTTGCATCCACAACACTTGAGCATGACAACTTCTAGCTGTTACATATTCAGCTTCATCAGTGGAATGTGATACTGAGTGCTTCTTTTTTCATGACCAAGAAATTAATGAATCTTTTAAGAAATGACAAGTTCTGAATGTACTTTTCCTATCCATTATACAACCACTAAAGTCAACATCTGATTTTTTAAATCAAAATCATTTCCATAGGTATAAGAGTCCTAAATCCATGGTTCCCATTAAATAGTGAAAAATTATTTTCACTTCTTTTAAATAAGATTCTTTAGGATTGGGTTGATATATTGAAATAAGCGTACTGAAAAAATCATGTATGGATAACGGGCTGCCAAGTTTACTAAACTTCCTATCATACCTCAAAATGATGGTTGATCTACTGGTTTCCCAGCTTCATCAGCATCAATAGAATTTGAGGTACCTATTATTGTACTTATACTTTTAGTGTTGTCAAATCTATAATTTTTAAGAATATCTTTAATATAATTATGTTGAGATATATAAATTCTTTCTAGTTTTTGAGACATTTTAAAACCTAGGAAAAATGTTTACTCACCCATCATACTTATTTCAAACTCAATTTTCATTAGATTCATAATTTAATTAGTTAATTATTTCCGAGTTGAACCAAATATAATGTAATCAACATAAATTTGAACAATCAAACCATTTTTATTATTTTTATTTATAAAAATCGGTTGGATCAGTAGTTCTCTTAACATAATTGTTTTGTAGAAAAAATCCTATAAGTCTATCATACCAGGCTCTAGGGTCTTGTTTAAGTATATATAAAGCTTTGGTAAGTTTGAAAACATTTTTTGGATGTTTTTTGTCTTCAGAAACAGGAATTTGTTCAACAAAAACATCCTGTTGAACATATACATTAAGGAAAGCACATTTTACATCCATGTGAAAAAGATTGAAAATAATGAATGCTGCAAAGGGAAGTAAAATACGAATAGATTCAAGTCTAGCTACTTGAGCATAGTTTTCTTCATAGTCTATTCCTTCTTGTGGATTATAGCCTTTATAAAATAATCTATCTTTATTTCTTATAATGATTCCATTTTCATCACACTTATTTCTAAAGTACCATTTTACTCCAATAACAGAATTTTCCTTAGGTCTTTCAACTACGGTCTATACTTTATTCCTTTTTGAATTCATTTAGCTCATATTTAATGGCTTTAATCCAATCATCATCACCTAGAGCCTTAATCAGTGCTTTTCAGTTCTTCTTGGGAAATGAATTCTAGGTTTTCTAATTCATTTCTTATGTAACTTCTAGCCCATACAAGTTTATTTACATCACCAATGATATAATAGCTAAAATTATTCTTTATAAAGAATTGATTTGGGTTTTGTAAAAAATTTTCATCAACATATAGTAGGAAATATTATGGGGTAAATGCTTTAAAAAAAATTTCTTGAACACTTTCCTTATCAGAAGAGTGTTTTATCAATGATTGATATTCATTTTTTGAAAACACATCTGAGGATGTAGGTTGGGGTTGTTTAAAAATAAAAGGATTAATTTCATAAAATTTAACATGCACTGTTTCTTCAACTGTACATGTATTTTTATTAAAAACTTTATAAGACAGAGAAGTTGTAGAGTAGCCTAGGAAAATTTCTTCATCAGATTTTGGTGAAAATTTATGTAAATTATCTCTAGTATTCAGAATAAATACTTTTAAACCAAATACCTTGAAATATGAAAGTCTTGGCTTTCTACCATTCCATAATTAGTAAGGGGTTTTGTTAATAAAAGGTCAAATAAAAACTCGATTTATAGTATAACAAGTAGTACTTAAAACTTCACCCAAAATGTGTTTGGCTCTAGAATATACAATTAACATGGTTCCAGTTATCTCTTGAGGAATCTGATTTCACATATCAACAACACCATTCTATTGAGGAGTTCTTAGAGCTGAGAAGTTATGGTTAATGCCTTTTTTACTACATAAAGTTTCAAAATCTAAATTTTAAAATTCTCTTACATGATCACTATGAATAGTTATTAAAGGAAGGTTTTTCTAATTTTTAACAAGGTATCTAAAAAATTTGAAATAAGGAAAAGTATCAGACTTATTTTTTAGAAAATAGACCCATGTAAATCTAGTATAATCATCAACTAAGTAAAATACATAATATTTTCCTATAATTCTTCCAGTTTGTGTTTGACTAAAAAGATCTATATGCACTAAAGATAATGCATTAAAAGTTCAAACTTCACCGATTGCTTTAAAACTTGATTTATGTTTCTTTCTATATTAAAAAAGATCACAAAATTTTGAAGAATCAAATCTACGCTTCGGTAGATCCTAAACTAGTCTTTTCTTTGAGAGTTTACATACGTTCCTAAGGTTACAAGGTCCTAAACTTCTATCCCATAACATATATTGATCTTCCATTGCACCAAGGAAATTTATATCTTGGATCCTAAGGACTTTTAAGATTAGTGGGTATATATTCTCTTGCCTGTGGGTTGAATGAATAAACTCTTCCTTCAAATTGTGTACCAAAAATTTATCATTCCTAAAATTCAAAAGGTAACCTTCATCACATAATTGGCTTGTTATAATGAGGTTGTGCATATGACCCTTGATAAATAAAATATTTGATATTAATGTTTTTCCCAGAAGAAAAATGTTACCTATATAAATAATTCCTCTCTGAGCATTATATTTGAAAGTTATTTTTCCTCCTTTCATCTTGATAATATTTTCAAATGATTTTTTGTTACCCGTCATATGTCAAGAACATCCACTATCCATGTACCATGTGTTTCTATTAGTACTATCTTTATTTTACAAAAAATAAAAGAGTTAGACTTTTGGAATCCAAACTTTCTTGGTTCCATAAATTTTATAAAGAAAAATTTTAGGTATCTACATTTTCAAAGAAATATAAGTTTTATGAAAACCTAAAGATTGAGTTTTGTTTAAAGAGAAATTTTCCTCCCAATTTCCACAACACTGACATTTAGTAAAAAATGGGTCACTTGTCAGAACACAATATTTATCAGAAAAATCTGGTTTAAAATGAGTATAACCAAATCCAGAATAATTTCTTAAAGATGGAATTTGGGAATATATCTTGTCAAAAGTTTCCTTACCTAGGGTAAAATTCGATAGACATTTCCATAAGGAAAATATTTCTAACATTAGTTTAATAAATAGTTTTTTATCTTCAAAAAAATTAGTTTTAGCACTAGAGTTTTCCTATAAAATATATTTCTTATAAATTAAAATTTCAAGATCCTTAGAAAGTTTATCTTTCTCAAAATTAAATTCATCACGATTTTTGGAAATACTATTAAAATCCAACGTTTTCTTATCAAGATCATTTGAAATATCTTATATTTATTTTGTTTGCATATATAATCCCAAATTTTCCTTATCATGATTTTTATTGAGTTTATAATTTTCATTCTCATTATGTTTAGCAAACCTAGACACTTATTCATAAGAAGGTAAAGATTTGTCTTCATCAGGGAAAGATTGTTCATCTGAATACTCATAATATTTATCATCAGTTTAATTATCATTAAAAGATATATTAACAATAGCTTCAACATTATGTAACTTGGCCATTAGATAATGATTTTAAATGGTTAGTCTTCCTAGTAGACTAATATTGTTCTAACCAGAAGATTCATACTCTGAGGATTAATCTGAAGAGTCACCTCCAATGGCACTCCATGTGTCATTAGCTTTCAAGACTTTCTGTGATATAGAACTATATTTTTTTTCTATTCCTCTTAGAGTGATTTTCATTTCAATCATTTTTCTTAAGAATAGGACAATCTGGATTGATATGCCATGCTCTTTTTCATTAATAACAAGTGACTTCTAAGTCCCTCTTTTCTTTTCATTAATTTTTCTTATATCTGTACTAAAAGTCTTTCTTCCCAACTATCTTGTTCATCCTTTGAAAATGATTAGATAACTCATTCTCAGAGTGATCACATTCGGTAGACTCTGATAAAACAATTACTTTCTTAGACTTGGATATTATAACCCTTTTAAGAGTCTTGGATTTAGTAATGGTAAAGAATACACTACCATTGAAATTATTCTTTTTCTTCGTACCATCATCTCTTTTCATTCTTGTCTCATGTTGAATAAGTGTTCCAAAAATCTCAACAAGATTTATTTGTGATACTTTCCAATTCTCATCAATATCTGTTCTCTTAGATTCCCACCCATTAGGCATAATATCATTAATCTTATCCAAAAGATCTTCATCATCAAGACCCTTCTCTCCCATAGATTGTAAACTGTTGAAAATAGTCATAAATCTTTGTTTCACACTGCAAATTGGTTCTCCATAAGAAAATAGAAATCCATGACATTCTGCTCTATGAATAGATTTTCTAGTCTATATAACTTTAGAAGTTCCAAAATGAGTAACATCAAGTTTCTTCAAGATACAATTTACATCTTGACAAGATGAAATTTGACTATATATATTATTGGTCATGGAACACAACAATGTATTGCGTAACTTTTAATTTAGTTGATTTTCTAACATATCTTGGTTAATGAATTTTTTTACATCCTTGCTAAGAATTTCGTAATATCTTGTAGGCATGAAAAAGTCATCTACTCCAATTTTAATAAAAAAGTCTTCATTTGATCTCTCTAGTATTTATAATCATTATCGTCAAAAATAGGTGGTTTGTTAGGATTTAGAATTTCAATCGAACCAACATTCATTCCTTCCATTCTATAAGAAAATATCTTTCTACAAAAACTTATTAGTAGAAAATGTTTCATTAATAGAGATAAAAATATCTATGAAAAAATTAAGCAATAAATGTTAAGAAAGAAAATTTAGAACAACGAAAACTTGGGAAAGAAAACTTATATTTGAATATAAGTAATTCAGAAACCTCATATGATACCAATTGTAGGATCGAAATAATGATTTTGATGTACAATTATAATAAGGGGTGAATTTTAAGTTTAAAATATTTCATTTTTAACCTTAAAGAAAACTATGTTTAACAAAGTTCAATAAGGTAAATTCACAAGACCTCTTTAGTTATATTAAACACAATTCATAGGTTCTGGAAATATAGTTCCAGAAATGAAAATTAAAGAAATATTAAAAGGAAAATATTCCACCTTAAAGCATATAGAATCTTACTTATTAGAGTTTATAAAAAATTGAAAGTATAAGATAGATATAATTTATTTATTTATTAGAATATGGAGAAAATAAACTTGAAATAAAACAAGTAACATGTATGAAATATTTTAACCCAAAGAGTAGGGTATCCAACAACCTTGGATAAAGGTCAATTTATACATTCAATAAAGTTTCTCTTACCCACACCAGGGTAATACATCGATATGAATATCATAATCTATCATACTATCCATAAAATGCATTTAACTTTAAGGTAGTCAGTATATCTATCATCTTAACCCTGGAAGTTTTTGAACTTTACGTTAGTTGTCACCTCTATCTTCTTATTCCAGAAAGCCCTCGATTGTAATCAACAATAGTTTGAGTCACATGAAGCATTCTAAACAAGATGTCTAGAGCCACACAAAGCATGATAGTCTCTCTCTCTAGAAACCACTTCACCAGCATGCAATCTCTAGAGTGAGAGAGCAATGTTGTTCTCATTCAAATGAGCACCTATTTATATGCATTTCTCCAATGCTCGGAACACTCCTCTAATGTTCATGTTTTTCCTTGAATTTCGGATGCACATGTACATGTGTCACTCAACCAATGTTTAGTTAGAAACAAATTTTATGACATCGTTTCAAAATATGTACAAGAAAAATAGAAATTTCTTAACCAAATCAATTTTTTCGAAGTCTAAGGAAAAATAATGTTCAGAGTCTGAGGAAAAATAGTGTTCGGAGTCAAACCATGTAATCATCCAGAATCTATAATACATGGATATTCAAGTTCTATTTTCCAAATAATTTGGAATCTGAATTCTCTAGTTTCCAGAATCTAAATTTCAATGAATTTGGTATCTAAATTCTATGGAATTCGGAGTATGAATTCTGATGAATTCAGAGTATGAATTATGAGGAATTCAGAGTCCGAATTTTGATGAATCCGAAGTCTAAATTCAGAGGAATTGAGAGTCTGAATTTCAGAGAGTTTTAAGTCAAAACTTTAATGAATTTGGAACATGAATTCATAGTTTGAATTTCAGAGAATTTGGAACCTCAATTTAGAGAATTCAGAGTCTGAATTTTTGGGAATTCGGAACCTGAATTTAGAAAATTCTGAGTCTAAATTTTAGGGAATTCAATGTCTGAATTTTAGAGAATTCGAATCCTAAATTTAGAGAATTTGGAGTCTGAATTTCAAAGAATTTGTAACTTGAATTCATAGAATTTGGAATCTTAATTTTAGAGAATTCAGAACATGTATTCAAAGAATTTGGAGCCTGAATTTCAGAGAATTTTGAACCTGAATTCATAGAATTCATAATCTGAAAACAAAACACTCTATATCTAATTATTTATTGGATTATGAGGTTTTATATGTGAATCCAAATTTTTATTTAGTAATAAAATTAATCAGATTTAGAAAGAATATAAAATGAGAAATGAAAACATAGTTAAGGATAAAAATTTCCTTAGAGATGGGAAATTTACCTTATGAAATTAATCCTTAGGGAAAACATAATTTTCCATAAGATAATGTGTTTGTGATTTTCAAAAAATAGAGAAATGTAAAAGTCATAAGGAAAACTTATTGAATTGACACTAAACCCATTCCTTAAATAAATCACCCATTATCATACCATTTAGGGAGTACTAAACTCTATAATTTATGTAGGGGAGATTCAATCAATCATAATTTTATTTATGGGGGAGTACAAGACCCTATAACCAATCTGAACATTACTTTTGAACCCATTTTTCCTCATATACAATGATAAAATATTTTAAATACGAAAAAAACCACATATATATCCTCTTATGTTTACATGGTCCCTATTATTGTGATCTATATTAAAAAAATTATTTAAATAGACTATTTATTAGTCTAATTCAAATACTTGGATGAAATGATATAAAATACATTCATGAGGTTATGTACTCAGACACATTAAAGAGCCTTAGGAGAAACACAAGAAATGGAGAAGGGAGAAGGGTGGTCACTGTTTTATGTGTGGCATCTCATTTTTGTCATAGGTAATGGGTATGTAGTTTCAAACACATGCCACTGCTCGATGGTCAGGTCAGAGTAGACTCAACCTACTATCATAGCTTGACTAACAATTTTACTAGGTCATTAGGGGGAGGGTGACCACATAGGTCAACCCATGTCTCCCTTTGGAGGGGAATTATTAGAATACCTAACCCTTTTACTAACCCCACCCAACCCCTATCATTGGTATTTGGGATACTACAAATTTTTCCACACTTTCTAGTGTTTTACCCTCCAAACTAGCCCCCATAACCTCACACATGAACCCTAATAGCCTAATTCACTTAGAGCTTGAAGTATTAGGATATTCTTACAACCCCAACCCCAGAAGTCTGGATTCGTTGCCTAAAACATGGTGTGCAATTTGGTACATTGACACATGCAAATAAAAATTACACAACTAGTTCCAATACAGAGGATCTATTCAGTTTAGGTTCTGGAACATTGTGTGGAAATTTTGAAGAGGGAAAACATTAATTTTTTAGGCATGTCATCAATATTTTCAAAGGATACTTGATTTTTTTAGAATGATATTTTAAACAATATTTTTATGTGTTTAGTTAAAAAATGCAAGTAGAACATAAATCAGTGTGTTAATACATGTACAAGAATGCATGAATGATGCATGATTGATAAATTGACCAAACCAACTACAAAGTGATATTCCAAATGGTGAATAGAATTACATAAGAAATCTTGTCATGATTTATTATCACTTAAAATGAAATTTACGTAACCATAACCTTCGATGCCCATTCCTTGTGTAACTTTCCATTTGCATACATAATTATACCTTAGGCATTCATGACCATTATCATAGATGATTCATAGCCATGGGATATTAAATTAGTCAAATAATCCCTTGGTTGACTATATACCAAATACAGAATGAGGGAATTTAAAATTATATACTTTGTCAAGGCCTTGTGCCAAGGCCATACATAAAACATGACTTTGTATGAGTCAAGGAAAACCACCAATCTCATTTCCCATATTAGTACGGGTCAATGATACCTACCAATCTCATATCCCATAGTAGTATGGGTCTTGTCTAATCACCAATCCAATTTCCCATAGCATCACAAGCCAAGGATAACTGCCAAGACTATTTCACATAATGTCTCATGAGACTCAACTTTACCCAATGCACTGAAGTGCTATCTTGGTGCACCCATATAATCATTTAAGTCCAATACATTCCTCATATGTCTAGTATGGACTTATATTCATATTTTCCATACATCGTTGAATAATTACATTCTTATTCCATAATAATTTGGAATACATACTTAGAACTGAAATGAATTATTTCATAAATGTAAAAACGACTAGATTTTTTTTGTTTCATAGTTAATAGTGACGTGCATGGAATAAAATGACATACTCTTATACATGTAATAATAACTAGTGCACATAAAATAATGGGTTGTCAGTTAAAATAAAAACTCTTTAATTAAACCCTTTTGAAGTTGATCGTTTTCATGCCATTGTTTACATGTTTTGACTTGGAGATACTTGTATAAAACCATGAAACGTCAATTACATAAAAATAGATAAACATAATATTAAACAATCAAAGGTAATCCTTGTGGATAATTGGAATAAAAAGTATGGATTATTTCATGTGAAGTATTCATGCATAAAAGAAATAATTAAACACGTTTTCTCATGAATAAATGTATATTTATACTTAAACATAAAAACCAACATACCACATACTTGATGAATCAAGTTCTAAAAACATATATATATTCATGTGGATTTGAAAATCATGTAAAACATTATATATGTTTATATATACAGAAAGTGTATGTCTGGGATCTGCATAACCCAAAACAAGGTTTAATAAATTCATGCTACTATTGTATTCTTCATAAACATAATTTAATCAATAAGGATTGGTTTTGTGAAAATTCAGTTTGTATTTTTTATGCAATGAAACTTATATATATATATATGTATACTTTTATACATAACCATATTTACATGAATTTTAAATATGGGTTTTTCATATTAAAAACATGATGGAATAAACCCCTATATGTATTTCATGTCATAAGAAACATCACTTAAAAACAAATGATCACTATTTAAAGATCATAAACCCGAAATGGTTTGTTATATAAAGAAATCATATTTATATGTATACATATATTTTTTGTCTGAAATTCCAAAACAGGTTGGAGAGAAATTATGTACGCATACATATAATCGTGAAACATAAAAATATATAAGAATGGTTTTCATATAGAAAATGAAGCATAAAATCCCTTTCATGTGTTATACACTTAAAAAACACATTTAGAAAACCTAACATGAGTTATGATTTAGAAGTAGTATAAAACTATATATTTATATATATAGATCCACAAATAAAAAGTTATAAGAGTTTTAAAAGGATGAAAATGTAGAAAAAAGATCCCTTACCTTGCTTTAAGAGAGCAGCAAGGTCGGGTAAGGGTTGTTTGCACATTGAGAAGAAGGAACGAGGTGAGATTATAGGTGAAAATGGTGTTTATATAGGCTATATATATATCATATACATTGGTTTATACAAAAATAAGACGCGTAAAAAGACTGAAACAAAAAAAATTCTCACACCTTTCTCGAAATAAACCTAAAACAAAATGATTATTTTAATATATATATATAAACGTGTGGAAACTCAAAGGATGTGCAATGGAGATAATAAAAATGAGATCAACTGAGACTTATAGGTAGAAATATAGGGTCAGTCTGTAGATGGGTGGGGAATCATGAGGGAGAATAAAAAAAGAAGATGAAGGAGGAAAATGGTAGGCAAGCCACTGGCTGGCGTGAGGAAGAAGATCTAACATGGATAAGAAAAACAAAAAATAAATGGATGGTCCAAGTCAAACATGATCTGATTGGACGACTTGGGTGAATCTGTGGTTTTAAAAAAAATGAATGACTGATATTAGATCAGCTTTTTATCGGAAGGCCTCGAGTGACGCAATGATTTAAAATGGAAAGAACAACCATGATTAGATCTATGGATGATCGGACGACCCAAGATAAATGAGGAGGGAACGTTGTGGATATGTAGATTCCAAGGCAGAACTGATTAGATTGTCCAAATCCCACATGGCGAGATCAGACGGTTTGGATCACGTTTTTCCTAAAAATCCACACCGCACATTGAAATGGGATAGATTTCGCAGGTCCTTTATAACCCTGGAGCTCATGGCTAGCTCTCAGAAATCCCCCTCCCCCTCCCCAGTACCGCCCCTTTCCGAGTCTCTGTTGGCATGCTCTGCACCCAGCCCTGCTGTTGTGCTGCCCTGCACGGTGGCGTACTGCTTGGTTACATTTTTCGTGCCTTTAGGAATTCACACACACCCATGGGCTGGCCTATGCTGGGGCTAAAGGGCCTAGGCTTGACCTACCACTCCTGTAGTAGTGAAAGCTGCCTCCTTCAGCCCCACAAGAGGACTGGCCCTATAGGGTTTATATATTTTTTATAAACCCAACATTCAAATAAACCATATAACTATAGAAAAATAAATGAAATTTACAAATAAACAATTTCATTAAATAGAGAATATCATTAATTTTATAAAACATGATTCCAACTTTATTCAAAACTTTTGAACATTAATGTACACAAATCAACATATAAATTATATTTTGTCATCACATAACCAAGAGTATAACTTTTAATTAATAAAAGTATTCATAAACATATTTTCAAATTTCAAAAAATACATACTTCTCTTTAAATAAATTAAACTAAACTTTTGTACTTATCCTTATATTTTCACTAACAACCAATGTCAAAATTTCAAATTCCTTTTAGGTTTTTAAAAAATTATGCTTCCAAAATATAAGTTTAATTAAATGTGTTCAAAGAAACAACATTAAGGTACTCAAATAATTAGATCATTCAATATTATTTTATAATTAAAATACATAGTAAAATAATTATTTGTTATGTTTGAAAATGAATATTTATAATGAAAATACAGAAGATTTATTCATCAAACCAAATACTTATATTAACTGAACCATTAATTAAAAACATCTTTAAAATACCATTACAACACTACGATATTTAGAACACTTGAAACATTTAAAAAGTATTTGAAATACTTACCCATGTTTTAAAATCATACTACGTTTCTTAAAAATATGCTTTTAAATTTAAAACCAATATTTTTAAGATAAACCACAAGATATTTAAAACACATCAAAACAATTAAAATTCTTAAGGATATTATATTGTATTTATGAAAATTTTTACAATATATCATAAATTTTTCACTTAAACTATTTGGTTTTAAAAAGATACTAACAATCACTTCATTTTAAACTCCAAAAGCCCTAAAATGGGAAATAATGATCATATGTATTTTCAACAGTCAATAAGACCCTTATAAATACATGATTAGGGTATTTCAACATCAAGAAAACTTATTGAAGATGGTTCTCATCATTCTTATGATGCTTAGAAGGGTTGTTGTGGTTCTGAGTATACTGATGTTCATCAAGACAGATCTGAAGGACCCCCACTATTTGTTTGGGATTTTTTTATTTGGTGGTTACCATGTGATTTTAATAGGTATTTTGTAGGTATCCTAGGGTAGTGAGGTTTATTTTTACTTGATGAAATGTAATCTTTTCAATGTTAAATTAAATAAAAGATTCCTAGATTTTATTTTAAAACATTTTCTGGATTTCATGAAAATTAAATAATGTAACAACATAAAGTATTATTATTATTCCTGAAAAAGTTTTAGGGTGTCACATTATCCCTCTTCAAATAATTTCTCCCTAACAATTCAAAAACACTCGTACACTTCCACTAGCAAAACTAGACAGACTTCACTCTCAAGGTCCCCTCCACCAAGACCGCCACTACGAATAATTTACTGATGTCTCTAGGAAGATCCCCAGATTAGTTTCTAGTTCCTAGACCTCTTCAGACCATACGCACCGTGATCAGTTAGGGTCAAACCCTACATAAAACACACAGTCTTCCAATGAGAGGCATGCGGGGTGTGTAGGTTGGATATCTGAGTGGACTAGTTTCCTATAAATCCATCGAAATACCTCATGATTAAAAACATTGAAGTAGTAAAGTATCCCATAAATACTAAAACAAAGGACTTGGAATAGATAGGTCGCCCGAGAGTCACCCTCCAAAGAAGTTTCCTGAAACTTTCACAAGGCATATATAGTTCTCAAACAAGGTGAAACAAAGGAAGGGATGTTTGTGGAAATTCCCTCTCTTCTAGTACTCTTCAAGTTGTGGATTTGAGATATTGTTATAGATGTAGATCTATTATTTGTAGGAAAAAGAAATAATTTGAGATGAGGGACACTTTATAGAGGCATTTTCAATAAAGGCGTATATTTGAAAAAGGGTCATAGTCTTCTGAACATGACTTGATGATTATAGACTGTAGTAATTTAGCAGGAAGTGATAATAGGTTTGTTGGTAAACCCACATCTTCCATATGAAAATCTCAAGAGACATGTTTTAATTAGTAAGGCATAACCATATTACAACATTGATGTTATTTTTTAAAATCATATTAAAATACCAAAACATAAAATATAATAATATCCATTTAATCAAGGTTCATAAAACTCAAGGTGTTATATAAATATTCGCTCCATCTCAGAACTCACTAGTATGGATTACCTGAAATCCACCGTGACAACTCTTCACGGGTTCCACCAATGTTAGTGATTTCCCCAGTTCCTAGTCAAACAGATCCCCAAGGTGGTTCAAAGCTCTTTGATCTCTTGGGTCCAGATACAATATGAGAACTAGGATCAACCGCATGTGGAAATCTAAATTTCTGTGTGAGAAAAGCATGATGTGTTTTAAGTTGAGTGAAATCAGTATGAAATTTATGTTGATAAAATAAATGGGAAGACTCGTCCCCAAAAATTTCAATGTCCTTAACTTGAACAGAAAGACCATATGTCAAGATTTTACAAAGGTACGATGCTCGGAGGTTATTTCCATAGGAAGCCTCCTTGAAGACCTATAGGGATAAATCATGCCCGTCTAGGGTAAAGAACATAAACAAACCCTCTATGTATTTTCCCATCCATGCATAGAAAGGGAATTGGGCGTTAGTTATAATAAAGTAATTGAAACCAGATACTCAGATAAGTTGGAGTGCATGAGGAGAATTGGATACATGGTAGATGTGTTTTCATGACAAATGAACGTTTTTAAAAGTCTCAAAGCCTTCTAAACATGACTTTCCCACTATAGTCTCTAATATTTTCATTAGAAGAGAAATAATTCTTGTTTTTTCTACCATCTGAAAATTTTAAGAAGGATTATACCTAGTAAGACACAATCATATTTTTTATGTTGTTTTAATTTTATAGGGTTGTCTAAACTGAACCTCTAATACCAACTCTCACAACAACGAAACCCAAAGTATAGAGTCGGTTCTTGAATCATGGTGTGCAATTGTTTTCATAGACACATGCATAAAAAAATTACACATCCTGTTCCAATACAGAGGATCAATTTAGTTTAGGTTATAGAAAACTAGATGATGTTGATACACTTCTTCCAGAAACATTACCAAGTTAAGCATAATATTGATTCCATCACATAAGAGTACTCAAAGCATTGAATAATCTACTAAACCTTGTAAAATAAATTGAAAACATAGGTTGAGAATAATAATGTCCAGTAAGGGGTTTTAATACAATTGATGAAATTCCCATTTTTAAAATAAGAAAAATTGAAATAATCATAAAAAATTTTATTAATTGGGAATACCTTACTTCTTAAGGCACTTAATCAATATTTTCAATGTCTACTTGAATACATTTTTCAAAAAGACCTTCTACACAAGATTCACATGCGTTTACATAAAAATTGCATGTAAAACATAAATCAGAGTGCACATACATGTACACGAATGCATGAATGATCCCTGATTCATAAATTGACCAAACCAACTAAAAAGAGATATTCAATATGGTAAATAGAATTACATATTTAATCATTTCTTGATTCATTAGCTCTTAAAATTAAATTCATGTAACTATAACTTTTGATACCCCTTCCTCGTATAACTTTCCACTTCCATACATAATTATTACTTATACATTCATCACCATTGTCATATAAGATTTTTAGGCAAGAGATATTCAATTAGTCAAATAATCCCTTGGTTGATCATATAACAAATACATAATGAGGGAATGTATAATTCCAGACTTTGTTAAGGGATTGTGCCAAGACCATACATAAAACATAACTTAGTATGAGTCCAGGGTAACCGCCCATCTCGTTTCCCATAGTAGTAAAGGTCAAGGCTAACCACAATTCTCATTTTCCATAGTAGTACAAGTCAAGGCTAACCGCCAATCCCCTTTCATAGAGTAGCACAAGCCAAGGCTGACCACCAAGACCATTGCACATAACATCTCTGGAGACTCAACTTTACCCAATGCATTGGAGCGATATCTGTGCACTACCATCAAATCATTTAAGTCTAAAACATTCCTTATATGTCTAGTATGGTATTATATACATAGTGATCATACTACACTGAATACTTACATTCTTATTCCATAATTATTTTTCATACATACTCATAACTGAAATGAATTATTCCATATATGTATAAAGGACTATATTTATTAGTTTCATATTTAAAAATGTCATGCATTGACTAAAACGACATACTCTTATTCATGTAATAAGTAATAATACACAAAAAATAATGGGTTTTCACTTAAAATAAAAATTATTGCATTAAACCCTTTTGAAGGTGAGCCTTTTCATTCCACGTTTTACATGTTTTGACATTGAGATAATTTTATAAAACCACCCAACGCCAATTATATGAAAATAGATTAAAAATAATCTTAAATAATCAAAAGAAATTATTGTGGAAAATTGGTATACAAAGTATGGATTATTTCATGTGAATTATTCATGCATAAAAGAAATAATTAAACCTGTGTGTATAAGCTTGAATGTATATTTATGCTTAAACTTGAAAACTAGCATACAACCTACTTAATGAATCGAGTTTGAAATACCTATTCGTATTCATGTGGGTTTGAAAATTATATAAAACCTTTGTGTATGTATTTATATATTCACAAAGTGTATGTACGAGATCTTTTTAACCTAAAACACAGTTTAATAAATTCTTGCAACTATTGTATTCTTCATAAAAATAATTTAATCAATAAGGATGTGTTTTGTGAAAAATCAGTTTGGATTTGTTATCTAATCAATATTATATATAGTTATACATATAATTTTATACATAACCATATATACATGAATTGTAAATATGGGGTTTTCATATTAAAAACATGATGGACTAAACCCCTACATGAATTACATGTTTTAAGAAACATTACATAAACAAATGATCACCATTCAAAGATCATAAACATGAAATAATTTTTTATATTAAGAAATCGTATATATAAGTATACATATAATTTTTGTTTTAAATTCAAAAATGGGTTAGGACAAAATTATATACATATACATATAACCGTGGAACATAAAAGTTGATAAGAAGTGTTTTTATATAGAAGTTGATGCATAAAATCCATTTCATGTGTTATATACTTCAAAAACACATGTAAAAAACCTAACATGAGTTAAGATTTAAAAGTAGTATAAAACTGTATATATATATTTATAGATCTGTATATACAATGGTATACGAGTTTTAGGTGGATGAAAACATAGAAAACAAGATCCCTTACCCAACTTAAAGAGAGAAACATGGTCGTCCATGGGTTGTTCGCACATTGAGAAGAAGGAACCGGGTTAGATTATAGGTGAAAATACAGTTTATATAGGCCATATATATATATTTTATATACAATAGTTTATATATCAAGAAATAAACAAATAATCGCAAAAAGACTGAAACAAAAAAAGTCCCACACCTTTCTTAAAATTAACCAGAAACCCAAAAATAATTTTAATATATATATATATATATATATATATAATACTTGAAAAAACATGAAGGATGTGAAAGGGAGCTATTAGAATGGAGATAAACTGAGACTTATGGGTAGAAATCAAGGGAAGATCCGAAGATGTGTAAGGAATCTTGAGGGAGAAGGAAAAAAGAAGAAGGAGTAGGAATATGTTGGGCAAGCCACTGGTTGGCATGAGGAAGAAGAAGGAACATAATGAAGAAAATAAAAAAATAAATGGACGGTCCAGATCAAACAGGAGCGGATCAGACAGCTAGGGTGAAACCGCTATTAAAAAAAGTGAATGACTGAGATTTGATCATATTTTCATCATAATACCTCGAGTGATACTGTGATCTAAAATGGAAAGAACGGTAGTGATTAGATATGAGGTAGATCTAATAAGCCCAAGAAAAACGTGGAGGGAAAGCCACGACTATGTGGATTCGAAGGTATAACCGATCAGACAGTCTAGATCCCACATGATGAGATCAGATTTCTTAGATCATGCTTCTCATAAACAAACCCATCCCACATCAAAATGTGATAGGTTTTGTGGCTTCTTCATAACCCTGGAGATCCCGGATAGTGATTAGAAATACCCCTCCCCCTCCCCGGTACCGCCCCGTATCGGGTATCTACTGGAACACTCTACGCCCACCCCTAATAGAATGTTTCCCCACACAATGGAGTGCTACTTGGTTCCCCCATGCATGACTATAAGCATGCACACACACCCATGGGATGGACTGTTCTGAGGCTGGAGGGCCTAGGTTCGGCCTCCTACTCCCTATAGTAGTGCGAGCTTCCTCCTTCGATTATGCAAGAGGGTTGTCCCTATGGAGTTTATATTTTTTTATAAACCCAACTTTAAAACAAACCATTTCACCATAAAAAATGAAATTTAAAAATAATCAACTTCATTAAATAAATAATATCTTTAATTTTATAAAACACGATTTCAACTTTATTTTAAAAATTGGAACATTAAAGTACACAAATCAACCTATAAATTATATTTTTTTATCAAGAGTAAAACTTTTAATTAATAAAAGAATTCAAAAATATGTTTTCAAATTTAAAAACAAAATGCACACTTCTCAATGAATTAATTAAAGTAAACATATGTACTTCTCCTTATATATTCACTAAACCTAAAGTCTCTGATTTCAAATTCATTTTAGATTTTTAAAACATTATTCTTCCAAAATATAATTTCAATTAAATGTGTTCAAAGATACAAAGATAAAGTACTCAAATACATAGAATATTCAATATTCTTTTATACATAAAATACTTAGTAAAATCATAATTTCTTTTTTTTGAAAAGGAATATTTATAATAACTATATAGAAAATTAATTTATATAACCGAATACTTATATTAACTAAACCATTAATTAAAAACATCTTTAAAATACAATTATATCACTATGATATTTAAAACACTTGAAACATTTAAAAAGTTTTTGAAATACTTACGAAAGTTTTGAAATCAAACCATGTTTCATAAATTATGATTTTAAATTTAAAACCATGATATTAAAGATAAAACCTAAGATATGTAAAACATATCAACAAAATTAAAATGCTTAAGGAAATTATATATGTTTTATGAAAAATTTTACAATATGACTTAAATTTTTCCCTTAAATTATTTTGGTTTAAGAACATACTAACAATCACTTAATTTTAAACTCCAACATCTCTAAAAATGGAAATGTCGGTCATATATATTTCAAACAGTCAAGAAGACCCTTATAAATACATGTTTAGGGTGTATCGACTTCAATAAAACTTGGAAAAGATGGTTCTTATCATTCCTATGATTCTTAGCACAATTGTTGTGGTTCTGGCTATACTGATGTACCTCGTGATAGATTTGAAGGTCCCCCAATATTTGACTGTTAATTTTTGTTTTATTTTATGGTCTCTCTGTGATTTTAATTAGTCTTTTAGTAGGTATCCTATGGTAGTGGGTTTATTTAGGCCTTAATGCTATGTTATCATTTCAGTGTTTAATTAAATAAGACATGCCTTGTTTTTGTTTTGAAAACATTGTTTGGATAGCATGAAAATTAAACAATGTAAAACTATATTATATTATTATTATGCATAAAAAGGGTTTGGGGTGTCAGAGATATAGGGATGTTTCCTTGTGGGTGGATAACCATCAAGGTTATTTTTGAATTTATTTATCATTTGAAAATTTTGAATGATTTTAATGTCATGAACAATGACATTTTTCCATCGAATATTGACTTAGAAAATCCAATAACCCAAAGAAAATATTTTTAAGATTAAATTTATAATTAATTTAAATATATTAGAAGAAATAATTCCTCATCTTAGTATCCTTCTTAATTGATGTTGTTGATTATCTGAAATACCCCTTTCTTGTTACCATCATTTCTGTTGTAGGATAAATGTATAGAATCTGTCTAGAGGTGATCTACACATCGTTATTTGATATTCAAACAACATCGAAGGAATTTCAGGTTCTATAGAGACGAATAGATCCTATTATGTTGTTCATCATGTTAAATTTATGTTCCTTCAGGATATACATAATATCTTATTATCTTCTCATTCTTGAGAGGAATATTGGAAGAGGAATCTAGGGAGAAAAATCCATTGTGTACAACAATTCTCAATTATTGATTAATCCTACAGAATAGAAATAAAATTATATTTATAGAGTTATAATTTTGTTTAAAAGATTATTTAGTTTCATAAAAACCCTTAAATAATATATAAATCATATCAAATGTGATTCTATATAATAATACCCATATATTATTTTTTATGGATTGTGCTAACAAGGGAAAAAATAAATAATAATATATTGGTAGTAAATTATTACTTATCACTAGAAATGATCTTCATCTACTAATCCTCCTCATCATTTATCAAATACCTATATAAATATTAATCAAATATTTATTCATAAAATGATATTCTATTCATAGTCTAGAAAATAAATATTTATTAAATATACAACAAATAGAATAAATATTCTAATAATTATTTGATGAATAAATATTTTATTAATATTTGAGATCAATAAAACAGGAAAAATTAGTCCTTGGTTGTGAGAATGATATTTATTTCAACAATTAAATTCAAAAATAATTTAATCAAGATCAATATAATCACTAAGTGTGACCTTCTAGACTAATTTCTTATTGGAATTAGGTGGGATTGCCGAAAGTCTAAGATTACTGTCTAGAAATGGGTCAAGAAACCCAAGAGAATGATATTTAATGTCGCTATGTTAACAACCACCTAAGATAACTTGTTGTGTGATATTATACCTTGGTAAAAATATCTCACCAATAAGGTTTCACATCCATGTCATTAACATATATTCTTGATATTCCTTTCTTTGACTATTTGAAATAAACATGTCTTTACACCATAACCATGGAATTTAAGCTGATGGATCTATTTCAATAAAAGTTCCAAGATATCAACTTCTATAAATATATAAGATAAAAAATCTTTCTTTGACTTATTATTAATAACATTTCATTCATGACTCACCCCCTACCTCCCACGAACATATGGAATCAATGATTTTGTTATAATATATAAGTGTGTGAGTCATGAAATGAATTAATAATAATATTAATGGCTAAGACCAATTACAAACACTTAAAAATATGAATATTTGATGACCCATAATTATGATGAATTCTTACTATCGAGTTTATTCTTATAATCTCCCATATTGGATATTTCTAAGTCTAAACATCATGAAATTATGTCTCTTCCACTTACAAGTACATCTGATATAATATATACCCATTATAGAATGTTATCCGACTATAGAACTATATTTAAAAAATATTCTCCTATCATATCAAGGTTACCATCATAGTGGGGAACTACTATGACAAATTTTGATGTGAATATACACTTGTACATTATCACATTAAATTTATGTAGAAAAAAAATCAATATGTGAAAAGGTATTTATATTAATATCACTTATTTAAACATATATGTAATCTAAAATACAAATTATCTGGTTCTTGGGAACAAACATAAAAAGACTCCCACTTACACTTGATTCAAATACAAATGACTCGTTAGTTCTCAAATGTTAATGATTCCTATGTTGGGTATAGATATAGATGTGGGGCCTATCATGTTTATGTGACTAGGGTTAGTAAAGTAAAATGTATGTGTATAGAATCCTAGTACTACTACATTAATACCTTGAGAAAATACATCAAGTAGTTCTATAACCAAGTGTCCATATTTTGTTCCAAACATAACGTCTTAACATCCTCACTAAGTCCATATTTTTGTATTATCAAAATAATTATAAGAATATTTGTATTGGTATAATTGAAAACCAAAATAAGATGTTGTTAAAATACTCCTTAATGAGGATCAGAGGCCATTACATACTAAAATATTGTAGATATGGGATCCACTTCCAATAATAAGTTTTTCTTACATATTACATTTTCCATTTTTAGAATACTAGATAAAATTGAACTACATGAATAAAAGTTCTAAATTAAATTGATCACTAGTATTATCACTTCTCTGGACACTAAGAACTCATAATGTAATAATTTTCCAAGTATTTTTAGATAGTTTTAACTAAAAGTCAGTATATTTATGTTGGATCTATTTTATATTCACCTACTATGCATCATACATCATTGATATAAAATATTAAAACATATCATGGAATATGATATGAATTATGAGAACGTAATATTTTGAAATTCTTTTCAACTCTATAGTCACTTCCTATGATCAAGCATGTTCTATTGGAAGGATCATATGCCGACAACAATTTGTTCTGGAATTATTTCAAATTGTATTTTTCAGTAATTTTTTAAATATATTTACTATTACTATATTTTCTAAAACCAAGGATATATTTTTTATACATTGTTCCCTTGAACAAAGATTCAACTATAATTTATACATGGGGAAATTTCATTCCTTATCCTTAACAAACTGGTAAGATAAAATAATTGTTTTCCATATGTTATCAACATATCCATCTTGAAAACTTATACTGCTACAACTGACTAGTTTGAGACACATGTAACTCATTAGTTTTCAAATGAATTTTTAATGGTAATTATAAATGATATATTCATGCATAAATTTATGTAATCTATTTATATCATTGTAATTTATTGATGTCACACAACCTTTCTAGTTATACCTTTTAGATAAATACTATAGGGTGTCCTTTCGGTTGCATTATCTCGAAATATTCAATAAGGATTCTTCCAAATGCGGTGGAATTGAATATCAATATCCAAATATGATAATCATAGAAGTATTATTTCACATGGAATATTCCAAAGATTCTTAGTCATGATTATTAGTGTATAGGTCTTGTCATAGAGTATACCTTTTAGTAATAAATTATTCTTTTTTGGTACCATCTTATACAATCCATTTTCAGTTTCTCTTGAATAAAAATAAGCACTATCGGTTCTTAGAAACATTACAAATATGAAATCCTTGAAATTTTCTTCTTGGAGTCTATCACATGAATTTATACATAATTTTAAACATAAAAATATTACCATTTACTACTTATTTTTTGGAATATTTAGTAAATAATAATAATATATGTATTACCCACCATGGTGAATATTAAAAACCTATTTGGTTATGAATTCATATATAGTATGTGCCTATTAAACTACTCCTACCACTTTTCATAGTGGAATCCAGTATTCATTTTCCAACTCATGTTCTTCCAAATCCTTAACTCATAAAATAGAAGTATGCTCCAAATATCATCAAATAGATTGTCTTCCTTTATGAAACTATAGTCATTATTATCTAGATGTTAATACTGTTAGTGGATGTAGGATCATTAACACAGAATCACCATAGTGTTTAATTTTCATTTATAGGTAAAATATTCATTTAAAATATGATTTACTACAATAACATGTGGTAGTGGCCTAATGGATTATTATCATATCACAATTTATATGATATCTATTAAACAATATAGTTGGAATATGGTTAGTTTTTGTAATTTTATTTGAAAAACATGTCTTAGAAGAAATAATTGAATATTTTCAATAAATATGAGACTCATAATTAACCTTACTTTTACTATAATCATGAAATTGATGTATATAAGGAAATTTGAGTACAATATTACCTTTAATACACTTGTATGTTTAATGAATTCTTGGATAAGTTGTTCTCCAGAAAGCCATCTCAGAGATTCATCAATATTTAATAAGTGAAATCTTTTACTTCGTTGAGCCTTTATAAATTTTTTTAAAGGAATATCATGAAGTATGTGAAGTTAACTTTAGTATTATAATAGTTTACATGGCTGCGTCGAACTAACTCTAAAATATTTGATGCATATATTTATTTTAAAATGTTTTTATCTAATGCATGATAAGTAGTTTGTTTGTATAACCTGTATCATTGATCAATTGATACTAAAACAATTTCAACGGTATATAAAATTTAAGTAATTATTGTTTCATTTGAAAAATAAATAACTTTACATAATCAAGTAAGAGTCTTATATTTAATATTCATTATTCACTTCAATGGATATTTTTTATTCAATAGTTACATAACAATTAGATTATTATTAAAGTACCATAAAAATATTTATTCCCAATTTGAAATAATGTCCCATTGTGTTTATTTGGAAACTGAAATGAATTTTTAGTTAATACTTATTAAGAACATGAATCTATCCATTTGGAAATGGGAAGTTGTGATCTCCCACTAGCTGATGTAGGTATCTTCCTTTCTCAGCTCCTTTACAATTCACTCAATAACCTTTTTATTATTAGTAATTTACTATATTTAAATACATGAATGTTTTAATAATATTTCATTCAATAAAAAAGTGTCAAATACTAAAGAATATACCTAATGTGGATTCATATAATCCGTTGTTTAATTCATTTCAATTTATTTTCCAGTTTCTATTCTCTCAACATGAGAATCAAATTTCCTCCCACTCATTCTTTTTTACACTAAGTAATTTGTATCTTTTAAGGACCCTATAAATGATATTTTGGATTTAAATTATCCATGGGATCTTCAAACAATTAATTTAAAAATTTTAATATAAGGGGTGTAGAAATAGGTTTCAACCAATCCTTATATTCTTGGTGAAGTATGGAAAAATGTTTCCTAGGTTACTTGTCCATTTCATTAATATATGAAAAGATAAATAAGGATGATATTTTTTGTAGTTATAATTATATAAGATTTATAGATAATTTCTAATCCAAGTGGAATCCCAATTTTTGTAACTAATCAATATACCATGGTATTTTGAAACCATGATCAGTAAATAGATCACCTTCTTCTAGTTAAATCTAATATAGTGCATTGTAAATTTTATTTTTTAAGACTTTAATTCTATTTATCCAAAAAAAGATGATATATTATGCTATAAGAATCCGGGTCATTAAGTTTTATCCTAAAATATCTTTACATAGTTGATAATCTAATACAACATACATAAGAATCATCCTTTATATATCTTTAGTAGGTATCCTTTTCACCTCTTCTCACTTTCATGGGAGTCATGACTGGAATATGGGATTCCGACTTATAATAAAAATTTTCTAATATTAATGCATCAAAAAAAGTGATTTTACTATATCTATAAATTTTTATTTATAAGTACATGACCAGAGATAATAAATTTTCAAAGTAGTTTCATGGTTTTTATTTCCATTTTTTCTCTACAATAATTCTTGTCAATGATAATTTTTTTACTTGATGATAAATTAAGTGATATATTATAATTTTTAATTTAATTAAATATCACACTATTTTATAAAGTCCCAATATCGATCGCCATTGAACATAAATTGTCCAATTTTATATAAATTATATAGGTAAGGAACCATATTCCCATTATCATTACCCAAGTGCGGGACAAATTAATTATTGAAAGGAATTTAGATAGGTAGGTATTTTCATATTGCATACTTAAAACTCCTTGATCCATTTATTGGACTAACTAATCTAGAAATATTAACTTATATTTTCAAAACACTTTCATACAGGCTACATTAACTATATCATGGGATAATACTCCTGATGTATGTTGGTTAAGTCAACCTAAAACTTTCAAAATTACTCTACATTAAAATTATGTTTCCTAACTTGGTCTACATTAAAATTATGTTTCCCAATCTAGTAATAGATGGCCCATTATGACTTACTATTTTATTGATAGATTCTATATTCTTATGTATAAAATATTTATTGTTTTATATTTTAGATATATATTAAATATCAAGTATATAAACCATGTTTTCATAAAAAAATTATGAATAATACATCTATGTGACTACAACACTTTTATGTTCATAATGTTATTTATATGATCTTGGTTTTTCATCCATAAAGTAAATAATTCACCAGACAAAAAAATTAAGAAAAAAATGAACCGATCATAAAATTATATTACAATTGATTTAGGGAGCAGATAATAAATCAACATTAGGAGCTAGGGTAAAACCCATTGTTCTTATCCTAGAATGAGTTAAAACATTCCACATTTCTAACTATATATCACCTGGGTTGGTATCATCTATATTCTGTCTTGAACTAACTCTACACACCATTGGATAATCCTTTTATAAGAATTATTTTTAACTCAAATTCATGGGAAGGGAAATATGTAAATATCCTTGGACACGTGGGTCCTATATAATAATGGAGTGAGGGATGAATCACATGCCATCATATTTAATTTAATAAATAATTTATTATAAATACCTTCAATAAATTAAATTAAATAAAATGAACACATACACATGTCTGGGTAAAACTCATGAATGGTCACACATGTGAAACAAATATTAAAAAGTACACGTGTTAATAATCATTTCTATTCATTATTTATTATAAAGATAAATTCACTTGAATAAATAAGTAAATTAACTAATTAATTAATTTCTATTTATCTGAAGGACCATATGAATTCTCTTAAAGACACCGTCATTAATGCATTCATGGAAAATAAATGGCATGACCAATAATTACATATAACTAAAATAGATAAATTGAGGTTTTTGAATTATTTTAAAAAATTATTAAATTTTCAAGAACATCAATCTTAAATCATTTTAATATGTTTATAATGATTCAATTACTTATTTTAATGTAATTTATTTCTACCTTTTATTGGGATACAACATGACATGTACTATCGATCCACACACTGTGTTCCTCATTTCTATGTACTTGAGGAAAAAACCTAGGGCATTAGTGAATGTCAACTATAATACAAGGACTATACTAACTAGCAACATTCCATGTATCATTCTTGTTGTGTGTCCACATAACCCGAAGAATATATTGATGTGTTCTTCAGGTGTGGAGCTACATGACATATACTAACTAGATACATGTCATGTATCTTGCTTTCCATGTGTCCATATAACCCAAAAAATAAATGGATATGTATTTCTGAGATGGGGATTAAAGAAATAAATTTCGAGTACACTGGATATGTGTCATGTGTTTTATTAATTACATAGGTTTTTAGTACTCACATGGTATATAACTATGTATATGATCACACTTTTGGAGCCCAGATGGATCGTACATGGACACTAAGATGGGGGTGAATTATTGTACCCAACTTTTTAGTAGATTTTACATTCTTTCAATTAACCCCACTAATCTTGAAAGTCTACCCCGGTTAAAAGGAATATATCTATTATGTTATAGTAATAATCTCGTATACATGTACTTAAGTTAATAAAGGAAACATCATCACATTAGGATTTTTACAAGGATCGATGCAAAGAAATACTCCTCGTCATGATCAACTTGTGGATGATTAAAATATTATGTTATCACTACTGATTTTGTAATGATTAAAACTCATAGAATTGGTGAAAAATTTCAATGAAGTAATTGATCAATATTCCTAAGTGAATGGAATTATTTATACTTGTAAAAGTAACCTGAATGGAATTTTTATACCCACACCATTTTTTCATCCAAGATATTATTGAACAAGATATCTTTATGGTATTGGATGAATTTGAATCAATTGTATATTATTATTATTCTACTGAAGGTCTTTGACTGCCACTGAATAAAAAATATATTATGCAAATTGGCCTTATAGACTTTGATATGTGGAAGATGAAATTTCTACTTCTCTACTATTTGAAAATAAACTACTAATGTATTAATCAACTCACTCTAAACTGAACTCTTCCACACTTCAATTTATTGGGTAGATTATTATTTTTTTAATGATGTTATCAACCTAAATTTACTTTAAGCATGTGTTTCATGACATTCGAAATAGTTCTGTTATTTTATGTTTTCTTTAATTATTTAATTCAGGTATCTCAATTAATCACGATTTTTACAAATTCATGGAATCGTGAATGCATTATTATTTATTATTTGGACAACTAAAATCTATATTCCTTCTTACTTACTTCATATATGAACACTCACTTTCTTTTTTTTTCAGTTTTTGTTTAATGATTATGTAACATTCATGTGTTACATGTAAATTTTTCAGGAAATATATTAGTGTGAAAAAAAATCCACTTCTTCTTTTAACACAAAATGATAAGTAATGAATATATATGCACACTCACTTTATTTGTGACCACAGTGTAAGGATATACTATTTTACAGGTCCTTAAAAAACATGAAAACCGTGAAATATTATTTGATCTCACTTCATTACAAAATATATCATGTGTGGAGTGCACGTGTCCACTTCCTTGTTCGATATTGATCCTTTTTGAAAAAAAGGGAGATGTGTATGCATTTTTTGAAGTGGCTTCACAGAAATAGTTTTTCATGAAGTAGTAAGAGTGTGAAAAGCACAAGTCAACTGCTCATGAGATAATATATTCTTCACATAGGAAGGAAGCCTCACGTAACTTCTTCCTCATGGAATAATGTTTCATGGGGATATGTTTCAGGGAAAAACAATATATTTTTTGATAAGAAACACCTCTCTCTGTCGAGGGTCTTAAATATTTGTAGGAATAGTATATAAACTCATCGTAGAGAATTAATTTGAGTTGAAGATTCTAGTTTTATTCTATTCCAAATATCCATTTAAAGTGTAAGTGATATCATCTTGGACACCTCATACTATGATTAAAGAGATGCTAAAATACATGGCATTCTTGCTTCATGATCATGCTTCCCCTTTGTTGCGGGATATCCTCACGTGCATTACTTAATGATTTCATAAACATAAGCTTTGAAATATCAATGGAATCCATAAATATTAGTTTCCTCATAACATTTTTTTCATTGGCCATATAATGTTTTTTAATTTTAATCTCATGCATTAAATATAAAGATTACATGAATGGGTTCAGATCGTTTAGAGTAGTCTATTCATATAAGATATCACTAGAGATAGTTGTCGGGTTTTGTGATATCAATAGAAGCTCAGTCCTTGAAGAGATCACTGTTGAAGGGTAGAAGATGATGGGACAATTAAAAATATGCATGGAATATTTTAAATAATGATGTGTGGGATATCGAATGGCCGGACTTGAGTAGATAATATAGATGATGAAATGCCCATATTTTTTAATGTAGATGAATAGTTTTTTAGTTATTTTCATCCCACTTTGAATCAATGAATATACTTTTCATTAGTATATCAATCAAGGTTCACCAATAGTTGGGAAAAAATATCCTCTCCCCCTCCTCAAATTGCTTTGTACCATTATTAAACCATTGTGCCTCCCCACATGGTGGAACCGCCATTTAGGCGCCCTTATACACATGTGTTGTGGGATTACACATGACCCCACACTTCTCTTCCACTTTCTGGTTTACCCAGACATATTCCCATAGCCATGGTCGACATCGTAGCCACACATGTGGATAGGGTCAATCTTCCCTTGGTAGCTTAATTTACTAGCCATATTTTTTTTATATCAGACACATATAGTACATAGTACAAATACTATGTAAAGAATGAATGTAAACCTTCTTTAATAATAATTTCAAGCCACATTATTCTCCTCCACCTCCTCAATTTAATCATGAAACATATACATGACCTTATTTTTTTTATGTCATCCTCTTCACATCTACATTCCTTAAAACAAAACGCATGGGATTTAAAAATTATGCATTTCATATTCAAATAAATATATTCAATCCATACACCCTCCTTATAGAAAATTTAAGAATATATTGTCTCATAGAAACCTTCAAAAACATTTCCTAATGAAAATTAATATTTTCACAGTCTTAATATAATTAAAAACCTCTCCTGAAATAATTTTCATATTTCATGCACTAAAATACCCTATTTAAATGTTTTAACAATTTGAAATATCAAAAAAAAATTGGAATATTTATTTTATCATAAGATATTTCAACAATCATATGATTTAACAACATGGATAATTTCTCAATATTGACATCCAATGCTATGAATCCATAAAAATTATATATGTACCATCACCACTCATGGATGACTATCTTACCAAATGACAACCAAGGATTTCCTAAAAATTTTACATGCATAATGACCATATTTCAAGAATATTTCTCAAACTATTTCCAACTATATCATTCCATGATTAATAATGAATCATATAGGACTTCATTATAAATTTAATATTAATTACTTCTTACACATTGACAACAAAGAAAACCATACTCATAAAACATTAAATGGTCTTTTCAATCACCCCTTGTTATCAATATCATTTTCTTAAAGTTAATGTACTTACCACCCATATTAACAATAAAATTTAAATGATTAACATTGAGGTTTTCTTTTTCTCTTTCAAGGAACTTTGAAACTACTTCCATTTATGAAATAATGACGATACAATATTGTTTATCTAGAGAAGAGCCTTTAGTTTATATACTCAAAGCATACATGGGATAACCCGGTGAAGAAATCAAGATATATACAACCAATATTTTACATGATATCCATTAACAACCATGCATGTGATATCTTGATCATCATATATTTATTCCACAAAGAGGGGCATTTATAAAACATATTTCTCAAGTAATATATTCTCATGAACACTTCAGTAAAAAAATAATAAATTTAAGGTAAATGAATATTTTAATCCCCTATACACGTGTTTACTCATAAAAAAACACTCCCCCTTGATTCATATATATGATATAATCAGTAAATAATTATAATTAGGTTTCCTCTATCTTCAAATTCTATAGAGATGCCATGAATTTATAGATATTCATGAAATAATCCTTGATATCATAACCTTTAAACCCCCCCATAAAGTGGTTTACTTACATCAATTTATCATGGTTTAAAATTTCATCAAATAGACTTCAAGATATTCCGGTTGATAATACACCATTGTAGAATAATTAACGTTTTAATCAGATCTTGAATAATCATTCCTAATTGTTATCTCATACATTCTTCACTAGCTTATCATCTTGGGAGTGATCATCACATTAAATTACCTAGAATGTAAGAACATATAATATAAAAAAATAGGGGAGTAAGATGGAACACCTAGGTGATTCTAATATAGTCAAATAGGGCTATGAATTTCATATCAACCTAAAGCCTCCTTTCCTTATATTAAAAAAGTGTCTATAACTCTTCATGCTTTTGTCTTCTTTATATTTTATATTTTGGGATTTCATTGATATTGTGGACACTTTACTTCCATTTAACTTCATATTGTGTGTATTTTTTTCCCTCAATTCTACATGTAGTGAATAATCTTCCCCTGCTTCTTGTTTTTTTATCTTCATTATCTCGGATTGAGATCATAAAATAGTTATACAATTTCTTTCATTATGTCTATCCCGATTTCAACTTCCATACAATAATTGTGAGACCCATGAATTTCAATATGTTTAAAACCTATCATGAAATTTGAGATCTTATTCATGTGAAATAATATATTTTCCCTTTCACTTTTCTCAATAAAGTTCATTATCCTAAACTTTCTGAATTTCGATAGAAACATGAAATTAATCGTGAATATGATTAAACACTCCTTCTTAACATATTCTATCCTAGATTTTTCATTTAATGAACTAAAATTTATGTACATGGACGTTACATTTTTTATGGAATACTTAATATATTACACAAATAGATATTCAAAGAACCTATTAGATTTAGTGTCTTTGAAAACTCAAAAACCATTCTTCTAACTTGGCGAAAGATCTTCAACATCTCCCATAAATATATTCACCGTTATTTTTCCTACACAAAAAACATTATTTTATATCTTGTGGGAAAGAAAAACATAAATAGAGTGATATGAAACTTTTAATAAGGGAAAACATTGAAAACATAAACATAAGATTGTAAAAACATGAACATATATTTTGAATATCCAAATCTTGAGGCATAAAATAAATCTTGGTAGTATGGAAGACAAAAATAATAAAGGAACATTAAAAAAGATAACATAACATTATAATAAAACATGAAATTTTTAAAAACACATAAGCATAGAAAATCATTTCCATATTAGCGAAGGATCATTTTCAAGACCATCATAGTAGAAAAAGTCCATCATAGAATCAGGTTTAATTACCATTTTATCCCTATATTACTTAATCATATTTACATGTCATTATGGCCTTATATTATTGAACCATAATCACTTGCTGTTATAGCCCTATATTATAGAACCAGATTTACTTGTCTTTCCCCTCATGTATTTCTCATGAGATACAGATCGTTACCCAATGGATTGGAGGGATATATAGGTCCCACCCATCACATAATGAAATCAATACATATGTGTTCCACAAAAACACTAATAATTCAACATAACATAACCCATATAATAAAACGTGTTCTAAAACATCATTTCATTATAACATAATCCATGTAAAACAAATGTATTTCATAAATATCATTCCATCATAATCATAATCAACCATAAGAATAATATGGATAGTATACTTGAAAAATATACATAATCATAGATGGAAAATTATTTTCATAAAACACTTGAAATTAATTTGTGTGGAAAATATGTTTTCTTCTACAAAAATGTTCTCTTTTCAAAAAAACACCTAACAATTTTAAAATATTATAATTTCTTTGAAAATAACCATGAAATTTTTTAAGGTAAGCTTCATGGAAATAAGGCATTATGAAGGTATAAAATTCCATTCATTCCATATATGTTATGAAAGTATTCTCCTCAATATTTCTCGGGGAGAATAAAAAAGTATATAATATGGAAAAGATAAGAAATATTCCTTAAAAAACAAGTAGTAAAAGTAAAAAATGGTTTAAAATGTCTTTAAACATCTATAGGTGAAAATAAAAGATTTTATGAAAACATTTTTTCTGAAAACATGCACATGGATGATAAATATACCCCATTAGATAATTATGTATATATAATATTGGATAATAATAAGATTGAAAAATTATCCCTTACCAATTATAATCAGCAGATTTTTAAGCCTTATAAAATAAAGAAAATTATATGTATATGTAAATATCATAATATTCATATTATAAATCATAAAACATTCATGAGAATCATAAGAACCACCCGAAAGAAATAGGTGGTGTATAAGGCATATGTCCCATAGAAATAAAAGTGAGACAAAAAAATCCCTTACCTCAGGTCTGCTATCCATTTTGTGTATCCAAACCCCCTCTTCCTTGACAAGATTCCTCTAAATCTCTTCTTAAAGGAATTAGAGTTACACTTTTGAGAAGAACAGAACCTCTATGAAGTAACTAGGGATGGTCATAAGGGAAATGGGCTGGGGATGGCCGAGATTGAAGTCTATAATTGAAGTGAAGAGGTGACGGAGTATTACTCTTTTATAATTGAGGTGAGGGGAACCCTTAGATATTGTTAAAATAATAAATTAATAAAAATTAGAATTTTAATCCAAATAGATCCAACATGAGATATATTCAAGATACGATGAGTATAATTAAAAATCCTCTCATCTATTAATTTTTAGACATGTATTGTCTTTGTTTTAAACCTTATCTTTTCGGTTAAGATTTAATTATTCTATTTTAATTTTAATTGTGGTAACAAAATTTTAATTATTAATAGTATACTAATTTTACTTATATGGGGTTAATTTCGTATAATTGGACACTTAATGATATTTTTTACCTTATAAAAGTCACTTTTTTATTTTAAAATATATTTTTTGGATTTTTAAATAATTTCATAAATTTCTATTCTTATAAAATGACAATTACGACAATTTTTAGACTTTCATTTCATTGAATTTAAATAAAATACAAAAAGATGGATAACATCAAAAAAAACATTTTATAGTCTTATTAAAAGTCATATTATCCTAAATAAATCATGTATGACATAAATTATTTCATAAATTATTTATTTTAATATTTATAATATTATTTATTTCATATTTATCTTAATAAAATAATTATCCTACCACTATTGTGTCAATATTTATGGTAATTATTAAATATATATAAATTATAAATAAATTCACATGATGTATATAATTTCATTATATTCCCGTAGACTACTTATTTTCATAGTTTTATCAAGTTTATCAATAAATTATAATTTTTATACTTATAAGAGATAAGAGAGTGTCATGTTGTCACTTTCTTTTGTTTTATTAATAATTATATAACTTTCTAGACAAAAGTCCATTAAAAAAATCAAATTTGAACCATTTATATTAAGGACTGACTTTTATTCATCTAATAGGATTTTTAAGGTGTTAGGGTAATGTTTATTTCCTTATCATTTTATTTATTACCCAAATTTACCTGATTTTCCTTTAATCGTGGCAAATAAAAATTACCAAAGTTTCTATTTATAATGCCAAAAAATTATGGAGATCTATTTAAATAATTTGGACCTATTGATTAAAAATAAAGAGTACATTTTTCAAAACTAAAAACATATAATTTTTAAAAATTAATTTAAAATTATTCCCACTTTCAGAAAGAGAGAAAGTGTTTTTAAAAGTTAAAACATTGTAAAAGATTGAAATTTTTTTATATTTGAATTCAATGTAAAATTAATGCTAATAAAATTCATTATATTGAATAATAAAAAGTTATTTTATTGATAATTTTAAAAAATTAAATAAAAAATTGAACATCCTAAATTATTTCGAAGGAAAAAAGTTGTTTTCAATTAAAAAATATTTTAATTTTACAATTCATCAAAATTGAAAACATATCAAACAAATATAAAAAATTCATCCAATTTTTTTATATACTACTTAAAAATAAGAAGTATTTTTTATTAAATATAATATACATAATTGTCATGCACTAGATTAAAAATGGATGCGTCATTAAAAGGCCGAAATATTGTATTATTTTTAGAAATACATATTTGATCCAAAAAAATTCAATTTCTATTATATTATGTCTAGAGAAATGTATAATGAATTTTATACAATATATTGAATTTATAAAGAGAGGTTTTATTATTTAATAGACTCAATTATTTTCATTTGAATAGTTTTTTAGAAGTAAGTCAATACTTTTCATACATACCATTATAATGACTAGGTTATAATATTTAGCTGTACACTTATACTTGGTCATGCGTGAAATGAATTCCACCAAAAGAACTTGAAATTTTTTGTAACAGAATCTGATCATAGTTTTGCGTATACTTTAAGCTAATACAGTGTTGCGTATAGCTGCATATAATCTTATTGTAGTGTAAAAAACAAGAAATCAATAAAATTTAAATGAATCTATCTCAAAATATCTCAGGGTGTTAAATTCTACCACCCAAAAATGAATTTCACCCACGAAATTCATTGGGGTTATAAAAGGGTTACTACTTGAAATATAATTTCATAGAAAACCACATCATATATAGGAATATTAAAACATAATTTTGAAAAGAAAAGTTATAAATATAATGGTTACCCAAAGTAACTCATCCCTGGGTTTCCACCTAGGATAATATAAGTGGGATATGAAAACATATATATATAATAAAGATCTAACAATCATGTTCTGATGGATAGTGATAGAGAATAAGGTTAGGAGAAAGTTAACAATTAGAAATCCATAAATCTACGATGATTTAAGGGACCATATGATCCATCGAATAAGAAGGTACTAGGATAAAATTTTTTGTTTTCAAGATCATTTTCTAAAATATTAAGAACATGAGATGAAATACTTACTTGATTTTTGTATAATTGCATCATTGTTTATGCCTTGAATAATTTCCAATTCATCTCTTATTCAATGAAAAGATGTTGAATTTTTCATTCTTGAAGTGTGATCATATCATGTGATCTATAAATTGAATTATACCTCATTATAATTGTCTTTATCATAAAAAAGGTATCACAGATTATCAAAAATGAATATTTCCATATATGGTGACACAATACTATAATATAACCAACATGATCTGATGTTTAACTTAATCTTTCCAAAAAATTGATAACCTTAAAATGCCTTTGAAAGTTTAAATTAAAAAACTATAGAAGATGGTTCATAAACTCAACATAACATTTATCCCCCATATATCTTAAGGTATCTCTGGTTTGTTACATTCAAAAAATTTGAACACCTTCATCCTGTATTCCATGGAGTCATGGTAACAACCTGAATTATCAGATATCGTTATTGAAAACATGCATATTTCTGTATTCCAAAACTTATTGGATATTTTCTACAAGTTTGAAAAAGTTGTATACTTCATCCATGATAGCATAACCCTCTTGTCAACAACTCTATAACTAGTTCCCAAGAAACTAGCAACATCCAATTTATTTATTCAAAATCCATTATATCTTTATTCAAACATCATTATCTGAACATAATGGGTATATTATGGGTTATCTTTCCCATAATCATGTGTTCTCTAAGTATATAACCTTACCCTTAAATTAATTTTTCTGGCATCATATAACTATTCAACATATCCTTTTCAATCCTTAATGAAACAATTATACTGAAAACACTTATTTATTTCATGATTCATATAACACAATATTTGAAATCTAAAACATATACAACTCAATCATCAAAATTTATTCCTAAACCATTACTCAAGATCCATCATCTTCATCTTTCCTAAAATATGAATCAGATCATAAGGTTTCTAAACCTAAATCTTATTAGGTTTAATGTAAACCATACAAGAGGAACTTAACATACCTTTCAGATGACATTTATAAACTATTTATCCTATACATTATGACCAATACTCATACCATCTTCATGATTCTCTTCATAATATTTCTACTTAGGAAATCTATCTTCATAATTCTCATAATTTCCACATCTGAAACATTCAAAGGTTTACCATGCTCTATGTAGTTCTTATTATTAAATATGACCAGAAATAAATGATTGAGAAATACATATCAGATATTGGAAACACCTAAGTGAGGTAAATTACTTATAATATTTCATTAAATGATTTCTTCAATTTAACCGTACGTCAGTCATGATTATCACAAAAACCCTAGGATTATAGATTATACTTAATCTTATCTTTAGGAAATATCTAGACGTATCCTAGGAAATATATCTAGGGATCTCAATAATTTTTTTCACCCTAGTTTCCAAAGGTTTACTAAACATTCACTCTAATACCAACTCTAACGAACTAATCATGATGTAAATGAACATTAGATTTATTTAGTGAAATACATAATACATTACACAAATAGACGCCTAAGGACCATATTATTTTAGTGACTTTGGACACTCATAACACATTCCTATAGCTTGGATAAATATCTTCAACATATACCATAAATATTTATACCTTTATTTTTCCTAAGTAAAACCCATTATATATATCCTAAGGGAAGGAAAAATGTAAATAGGGTGACCTCAAATTCCTAGTAAGGGAAAATATGGAAATCATAAATAGAATAATGTAAAAACATTAACATATATTTTGAAAATCAAAATCTTGAGTCATAAAATAAATCTTGGCAGCACGTAAATCATAAATCATAATGAATATTAATAATGATTACACAGAATTAGAATAAAAAAATCTTATGGCAAACACCTAAGCATAGATAATCATTTCCATATTTAGAAAGGATCAATTAAAATACCATTACAGTGGACAAAGTCCATTACTGAACCATGATTTCTTTCAGTTTCATCCCTCTATTACTAAACCATATTTACATGTTGTTCCTGCCCTGTATTACTAAACCAGATTTACTTGTTGCTCTAACCCTATATTGCTGAACCAGATTTACTTGTCCTTCCAGTCATTTCTATCTCATGAGATATAAATCATTACCCAATACATTGGAGGGAGATATAGTTCCCACCGGTTACATAATGAAAACCATACATTTGTGTGCCACAAAAACATAAATTGTTCATCATAACATACCCCAAATAATAAAATGGGTTTCTTAAACATCATTACATCTAACATAATCCCTATAAAACAAATGGATTTCATAAATAACATTCCATCATATACATAATCAACCATAAGAATAATATGGATAGTATACATGAAAATATATCCTTAATCATAGATGGAAAATAATTTTGATAAAAACATGAAATTAACTCTTAAAGATAAAATCCATTCTTAAGAGAAGATTCATGGATATAAGGAATTATGAAAGTGTAAAATTCTATTCATTCCGTATAAGTTAACAAAACATTCTTCTCGTACTTTTTTCAAAAAATTCAAAACTATCTCGTATGGAAAATGAAAGAAAGATTCCTTCAAAAAATGTAGTGGAAGTCAAAATGGGTAAAAATAAAATTAAAAATCCATATGTAAATATTAAGCATTTTAGAGAAATATTTTATTAGAAAACATAGACATGGATGATAAATATAACCTAGTAGATAATTATAGACAAACAATCTTGAATAATAATGAGATTTTAAAATAATACCTTACCAATTATAATCAGCCGAATCATATGCCTTATGAAATAAAGAAAATTATGTGAATATGATAATTTCATAACCTTAATAATAAGAATCATAAAACATTAATGGGAAGAATAAAAACCACCCAAATGAAATAAGTGGTGTATAAGGGACACTTCCCATTGATGTAAAAGGGAGATAAAATAATCCCTTACCATAGGTCTACTATCATTTGTGTGTATCCGAACATCCTATTCCTTGATGTGATTCTTCTAAATCTTCTCTTAAAAGAATTAGAGTGGGTCTTATGAGAAGAAAAAGACCTCTAAAATGTTACTAGGGAAGTTGATAATTCCAAAGGAAAGATAATGGACAAACATGATGTCTCAAATTGATATGATGAGGTTTGGGAGGAGGTTCCCTTTTATAATTTAGGCGAGGGGCACCCTTGGAAACTCCTAAAATATTTAATTAATAAAAACAAAATTTTTAACCCAAATAGATCAAACATGATATATGTAGATGAAAAAATTATTATAGTTCTAAATCCTCTCATCTAATAATTTTTAGAGATGTATTAACTTTATTTTGAACCTTATATATTTAGTTTATGCTTAATTATTCTCTTTTAATTTAAAATTGGCTAACAAGATTTTATTTATTAAGAGCCTATTAATTTTACTTATATGGGGTCAATTTTCCATAATTGGAAACTTAATATTTGACCTTATAATATAAAAACTGTGATTTTTAAAATATTTTTAAGATTTTTGAATAATTTAATAAATTTCTATTTTTATAAATCATCAATTATGTCAATTTTTTTACTATTCATTTCATTGAATTTAAATAAAATCTAAACAAAGGGATAACATGAAACCAAAGAATTTAATAATCTTATAACAAGTCGTATTAATGTATAAATTTCATGTATGAAATAAATTATTTTATATTAAATTTATTTTAATATTTATAATATCATTTATTTGATATTTCTCTTAAAAAATAATTATTGCATCACAGTTTTGTCAATATTTATGGTAATTATTTAATTTATAAAAATTCTAAATAAATTCACATGATGTATATAATTCTATTATACTTATGTATTCTATTAATTTTATTAGTTTCATTAAGTTTATGACAACATTTACATTTTTATACTTATAAGAGATAAAAGAGTGACGTGTTTTCAATTTCTTTTTTTTAATAAAAAGTATATCACATTCATGGAAAAAAATCCATTAAACAAGTAAATTTTGATAATTAGGTGTTAAGGGTCGACTTTTACTCATCTAATTGGATTTTGGAATGTGTTAGGGTAATTTTATTATCCTTATCATATTATTTGTTTCCTTATTTTACCTGATTTACCTTTAACTGTGCTAAATAACAATTACCAAAGTTACTATTGATAATTTCAAAAAATAAAAGGAAACTGTTTAAATAATTTTTCCTACCTATTCCAAATATGGATTTCATTTTTCAATATTTAAAACAAATATGTTTCAGTAATAAATTTTAAATTTATCTCATTATTCAAAAGAGGGAACATGTTTTTAAAAGTTAAAACATGGAAAAATACTGAAATGTTTTTACATTTGAATTCAATGTAAAATTAATGAAAATGAAAATAATTATATTCAATGATAAAAAAATATTATATTTATACTTTAAAATCGTTCAATAAAATAATTTAACTACATTATTTTTTCTATGAAAAAAGTTGTTTTCAATTAATATTTAGTATACTTTAACAATTCATTAAAATTTAAAATTTATCAAAAAATATAAAAAATTCATCAAAATTAAATTTCTATTTATTGATTGCAAATAAAGATCATTTTTATTTAATAGGTTATATAAAAGTGTTAAAAATAGATTTAATATTGATGATCCATCAAAAGGCGGCAATACATCATTTTTTCGAAAATGATTCTTTTATCATAAAAAAATTAATTTTTCTTATATATTGTCTAGAAAACTTGTAAGATGAATTTTAAAAATTAGATTGAATATATAAATATTTATTTTATTATTTTATAGACATTATTATTTTCATTTAAATAGTTTTTTAAAAAGTAAGATAATACTTTTTATACCTGCCATTTTAATGGCTAGGTTATAATATTTAGTTGTTCACTTATACTCGATCTTGCATGAAATTAATTCTATCAAAATAACATGAAATTTTGTGTAACAAAAAATAAGCATTGTGTTTGGTATACCAAAAGATAATATGTTGTTTTATATAGAGAAAACTAATCTTGGTGTAGCATACAACACATGTCACCAACAAAATTAAAATGAATCTAACTCATAAAATATCATGATTTTACATTTCAAATGGATTATTCAATGGTTTTGAGTTACCTATATTAGGTAAACTATCAAAATATCATCCTGGAATGTCTTTAATAAATCATATCTTATGGTTTCTTTCAGTGATTGGTTCACTTCTTAATTTCAACTTATTCCCACTCATTTCTATGGCATGTTTTCAGTGGTCCATGATATGACCTATATTTCCATAGTAGAATCATATTTTATTGGTTGATATGAAATTATTTGAATATAACTTATCACTATTCTTTATAGTATCTTGTATCAATATTTTATTAACTTCTAACTTTTTCATAGTATTCAAGAAAGACATTTTTACTTTTTTTATGATTAGGTATTTGTTGTAGTCTTTTATTATCATAATCATATGAATAATGGATTGTTGGAATATTCTATCACCCATCATAACATTGACCACTTATGTTGAAATAATCAGTGAATTATTTTAGATAACTAAAAATATTCATGACAGACACATTATTCTTCATATGTGTATTTTACTTTTTTTAGGTTTCATCATTTCTTCACATCAACTCTCCCTGAATGTAGGATATCATTAATTATTATATTCTAGAATACTATGAAAATAATCAATGGCCTTATTCCCCACTTCCTAGAATCATAAAAAACCCAACTGATCTCCTTCTTTTTCTTGTCGTATAAGTCTATCAAGATTTACTGAATTGTGGTTTCTATGTTTATCTTTCCCCTTTTAAAGAATCCTTTTGGGAGTTATTTTTCATGATCCTTTAATTTTCCACAATTAATGTTTTCGTGGATTTATGAGGAATTTTATCATCCCTCATCTTCCCTAATTTTATCATTGAACCTACAGTAGAAGTTGTGATAGAATTAGTAGAAATAAAAATTGACTGGGTTATGAGTTACCATTGTCCATGAGCATATAGAAGGTTGATCAAGTAATGATATTGAATGATTCTTTCCACCAATATGAGTCCATTAAAACACATGAGTCTCATTATTGGTTTTTTACTAATATCCCATTTTAGATATTGAATATCTTCATGTGTTTGGGTTGATTAATTCATCATCTTAGCAACTTGGGATGTTATAACATGTGTCTCCATTAAATTTCTCTATTTAAGATCATGTCAAAGATAATTCATGTTTAAGGCACACTTATCATTTTAAACTATTTTCATCTTACCTTTCCATTCATTTTTCATTATTTTAATGGGATATTCATTTTTTATACCCTAATTCAAATATTTTTCTAGTTATTTGATTATTGTGTATTTAACTTCTAATTGGGATTCCTTGAAACTAATGATAGTTTTCTAAGATACTTCCAAAGAAGAGATCTTCTCCACCTACTGTAAAACCCTGATGTTTTATGAAATTTTTTCTTTAAATAATTTTTATTCATAAATATCTTTCTTTTCCCATTGTAATGAGTTTAAATGAACCACAATATTACCTTATTATTAAATTATCGTTATATCCTAACTGTTAGGTTATCGGAAATAATTATAACTAATATACAAAAATGCATTGTGAATTCATTGGCTATCAATTATTTATGAAAAATATAATTCAATTAAATATTTTTATTTTTGATTGAATTACATTGGGTAATGAAATTAATGTGATCTATATGTGTTACACACTTAATAAATTATTTTTAATATTCATCCAATGGATATTTTAGTCATTGGGAATGAAAAAAACCCCATTGGATGTATAAAAACCTATTTTTTTTTAAAGTTTAATTTTACTCCTTTGACTGGATAACACCTGTAAAATTAATATTTTTAAACATAAATAATTTTTATATGAAAATATAATCATTTTATTTTGAATCGGGATATACAAAATTACTTTGGATGAATTTCTCGTATTTTTATGATAACTTTCATGTTTTGATGAATATAAAAAATAGGCTAAACATTACTTGAGAATAACTTTTTCATTGAAATAATTTATATAGTTAAATTATATTATTTAGTGGTTTCAAATTATAAATATAATATTCTTTTAACATTTAATATAATGTTGGTTATTGGACATAATTTTTCATTAAATTCTGAAGTAAAATTATTTCAATATTTTGAAATATTTTAACTTTTAAAACCTGTTTTCTCATTTCAAAAATTAGATAAATTTAAAATTAATAACTGGAACTTATGTGATTTTAATATTTAAAAAATGATTCTATATTTTGAATCATTATATCCAAATTATGTTAATAGGCTACTTTTACTTTTCGGCTTTATGAATAGTAACTTTTGTAATTATTCTTATTTCGATGGTTAAAGGTAAATAAGGTAACTAAAGGTTAATATAATATTATATGATTACATTAAAACCTATAAAACTTATATTGGATGACTAAATTCAAAAATTATCATTTATTTGTTGAAAGTTAATAACATGATGACAACTTACCTCTGAATATGACATGAATGTAAAAAAAACTAATGAATGTGAAAAAAAATGTCCCAATCCCATTTTATATTTGTATATTAATTTTAATATATAGATAAAAAGAATATAATATCGACTATATATAATATGTGAAAATATAAAATAATAACCTACATCATAGAAATTTATTTATAATTTTTTGAGATTAAATTATTACCATTAATGATGACATAATAGTGATGGAGAAACTATTTTATCAACAGAATATCCAACAAATGGTTTTAAATATATTAATGGAAATATCATATTAACTAATTAATGTTCTCCACAAACTTTATAAGTGAATATTACATGTTATGAGTGTATTAATGTTTTAGTTTCTAATTTATCTTTTGTATGGGTTTTATTTAAATTCAAATGAACAAATTGTGTCAAAATTGACACTATTCATATTTTATAAAAATAAAATTTTATTAAATTATTCAAAAATCATAAAAAAATATATAAAAATTAAAAATTGATAATTATAAGGTCTAATATGTCATAAAATATCCACTTATGATCAATTAACACCATATACATAAATTTTTATAACCAGGAAATATTTAGAATGTTATTACCACAATTAAAATTAAATACAATAACTAAGTGTTAACTAAAAAGATATTGTTTAAATTGATAAAATAGCTTGTAAAAAATTTATTAGTGGATGAAATTATAACCCTATATCATCTAATATTCTTAATTGGGACTTTTTTTGTGGTTTTTGGGTAGAATTGTTTTATTATAAATTATTATTTATGGAGTTTCTAAAAGTTCCCCTCACCTCAATTATAAATGGGAACCTCCTCCATCAACTATTCACTTCATTTGTTACCTTCAAGCTCAGAAATCCCATACTATATTTCCTTTTAAACTTATTTATTTTCATTATAATGTTCTGGTCATATTCAAAGATCAACTCTAATGCTCTAAGTAGAGATTTAGGGGAAGACCATCGAGGAAGAAGTAATCTCTTCTACAGATTCCTTCAAATTTCTTTCTTCTCCTACATTATTTTCATAAGTTGTTTAGTTATAATGTAATATAAACATTTTCAATCATATAATGATATGTTATTGTTTACATTAAATAATTATACTTCACCTTCTATCCATCTTATTAAAAAGGAAATCACCGTGTGTGCGTACGTACAACATATTGTCTCCACACTGTGGTGTAATATGTTTTTCACCACCAAAATACTTGGATGGGTATAATGAGGGAAATAATAACTATAACTGATTATTATATCATTATACAAATTATTAAATATCATACACTTTCCACTTTAATTCCATTCAATAATTTTGGGAATGATATCATCGCTCGTGCGTACGTATGACCTACCGTCTCAACTGGGCGACGTGAGTCATTATACATGATCTAAATTAATCCATGATTATATATAGGAATTGGATGAATAAATAAGATATATATTATAATAATTACATTATATAAATTATATTACTATAACCTAAAAATAGGAATAAGAACTTATCTGAAAAAACATGCATAAGAACATAAAGCAGCAAATACCCGAATAACAAGTAACAATTAAATGTTACTAAAAACAGATGAAAATATGACAATAAATGTTATCATAAAAATTATTATGGTTCTGTAATAAATTATTAACATTATTTAAATCATTATATAGGAGGTTCAGATACATACTAAGGATATCATACATAACGTAAGGGATAATTTTACAATCTAATTTTTATTCGAGATTGTTTATACATAAGTATTTACTGGGGTATATTTATCATCCAAATCCATGTTTCCTAATTATGTAATATTATTTATAATCTTAAAAATAATTTAATATTAATTTTACCCTTTGGTGAATGTTTATGAATGACTATGAAATGAATCTTTTTTCTTTATTCGATTTGAGGTACTTCTTGACTTTTCTAGTAAAAGTCTAAGAAAAATGTTTTTTAACTTATACAACATAAACATATTTCTATGGTTTCATGAAATATTATTTCCATGAATCCTCCTCAACATGATTTCAATATTATTTTCTACTAAATTATTTTCCATTAAAATTGTTTGAAATTTTGATAAAATAAAACATTTTAAAAAAGATATTTTTATTAGGAATTAAGTTAAAGTGTTTTATCAAAAAAACATTCTATCAAATATGACACAGGGTTCGGTTTATATCCCTATAATTACTTATATTTGATTTTGTTGGAATTATTTTTATGAAATAAATTTATTTAAAATATATTATGATGGAATGTGGTTTAAAAATCCATTTTTTCATGGGTTATGCTATGATATATTAGTTATGTTTTTGTGGCACATGTAAGAATTATTTCATTATGATTTTTATGGGACCTATATCTCCCTAAAATTCATTGGGTAATGATTTATTTCTCATGATATATAAATGAATAGAAATGAAAGGAAATCCAATTCAGTAATATAGGGCTGGAATGTGGAGAGAACTCGGTTCAATAATGGACTTTATCTACTATGATGGTCTTGGAAATGATACTTGACTAATATGAAATTATTTTCTATGATTACGTGTGTATGCCACAAAATTTCATGTCTTATGTTATTACTATTGGGATTACAATGCAATTTTATGATTTATCCCATGACTCGATATTCTGATCTATTATATTCTGGATAATATTTTCAAATGTTATGTTATTTTGATTATGTTATGAATGATATTTACCTTATTTATAATTACTAATAATTATATCTCACCCTTTAATAGGTTTCTTTTCCCCAAGTTATGAAGAAGTTTATTAATTAAGATATGTCAAAACGGTTTCTAGTTTTAAAGAAATAAGCAGGAGACAATCTATATGTTTTATGAAGCAATTGTTTATGTTTCCCAGTTTCTAAAAAACACCAAACCAATTTGGTCTTGGTGTGGTATTTTTATGTTATGTAATAAATATTCTTCAATATTGTGGTAATATCTACATGTAATGTATGGGCCATTATAGTTGGTATTAGAGAAAAGTTATAGTTAACCTCTGGAAACTAGGATGAGAGAACATTATTAAGAACCCTAAGGATATGTCTAAGTGTAAGGTATAATATTATAATAGTGGTTTAGAGATGTTCATGAATAACCTAGGATAAAACCTAAAGTGTCCTAAATTGAATGTTTTTTTTATTATTTGGTTTTTACATTATGTTTAGTGTTTATCACACTATGATTCTTTGTTTTTGTTAATGTTCAGAACCATAAGTTCTACAATGTTCTACAATGTTCAATTCTACAATGTTCTAAACCTGATTAGGTTATCTTAGCAGTATATTTTTTGAAAGGAAAATCTGACCAATGGTGGTATATTATGAAGAATATGAGGTAAATAGATGAAATTGAGTCCATGGAATGGGACAAGTTTATGAATGTATTTTTGAATAAGTACTTTCATAGTATTCTTTGAAAAGATATGGATAAGGAGTTACTTGAAATTAAAAAAAAGGACGATGAATCCATTTGTACCTATAATGAAAATTTTACAAGACTTTCAAGGTACGCTTATGCAATTATTACCCAACCTGAGAGTAAAATATATAAACTAATTAGTGGCTTAAAACCATGTCTCTGAAATAAATTTCCCACAAGGGACTTCAATATCTATGAAGAAATTGTTCATTGTGCTCTCATGGTTATGATTGATATTGGAGTTACCCATCAGTCACATGGGATTGATAATTAGAGAAAAATGTAATTCAAAGGAAAATCTAAAAACCACATTGAAGACAAGATGTGTTTTCCATTATGCTCAAAGTATAGAAAAAATCATTAAGGGAATTGTATTAAATGGACTAGTAAAAGTTTTAAATGTGTAAAAGAAGGTCATCAGGTAGTTAAATGCCGATATGATGGAAAAAGATGCCTAATGATATGAACAAATAAAAGGATACCCAGAAGGAACCTCGTACACATAAATGTTATAAGTGAAAAGAAATGTGGCATAAGTCAAATAAATTCCCTAATCCAAGGGTTATTGATGATGATCGACATTAAAAAAATATTACGGCCAATGAAAAATGAAAGTCACATGAAATCACTATATGCGATGTGGAGTATGATGATGTAGTGGTGAAAGGTAAACTTACCATCCAATTTAAAGTAGAAAATGTTTTATTTGATTTAAGATACACCTAATCTTTTATTTTTGATGAATTTTATTAGGGTATAACTATTGTACCTCTATAATTAGATTTTGAGTTAGTTGTGACAACTTATATTGGCACAATGGTCACCTAAAAAGATTATAATTTTTATCCGGTTGATGTTTGTGGGAAAGTGGTTCCTAAAAATCTCATGATCCATACTATAATGGAATTTTATGTTATTATTGGCATGGATTGGATTTCTATTTATGGGTATCATAACAATTTCCAAGGAAGGGAAGTCACATTTCATATTCTAGATCAATCTATGATCATCTATCGATGCAAGGATGAAAATAACCTTCCTATATAAATTTATTCATTCTTATGGGTCTTGGTTTTTTATAAATAAAGGTTATTTATCACAAATTGTTGTGGAGAACCTCAATATTAAAAATACAACCATTGTACATGAGTTTGATGATGCCTTTCTGGAGGGATTTCCAGTTCCTCCACAAAATCGTGATGTTGAGTTTTCAATAGAACTCATACCGGGTGTTATGTATATTTAAAATAAACATTATATAATGTCCCCAATTGAGTTGTAGAAATTGAATAATAAAATCATTGAGAATATTGACAAGGGATTCATACTCCCTAGTGAATCACCTTTGGGAGAACCTGTTTAGTTTGTTAATAAGAAAGATCGATCAATGAGACTCTACATTAATTATCGAGAACATACAAAGATAACTACCAAAAACAAATATAATCTTCCCCACATTGATGACTTATTTGACCAATTATGCAGAGATTAATACTTTTCCAAGATTGATCTTCATTTCGGAGATCATCAATTTAGGGTAAAAAAAGAGGATATACTAAAGACGACATTCCATACAAGGTATAGACACTATGAATTTATAGTGATTCCCTTTGGTCTTACTAGTGACTATGCTATATTCATCGATCTAAGGAATAGATTCTTAGGGACTATCATGATCACTTTGTGGTAGTCATTATAGTTGATATTTTTTCTATTCAAAGATCATGGAAGAATATGAATATCACTTGATTATTGTACTGAAGAACCAGAGAAAGGAGATGCTTTATGCCAAATTTACCAAGTGTGAATTTTAGCTTCAGAATGTTTCATTCATGGGTCACAAATTCTCAAGGGAGGGGATATCATTGGATCCCCCAGAAGTAGAGGTTATTAAAATATGGTCGAGACCAACAATGGTAACTGAGATCTAATGATTTCTTGGTTTGGTTGGATATTATCAACATTTAGTGAAATATTTTTCACGATTATCTAATCCACTCAGCAAGTTGACCCAGAATGGAGTTAAGTATGTTTGGATGGAAGAATGTGAAGAGAATTTCAAAGAGCTAAATAGAAGGTTAGGCATTGCACTAGTTCTCACACTACCCTGTAGTGGAAAAAGATTTGTGATCTACAATGATGCATCTATGAAGGGTATGGGATGGGTTCTCAGGAAAAATGATATGGTGATAGATTATACCTCACGGTAGTTGAAAATCCATGAGAAAAATTACCCAACTCATTATTTGGAGTTATCTATGGTAATCTTTGCATTAAAAATATAGAGGTATTATCTTTATAGTGGAATGTGTGATATTTATAATGATCATATTTTTTAATATTTTCATGAAAAAGGAGATGAATGTCCAGCACAGAAGATTGTTGGAGTTGATTAATGATTAAGTATTCTCTTTACATTACCACCAAATAAAATCAAACAATTTATCTGATTATTTTATTTGAAAAGTATATACTAGCTTATCAATGATGAGGATCATGAAATATACAATATTTATAGATTTGAAAAGGATGGATCTAACACTTTTAATGGAAGGAGAGAAATATTATCTTTCTAAAGTGAATGTTCAACCATCTATAGAAGGGATGATTAAGGAGGTCTATAAGGAAGATGTAGAGTTAGAAAAGAAGGTGATATTTTTTTTGAATTAAACCTTGATTTTGATGGAATAACAAGGTTCAGGAAATGAGTTTGTATTCTTCTTATGATAGAATTAAAGAAGTACATGTGGGAGATGACTCATAGTTTTTCATTATCTATTCACCATAGAAGCACAGAGATGTATAGGGACTTGAAAGAGAACTATTGGTGGGAGGGAATGAAAATTGATGTTGCTGAATATGTCACTTGATACTTGGTTTGTCAGTAAGTTAAGGCTTTGAGACCGAAGACTAATAAGATGTTCAAACCATTACCTATACTAGAATGGAAATGAGAAAACATCACTATGAACTTTTTCATCATACTTCCCCAACAATCCAAAGGAAATAATGATATCTAGGTTATAGTTGATCTCTTTACAAAGTTGGAACACTTCATTTCTATTAATGATGATTTCACTCAGGATTAGATTTCTAGGATAAATGTAATGTAAGTGGTAAGATTTCATGGAGTACCACTTTATATTATATTTGATCGGGATCTGAGGTTTACCTAAAAGTTATGGTGAAGTCTTCAGCATGCTCTAGATACAGATTTAACTTTCAACACTGATTATCATCCTCAGATAGACGGTTGTTATTAGAGGAAAATTCAAACTCTAGTAGACATGTTAAGAGCATGATCTATGGATTTCAAATTTGGTTGGGATAAACACCTACATTTGGTATAATTATTTTACAATAATACATTCCACTCTAGTATTTAGATGGATATCTATGAAGACCTTTATGGAAACAACTGTAGAAATCCAAATTAATGGGATGAAGTTGGGGAAATAAAGCTATTAAGACCCAATCCTATTGATAAAATAGAATAAAAGGTCATATGTATTCAACATTAGATAAGATAAGGTCCGAGTCGAAAAAAATTTTATGCTGATAACAAAATAAAATACCAGGAGTTTGAAGTGGGTGATAAAGTGTTCTTATGAATATCTTCCTGGAAGAGAGTAATGGGATTTGGAAAGAAGGGAAATCTGAGACCTAGGTATATCAGTCCTTTTGAAATTTTGGATCATGTTGGGAAGGTAGCTTACCGATGGGACCTTCCACCAAATCTCTCTGAAGATCATGATGTGTTCCATGTATCTATCCTCATAAAGAAAAAAAATGATTATTTATATATACTAAACCTAGAAGTTCTACTACTCGAGAAAGATCTTTCTTATGAAGGACAACAGATAGAGATTCTGGATCACAACAAAAAGGTTATATGAAATAAGACCACTCGCTTAGTTAATGTTTTATAGAGGAACCACCAATTTGAAGAAGATACATTGGAACTACATGATATGATGAGGGAGAGGTATCCTCATCTTTTTGGTTCCAAGTGAGGAATGTAAAGGGTGAAATTTAGTTCAAGGGGGTAGAATGTAACACTTGGATTTTTTATGAAACTTTGTCTTTAAATAATTTTAATTTTTAAGAAGATTTATTTGCACACAATCAAGAGTTTAAACAAACTATGAGACAAACTTATTATAAAATTACCATTATATACTATCTGTTAGGTTAGTGGGAATAATTATAACTAACTTATGAAAATGAATTATGAATTCATTGGCTATCAATTATTTAAGAAAAATATAAATCAATTGGATATTATTATTTTGGATTGAATTACTTTTGGTAATGAAATTAATGTGATATATATGTTTTATATACTTAATAAAATATTTTTTATATTCATCCAATGGATATTTTAGTCAGAGGGTGTGAGTAAAACCCTATTTAATGTATAAAAATCATTTTTTAAAAGTTTAATTTTACACCTTGGAATGGAGAACCCCTTTTAAATTAAGATATTAACACATTAATAATTTTTATAAGACAAAATAAACATTATATTTTGAAGAGGTATATAAAAATTTTCTTGGATTAATTAATGATATTTTTCTGATAACTTTCATGTTTTTATTAATAGTAAAAATATGCTAAATTTTAATTGAAAATAACTTTTTTCATTGAAATAATTTATATGGTTGAATTAAATTATTTAATGGTTTAAAATTAAATATATTATATATTTTTACTATTTAATATAATTTAGGTCATTAGAATTAACTTTACATTAGATTCAGATGTAAAAACACTTCAATCATTTGTAATATTTTAACTTTTAAAAACTGTTTTCTCATTTCAACAATGGGAATAATTTTAAATTAATCACTAAAACTTCAGTTTTTTTAATTTTAAAAAATTTATTACATATTTTTAATCATTTTTTTCCAAAGTATGTTAATAGGATACTTTTATATTTGGCCTTAATTAATAATTATATTTGTAATTATTTTTAAAACCATGGTTAAAGGTAAATGAGGGAATTAAAGGTAAATATAATATTATAAAATTATCTCCACATATGTAAAAATTATATTTTTTGACTAAATTAGACCTTTATCGTATATTTTTTTGAAATGGAATCTTTTTTTGTCCACTTACCTATGAATATGACATGAATGTAACAAAAACTAATTAATGTGACAAAATGTCACAATCTCATTTTATATAAGTATATGAATTTAAATATATGGATCACTAGAAGAGAATATCTAATATATATAGTATATGGAAATTTAATAGAATAACCTACATCATATAAATTTATTTATAATTTTTAGATATTAAGTAATTACCATTAATGATGACAAAATAGTGAGGTAAAAAATATTTTATTAATAAAAATATCATAAAAATGGTTTTAAAAAAATTTAAATAAATATCATATGAACTAATTAATGTGATCCAAGAATTTTATAGGTTAATATGACATGTTAGGATTGTATTAAGTTTTTTTTAGAATTTATATTCTGTGTGGATTTTTTTTAAATTCAAATAAATCTATAGTGTCAAATTTCACAGTATTGATATTTTTTAAAAATAACATTTTATTAAATTATTTAAAAATAATTAAAAAATATTTAAAAATTAAAAAGTGATAATGATAATTTCTAAATTTTCATTAAAAATCCATTTATTGTCAATTAATACCATATAAGTAAATATTTATTACCATTAATTATTTAGAATGTTATTACCACAATAAAAATTAAATAGTATAACTAAGTGTTAATTAAAATCATATGGTTTAAATAGAAAAACATAACTTGTCCAAAATTTATTTTTTGATGATATTACAACCCTATCTCATATCATCTTCAAAATTGGGACATTTTGGATGTTTTTGGGTAGGGTTTCTCTTTATTATAAATTATTATTTATGGAGTTTCTAAAAGTGCCCCTCACCTCAATTATAAAGGGGAACCACCTCCCTCACATTTTCACTTCATTTTGAGCTATAAATATTGTCCATAGACTAAAATTATTCCTTCTCTAATTTCCTATTTTAATTATAGATGTTCTTATCATCATCAAAGACCAACTCTAGTGCTATAAGTAGAGATTTAGAGGAAGCCCGTAGAGAAAGAGGTAATCTCTTCTACTGATTTGTTCAAATTTATTTCTTATTATAGATCATCTTCATTAGTTGTTTCATTATATTGTAATAAAATGATTATCAATCATATAATTACATGTTATTATAAATATAATAAAACCATATTTCACCTTCTATCCATCTTATGAAAAACAAAATCACCGCGCATGTATACGTATGACTTACCATCTCCACGTCGTGGTATAATTTGTTTTTTCACCACCACCTTAATTATAAGGGTATGATGATGGAAATAATATATATATATATGATTATTATAACAGGATACTAATTCTAAAATATCATACACTATTCAATTCAATACTATTTAGTAATTTTGGGAATTATATCGTCACTCATGCGTACGTACGACCTACCGTCTCCATGTTGTGATGTGATTCATTATACATAATCTTCATCAAACCATGATAATATAAATGAATTGAATGAATAAATATTATATATATTATATTAATTCCATTATTTATATTATATAACTATAACCTAAAAATAGGAATAAGAATTTATCCAACAAAACATGCTTAAGAACCTAAAGTAGTTAATACCCAAATAACGTGTAACAATGAAATGTTACTAACGAATAGATGAAAATATGATCATAAATATTATCATAAAAAGTATCATGATTATTGAATAAATCAGTAACATTAAATAAATAATTATCATTATTTAAATCATTATACATGAGTTTCAGATATATATGAAGGATATTGGGCCTAAGGTAAGAGATAAATTTACAATCACATTTTTATCCATGATTATTTATATGTAAGTATTTAATATGGTATATTTATCATTAAAATCCATGTTACCTAAATATGTAATATTATTTATAATATTTTTCAAATTTTTAAAGTTAATTTTACAATTTTTTGAATTTCTATTAAATGTTATGAAAGGAATATTTTGTCATTATTTGATTTGAGGTACTTTTTGTCTTTTCAGCAATATTATAAGGATAATGTTTTTTAACATATACAACATGAATGTATTTATACAATTTTATGACACCTTATTTCTATGAATATTCTTCTACATTATTTCAAGATTATTTTCTGCTAAATTTTTTTCTACTAAATTTGTGTGGAATTTTGAGAAAAGAAAACGTTTTTTTAAAAGAAATGATATTTGCCTCAGTAATTAAGTTCATGTGATTTATCAAAATTATTTTCCATATAATATGACATAGGGTTTTGTTTCTATCTCTATTATTACTTTTATTTGATTATGTTGGAATTATTTTTATGAAATCCATTTATTTTAAATGTATTATTATGGAATGATGTTTATGAAACCCATTTTATTTCATGGGTTATTATATGATATATGATTTGTGTTTTTGTGGCACACATAAGAATTGTTTCATATTAAATGGGTGGGACCTATATCTACCTTCAATTCATTGGGTAAAGATTTATGTCTCATGAGATAGACATGACTGGAATGGAATGTAAATGCGGTTCAGTAATACAGGGTTGGAACGAGGGGTGAACTCAGTTCAGTTAAGGACTTTGTCCGCTATGATGGTCTTGGAAATGAGGATTGACTAATATGAAATGAGTTTCTATTATTATGTGTGTATGCCAAAAAATTTCATGTCTTATGTTATGAATATTGGTATTATATTTCAATTTTATGATTTATCCCATGATATGATATTCTGATCTTTTTTATGCATGATAATATTTTCAAATGTTATGTTCTTATTATTATGATATGATTAATATTTACCTTATTTACCCTTATTGAGAAATTGAGCTCACCCGTTAATATGATTCTTTTCCCAGGTCATGAATAAGGGTACTGCATAAAATATTTCCAAAATAAGTATTTTTTTGATCAAATAAGTTGGAGACAATGTAGATATTTTATGAAGTAGTTGTTTATGTTTCCTAGTTTCTAAATACACTAAACTTATTCGGTCCTAGCGTGGTTTTTTCTGTTATGTAATAAATATTCCTCAAAGTTGAAGTAATATCTACATGTAAAGTCTGGGACATTATACATACTCATCTTGAATATTGGTCATTTATTCCAATAACATGTCAATCTCTTTTTCTTTACATGTTTTTTCTTCAAGTTGTACATATCTAACACTCATAGAAACATCAAATGTTGCATTAATTTCTTGGATAACTTCACCAAAAACATGATTACTCACAGTGCTTTCATAAGGATGTCATTTCAATTTTTCTTCAATAATTGAAATATTTTTATTGAAAATATTGACAAATTCTTCCATCAATTCAACAAGAACTATGAGAGAATTTTTTTTATATTTTCATTTTATGTGAGTCCTCTTATTTGTTGATTTCTTCTACAAGTTGTTAGATGTCATAAAAAAATTTTATGAAAGAAAAATTTATATATGAAATAAATTTTCAAAAAATGTTATTCATATCTATTAAAAATTGAGAGTAGAATCCTGAAAAAATTTTATGTATTCCAATTACTCATACTATACACATCTTAAGCTATTTTCATCACAAGAATCACATTCAACTGATTTTTCAAGTGAAAGTTGATCCTCATCATATTTCTTTGATATTTTTTTAATAAATTTTTTCTATATTCTTCTTATTTTTTATATTATTCCAAAAATCCTTCACATTTTATTCGACAGGGGTGGAGATTTAAATTTATAATTGAGGAACTTCAAAATTATATTCAAATATATACTTCATATAAACCTTGTACAAAAAAATCAGGCAAAAAATTTGATTCTATCAGAGGCATACCTACCCTCTAATAGCACATGTAGATCCTAGATGGATCATTCAAGAAAACTACTAGGGGTGGGTGAATTAGTTTTCCCAAATTTTTATCTGATTTTACTTTCTTTTTCTTAACCCTTATACACATGAACCTCTCCCCCAGTTAATAGGAATGGATATATTGTGTGATTATAATAATAAAATATACATGAAATTCATATAATAAAGGAAACATCATCAAAAAAAGAAATTTTAAAAGGTTTAGTACAAAGAAATAATACTTTTCATGATAAACTTATGGTTGATTCATGGAATAAGTTATCATTATTGATTTTTAATGATTACAAATGCCCCGAGTTGGTATATAGTGTTAATATAGGAACATATCAAGTATCCTAAGTGAAATAATTTTTTATAATGGTATCGCAAGTCTTTAATTGTGTTGTTTATATTGTCACCCCAAGTTATTAAAATATATTCGACAAACTTTTTAGAAATATGTATTTATTATATTGGATTCCTTTGCACCACCTATATAATCTTGTTCCTCTACTTAAGGTCTTTGACTGCTAATGAATGAAAAATATATTATGTATGACATCCTTATACTCTTTAATAAGTGGAAGATGACACTTACACTTATCTATTATGTAAGAATGAACAACAGATTAATTTATGAACTCACTATAAATTGAAATATATCTCACTTTAGTTGATCAGAAATACACTTCTTCTGTTAATGACGTTATCAGTATCAATTTACTACATACATGAGGTTCATGGAATCTAAAATATTTATTTTATTTTATGTGTTTTTATTGTTTTGTTTTTGGTATCTCAATTAATAAATTTTTGTACATATGCATCGAATCATGCATGAATTTTACTTTATTTTTTAGATAATTTAAATCCATCTACTTTATTACATTCTTTATGAATGTAAACACCCTAATTTTTTTAGATATGGTTTAATTTAAAGGTAACATGCATGTGTTTCATGTAAATACTTTGGGAAATCAATAGGCGTTAAAACACAATCCACTTATTCTTTTCCGCCATAATGATATGTACTTCATATATAGTATCTTTTTTACTATTTAAAGTGAGTGTAGGATTTTACCTTGTAGAAAATACAACTTAAAACAAGTTCACTTGTCATCACACATGAATTTCTTCCTCTATATATACCCTAATGGGTGATACCTATTCTTCTTCAAGAACATTGTATAAGGATATATTGTTATTTAGATCTGTAAAAAACCACGTGAACCAAGAACCATTCACGGATTTTAGTTCATTGTGAAAGAGATCGAGTGTGTAGTGTACTTTTCAACCACCCCATGAGATCTTGATTATTTCTAAAAACCAGGGATACCTTTATGAATTTTTCAAAGTGTCTTCATGGAATAGGTTCTTTGTGAAGCACCATGAGTGTGGAAAGCATAGTTTGAGAACCCAGAGGGTATTACCTTATTCACATAGGATTAAAGCCTCATGAAACTTATTCCTCATGAAATAAGGTTTCATGGAACTTTTTTCCATAGAGTAATGAGATATTTATTAATAAGAAAAATCTCTCTCTATCATGGGTGTTAACTATTTATAGGCAATGTGCCTTGAATCATCTATGAGAATAAATCCATGTCAAGGACTCTATGTTTTATGTTGTGTCAAAGACCCATTTAAGGATCCAATGATCTAATCTTTGACCCCATTAAATAATTATTTAAGAGATTCTGATTTAAATGTTGTTCTTGATTCATGAATGAGCTACACCTTTGTGATTTTATATCTTTATTTGTAGGCGCCAAGGATCACATGACCTTTATATTTTGAAACATTAAAATGATCCATTAATATCAGTATCCTCATAAAATTATTTTAATTGGAGAATGAATGTTCTTATATTTTAATCTCATGCATTGAATATAGAGATTACATGCATGGGTTCAGATTGATTCAACCAGTCCATTCACATAAGATATCCCTGGAGATGGCTGTTGAATTTCATGATCTCAATTAGAGCTTGTTTCCTGAAGATATAAGGATATAAAATTAAATAAATATGAGCACAATAAAAATATGAATGATATATTTGGAATAGTGATTCATTGGAGATTAGATGGATAGATCTGAACATATCGTATGGTTGATGAAATGCCTGTATTTTTGAACCCAAAAGAATAGTAGTACAGTTACCAGTATCCCACATTGAGTAAGAGCTTATACTTCGGTTAGGTGTATCAATCCTGTAATGCCGAAACCCAGAAATAAATCTCCCATACCCCTCCTAGTACCACACCGTATCATTATTACACTTTTGTGACACCCCTCAGTGTGGCACAACCATTACCAAGACATTATACATAGGTTCTACAAGATTACAAATAGCCCCGCATCTCTCTGCCTCTTGTTATTTTTACCCAGGCTGGTTCCCCCTACTATTCAGGACTACATGGTCCCACATGTGGCTGGTTTTGAGCTATCCCTGGTATCCTAGTTGGAAGGTTACATTTTTTATATTAGACTCCCAAATACTTAGAAAAACCACTATGTAAATAATGAATGTATACCTTTTTCAATAAGAAGGTCAAGACATGTTGTTCTCATTCTACCCATGTCTATATTCGTGTAACATTTACATGGACTTATATTTTTTATGTCATCCACTTCATATCCACATGAATTAAAGCACAATGCATAGTCTTCAACAATTATGCATGGCATCTTCAAATCAGCATCTTTACTCCATGAACCCTCCTTATATAAAATGTATGAATATATTGATGCATAGAAACATTAGAAAAATATACCATTCCAAATTAAAATATTCATGCTCTTAAAACAATTAGAAAACATCATGAAATAATGTTCATATTGTGTAGAATACACAACTTTAGTAAATAGTTATCAAAATGTGAAATCTCAAAACAAAATTGGAACATGTATTTGAACTTAAGAAAAATTAAAAAATAATACGATTTAACAACATGGAAAATTTATCAGGAGTAACATCCAATTATATGAATCCATAACAATTATCCACATTTTATCACCACTCACGGAGAATTATCTTACCAAATGAAAACCAATGAGTCTATAAAAATTCTCCTAGGATCATCACCAACTTTGTTGAATATTTCTCAAACTCTTTCCAATAGTCTCATTCCCATATTAATCATTAATAATAGATTAATTCATCATACATAGACTTTTATTCCTTCTTACATATAGGAAATATACACAATTATACTCATAAACCTTCCATATAGTCTTTTCACCACTCTTATTGCGAATTTTTCTGCTAAACTATGTAGACTATAGTATTTGTACACCTTCTACACATCATGTTTCAAAAAATAAATGTTATAGGTTATCTTGATTAACATGTGATTTTGAATAAATTTATCACGTGTAATAACTTCTTTTTAGGTCTTGTATCCAAAAACACATCAAATTATAGTATATGTGGGTACCTAATGTGTAGTCCAACTACATATCTTGTAACTCAGTCTCACTTGCATGGATCCTTGGAACATACCAATGTCACCTCCATATATTATTCATTTATTCTTAGAACTTTAAGAAAATATGAATCATGAATGACATAATTAAAATTTCAAAATAATATTATTTAAACATCATTCTAAAGAATGATTAATCTTGAAATTAAAAATCTATGCACTATTATGCTTAATAAATCCTAAATATAATAAATTATTATAAATTTTAAATATAACAACTTTGATAAAACTTGAAGGTTCCATAAACCATGTAATTTCCTTGTGGGAGTATAATCATTAAGGTTATTTCTAGATTCTATGGATCATTCACCAAATGTGCAAGATACAAACCTCAGGAACAATGATTTTTTTCAATAGAATATTGATATAGAAAATTCCAGATCCCATAGATAATGTTTTTTATGATTAATTTATGATTAATTTTATTATATATAAATTAATAATACATCATCTTAGGTTCTTAATTTTTTTGATATTTTTTATCCTCCATTAAACACTTTTCAGATTACCATTGTCATGTTTATAAGATCGAAGTGTAGAACCCCCCTAGAAGTTATCCACACATGCTCCTTTAATCATAGAAAAACACCAAAGGAATTTTCGGTTCTAGAATTTCATATTGATCATATTGTTTTTTTTTTCATCTTGACTACTTCAAGTTCTTTTATGGTGGAAATAATCTCTCATGATCTTATCATTCCTAATAGGAAGATAGGAGGTGGAATATTGATAGAGAAATAATTTGTGAAAATAATTATCAATTCTAAATTAACCCTACACAATAGACATAATAACCGATTTATAGAGATAGAGTTTTGGTTAAAATATTATTTAATTTCATAATCACCATTAATTAATATAATAATCCTCATCAAACCCCATTCCATAACAATATATTCTGATTTTATGTCATGCACAAATAGGGGCAAAAATAAATATTAATCACCAACATGTAAATTAATATTTAACACCAATCAAAATATTGGTCCAATCATCCTCTTTGGAATATATCAAAATATAGGAATGAATATTTATTCATAAAAAATATTGTAATCACTGTCTAGAGAATAAATATTTATTAAATATAAAAAAATTAAATAAATATTATATCTATTGTGTAATCCCAACTAGGTTAAACACCCAAAGAGAGGGGGTGAATTATTGTATGACATATTAAAACAACCATATCTTTAGTTATTGTTTCTTAATTAAACAAAACACTATTATACCCCTTCCCAAAGAAAAGTATTAACAGAAATAAAATCAATCTTGAGACACAAAAATTTACCTATTTATACTCCATTGGTCTATATCCTTGGGGTATAAGAAGGAAATGATCCTATATATCAATTCCACTAAATCACACTACTATTAAAATGTTCATTGAGGACTCACTATCCCTCCTAATTTTATACCAATGACATTTGGAAATCTCTCTGCTCCCCCAAATAATTTGTGCTCACTACTTTTTTAGATGATTATTATTTTAGATCACTTGAATAAATATGTTTTTAACCTCATTTGGTGCATCATTAAATTTCAAATTCAACCACTTTATGAATTCAACTTTACTACAGAATTATTGAACAATTCCTTCTGGTTGGAATGAGATTTAATTATGGAAAATCAATCTTTATAACCTTAAAAAAATTAACAATTCTCTGTAGGATCAAAATTTGAATGTAGATGCTCAATTAGAAGAGGGTGGGGGGGGGTTAATTGTAAGTTTAAAAACATTTGTTTTTAACCTTAAGGAAAACTATGTCTAATAAGGATAAAAAAGGTAAATTCACAAGAACTCTTTTAGTTCTACAATCTTGGTAGGTTTTGGATATATGATTATGAAAATGAAACTTAAGGAATGCTTACATGGAAAATATTATACCTTAAATCATATATAATCTTAATTATCAAAGTATAAAAAATCACAAGAAAGTATAAGAAGTTTATAATTTCCTCCTTTATCAAAATATTGTGAAAATAAACTTGAAATAAAACAAGTAACAAGTTTTAAATCTTTTTAACCCAAAGAGAAGGGTATCCAACAACATTGGATAAATTTCCCTTGATTTATATTTTCAAGAAAGTCTTTCTTACCCACACCAGGGTAAGCCCTCAATAAGAATATCTTAATCATTCTTTCTATCCCAGAAAGCCATCAAAATTTTGGTAAGGTATCTTTAAACTATAAATGTTTTATCCTAACACCTTATGTTTTTTTGAACTGATGATATTTTTAATCATCATAGATTGATGTCTTTGAGACCCTAAATTTTAAAATTGTTTGTAACTGATGACCTCAATCACTCTCTATAAATATTTATGTTTTCCCTCCAATTATGTGTCTCTAATTTCCAACAATGATCTCATAATTGAGATCATAATTTGGTGGTGACTTTTTCATTTCCCTTTTCCTCTTATTAAGACTAAATTTTATTAACCCAATTTTTGATGTGGGTTTTCCCACAAAGGTATTTTCTATTTTGAACATTTAATTTTTCAAGAACAATTTAAAATTGTGAGGAAGCAATTTATTGAATGGGGGAAGAATGTAACACCAAAATATTTCATAGAACATGATTTCTTTAAAGTAATTCAATAACTTGCTCTACACACAACACCGAGTTCAAGCGTACCACAACTTACCAAACTAGCCGTTCAAAAGATGTTAGGAATAGTATTAACTAAATTTTTTACTTTATATAATTATTATAATTTTAGAATCCATATAATGAGTTTCTTAAACAAAATTAAAAAAACATATTCATTTTTTCAGATAAAAGACATATTTTAAAAAAAGGCAATTTTACCGCCTTTTAATGACAAACCCTTTTTAAATCCAATATTTGAAACTTTTATATATTAAATTTTACAAAATAAACTTCTTATTTAGAATGAGGACATAATAATTTAGTTTCATTAAAATTTTTTTGTTTTTCTGATAACTTTCACATTTGGGTCAATAGTGAAAAATACTATATTTTAACTGAAATCAACTTTTTTTAATAAAAATAATTTGTAGTGTTAAGTTATACATTTTAATGGTTTGGAAGTATAAATAGATTATATTTTTACCATTTAATCCAATGTTTTTCATTTGAAATAATTTCACATTGAAATTGAACATAAACAAGTATCAATCTTTTGTTAGTTATTATTTCATAAAAACACGCTTTTTGGTTTTGTCAACAGGAATTAATTTTAAATTAATAAAGGTAAATACTAAGTTTAAAATTTATTGAAATATATTTAATTTTTCAATTCATAATATCAAAATTATCTTAGGGTGAAATTTTGGTATTTTTCTGAAACCTTTCAATTTTTGATGAATAGTGAAAAATACTATGTTATTTGTTAAAACCATATTTTTATTTAAATAGTTATTTATTTTATTTAAATTTATTTTAGGTAAAAATATATACATAATACCTATATAATATCAATATAATTCATTGGAGTCATTTTATAATAATTTTAAATATATAAAATTTTTATTGAACTTTTTACCATCTTTTACCCACCTCCTAGGAGCATTTCCAAATTTGCATGAAACATAATTTTACCACTTCTGGGAGTTGAATTTCAAAAATAATAGATACACGATTAAACCGAGTAAGTAAAATGTGGTTCAATAAGATGAAAATATTTTTTGGTGAATAGTAACATTTGACTTTTATTTACCGTAGTTAAAGGTAAATAGGGTAATTCATGGTAAAAAAAATATTATAATAATAAAAATTTACCCTAACACATGTCCTAACCTTATTGGATGAGTCATGGGCGACCATAGTAATCCTTGGGTCGATTTTGGGATCCCATGGATCCACTTATGAATGATAATGATAGTTTATTTTAATTAACATAAAGTAAAGGTAAAAATGACATAACAAAATAGCTTTTAGTAAATAATTTTTTACATGGGGTTATATAAGTCATATTTTCAACTATAAATATTAATTGGAAAGATAATAGTATTTCCTACATTATTGTATTTCATTTATAGTTTTTATCATCAAATAAATAAAATTATATATGACACAATAATGATGTTGTATTTGCCTCATTAATAAATGATTTAATTAAATCAGATTATTAATATTAAAAATATATCCAAAACCTGTTCAATTATTATTGGATATTTTTATTTCTACCATGAGTTATATTATATTTAACTTTAATTAGTTTTTTATTTTTATAAATCAAGTATCACTATATAATAAAATAATATTTTCACGGTTTCCTAAAGAGCCCCTCCCACCCTTATAAAAGGACACCACTTCTAACCCATTCCACACACCTCTCAAGCCCTTTGGCTCATCCCAAACCTACCAAAATAAGCTCTAAAGGTCACCATAATACTCCTAGAAGCCTTAAAGTAGGCATAAGGCACTTCAAAAAGTATTTTTGGTTCATACCAAAGGAATTTACCCAAATTAAAGGTAATAGTTTCCCTTAAATCCCTTTCTTTTATTTTGTTTTATTTTACTTATCAAACCCACCTAAACTCTTTTTATTAATTTTTTTTAAGAAAACCCCAGTATCCTAAATATAATAGGATTTTTTTATGATAATTATTCAAACTAAACATACACACACCTCAATCTAATGGGTGAAGAACATACTCTTTTTGTGGTTGGAAAACTAACGCCTCATGAAACGATCATTGTTCGATTACCTCCAACCACCTCTCATGGTGGATATTAATATAGAACTATATTTATATTATATATATATATATTATGTTTATGTTTTATTTTTTATTCTATATTTTCAATTTATATTATACCTTTATGGTTTCCAATATGGGTAAAACGCGATAATTTCATTTGAGGAAGTGCGGACTACCGCCCCCTCAGAGTGATATGAATCATTAATGACTTTTGTGGGACATATAAAGTATAGAGTTAATGATATTATATATTATATAATACTATAATTATAATATACGTATGTATAATTATGTTTTAATTCCATTAAAATACAAAATAGGAATGAAAGTAGTGTTCATGCATACGTACCGCTTACTGTCTCCATGAATGGTGCATTTCATTTCTTATCTCCAAATGTTATGTACTATCATAAATAAAAATATATAATTGAAATATATGATATATATTAAATATAAATGAGTAATATCATTCTATAGATAGTGTAATTTTGAACACATAGACAATTTATAACTATAACAAGTTCATTTTTTACTCCAGTTCTGAACATCGACAAAATGACCGATATGAACTCAAATAATTAACTAATTGTTATAGAAAGATAATAAGTGATATAAAAGAAATAATAAACTTGAAAATGTTGTTATTCATGTATAAATTAACTTATGTTTAATATTCACAGAGAACAAGGAACATACGAGCGAGTCAAGTTGGACACGTGGTAAGGGGTTTCTTATATCACTTTTAATTTCATCAGATTTCCATTGTTCACCACTTATTTATTGAAAGTGGTGTCTTGTGTAATGCCATTTGATATATATTATCATGATTATCTTTATATTTATGATATTTTGTGATTTATTTGGTTGTTATTGACTATTTTTCATACGAATCGACTGATTACAAGGAGGTAAGGGTTATTTCCTCAATCTCATTGTTATTCGAGATTGTTCATGTGTAAGTATTTTTGGGGACATACTTATCATAGATACCCATATTTTATAAAAATTATTTCAAAAGTAATCTTTTAAGGTTTTATGGGAGGGTCTATTTAACTAGATCATCATTTTAAATGTTTTAAAGATTTATCTTTCTTAACCCATTTAATTAATGTCCATGTTTTCCAAATGATTTTAAGGATTTATTTATATGGATGTGAATGTTTTGAATTGATAATAATTTTAAAAAGATTCAATGTGGTATGGGACACTTTGATTCATAAATCCCTTTTAAATTACTACCTTTATAAATTGTGATAATTTTAAACGATTTCATGAAAAAGGGGTATTTCACTCAAATAATTTTAATGATTATTTTCATCGATGTACACATCCTTTTATAGATATTAAACTTGTTTGAAGTTTATTTTTTATGATAAAAATATTCCATATTTTATTTATTTATTTTTTGATATGTTTGACTATGGATTTGTTTTTTTATACCATTCATGGGTTATGGATAAAGTATTGACATTTCATATGCTAGTTTTAATATAAATTTTTATGTTATATTTCAACATTTTCTTATGATGAATGTATTGGACTAGTTTGTTCCATATTATGGACATGTAAAAGTAAGCCCTCTAGGTTGGGGTCTGGTTACATCAGACCCTCCATGTTGGATTCTGGTTATAGAGCCTCTCGAGGTTAGAGTCTGGTTACAGAGGCTCTCCAGGATGGAGTTTGGTTACAAAGGCTCTCCGGGATTAGTTCCGGTTACTATTAGCCCACAGATCCTGGCACAAGGACTTGACAAAGAAATTAAAGTCCAGTTTTATACATTCCCTCATTATGAAATTAGTTATTACATGTGATTATTTAACTAGTATAATATTAATTTTAATGTTTATTTGGTAATTTGTGATTTATTTTTTCCATATTATGTTCAAGTTTATGCTTAAAAAGGTTGTTGTTTTATAACACATCTTTCCTTAAAAGTTTATAGCTTCAACTTAATTATTTACCCTTACTAAGCATTTGATCTCACCCCTTTCTTATGTTTTTTTCCTGGATCCCAAGAAGTGTTTTATGTTTGTGATTTAGGGTTAAGCTAAGGAAACAATGGAGTTCTCAAAGGATTGTTTTTTTTATTGTATGTTAGAAAGTGCAATGTAACATTCGTGTATGTAATCTATTTTCCAAGACTGCTAAACTAATCAGTATTTTGGGACATGATTCCTTGTAATCATTCCAATGTATTAAAATAATGCACCGACTCTGGGAATCTAGGGTCTGGGCCTTACACATGAATTCCACCAAATACCCACTGAGTAAAAGTACAACTGTAGGTGAAACATGCTAGAATAAAAACCAAAAAATGGAATAATGAAAACCCGAAAGTATAAAAAAAACTCCGAAATCCATATGATGAAAACCCCACCTGATGGGGAAGTGTATAGTAGCTACTGGAAGTCCTATAAGTATGCCCTGCTTTCCTTGTATCACTGGGCACCACTAGCCCCTGGGCCACTAAGGCCTCTATCAAGCCGGTGGTCGTCTGCACCAGACACAACACATGAAGGCGAAGCCCATGCAGGGGTGAGTAACAATATACTTAGTAGGGACCCCAAAACACAATGTAAAGAACCAAAATCAATCCACATAGAAAAACACAAAACATGACCAGAAAGTAAGACTGTTCACTCCAGGTATAATCTAAATTACGAAATTAAAACCAATCTGTCATATCATCGAACACTGTGGGATGTTGGAGAACTCTTCATCAATGAGGATAATGGGCCTACCATGTCACATAGAAAACAATTTCCACTAACCTAGTTTTGATTTAGTACTCATCCTATATGAGTACCATGGGTATGCTGGGCACACAGAAGTCACTCTCCAAATTGGGCATAAAGGGTCACACAAAACCCACATCCGTCCTTGGCCATACTGAGGTACTCCTCCTATCAAGTATCATGGTTTTGTCATGTCAAACCTAGATACTCACCACCATGTGCCTACCAGGTCACATAGATCCACTTTCTACTAGGCCATTGTAGGTGATTCCTATAGGGTCACATGTCAACAGTCTTTATCTCTCATCCAACCATAAGGTTTCCACATGTAAATAGCTTGATTCTGGGAGAAATGCATCTCAATCTATTCATAAAATTTAAACATCCATGAAATCTTCCATAGAGTATTCCAAAATATCCTCCTCATCGCGAGGGTTCCAATTCCACAAACGAATCATCAATACGACACCCGGTTTGAAAGATATTGGCATTTTATTGAAAAAGGGTTGGTTGGGTCCTGTTCCGGTCTGACCTGACTAAAGTCGGCTTCCGGTCCAATGATAGGACCTAGGACAGCTGACCCGACCTGGGTCCACTGACTGGACCTGGATCCAAACCCACCCACTGGGATGTGTTCGATTGGCTGGGGCAGCCCGCACCCTTCCTGGTCTGCCATAGGCCGACCAGCTCTCACGTGGCTGGGATGCAGATGGAAGCTGCGTCTACTCCCTTTCCCCCTTGTTCCATCCTTGGGGACATCCCCTTCATCGTGGTAGGTTGACCATGACCTTTTCCTCAAGAAACATGGTTCAGTGTCATGTCTGCGGTGAAACAACGCGGTCAGGTGGCCGCATCTACGTGTCACTAGCCATAGGCATGGAGGCCAACAAATCATGCCACATTGCTGTGGGCCATGCCGGGTGAGGGACTTCTCTCGGTGCACCATCATGGCGTGCCGCCACCCGCCCACTACCGCCACCTTGGGCCACCACTGGTGGGTTCTACCGCATACCACCGAGTCTGGTCCGCTGGTCAGTTATTCATGTCTCGTACACCTACCACCTTTGGGTGACATCATCTTCCCTAGGATGGACTGGAATCCTTCTTTCCTCCACTTTGAAGACACTATCATGAAGAATGCACAAAATACACAAGCTGGAGGGGCTTGAGTATTGTTCATGTCATCCCACCTGCTCCATGTCTGTGGTTTATAAACAAGGGATATAGAATTTATGTTTTACCTCAATTAATCAAATAGTCCTAGCATCAAACCCAAATAAAAACACCCTTCCACCAGAACAAGCGATCTGGGGATCAACCACATTGTGGGTTGATCCTTATTCATTTTTTAGAATAAAGGATGCAGAAAATTAAAACAAAAATAAACCCCTACATCATTTTAGTTCATTATTGAAGTGATCATACCATGGGTAATCACATTCTATTTGAAGCCATCAAAGTTCTTCACCCTCTAGTCCTGTTCTTTGAGATGTGTTGACTTTGTTAGCGATTTTGCAGTGTTCATCATTCGTTTTTGGAGTGGGTTTTTACTGTGGGTTAATCTAAGGAATTATCCAATTGATTACCCAATGTGTTATGTCATTAATATAGAAACACATCATAATGTTTTTGTTACGCAACGTCACCACATACTTATGCTATTTCATTATTGAAATAGTGTGTCCGTTTCACTTCCGTTAAGGAGTCTTATTAAAGGGGATCGTCTTTGACTCATCACCGCACTGCAGTGCTGGAGTGCAACCGCTCAGCGGTGAGAAAATAAAATAATATAAATTTTTATGTTACTTTTTATATTCTAAGAAAATCCAAAAACTATCTTTTCTAGTTGAGCATCGTTGATCAATGTTATGTCCATTCTAGGAGAATCCCTCTATTCTGAGTTTAATGGTGCCCTCTAATTTTTAATTTGAGAACTGGTTTCAAGTTAGAAAAACCTGCATGCACGTTTACAAAAATGAACTTAAAATAATTTCAAAATTCTATTCCAGACTCATTGGGCCTCGAAAACATGAGTCTTTAAAGCATATGGTCTTGAAATAATTCCATATATTTTTTTTATCAAAATTTCAGAAATATTTTGGGACGTTACATTACTCCCCCCTTTTTGTGATTCACTTATCTGTCATTCAAAACAAGGCTAAACAAACAAATGTGGGTACTGAACATGAATCTGATTCTCTTTCTCCCTTGTGCTCTCTTGGAGATTTCTGTGCAATCCCCAAAAACAAACAAGTGGAATCAACCATCTACAAAGGACTCGTTCTTGTAGATATTCTATCTCTTGTAGGAACTCCACAAACATCACCTCGTTATCAATGACTAGATTGCCTTAGTTGATGATGTGTGATGGATCATTCATGTAACTGCTCAACAATGACATGTGAAAAACATCGTGCACCTAGTGCATCTGTGTGTGAAGGGATAGGTGGTATTCCACCTCTCCATCTCTACTACGAATCTGAAAATGTAGGATGAACCTCATAGATAACTTTCCGCCCTGGCCAAATCTCCTAAATCCCCATCAGGGTGACACCTTAAGGAAAACATGGTCTCCCTCTTCAAACTCCAAGTATCTTTGTCTATTGTCATCATAAGATTTCTTCCTCCTTTGTGAAGTCCTCATCTGTTCCTAGATGATCATCACCTTCTTAGTGGTAGCCCGTACCAACTCTAGACCCATGAGTGTTGACTCACCTGGGTTTACCCAACATAGAGGTGATCTTCATGGACTCTCATAAAAGGCCTAAAATAGTACAATACCAATTATGGAGTGATATCTATTGTTTTATGAATACTACACTGGTGGAAGGTGGTCCTCCCAACTATGGTAAGAATCCAGAATGCAAGCACAAAGCTTGTCCTCTATGGTCTATATGATTTTCTCCATCTGACCATCTTTCTGAGGGTGAAAGGTGATTCTCAAGTGTAGCAGAGACCCGAACGCCTCCTGAAATTCCATCCACAATTGGGAATTAATGTGTGTTTCACGGTCTAAGACGATCAATGAAGGAACACCGTGAATCTGCACTATCTCCTAGACATAGAGGAATCCCATGCCTTCTACTGATCCCTACTCCCAGATGGGTAGGAAGTGAGACAAGTTTTTGAGTCAGTCAACGATCACCTAGATTGAATCATGTCCCTTGGATGGGAATTATAACCCCGTCACAAATTCCATTTATATACCATCCCATTTCCTCTATAGTACATCAAGTGGCTCATCCAATTCTGGCGGAACCTGATGCTTAGCCTTCACTTGTTGACAAGTGTGGCCTCATGAAATGAACTCTGCCACTTCTTTCTTCTTCCATGGGCACCAATACTGATATCAGATGTCCTCGTACGTCTTCTCCACACCTTGATGTACCCCCAATGGGTTTATATGGAACTTCTTTAACACCTCCTCCCGTAACATCACTAGAACTAGGGTGCCTACTATGAAAAGGATGATGTGCTCCCCACCTATTGAAAATTCATTAGGAGCCTATCTTGAGGATAACTGATCATGTCAGGCTTCGCAGTCAACATTGAAAAACTGTTCCTCCTAAACCCATTGTAAGATTGGGTGGATGACAGTCATTGATAGAAGGTAAGCTACCCCATCATCATCCATGAGGGATATCTGCATCGCGGCTAACTGCTCTGTCGCTTCACTCAGTAGCTGTAGACCAGACCTCCTAATGAGGGAATCTGCAACCATGTTCCCCTTCCTAGGAGTATAGACTATCTCAAAGTCAGTACTGAAGGAACTCCATCCATTTCAAATGTCTCCAGTTCATTTCCTTCTATGATAAGATATATTAGAGACTCTTTTAAACAGAGTTTATGGTAAAACATTCTCATGTCAAGTAGTGCCACCACATGTCAAGGGAAAATATCAATGCTACTAACTCCAGGTCATGGTTCATGTAGTTATTCTCATGATTCCACAACTTCCATGAGCCATAGGTGATCACTACTCACTCTTGAAAGAGGAAAAGACCCATTCTAGTCCCTGATGCATCATACAAAACTATATACACAACACCCTCTTCTGGTAGTCTCAAGATGGGGGCACTCGGTGGTCCCAACCTTAGCTCCTAAAAACTCTGATGGCACTTCTCCATCCACACGGAGGGTTTTCCCTTCTGTGTTAAGGCAGATAAAGGTGCTTCTACTCTGGAGAAGTCATGCATGAACTTCTAGTAATATCTAGCCAACCCCAAGAAACTTCACACCTCATTCACGCTCCTAGGTGGATCCCGAGAAAGAACTGCCTCTATCTTCTCTATATCCACTGCAAATCCAGCCTCCATGATGACATGTACCTGAAAGTGGATTTCTCAAATCCCGAACTAGAACTTCAATAGCTTCCCATAAATCAGGTGCTCACAGAGTATATCCTGGTCTATCTACAGGCATGTAGTGTTCTCTTCTTCTGACATCGATTACACCAAGAAGTCATCAAATAAGACTATGAAGAACCGATCAAGGTAAGGATGGAAGAACCCTTTCACGAATCCCATTATCACTACTAGGGTATTGGTCATTCCAAAAGGCATCACCAAAAGCTCATAGTGGACATAAAATAATCTAAAGGTTGTCTTCTGTACATCCTCATACTATACCCGAAGCTAATGATAGACTAATCTGAGGTCTATATTCTTGAACCCCATCACTCCCTTCAGCTAATCGAAGAGGTCATAAATCCTTGGTAGAAGATACTTGTTCTTCACGGTCACTTGGTTCCAATTCTGGAAGTCCAAGAATTACCTAAATCTCCCATCGTCCTTCTTGGAAAACAACACTTGGGAAGCCAATGGTGAAACGTTGGGCCTCACAAATCCCCTTCCCTACAAGTCCACCAATTATTTCCTAAATTCACGAAGCTCCGTGAGAGACATCTTATATGTGGAGGTGGATATTGGTGTCATACTAAGGTATATATAGATGCAGAGGTCTACCTCTCTATGAGGAGGTTGTCCCAAAACATCATCAGGAATGACATCCTCATACTCATCCACCACTATAGGAAATCTTGGAATCGTCTAATCCACTACATCGAGGGTGATGCTTTCTAATTGGTGAGTAATTAGCTACACCATTCTCCAAGAAAGTCTTTCTTGTGCAGAAAAATCTTCCTTCTCACCGGTGAAGGAAAACCCGGTCCCATCATCACAGACACACCAAACTTTGTGCCATATACAATCGATCTGATCATGGAATGTAGATAACTTGTTCATACCCAAGATAACATCGAAAGGAATCAAGCCACTTCTATGAGATCCCAGACAAAGCTCTCGCCTCATTGAGTAATCTTACACATATGGAACCAGTTTTAAATCATCGATTCTCCTCTCGTAGGCCTCTCTAATAGTAAGGATCGCGCCAACGACTCGACCAGAATATATGAGCATCAAATGAGGTCTGTGGAAAGGAAATAGTTACTAGAACATATGTATATAAGAACTACAACTAGGGTGTAGAAGACGCACATCATAACTCTAATAATCTCTCGAACACCGTGGTCGTAGGACTCCATCACCTAAAGCTAGCTTGGCCCTTATCTTCTGACTTCCTATGCCCGTGGGGGACCACTTAGGGGTGGATGTGGTAGCTCATTGATCTTTCGTCCACCTCCTACCACTTGACCTACTCCCCTACCACATCTTCTGCCATACGGACCTCTTCGCTCGAACCTCTGACTCTACCATGGAGGTCCCTCGACCGTCTATTGATCATCTATGTGGTGGGTCGGGCAGTCTCAAGCCATGTGTCTTTGCCTGCCGCATGATAAGCACATATTAGTTCCCTACTGACTCCCTCTGCTTTGGGAGCCCCGCACTATTGACCCCGAGTCTTAGGATTATCCACTGAAAGATCTAACCCTCTTGGGTCCCCACATCTGATGCACCCTTCTCACTACTAAAGACTTTGTGCCGGATATCTACTGGTGGCTTTGGTTGTCGGTACCTTCTCAGCTAGGAATCTCACCACAAGAAGTACTCACTCAAACTCCCTAGCATGAGTGGGGATGATGAGAGACACCATGGATTCCCTGATCACCCATCTGATTCCTTACTCAAAGGTCTTGGCCCTGAAGAAGGGGTTTTTCACCATGTATGTGGAGTAGTGAGATTGGTATATACACCTCATAGAGTACTCAGAAATAAACATTCTTCCTTACTATAGGTAAAGAAGATTTTATATGTGTAATAAGTGCAAGGCCATGGGGAATAACTCCTCCTAAAAAAGCCATTCAAAGTCATTGTAAGAGAGGGTCGCCTCATTATGAGTCTGAATCATCAGGATTCAACATCTCCTTGCTAAGACCTGAAGAAGGATCACATCAGAGACCTATATATTTTCAAGTGGTGTCATCACTAAGAGGAAGACCCCTGTTATGGCCTCCAGATAGTCCTTAGTGGTATGATGATCTCTGTCTCCCCACAACCTGGGAGGTATCTGTCTTTGGAACTCATGCAAGGCGCTAAGCCTGTGTGCGTCCTCTATCAGTAACATCGGTAGTAACTTCCAATCAATGTTTGGTGGTAACACTGGTGCACCACTCAACAAAGACATCTCTTGCATGGGTCCCTAACCTGAAACCTCAATGCTAGGTGTGATGTCCTCACAGTCACGAAGCATAATCCTAGATGGTTTTTTTCATGGAGGTATCCTGATACATATCATGATGTACAATAGTAAATAGATTATACCTAGTGAGTTGACTTTAATTTAATAAGAACATGAGGAAACACTCAATTCTTATATGATGCACGAAACAAATGTTTTTATGTATAGAGATGAATAGTATAATTAATGGTTCTATTTTATGGATATGCCAGCCGCCACACTCACAATGGACTCCCCAAATATGAATTTCAAACTCAAAACATTTAAAACTATTTCAAAAAAACAGAACCATGTATTTGAGGTAGAACCAAACACTTTTGATACCACTTTTTCACTACCCATCACCTGGGGGTCATGCTTTGACATCGACCAAGATTTCCTCTTGAAGGCCAATGGTTGGCGACTAGCACTGAAGGCGTCAACTTTCAATTGGGAGGCATATTCCTAAGTACCTGTATGCACGCACACACAACCATTTTCTAATGCTAGAAATGTAAAAATGCATCCCACTAATCAATGACTAATTAAAAATTAAACTATAGTTCAAATGGGTCAGAATGAAATCCCAACAATACATGAACTAAAAATAGGAAAGTACAACCAAAAATATCAAATCCATCTGATGAAAACCCCTCCTAATGGGTATGCGTAGAGTATCTTCTAGAAGATGTAGAAGTATGCCAAGCTTGCCTGGTCTTACTGGGCACCATCAGGTCCTAGGATACTAAGTCCTCTACCCTGGTGGGGATCTTTTGCACCAAACACAACACATGCAAGCGAAGACCGTGTAGGGGTGAGTTACAATATACTTAGTAGGTAACCAAAAACAAAAATAAATACCACAAATAAATCCATATAGAAAACCACAAAACATGATCATGAGGTAAGAAAACTCATGCTAGGAATAATATAAAGTATAAAAGTAAGTGTAATTAGTCATATCATCGAACACCTTGTGATGTTGGAGAACTCTTCCTCAATGTGTACAATGGGCATGCCGGGACACACAGAAACTAATTCCCACTAAAAATGGACTACTATGGTACTCATCCTTGATGAGTACCATGGGTATGCTGGGTCACATAGATGATTTTCTCCACTGTGCACATCTCAGGTCACCCCGAAGACTCTCCTTACCTTGGTCATACCAATGTACTCCTCCTATCGAGTACTCATGGTCCACTAGGTCACATAGAGCCACTATAAACTATGTGTATGCTGGATGACATAGAGTCGCTTCCCACTGGGCCATCATAGCTTATCCACAAAGGGTTTCTTGTCAGTAGTCATTAAGTCTCAGCCATCAATAATGTTTCCTCATTTAGGGAAATTTATTCTAGGAGAAACACTCCTTATGTCATTTGTTGAATTTACACTTCCATTAAATCCCCCATAGAGTATTCCAAAAGATTCTATTGGCCGTAAGGGTTACAAGCCAAAAAAGACTAATCAATCAAACACCAATTTGGAAGGATAATGGTTTTTTTCAAAAAGGGGTAGGTTAGGTCTGGGTCCAGCCCAATCCGGGTAGACCGACCAAACCTGACCTGGCCCGGGGTTCTACTGACCCAATCCAGGTCTATTGACCCGACCCGGATTCAAAACAACCTAGATCCGGATCGACCTAAAACTGACCCGACCTAGGTTTGGCCCGTCAATCCATGGGTCCAGCCCTTCGGGAATCAATTGTGGTCTGCCGTGGCGTGGTTCTATCCCTTAGGGCCTCAGGTTTTGCTCATCGGGTCGTAGGAATGGCCCGTTGGGCCTCTGGTTTGGCCCATTACGTCGTGGGTCTGGCTTGTCAGGATGTGCCCAGTCTGGCATCGACAAACATGTTGTCACCTGGAAAAGATTTCATTGGAAGCCACATTCGCTCACACTACCTTGCGGGTCATCCACGAGGCCATCCCATCCGCTACAGTAAGTTGACCACAACCTTATATGCATGCAACACAGCGTGGTGCACTGACACAGCTGGGTGGCCGCGTCCATCCACCGCCAGCCACTGGCATGGAGGCCGGTGGATTCTGCCGCCCAACCGCGGTATGATCCTACCATGGAACTTCTCATGGTGCACGGTCGTGTTACACCTCCACCAACCCCCCATCCATCACCACAAGAAAACTAGGTCCAATCTGGTGGTCCATTGATTGTACCGCTTTCTTATATGACCTACAGGGGACACCATCTTCCATACGATGCCCTCAAATCATCATTACCGCAACTTTGAAGATATGGTAATGAAGAACACCCAAAACACTTAAGGTGGAGGGGCCCGAGCATTGTTCGGGTCATCCTGCAGCCTCCGCGTCAGTGGTTTATAAACATGGGATATAGAAATTATTTTCTGTTATGATTAATCAAATAATATTTATGCCAAACCAAAAAAAAAACAATCTCCCATAAGAACGAGTGATCTTCCGATCAACCTGTTCCTGGGTTGATACATGTTCATCATTTCAGAATAAAGGATGCATAACATGAAAAAAGTATTCCCCTACCTCTTTGGATTTTTTTGTTGAAGTGATCCACCCTTGAGGATTCATGTTCCGTTTGAAGCTGTTGGATTTTGTCACCCTCTGGTCTAATTCATTGAGGTGCATTTCCGTCACTAGAAATTCTCCAATGTTCATAATTTGTATTTGGATATGATTTTATTCATCGGTTTTTTAGATTAATTCCTCATTTGACTCCCCAATGTGTTATCTCATTGTTAGAGAAACTTCTCGCAGCATTTCTATTATATTGCGTCGCCAAGACGTTATGCAGTTTAATTATTAAAATATCATGTCTGGTTTGGTTCCATTAAGGATTCCCATTAAAGGGGCTCATCGTCGTCTTGTACTACCACCACAGTGCTGGCGTGCCACTTCTCAATGGTGAGAAATTAATACAAAATACATTTTATTGTTTTTTTATTATTTTTTTGTAAAGTCAGAAAAATATATTTTCTGGTCGACCCTCGCCGGTCAAAGATAAGTCTATTCTAGGAGAATCCCACCATTCTGAGTTCAATGATGCCTTAATATTTTTTACCCAATAACCACTTTAAAATTAGAAAAACCCACATTCATGATTACAAAAATGAACATAAAAAAATATATAATTTTTTATTGGGCTCATTGGACCTCAAAATCAGGTGTCGTAAAAGAGTTTGGTCTCGAAATAATTCCATATAATCTAAATAAATTTTACAAATAAATTCAAGGACATTACCAGAAAAATAGAGAATTTTTTGAAATCAAATATGAAAATATAATTAAGTGATATTAGTTTATAAGTTAGTTTCAATATGTTTCTTAATTTCAAATTCATCTAGTTTTTTTTTTCCTCTTACAATAGTTTTATTTTTCTTCTTGTGGTTAGTTAATTTTTCTTCTTATAGTCAGTTCATTTTCTTTTATACGGTCAGTTCATTTTTTTTCTTGTAGTTAGTTAATTTTTCTTTTTTCAGTCAGTTCATTTTTATTTTGACTATTTTTTCATATTCCATCTTATGATAAATTCATTTTTCTTCTTATGGTGATTTAATTTTCCCTCTTACTGTTAATTAATTTTTATTATTGTGGTTAGTTCACAATTTTTCTTGTAGTAGGTTAAGGAATTTTCTAGATTTTGAATCATTGTTAATTCTAAACTAAGTCAAATTTTCAAGAATTTATTAATAATATACTAAAAATAGACTCACTGATATGTGATATGAGCTTCAAATAGTTATTTTTACTAAAAAAATATAAATTATAAAATTTTTCCCTTATTAAAATTAAAAAATATATATTTAATTAATGTATCCTTAAATTGAAAAAAAAATTGGTGTAATAATGACCCCTAAGATAAATAGACATTAATATAAAATAAAATAACATTTCCAATAAAAATTCAACATGAAAAGCTATTACTTGGAAAGAATCTAACATAAATGTTACATTATGAACATAACTAGGATTATGTTAAATTGATTGATTTTCAACAAGTATGTGCAGTCTTAAAAAGATAAATTTGTATAATTGTATAAAATATATTCAAAATTTTTTATCTACACTATGATCTATGAAAACATTTCAATATTTTCATAGAATGACATATAGTTATTTTAAGTTAATTTAATCATAGACAACTATTATAGCATAATCTAGTGATAAATTTAAATGTTAATCATGCATATTGATAAAATTATAAAAAGTGTATAAAAACAAAGTTAGAATCCCCATAAACATATTGAGTAAATAAATATTTTCATCATACCAAGTTAAAAATTCATTTTGTCCAACATAGAAAAATATAGTGTTTTATTAAAATTTTCTACATGTTGATTTTCTATAGAAACAGATTCTAAAATAATATTTTCTTTTTGAACATTTTCTCTAAGAAAATGATTCCTGAAATAAATATGTTTAGTCATAATATTTTGAAAAGGATTTTTAGTGATAGAAACTACATATGTGTTACCAAAATAAATCATGATCATCTCAAAATTTAATCAAAATTAGAATGTTTTTGATTAATCTGTAAATTCTATAAACAACAAGAATCAACATCAACATAATCACTCTCATTAGTTGATAAAGCCACTAATTTTTGTTTTTATAAAATCCATGAAACTATAAATTTTATAAGAAAGTGATACATAATTTTTATTATTTTTCTAACTATTTTTCTACCACCAAAATCAGAATATGAAAAACTAGTTTGTTCAAATGAAGTATGCATGAGATAAAATAATATAAGATTCAAAAATACTTTAACATAATAAATTACTATTTTAACTATCTTTAAATGAATTTATTTAGGATTATATTAGAATATAGAACATATACACATTTAAAACATGAAATATGTTATAAATATTATTAGATCAAAATATGTATATGCAGATGGAACAATAAAAGAGGGGGTGAGTTGTTGGTTTAAAAACATCGATGTTTATTACTTAAAAAAATTTATTTTAAAATAATTTAAACTAATTCAATTGATAGAACCTCTTAATGTATATAACAAAATTAATCATATTGGGAACTATTTTTGATGAAATAGATTATCATAATCTTGTTATTTACAATAAGTATTCCAGAGGTCGTTATTGAAATTAATCATATTCATAGAAGAAATGAGTTGATCAGAGTAAGTATGTAAAAGATCGTAAACACTATGGTTATGATGATCAGTGTAAAATAATTTAACAATATAATCATAAAGAATATTAAATAGTATTTAGTAATTAAAATATCATAACAAAGAAAAATAGTAATCATATTATTAATTTAGTGTCATGATCCGATTATTTATGTTAATCAAAGTTTAGAGTAAAAAGATGAATAACTAACACAAATATATTTTTTATTATAATGCTGAAAAAAGTAAAAAAGAAAAATTATAATGATAATATAATGATAATATATAAATATAAATATATATCATTTTCTTTCTTTCTTTTAATACAATAATAAAAACAGAAACATCATTAATACATATGTATGACATACCGTCACCATGAACTGTCTATTCTATTTCATACGCCAATATTCTATAGAATAATAAAATACGCATATAATGGATATAAAACATATTTATATCATGGTATGAATTCAGGTATCGTGATATAAGTATAAGGATCAATGATATAAAAAATTAAGACACGTGTGAAGAATAAGGGTAATATTACCAAAAGTTAATCATTAACATAGGATCGTTAACTAGTGGGTAACATAGGGTCATATTCAACCCATATATGGTATTATATATAAGAATAAACCTATATAAAATATTCATTATAAAAATATATTTATTATACAAGAATCGTTTATGAGTACGAAGATATTGAAGACACGTGGTAAGGGGATTTTTCTCACTTTTAATTTCCAAGAGATACAAGGTATATTTGCCACTCTTTCCTTTACAATAGTGTAGGTAACTCCAAAGATTGTATCAAATTATTCATATATTTAAATTTATGGTAATTTAAATATCAATTTAATGAAATTTACTTCATGGGGTTTATGTTTCAAAGGTTACCAAATCGATAAAACAGTTTTGTCTCAATTTTCCAAATTTGAGACTCATGTTTTGTTATGCACCTAAATAATTTTTTATGAGTAGTCCATATGTAAATTTTACATGTTTTATCTTTAATATAGTTATTTTCATGTTATTTAAAGATTTATGGAATTTAATTTTCTTACATTGGAGAGTATGATCCCATGTTACCACGTTATAAGAGTTTATTGAGACAATCTCATCACTTTTCAAGATTGTTTATACTTATGCTCCATTTTTTGAAATCATATAAGTAATATATAAATAAATTCATGAATTTTCTTCTCATATTTTTATTCATGAGATATTAATTTATTGGTAAAATATTAAACTCTATGGTACCTATGACAGTTAAGAAATTGTTTTTAAGATAGCCCGACTTTTCCCTCTCCTCAGTTGGAAATTAGTGTCCCTTTAAAAACATGTTTTCTAAAAAGGGTTTTCAAGAATATTATACTAATATCCTATGATCATTAAAATATTATTTTACCCTTTTTAGAATTTTACCAATGTTTTCCAAGGAAGTTTCCCATATCTTTCCCAGGTGGTAATTTTCTATCCTTTTACCATGAAAAAGGAATGTTCTTTTTACCTCTTGCAACATATAAGTATTTATCCATCATTTATCCTTTGTATATTTATTGTCATGGTTAATATTTAATTTTTAAGAATTTTTTTGAAATATATTTGGAATGAAAATGGTTTTGAAAATTTTTTCAATCATATTTTAGAAGATTTCAAGGAAAATGTTTTTCAAAACTTTTTCAATAATTCTTTCTATATATTCAAAGAATTTTCAATGAAATGGTTTTTAACGTTTTTTAAAACTTACATAATATGCGTTCAAAGAAAAATGATTTTAAAATGTTTCGAATCATACTTTATATTTTCAAGGAAAATGTTTTTAGATGATTTCAAGTCTTCATTATTTGTTTTAAATGTATTTTCAATGAAAATTATTTTAAATTGTTTTTATGTATTAAAAATATCCTTTCAAATAAGAAATGATAATTTATTAAAGAAATTTTATTGAAATATATTTCATAATTATTTTACATCTTAGATGACATCCATTTATGCTACTAATTCCACTTTAGGAAACGATCTAATGGTTTTATTCATGTTCTTTGTATATGTGTGTTAGGATTAATGCTAGGGTATTCATGAACCCTATTTCTCTTTCACATCATTTATTCTTTTCAAACCCACTTATTTTCACAGTTTATCTTTTTGAAGAAATGATTATGAAACCTATCTTTTCCACAGGTTATGATGTGATTACATGTTTATAATGCCAATTTCATTTTGTGGGTTATGATATGATTGCCAATGATCTTCTATCACATGTATGTATGATTTATGGGTGGGACCTATATCTCCATCTAGTGCATTGGGTAAAATATTTTATCTCATGAGATATACTAATATGGTCCTGGTAATGAACCTTTACTACTATGTTTTCCATGGGAGAGAACCATGAATACCAAGATGGTACAAGGAGTGAACTCATTCTTTAAAGATGGCCATGGGAGAGAACCATGACTTCTAAGATGGTATGGAGAGTGAACCCATACTACCAAGATGGTCTTGGAATTTATGTCTTGGCTACTATGTAAATAATATTATATTCTTATGTCTCTACCACAATTCCATGTTTTATTCCTATGTTATGATTTTGTGTCCAATTTTCTTTATTTATTTATGATTCATGTCATATGAACATCCATTATTTCTATCACTATTCATGTATATTAACATTGATATATAGGGTATGATCTTATATATTCTTTATCAAGTTCTCATACCTGTATAATCATAATTTTTATTATATATCTACGTTATTTACCATTACATAGAATTATAGATAACCCCTTTCATATGTTTCCCTTTCCCAAGTTACGAGGAATGTTTTTAGGTAGAAGTACTAAAGGTAGAGATATTTATGGGAGATGTTTAAGATACTTCACCAATATATATTATTTTTTCCCATGATTACTATGAAACTAAACTAATATGGTCTTTCATAATTTATAATTGTAATGTATTGAATATTCATCTAAAATGATGTAACATCTGTGTATATCATGACTGGGTAACTATATTTGGTATCAAGGAAATAATTTAGTCTACCTTTTTAAAATAGATTAAGAAAAATTTAGGGGGATCGCTATGTATATTTATAAGGATATTTCTATGGGTATCTCAAAGGATAAGTATAAGTATGAGTCAACAATTAGGAAAATGTCTTGAAATTTTTATTGAAGGGGAGAGCTAGTGCTTACCTAGAAATACTTCCTTATCTGGGTACTACAAGTGGGTTTGTCTCTATCACAGATGTTACTCGGGGAAAAAACACTGAAAGGATGTTCCGAGACTAACATAGGATAATCTACTACATGAAAATTGGCCTTTCTACACATCTGATTTGACACTCCCAAGGGATAGGCTTTAGAAATTCAAAAGTCTTCAAGAACCATTATGAATGATTTATATATAAGTTATATATGAATAACCTAGGATGAACCTAGGGTGAAATATATTAAATAAGGTTTCATGATTTATAAATACCATAAGTAAATACTTTTATAGTTATTTGGTTTTCAACTATAATAAGTAATTATCACATTATGCTCCTAGTTTTAGTCAATCGTGGGAACTAGAAGGAACTAGATTAATGTTGAAAATGATGCACTGTTTTCTGATGAGTAGTCAAGTGGGATAACCACTGGGGTGAAAGATGTTTTGATCATTTCGAATAAATTTTCTAGGAAATGATTAACAAAGAGTACCTTAACCGACTCTCGGACTCATAAAGGAAGACAAATAAGGATTTCACTAAGAGTTTGTCTAATGGAGACCATAGAGGCAAGAAGATTCAGTTTTATTTATGTAAATAATGTGGAAAGAAATAACTATGAAAATTTATTAGGGGAATAATAATATGTTTTGAATGTATAAAATAAGGAGATAAACAAAGTGACCATAAGGGATATATGAATAATTTGGATAAAGAACGGGATGATAATATTGACTCCATAAGACATCATTAAATATTAAGTGTTTTAAGTGTGGAGTAAATGGTCATTATGAAAATAAATGTCCCATGATAAATGTTTCTAAAGATAATCAGTTAGGTGGTGAAAGTAATGGTTACATTGTTGATGAGTTCGACACTACAAAAGAAATGTAAAAGAAAAGAGGTATTATTTAATAGGATGAGATAGAGTTGTTAATGAAAAAATGATGAAGTGGAATAATCATTTTTTATATGTATTTGGATTAAAATATAATATTTTTTGGATGATAAAATATACAAGGGTTGTTATACTTATGTTTTTCACACAATATTTACATGTGTACGTTGAATGTTCTCGATGGACTGGTGGAGCGATTTAATGACAAGGTGATATTTTGACTCAGGGATGACAAAACGTCATATGTTCATTATGTCAAGATAATTATATTATGAATATGTAAATTGTATTATAATTATTAATGTGGAACTAAGTAAGGACTTTTTAATATATAGGTTATGAAATCATTGATGAAGATTACAACATTTTTTGTTTCAAGAATATATCCAGTAAAAATTGGAAGAAGGAAGAATTCATGTTTTATAAAATGATTTATGGTAAATAAGGTTATTTCCATGTTTCAAGGGAATATATGATAAGGGTATACACTTTTTTGGAATGTGAACAAATGTTTTACTTTATGATATATGGGGGGTCAATTTTAATCTAAATTCATGAATTTATTTCTAAATATTTGTATTTAAATCTTTTGGAAGGGTTATAAGGTTAAACATTCATGTAAAATTTATATTAAACCTCTAGGGAGGTGTTTATGTATTATGTTTGTATTAAAATCCAGGGATAAAATTTTATATAGTGATTAAACTTATTTTAAGGACTTTCATAACATTTATTTTGGTAATTATATTAATGTGGTTTTATAAAAGGAAATTATTTATGTACGGTGATAACTAATCAAGTCTGTTAAGGTCGTATGTCTTGAACCCATGACCGAAGGATGATAAGGGTTTCATGCCAACTAATGGCCCACATGATGTCCTGGTTTAAGTATAATTTATTTTGATTAATAATAATTTATCAAAAAAATATTAATAATGAAATTTCCATTTATATTTAAATTTCAACATTATATATAGATTCCATGGATGGTGAGGAAGCTACAATAGAGGCCATGCTCTTTGAATTGAAGATAGAGGGCACACTTCTCACCTCCATTGATTATTTCTCAATAGCACTTCAAGAATAAAAATTGATCATGGTAAAATAATTAAAATGAGAATATATAAATATAAATTTCATTAAAATTGATTATTCATTATTTTAAATTACATTTAACAATATTTATGATGTCAATGTTGAATAAAACAAACTATTCAAAGACCTAGAAATTGATGAACTTAGAGAGGATCCCACCATGTAAGAAAAGATAGATCTAAACCTTGGGAATGTGAGACCAATGTTTAATCCATTACTCCCACCACATCAAATTACATATCATATAGAGGTAGAATATGCATGAATTATATTTATAAATTTAAACTCTTTATTTAGAATTTGATTTTTATATAATTTTTCAATCCATAATCCCCCTAGAACGCCTTCAAACAACCTCATGATTTAATAAATTTTGATGTCGCACACGTTGAGGAAATGATAATTTTCACAAGCTTATAGAGAGCATGAATTTCCCATATATGAGAATAACTCCATAATAAGAAAAATTATTGAGTGTGAGTGGAATGCAATAAAATTTGAGGGAGGTTGAGATTAGTCTAGGAATTTACTTTTTCAGGTAGAAAAAAATTAAATGTTATATGAGAAAAGCAGATGATTTTTTTTCATAAAAGTTACTTGATAATTTTCATTTTGAAAAAAGGATTAAATGTGTTTTAAATTTTTATTCTACTTTAGATAATGATCTTGAATTAGATTTTTTTATCAATGAGTGTAAATAATATAGTGAGGGGGTTTGATGTGAAAATAGTTTTTTTATAAAATTAATGAATTTTATATGTTAAATCTACATATTTTAATTAATTTTGGGGTTTAATCACATGTTTAGTTTTTCAGTTGAGTAATAAGAATTAATTAGTAAATGAATTAATTATTTTTTAGTCTATATAATCATTTCAAGATTATTATATAATAAAGCTCATACTATGGTTTTTAAAATGTGTTTAGGTGTAATAGAAGAATAAATATGAATTCCATAAATCATGTGTGATTAAATCACATTAATCAAACCAATGTGATAATAAAAGACAATTACCAAGGATCCTCTACTATTAATATAGGTAAAGGACATGTTGTATGTGATTAAATAAAAAATATCATCTCTCACATGTGATAAAACCAAGAAAAACATAAGTCGTGTGAGATTAAATCCACGGAAATAGACTTACATAAGGTTCAATCCCATGAAAAAATCAATACTACAAAACATACCTTTAACAACACTAGAATTTATCCGCACTAGAAACAAGGGATGATAATGGGAACCTTTTATTAATGGTTTTTTAGCATTGATAAAATATACCATATATCAGTTCTTTTTTTAGTGGTGATAAAGGGTAACCTTTACAACACTTTTCTTTAGCACTGATAAAGGGTGCCCTTTATCATTGCTTTATTTTTAATGCTAATAAAGGGCACCCTTTTTCACTAATCTATTTTTATCACCAATAAAGGGATCATTTTTTAGTAATTTTCAGCATTGATAAAGGTTCCAAATAAAATGAAATAATCTTAAAAATAAAAAATCAAAATGAGTAAATTTTAAAAAATAATAATTTTATTAATTAAATAATTGTTGATAAAAATTATAAATACTAATAAATAGTACATATTAAATATTTAGATTTATAAAATGAAATAATTAAATAAATAAAAATTAAGAATTATTAAAATAAGGAAAATATTAAGTATTATATTTAATAAATAATTGTTGACAAAAATGAATAAATTAGTTATATATATATATATATATTAAATATTAATATATATATATATATATATATAGAGTATATGTTAAATATAGATATATATGAATGTATATTATATTTCAAAAATTTGATTTATATAATAAAAAATATTTATGATTTAAGTTATATAAGTAATATATTATTGAAGAGTGGTTCGTTATTAAAAATTAACCTGAATTAAAAATATTGACTAATTGCATCCAGTAATGGACATAATTGAATGTCATTTGATTTAGAAAATTTGCATATATAAAATGGGTTTTATATTTATTTCTCATACATATACGTAATTAATGTATTTTTATATACAATGCACACTCACAAATATTTACTAAATTAATGAAATATTATATAGAAACACATACAATTGATATTTTTGTAATTTATTGAAATTTATTTATGCATTTTATAATTTCAATATAACATTGTACATTTAATATATTATCTCCTTAATAGTAAATTTTATGTATTTATTTTTAATTTTATTACAGTTAGGTATAAATTCATTTTTCATATTTAATATTTAATATTTTTTTATTTTTTTTGGAATTTAACGATTCTCTATTATTTATTTATTTATCTTTATTTTCTATGTTTTAATATTTTCATTATTTATTAATCTTTATTTCAATATATATCCATATTTTTTAAATAATATTTATTTAATTAGTAATACTTATCCATTTTTAGAATATTTTAAAAGTGTTCTCATTTTTAATTATTAATTTCACTCATTTTTTACATGCAAGCATTTAAGATTATAAATTCATTAATAATATTGAAATTATAATGGTAAATATATATGAATAGATGTATTTATAAATTTATATTTACTATATTTTATATATTTATAATTATAAATAAATAAATATTATTTTAAAAAAAGTATTTATATAATTATAGATTATAAAATATATATATAAAAATAATTACAAAATTATAATAATTTTTTTAAATAACCAATACATTTACAATATATATATATATATTACATATATATATAATTATATAATTATATAATGATATAAATATATAAATATATAAATATATTTTTTAATAATTATTTATATAATTACATATGTGAATAATTATAAAATTATAATAAATATATTTATATAATTTTAAAATTACAATAAATACATCGAAATAATGAATATATTTACTATATTTATATTTATATTCATATAGTAAATAAATCTTTATAATGATAAAAAGTATATTTAATTACAGAATTATAATAAATATATTTTTGTAATGAATATATATAAGATATTTATGTTTATAAAGATTTATTTAATATATATATATATATATTTATATAAATATATATATTGATATAAATATATATAAATAATTATAATTTTTCCCAAAAAAGTAGAAATATAATTATAAATAAATAATTATATATTTAAATAATTATAAAATTATAATAAATAAATATTAAAATATTAAAATATATTAAAATTATTTTATTTATAATTATAATCATAAATACTTGATCATCGCTTCTGTTGTGCTGATAAAAATGGAGATTTATGAGCACTAAGACATTATCACTGATAAATTTATATCTTTATCAACACTAAAATAGCACTTATAAAGATTTCTTTTATCTGTGCTTATTAATTTAGTGATGATAAAAGGGATATTTATATGTGAATTTTTATAATCACTAATAAAAGTGTCCCCAATCTATTTAATAACCCTAACATTGACTAAATCTGTCACAATTTCTCATGATATTCATGGACGCCAGCTCCCACCGTCACTCCTCCTCAATGAATCCAGCCTCGAATCAAGTCTCGAATGAATTAAAGGGTGAAATCTATGACGAGAATGAATCAAGGATTGATTCATCCATGGATCAACAGAATCTAGGATTTCACAAGAGATATCTCTATATCTCTTGGATGAATCAAAGCTTCAATCCAAGGTTTCTTAATTTTTATCCTTCTCTTCACTCATTTTACTTTTTTGGAGATATTTTGTGTTTTTTTGTTCATTATGTTTTTCTAATAATCATTCATTACTACTTTCATTCTTCAATGATTTTTACCTACATGCCTCTTCTCTATGATTAGTGTCATTGAAAAACCAAATATATTTCTAATCATTTCAACTATAATTGACTTTAATATATGTGTGTTCAGTGTCTATGGATATTTCTTCATATGAGACATTTTCCACCTAAAAAGAGCATTCCATTTTACCTTTAGAATTCATAAATTTTAGAAAATATCCAATACATATATGAATATTTTTTATAGAAAATTCAGTGAGACGTAAACCATGTTTTATTATTTTGAACCACGTACTTTTTAGTTTTTTCAGAACTAGAAGCTTTCATTTTTCAATTGATTGTATCATTTTGTTGGGATTTATGTGGTAAAACAAAAGTTATACACATTCTATCATTCACCTTGGATATATTGGAGGGCCCTTCATATTTTTTCGTCAACTAATTATTCAATAATTTATAGTTTCAAGCATGTAGTGCACATGAAAACAATTTTAACACAAAAATTATGTTAAAAAATAGATGATAGATTTACATTTTGATATAGATATAACTAGATGATTAAATTACATGATTATTTTCATTACCCAAGTTAGGGATCTAACACTATAATAATCCTCTATGGAATATTGTGTGGTATGATCATTATTTTTTACTTTTTTTAGAAATAACTAATTTTATTCATTCCATATTCAACAATTTAGAAGAAATCTCAAATCATTTCATATATAGTATTATTTTCTCATTATCTTATTTTTTTATTTTAAATTCACAAGATATTATTGTCTATTTTATTTTAGTTTAATTCATTTATTATCTTCCTTTTATTAGATTTTCAATCAATTTAATATTTTTCCCTCTAATCTCTAATTGAGCATCGTCGATAAAAATAACATATTTTAATTTTTGGATTATCTCTTCAAGTATTTTTTTATCACCTTCTCATTCTCTAATTGTAGTGAGGCGCACATTTTTTAAAATAGTTCATTATTATTTGAACTGAAAAATCCTTGTATTTTCTTTTCCTTATTTTTTGGAGATATTAAAACATATTTATACCATTTCATTTAAATCCTTATACATTCATTTATTTTCATCATCATAGTTAGTGATCTCCTTATAAATATTTCAATAAATTCAAAAAAGAGTAGGAACTATTTCGTTATAATTGTTCTTTAGGGTATTCATAAAATAAGTTTGAGAATCTTCATAATATTCCACGTAATTTTTTAAATTATATTTTTATTAAAAGATTCACCTATAAATTTTGTAATGAACAATAAAATGATTTATCAAATTTAAAGGAAAATAATACCCTTATTATCACAATTTTAACGAAATTAGTATAAGTAAAAAATAACCAATACATTCCATTTTTTGTAACAATATATTACTAATCATGTTTTAGAAAACATGAATGTAATCAATTGAGTCATAAATACTATTAAATAAACATTTAAAACCAATATTATTTGAATATTTAATGAATTTGTAAAGTTGTAAGTATTATTTCTCATAATAGTATCTATTTCATCAGTAAATGATCCTTTCGAGGATGAAATATTTTTTGATGGAAATGTTTTTTATATAACTTGAGATTATCATCTACGGTTATCCCCGTAAGATATTTTTTGGAATATTATTTCTATGATATCTATCATTAAAAAAATAAAGGATATGAAATATAGGAATTCTTGATTTGGATGTTTATGTGTTCTAGGTATTGTACTGCATTTAGTTTCAACTCAAGAATCATATTTATTCTGTTACATTTTATATTAATTGGATGAAACACTAGATATATGGTTATGAGGAAAATTTTTATTTTAATTAACATTATGAACCCTATTATTAAACATGTTTGTAACCCTAGGACCAAAAAAATGACATTATGTTTTATGTGCATTATTCAATATGATCTATTATTAGTTTTCCATAGAGACATTACTTATTTAATTGTTCTAGTTTTGGTTTATGTTCTTTCAAGAAAACAAAATCCAAAAAACTAAAATCACCCCATTATGTTTTATAATATAGGTTTGGTTTCATCCACATTAACTTCATATAATGAATAATTATCATTTCAATTTAATTAGTGAGACTCATCCCACAACTCTTATATATTAGTTAAAATACCTTGGGATATAGTCATCTAAAATGATCACTAGTACTGAGTATAGGATGAATTTTTGTTAGAGTAGTTCTAGAAACATTGGTGGATTTCCACAAGATATGGGGGATGAATCTCAAGAAACAAAATGCAATAATAACTATTTGGTATATGAAGTTGATGAGGATAAAAGTTTTCTATAACATTCACCTTTGGATGAATTCTGAGGATAACACCTACCATAGTGGAGTAATTAGTTTTCTTACATTCAATTTCCCATTTCCATCAAAGCATATTGAAATAATTTGAAATAATCATATGTTCATTTCCCATTATAAGAATGATCTATAACTTTGGATTTTGATAATGAAAATATTATGTGTATTTATTTATTTATCATAAAAAATGAATATTTTATGAATCTAAAAGGCTGGATATTAATCAAAAATGGATTCAAACTAATCGTTAGACAAACAATTTTGGATATTGAGTTAAAGAGTTATCAAGTATGAAGTAGAGCATGCAAACACCCCATTAAAAAAATTCTGTGTTTACATTGTTGTTATTCAAGACAAATTATTTCAGAAGTGTTGTAAGAAAAGTTGATTTATCATGGAATAGATCAGTGTTATAAATTTTAGAATAAACATAGAATGAAACTGAACTTGCACACTGATTGGGATGATTCTACTGTTTATAGATCAGTTGACATGAATGCAACTGTCATTGATGATGGAGATTTCATGATAGAAATGACAACTGCAATTGAAGGTGATCTGAATGTTTTTCCAAATTTGTTTTAGAATTTAAATAGGTTTGGTATGTGACCATTTTATTTCAATATTAATAAATAAAAAATATTTTCAACTTTATTGAAGTTATATAATTTTAATGATGGTAGTGGGTGGAGTGACACCATATTTACAGAACTACTTTTCCTCTTGAATGATATGATTCCATAAGAAAATGAAGTTCCATGTCAAACGTGTGATTTTAAATGAATGCTAAATTCAATTGGAATTATCTCTAAAAAATAAATTTTTTCACAATTGATTGGATAATGTTTTTTAAGGACCATGAATAACTCATAATATTCCCTAAGTGTAGCTTTGATTGATATAAGAAAAATTAATTGGTTCCTTCAAAAGCTATATTTTAATTTTCGATCATTTGATTGTTCATAAGAATATATGGATAACAAGAATCGACCAGATAATTGACATGGAATACATATAAAAGAAATAAATATGGAAACCTATTCAATCTTCTAGATTATCCTATGTGGAAAAAATTTATTATGAGTATCATGAATTTTGTAATGAGATAATAAAATTTCATCTTGGATCACCTACAAATGGAATAAAACCTTTTGGTGTATAGAGTAGTACTCACAATACATAGCCTTTCATGTTGGAAAATTATAACTTTATTCCATGGTTATTCATGAATCACAAATATATTTTGTTTATCTACGTATATTTGGACCAAAGAAACCCGATAATGATATTGATTTTTATTTGGCTCCATTGACTGAAGATGTAAATTTGATGCCGAATACATGTGTTATAATGTTTGATGATCATATATGTTAATAATTAAAATTGAGGGCTATATTTCATGGGATTATAAATGACTTTCTTGCTTATGAAAATTTATCAGGCTATAAGATTATATGAATTTTGGGGTGTCTGGTTTGTGAATAATGCACAAACTCAGTTGAGCTGAAACATTACTCGAAGACTGTATTTTTAGATCGTCAAATTTTTTTACCTCAATGACATAAATTATGATCATGTACAAAAAAATTCAATGGGAATATTGAAAAGGGTTTACCACCTTTTCCACTAATTGGAGATCAACTATTTTATAATATAAAAGATATTGACATTGTTTTCTATAAACGATTTTCTAAAAATTGTACAAATATTGTTTGAAGAAGAGATAAATTTTGATTGAATTAGAATATTAGAATTTTTAGTATATTGGATTTTTTTATGATTTCAAACATGAAGAAAAAAATTATTTTATAGTTTTATTGTAATGTTACAAAATGTTCTTATAAAAATAATATGTCATCAAGGCTAGGTTGGAAAAGATTGACACGGGGATAAGCGAAGAGTTGGCACTGGTGAAGGGTAATGGATACACATTTCTTTCTCCAACTACATAAAATTTATATAAATAGTAAAAATTTAAATTTCTAATTTTACATAATAGTGTAAAACACACGAGGAGTGTTCATAAAATATTAAGTGTGTAGTTTTAATGACTTAATTGATGTTATATGGACTAAAATAACATGAATTTCATCATTTAATACAAGATTTGATGCATGTTTCTTTCCATTGAATTTTTCAGAAAAAGTATAATATACCTTAACCAAAATCATCTTCTTATTCCAATCTAATGGTAGAAAATTTATAGGCTCAATGAAGTTTCAAATAATGACTAAGGAGGTTTTAGACATGTTATCTGAATTAGGGACATTCTAACCACCATCATTCTTTTATACAATGGTCCACCTAATGGTTCAATTGGATAAGGAGGTTGATAAATTTTATCATATTTATTACAGATGGATGTACCCAATTTAATGGTATATATTGATTTAGAAAGTGTATGTTAAAAATTGATGTTGATCTAAGGTTGTATTATAGAATGATATATTGTGGAAGGAGATGTTGAATTCTATACTGACTACTTATCAAATGTTGACATCATCAGTCTCCCAAAGTATGATCACAATGGATGCCTTATGGGTTAAGGTATTTCAAGAAGATATGTTGTTACTATTACCTTACTAGATCCATATAATGTGAACCATTACATTTTATATAACAGTGAAGATGTTGATCCATATGTTGAATCCCACAAAGAAATTCTGATAGATTTCAATCCATCAAGGGGTGAAGGATGGATATAAAATACACAAATTAAATAGTCTATAGTATGTATTCAAAATCAAAATTATAAGGAGTTATTAGAAAATAAAAATTCTATTGGTGAACCACTTCGATGGCTAGCCAAAGAACTAGATGAAAATGTTATATCCTACACTAGTATTTTTAAATTGATATACATGCTATATAAAAGAACACGATGACTACAGTATGATGCAAAATAGTGGAGTTATGCTTCTGGAAGAAGTAAGTAATGTATCTAGTTCCATGTATAGATATCCAATTTATGAAAATATATCATATTTTTTCATTATTAAATAGATATACGAGTTAGATTATACAACATTTCAAGTGTCGGTTTTCCATTGCAAATAGGTTAACAATAACAGTGTAGTAAAGGTTGATGAAATGATCTTCGTGAAGGTGAATTTCAGTGTGGAAGGGGAAAAATATTTTTTGTTCATAATAGAATCACAATTTGTGAATGTATTTCATGTAGCATCTCCAAAAAACAAGAATTGGTTTATTATCCTCCAAGAAACTAAAAAAATTGTTAGGTCAAATGATAATTCAATCAAGTATAAACCTTTTATTAGGATATCACAATCAGTTCATGTCAGCCACAATGTAGAAAATTTATTGTATGTTATATGGGAGCAAAAAATGGAAATTTTGATTCTTTATAGAGGAAAAAATCCCTAAAAACATTAAAAAAGTGAGTGTTTAATGAGAATGTAAACATATTTTTTAATATACTATGTTTTTTATTATAATATTATGGGTTATATATTGAATTAACATAATCTAAATTGGGTGTTTGACTATTGATGTAAAAAAATATCTACTCACATGATGATGTTACCAATCCCATTGAAGAACAATCCATAACAAAGGAAACCCATCAGTAATATGTAAAGGTGATTCAATGATATACTTTCTCTTTTTTAATGAAAATTACATAATTAAATATCCATATAATTTAAATTATTCATTACAGATTTAATTTATTTAAGAATATTTTTTTCTCAATATTTCATGCATTTGTATACCAAAATATCCCTAGACTTCTTCTCCCTCAAAATATTTTCTCCCTGATTGTTTTGGAATTTATAATTTTTCATCAAGTTCCCTCTATTACCTTCATCAGAAGATCAACGACACTGACTCTAACATAATAATAGTGTTAATATTTATGTATTCATAGTATGATAATTTTCTATATAATTATTGTATTTTTTTTATCTTTATGTATAAATTAGTTCTTTTTAGTGTTACTCAAATAATAATTTTTCCCAATATCAGTAGAATAATTTTGTTTGATTTTGGGTGGTTTGATAAACATTTTCTCATGCTCCTGGTATATTGGCATTCGAAGCTATAACTAAGATAATGAAAATATGGAAATGGTTCAAGAATGTTTACCAACATCATAAAATAGTGAATTCTTATACTTATTTTAGTAATTTTTTCCATCATCATATCTATTATTTGTAAGTTAATTTCCTTGGCATTTTTATCCAATTCTTATTTAGATTTTTTAACAGATATTTTTGGTTTTCATATTTTCTTTTAAAAATTATACAACAATACATAAAAAAGATAAAATGCTTCTTTCTACCAATGCTACCATGCATTCTATTAACATTCATTGTTGAAGTACCAACCCTGCATATTGATTCCTTGTTCTATTCTGAAAAACAATTTTCTGCAAAGAACATTGAATCAATATAGAGTGTTGGAAGTTCAACAAAAAAATGAAATTAAAATAATGGTAACACTGGTAGTTTGGATTATTTTGATACTTTGGGAAGTTTAGGAATCATTTGTTCCTCAATATGACACATGATGTGATGGGTATGACTCCAAATGCATCTTTGTATTTAAAATTGAGATTGATTATATTAAAAAAGAAAACTAATATACAATAAACTGAGAAAACATTCCAATTGTTTTTATACTTTAGTAAAATTTCCATAAGTTATTTTTTATGTGTATTAATTATCCTCACCTCAATATGACACACATAACCCCAATATGACTCAAAGTGTTCCTTATCGGATTTAAATTCAATTTCTTTTTTAAAAAGTGTCACTGACTATAAACTAAGAAAATACACTCATCTTGTAATGATAAGTTGTTAAGATGATTCTTAATTTAGTTTTGATGTGTAAGGGTTATTATCGAAACATACCAATACACTATGTAACTGGTATGACTCAAAGTGCATTTTGACACTTTAATATGACATTTTAGTAAAAATGAAAAGTGATATACTGCAAACTAAGAAAATTCATTTGGATTGTTTTGTTACTTTAGTAAAATGATCTATAGGTCATTTAGTACTTGTAATATTCATCCACACCACAATCTGATTCATAGTGTGACTGGTATGACTCCAAGCGCATCATTTTATTTACAATTGACTATAATTTTATTAAAAAAATATATCTGACATACTCAAAACCAAGAAAACTCAATTGTATTATTTTGATACATTAGTAAGATGATTCATAATATATTTTTAATGTGTGGGAATCTGCCTCACCTCAATCACACATTCAATATGTACGATATGACTCAATATGTCCATTATCATTATAAAAGTGATCTTTTAGTTTAAATACTGTCACTCACTGAAAATAATGAAAATGTGCCCATATTTTCTTGATAATTTAGGAAAATTATACATAATTCATTTTTTATATGTAGGAATAACTCTAAAATTTAACTAACATAGGATGTGATTAGTGTTGGGACCAAGTTGGACGAATAATTAAGTAAGAAAAGTTTTCTCTTACATAGTGTTGTTTTTTGTTGTCAAAGAAGCTAAATCAATTCACTTTGTAAGGGACTTGTAAACTATGACGATTCTTTTCTGATTTGTATATCACAAATATCATAAGTTTGGAGAACTTTTGATGCAATCCTTATGAAGAGTATAGAGATTAAAAAAGTGATTTTGGAAAATGAAAGAAAATGGCGTGCAAGTAGTTTCATGCAAGTATTGGCGTGCAAGTATTGGTGTGCAATTGCATGTGGAACGCAAGTCATATTTCAAGATCATCCCATCAGAATATGAAAAAGGAAATAAAGTGGAATGCAAGTCAAAAGCGATGTGCAAGTGTGATGCACAGGTATATGGGGCGCGCAATTAATATTTCAACGTCATCATATCAAAATATTACAAAGGAAAGAAGGTGTCGCGCAAGTGCTGGAGCGGCGTGCAAGTGCTGGAGCGACACGCAAGTGCTGGAACAGTGTGAAAGGGCGAGAGCGACATGCAAGTGTTTGTGGAATACAAGTCACCAAAATTCCTATAAATAGACGACTTCCTCCTGATTTTTTAATCCTCAAAACTTAATAGAAAATTAGATCTCTGATCGCGCAAGTACGGGAGGGTGCTCTGATCGCGCAAGTAGTAGAAGACGAAGTGCAAGCTGAAGTGGCATGCAAGCTGAGGGTTATTTATAAGTCCCCAAGTAAGGTGTCACGAACGTTTTTCCACACATGTTTTTCCATGAATGTTTTGCCGCACAATTTTTGTCGTACAAGTTTTGGCATGCAAGTTTTGTCGTGCAAGTTTCCGGAGGCGCAGAAGCAGGGAGGTGCTTTTAAGAAGTGGGACGTGTATAAGCCAAATGTGGTGCGCAAGGAGGGAGGCATGCAAGTAGGGAGTGGCACGCAAGTTGTCTATACCAGGAGGTTCTTACCAGCTTCTAGGTAGGAAATTGAATTTTTTTATTTAAAGATTTGATTTTTGAAAGTTTATTAAGAAGAACAGAATCATTACATTACGCAATTTGTGCTAAGAGAGAGCACACACACTATTAGATTGTTTTAAAAGTGCTACACGAGTGTAAGGGTATATCCTATTCATTCTATTCCACATCAAAGGATTGTTTTATAGTGGATTCTGTGGTACTAGATTGTTTCTGTACCATACTAAGGACGTAGATACTCTTGTTGAGTAGTGAACCCTATAAATCATGTGTTCATGTGGTTGTGTGTGCTCAGCAGGGAGGAAACTCTTTAATAGGAGGTGAATATTGTTTCAAAAATAGGAAACATAAAAAGAAAAATATATCACTGATTCACCCCCTCCCCCTCCCAGTAATAATTGGATCCTAACTGGGAACTTAAATTAGTATCAGAGCAACAGGTTTCCTTCATTTACTCTTTTCTGAAGTGGTTTAAGAGAAGTTGTGATGGAGAATATAAATTGCGTGAACAGTAAGGGGATTTTGATTATTGATGGAAAGAACAATAACATCTAGAAGAACAGAATGATTCCTTATCTTATTTCTCTTGGATACGAAGTTCTTGAAACTATAACAGATGGATTTCCTGCTATTGAATACAAGGTTCCTCTTACTCTTATCGATGAGAAGAACCTTGAGAATGATGGAAGAGCTAAAAATGCATTACTCTCATCTCTTTCTAAGAGTGAATTTTTAAGATTGAAAGGTGTTTCTACAGCCAAAGGAATCTGGGACAAACTGAAGAACATCTATGAAATAAATACAAAATTGAAGAAGGCTAAACTACAAATCTGGAGACTAAAGTATGAAGACTTGAAAATGGGAGAATCTGAATCTATTGGGGATTTCTTTACCAGGATAAATGATATTATCAGTACAATCAGATGTCTTGGTAAAATGTTGGATGATTCTATATTTTTTGAAAAGATCTTGAGAATTATGCCTGACAAGTTTGATGCTGAAGTGTCTTCATTAGAAGATAGAGACCCTATAACATTATCTTTGGATGATTTTCATAGCACTCTCATTACTTATGAGATAATAAGGGAGAAGACTATGAATGGAAAAACAAAAGATGATAGAGAAATGTCATTCAAGGCTACAAAGAGATAGAAGTCAAAGAAGACTCTTATTAAAGATGATGCTGGTGAATCCGATACTGAAGATGAGGTATGTAAAAATTTTGATGAAATTTTATCCTTGTTTTCTAAGAATGTGAAAAGAGGTATAGGGAAATACAAGGGTAAACTTCCCTTGAAATGTTTTGAGTGTGGAGCTGCTGGTCACTTTGTGGCTAACTATCCTCAAAAAAATAAAGAATAAGTCAGTGATGATGATAACAGAAGGCCAAGAAGGTTGTGGAAGAAACAAGATGACAAAGATAAATTTTTTTCAAAGGGGAAGGATAAAAGTTCATCAAATCAAAAATAAGAAGCTTTTTATATAAAGATGAAGATGAAGAAGAAAACGAAGATGAATTAGAGAAATTATTTTCGAAAAAAACTAGAGAGAATACCTTTATTGCTGTAGTGAATAACGAAGAGTACGAGAGCAACAATTCAGAAGAAGAATAAACTGAACTTGAATATCATATGAAAGAAGAGTTGAAATAATGCTTGAGGAAGATCATAAGGCCTGAAAAGGAAAACAACAAGCTGATAAATGAAAATTTTGCATCAAACAATCAATAAGGTTTTACTGAGGAGAAAATCATGATGGAGAAGGAGATTGATGATCTGAAAAATTCTCATGAAAATACAAAGAATCGTAATGATCATCTTGATGTAAAGCAGAAGGAAAAAAGAATAATCATTGGAACTTGTCCAATAGAATCTTTATAAAGCTAAAGAAATGACTATCAGTTTCAAAAATTATATCTCAGAAGTCGGTGAATGTTCCGATAAGAATCAACAAAACAAGGATCCATAAAAGTTACCTTCAAAGGTTGAAATGATAGACAAAACTGGTTTGGATAAGAACAAGGCTAGAAAGACCATGTATGTGGTTAAAGTTAGCAATGATGAAAAATCAGAAGTTCATAAAAATCAAGAGTTAGGAAAGACTTATAATACTTCTGGTTCTATTAAATCTAAAATTAAAAAGGGAGTAACCAATGAAAACATGAAGTTTGATGGTCAGCATAGTTCTATTAAGAAGGTTGTTGAGAAGTGTGTTCACAAATCTGGTCAGTATAGAAGTTTTAGAGGCAAATATTCTTTCTATGGTTATTGCTGGTATTGTGGTGGATTTTTACACATGGAAAATATGTGTTGGTTCAACCAACAACATTTCAACAATTCCACATGTTTTGAAAGGCAAGGATTGAGGGGGAGTCAATACTTTCAAAATATAAAGTCTCCAAATAAATTTCAGAAGGTATCTAAGAAGACTGGTGTGAAATTTAAAAATAGGTTCCAACAACTAGAAACTATTTGTGAAATATGTGATCGACCTGGACACCTTTCCAAGGACTGCCTCAGTGCATTACCAGAGAAACAAAAGATTCTTAATAATTATAAAAATCTAGAGTTTTTAAAATCTAAAAGCTACAGGTCTTATAAGTCCAAAAAGAAAGAGTGCATGGTTGTCTGGCCAGAACATATTGACCTGGCTAGGAAATTGGAGGAAGCACAACATGAAGTGAAGGAAAAGGAAGGATAAAAAGCTCTTGTTGTCGAAACTTCTTTGAAAGCTACAAAAGGAGAACATCCATGGATTCTTGATAGTGGAAGTTCCTATCATATGACATGAGACTTAAAACTACTAAATAATGTGAAAGACTTAAAATAAGGAAAAATGACATTTGGAAATGATGAATCTCTAAGGATCAAAGGTGTTGGATCAGCCATAATTGGAAAAGAAAAGATAAAATCCAGGAAAACACTATATATTGATGGGCTAAAACATAATCTACTTAGTGTGTCAGAACTCTGTGATGAGGGAAAAAAATTTATCTTTAGAAAAGATGGATTTTTTTTGAAAAGTGAAAATGATGGAAATATTGATACAAGGGGCCAACATACAAGAAGGAATTCGATCCAAGTTGGTGAAGTGCAGAACTCTTGTTACATGGGTGTAGTGGATGAAAATTAGTTATGGAATAAAAGGATATGAAACTTGTGTCAAAGAAATATGTTCAAGTTATCAATGCAAGAATGCATCCTAGATATGCCGGATTTATCAAGAAGAAGAGATTGGTGCTGCACTATTTGTGAAAAACGAAAGATTGCAAACGCTTTTCATAATAGAGTTGAAATTCGTTCAAAAAATCCCTTGGAACTTATACATTCTGATATATGTAGACCAATGAGAAAGAAATCAAAAAATGGAGATAATTACTTCATTACTTTCATTGATGACTTTACTCACATTACATGTGTTATGTACATGAGAAATAAGTCAGATGCTCTGAAAATGTTTAAGAGTTTTAGGAGGAAACCAGAAAAGGAATGTGGGTATTCAGAGAAGAAGTTGAGAACTGATAATGGTGGTGAGTATAAGAAAGAAGAGTTTGAATGTTATCTTGAGAAGCATGATATTCGGCATGATTTGAGTTCACCATACATACCTCAACAAAATGGGGTTGCTGAAAGAAAGAATCGAAGTTTGGTGGAATTGGGGAGAACTATATTTCTTGAGCATAGTATTTATCATTATTATTGGAGGCAAGCCATGAGAACTACTGTGTATATTCAGAACCGATTTTTCTTTAGACCAAACTCAGATATGACTCCCTATGAAATGTTCTATGAAAAAACTCCAAGTCTGAAACACTTAAGAGTTTTTGGGAGTCCATACATTATAAAGAATAAAGGTGGAAACCTTGGAATGTTTGAGAAAAGAAAAGATGATATAATTTTTCGTGGAAATGCTCCAGAAGGAAGAGGATATATAGTTCTCAACAAAGAAACATGAATAATTATTGATTCATCAGATGTAAATGTTGCTGAAAATTTTGAGAAAGAAAAGCAATCATATGTTGATGTGGAAGTTGAGCAGGATAGAGAAGATTTTGTTAACAATTATGATAAAGCAGCAGACTGTGTTAATCCTACTCAGGAAGAAGAATCTGATTCCAAAATCTCAAGTTATGAATATGGAGTTTAAATAACTCATCCTAGGTTTAGGAAACAAGTGGAGGCTCAGAACATTATTGTATTTAAAAATCAGAGGGTTCAAACAAGAAAAACAAAAAATGCTATATCACATACATCTCTTTATTCGAATGTTGAACCAAATAATGTAAATGAAGAATTTGAGCATCCATAATGGGTTCATGGAATGAATGAAGAGCTTACTTAGATAGAGAAGAATGATACTTGAAAACTTGTACCCAAGCTGGACAACAAGAACATCACTGGTACAAAGTGGGTTTTCTGGAACAAATTGAATGAAGAGGGTGAAGTAATAAGAAACAAAGAAATATTGGTTTGTAAAGGGTACTCACAAATTGAAGGCGTTGATTTTGATGAAACATTTTCTCTGGTTGAATGATTAGAAACAATCATAATCTTTCTTGCTATTGCTGCACAACGAGGTTACAAAATTGTTCTAATGGATGTAAAACTTTCATTTTTGAATGGTGACCTTGACGAGGAAGCCTATATTTATCATCCTTGTAGATTTTTTATTGGAACGGATTAAAGTTATGTGTTTAATAAGAAGAAGGATTTGTATATTCTAGAATAGGGTTCGAGAGCATGACATTCTAAATTAGATACTTTCTTAAAAAAGATGAACTTTAAGAAAGGGAGAGTTGACAGAAATCTCTAAATCATGGAATGTAAGGATTTTTCACTGATCGTTATTGTTTATGTCGATGATATTAAATTTTCTGAAAATGATGAAAGATCATGTGAAAAGTTTTCTAAGGAGATGAAGAAGTTATTTGAGATGTCCATGCTAGGAGAAATGATGTACTTCCTTGGGCTACAAATTTCACAGAAGAAGAATCATGTTTTTTTTCTCATGAAAAGTATGATAAGAAACTTCTGAAGAATTTTGGCATGGAAAACTTGAAACTAGTGTCCGCACCAATTTTAGTGTGAACCAAGTTCTCTAAAGATAGAGAAGGCAAGGAAGTTGATTAGAAAGAGTTTCAAAAGATGATTAGAAGTATTTTTTATCTGACTACCTCAAGACCCGACATTGTCTATTCTATCACTTTATGGGAAAGATTTCAGAGTGCTCCTCAATAATTACATTTTATTGCTGGAAAAAAAATTCTCATATATATATCAACGGAACAAAAAATTTTGGAATTAGGTATGATGGCTTCAGAAATATTGACCTATTTGAGTATTGTGATGTTGATTGGGTAGGAAATGTTGATGATCAAAGATCCACATCTGGTGGAGTTTTTTCTAGGGAAAAGTTGTGTTATTTGGAATACCAAGAAATAGAATTCAGTAACTCTTAGAATAGATAAAGCTGAGTATGTTGCTGCTACTCAAGCTGCAACACAACTAATGTGGATGAAGACTCAGCTGGAAGATCTACTTGTTGAAGTAATGCTACCATTGCTCTTGGATTGTGATAATCAGAGTGCAATCAATCTGAAAAGAAATATAGTACAACACTCTCATTCAAAACACATTGATATAAAGTATCACTTCATCAAAGATCAGGTAGAGAAGAATTAATTGATTCTATAGTATGTTCCTACATCTGAACAAGTTACTGATATATTCACAAAAACCATTACAGAAGGAACCATTTTCAAAATTGAGGTTGAACATGGGTGTACAACCTCCTTCTCATCAATGTTAAGGTACTTGTTTCTATATCCACTCTCATCTTGCCTTTGGATAGTGTTGTCAAGGGGGAGAATTGTTTCATTAATCTATCCTTATAGATGTATTCATAAAGGGGGAGTTGTGGGTAAGCTGGGAATCCAACATGTATATGGGTGAACTATTCTAATTGTTTTTTGGAATGGTTGTAGGAAAAAATTTTGTTTTCCAGGAAAGTTGAAGAAGTGATGAATGGTGAAGTAAAAGATTGAAAGATGTTATAAAGAAGTCTGAGAATATACGATCATTCGATTTCATAGTCATTGCATTTGGACAACATCATTTTGGTTGTTAATAATTCTTGTTTCCTACAATGAGTTAGCTCATGTAGTCTTAGAATTGTTGATAAGTTATCCATTGCTTAAGGTTACAAAGTTCACTTATTTATGAATCTTGGTTGACAACAAAATCCAAAGGGGGAGATTATTGGGACCAATATGGATGGATAAATAAGTAAGAATTGTTGTTACAAAGTGTTGTTTTTTGTTGTCAAAGAAGCTAAATCAATTCAATTTGTAAAGGACCTGTAAACTATGAAGATGGTTTTCTGATTTTTATTTCACAAATATCATAATTTTGGAGAACTTTTGATGCAATCCTTCTGAATAGTAGATTGATTAAAGAAGTGATTTTGGAAAAGGAAGGAAAGTGGCATGCAAGTAGTGGCGTGCAAGTATTGGAACACAATAATTGGCGCACAAGTCAAAAGTGACACGCAAGTGTGGCGTACAAGTATATAGAGAGTTAAATTCATATTTCAACATCATCATATAAAAATATGAAAAAGGAAAGAATGTGTCGCACAAGTGCTGGAGTGGTGTGCAAGTGCTGGAGCAGTGCTCAAGTGCTAGAGCGGCGCGCAATTGTGGGAGTGGTTCACAAGTGTATGTGGCGCTCTAGTCACCAAAATGCCTAAAAATAAATAACTTGACTCCTAATTTTTTAATTCTCAAAACATAACAGAAAATTAGATCTCTGATCGCGCAAGTAGTGGAGGGTGCTCTGATCGCACAAGTAGCATAGGACAGTGTGCAAGATGAAGTGGCGCGAAAGCTGATGGTTATTTATATGGTGCACAAGTATTTCCACGCAAGTTTTTCCATGAAAGTTTTTACACGCAAGTTTTGGCACACAAGTTTTGTCACACAAGTTTCTAGAGGCGCGTAAACAGGGAGGTACTTTCAAGAAGTGGGCTGTGTATAAGCCAAACGTGGCACGCAAGCAGGGAGGCATGCAAGTAGGGAGTGGCACGCAAGCTGTCTAAACCAGGAGGTTCTTATAAGCATCTGGGTAGGAAGGTGAACAATTGTTTTGAAATATTTGATTTGTGATAGTTTATTAAGAAGCACAGAATCTTTACATTACCCTATTTGTGCTAAGAGAGAGCAAACACACTATTGAATTGTTTTCATAGTGCTACACGAGTGTAAGTTTATATCCTAATCTTTGTATTCCACATCAAAGGATTGTTTTCTAGTGGATTGTGTGGTACTGTATTGTTTCAATACCATACCAAGGATGTAGCTACTCTTGTTGAGTAGTGAAACTTGTAAATCTTGTGTTCATGTGGTTGTGTGTGTTCAGGGGGGAAGAAACTCTTTAACAGGAGGAAAAGGTAGTTTCAAAAACAGGTTACATAAAAAGAAAAATATATCACTGATTCAACCCCTCCCCCTCTCAGTGATACTTAGATCCGTACTGGGAACTTCAATTAGTATGAATAAAAGTATGTGTCTCTAGTTTAAAATGAAAATTTAGTAAAAAATAGATGTTATGGACTGAAAATTGAGAAAATACATTGGGACTATTTTGATACATTATTAAAAATATCCATATGTCATTTTCTCTTTGTATGAATCACCCTCAACTTAATTTTATTCATGGTGTGACCGATATGACTCAAAGTGTGTCTTTTTATTAAATATTTTCATTAATTTTAGTAAGAAAGTCATATAACATACTCAATATTGAGAAAACACATTCAAATTGTTTTTTTATATTAGAGAAATTATCTATAATTAATTGTTTATGTGTAATAATCATCGTAAAATCAATATGATACATGAATTTCCTATTATGAATTAAAGGGTCTGTTATCAGTTTAATGTGGACATTTTATTTCAAAATGTGTCACTCACTAAAAACTAAGAAAATGAATTTGGACTTTCTTGATAATTTATTAAAACGATTCATATATCAACTTTATCATGTAGGAATCATTCTCTCATCAAAATGACACATTATGTGATCGGTACGACTTAAAGTGTGTGTTTCTAGTTTAAAATGAAAATTTAGTAAAAAAAGACAACTGACTTCTAAAAACCGAGAAAACACATTTTTAATGTTTTGATACTTTACTGAAATGATTCATAAGTCATTTTTCTTGTGTATTAACCAATTGTACAACAATCTAATAGATGGTGTGACCAATATGACTCTAATAGAATCTTTTTATTTTAAATTGGCACTAATTTTTGTAAAAAAATCCAACTGACATACTCAAAACCAAGTAATTGCATTTTTTATTTTTTTTAATACTTAAATAAAATTATCCACAATTAATTTTTACATTTATTAATGATCTACACATCAATATGATACATGGTGTTCCCATTATTACTCAAAGTGTCTGTTATTGGTTTAAAATTGACATTTTAGTTCAAAAAGTTTCAGTCACTGAAAACTCAGGAAACATGCTTATATTACCTTGAGATTTTACAAAAAAATATTCATAATTCATTTTATATATGTAGGAATGAGTCTCACATTTAACCGACACACGATTTTATCAATATGACTCAAAGTGCTTGTTTGTAGTTTAAAATGATATTTTATTAAAAAATACATATGACATACTCACATCCAAGATAACAAATTTATATTGTTTTTATTCTTTAGGAAACAATACATAAGTCATTTGGTACATGTAGGAATTAAATTCACCTTAATAAAATTCCATATGTGACTAGTATGGCTCCAAGTGTGTATTTTTATTTAATAAGAGTCGTTTTGGATTAAAACACACATCACATTTCAATATTAAGAAAATGAGCCTATATTGTTTTCTCATATCTATATATTTTATAACATAATAAATTTTCTCATATTTTTTATCTTATAATTATTATGTCAATTTTCATAGATATAATTCTTGAAGGCAAACAAGAAATGACGTGAATCATAAGAATCAACAACAACTCAATAGGATACACAATGTTCCGCGAATGAGTCAATATTTTGTTTAAAATTAAATAATTATATTTTATTTACTTATTTATATTATTAAAAAAATTAGAATTGTCTTATTGTATAGGTGATTTAATTTTCTTGATCAAGGGTGATTTGTTCAGCAATATCCCGAGTTGGGGTCAGGGGAAAAATATAAGGGAACATTGATATTTTTAATGTATGTAATAATTCATACACACTCATGTGATTTTATAAAACGTATTTTGAAATTTATATAATATAGTTTTTGTCTCTTGTATTTTTTGTTTTAATTTTTATTTCAATTAAATTCTATATTGGTACTATATTTTTTTTTGTTTTCTGAAATTTTTGAACGTTGCAGTGTATTGTTACAACACACAATAGTATGCCCCTTTATCAGCACTACTAAATGCAATGATAAATGGGTTATTTAATAGTGATAAATAAAATCAATGATAAATTAAACCTTTATATAATCTTTTATAGCACTGATAAATGACAAGGTTTTTTAATCCTGAATTAGTAGTTAGAACTAATAAAGTCTATTTTTAGCACTACTAAAGGCTTTTTTTGTTATAGTAAATAGTTATAAAAAATTAAATTCATTAGATTTCACTGTATAAAGAGTATAAATAGATACTAAAGTATTATTCACATAAACACTTATAACTCAGCTAAATGTAAGCATAATCATATGAGAGAGCTACTAAGTACCTCCTTGGTATTTTAGTAATGTTATAATAATCTCTACACCCTATATACAACATAATGAAAAATCCATAGGAACACAGTTTTTGTGAGATTAAATATGTTCCCAATAATTATACATAATATGAATCCAGAAAAACCCATTTGAAAATCATTCACCCATTCTATACCCTACATAAAATTAAATGTATTGATGTGCCAGAATGAATCGTGAAGGAAAATTGATGTGCATGAATAATCTCAAAGTATGCTCATTCTCCAAGATTATACTTTATGGAATCCCCATTTATCTATAGATTATGATACTATGTTTTATAGGTCAAGAAATAATATACATTCATGAAAAATCATCTATGATAAGTAATTTCCCCAATATCATAAATGAAGGTACATTCCATCTGAGGATACAATAAAAAGAGATAATCCATATGTTATATATATATATATATATAAGAGTAAACAAGGTTTGTGGATTGATTGAAATCTTTATCTGATGTCTTGGTAGATGAATCAAGAATGCATTCATATAGAAATCATCACCTCGAATGAGTTATATATAGAAACCATAATATGCATGGAAAATTCTAAAAATATATTATTTTATGATTATATTAGAGTAAATTTTTTTCCATTAAAGCATATTTTACTCTCGACCCCTTTGTGTATGTTTTGTTTGTAGGTTTTTTTTATTTTTATTTTCTTCAATTCTAATACATCGTTGTTTCCATTTTTATATTGTTTTTCTTTCCATACTTTCTAATTCAGAGTTTTGAATCTCTTACACAAAATTTTGATAGAATATTTGACATAAATTTTTTATCCCTAGGGTCAATCAAGTTATTCTAAAATATCTTCTCACAGTTTCTTATAATATCTATTCTCTTTGAGACACAACGATAGTCATGCAAAGTCTTGGTGAGGAGAGCACCCATTATCGAGTATAATTCATGTAGATACACTACATTACCTAATAGATAACTCCCATTCATACTATTAATTGGATCAACCCAATCATTTTATCATAAGATGGGTTGGGTGTTGACATTAGGGGGAGACGGTTTCATGCCTTTGCATGGGTGTGTTACCAGATTCCACTATGGAGGAGGTGGGATTGATGTGTTGAGGAATGTTTTCTAATGAATGTCGAGTTCCCCAATTTATGTAGGGGAGTATAATTCCTGTAAATACCCAATCATGATATAAATGGACATTATATTACTTTTTAGGAATACTTTATACATGACAAAAATAGACTCCCAAAGATTATATTAGTTCAGTGCCTTTAGAAACTGGAAGACATAAACAACTAGCTCATAAAACATCTACATCATCTCCTTAATTAGACTTTATGAGTAGAATCTCTTTTTTACACATCTTACTAAATACCCTTCTTCAAATCCTAGGGGAAAAGAAACATGAAATGGGGTGAGATCAAATTCTTAATAAGGGTAAGCATGGAAAATATCATACAAACATTAAAATAACAATATAAAAACATGAACATAACATTTGAAAGAAAACATACCACATTTAACATATACCAAAATCATGAGTCATGAAATAAATCTTGGTAGTTCAAAAGGAAAAAATCATAATGAAATCATGAAAAATGATTAAATAGAATTGGTATAAAATATGGAATTTTAAAAAAAAATCACATAATATGATTTCCATACCATCCAAGGAATTATTTCCAAGGCCATCATAGTAGAAAAATCCAATTACTAAACTAGGTTTACTTTTTGTTCTAGCCATTTATTATTGAATTGGATTTACTTGTCGTTTTATCACAGTATTACAAAACCAGATATAATTTCCATTCTAGTAATTTCTATCTCATGAGATATAAATATTTACCCAATACATTGTATGGATATATAGGTCCCACCTATCTCATATTGAAATAATTCTTACATGTTACACAAAAATATAAATTATTCATCATATCATAACCTATTAAATGAAATGGGTCTTATAAACATCATTCCATTATAATCCATATAAAAAATGGATTTCATAATAAAATTCCATCATAAACATAAAAAAAAATGTAATAACAAGGATAGAAACAAAACCTTATGTCATATTAGATTGTAAATAATGTTTATAAAACCCTTGAACATAATTATTGAGTAAAATATCATTTATTTTTCATAAAATTTTTCTTTTCTCAAAACACCACACAATTTTAAAAGAAAATAATTTAGTTGAAAATAAACATGAAATAATTTATATAAAGATTCATGGAGATAAGGTGTTATGGAACCATTAAAATACTACAATGATGTATATTTTAAAAACATATTCTCCTCATACTTTTTCTGAAAATTTCAAAAAGTACCTTAGATCAAAAAATGAAAAAAGATTAATTTCATACAATTTAATAAAATTTAACCAAAGGGTAAAATGAACTTTACAATTTTTTAGAAGAATAGAAATAATATTACATAATTAGGATAAATGGATGTTGATGAAAAATATATCCTAGTAAATACTGACAAATAAACAATCTCAGGTAATAAAGATAATGTAAAATAATATCTTACATTAGTTCTGCTTTCTTCTGTATGTGTCTAAAAATACTCTTTTTTGAGAATTTCATTTTGATTTGCACAAACGATACCATTAATATGGATTTATGCCCAATGTGTGGCCTCTCATATGAATTGAGTGAAGTTGGGAGGGGAAATGAGTATATGTTGTCCAAGCAAAAGGGCTTTAGAGGTGTGATTAAATGGGAAGGAGAAATACCCTTTTATAGAAGAGGCGAATGTCACTTTACGAATGTCTTTAAAATTTATTTATTATAAATTTATTTTTAGTTTACAATGGTCTGAAACTCATTTATTTTTAATTTAATATGAGGATGGGTAGAAATACTCTCAACCAATAGGATTATGACATGTTTTGGGCACAATATTAATCTTGTATTTTTTTTCATTAACCATTAGTTGAAAACATTAACTCTTACCATGTATTCTTGTATTTTCATAATATATGGTTACTATAGACACTATAAAATACCAATAAAACAGAAAGCAGATCATTAGTGCCATTTTTAACATTATATAATTCAGTTTTCTAAATCATATATTTTTTATGACTGATTTATCATTCAATAAAATAGTTTTTGTTTTAAAAACTCAGTTATGTCAATTTTGTCACAATTTAGTAATTGATTGATTGGAAAAGTTATAACAACTTGATTACTTAAGATAGAAGGAATTAACTCATCCATCACATGTAAATGGCATCCAAAGAAATCTTGTTTGGTATCAAAATGTTAAAATTACATTTATTTTAAAATTTAAAATATCATTTATTTGAATATTTCCTTAATAAGGTAATCACTACATCATCATTATGTCATAAATAAATTTATTTATTTAATGTTCAAAAATTATCAAAAAAATACCATGAATTATGAAATATTTTTAGATTTCTATTTAATATTTATAGTCAAATATATCAGTTATATAACCCTATAATAAGTTTTTAGTAAAAGACAGATGTTTATGTTATATTTTTGTTTAAATTAAATTAATTATTATAAATAGTCATTGTCACACACAAGTGGCTCAATGAAGTCATAAAATAGACCCAAGGATGATAATGGTAAAAAATATCTCAGTAAGTAGGATTTGGATACATTTTAGGGTAGTTTTATAATAATATTATTTTATTTTCTACTCTTCTTTACTTTATTTACCCTTTAACCATGGTAAATAAAAATAATTACTAATGTTAATATTTGTAATGTCCAAAAATAAAATGTACCTATTTACCTAATTCGGATGTGATGATTCCAAATATGGGATACATTTTTGTAAATTCAAAACATAGAACTGGCAGAAACTAATCTAAAATTAATTCCCATTGGCTAAACCATAAAGTGGGTTTTTAAGAAGTGAAAACTTTCTAAAGATTGACATGTGTTTATGTCCAATTGAAATATGAAATAATGTAAAATTAACAAATTTGTGTTAAATGATAAAATTATAATCCAAATACACTTTATAACTAATTAAAAATTTAATCTAACTATATAAATAAATTAAACAAAAAGGCAGTTTTGAATTAAAATGGAGTATTTTCACTATTCATCAAAATATTAATTTCATTAGAAAAATACCAGAATTTAAAACCACATTAATTTTGATGTACCAATTGCAAATATGATGTTTATTATGTTAAATAGAGCTTATAAAATTGTCAAAACTAGATTTAAAATGAGTTCTTCATCAAAAGGCGGTAAAAATATATTTTTTCAAAAATGCTTCTTTTATAAAAAAATGAATTTGTTCTTATATCATATCTAGAAGACATATAAGATACATTTAAAAAATTAAATTTAATATATACCTCATATATTTTACAAATAAAATCCATTAATAGTGATTTTATAAATTTTACAGACTCACTTATTTTAATTGAAATAGTACTTTAGAGAGAAGTTAACACTATTCATACCCACCATTATAATGACTAGTTTATAATATTCAGTTATAACTTAGAATCGGTATTGAGTGAAAATAATTCTATCAAAATAAGTTAAAATTGTGTGTAACACAAGCTAAGAAGAGTGTTGTGTATACTGCAAGCTAATACGGTGTTGCGTATAGTGGAAACTAATCTTGGTGTAGAGTACAACACAAGACATCAAAGCTATAAAAAAAATAATTGATAAAATCTTAAGGAGTTACATTTTATGCACCTTACCAATAAATTTATCCCTAGAAATTTTTCGAGGTTATAAAAGGTTTATTACTTGAATGTTTCATTTATAAAAACCCACAACATAAAAATAAAGACTAAAAATTCATTTTAAAAAAGGAAAGTTAAAAACATAAAGGTTACCCAAAGTAACTCATCCTTGGGTTTCCAAATAGGAGAACATAGGTGGGAAGTGAAAACATTGATATTGAAGAAAAATCTAACCATCCTGTTCTGATGGAGAGTGATAGAGAACAAGGTTTGGTGATAGTTAATAACCAAAAAGCCATAAATCTATAATGATTTAAGGGAACATTTGATTTATTAGATAAACATGTACTATGACATATTTTTTGGGTTTCAAGACCCTTTCCCAAAATTTGAAAAATTTTCATGAGAATAAATTCGTACTTTATTTTGGTATAATCTCACCATTGTTCTTTCCCTGGCCAATTTCCACTTTATCTATTTTTTATTGAAATGAACATGAATTTGTAATTCTTGAAGTGTTAACCGATCATGTGATAGAATGATAGGTCATTCTATTTGTCTCAACAAAATGGTTAGAATAGGGTATCAAATATGAATAAGTCAACATATAGTGACATAATACATTAATCTAACAATATTCTTCTGGAATATAATTTATTCTATCCATAAATGGATAACATTACAATTCTTTCAAAAATGGAAAATATAAAACTTTAGAATGAGGGGAACCAAATAGACTTAACATTTATCTCCCATATATAATAAGGTAGTTATTGGTTGCCACATTCCATACATATGAATTCCATGACCAATTATTCTATTGAAACATGAAAATAACATGAATTACTATAAAACCTTAGTGAAAATATAAATTCTGTCAAAATTAACTCTTTCCACACACTAAAAATAACCAAAATTTTATATACTCAAATTATGATTTCACTTTGTCCTTATATCAGTCATGAGGTCATTAATAATATCAAACATCCCATTATATATGTATCCTTTAATTATATGCATATCATGTGATTTATAAAAATATTTCAATATATTTTCATGGTTACCGGTACCATATAATTATGGAAAACCACAATCGACCAATACATAGATATTATAATATTCCATAATACTATAAAAGAGATTATACAACACTATTTTGGAATCCCATTTCATAAACACTCAGTTATTACATCACTTCATTATCGTACTCAACATCATAAATAGTTGTCGCATGTGATTTTCCATTATCATTGCCATTAAGATCTTGTTGACATCGACAATCATGCATAACCTATGGATTGCAGAATCAGTTAACATAATTCTCCTTTTCCTTCAACTTATATCATTGAAGAGTGGGAAGTGCGTTCTCTATAGCCTTTTCACTATTCACATCATTATCAACCTTTTTCCCCTTACATCGGAAATCAACAGCTCGATGATCTAATTTTCCACACATAAAATATTTTATAGTCCCTTTAAGGCAATATCTACCAGACTTATTTCCACTCTTTGAGCATAAATAAACATTCATCTTATCTTTTCAATTGTTTAGAGATTTCACCTTGAACCTCATCTTTCATTTCTCGTCGAAACCATGAGATTTATATGTAACACCATCTTCCACTTCTACCTTGACCACACAACATAGAATATCTTCATAGCAACAAAATTCTCTTTTAGCTAATTCCTATCAAAAGGTTGGTTTTAATACACTGAAAAATCAATCAACTTTACTTTCTCGTTAGATGATAAAACTAGAAGAATACCTTGCAAGCCTTTTAAAATTTTCCTCATATGTACCAACATATTCATCATCCTTTTTCTTAAAGCTCAAGGAACTCCTTTTCCATATTTGTTCGAAGAATAAAGGAAAATTACTTATTCAATAATATGTTCTTGAACTTGTCCTATTCCATGAATTCAATTTCATCCTTTTGCCATGTATTATTGATTAGAGTCCATAATTGTTCTGCTTCACCTTCTGAATGATAAACAACCAAAATTACTTTTTTATGTTCTAAATAGTGAAGGATTGAAAATATATTTTCAATTGTACTAATCCATTGTTCAGAAACATGTGGATTAGGAGACTCACAGAAATATGGTGTACATTTCCTCATGAAGGACTCAACAGAATAAGGTTCCCTTCACTCCTCATTTGGAAGTCCATTCCGATTCATAGCTTGTGTAATTATAGCAACATAATTTATCATTCCACCTCCCATAATATTTCGTTATTCAGTTGGAAAATCATTTCATTGCCTGGTACATTGACCTGTAACACAGTTCCTTCATGTTCGTTCCATTTTCTAAAACCCAAGATGATTACTGTGAGAGACAAAAATGACATTAGTAAAACAATATAATAAAGGGGTAGTACATTCAATATCTAACATCTTTGGTTTAATACTAAGTTATTCATGATAATTACCATAATTCTCATACAATAAGATATAGTTTAGACGTACCCTTAGAGACATACCTAGAAATAACATAGAAATATATCTAGGGATCTCACTAATGTTTTTACATCCCAGTTTCCAAAGGATAACTAAACCTTCTCTTTGATACCAACTGTAAAGACCCAGGATTTATGTACATGGATATTACATTACTTTTGTAGGATACTTAATACCTGAAACAAATAGACACCCATATACTGTATTAGTATAGTGAAATTGGAAACTAGAAAACATAAACAACTGGTTCATAAAACATCTAAATTTTCTCATGCTTTATCCTTCATTACTAGAACCCCTATCTGAAACATGTTTCTTTATACCCTTCTTCAAATCCCGTGGGAAAGGAAACATGAAAAGGGGTGAGATCAAATGATAAGTATAGATAAGAATGAAAATATCTTAAAAAACATAAACATATGAATTTAAAAACATGAACCTAAATTTTGAAAAAAAACATACCACATTTAACATATACCAAAATCTTGAGCCATGAAATAAATCTTAGTATCTCATAAGGCATAAGTGATAATGTAATCATTAACCATGATAAAATGGCATTGGTATAAAACATGTAATTGTGGAAAACATATAATCACATAATATGATTTCCATATTATCCAAGACATTGTTTCCAAGACCATCATAGTTGAAAAAGTCCATTACTAAATTGGTTTTACTATTCATTCTAACCATGTTTTACTGATCCAAATTTTATTGTCTTTCCAGCCCGGTATTATTGAACCAGATAAACTTGTCATTGTATTCATGTATATCTTAGGAGATATAAATATTTACCCAATACATTTGAGAGAGATATAGGTCCCACCCATATCATATTGATATAATTCTAACATGTTCCACAAAAACATAAATTATTCATTATAGCATAACCCGTAAAATAAAATGGGTCTCTTAAACATCATTCCATCATAATAAATATAAAATAGATGTATTTCATAAAAATAATTCCATAACAAACACAAAAAAAAATCAATGTAATAATAAGGATAGAAACATAACCCTATGTCAGATTGGATGGAAAATAATTTTGATAAAACTCTTGAACATAATTCTTCAGGAAAATATATTTTCTTTTTCAAAAACAAATTTCCTTTCTCAAAATTCCACACAATTTTAAATGAAAAGAATTTAGTTGAAAATAAAAATGAAATCGTGTAGAGTAAGCTTCAAGGAAATAATGTATCATGAAACATTAAAAATCCATTCATGCCTTATTAGTTAAAAATATTCTCCTCTTAAGTTTTCGGGAAAATTTAAAAGGTACTTTAAATAATATAATGACAAAATATTCATTTCATACAATTTAATAAAATTTCCCAAAAGGGTAAAATTCACTTTAAACAATTTTAGAAGAATAGAAATAATTTTACATAATTACGACACATGGATGTGGATGATAAATATACCCCAGTAAAAAATTAGGAATAAAAAATCTCAGATAATAAAGAGATTGTAAAATTATCTCTTACCTAGGGTTTGATTTCTTCTGTATGTGTCTAAAATTCCTCTTTTTCATGTATCTCCTTTGAATTTACACAAAAGGTATCCTTAGGATGGATTTTTGCACAAATTATGGAATCTAGGATGAATTTTGGGAAGTTGGAGAAGAAATTGGTAGTGGTTGGCCTATTTATAGGGCTTTTTAGGAGTGATTTAAAGAGAAGGAGAAGTTCCCTTTTATAGGTGAGGTGAGGGGCGCTTTTGGAAAGTCTTTAAATATTAATTTATTATAAATTTATTTTAGATTTATAATGGCCCAAAATCTATTTATTTCAAAGATAAGATAAGGATGGGTCAAAATACTCTAACCCAATTGGTTTTTGAGAAGTTGAGGCTACAAAATTAACATTATCTTTTAGCTTTAACCCTTAGTTAAAAACCTTAACTCTTACCACGTCTTCTTGTATTTCCATAATATATGGTTACTATAGTTACTATAAAATAAAAATAGAATATAATCTGGATCATTAATTACAATTTTAACATTATATAATTTAGTTGGCCAAATATTATTTTTTAGGACTATTATATCATTTAATAAAATAGTATTTGTTTTAAAAATTCATTTATGTCAATTTTGACACTATTTAGTAATTAATTTTTGTTAAAGTCATACCAAATTGATTCATTCAGACTGAAGTCATTAACTCATCACTAATATATAAATTTCATCCAAAATATTTTTGGTTGGTATCAAAATGTTCAAATTACATTTAATTTAATATTTATAATATCATTTATTTAAATATTTCATTAATAAGGTAATCACTGCATCATCATTTTGTTATAAATTAATTTATTTATATAATTTCTAAATGTTATAAATAAAATTCCATAATATATGAAATAGTTTTTGATTTATAATAAATATTTATAGTCAAATATATCAGTTATATATTGAAATATTAATTTTTTTTATTAAAGGATACATGTTTATGTCATATTTCTCTTTACATTAAATTAATTACTATAAAAGGTCATTACCACACCCAAGTGGCTCCATGTGATCCTAAAATACTCCCAGGGATTTTCATGGTCATAAATATCTCATCCAACAGGATTATGACACGTTTTAGTGTATTTTAATATTATTATAATATTAATTTTTACACTTATTTACTTGATTTACACTTGAACCATGGTAAATAGAAATAATTACTGAAGATAATACTAAAATGTCCTAAAATAAAATCAACCTATTTAAATAATTTTGATCTTATGATTTAAAATATGGGATCCATTTTTCTAAATTCAAATCATATAATTGGTAAAAATTAATTTAAAATTAATTCTCATTATCAATACCAGAAAGAGGGTTTTTAAGAAGTAAAAACTATAAAAATATTGACATGTGTTTATGGCTAATTAAAATGTGAAATTACTTAACATGAGAAAAAAAGGATTAAATGAAAAAAAATCCAATTAAGTTTTAAAAACAATTAAAAAGATAATATAATTGTATAAATAAATTAGATGACAAAGTAGTTTTGAATTAAAATGTTGTATGTTTCACTATTTATTAAAATATGAATTTCATCAGAAAACACCGAAATTTCAACCAAGGTAAATTTTTAAGTCCCACATCCAAATAAGAAGTTTATTATGTCATATATAACTTATAAAATTATCAAAAACTGGGTTTGAAAACCGTTCTCCATCAAAAGTTGGTAAAATTATATTTTTTAAAAAATACTTCTATTATCCAAAAAATCGAATTTGTTCTTATATCATATCTAGAAAAAATATAAATTGAATTTAAAACATTGAATTTAAGATATTACATATATATTTTACTAATATAATTCATAAATAGTTATTTTATTATATTTATAGACTCACTTATTTTAATTTAAATAGTTTTTTAGAAGGATGTTAAAACTATTCATCCCCTCCATTATAATGACTGGGTTATAATATTTAGTTACCACTTATACTCTTCCTTGAGTGAGATTAATTATATAAAAATACCTTGGAATTGTGTGTAACCTATGATAAGAAGAGTTTTGTGTATACAACAAGCTAATACAGTGTTGTGTATAGTGCAAGCTAAGCTTGGTGAAAAGTACAACACAAGACATCAAAGAAATTTTAAAAAAATATATCTCATAAAATCTCAGGGTGTTATAATTCAGGATTACCGTATTATTGAATTATATAATTGATTTTATGAAATAGAAAATGACAATGAAAGAGTGTTGTTATATCTCTTGAGAACACTTCCATTTTTTACAACGTTACATTATTTTCATTTATTTTTTTCATTCCAAACTTGTTTTATTTTATATTTTTTTTATATTTTATTATCAAATTAAAATTTAAAAATGAATATTAATAAGTTATTAGTAAAACTATAAATTATCATTTTTCATGTGAGATGACCTTGGTCATCCCATGATGTTTCGAGCTGGGTTTTAATTTTGTTAAATATACTATTTTGATGCCCTAGTTCCATGTCACACACTCAGCTAATTTCTCATAGGATTTTTGGTCTATGAATATCACCTTTTAGCTTGTTCACATGGTTATACCTTGATTATTTCATCCTAACCCATCAATAAGTCCAAATATATCACCTAAATGCCAGTCAATTGATAAATTTTCATTTCATCCATTGTAGGGAATAATGTGTCTTGTGAGAGGACTTCTTCCCAATGGTGTCCAATTAGGCCACACCTTGTCATGGTAGACCACACACTGCACATTAATTTAGGGAACACATCTTTGAAGGATACATGGATAAATGTAATTGTTGTGATATGTCACTAGTAATGGGTTCATTTTACCCCATGGTCTATTAATTAATAATCTTATGGGGACAATATGAAGACTCTACTATTAATCCTCAAACCCCAGTTGACCATTGGAGTAACCATGAACTATCACCATATTTCCCATAAGGTGCACATAAAAGCCCCCATATAGAACCATTATAAATGTTTATTGATGAATAATGTCCATCCCAGCCTATATAATAGTGAATATACATTTATTATTGAGATTAAAATTCATAAAGGGGAAAGAGGTTCTGGCTAATGTGGTACCCTCACTTTCATACAATAGTTCTAGTCCCTAACATAAGGGAAATGCATTTGTGGCTTCATGAATACTAGATTATCCTAGACTATTAATATGTGGTGGTTAGTTCATCTAGTTATGGTCCTACTGAGAATAAGGGGGTTAGGACCTCCAATCATGATGCTGAAGTAGGGGTGGCTCGAATTGAAGGTCAACCATCAAATAAAAATAAAATAAAATAATATATATATATATATATATATATATATATATATAATTTTTCACTTGTAAAACATAAAATAAAGTTATAATATTAAATTTTGTAAATTTATTACTAAATTGGGCTCAATAGTCTTACCTCAAGAGACCCCCATCACATTCTTTATTTTCCAATGATTTTATTCTCTATAAATTTTCATTATAATTCCTTACATCATGGGGGATGAGGTGTGGTCTATCAATTTATACAAAAAATAGTTCCATTAGTGGTCTCTAACATAAAAATACCAAAATTCACCACCATGTAAACCCAATTATCCCCTTATGAATAAAATTAAAATTTAATATATTAATTTCAATATTTTTTTTGTTACAGTGATACCTATTCATAAAAAGTTATTATTTTATTCCTAGATTTTACTGCTCCATATTAAAATATCATAGGATCATAATTTAGGAAGTAAACATAATCATAGAATCAAGATGATCAAAATCAATGATAAATTAGTTATATAGAATAAATTCACATCGATAAATATATATGACTCTATAATAAATATTACAATGGATATCTAAATGTAATGGAAGTAAGTCATATTCTTCGAAGAGTAAAACTTTTATTTTAAAAATTGAGTAGATTAATATGATGCATGGATTTAATTTTTTCACATTAAATTATATAAATTTATTGCTTAATATATGGCACATATCATTTTGGGTGTTATTTTATATCATATTTTGGTGTACGCCTTATAAAATTTGAGGAGTTGGTGAAATTCATGGATATGATCTAAATTATAGTGGGTACTCATCATTATTGATAGTTTAAATAGTATTGAGTTACTAATAATGATTAGTAATAATTCGTTATAGGTATTAAACTTGATGAAACAAGGATATAAATATATTATTATTTTCAACATAATGTTTTAGTTTAATAATTATTTAAAGAAACTATTATCACTATAATGAACCATCCTAGGTTAGCCAACCATGCCACCCAAAATGATCTACCACAAGGCTCAAATCACATTACTAATCACCATGGGATAGAAATAATAACCATATAATGCAAAAAAAATTGAAATAGTTTTCTATTATAAAACCATAACTAAGTAATGGAATCTAATCAGGAATCGAGCATATTGCACATATACATTAGACTTTCAGAAAAATAAAATAAATACTTTCAAAAAATAAAAACCAACCAAACAAGGCACAATGAATATAAAAAACCAAATTAACTTTTAAATATACAAAATCATAAAGATTACATAAACACCAAAAATGTAAATAAATGATAAATAAATAAATCCAAATTGGATAGTACATAAATGCTTTAAGACAAATTACAAAAACAATCAAAAAATAAGTCACATCTGTGTAAATCAAGGTCATAGACAATAACCAAAACTTATATAAATGGAATAATGAGATAATTAAAAAATTTATAATAATAATATGAACACCTTTATTAAATCACAATAGGAACATACATAGGATGGTGTGCATATAGGGTGTGAGATAAACATGACCAGAAGGATTTCATCAAAGAGTCCATGAAATTACGTTCATAAGACTTTCAAAAATAATATTTTGAACATTATTTTGAAAATATGTTTTCACAATAGTAATCATAAATAATTAATGTATTATAATTTAAACTCTAAGAGAAAACATTACTCCTTTCACAAATCTACAATGTAAAACCCTATTTTAAAACAAAAAAAAACTTTTTAATTGAAAAAGATTATTGTAAATGTATGAATGTAAATTTAACATTATTTTAAATTATTTAATTAAAATTTATTGAAAATAAAGTTGAAAATTGAACTAAAACAAGGAATTAAGTGGGTATAAATTCCAACGAGAAATGTAATATAAATTGAAAGAACATCAGTAGATAACATTAATCACTACTAAAAAAACCACCATTAGCGACCGGCAATGGCGGTCGCTATAGGGCTCTAGCGGCCGCCAAGTGACCGCCATTGGCGGTCGCTATAGGAGGCCCGGATTTCGGCCTCTAGTGACCGCCAAGCGGTCGCTGCAGGCCTCCTGCCCGGCAACCTATAGCGACCGCTTTTGGCGGTCGCTATAGTGAATTTTTTTTAAAAAAAAATGTCCACTGAAATAAATATATATATATATATATATATATATTAAAAAATATTCACATATATACTATTAAATACAATATTTTAAATATATATACATATATAATATATTTTAAATGTTTTAATATATATAATATTAAATATATGTATAATATCGAATCATTGTGCTATAATAATTTAAAACCCCCGATTTAATAAATTCTATCATTTCAGGTTTTTCGGAGCACGTTTGCTCCGAATTCGACCGTCGTACGCCGTTTTGGTGTTTTATGACTTCGAAAACGCATTTCCAGCCGCCGCGGTCAAACGACACCACCGATTGATGTGCCTTCTCTCCAACCATTTCACAATTCACGCAACGGATGTTGCTGTGCGGTTTCGTGGCATTCGGAGGTCGTTCGGGTGGTTTTGACCCCCCAACGTGCCATTTCAGCGCGCGCCGAGCTGCTGAAAACGACGCATTCTGTCGTGCCATGCGCACCGCACGTTCGATGGATGTTACGCCTCCTCTTTCATCTTAGGAATAATATTCCTATCATTCTCATGCGGTTTCAGGTTTTTCGGAGCACGTTTGCTCTGAATTCGACCGTCGCACGCCGTTTTGGTGTTTTATGACTCCAGAAACGCGTTTCCGGCCGCCGCAGTCAAACAGCACCTCCGATTGACGTTCTGTCTATCCGACCATTTCAAAATTCATGCAATAGATGTTGTCGTGCGGTTTCGTGGCATTCGGAGGTCGTTCGGGTGGTTTGACCCCCCAACGCGCCATTTCAGCGCGCACCGAGCTGCAGAAAACGACGCATTCGGTCGTGCCGCGTGCACCGCACGTCCGATGGATGTACCGCCTCCTCCTGCATCTCAAGAATAATATTCCTATCATTCTCGTGCGGTTTCAGGTCGTTCAGAGCACATTTTCTCCGAATTCGACCGCCGTACGCCGTTTTGGTGTTTTATGACTCTGGAAACGCGTTTCCGGACGTCGCGGTCAAACGACACCTCCGATTGACGTTCCATCTATCCGACCATTTTCACAATTCACGCAACAGATGTTGTCGTGCAGTTTCGTGGCACTCAAAGGTCGTTCGGGTGGTTTTGACCCCCCAACGCGCCATTTCAGCGCGCACTGAGCTGCTCAAAACGACGCATTTGGTCGTGCTGCGCACACCGCACGTCCGATGGATGTGCCGCCTCCTCCTGCATCTCAGGAATAATATTCCTATCGTTCTCGTGCGGTTTCAGGTTTATCGGAGCACGTTTTCTCTGAATTGGACCGCCACACGCCGTTTTGGTGTTTTATGGCTCCAGAAACGCGTTTGCAGCCGCTGCGGTCAAACAGCACCTCCAATTGACATGTTATCTGCCCGTCCATTTTACAATTCATGCAAGGGATGTTGTCGTGCGGTTTCGTGGCATTAGGAGGTCGTTCGTGTGGTTTTGACCCCCCAACGTGCCATTTCAGCGTGCGCCGAGCTGCTGAAAACGACGCATTCGGTCGTGCCGCGCGCACCGCACGTTCGATGGACGTGCCGCCTCCTCCTGCATTTTAGTAATAATATTCCTATAGTTCTCGTGCGGTTTCAGGTTGTTCGGAGAACGTTTTCTCCGAATTCGACCGCCGCACGCCGTTTTGGTGTCTTATGACTCCGGAAACGCGTTTCCGGCCGCCGCTGTCAAACGGCACCTCCGATTGACGTTCCGTCTGCCCGACCATTTCACAATTCACGCAACGGATGTTGTCGTGCGGTTTCGTGACATTCGGAGATCGTTCAGGTGGTTTTGACCCCCCAACTCGGCATTTCAGCGCAAGCCGAGCTGCTAAAAACGACACATTCGGACGTGCTGCGCGCACCGCACGTCCGATGGACGTGCCGTCTCCCCCTGCATCTCAAGAATAATATTTCTATCATTCTCGTGCGGTTTCAGGTCGTTCGGAGCACGTTTCCTCCTAATTGGACCGCCGCACGCCGTTTTGGTGTTTTATGGCGCCGGAAACGCGTTTCCGGCCACCGTGGTCAAACGGCACTGCCGAATGACATGCCGTATGACCGACCATTTCAGAATTCATGCACCGGCTGTTTTCGTACGGTTTCATGGCATTCAGACGTCGTTCGAATGGTTTTGACCACCCAACGCGGCATTTCAGCGCGCACTGCGCTGCTGAAAACGACACATTCGGTCGTGTCGTGCGCACCGCACGTACGATGGATGTCCCGCCTCTTCCTGCATCTCAGGAATAATATTTCTATCGTTCTCGTGCGGTTTCATGTCGTTCGGAGAACGTTTGCTCTGAATTGGACCGCCGCGATCAAACTGCACCTCCGAATGACGTGCCGTCTGGCCGACCATTTTACAATTCACGCACCGGCTGTTGTTGTATGGTTTCGTGGCATTCAGAGGTCGTTCGGGTGGTTTTGACCCCCCAACGCGTCATTTCAGCACGCGCCGCGCTGCTGAAAACGACACATTCGGTCGTGCCGCACGCACCGCACGTCCGATGGATGTGCCGCCTCCTCCTGCATCTCAGGAATAATATTTCTATCGTTCTCGTGCGGTTTCAGGTCGTTCGGAGCACGTTTTCCCCTAATTGGACCGCTGCACGCCGTTTTGGTGTTTTGTGGCGCCGGAAACGCGTTTCTGGCCGCCGTGGTCAAACGACACTTCCGAATGACGTGCCGTCTAGCCGAACATTTCACAATTCACGCACCTTCTACTGTCATATGGTTTCGTAGCATTCGGATGTCGTTCGGGTGGTTTTGACCCCCCCAACGCGCCATTTCAGTGCGCGTTGCGCTGCTGAAAACGACACATTCGGTGGTGTCGCGCGCACCGCACGTCCGATGGATGTTCCGCCTCCTCCTGCATCTCAAAAATAATATTTCAATCGTTCTCGTGCGGTTCCAGGTCGTTCGGAGCACATTTTCTCTGAATTCGACTGCCGCACGCCGTTTTGGTGTTTTATGACTCCGGAAACGCATTTTCGGCCGCCGTGGTCAAACGACACCTCCGATTGACGTGTCTTCTGTCCGACCATTTCACAATTCACTCAACGGATGTTTTCATGCGGCCTCGTGGCATTCAGAGGTTGTTCGGGTGGTTTTGACCCCCCAACGCACCATTTCAGCGCGCGCTGAGCTGCTGAAAACGACGCATTCGGTTGTGCCACGCGCACCGCACGTCCGATGGACGTTCTACCTCCTCCTGCCTCTCAGGAATAATATTCCTATCATTCTCGTATGGTTTCAGGTTTTTTGGAGCACGTTTGCTCCGAATTGGACCGCCGCACGCCGTTTTGGTGTTTTCTGGCGCCGGAAACGCATTTTTGGCCGCCGCGGTCAAACGGAACCTCCGAATGACGTGCCGTCTGGCCGAACATTTTAAAATTCACGCACTGACTGTTGTCGTACGGTTTCGTGGCATTCGGAGTTCGTTTGGGTGGTTTTGACCCCCCAACGCGCCATTTCAGCGCGCGCCGCGCTGCTGAAAATTACACATTCGGTCGTGCCGCGCGCACCGCACGTCCGATGGACGTACCGCCTCCTCCTGCATCTTAGGAATAATATTTCTATTGTTCTCGGGTGGTTTCAGGTCGTTCGGAGCACGTTTGATCCGAATTGGAGCATCGCACGCCGTTTTGGTGTTTTATGGCGCCAGAAACGCTTTTCCGGCCGCCGCGGTCAAACGGCACCTCCGAATGACGTGCCGTCTGGCCGACCATTTCAAAATTCACGCACCGGCTGTTCTTGTATGGTTTCTTGGCATTCAGACGTCGTTCGGGTGGTTTTGACCACCCAACGCGGCATTTTAGCGCGCGCCGTGCTGCTGAAAACGACACATTCAGACGTGCCGTGCGCACCGCACGCCCGATGGACGTGCCGCCTCCTCCTGCATCTCAGGAATAATATTTTTATCATTCTCGTGCGGTTTCAGGTCGTTCGGAGCACGTTTGCTCTGAATTGGACCGTCGCACGCCGTTTTGGTGTTTTGTGGCGCCGGAAACGCGTTTTCGGCCGCCGCGGTCCAACGGCATCTCCGAATGACGTGTCGTCTGGCCGACCATTTCAAAATTTATGCACTGGCTGTTGTCGTATGGTTTCGTGGCATTAATAGGTCGTTCGGGTGGTTTTGACCCCCCAACACGCCATTTCAGCGCGCGCCGCGCTGCTGAAAACGACACATTCGGTCGTGCCGCGCGCACCGCACGTCCGATGGACGTGGAACCTCCTCCTGCATCTCAGGAATAATATTTCTATCGTTGTCGTGCGGTTTCAGGTCTTTCAGAGCACGTTTTCTCCGAATTGGACCGTCGCACGCCGTTTTGGTGTTTTATGGCGCCAGAAACGCGTTTCCGGCCGCTGCGGTCAAACGGCACCTCCGAATGACGTGCCGTCTGGCCGACCATTTCAAAATTTACGCACCGGCTGTTGTCGTATGGTTTCGTGGCATTCATAGGTTGTTCGGGTGGTGCGGGGGTGCGGGAGTTGTTCGGGGGTGGGGGGGGGGGCTGTACGGGGGGGCATGGGGTGTACGGGGGTGCGGGGGGCTGTACGAGGGTGCGGGGGCTGTACGGGGGTGTGGGGGGGGGGGGTTGTCCGGGGGTGCGGGGGGCTGTACGGGGGTACCGGGGGGGGTTGTACGGGGGGTACGGGGGTGCGGGGGGGTGTACGGGGGTGCTGGGGGCTGTACGGGGGTGCGGGGGGGCTGTCCGGGGGTGCGGGGGGCTGTACGGGGGTGCGGGGGGGGGGGGGGGGGGGGGCTGTCTTATGGTGCGGGGGGCTATACGGGGGTGCGGGGGGGGGGGGGGGGGCTGTACGGGGGTGCGGGGGGGGGGGGGGGGGGCTGTACGGGGGTGCCGGGGGGGGGGGGGGGGCTGTACAGGGGTGCGGGGGGCTGTACGGGGGGGCTATACGGGGGTGCGGGGGGTTGTACGAGGGTGCAGGGGGCTGTACGGGGGTGCGGGGGGGGGGGGGGGGGGGGATGTACGGGGGGGATGTACGGTTGTGCGGGGGGCTGTTTGGGGGTGCGGGGGGCTGTATGGGGGTGCAGGGGGGGGGGGGGGCTGTACGGGGGTTCGGGTGAGACGTAGATGCCTCAGATGGATGATGTGGATCTTCTGCCTCTTCCCCTGACATGTCTGCAGTCATAGAAAACATCATTAATGAGTCCAAAGTGTTTAAAAGATAAATTGGATTGTTCTTAAAAAATCAAACTTGTACAACTGTTAATCAAACAAAAAATGGATTGAATAATTAGTTGGGAATGAATTTTCAAAAATCAGAAAGTTAACAAAACAGATATACAAATTATGTACAAAACCAGTCAATGCATAGCCAAATTTCAGATAGAACCAATAAAAATTCAAGCAGCACATGAATCAGATGAAGAATACCTCAAAAGGATGATACACCAACCATAACATCAATAAATCAAGAGTAAAAACAACCTAAATATTTATGATTGAATTAACTTACAAAAGTGAGGATTAAAACTTATAATGATTTATAAAATGATTAGATAATTTATGATATCCTAGGACATTCTTTTGAATAGCGGGAAAACAATTATACCTTTCATTAAGCATGAAAATCGACTGTTTCTCCTTCAACAGCCGCTCTGACCCAATAAATATCTTCTTCACGTTGAACTACGGTATGTTGATCAAGTTGTTGGTAAACAAACGGAACAGTATCATGTTCATATTCTTCAAATAAAAACACTCCTCGCCGAGACATTTTGACAACAACTTGCCAACTTGGATCCGAAGGCAAAGTAATGAAGAATACTTGTTCCGCTTGTGATGTCAAAATGAAAGGTTCATTCTCAACTCGTTCATTATTTCTGTATAACATATACTTAAAATTCACCAATGAAAACTGATATTGATCGACTTTACATCCACGCACTGGATCAACCCAATTACACTTTAACAATATGTACTTCAAACCGTGTGTGTATACAAATTCAATGATGTCTATCAATTGACCATAGTAATAACCAGAATCGACAAAGGGACAACCGATGCCACTGTTTTGTGTTGCTCGTTTTTCGTCAACATCTTTAATGCGAAATAGAAAACCATTAGCATCAATAGCTTTATAACGACGAGCCGTTATAGATGGACCCTCATCCAGTTGGATAAATACTTCAGGTAGCATGGGGTCCCCTAAATCCCTCAGCTTATGAACCTACATAATTTATGAAAATCAATACTGATATATGCAGAAAGAATTAGTATAATACTTCACTCATAATTAAAATCAATTTATACATACATAATCCTTGAACAAATCATGAAATGACGCATAATGAGATTGTTGAATTTGCAACTCAGTCGCACGATGCATCTCTTCTTTTATCTCATTAATGTGTTTCCTGCAAATGATAACGCGATGTTTAAAAGATCATCATATGCAAACAAAACATGTAAAAGTTATACAAGCACATTGATAAGATAATTACTGCATTAATGGTTCAACTGATGGAGTGTTGAACAAGATATATCGATGTGCTAGTATCCACTCAATGTTGTCCATATCAAATGTGGTTCCTTCTCCAACTGGACCATCATGAATCTGAGAGGTCTTATCTAATTTTGTTTTAACATCCGTAAGATATTCTGCACAAAAGGTAGTACACTCATCCATCAAATAACCATTGGCTATTGATGCCTCTGGACGAGCTCTGTTGCGTACAAATCTTTTCAATGTACTCAAATACCGTTCAATAGGATACATCCACCTGAATTGCACTAGACCAGCAGCCATTACTTCATCAGTTAGGTGCACTATCAAGTGGACCATAACATCGAAAAATGAGGGGGGGGGAGTTTCTCAAAGTGAAAAAGCGTAAGTACAATTCTGTCCTGCAATCTTTTTAAATCACTCATTCATTGATTTCTTAAACAAAGCTGTCTAAAAAAATTACTCATCTCAATCAAGGGCTGAACAAAATTGGGGGATAAACAATCACAAATTGCGATTGGAATCAACTGCTGAAGTAATATGTGATTGTCATGACTTTTCAACCCTTGCAATGTCTTACTCGTCAGATTCACACAATTTGAAATATTATAAGAATAACCATCAGGCACCTTGACCATCTTCAAAATGGAAAGAAATGTCTCTTTCTCCTCTGTAGTCATCATATACTGTGCAGCAGGCATATATGCCTTGTTTCCCTCAGCTAATTTTAAATGCAATTGTTTCCTTAAATCCATTTCTTCCAAATCACGGTGTGCATTAACATGGTCCTTTGATTTTCCACTTACACCTAAAATGGTCCACAATATGTTATCACAAACATTTTTTACAATGTGCATGACATCCAAATTATGCCTCAACATGTTAGTTTTCCAATACGGAAGACTATAAAAAATACTTTTCTTTTTCCAATTGTGACAGCGCTGCCTACCCGCAGCATGAATATTACGTACTAGAGGATCCACCAAATCCTGAATTTCATATACCGTGTGGATGTTTTCTTCCTCAATCTGCGATAACATTTCGACTCTTGTCATGATATTTGGTGCTGGGATTAACTCTCTAGAACCATCAAATGCCACTCTGTCCTTTATGAATCTGTGCTGAGGAGGGAGAAAACACATGTGACCCATGTATGCCCATTTTTTGGAATGCTTAAGCCATACAGATTTTTTACTTTTATTGCAACAACGGCAAGAAAATTCCCCTTTCGTAATCTAGCCTGATAAATTTGCATAAGCTGGGAAGTCATTGATTGTCCACAATAAAGCGGCATGCAATTTGAACATTTCATTCATTTCGCAGTCATAATTCATCACACCATCGCCCCAAAATTCATTCAACTTATCAATCAATGGCTGAAGGTAAACATCAATCTTATCCCCCGGACTTTTAGGTCCATCAATAAGAGTGGAAAGTAATATAAATTGTTGCTTCATACAAAGCCACGAAGGAAGATTATATGGAACCAACACCACGGGCCATGTGCTATGAGTTGCACCAACGATAGACTTGAATGGATTGAAACCATCTGCTGCCAATCCCAATCGGACATTACGAACATCTTTAGCAAAGTCGGGATATCTCTTATCAAAATCCTTCCATGCATGAGAGTCTGCCGGGTGGGTTAACATATCACTTTCATGAACTCTTTCTGCATGCCATCTCATTAAATTAGAAACTTTAGATGACATAAAAAATCTTTTCTCCCTCGGTTTAAGGGGAAAGTAACGCATTTTCTTTACGGCAATCGGTTTCCCCTGTATCGCAATCTGACTTTGATGAGTATTATTTCCCCTGTTCTCTTTCCACCTGGAAGCACCACAAACCGTACAAATATCCAAATGGGCAGTTTCTTTTCTAAACAACATACAGTTGTTTGCACATGCATATATTGTCTCATATGTAAAACCTATGTTCTCTGTCAACTTACAACCATAGTAATACGACTCAGGAATCTTAGCGTTGACAGGAAGAAATTTTTTCAATAAAACCAAAAGCATGTCGAATGATGTGTCTGACCAATTATTCAAAGTCTTCAAATGCAACAACTCCACAATAAATGACAGTTTATTTTAAGAAGCACATCCAGGATATAATTCTGTTTTCGCATCATCAAGTGCTTCATAAAACCTCTTCGAATCACGATCTGCACCAGAGCGAATATTTATCTCACCGGTCTCAAGATTCTGGATGTCAATGCCTTCAGGATCAAACCCACGTACCATTTCAGTAAGCATTTCATGCATTGGATCAGTCATCCTTGCATCAACATCCATCTGAGCTGCATCTGTATTTTGACAACGAACATATTCTTCTCCATGAAGAGTCCAACTCTTATAATTTTTCAGAAATCCATTAAAGAAAAGGTGCTCCCTCATAGTATCTCGTGTGAATTGATATCTGTTAGCACATTTATACATGTACAACTAATATAGTCACTTTCAAATCCTCTCATGAAGTCAATAAACTGCATAATTCCATTGAAATATTCTCTAGACGTTCGATTTGGAAGATCAATCCAACTCTTATCCATAATTATATATGTATAACAAACATTTTCACAATACTTATTACATTTACATTTTTCAAATCAACTATATTTAAAATAAATATTAATCATTTGTTTATGAACCATTGATAAAATAATAATGTAACTAAAAGACAATGTTACCTGATTGAGCTACAAACCTGAAAGGGAGGGGAGCCGAAGGCGGTGCAGCGAGAGAGAGGAGGTAGCGAAGGGGAGCCGGAGCCAAAGGCGGTGCAGCAAGGGAGGGGACGGGAGGTGGCGGCGGTGGGGAGCTGGAGGAGAGGAGGCGGTGAGGGGACGGGGGACGGGAAGCGGGGGGGGGGGGGGGGGGGGGGGGGCTGTTTTAGGTGCGGGGGGGCGTCCGGGGTGCGGGGTGCGGTCCGGGGTGCGGGGGGGGGGGGGGGGGGGGGGCTGTCCGGGGTGCCGGAGCCGTCTGGGGTGGGGGGGGAGGGCTGAGGGGGCGGAGGGCGGAGGGAGGAGGGAGGATGGCGGAGGCCGGAGGGTGGAGGGCGTGCGGCGGGGGAGGCCGGGCAGCGGGGGAGGCCGGGCGGGGGGGGAGGCCGGGAGGCGGGGGGAGGGCGACGTCGGGGGGGGGGGGGGAGGCGGGGGGGAGGGCAGCGTCGGGGGGGGGGGGGGGGGACGGGGGGGGGGGGGGGGGGGGCGACGGGGGGGGGGGGGGGGAGCGGGGAGGCCGGGCGGCGGGGGAGGCCGGGAGGCGGGGGGGGTGGAGGGCGGTATCAGGGGGCGGCGACGGGGGGGGGGGGGAGGCCGGGCGGTAGGGGAGGCCGGGAGGCAGGGGGGAGGGCAGCGTCAGGGGGGAGCAGGGTTCGATCGAGAGGGGGGCGCAGGGGGGGGGGGGGCAAAAAGGATCTGGTTTTTTTATCAAGGCCAGCGACCGCCATTGGCGGTCGCTATTAGATATCTATAGTGACCGCCAATGGTGGTCGCCCAATTCTGGGGGGCTTCAATGCCCCCTTTTCTAGTAGTGAATGTAATTGGTTTCACAAAAAATAAAATGAGAAAAAAGTTATACAATCAAGTATACAATGAGAATCCACAAGATAACATTATAATGTATGAACATAATAACAAACAAATACACAGTGTAGAATAACATAATCAACATTATCAAGTTCTATGAACTTTGGGAAAATAAAAATGAAAAGAAGTGGGTAACATTAGATTGCACTCAAAACAAATTGGGATCCTCAAAGTGAACCTATCATAAATCAAACTCTAATTTACCCTATTTTCTTTACTAGACAAAAACCCATAGATAGAGAATGCAATTTCCTATGGGAATGAGATAATATAGAAATATATTCTACTGTATCACTCATCCACTTAATAAAAACATATATATAGGGTTCATAAGTAATAAAAAAAGTATATATTAGAAAACTAATGATACATGTGATTATAATATAATAAATTGAGAAATATAAAAACAAAAAAAAATAATTTCATTTTACCAACAAATATATCTTAGGAAACAACCCCATTCACATATATTCAACAATGTACTAATAATTTAATTTATCCCATATACGGTAAAAGTTTATATAAGACACAATATTATGGTTATAAAAACATGGGTGTTACAATAATCAAGGAAACCCTATTCTATAAGGTACTAAGAATGCATTCAAAACTATCTTGGAAAAAGAAATTATAAAACATCCTTTGGGAACTAAATAGGAATCACCACTTTTAAAACATTTCCGTACTCCCATAGGATTCTATTAAAAACCAAAACAACTCTTTTAATGAAAACAACCTAATTAAAGACATGGGTTAAACTCTTTGAAAAAAATAGGGTCATAACCCTTCTATTATCTTCCAATTAATTTAATGGAGAGTATTTGGGATTTATTCAAACTCTTGTAATGAGTAAAAAAATGTTTCCAAAATGAATAACAAAAATTCCTGGAAAACCCTTTATGAAAAGTACAGAAATATTTTTGAAACATTATTTAAACCCTTAAAGCGTAACATAAATAAGAATATATTAAAAGAAAAATATATTTATAAAACCCATGAATCTATTAATATTTCAAAAAAAAAATTAATTTCAAAAAACACCTATCACAATCATTAGAATCAACTCTTCATCAATAGTTAAAGCCCAAATATTGAGAAATATGGTTCTTACATGCCCAAAATATTCAAATCCCCAAGATTAGACTATCTAAAACCCTAGGTTTGATCACGATGGCTATTAAGGCTCATGGGAGAAGAAGGAACCAAGATGAAATATAATAAAAAAGAATAATACTGAGAACATAAGATATTAAATTCCAAATATACTTGGAATTCAAGGAAATAGATATTTGGAATCATCGAGAAGAAGAAGAGAAACCCCCTTGATATTTTAATTTGTTGAATATGAAAAATTATGAGGAATATAGGGCCAATTGGTGGTTTAAATTCAATAAGTGGTATATTATAAATTTCAAAAAATTCCATTTTTGAGAAGATCATATGGTTTAGAAGAATAATTTACCAACCTATTCGCCTAATTTGTGGCCACCACTAGAATTGTGCTAGAAAAACTTTCAAGGTTGGTTCGTATAGTTATAAAAACCATATATAAGTTGTACATAATTCTCTATAGGATGAAAACCATAATTAATGGTCAATCACATGGTTGCAGGATTTACATGTTCAAACCATGTGAAATTTACTAAGTAAAAAACCTATTTATCAAACCCATACATATGATACTCTATGATTACTACTTAATAGTTTATTAATCTTGCACCACCAAATGGATGGTAAAACCCATGCATAAGGGTTATCCCCTCGTTTTTAGATTATAAAAAATATTCATACACATATTTTTTAATTGAATATAATAAAACTCGTCATTATATATAGTTTCAGGATTTTGGTAATTTTAATTTTTGGGTTTGGGTTGAGGAGTTGGATTCTTGAGGTTATTTTAAATTTCTCTTGGTATGTTTTGGGAGTGGTGTTTGAATGAAAGAATTCTTTGAGGGGATTCTTGAGCATTGGTGGATGAAATTGTTTAGCAGTATAAGTTCATGTTGTGACCCATATGAATTCATATCTAGATTTTTTCATCAAAGGAATCAGGTCCTCTTATTAGTGGTAGTCAAATCATGACCCATATAGGTTACACTATCAAGAGTCTCGGATTGGGGTTGCTCTTTCTACTTAGGGGATGGTTGTGACATGCCCCATAGGTGTCGCTCCATGACCCACATGTTGTGTTTTTTTAAGAATGGGATTTTGGTTAATTCAAAGGGGGTCTGTTTTGGAACCCCCTTGGGAGGTGTACATCATTTGAAAAAATAAGGGAGAGACTTATTTTAATCTCCACTTATCCCCATTATCTTTTATTGGATTTATGTGTTTTAGATGTGTTCCACAACAAAAATTCATGGATAGTTTTCTCCCTTATCATTATTCCACCCCTTTATATTGTTATATTTATTTTTTTCTAGTGGGTTTTATGGGATTCAATCCCACTAAGGAATGGTGGAATCATTTCACATGATGGATTTTTTAAGGCTTATAGAGGAGTACCAAAAGGGGATGTTCATGCAACTTTTATCATTTTTCATTAGGAATTTATTCCTATAGATTATTTTATGGTTTTTGGGTAACTATTAGGTTATTTAGTTATAGAATTGGTTAAACTAATTTAGGTTTTCATGTGGATAGTTCAAGGTGTCTATTAGGTGGGGACCATATTCCCTTTTCGCATGGTTCAGTATCGTCATATCATCCAATGAATTTGTAGTTGATTATTCCATTGTGAGTTTTTTGATATACAATTTGTTAATTTAGTGGGGGATGTATCCATATGAAGGAATGAAAACCTTTGAATTAATTTATGGGTTGTTGTTTGAGGTAGGGGATCTGTACATAAGTATTTAAATTTGAATCATTAATTTCAAGATTTTTTTAATATTTGACATTAAATTAGTAAATAAAAATGATATAATTTACATTTATTAGTATTTTTTCACATTCTCTAAGAATTATTTCTAAATAAAATTTTTAATAAAAATATTTACTTGTTTGGTAATTATTTTTGTGGGATGAAACTCATGTTTTTAGATTTATTTTCATATTAAAGATTGACTTGCATTTCCTAAAGTGACTTATAATTTAATGATTATTTAGGAGGCTTTATTAATTTTTTCTTTTTTGATACTGAACATGGTGAGGTGGAATTTATAATGGAATTTTGTTTCATCAGGATATATTAAAGTTTTGTTCTGCATTTGTTTCTAAATAAATGATATTTTAATAAGGTTTTATTATATATATTTATAAATAATATGTTACAACTTGAAACTGGGATATCTTGATATATATGCCCCAAAGAAGGTATCCCCTTCCTGTTATATTGTAAAATTTAATGTTTTATAAGATATTAGGTTAGTTATTGGAATTATCTTAAATTGGGGATGTGTTTCCTATATTTTATTCTTGTTAAGAAATGTGTTGTTTCTTTAAAGGTTGTTCAAATGTTAGGGAGTGTTATTATTCTTTGTTTCTATGTGTTTTGTATCTCTCACTAATATTTGACATTTTTGATTTCATTGTTTATATTTCCCACGTCTATTTAGTTTATTATGGAAACCTCAAGTGCTTAGTTAGTCAAGACTAGGATAATTATTCTTAGGAATTAACTACCTTGCCTAGAATTTAATAATGAAAACCCATTATCTAAACATTATAAGATATGGTTTTGGTTCCATTGGATGGATTTCACGACTTCACTAGTTCTAGGCATGCTCTCCTTAGTGGTCTATGATATGATTGTAGTGTCATCAAATGGATGTCATAACGATGATAGGCCTTGATATGCACTACTTGGTGTTATATGCATGCAATTGTATATAGAAATTTCGATCATGAGATAGAACAAAGATATTAAGTTTCATTGACATTAGTTCCCTAGGGTTACTCCCATGATACACATTATTATTTTATTATCCTTTATCTATGTTTTACAAATTCTATTTATATTTTTTCCTCTTTTATTTATCTAAGTGCTACTATTTTCACCTATATATACTTTCACGTGGTGATTTATTTCCCCTAATACATACATTAGTGTGGGTTTTTTTATAACTATCGCATAGTTTTCATCATATTTGGGTATTTTAATTTATTTAAAATAATATATTCTTCTCTATTTTATTTTTAATTTCAAGTTACTTAAAAAGGGAACTAAAAGTTGTTTATATTTCTATGCTTATAAAATTTGGTTTTCCCTAGAGCATGTTTTGAATACATTTCTTTTAGTAAAAATGAAAACCCTTCTTATAATTTATAATGATTTATTATGTAAAAAGGGTTCAATTATTTACCTAGTGTAAAATTAATTTAATAATGAATTCATGTTACTTGTTCTCAATTAAATTAAAATATCACCTTTATATTTGTATTTTCCACATTTTATGAAAGGGATTTATCTTTAAAGGTATATATGGGGTGTGGGGAGGTTACATACATGGTTTTCTCTCAACTCCTATATTTATTTTAAATCCTCATTTAGGTTCATTTGAATATCCTCATTATGGAATTCTTTCCTTATAGTCAATCATGTAGGAGATTGTTATAGTGGGTTTGGATTGTGTCCTTGGGTCACATGGAGGTTTTCTATTTGTATTTTGGGTTCATTTTTTATGTACCATGTATGAATTTTACATTTTTATTTATTAAATACTAGGATCTTTTATTTGGGTTTTTTGTACCTCATTCATATTATGGTATGTGCATTGGATGCTTATTCATTATTATGTATTTCTTGGTTTTTGGTGTTTATGTAACAATTTATTTATGTGCCATAAAAAATTTATTTTAGAATTAATTTTCATATTTATTGTAAAATTTTTGGAAAAATAAGTCCCAAGAGTGATTATTTGATGTCTATACGCTAATTTCTAGCCTGTGGGGATTAAGAATGCCCTTAGGGCCTTACAAGAGAATAGATCAGGTTTTTAGTGCGGATATCCCAATTTGGTTCAATAAAAAATTGTATAAAATCTTGGTTTTAGATTCATCTATTAAGGGAGGAAAAATGGATAAGAGATGGGGTTGTTGGTGCTCAAGAGGTGGGTACAAAGAAGTGTATAATCTATTTATTTAGTACCAAAACTTTATTTTCTGTAGTAATTGAGGAATGCATAATTCTAGTTCTTATTTTGATTTATCCTTATTTATGGGTATAATTCTATATTTTATGTTATTTTGTGGAGTAACCATTGAGCAGCATGAGATGGGTTTATTGGCCATAGACGGTGCCCAAAATCCATAATCTTATAAAGGTGTGGTTTTTTTCTCATTTAATTTTATTATGATTTATAGTTTATAATAAGGATTTATTTTATCTAATTTTAATAGTTTTCATATGATTTTAAAATGTATTTAGATAATTTACTAAAGGTATAATAATTATTTAATTATTTGGGGTGTTGTTTCTTATATTTTAACAGAAGGTGGTTTTTTTTAAAAACTGAACTACTTTGAGAAAAATTAAAAAAATTCATGTTATTTTATTTTATGTATGGGATTTTAATTAATGTTTTCTCTTGGTATTATAACAAAATAATTTTTATAAATGGGTATTTTAAATGTGGAAAAATTTTAAATTTGAAAATTTGTGATGGTAGTTTTATGTAAATTACATTGTATGAAATAACATAAAACATATTCTTATTTACGGAATATATATATATATATAGGTTTTATTTATTAAATCTTTTTTTATTTAAAAAAAAAATTTATGATTATTTTACTAATAAATTGTATTTGTAAACATTTAAATGATAATTTTTGGTAGGATCAAATAAAATGGGTTAGACCTGTGCTAATTTAATCATTACATAATAAGTTCCATAGATAGGGATAAAGGAATTATTCCTCTAATAGGATCATATTATAGGATAGTTTCTTTGAAATCATGTTACTATAACATTTTTAACTTTTATATGTTTAATTTTAGACTTGAATTTCTTAGATGATTTAATTTTTAAAAATCATTTCAGCTATGATTAGTTATTTATAACTATTTGAATCAAATAATTATATTTAACTTCTATTTCTAATGTAAAATGGGTCTTGAACATTTCAATGTGTTTTTGGGTTATATCATTTTAAAATTTAATTTTTGGTTGTGCATGAAAGATATTGAATGACTAAAAAATTAAAAAAACTATTCTATGAATGAAAAATGTGAATGAAAATTAATGGGGGACATAAATGATGTAGATGGAGTTAATCATGTCAAAAAAATGTAACTATAGTCCACAAGAAGAGAAACAAGGTTTGGAAAAATAATCAAACCGTCCACATGATTACATTTGAATTCAAGGTGGTCAAATTCCATAATCCCCTCCTTGCATGTGTGCATTATCTCCATGTCATGCTGAAGCATATTTTTATAAGCTTTAATTTGGTAGGAAATACACCAATGGCTTGAGGGAATACCCTATATATCATTATAAACCGTTGAATAGTTTGATTTAACTACTGTGACATTGATGTTTTTTAATTTATAGAGAGTGATTCTAGTGAGCATATCTTAGGCCTCATCTTGAATTTGTCTTCCATCCCTAAAGAACACAAGAAGGAAAGAATGAACGATCCCCCGGGTTCATGAGTAATACAAAAATTTATCATTATACCGTTGAGAAAGGATTCATATATATTCATCTCAATCCCATTCCTAGGATCCTTCAACGTACCTAATGACCTGAACTCACTCTACATATGACTAATACTATAGTAAAGTGATGAATATTCTAGAGTTACACACATAGATAGATAGAAACAATATTTCACTATGTTTCAAAAGAACATATGAGGAAAAAATATGTTTTTATGTAAGTAGTGTTTTGAATAATATCATAATGAGTAACGATGTTGAGAGTCACCCAAATAAACTAGTATCCTACAAAGGGGAGAACCCAAAAACTATGGAGAGTAATGCACACATCAGATTATATGTTAATGAATTCTTAAATAAAAATGTCTAGAGTATCACTACCAAAACTAATTCCAATGATTCCCCTAAGAAAAATTCATATATATTTTTTTAGTCACTTTTAGTGATTAAATGGAGCAATAATTTTGAATTTGGCTTCTCACAGCCACAACTCATGGAATCAAGTTGAATGCTTATTCTTTGAATGTTCTTATCCATATAGATTTCATAGTATCCAATGTAAAAGATTTGAAAGTTAAATTTGTCTATAATCTGTTTACACCATGAATTGTTTCCCATGTGATTGAAATTCTTTTGTTGGTGTAGGGTCATGAGGTTTTCTAGACATTTAATGTTTCATGATGGCGAGGAAGTGAAGGAAGACTAGTTTGGATTCTTTGGTAGTTGGATTATATGAATCACTCTATTTTATTCACCAATTAGGTTTGTTTTCATAAAATTTAGGTGGGTATAGGCTTGCCTGAAGGAGATATTAGGGGTGGGTAATCCAAGGAAGAAGAGAGGTGTTCCCAAAAAACAGTATTTCTAAATTTAGATGTATCCTATATAGATGATCCAAAGAAAATTGTCAATAATCACTTTGGTTTTTTCACATTATACAACACCAAAACTTCGAACCATTGGTATTTTTTGGGTAGTTATTTTTAGATAATCCATATTTCTTAAGAATGTAGTTAATATATATATAAATTTCATTTATATTTTTTCTCAAACTAGATCCTCTTATAAACACTTCAATTTATCTTCAATTACACTGAGAACAATACGCCCCTTTGATAATCAATTTTTCCATTCTATCCCATCTAACGACCAAGCCCATTAAGGCCCGCATGTCTCGTGGAAAGCTAAGCCCTCACATACCCAAGACCAACTCCAATTGGATAGGGGTTGGTGAAAATCACAAAGAAGGAATAAATTAAATGGGAGGCCTTTTCCTAAAATGCCTATATGCATGAAAACAACTGTTTACATGAATAATTTTAGAGGAATAATAAAAATAATTTAAAATCTTGAGTAAAGCTATGCTTTAAATAAACTCTAGAGAATACATTTGAGTATGAAAAAGTAAGCAAAGTAAAAAAACATGAAAAAAACATGCCCAACCAGAAATAATATCCCAACCAGAAAACTAGTAGAATAAATTAATATATAGAGATCCCTCCTTCTAATCTCTAAGGATGAAAACCATATGAGTTAAATGCACTTATGTGTTACTATGATCCACTAATGTCATTGCCAAACTATCTGTCATCTTCATAAGACATAAACCATGTGGGAAAAGCCATTACAGGGGTTCGTATATTGATACTGAGTAGGATCCTATGAAACCCATAGAGGGAGAAATATAAAGATATAACAAAGTTAATCTCAACCCATAAAAAGAGGGAAATAATACCCAACCTAGATATATTCTCAAAATAAAACCTGATTGATATAGAAAAGGGATAGACATTTCCATAGCTCGACCTATGATGATGAGTATGCTTTAAACTAAAATGGGCCATCACTAATTCCAAATATTTCCCAGGTATACCCAAGAAACCATGTAGAGGACCTAGTCCATGACACTACTCTATAGACCTAGGGGAATAATATCTAATAGAGAACACATTCCTTGGTACGATAAGTGGGTTCTACTCAATAGATAGAAGACCCACACCTTGATGTTATATGGGGTACCACTTTGGGGATAGAGGAACCACACCCTATCATGATAAGGGATACGAATCAGTAGATATATAGATAGAGGTCCCACACCATGGTTTTATAGGTGTTCCCATCAATGAATAAAGATCATGCATGCAAGTACGATAGGGTTTCCTCTAGGTAGGTTGAGGACCATCACCTTAGTAAATCATGGGGGTTCCCCTATATATGTAGAGGGATATAACTTTGTTTTTCAATGAGTACCACTCAGTAAATAGAGAGGTATATGGGAGAATCATTCCCTAGTGTGATAGGGGTTTGCTATCCCAGACATCTCTCAAATGAACATGCCCTAATCACTGCCACCATAGAGCATATACTAATGAAGTTTCATTCTCAAAAGGCTTCACATCATATCTCATATTCTAAAACTATGTCCACCATTATTTTCTATATATATAAACACTATGTAGTCTATTCAGGGGCAAAAATATGAGTCCCAAAGAAGGATATATGAGACGATGATGCTTCCATGGGAATAAATAGCATGTATGGGGGTCTACATAGTGTGTAACCTCACCTCACTGTATGGATTTGTTATTCCTTGTACATGTATTGTCAATCAATTTCATACCACATAGTTTGTATTAGTTTTACATGATGTGTCTTATCCACCTAACCATGCCCATGCTATTTTGATCATGCCTATGTACATTGGACTATACCTGAGTACATGGTCATGTCTGAGTATCTTGGATGATCGTGACCTTATATCTGGCCATGCCTATGCCCATGTAATCTTAGACTAAACCCCAAGCCACTAGAAAAGGTTCACATGGGGTGTGGTGGGTCCACAGTATGTGCGATATTTTTCCTCACCCAAATCCCTAGCCTACACATCCAAGGACTACATATCACGTGTTCTTTTGTGTACACACTATGTAGTGGTGTTTTTTAAATGAACTACGAGTACTTCATGTGGATATTATATAAGTCATTTTCACCCCAAATTGCACCTGTTGAACATTAAAAATCTATGTAAATCTAAGATAATGTCATTGGCTATTGATATATTTCCTTCGATGGTTAGAAATTAAGAATATAATATATAACAGATGAGAAATTGTGCATCATGTTGAAACTCCCAATGTCTTCACCGCTCTAGATTATTGATACCCAAAGAATCCCTCATAATCAATCATGATCCATTTACAATCACCATCCCATACATCATTAACAATACATCCATGAATATAAGGGTTGATCATAGTCTAACCTGCCCCGACAATGTCATATTATCACCCATGGTCCAAAATAAAAAAATGTTAGGAACAATAGGGATATATGTGAATTAATGAAGTAATCCAAATGAATCAAAAAATGGCTGTAAAGTCACCGATGAATAAAATAATATATAAATGTATGATCAATATTTTAATCAAAATATTGGAACCCAAAAATCATGATTCATGCCTTTATTTTGGATTGATCATTTTTAAAGATTGTGTTTTCCCGTGATGAAGAAGACTCATTGTGTTTGTTGCTGCTCAATCCTCATCCATCTGATCTATCATTGTCATTCGATTTGAAGCTCAAATAAATAATTCTCTCCTCCAATCCTCCTAGGGTTATGTAGAAATACCTAGAGAAATATCAGAACAACATACAATTATAGGTAATTTGGTTTTGGAAATTTAAAATAATATAAATAAATTAAATTATTCATTTTAGTTCATAACATCTACCAATGACTATATTCCTTGGAACATATGACCCTGACCAAACTTAGGTCGAAACTAGGGTAAATCCCATGTTCTAGAATCAACTATGGTCTAATATATTTTATATAACTTCAGAAAAAATGGAAATAAATAAACAATGAAATGATGTGAATACATTCCTTCAAATAAATTAATATTCTCAATATATTGATTCTAGGGTCCTGAGATACACAAACACTACGCCAAATCTAAGGATAAATCCTGATATATCCATAGAAATATTCAAATGAATAATCCATAAAATCTAGAGTAATTACAATATCCCATCCTTCATTGATTTTCTCCTTGAAAATCATAATCTAATCCAAAAGGTTGGGGAAATGAGTCCGCTTCTAGATCTATCACTCTCAAGATCTCTCTCCTATGCTCGCATGATTCCAAAACATACAATCCAATGTAATGGCTTGTCCATGTAGGATCTTCTCTTCTCTTTCATCGATCACTAGTGGGTACTTTATGAAGGGGTACCCATCCACAATATTTGGAAAACCCTATCCAATAATGTTCAAAGTGTCACACACATAACTTATCAACTGAAACACACAGAAAACGTGATGCAACCAATCCAACTGTGGGGAAAGTCTATGTGGTAATTAACCTCACCAAATCTTCATAAGATCTCCAATGACCTGATGAACCTCAGGGAAATCTTTCCACCATATCCAAACAACTACAGTCCTCCTTGTTGGGAGAGTCTCTTGATACCATGGTCTCACTGATCGAACTCTGAGGGCCTATGATGTTGATATTTATAATATTTTTCATTATAATGGGTTATCATGATACAATCATGAGTCACTTGATCCCTTTTCATAATTTCCTACACCATCAATAACCCAAATAGATATGTCTTACCAATATTATTCCAACATAAGTGTGTTATGTAGAGTATCTCATGTAAGACCTCTAAAGGATCCATACTGATAGTAGTGTGATAAACATTATTATATGTAAACTATATCAGTGTAAAGTGCTCCTCCCATTTCTAGATGAATCCCTACACACATGCCCTCAACATACCCTCCAAAACCTTGGTGTTCCACTCAGTTGGTCGATACCTCAATGGTTGGAATTCCATACTCATCCTAAACTGGATCATGAATTCCTCCAACAATAATTTCCACAGTCATGAAATTAATAAAGAATCACATTTAGAGACAATCATTGAGGCTAAACCATGATGTTGAATGATCTATCGCATGTACAACTACCCTAATAACTAAACTGAACTCTACACCATCATGGTAAAGAAATGTGTTGACTTTATGAGCTGATCAATAATACCTAGATAGAATTATGTCCTCTCTCTGTCAATGGAATCCCAATCAAAATATCTATGGATATGTCATCCAATTTTCACTCGGATAACTCAAATGGCTACATCAAACCTACCATAAAATGGTGTTTAGACTTTACCTAATGATATTTTGAGACACTTAGAGACAAAGACGACTATAATATGTGTAATTATCTCCCCCCCAAAACTACTAATGATGTTTTTTATACATATTTTCCACACATGGATGTACAACCAAAGGGGATTTCTGAAACTCCCTCATCACCTCCTCTAACAATAAGACCAAAACCACCATCAATCCTTGAAAAAGAATGACCTAATTCCATCCTTCAAAAAATCCATCCAGTGAATCAATTGAAGGCATCTAATCATATACAAAATTATAGTACATTTATCCCAACTGAGCCTCTACAATTCACTGAATTATAGGATCATTACCAACAATCAAATGAAGAAACATTACATCCCTCTTCTCCACCAGTGCCAACTAAAACAAAGACAACTTCTCAATCGTCTCCTCCATTAAGTGAGAACACGACTTCTTACAAAAGTAATATATCAACACATTTTCCTTATATTAAGTATATAATCTCTTTAGGTCATTATAATATAGGAACTCTAACTAATTCCTTTGTATCATGTTTAAACCTCCCTAAGTGAAGATATTCCTGAGAAAATAGATTTTTGAGTAAAAAAATTAATTCTCTCCAAGAAGATAATGCCTCAAAATCTTTCAAGAGATAACTACCACCACTAACTATAGGTTGTGAGTCATGATTTTTTTCTCATGGGGTCTCAACTGCCTCAACCCAAATGAAATAACATCCAACATCTACATCAACATACAACTGATCTCAAACTCCTAAGGAATTGAAAAAAACTATGCACTCTACACACTCATCTTATATTATTAACATATGAGAACTAGTAAGCCTTAAACTCAACTTCTAAAAGGCTCCCTAAAACTACTCTATCAAGATTACTGCCTTCCCTTTATATTTAAGGGTGGTCAAAGTATATTTTATCTTGGAAAAGTTAGGAACGGACCTCTTGTAGTACCCATCCAAGCCAAGGAATTTTTTTTACTTCCAATAATCTCTTCAGTATCTCTCCAGAAATCACTTCATCAATCTTAATCAGCTCCACATCAAAACCATGATAAAAATGAAATTCCCTAGAAATTGAACATCATGGATCCAAAAATACCACATTTAGAGATTAACATAAATATGGGGCAACCAGAGCAAGTTCAAGACCATTCTAAAATGCTCGAAAAGATCCTCCTTTGATGTGAAGTAAATAAGTATTTAATCAATTAATACAACCACAAATTGGTATAGGTGTGGTTGGAAGACAAGGTTAATCTGATAAAAATTTAGAGGGGTGAAATCATCACACTGAATTAAATCATCGATAAATCATGGTGTCCGTATTGACATAGGAATGTCATCTTCAGAAATCAGCCTCATGTACACTCAACTTGTGGTATCTGAACCCGAGATCAATTTTGAAGAATAAAATTTCACCTCATAATTGGTCCAAGAGGCCATCAATACTCATAAATGCGTAATTTCTACTTACTATCACCTAATTTATGAACTGATAATACATGCCATGACTCAAGATCTTGCCTACATTTTTCATGAACATAATCAGGACTGCCTAGGGGAAACATTGGATCAGATAACTCCCTTATCATGATGGTCCACTAACTGCACCCTCAACTTTCAGATATTGGTATGATTTATGTAATATGATGTAAAATATATCAGTGCTGACATAAAGAGAAAGTAAATGCAGAATTTTATCTACCGCCATAAAGATGGTCCTAGAACATCCTTAGGGAATATATCCATGTAGTCCCCCACTACAGAAGGATTCAAGATGAAATAATATCTTATTACACAAAGGTATAATTACTCTAAATGATGGGTTAAGGGTTCTATATTCTTTATCCCAGGACCCACTCACTCGACAATGATATCTATTTCGTTTGCAAAGGAGAATCTCATCTCATTAGTCCAAATACATTTTACCAGCATGAAATGATATTAAATTTTGTCTTGAACTATGTATAACATGTCCATACCCAAGATGAAGTCATAGGGTTTCATCATGATGACCAAGAGGTCCCACAAGAAACTCTCTCCATTGATTTCCATCCTGAACTGCCAATAGATATGTGATAAGAAATATGCATCACTTGTAGGAACCTATAGCCAAAGATGGTGGGATAAAAACTCAAATAGTAGTTCGATATATCACACTAGGTATATGGAGATAATGTAATGAATTTCACCAGTGTCTATCAATATAATAAATTGTATAGTATAAACATAGTTCATACCTTAGATTATCTCATGTGTATACTGATCATAATGCTCCATAGTTAGAAACTTCCCACAACCCCAACCGCCCGGTCCATGAATGGGGAAGGTCCACCTTATGGTGGTATTCATAGAATATCATAGCATTTTATCCCACCAATAGCTCCTCCCTCAGAATATAAACATTCTCTTTTCCCAGTACTGCCTCTCTGGGGGCTGCCCTGGTCATGCCAGGGAGATCCTTGATCATGACACTTCCACATTCATGATGGGTCATCTCCTTCATATCGTCCTTAGATCAATGGGCCATGAGATAATGAACCATGTGACCTCCCCCATCATAGGAATAACATCATCTATCTCCAGCTGACTAGAACCTCTTCATGAATCATATGTCGTATGTCTACATGATCGAGTCCAACCATGAAATGGTCTCTTATGCTGAGACCCTGTTGACTAGTGTCTACTAGATACTATAAGAAAATTAGTTCCATAACACCCACTGATATATCTAGCTACCTATTTCCCATCTGATAAGAATCTCTCTAGCACTAAAATTTGTTGTAGCAATCCGTCATAGGTGGGAATTCCCAAGGGGACCTCACTGGCATGAATATCTCTACAAAGAACCAACTCAAACTTCCATTCTCATAAGTAACCATATGACACCATGTCAAGGGAGTACCAAATAAGGTCATAAAATACAGTAGAATACTCAACAACTATCATACTACCTTATTTTAGCTCAAGAATCTCCGAGATATGAACTAAGTATAAGCATGAGGGGTAATTATCCTCACAAAATAGCTATTGTATATCATAATATGAGAGTTCCATATCCTCATGATTATGTATGACTAGACTCCACATATTCCCTGATGCTCCCATAAACAGACTAGTTTTCATCACCACCATATGATAAATTGAGGTTCACATGAACCTGAAGACTTGGATCGTCGATTCCATCTGATCCCCCACTGCCTGAGGATTTGGATCACCACAGAACCTGAGTGGCCTCTAACACTGGGACTCATAGAATATACATTGAATTATGAATCACCATCCTGAACAACTGGTACTATATTCTACTTGTAATATGGGAAAACTATTCCATAACCACCAAGATGAATCACCTTGTGGGATGATCCTTGAATTGAGGCCTCATCACTTATCAGATCGTCGTCACGATCTTGAATCAGTAACCTAGATGGTTTTCTTCATGGAGGAATCCAGACGGTTACCAATATATAACATGGTTAGATGAGAATATATTTATAGTGGTAAAAAATTAAGGATAGTGAAAGGACTCAATCCTATAAAATGCATTTACCATTGTTTCCTGAAACCAATGTCTTGGAATGTCGAGTTGACAAGCAGGTATTGAGAGTCTTGGTGTACAAATACATTATTCATCACCCCAACTCTATATTTCCTGATATAAAAACCACACATGACACACTTCATCATTTTTTCCATAATTCCCAACCAATTCCACATAATGAAAAAAATCCAAACACAATCCTAATTAATAAATGTCTCTGATACCACTCTGTAAAAACCCACCCCACAAGGACCTGCCTGGCTAGTATTAAGTTGAGAAATGTAGAACCCGAATCCCTCCTTTAATTGGGTAGGGTCTAGAAAAAAGTTCCAAGAAGATATAAATGAAATTAAAGGTCTTTTAATAATTTTCATGTATGCACACACACAAACGTATCCATGAAAAATAGTAGATGGAAAATAAAAATATAGGAAAATACATAGTAAAATCATGCATGAAATAAAGTCTCGGAAATAAATTAGAGTACAATAAATTAAGAAAATGAAAAAGGGTAAAATTATGCCCCCAACCCTAAATGAAGTCCCAGTATGATAACAATTTCAATAATGAAAAAAATGAGACAATATGGATCTTTATCTCCTTGTCTGACAACCATATGTGATCAATTCAACCACGTATCACTATTCCCCACCAATGTCACCACTGATCTATTTATCTTCTTCATAATATCTGATAGGTGTGGGAATATATCATGAATTGTTAAATATATAATTACCCAATAGGAAACCCTAAAACTCTCAAAGATAATGATATAATTATATCTCCACAACCAAACTTAGGATTATGATTATACCTATATCTTAAAAGTTTCATCATTGGTACCCATATTCTTATGTTTGTTTCCATGAAATTGTGTCACTAATGAATATTGCTTCATTTTCACAACACATAACATGTACGGAAAAAACACCATGCAAAGGTGAGTATATACATATCATGATGGAAACCTAAAAAACATAGGTATAAATATGAAGATATAGTAAAGGTCATATATACCCATAAAAATATGGAAATGATACCCATGACAAGATGAGTATGATACTCAACATAGAAATATTCTCAAAAAGAATATCAGATAAGTGATTAAGGGGATCTCTATATCCATATCCCAACCCAAGAAAAAGAGTTTTCCTCTAGATCAAAAGTTCCATCACTGATTCTCAATACCTCATGTGTTTGTACAATAAATTTTATGTAGGACCCACACATCTCTACAACGATATATCCTCATGGTATCATTATACAATAGAGGTTCGGCACCTTAGTAAGATACGGGGAGTCACTCACAAGATAGTGGACATGCACTTCAGTTCAAAGGGGGTAGCACTTAGTGAATAAAGGACCCCCTCCGGACATGACCTGTGTGACCAATTAGTATATATATTGATATAAGAACTGCACCTTACTGTGACGTGGGGGTTCCAGTCAATTAACAGAGGACATGCACCCTAGTACGTCAGGGGATGCAACTTGGTAGGTAGTGGACCCTCACCTAGGTCTTTTAGGAGAGTTATAATCTATAAGAATAAGAACCATTTCCTAGTGTGTTAGGGGGTACCACATAATAAATAAATGGGAATATGGGGGACTAGTTACCTAGTGTGATAGAGAGGCTTCTATCCAATTCATCTCTCATATGATCCTCCCCTGATCCATTTCCTCGGTGAGCATCACCTGAATAAGAATCTTGATAAAAAAACCTCATATAATACCTCATATTCCATAACCAATGCAACCATATCATTATAACTACAAACCCACACTTGATAGGGTACTCATGGGCCATAATATGAGTCATGAAGAAGGGTATATAAGTTAAAAAAATATTCTTCAGGAGTATATAGAGTGTATTGGGGTCCACAAAGTGTTTGGCTTCACCTCACTGTCTTTTTGTGTCCTTCCCTAGATATGGGTTGGAATTACTTGTCATACCATGTGGCATGTACTTGTTGCACATGACATGTCTCGACCACCTAGTCTTTATCCTTTTTCTTTCGATAGTTCCCATGTACATAAACCAATGCATCTATACATGGATATGTATAGGTATCCTAGTTGTGACCAAGTATGTGGTCGTGCTGATGTACTATGTCCATGCCCATGTGTACAATCATGTCCGTGCCCATGTACACCTGGATTAGACACTAAGCTTCCCACACTAGACCACACAACCTGTGGTGGGTCCCCGCATGGTGTGACATTTTTCTTGACCCGAAACCATATCCCCCATGGTCATGGGACTACATTGTGTGTGTTCTTCATAGTACAAAGTATGTAGAATGGGTTTTTGAAAAAAACAAGACATCTTCAGACAAATCCATATCTTCCATTTCCCATCCTGATAGCACATGTTGATGAATAAAAATTCACCAAAATCAAAGTTTAAGTCTCCATCCACCAATCTATGTCATCAGATGATAGGAAATAATGAATCCAACCTACCTCCAATGAGCTACAACACATCTCATAGTACCTACCATCATCATCTCTACCAAAAATCAAGGATCCATAAAGCATCACCTATAATACATCATGATTTTTCTACAAATAAAGATCTTCTATTTCATTCACACTCCCACCATGAATCTAGTGGTTTGATCATGCTCGATCCCACCCTAGAAACATGGAATTGTTACCTTATGGGTGAACAGTGAAAAACGTGAATAGTTGGGAGAGATGAAAGATAAAGAATTAATTCTTCATTACACAATATTTCTTGGCCAACAAGTATATAAATGATGAAACCATGGGTTTTTACAAGGCATAAAAAATAAAAATTTAATTAAACAACTCAATTGTCCAAATAAACTCAAGAAAAGGGTGTCAAATTGAACATCAATAAAAGTAGATTTAAATACATGCTCAGTATTTTAATTAAAAGGTAGGAAACAAAAAATGATGAGTCCTTCCTCAATTTAGGATTGATCATTAGTGAGGAATTCATTTTTTATTAATGAAGAAGATGCACAATGTTCGATACCTCTCGATACACCTTTATTTTATCTCCCATCATCTTTTGATTCAATCCTCAAATAAAGAAATCTATCATATAATCCTCACAGGGTTATACATATAACCATTCATAAATTCTATAATGACATTCTTATAGAGATAATTAATTAGTGGATATTTAAAATAAAATAAATACTTTTAATTATCTATATTAATTAAACACACATTCCAATGGCTAATTTACTCATAACGTATGACAAAAACAGACCTTAGATCGTACCCAGTGTAAACCCCATTTTCTAGAATCAACATTACTCTAAGATTTTCCATACATGACACCAGGAAAAGAGAAAAAAAGATACACAAAAATGATATATGAGTTTTTACTAAAATATATTTATATTTTTAATATATTGATTACATCTTCTAGAAACACAGAGACACTAAACTAACTCTACGGAAAAATCTATATATATATATATATATTAAATTAAATAATCCATAAATTATATCATCATTAAAACCTAGATGGCCTAGGGATAGTTCCCCTCTTGATTAGAGTCCCACATATAGATATTAATAGTGAGTTTAATATTCATCAACACTATAAGGGCTTTGACCATTAAAATAACATGAAAATTAATTTATAAGAGGATACTATTCACTATAGTGATCCTACCTCAAAAAGAGATTAAATAAATCTAATAATTGAGAATTATACCCTTGATTCTATTATAAATACCATGAAAATGATGTATTAAGGTTCATCAATTCAAAATTGTTTCACATAGGTATTCTATAGTAAGGTTCCTCATAGGAACTCCAATACCCTTCTCAATGAGTTCAGAATTATTGACTATGATCTTGATTGAAATATAGAAATTACTTTTAGTAACATTCATTCAATTACCAATATTTATGTTACAAGCCTGCAAAATATTTTTGAAATTATGGGTAGATTAACATCTCACATTAGTGAAAAAGAACACATCATCAAAAAAATATAAGCGAGTGTTTCTAGAGAAACCACATTACCCTCTAAATGGTTGGACCAATCCAAAAGAAATACCCTTATTAATATTACAACTATGAAACTTCCAAGAAAGTGTATATAGACATAGAAAAATGGGGTTTACCTATTAAAAGTATCCTACTAAATTGAAAACTAGAAATATTAAACCCATGAGGTAAATTTTGAACCAAGGTAAAAAAGAAATGGTGAAAGAAGAGGCTATAGAACCACTAATAGATCCATGAACACTCCTTCGATTATGAAAAGGTTGTTTCTTATTAGTCATTTTTGGGCTAAGAATTGATTCAAAAATTTATTCAAAATGTTATAAATAACATTGTATGATATTTTGACAATATAATGGTTCAAAATTGTTTATAACCATTAGGGTAATTACCCTTATTAATAAGTATATAAATAGTTGAAGTTAAAACTATAGGGAGAGTTCATCCTCTGAAATGATTATAAAATCTATAATGACCATTTTTTTAGTAATCTTATAAGAAAAAATGTAGAAGGATCCTAGAAATCCATCAGGACTTGGAGTTCTATTTGTGTTGAGAATCTCAAAAAAATATGAATTTCATTTTCTTTTAGAATAGACTCCAACAATTAGTTATCCTAAAAACATTAACCTTGGAGTTTTTCTAAAACATAATCCTATACTTCCCCTTTAGGATTTCTCCCTAACATAGGTTATCTATGAATATATATTAACTATAAAAAAAAATACTCTACAATAGGTCTAGTAATTGATACATCATTTGTGTGTGAGCCACACCATAATTACAATTTCACATTTTTAATAAATTTCCTTTCTCTAATGATTGAGTGGATGTAGAGAATATTGCATTCTCCTTCTCTAATCCACTTAGATTGGATTTTTCCATAGCCTAGTTTTTATATTATAGTAATTCCTCTTCCATTTTTTTTCTATTTATAGAAAAAATTTGGAAATAGGAATCACCCCACAATTCCTGAAGCTTTCTATCAATTTGAATGATTTACTCTTCAAGACTGTTAATGTTTACACAATAATTCATTTGGTTTATCTTTAATGATATAATGTCACTATAAAATATATATAAATTGTTTTACAACATGAATAATTCCTTAAACTACATCAATTATTCTTAGGAAGAACAAAAAATGTACACGAATCCATTTTTTTCATCAACCTATTGTAATAAAAAGAAACTACAACTCAGGTCCTTTAATTTTTAAAAAATGATAAGAAGCTAAGGGTGGTTAGATAGGCTTGTTCCTATATGATTGACTTGAAATTTATAAAATTATCCATAGCATGATTTTTTACCAACCATCCATCCAATAAGCTATATATCCTATTACTTCCATCTCTATTTTTGTATGATGTAAATATCTCCCAAATAAACCCTATGTTTACGGGATTACTATAGGAGAGAAATGACCAAAATTAATGAATTCCATTATTGGGATATAGACCCCCAACCCTCATCCTATATTTTTATGTTATGTTTTTTAAGTCCCCTATTATAAAACAATTTAATGATAGAAGATTGAAATTAGTGATAGATTCCCATAATTCTTTTATATAGATGGCTTCACATTTAGTATACATAAAAGACATGAATATAATGTTGTTAGTTTCACATACCTAGAATGTGATATGTTGGTAAAAATATTCAATAAATTAAAATTGAATATGGAAATTATATAAGATCTATAAATGAAATTAGGTTGGGATTCAATGTATTAAATTGCTCATGAGTAATTTTCTTACCAATATTAATGATACGAGAATCCTTGATCTTGGGTTCCATGATAGAAACTTGAGAAATGTACTTACTGTGAATAGTTTTTATAAGATTAAAACTATTTTCCATAGACCAAAAAGACATATAATTCCATTATATTTATTTAATAATGATCAATTTTTGAGGAAGAGGCGTGAGGCCCAATAGAAATTAGATTTGGAGAAGTGAGTGAGTCCCTTTTTTTCTTGGTTTGGGACATGGTTAGCATAGCATGGGTGATGGATTTGAATTTCATTCAATTTTTTTGTGATGGAGAAGATAGATAAAGATCTTCTACAATATGATTAAGGATCACAAAATGGCTGGGAGAGATAATAGATATATCCACTAGAGCAGGGGTAGAATTCATTACCAAAGTCTATAAAGTATCTGAGAGCACATTAGGTTTCCCCTTACATTGAGTGGATTGTGTTGTCTCAGTAGTAGATTGTGCATAAAATTCCAAAATAGGAGGGGAAAATGACCATTTAACCTCAGTGGGAGGGATATGAAATATGGTATGGGCCTTAATTCCTAAAGTACCCAAGGGAATGGGTTGTGATGTCGGGGGAACACTTGGATATCTAATATGAAAGCTAGGAGGGGGTATATCTATACATGTTTTAGGTGGTCCAACCCGTTCATTCCTAGTAGAGGATAAAAAAGTAGGGGGATATTTACTTGAGAAGTAGGAGACCACAAATGGAATTAATCCATTATGAAATGATATTTCTAATAATTCATAAGAGTGGGAGGGGTGGTCCTGTCCATGTCTGACCATCCTTCCTTATACCACAATTCATCAGTTCCCCGAGAGTGAGGCACAATTAGGGAAGAGGAGTCAAACCTAGTCCTTGGAACATGAATATTGTGCCACAGTATTTAATGGTATTCTAGTTTTTTTAAATGGGATAAGGTTGAGATTATTTTAATAGGGGGGTTTAAAAAAGCATGAATGGGGTTCACACTTCTCTAGATTCCACCAAGGAAGCATGAACTCCACTCATGCTTCCTTGGAATGTTTTTCAAAGGTGGCATGAATGGGGTTTGTGCCTCATACCAAGGAAATTTTATAAATTGGGTTCCACCCCCACCCCCTCCCCTTTAATTTCAATTGTTGTCATATATAATTTAATGTGAAGAATCACTGGATATCTTTATTAACATATATTCCTGACTTTTAAGTTGGTAAAATTTCTTTTTAAAATTTTAATTTTACGTTTTATTTATCTTCATTGTATGATTTTTTATTTAATATAGATGGATATATGAATGTGTTGATATAAATTGTTTCAATTTGTATGATTTAATATCTGATTGTATGATTTATTTAATTTTATTAACGTTATACAAAGTTTTTACTATAAATAGTAATTTTAAATTATATTAATTATAAATTATTATTATTATATGTAATAAAATATAAAATATAGTTACATAGATTTTGGAATGTAGAAATAGGACAGAAAATATATATATATATATATATATACATATTTAATTTTAAAAAATTTAAAATAGCATTGGTTTACAATATTTTAATGGTTATTATGTAAGTGTAAATTATATTACTTTTATAAATTATATTTAATAAATTTTTAATTAATAATATTTTTAGTATTTATGTATAAATTAATAGTACTTTTATTTAGAAAACTATAGTTTATTAAATTATGTGTAATTCTATTTTAAAATAATATTAAATAAAGTTGAATATATTTAATGTTGTATATATCTATGTTATATTATTTAAATATATATATACAAACATTATTTTATATTATATAAAATGTAAAATAAATTTAAATTATAATATTTTTTGCACCCCGATTCTATTAGCCACATGAACCATGATTTTTGAATGAGTGTCACTGGTCTTAGGTGTGCCCCAACCAATACTTTTCCAAAACAGAGCCTTTAGGCCTTCGAAGCACCTGAAACCCATCCTAACAACTGTGAAACATTTAAATACTTAATTCATGACTAATATAAGGTTTTGGGTTAACATTTAACTCATAATTGAGATCCGTTAAATAATAAAGTATTGGGAATACCCACAAATCTAAAAAAAATCAAAAGTGATGAGGGATTCAAACTACTCAAAAAAAACCTGAGGCATTACAATCTCCCCAACATAACATAGGTCATCCATGTGACACGTAAAAAACCAAGAGATGGTAACACGCAGATAGATCTCTTCAATATTAACCTAGACTACACCATTCATAAATGGTACAACCGAATACCTCAAGGGGCTCCCCACATTAAGATTTACCAACCTCAGTCGCATCCCAACCCAAAATTAAAATTAACAGATATTCCACCAACCATCCATGGAATCTATGTAACCCCCCATTGACACATTTTCACTCCTGCACATCATCAGGTGCTCTTGTGTCATACCTGAAACCCTTCAGAATCAAACATAGCATCAGTTTCTACATCACATCAATGTTGAACATGACACCTACAAAGTACCACATCTTATCAGAAGCTCAAATTATTTATGGTGCCTCACCCCCCCAAATAATTCACACATTACAATGATTCTCAGATTCCCACAAACCTCACATAACCCAACATCACATCAATTCCTAGAATCCAATGTACCTAAATAATCACCAATCCAATGATGCCACATATAATTCCAGTGCCACACTCCTCATATATATATAATTCATTTGAGTCAATTAGAACCAACGAACCACCGTATGGTTATTATATAAACACATATAATGAAACTCACTCTCCCAAAAAAACATGTCTTAAAAGTCCATTCCCAAAAATTAAAAAAAAATTCTCACCGATACTGCCCTTGGAGTACATATAACCATTGTGACCTCACTATTCTGCTTAGACCCTGGATGCTCCATCTCATGATCCTAGCCTAAAGCTTGACTACCTAAAGCATGACCTCCTGCATTTCTACACAATCCACTAACCACTAACCCAACTATTGGGTCTCTATGTCTCTATCACAACCTCCGCATATAGCTGAATCTCTACAACCATCACCTAGTACTGCTTATGATCTGATCTCAGAACACAGAGTTACCATGATCCCTAACTATAATCTATCTAAGAAGAATTATTCAAGGTCATATTGATATGAATTATCCATCCGAATACCTGTCACTCTTTAGTGTTCACTCGCACTGAGTCTGAACATGTTATGGCCACCCACACTAGAAGCACACCCTTGACCAGCCATTCTGAGCTGGTCTACCTGAGTCCCTGGCCTTACCATGTTTTTGGAACTCATCTTGGAATTTCATTTGGTTATCTTAAGAATTACCAATTATATCACTCGACTCATTAACTCGGCTCGAGTAAGACATACCAATAAAGTTTTATTCAGCTATGAGCTCTTAATTCACCTCCTCTAAGAATTAGGAGAACCCAAATATATTTACATATTTATGAATGGTGTATTGTAATCCATACCCCAAAAAGCTCACCCACAAGTTTTTGTCTCTTATCATGCCAGGTGCAAAGTGATTCAACTTGGTGAATGTCGTTACGTAGTCCATGAAAGACATATAAACCTACTATATGTTCAAGAACTCCCGATCTCTCTCTACCCTCAGGGTCTCCCAGAAAAAGTTATTGAAGATCATGGACTCAAATTCCTTCCATGAATGTCCCTTATGTCTACATTATTGAACCTGCATATCCCTCATGTGCTTATCAAGTCCTAGGATCAAGTATGTTGCAAGCTTCACTCTCCTCCCTCTAGGAATCTCAATATACTCAAAAGTTATCTTCATAGATTTGATCAAGTTCTCAGCTACTTGTGGACCTCCCTTACTTTGGAATAGTGGTGGGTGCTACAACTTGAACTCCTATGTCAAATATTCCATTGAAGGATATTCTCCCTAATCTCCTCAAGAAATACCTTGTATGATAGATACCAGTCTCACCCTGAGTTTCACATCGAGAAAAGACCCACAAACTGTAAAATCTAGAAGCTACCTTGTCTATACATGAGTCTATACCTAAGCCTATATTTCTAGCTCCTGTTCTTCCTAACCTTTTGGGGCCTTAACCATCACATGCTCCTACGACACCACATCACATCCCATGAGATGATCCATATGATCCCATTTAGATGAAAACCCGCTGAATACCATCACATGGTCAGACAAACCATATTACATATATATATATATATGACACATATAGAGAATGTAGTAATATGATGTTTTGTCTCACTACACTAACCCTTACTAATCGCAAACATTCAATATGTCATCCCATCCTCTTGGCCTCCCAACCCACCCATAGAAGGGCTAAGTATCACATATGCGTTAGGCCACACCAATCTTGTTGAACCATGCTGCTTTAATATGATGACCACATTTCCCAACTTGGTGATCAACATCACCCCATTTTATCGTACCTACCGACTCCAATAAGAACCAGACCCATATATATCGGTATAAAATATCACATGCAATTTATATAACAAGAAAACATGTATATATAATTTTAATCATCTTATGACTTAATAAAGCATAAACATTCATAACAATCACCCCTTCTTGTACTCGGCCAATGGTCAAAATCTACTTCCTTGTTGTACCAGTCCTAGGATCACATGTCATAATAGTTAACGATAACACTTAAGTGTACCACTAAAAGTGGAAATCATATCCACTGTAAAATGAGTAGTAATAAAACATAAAATCCCAACAATGGAATCCTAGTCTGTGTTATGTTAAAGTGTATGTGTGCTCCCAAACACAATCTATAAACATAGTTCTAACAATATTATAATCTCTGGTCTACTATATCCCAAATATTCAGACCAAAAAATAAAATGAAAACATGTGGTATCATTAGTATCCATCCAAACACTTAAAGTAATTCGTAGTCAAGAACTAAAATAATAACATTTATGGCACCACAATTTGATTAGCCACCAGAATAGTTCTTTCGACTTGAGTTCCATTGGCCATAGGCATGACTCCCCGTACACCAAAGGTATTCGACTTCTAACGAGCATGTAAATGAGTAATAATAAACACTATATACCATCTTGTGATGATGTAATAATGGTCCATATAAATATATAATTCTCAACATAATTGAATGGAAGATAGAAAATGGAACAACAACCCCCCATGGTAGAACCAAAATCAATAACAAGAAATTTCTAAAGAATAATTTAATTATTGTAGAAAAATTATGTAAACAATCCAGATATACCATTTAGTGATAGAAATGCCTATCAATAGGACATATATTACAATAACAGGAGTTTTGTCAATAGAAAACCTCAGTAAAAAAATATATGGCATGCTAATACAGAGATGAAAACTTAAAAGATAATTCCAATTGAGGTAAGAACTAATGGTACCTTTCCATCCATCCAATGCTAACTCATCCTCTATGATCCAACTCTAGAGCCAAAACCCATACATGAACACAAAAGCATGAAGTATATAGACATCTCGAAAGGACCATGTAGGGTGTGTGAATGCGGCTCAGTAATCCACCAACAAAATTTTTCTACCTTTAATTTGTGATTAAGCAAGTGTGTACTAAAAAAAATAAATCAAAAGAACATGAATATAAACAACACAAACTTACCTGGTGCTCAGAAGCCACCAAGAAGCTATTTCCTACTTCAGATAATGCCTAAATAATTGTAGAGGAGAGGATACTCTGCTCATATCCAAGGAATTACCTAATGTGAATAGCCTCAGGTGAACCCTATGTTCCACATCCAAATACCACCTGACACCCTGTGCCATAAACTATGTAATCGACATCCTGACGGCATTCCAAATCAAATGAATCTATTCCCGTATACCTTTTCACAATATCTTCCATAGGCTCAAAGTCCCACATCTAGAGATACAAAAATGTTTGTCCAGAAATAATAACCATCATCGGATCACTAACTGATGTACCAATGAACAAAAATATCCATCCTCCAAAATGATCCTATCCCAACGACCTCAAGCATGGTGAGCCTCAACCCCTAACAGATATCCCAAATGCTTTCATCTGATGGCTCCTCACCAGACTCATGAATTTATATTATAAACACCACCAACCCTTTACACAATCCTCAACTCATGGGGGGATCTAACTTCATGAGTTTTTAATACCACCTCAAACATCTAATTTATCATATGTGAACAGGACTCCAAACAGCACATTGAACAACATAGGTTAGTAGAAAAAACCAATTTAGAAACTAAGACACATAAACCAAGAACCTCGTGCCCCTAAAACTGTGTCTCTCAATATTATGGCCACACCATCATAAATATCTTGAGCCATGGTCACAACCTTACATCATCATCACCTCAACTGAAAACCAAGTCTTCCAACTCATGGTCCACACCACACAAGCACCCTGGAAAAATCTTTTACTGACGATCAAATCACCTCAAAACTTATAGAAAATTATATATCAGTCCATGGTTTGATCCCATAACAATATCATGGATATATTCTCATCCAATTCATACTTACATATTAATTGAATTTAATAAAAAATCCTAATAATTAAAACAACACAATTTCATTAAATAAAAACCTCCAACCTAGTTTCCCATTGTCCGAATCACCACACATAGCTTGAACAATTTATAGAGTAGGGTGATAATACCCATAGCCTCTCACCTGGGGTGAATTAATTAATTAACTACACTGTACATTTGAAATGGTCTCTCTCGTTCAACACAATGGATCAATAAATTTCACACCCGCAAAACACATTCGAGAACAAAATGAAAATTTTCCACCACCTACCTCAGGTTAGTAGACTCCCGAACATCAAGTATCATCTTCTAAATTGAACTTATTCAGAATAATTATGAGTTTTAGATGAACTCCCAAAATATAGGGAAAGATGACACGCACAAATTTAGTGGTTTTTGAGGTGAGGGGAAATGTAATGGGGAGAAAGTGGGAGGAGAGCCATACTAAGATGAGTCCAATTTGACAAATGGATTGAAGAAAACAGTTTAGATAAATGAATCGGATGAATCCATATTAGATAATGGAAAGGAGGAGATCTCCTTTACTATGTGTGAACCATAAGGGATGAATATTAAATGGAAATAGGTTTATTGAAAGATGTAAAAAAATAAGTTCACCTATTTAATGAGATTCTTGGCGAGCTCCCACATTTTTCTAAACCGTGCGACAACCGTGTATCTCCAGAATCATTGGATCCTAGCCTCGCATAGTATTTCTACACATTTAGGATAAACTGTCTATAAATCATGATTGAAACAGTTCGAGATACTTCCCATTTAGCACGAAGTGGGCATGTCTTTCAACAGTTTCCGTAATCATGTGGGTATACTGTAAATTTCCTATACTAAAAACTATAATGGTATCACATGGTATTGTTCCCCTTATATATGGTTTAATAAACCATTATCAGTACAAAATGTCCCCCCTCAGTGTTACTCATTTGAGGCTACACAATTTTTCCAAACCATGTGCCTCATCCTGTACTTTAACATAACAGGGCCTTCAGTCTTTTGATGCTCCCAAAACCCGTTTAAACAACAAAAAACTTTTCAAGTATTACACCTTGATAAAAAAAGGTTTTCGATTAATGAAAAACCTTTAATTTAGATTTGGTAAAAGGTAAAAGTGTTGTTATACCCACCAAAATCCAAAAAAAAATCAAAATGGGCGATGGATTCAACATGCTCCAAAAAAACTAGGATGTTACAATATTTCATATACATATTTAAATAAAGTGAATCTACCAAAAAAAAATATACATACACACATTGATAAGTTTAGATTTTGGAAATAATGCATATCTATTAGATCAATATATAGGAAATGTTATGTAATATATAGAACATAACAAGTATCCCAAAAAACATGTCAAGAGAATTGTTTGACGACTGATCATGAGATGACCGACCAATGCATAATTTAAATTTTATGTCTTTTTTATGTATTTGGTTATATAATTTTTATTAATTTCATTTTATTTTCCTCATTGATGACTTTTTACTTATACCACTTTAAGTATATAAAGACCTGTGTGTCAGCCTAAAAAATGTTATGTATTTCAAACCCCTAGACTCCCTCACATTCATGAGACTAACTTTTTAATAAATAGGGGACTGACTATAAGAATTGAAAAGAGTTTTTTTATATGAAAGTAGACTAATGGTTGCTTATGTATGCGATAATAGAGAACCAAGGAGTTCGCCCCTATGTTTGGGTTATTTTATCAAATATTGATAAACGAATCCATAGAAAAAGTCTCAAGATCAATTAATTGTTATTTATTCATATGTAATTAAAATATGTGAAGCATTTGATGATGTGGTATAAAAATATATAATGTTTTACTAAATTTTATTTGGTAATCATATCACCATAAATATACTTTAACAATAGGTTATTTATTTTGATCAGGGTTTTATTTATAGTTTATCACATTTAATAGTGACAAATATTTGTGAAAGTAAGAATATAAATATATGTTTCTATATATATATATAATTTATTAAATAAAATTATAATAAAATTTATTACATTTAGAATATAATAAATAATTTAGGTAAACATGTTTTTAATCTATAATGTTTACTAATCATGATACAGTTGTCTAATGTATGATTGAAATTGCATGTTGTATTTGGTTTGTATCTAGTTATTTAATATGGTATAATTGGATGATCTAGAGATGACCGACCAGTTTATGATTGAAACTTCATGTCATGTTATTTTTGGTTATATAATTTGTAAAATTTCATTTTCATTTCATCGTTGATAAACTGTGTTTCATCCCTCTCTCTATGTACGTAAGGATATATAGGTCCACTTAAAAAAATGTTATGTATCATAAACCCACAGACCCCCTCACATACATTTGAGTAAAATTGTAATTAAATGGAATTTAATAAGAAGTGTTGATATGTGAAGCTAAATTTTTACACCATTCCTAAAGAGGAGATTGATGATCAATAAAATATGAGATAATAGAGGTGCTAGGAGTCCTCTTGGGGTTTGATTGGATTATCAAATTATGTTAAACCAATCCATAGAAAACCCCAAAGATCTATTCAATTATTTAATAATAAATAAATTTTAAATTATTAAAAATTCAATGACATAGTATATAATATTTTATAAATTAATTTTTTCTTGGTCATCATGTTTACCAAAATATATTGCAATATTGAGATAATTTATTCCAAATAGGATTTTAACAATTGTTTTCCACCTGGAGGGGTGGAAAACCATCATGATTATGCGACATTTGATTAATATCACATGAAGATTCATAGTTTATTAAAATTGAGGGATGATAAATAAATTATTTCAATTACACATTAATATCTTCAATATCTTAAACATTTAGTGAACACTATGTATCCTCTAGTCGATGACGAGGATTAGATAGAAGCCTCATTTCTATTCCTGAAATCATGTAGTAATGGTCTAATTGAATTATATATGGTAATTTCTAATATTAATTAGGTGAAACCTACTACTATTGAACAATTTTTTTTGAGCTCTATCGGTTTTGGTCCTTCAAAACACTCTCGTTAATTTCTTACTCATATTATTCCTATAATAGAAATAACACACGAAGAAGATGTTCCACACTTGGAAAGAAAAGTTGGGGACATCCCTATGTGTACACATGATTTACGGAACAACAATTTATATGATGAGGAAGTATCGAGTGAGGTGTCCAGAGATGATGTGGGGAATGAACCTTCTATGATTCCTTTGATAGAAAAGAATCCCCCAGTTAGCAGAAATAATTCTACATTATTGACCTCCTCAGTCAAAGGAATGTTGTATGTACATGATTTTTATTGTGATTTCATTACACTGGCTACTGAATTTTGTAGAACTATAGGGAATATATCTGTATCAATTGACAAAACCATCTATGTAGGGTAGGAGTTTTAATGTAACTTTAACAAAAAAATGTGAAAAAAATCCACACTGAGCATGAGTTTTGATTTGTGGTAGAAAATTTATAAAGGAAAAATATCTCATTTAATTTTAAAAATATGGGCAGAATATAAGTATTAAATGGGGGAAATTTATGATAATTGTTTTTCATATTTGAATATAACAAAATTATAAGTCCCACACACTTTTTTCCATCAATTCATGGGGGTAGGATCACTCTTAACTTGATGTATAGTTTATATCATTTATTATTGTAGAGTTATTATAAATTTATTTGGATGTTTTTGTTTCTCTTATTTATAAATGAATAAAATATTTGATTAATTATAAGATAACATATGAAAAATCTTAGAAGACAATAGAAAAATAAATTATGAAATTTTATGATGATTGGGATGAATCATATGCATTGTTTCAACAACTTGTGGGACTATTGCCTCTCAACAATAATATTATTTATCATTTGTACATTATTGAGTATGTATCACCAAATAACTATTTTGACTAGTCAATGGTGAAATTAAATAGGATTATTATGGGAATTTAGGCCATGTATTCCTACTTTCCCATATTTTAACCAATTCATTAAAGATAATGGAACAGTTTTATTGAAAGTATACAGGTGTTCAACTTGTTTATCCAACACGAGATAGTAATTTTTCTCCTCTACCACTTGTATTCTTTATTTTTTAAATGGATAATTATTAATCATGGAGTTGGTTTTTGGTATTTATAAGCATTAATGTCACACAAAACTATAGAGTATGTTTGATATATAATCACCATCATATAACTATAGAGGTTGATAATAGTGGTAGTGTTTCAGGGAGACAACCAAATTCTTACCATCAGTACTGAATTAGACATAATTCCAATAGTGTGACTAATTATTTAAGAAATGAGTTAGTAGAGAAGAAAATTATCAAGTTCTGTATATTTTCCTAAGCATATGTTTTTGGAAAGAAAATTTATTGTCCTTTTAAATAATTTATTCTATTTTTCATTCATCATATGAGCCCCAACAAGAAAGGTTTCATCAATATATGGACAAAACTATAATGGTGAAATCAAACTTCTGATCACAGGGTTATTGTTGGATAAATTTTATAGATGTGTGATGTACTTTGTTGAAATTTCCTAATAGGACTATCAGAACCCTATAATGACCTAGTTTATCATGAGACCACTCTGGTTAACTGTTACAGTGCACATTGGATGCTTGTTGGTGTCATTAATTTTCTTAAGTTTCTTACTGACCAGATGAATATCATCCTTTATATTTACAAGTTTCGTATTATAGATTTTCTATTTATGATTTTTTTTCATTTTTGGATTTTTTTTCAATTATGGGCACGATATTATTTGTTTTCACCCCGGGGTATGACTAAAGACGACTCATATCATACATCAGATAAACTAGACTTGGCAATGGGGAGGGGGACTACAATGTAGAATTTTTCACAAATAAGGGAATACTCAAAATAGATGTCCCCAAGTAAAAGGACTGATATATGATTCCCATAATCTATTATTGAGTCTATGTATTGTATTATTAATGTGTAATTTTTTTTTCATATACAGATGTTTCATTAATGGATCCTTTTATTTCTGTCTGGATTCATTTTTAACCAGTTTCATCTTAAGTTTTTTTGGATTTTTGATTCAATGAGATTTAATTTTTCGATACTTTCACTATTAAAAAAATAGACAACGAAAATTAATAAAAAAAATTAACCTCAAAATTAAATGTCTTCAAATCCATACTTAAATTCACATTTTCGATTGATCATATCATGTAAGTACATCTTCTATTTGTGGTCTTTATCACAAATGATATACATAAAAATATTTAAAAAAATATTAATCATTATTTGAGATCATTAAAACAATAAATTGATAGACTAACCCAAAAAAATACCTCACGTCTATTTTTTACCTCATTTTTCATCATAATTTTAAATTATACATTTTAATTTTCTACCTCATTTTTCTATTTTTAACTTTTAAAAAACATATTTTAAAAATATTATTTAATTGACTATAAAAAATAACGGATGATATAAAATGTAAAGATGGTGAGTCAACTATTTCTCACATTCCAAGGTAGTAATGTTCCATAGATGGGTTTATAGAAACATATAGTGAACTGTTTTAGTGTATAAATATCTTATCATTTCCATCATGTTTCACCACTGTCGGCCATCTCCCCTCATCTTCATCATGTTGGGTTCTACAATATTGTGATATGTGACTTCAAATTTTTCAGTCATCATCTCACTATTTCACTTGTAGATAGATTGTGTCCAGAGACACATAAATTCAATTTTATAGAGGGGGAGATAACTATTAAACTCAAGGATATGCCCATTTTGTTGGGACACTCCATCGACGGTGCAACTGTGATGGGTGGAGTGGGTGTAGATTGGTTTGAGATGGTCCCATATTATTGGGAATTATGGTTCATGATGATGGTAGTTCCATTATTAGTACTAGATTACACATTCAAAGGATAGATGATAACTTAAATCATCTAGATGATAATGCCTAGGATATCACTATTGTAGAGACCCGTAGCTTATCGTACATGGACATTACATTACATTTGTGGAATACTTAGTACATAACAAAAAACACAGTAAAGGATCGTAATAGTTTAGTGTCTTCGGAAACTCGGAATGAAATCTTCTAATCATGGTGAAAGTTCTTCAATATCTCCCATAAAGGTCATCCCTTTTTTTTATACCTAAAACCTTTCTTTATATCCTGGGGAAAAGAAAACATAAAAGGGTGAGCTCAAATGCTCAGTAAGGGTAAACAAAAGAAATATCAATCACATCATATATATAAGAACATAGCTTTTGGAAATCTTAACCTGCAAAAAAACTCATAATATCATAACATGGGATAAATCATAGAAGTGAAATGTAATCCCAATAATCATAACTTAGAACATGAAACTTTGTGGCATACACACATAATCATAGAGAATCATTTCTTGTTAGTCAAGACTCAATGCCAAGACTATCTTAGTGGACAAAGTCCCTTTCTGAATCGAGTAATCCTCGTTTCAGTCCTGTTTCACTGAACCGGTATGACCTACCATTCCAGCCATGTCTATCTCATGAGATATGAAATCTTTACCCAATGCATTGGAGGGAGATATAGGTCCCACCCATCTCATAATGATACCATTCTTATGTGTGCCACAAAATCATAAATCATACATCATTTCATAACCCATGTAATAAAAATGGGATTCTTAAACAACATGACATCATAAAACCATTCATATAAGATAAAGGAATTCATAAACATAATTCCATCACAACATAGTCAAATCAATGTAAAAATATGGATAGAAACAGAACCCTTTATTATCTTAGATGGAAAATAATTTTGATAAAACACTTGAAATGAATTCTTGAGGAAAATATCCTTTCTTCTTCAAAATCAATTTCTTTTCACAAAACATCATACAATTTTAAAAGAAAGAGATTTTATTAAAAATAGTCATGAAATATTTTGGAGGAAGGTTCATGAAAATAAGGCTTTATAAAACCGTAAAAATCCGTTCGTGCCGTATAAGTTTAAAAAAACATTCTTCATACTTTTGTCGGAAAAGTCAAAAAGTACCTCGTACGGAAAAACGACAAAAGATTCATTTCATGTTCTTTACTAAAAACTCACCTAAGGGTAAAATTGGATTTAAACTATTGCAAGTGGATGAAAACAATATTACATAATGAGGGAACATGGATGTGGATGATAAAATACACCCCAGTAAATACTTACGAATAAACAATCTCGAATAAAAATGAGATTGTGATATTTTCCCTTACCTTAGGTCCGATTAGCTTTGTACGTGTCCGAAGCTCCTGTATAATGGTTTAAATAATGTTATTGACTTATTCCAGAATCATACATATTTATATTATATCATATATGGTCATATTATTAGCTTCTTGTTAGTAATATTTCATTGTTACTTGTTACTCGGGTCTTTATAACTTTTTGTTCTTATGCGTGTTTTGTCGAATAAATTCTTATTCTTATCTTTAGGTTATAGATAATTCATTTCCAGAATGGTATTAGTGTAGTATATACCATATTCATTCACTCAATTCATTTATATAATCATTATGAAATGAAGATCATGTAGAACGAGTCGCATCACATCGTGGAGACGGTATTCCGTACGTACGCACGAGTGATGATATCGTTCCTATGATCGTGGAATTGTATTGGAGTATATATATATTATTTCAGTATCAATATTACTTCATAATAATCATATATAGTTACTCGTTACACCATTATAACCATCCTTGTAAGGTGATGGTGGAAAATAGATTACACCACGGCGTGGAGACGGTATTCCATACGTACGCACGCGTGGTGATTTCATTTTTCCGTAGGATGGATAGAAGGTGAAATAGGGTTGTTTCATATTTATAATAACATATCAGTATGTAAGTAATACTGATGTTATTACTTTATCATGAAACAACTAAAGACGAAGAAGTTGAAGAAGAAAGAAATTGAAAAGATCGGTAATGGATATTACCTCTTCTTTGGAACGCCTCTTTGATTCCTCCACTTAAGGAACTAAGATTGGTCTTTGGAGAAGACCAAGACCTCTAGGATTATTCTAGGGAAGTGGAGAGGAGAAAATGGCAGGGGTTGGACGAGCTTGAGTGCTCAATTTGGTGTGAGGAGGAGGGGGAGGAGGTGCCCTTTTATAAGGGAGGAGAGGGGCATCTTTGGAATTCTTAAAAATATTAATTTATAATAAATCTAACCCCACATAAAAACCCCCAAAAATGACTCATATTCGAAGAATAGATGAGATAGGGTTGTAATATCATCAACCAATCAAATTTAGACATGTTTGGATATTATTTTAAACCTTATCATTTTCATTTATCCTTATTTAATCTATTTAAGTTTATTTGTGGTAATAAAATTCTAAATTTTAAATTATAACAAATAATTACTTATTTGTTGTGAATTTTCCATAATTGTTTCCTTTATAACATTATAGACCATATAAATATAAATTTATAATTTTTAAATATTTTTGTGATTTTTAAACAATTTTATAATATGTTATTTTTGTAAAATAACAATAGTGTCAATTTTGACACTATTCATTTATTTGAATTTAAATAAAACATATACAGAAGATATGTTCGAACTAAAAGCTTTAATATATTAATAAAAGTTCATATGTATCTATAAAATTAGTTTATCACATTAAATAGTTCATATAATATTTATTTTATTATTTTTAAAACCATTTATTTGGTTTATCTCTTAATAAAATAATTACTACATCATTTTTGTATAATTATTTAATATACTTATTTGTTGTATAAAAATTTAAAATAAAATCCTATGATGAAGATAAATATATTAACTTTCACAATAATACTTTTACTCGAATTTATCATCTTAAAATCATAATATTTAAATTTTTATATTTATTAAATTATGAAGGTGACAACTTTGGAATCATTTAAAATAAAATAATATAAGTGTCATAATCGCTTTTATAAGGCTCCAAATGGTCAAATATTCGACCATTGGATGCTTATGGTTTACATTTACATGGTCAATATGTTTTGGTTAGGTATTTGTGCATTTTATGGTCACTATTAGTTTAATAAAGACAATATTCTTGATTTTTCACTAGATAAACAATTTCTGCATCACTATTGTTTCATAATTAATGATAATTATTTAATCCCTAAAAATTATAAATAAATTTATATGATGTAGATAATTTCATTATCTTTCTGGAGACTATTCATGTTCGAAGTTTCATGAAGTTTATCACTAAATTAAAATTAATATACTTATAAGATTTAAGAAAGTGACATGTTGTCACTTACTTTGGTTTTAATAATAATTAAGTTATTTTCATGGACAAATGTCCATTAAATGATTCTAATCCGAACCTTAGGTGATATGGGTCGCCTTTTAGTCATCCAATAGGATTTTGACATTTGTTAGGGTAATTTTAAAATATTATATTTACCCTAAATTACCCGATTTACCTTTAACTATGGTAAATAAAATTTACCGTAGTTACTATTCATAATTCCCAAAAATAAAAAGTAGCTTATTAACATAATTTGGACCCACTGATTCCAAATATGGAATCCGTTTTTTAAAATTCAAAACACAGAAGTTGCAGAAATTAAATTAAAATTAATCCCGTTGTCGAATAAAAACGGGTTTTTGTTTAAAACATTGCAAAAGATTGAATTGATTTAACCTACGAATTCAAGGTAAAATCAATGCTAATGACATACATTATATTAAATGGTAAAAATATATTCTATTTATACTTTAAAACCATTCAATATTATAATTTAACCACATAAGATATTACGATGAAAAAAGTTGTTTTTAATTAAAATATAGCGTGTTTTTACTATTCATTAAAATATGAAAGTTATCGGAAAAATATCAAAACTTTATCTAATGTAAATTTTTATATCATGATTCAAAAGAAGAATATTATTTTGTCAAATTTAACATATAAACATGTCAAAAACTATATTTAAAGTGGGTGCGCCATCAAAAGGCGGTAAAACTGCATTTTTTGAAAAATACTTATTTTACCCGAAAAATTTATTTTGTTCTTATACCATGTTCTAGAAATGTGTAAGATGAATAATAATGTTATAAAAATTGGAAATTTAGTTAATACTATTCATAACGGCTAGTTCATGACAATATTATAATAATATAACATTGTTTATTAAAACACGACATTGCGTACAACACACGCTATCGAGGAAGGTTGCGATTGCGTGTAATGCAAGCCAAGTCAGGGTTGCGTGTTGTGAAAGAATCCTTCGTTGTTTCGTATAACAGAATCCAACCATATTTCATTTATACATTTAATATATATATATATATACACTCAATGTTGCGTAGAATAACTATTATCAAAATTGTATGTAACACGGTCCAAGAATAGTGTTGCGTATACTGAAAGCTAATACGGTGTTGCGTATAGCACAAGGTAATCTTGGTGTAGAATACAACATAAGACATGAAATTAAAATAATATTTTTCATAAAATCTCGGGGTGTTACATTCTACCCCCCTTAAAATGAATTTCGCCCTCGAAATTCGTCGGGGTTATAAATGGTTTACTATTTGAACGTTTCTTTGATAGAAACCCACATCGTAAAAAGGAATACCAAAACTTATCTTTAAAAACAAAAGTATGAAACGTAACGGTTACCCTAATAAACTAATCACTGGGTTTCCACATAGGTGAAAATATGGATATGGAAGAGAAATCTAACCATCATGTTCTGATGGAGAGTGGTAGAGAACATGGCTATGGAAAAGCCAACAATCACAAATCCATAAATTTGTGACGATCTAAGGTACCATCTGATTAATCAGATATAAGGGCACTAGGACAACATTTTTGGTTTTCAAGATCATTTCCCTAAAGTTTATGAATTAAAATAAATACTTACATGATTTGTTACAATCTCACTGTTGTTCGTGAATTGAACAATTTCCACTTCATATCATAAAGAAATGAAGTTGAATTTGTTATTCGTGAAGCATTAGCAGATCATGTGATAGAAGGATGAGTCATTCCATCTATTTCAAACAAAGGGTTAGAAAAAGTTATAAGTCCATCTTATAGTGAGATTAATCGTATATGGTTCCAAAAATGGACTTATACTTCATATATCATACCGCTTAATAAAATAAAACTAGTTTCTACTAAACAGGGAATTCCTGTAGGTCAGTGGTAGGCGATAAAGGCCAGTCGCACTTCGGTTGTGGGTTCGATTCCTACAGCCTTGTCCGAAGCGATGGGCTGTCGCCCGTCCTGCAGGTTGTCCTTTTTATAAAACTATATTACTATAACATCCCATCAATAATATTGAAAAAACTTCTATCCTTAAACAATACTAACTTATGTCCAACATAATCCATTCCTATCTTTAGGCCTATCCATAATACTGCAGTCCATTCTCATAACATAGTGAAAACGATTACCAGAGATTTAATACTGTCGTTGATCCTCATATATCATAAGATATGTCTTGTTGGTCACATTCCAAACATTCAAAGACCTTAATCTTGTACTCTCTTGAATACCCATTGAACCTTAGTGAAAACTTGAATGTAGTTAAAAGTTAACACTTTTCACATACCGAAATCCTCAAAATTCTATATACTCAAACCATGATATCACTTAGTCCTTATATCAATCATGAGCTCATGAATACTGTTAAACATTTTGTTTTCTCGTTTTCCCTTCGTTATGCGCGTAATATCTCAATCACTTTGAATACCACATTAGACCAATACATAAATATTCCAATACTTCATGATACAACATTATTTTGGAATCCCATTACATAAACGCTTAATCATTCCACCACATCGTTATCATATTCAACATCGCCAATAGTGATCGCATGTGACTTCCCTTTGTCCTTTGCCTTCAGTGGTTGCTCATGTTGATCATCACTAACCCTTGGATTAGGGCAATTATTATCATAATGCCCCATTTCCTTGCACTTGAAGCATTGAAGTGTTGGTGGTGCGTTCTCTGCAGTGTTTTCTTTATTCACATCATTAGAAACCCTTTTTCCATTACTTCGACACTCAGCTGCTCGATGACCTTCTTTTCCACACTTAAAACATTTTCTAGTCCCTTTAAGACAATCTCCACCATGCTTCTTTCCACACTTTGTGCATAAGGAAACATTCATCTTCTTTTCACCATTATTCTGAGATTTCTCCTTGAACTCCATCTTTCGTTTCTTGTCAAAACCATGAGATGGATATGTAACACCAACTTCCATTTCTACCTTGATAGCACAACGCACAATTTCTTCATAGCTACTGAAGTCTCTTATAGCTAATGCCCTTCGAAGACTTGGTTTTAAGCCACTGAAAAATCGATCAACTTTACTTTCAGGTTGAATGATAATACCAGAAGCATACCTTGCAAGTCTTGTAAAATTTGCTTCATAGGTACCAACAGATTCATCGTCCCTTTGCTTCAATTCAAGAAACTCTTTCTCCATCTTTGTTCGAAGAATACGAGGGAAGTACTTTCTGAAAAACAAGTTCTTGAACTCGTCCCATTCCATGGACTCAATTTCATCTCTTGGCCTCGTATTCTTGATAAGATTCCACCATTGATCAGCTTCACCTTCCAAACGATATACTGCTAAGATGACTTTATCATGTTCAGAACATTGAAGAACTGAAAATATCTTTTCAGTAGTACTGATACATTGTTCAGCCACAAGTGGATCAGAAGACCTACTGAAAGAAGGTGGACGTTGCCTCATGAAGGACTCAATAGAATATTGTTCCCTTCTCTGCTCATTTGGAAGTCCAGAATGATTCATAGCTTGTGTAAGTATTGCAATAAGATTTTGCACTCCATCTCCCATAACATTTGTTTGTTCAGGAGGGCAATCATTGCATTGTCCATTGCATTGATCAAAACGGTTCCTTCGGGTTCCAGTCATCGTCTAAAACCCAAAAAGAATAGTGTGAGAGGCAAAAATCATGCTAGGGAAAACAACATAATAAAGGGGGAGTACCTTCAATATCCAACATCTTAGGTTTAATTCTATGATCGTTAGCGTAATTCTATTACTATAACCTATACGTATACTTAACCTTAGGGACATCCCTAGACATACCTTAGAAATATCTCTAGGGATCTCACTAACCTTTTCGCATCCTAGTTTCCAAAGGTTGACTAAACCTTTCCTCTGATACCAACTGTAGAGACCCGTAGCTTATCGTACATGGACATTACATTACATTTGTGGAATACTTAGTACATAACAAAAAACACAGTAAAGGATCGTAATAGTTTAGTGTCTTCGGAAACTCGGAATGAAATCTTCTAATCATGGTGAAAGTTCTTCAATATCTCCCATAAAGGTCATCCCTTTTTTTTTACCTAAAACCTTTCTTTATATCCTGGGGAAAAGAAAACATAAAAGGGTGAGCTCAAATGCTCAGTAAGGGTAAACAAAAGAAATATCAATCACATCATATATATAAGAACATAGCTTTTGGAAATCTTAACCTGCAAAAAAACTCATAATATCATAACATGGGATAAATCATAGAAGTGAAATGTAATCCCAATAATCATAACTTAAAACATGAAACTTTGTGGCATACACACATAATCATAGAGAATCATTTCTTGTTAGTCAAGACTCAATGCCAAGACTATCTTAGTGGACAAAGTCCCTTTCTGAATCGAGTAATCCTCGTTTCAGTCCTGTTTCACTGAACCGGTATGACCTACCATTCCAGCCATGTCTATCTCATGAGATATGAAATCTTTACCCAATGCATTGGAGGGAGATATAGGTCCCACCCATCTCATAATGATACCATTCTTATGTGTGCCACAAAATCATAAATCATACATCATTTCATAACCCATGTAATAAAAATGGGATTCTTAAACAACATGACATCATAAAACCATTCATATAAGATAAAGGAATTCATAAACATAATTCCATCACAACATAGTCAAATCAATGTAAAAATATGGATAGAAACAGAACCCTTTATTATCTTAGATGGAAAATAATTTTGATAAAACACTTGAAATGAATTCTTGAGGAAAATATCCTTTCTTCTTCAAAATCAATTTCTTTTCACAAAACATCATACAATTTTAAAAGAAAGAGATTTTATTAAAAATAGTCATGAAATATTTTGGAGGAAGGTTCATGAAAATAAGGCTTTATAAAACCGTAAAAATCCGTTCGTGCCGTATAAGTTTAAAAAAACATTCTTCGTACTTTTGTCGGAAAAGTCAAAAAGTACCTCGTACGGAAAAACGACAAAAGATTCCTTTCATGTTCTTTACTAAAAACTCACCTAAGGGTAAAATTGGATTTAAACTATTGCAAGTGGATGAAAACAATATTACATAATGAGGGAACATGGATGTGGATGATAAAATACACCCCAGTAAATACTTACGAATAAACAATCTCGAATAAAAATGAGATTGTGATATTTTCCCTTACCTTAGGTCCGATTAGCTTTGTACGTGTCCGAAGCTCCTGTATAATGGTTTAAATAATGTTATTGACTTATTCCAGAATCATACATATTTATATTATATCATATATGGTCATATTATTAGCTTCTTGTTAGTAATATTTCATTGTTACTTGTTACTCGGGTCTTTATAACTTTTTGTTCTTATGCGTGTTTTGTCGAATAAATTCTTATTCTTATCTTTAGGTTATAGATAATTCATTTCCAGAATGGTATTAGTGTAGTATATACCATATTAATTCACTCAATTCATTTATATAATCATTATGAAATGAAGATCATGTAGAACGAGTCGCATCACATCATGGAGACGGTATTCCGTACGTACGCACGAGTGATGATATCGTTCCTATGATCGTGGAATTGTATTGGAGTATATATATATTATTTCAGTATCAATATTACTTCATAATAATCATATATAGTTACTCATTACACCATTATAACCATCCTTGTAAGGTGATGGTGGAAAATAGATTACACCACGGCGTGGAGACGGTATTCCGTACGTACGCACGCGTGGTGATTTCATTTTTCCGTAGGATGGATAGAAGGTGAAATAGGGTTGTTTCATATTTATAATAACATATCAGTATGTAAGTAATACTGATGTTATTACTTTATCATGAAACAACTAAAGAAGAAGAAGTTGAAGAAGAAAGAAATTGAAAAGATCGGTAATGGATATTACCTCTTCTTTGGAACGCCTCTTTGAATCCTCCACTTAAGGAACTAAGATTGGTCTTTGGAGAAGACCAGGACCTCTAGGATTATTCTAGGGAAGTGGAGAGGAGAAAATGGCAGGGGTTGGACGAGCTTGAGTGCTCAATTTGGTGTGAGGAGGAGGGGGAGGAGGTGCCCTTTTATAAGGGAGGAGAGGGGCATCTTTGGAATTCTTAAAAATATTAATTTATAATAAATCTAACCCCACATAAAAACCCCCAAAAATGACTCATATTCGAAGAATAGATGAGATAGGGTTGTAATCTCATCAACCAATCAAATTTAGACATGTTTGGATATTATTTTAAACCTTATCATTTTCATTTATCCTTATTTAATCTATTTAAGTTTATTTATGGTAATAAAATTCTAAATTTTAAATTATAACAAATAATTACTTATTTGTTGTGAATTTTCCATAATTGTTTCCTTTATAACATTATAGACCATATAAATATAAATTTATAATTTTTAAATATTTTTGTGATTTTTAAACAATTTTATAATATGTTATTTTTGTAAAATAACAATAGTGTCAATTTTGACACTATTCATTTATTTGAATTTAAATAAAACATATACAGAAGATATGTTCGAACTAAAAGCTTTAATATATTAATAAACGTTCATATGTATCTATAAAATTAGTTTATCACATTAAATAGTTCATATAATATTTATTTTATTATTTTTAAAACCATTTATTTGGTTTATCTCTTAATAAAATAATTACTACATCATTTTTGTATAATTATTTAATATACTTATTTGTTGTATAAAAATTTAAAATAAAATCCTATGATGAAGATAAATATATTAACTTTCACAATAATACTTTTACTCGAATTTATCATCTTAAAATCATAATATTTAAATTTTTATATTTATTAAATTATGAAGGTGACAACTTTGGAATCATTTAAAATAAAATAATATAAGTGTCATAATCGCTTTTATAAGGCTCCAAATGGTCAAATATTCGACCATTGGATGCTTATGGTTTACATTTACATGGTCAATATGTTTTGGTTAGGTATTTGTGCATTTTATGGTCACTATTAGTTTAATAAAGACAATATTCATGATTTTTCACTAGATAAACAATTTCTGCATCACTATTGTTTCATAATTAATGATAATTATTTAATCCCTAAAAATTATAAATAAATTTATATGATGTAGATAATTTCATTATCTTTCTGGAGACTATTAATGTTCGAAGTTTCATGAAGTTTATCACTAAATTAAAATTAATATACTTATAAGATTTAAGAAAGTGACATGTTGTCACTTTCTTTGGTTTTAATAATAATTAAGTTATTTTCATGGACAAATGTCCATTAAATGATTCTAATCCGAACCTTAGGTGATATGGGTCGCCTTTTAGTCATCCAATAGGATTTTGACATTTGTTAGGGTAATTTTAAAATATTATATTTACCCTAAATTACCCGATTTACCTTTAACTATGGTAAATAAAATTTACCGTAGTTACTATTCATAATTCCCAAAAATAAAAAGTAGCTTATTAACATAATTTGGACCCACTGATTCCAAATATGGAATCCGTTTTTTAAAATTCAATACACAGAAGTTGCAGAAATTAAATTAAAATTAATCCCGTTGTCGAATAAAAACGGGTTTTTGTTTAAAACATTGCAAAAGATTGAATTGATTTAACCTACGAATTCAAGGTAAAATCAATGATAATGAAATACATTATATTAAATGGTAAAAATATATTCTATTTATACTTTAAAACCATTCAATATTATAATTTAACCACATAAGATATTACGATGAAAAAAGTTGTTTTTAATTAAAATATAGCGTGTTTTTACTATTCATTAAAATATGAAAGTTATCGGAAAAATATCAAAACTTTATCTAATGTAAATTTTTATATCATGATTCAAAAGAAGAATATTATTTTGTCAAATTGAACATATAAACATGTCAAAAACTATATTTAAAGTGGGTGCGCCATCAAAAGGCGGTAAAACTGCATTTTTTGAAAAATACTTATTTTACCCGAAAAATTTATTTTGTTCTTATACCATGTTCTAGAAATGTGTAAGATGAATAATAATGTTATAAAAATTGGAAATTTAGTTAATACTATTCATAACGGCTAGTTCATGACAATATTATAATAATATAACATTGTTTATTAAAACACGGCATTGCGTACAACACACGCTATCGAGGAAGGTTGCGATTGCGTGTAATGCAAGCCAAGTCAGGGTTGCGTGTTGTGAAAGAATCCTTCGTTGTTTCGTATAACAGAATCCAACCATATTTCATTTATACATTTAATATATATATATATATACACTCAATGTTGCGTAGAATAACTATTATCAAAATTGTATGTAACACGGTCCAAGAATAGTGTTGCGTATACTGCAAGCTAATACGGTGTTGCGTATAGCACAAGGTAATCTTGGTGTAGAATACAACATAAGACATGAAATTAAAATAATATTTTTCATAAAATCTCGGGGTGTTACAACTATGCTATGATTTTCATGTGCATACATTATGGGGCTGATCAGTGAAAAAATATTAGTTTATAATTCGAATATATCTGTACATTTAATGAATTTACGTTTATTTGTGGACTTGAACTATATAAGGTGGTATAGTTGGGGGTTTTTATGTCTCACATATACACACATGGTGATATTTAGTGCATTTCACATCAATAAGATTCAAAACACATGATGTTTTTTTTATTCAAATATGGATATAGGAGTACATCCCATGTCTAGATCCCCATGCACACATGCTATTGTGTATTGTTATTATTGAAGAGTCTCTTCATGGAAGTTAATATGTTATTACTTCTTAATAATGTAAAAAAAGGATAACTTTTCATTGAGAAATATATGTATAAAAATGTTATCTATGGGTGGATTCAAAGACATCTACATTCAGATATATCCTAACCAGATGTCCCGACTTACAGACTTATGCTGAAAAGCCTTCAACCAAACAAAGTAAGTGGTTATTAATTGTGTTGTTAAATCATTATTTATAATATTACATGTCTTCATTTAAAAAATGATTATTTTTTTTGGTTATCATGGATTCTATATACTATTTATATCATCTAGAGTCTCCCACCATATTGTACGACAACTCTTGTAGTCAGATCATGTGTCATTCCTGTGATTCATTTTCATTATGTTTAGTGCCATCAGAATGATAGGGTTATGAGATAGTTTGGATTTAATCAGCTCATTAATGCATTACACAATCAATTAACCTCAATTCATTCCCTAATGATTTCGAGGATGAGATCCTTTTACTAAAGAAGATATAATGCAAGATATATTGAGGTGTGGGAAAAATTCTATGAGTCCCAGTTATGAGGGGCTGACATAGTACATATGCATTTACTTGATCTATTGTATTATGCACTCTGGTACTACATGTACCCAATGAAAATTCATACATAACCCATATGTGACTATAATGACTTGATAATAATTCTTTCTTCCACTACTGAATAGTTTTTTTATTAACATTAATTAATTACATCATTTGTCTTCACATGATTCTGGTATCACCCACCGCCTCCACATCTTTGATCCGGTATAGGGAGGTTCATTCGGCCATGAAAATTTACATAGAGATGTGACATAGTGGATTTCTCCCATGGATGAGATTTATCATGAGATTTTATTTGACACATCAAGAAATGTTGAGGTTTCTGAGCTTTATATCAATGTGTCTTTGGTTGATGACCCTACAAAGGATGTAAATATGGAACTAGAAGGACGATGTTCATCATGATTAGCCAGATTCTCCTCCATATCATATTACATATGATACACAACCATAACAAGTAGAACGTGTAGAGACTTGGTTTGTTAGCATGCCATATTTTGTGGAAGAGATAGATGTTGACTAGTCTATTCTACATTCTCTATTATCCTATAATCTGTAGATATCCACTACAAAGCAACAAACTTATTTATATGATGGGGAGAGTTCCATCATGAATCCACTATCCATAGAGGTAGGACATGGTAATTGGGGAAAGACTATAGATCCACTACATGTCATATAAGATGATGTAAAGGTTGGTGTATGAGATGATACACTAGATTAGTGCACACGAGATCATAGACATTGATAGTCACAATGTTGACACATTATATATACACCTGGTTTTGACACAATGGAGCATCCAAACCACAGATGTAGATTACATTGATTCATGTTATTATATATTTAAATAATTATGTACACATTTTTTAAAAAATATACTAAGACATTACATAATGCTTCATAAATCAATAAATTGATAATATCAGAAATTCATACAAATATTTTGGAAATGATTTTCATCGAAATGTCCTGAGTCCCAAGCAATAAAATAGATTTTCATATAAAGAAAATATATAAGAAATAATCAAATAGGACATAGATATTTACAAGGTTCTGGATGTGATCCATATGTCCATAGAGAGGAAATTACATCTCTATGAAATAGAGGATAATGATTATAGGGAAAATTATAGAGTTTCTAACCAAAAGAAACCTTATCCCAAAAGGTATAATAAAGAAGATGAAGCACTATTCCACAAACCGCACATAAATTTCGATGTTCTATAGTGAAAGGTGTTTAGATGTCCAAATAGCTATAGTGTCACTAGCACCCAATTATAAGGTGCTAGAGTGGCCAGTAGATGGAAGTCCACAGAGCTACAACAATGTTGTCTCCAATGTTCGAACTGCTATAGTGGTCGTGAAAATGTTCACACTGCTACAGTTCCATGTCGGTGTTGGCAGGTCAACTATGCTATAGTCGTTAAAATTTGTAATAGTCCCCCAAAATTTGGGTCAAGGGACCTTGACCCCTGAACCCCCAATATGCTCATTGTAGAGATCGACCCATGGAGTTATGGTCGGGTGCGCAGTATGGGCTTCCATTATTCAGCCCTACATCATCCAGATAAGATCGAGCTACACCATTTCCACATGAATAAGAAACATTAATGTTAATAAGTAAATTGGTATTAATAATAATTTTATATTTATATTAATACTTCTTAGTATTATTATCTATATTATGTAGAATAAATAATATTCTTAAATTTACAGTTGAGGTGTCGTCCTAGTGGTAAAACCTACAATCTAACATCTAAAAGACTAGGGTTCAACTCCTAGAAATCTTCTTGGGGGATTTAAGATGCAGGATGTAACATACACATGATGAAGGAATGTATTGATGTAGGCATCATGTAGGCCAGGTGATGCAGGTAACATGATGTTGGCATGATGTTACACTAGGCCTTCTAGCCCTGTTCATGGGCCACTTGACCATGGGACTATGTGCCATGTGATGGGTCTCTCTCTAACTAGATAAAATAGAGGCCTTTGATTTCATAATAAAAGATGATTCGACCCCAACATAAAAAAAATTTATTAATAAATATTAATTATAATATTATTTTGAATTAAATTAATAATATTAATATTTAATTAATAATTTAAGATGATTATTTATTACAAATAATATGGATAACAGTACCAAGTATTAGTAAAATAGATAATAATATTACATTAATTATTAAAAAATAATATTATTACTTTTCTCAAATCTATAAATATCATTAATATTAATAATAAATATTATCTTACTTCTTCTGTAATTAATAAATTTAAAATACACCATACTATATTATGAATAATATAATTAAAAACTAGTAAGTATTTTTCTGAATAGAAATCAGTTTCTACATTATGATACAATAAATATTACAATAATGCTATTAAATTTATTAATACTATATTATTATATTATTTATAAATAATAAATAAAAAAATTATTAAAAATAAATAATATAAGTAGTTAAAAATTACTAATAAAAATATTTATAAAAAAATTAAAATATAATTTTAATTAAAATCTTTTAAGAATAATATATTTATTAACAAGTAAATATTTTTTTAAATAAAAATTATTTTATTTTCATTATTATAAAATAAATATTAGCTATAATTCTTTTAATTATAATACTAAAAATAATATATTATTAATTTATAACTAATATTAAAATTGATAATTAATAAATATATTACATATTAAAATTTTACTAATAACTAAATCAACAAATAATTTAACAAATATTTATAATAATATTTTTCTAAATATTAGTTTTTATACCCATAATTAATAACAAATAATAAAATAATATAAATTAATAATAAATAATACAATGAATTAATAATAAATATATTATTTATTAACAAATTGGTAATATTTTATATTGATAAAAAAATTAACAAATATTTATAAATATTATTTATAGAAATTAACAGTAAAAATAAATATTATATTATTAATTACCTAAATAAATGTATATTAATATGTACATACAAACAAACATACATACATACGTACATACAAATGATTATATATATATATATAGAATTTTTGATTGAGGGAGAATAGCATGAATCTAGTTCACACTTCTCCCGAAATAGAGAATCATGACTAGGGTTCAATCTTCTCTGAACCAGATTTTAAAAATAAATTCGAACACCTGCTTAAAAATTAACCCAACACTGTTATGTTTGTTTTTAATTTAAAAACTCATGAAAAAACTATTTCATTAAAGGGGATCTTGATATTGCACCAGACCAGATTATATCCCATGAATGGAAGGGGGGTTAACCAGCTTCATGCACACTAGGTTTCAATAACCCTAGACGTGGCATAATAAAAAACAAGGGCATTAGGTTTTAGTGGATTTTCATTTTATGAATAGTTCCACCACCATATCTGTCAAAGGGGGCTGGAGATGGTAGGTGGATGATGGGTAGCCAATTCCACCAAACCCACTAGTTGAGGATGAGCTGTAGGTGGAGAGGTAGACTATTAATGTGGCTCTCGGAAAACATTTTGATCACCAATTTCACCATTGAATGTGTTTTCTCTTATCATAAGTTTGAGCTATATTTTGTGAGGTGATTTCCCCACTTACTCAAGAGATATATTTACAAGAGTATTCATTGTAATAGTGAGGGAGTGTGTACTCACTTTTACCTATAGTGATCCTTCTATTCACCTGTGGTTTTTTATAGCATTCATTTTGGGGGGTTTTTCAGGGTGCATTTGGTGTCCATTTTCTTCCACATTTTTCACTTTATTTTATCATGTTATTATTGATGCACCAATGGGAGAATAATATATGGTCCCAAAAAATGGTATTAAAGGGATGGTTCTGGCTCGATGTTGTTCACATTTTCTAGAATTAATAATTATCATAAAATTGACTATGCTCTATGGTTATGAATCCAGTTGATCTTTGACATCATAAAAAAAATTATTGACATTATTTAATACACCATTGTGAAATTGGGGAGGTTCTGGATTAATGATGTGTGTAGATGGTGGTGAAATTCGAGATTAAAAAATCAATGAGAATATTTTTGTTGTTGTGGAAGAATAAAATGTAAGCAGTATTTTTGAAGGATAATTTCCAACCATAAATTGAATAAGGATTGATAGATGTGACGATAGAGCATCGTTCTTTTGGGATACAAAACTATGACATGGAAAAAAATGTGGAATGTACTTTTTGAAGTGTAGATATACTAGTTAGTGAAGTAGTGATGTCTTCTTGTAGTAGAGAAAATCGCAACGTTGCAAGGATAGTTAACTCAAGAGAAATGTGGCATATGATGTATTGAAGGGAATGGTTTGATCAGTATGAAACAATCCTATAAAGAATTTTGTGTATAAGGAATGATCACACCACGATTATCGTTGGAGTCAGTACCATCAAATTAATTATGTGTGACAACATAGTGTGAACCATCCTAGGAGTACGCCACCTGAGGGCCTAAAGAACAACATATTGTCTTTGAGAAAATTTGAGGACATCAGATGCAAGACACACTATGAATGGTGTGATGATAATTTTTAGGTGAGTTCTTGTGTTAATTAGGGTGGAGAATATCTCAACTAACCTTTACGTGTTTATGGGTGAAACATATATGGAGGCGGAGATAGTTTTCACCTCAAAAACCAAAAACAGAAGCATTAACAATGTTATGTAATTAGAAGCTTTCCATATGTCAAGAATATGGAATAGAGATTCTGGTGGATCATAAGTTGTTCTTTGGTCTTACAAAGGAATTCTTAACATTTTGTTAGGATTGTATTTTGAGAAAGCATCACAACTTAAAGATAATTATGTAAATAATTTGAAGAAAAGAGATCGCAGAGTTGATCGAATATGACAATTGGAATTCAAAAGTTATATCCTAAAGATGACCAAGGAAATTTTTATCCTTCATTGATGATTTTTTCAGGAGATGTTGGGTGAAACCAATAAACAGGTAGGAAGATGTTCTTGAATCATTCAAAACGTTCCATGTGCAAAAAAAGTATGAATCTGTAAAGAAGATCAAGTGTATGAGGACTGATTATGGTGGTGAATATATATGAGGTAAGTCTGATAATTTTAGTCTATAGTAAGTAATAGAGAGATAGTTCAAGGTGGCATTCACTCCTCAATAATATGGAGTGGCATGGTGGATGAATAATACCTTGTTGGATAGAACAAGGGAAATGTTGAAAACTGTTGGAATTTCCAAAGTGTTTTGGAAGAAAGGTACTGAATAATTTTTATTAGGTGATCAAAGATCTCCTTCAATAGTGATTGATTTGAAGATACTGATGGAGATATTGGCTAGTAAACCCACTAACTATCCTCAATTACATACTATTAGAAGTCATATATATGCACATTTTATTTCACTCGAAATATTGATATTGAATTTGAGATCTAGGAAATACATCTTCTTAGGGTACATGGATGGTGTGAAGGGGTGTCATTTGTGGGACCCCACTACCCAAGAAGCTTATCCTCAGTTGAGATGTCATTTTGGTTGAATAAAAGGTGAAACTGAAAACTAATCAAGACATATATAAAGAGAATATAGAAACCTCTATAGTCAGTGTAGAAGTCGAATCTCAGAAGAAATAGTTCCCTCTGAGGCACTACCAGGGAAAAAACATGAAGTACTAGTTGAGTCTGGACAATAATGGTTAACATGGGAGAAATTGGAACCAATACGAAATGTAGAATATTTCACTGAGATCAATTTTATGTACTTCTTATTGATAGAGGACAGATAGCCTCTTATATTTTGGAGGTGACCTAGAGTCTACAAGTATCCTGATGCATGGAAGTTACACAGAAGTAACTTTAAGACCTATACAAGAAAAAGGTCATGGGAGCTTTTTTCCATTACCTCATGGAAGGAAGGAAATCAGAAAAAAAATGAATCATTAAGTTCAAGAAAGATGAAAATTTCCAAGAGGAATGATATGATGAAATAATAGTGTTCAATGGATATTATAAGAAAGAATATATTGATTTCAATGAAATATTTTATCTTTTAGTTAGACTGATGACATTTCATAATGTTCTGATGAAATTTTCTACATTTTTTTACATCTAGACTAGTTATATTTGATGAATGGTTTTCTCCATGATGATATTGATGAAGAGATACATAAACTCCAACCGGAAGTTTTGGTAGAAGAATGGAAAGAGAACTTGGTTTGAAGGTAGAACATATCTTTGTACAGTCTCAAATAGGCACTGAGGTGTTGTTAAATAAGATTTTATACCTATATCATGATCCTTCGATACAACTGACTTTATTAAAATACTTGAGTAGATTTCATGCATTTTTATGGTAATGGTTTTATCGTTATTTTTTTGTATGAGGATTATATATTAGTTACAAGCCCCAAAAATGATCAGATCAAGGAGACAAAGTCACAATTGTCTTGGGATGTTGATATAAAGTATTTGGGGCCAACAAACAAGATTCATGGGATGCAGATTCACCAAGATAGAAATAATTGGAAGATTTGGCTATTAGAGAAGAATTATCTATGGAGAGTATTGAAATGATCCATCCTAAAAGGATATAATCCAATATCTACCCCTCTTAACTTTAATTTCATGTTATCCTGAATGATGAGTCCTACCAATGATGTATATAGGATATAGATGTCTCGAGTACCATATGCCTCAGCTGGCGGTAGACTTTTGTTTGCTATGGTTTGCACTAGGCCAGAACTTTCACTTGTAGTGGGAGGAGTTAGTCGATACATGGAGAATCCCGGATGGGATCATTATGGAATGGTGAAAATGAACCTAATGCACATGAAGGAGACCTAAAAGGAAGAATTATAATATATATGATCCTATTTCACAAGTAGACATTATGTTGATTTAGATTTTGTAGGTGAATTTGACAAGAGAAAATCAACTACTGGTTATGTGTTTACTATTCCCAGAGGAGCTTTGAGCTTATTATCATGTTTAAATTCAATTATGGATCTATCCACAATATAGGAATAGTGCATGGTAGCTACACATGATTGAAAAGAGGTGATTTAGATGAGCATTTTATTAGAGGATCTCAAACATAGACATTAGAATATTCCATTGTTTTATGATAGTCTAGATCCATTCACATGGAAAGGAATCGATATTTTTATTCCTAGACAAAGAACACTGGGGTACAATTTAACATTTTTAGAAATGCGATGTTTTAAGGAAGTATGAACATGCATAAAATACACACTAAAGAGAATCTAGATGATTTCCTAATAAAAGAAAATTGGCTATAATAATTTTATATGGTATAGATCCTATAGCGGTCGTGCATAGATTTGATAAGAATGATTGTTATATAGAAAGGATGTGTGGAAATTTGATTAGTTCTCAATCAAATTTTCAAGTGGAATATGTGTTAGTGGATGTTCATTTTTATGAGGGTGACAACCCATAATCTTTCAAATGTCTCTAGTGATGATATGAGGGTGATGGATCACCAACCCCACTAAACCCAGAAGAGGTGGATGACCAGGAGGGGGGTGGTATCCTATAAATGGGGCTCTCCCAAAGAATATTAATCATATGTTTAACCTCTGATTTCATCTTCTCCTATTATTTGTTCGAGCGGTATTTGGTGTGAAGGTTTCCACACTTATTCATTAGAGATATTTATGAGGGTTCTCCACTTTTTTCAAGGGGGTGTGTTCCCACATTTACCAATAGTGATCCTACTATTTTCTTATGGGTTTTTACCACTTTCTTTTTGTGGTTATTTCTACATTAATTCTGGTCTCCCGAGGACAGATATCTAAAGGTTATAGTATGAGGAACCATAAGAGATGGTATAAATGAGGCATGAGGAAGGGGAAGTTCTAGGTCCAACAATATGAAGGTGGTAGTAACCTAACATTCTTCTTATTAAGATAGAGGATGAGCATAGAAGATAGATGTGAGAGAAGGAATAGTGGTCCCATTTTTAGTTGGAGGATAGTATTCTGAACTAACGTTAAACTCTAACCTAATGTAAATTCTTCTCCCATGGTGATGCAACTATTAATGTTATAAAAATATAAATCATGCGGTGGTGCATGTTTGTTTTTAAAGTGTGTAAACTCTTCTTTAAAAGTATGTAACATTTATAATGTATTTGGGTTAAGAGTATATGGTAAATTGAATGGGATATATTAGGATTGGATCATTTTCTACTTTTTGAACTTTTTATTACTTTAATTTTACATTGTCATGTAAGTGATTTCTTTTAAAGGAAGTCCATTAGATTTTCTAGGATGGAAAGATTTTATGTTGGAGAGGTTTAAGCGAATAGATTCATTATGAGATAGTGAATTTCCTTGGGAATTTGTTTTTTTTGGATTGGTACTGAGGGGATATGGCTTCGATAATGTTTCAAATGGTTCTTCACATATTTTGAGACTTGAGTTTTAGTGGAAGAATGACTTGAGTGAGTTTCCATGAATTAGTTGATAAAATTATATAGTAGATTTGTGTCATGGAATAACCCTTAGGGGGTCATGTCACGATAGTGTTGGTTGAGGGATATAGCTATCTTGGTAAGGTTGGTTATACCGTGATACATATTGGTGTTTTTCATGATGATTCCTACCTAGGGTTATGCCCTCTACCAAGTTGGTGGTCATAACGGGACCCAAATTGGTCTCATTCCAACATGGGTGATGGGTGATTTTTTTCAGAAGGGACTTTCCATAATTTATAAGGCTCCCCTATTTGGAAACCCTACCCCCTTAGGCTACCTTGGTATAGATCATTAGAATGATAGGGGAAATGTCTATTTTCATCTCTATTACTTTTCCTTGTATTACTTTCATACCAGGTGGTTTGGAAGGGTTTCATCCCTTAGATTAGAGGTGGTTCTTCTTCTTCTATCTCTTTTTTATTTCACATTCATTTACTTCTTGTATTTTGGTTCAATAATTGGGTTTTGGAGAGATGATTCCACTAATGATTGGTGGAATCATTTTTTCTGATGATTATTTGTTGTGCATCTAGTGGAGGAGGGCCCAAGATGATACCTTATCTGATCGTTCTTTATTTTTCTTGAGGTATGATTTCCTACAATTCATTTGGGGGTTCTGGGTGAATTTGGTGTTCATTATTTCATAATGTTTTCTTTGTTTTGGATGTTCTTTTTTTTAATTTGGTGGTGTTTTTAGTAAATTTAGGTTCTTGGTTCCTAGAATAGGTCCCTATAATCTCAGGAACAATTTTTGGTCCATTGATTGAGGTTGGTTTCTCTATGCATGACACTATAAATTAAATTCTGTTATTGCTGAAATTTTTTATCTATACCTTGAACTTCATAATGAAGAATTATATAAACTACACTAATTAGTGTATGTTTAAATTTCTTATGCGCTCATTCTAAGGAAAATTTTTAATAAAAATGATTTTTTGGTTAGTAATGATTTTGATGGGAGAAAACTCATGTTTTTTGAAAACATTTTTTTGAACTAATGGTGGGATTGGTTTTCTTAATGTGTGTTGTAATTTAATGAGTTTTTAAGGATTTTATTATATAGTTTGATATTTGGATTAAGAATATGTTTGGGTGGAATTTTTCAAATAATTTATTTTCATTAAAGGATTTTAAGGTATTATTTCATGGTACGGATTTTAAGGAAATGAAATTTTATTTGGTCTTCCCAAATATATTTTGGAATTCCTTGTTGGAACTTGAAAAAAGGTATCACTTAATATTTTTAATCCAGCAAAGTGATCACTTCCATGTTATATTTTAAAATTTAAAGTGTAATATGATATTATTTGAATTGATGAAATTATTCTAGATAAATAATTTTTTTCGTATATGTGATTCTTGGTGATAATGAGGCTTCTTCTATGAGGAGTGTTCAGAGGTGAGGTAATGTTATGATTGCTTTTTTTATATGTGTTTAATATATGTCATTAAGACTTGGTTTTTTAAAATTCATGGTTTATATTTCTCACATCTATTTAGTTGATCATGGGAAATCTAAATACTTAGGCAGGGAAGACTAAGAAAAGTACTACCAGGCATGAACTACCCAACCAATCCTTTGACTACGATACAACATTAACTAAAAAAACATGATACAGTTTTGGTTCCATTTGAAAGTGTTCACCACTCTAATAAGCCATGAAAATATCTCTATAGTAGCTTATGATATGAATGTGGTTCTATGTGATATATTTTTGTTACTTATCTAGGCCATTAAGGGAACTCCTTAGAATAGTGTGAATTCAGTTTGATATGGATTGTTTTATCATGATATGGTATGTGGATCTTATGTTTTCTGAACCACACTTCCATAGTGGTACTCCCATGATCCCCATTTTTTTTTCTTTTCCTTTATATACATATATTTCGGTTTATATTAAACCCTCTTTCTTTTGTATGAGGATTTTTATTTGTAATTGTATTTGATTTCAAGATCTATTTTATTTAAAATTATGTGTACTTTTTTTAGAGTTTTTTTAGTTTTCGTGTGGTGTTTATAATCATTAGGCTTCTGAATTTATTTTTAAAAGTATGGATTTGTCGCTATGACGTTTTAACCTTTAGTTGATTTAAAAAGGGAATTAATATATGGTTATCTTCCTTTATCTGCCTAATAACATTTTTAACCGTTACTTTTAATAAAAATGAAATATCTTTTTAGAATGCTTAAAGATTGATTACATAAAAGGAGTGAATTTTTTTACCTTGGGTAAAATTAAATTATGGATTCATGTGGATTTTTTTCAATTAAATAGAAATAATTCATTTATAATTATATTTTCAATCTAACATGAAATGTATTTAATTTCAAAGTTTATTTATTTGGTATAGAAAGTTTAATTTTTAGGATTTATTTCTTTTGGAGATATATATTTTTCATCCCATTCACCTTCTTAGGAAGAGTTTCGTTATGGAAATTTTTATTTCAAGTCACTTATTGAGCATATTATTATAATAGAGTTAGATAGTGACATCAGGCCATGTAAAGGATTTCTATTGGTATTTTAGGTTTCTTTTGTTATTATGGACCATGTATGTGTTGGATATTTCATTTTTATTGTATCGTAAGATATTTTACTATGTATTATTGTACATATTTTTGTATAACAGTATGCGAATTAGATGTTTAATTTGTATTATGCATTATTTTGTTGTTTGTGTTTAAAAAAAATATATTTCACTTTTTATAGATTTCCAATGTATGTATGTGTCTCAATGACTATTTGGTATGATTTTTATTTCTTATTTCAATTAATTATTTAAAATCACTCCCATGAGTGAACAATTAATCACCAAAAACTAGCTTCTTGGCCTTGAGGATCTTGAACTGCATTAGGGTCTTTCCATAGTTGGAATCGGGTGTCAGGTGATAATAGTCTTGGTTGGTGCCTGAAAATAATAATGTTAAAACCATGATAAATTCAATAATGGAATCCCTTATGTATCAAAACATTATATATAAGATAACACAATTACTCCTAAACCTTGAAAAAATCATGTTCTACCAAATGAACTAGAAAAAAATCAGAATGGTAACCTATGTGGTTTCCCTTTATATTTAATGGTTATATAAATAATTTACCCTAATATATAAAAGTGATCCATATGGTTCACCCTTATATTTATAGGTCATTTTCATAGTTAATTCAACGACACAACATAATTTATATTTAGTTTTTTTGATTCACTAAAAACCATGTTCTAACCATTAATTTAACCACAAATAAAAACCTTACACATGAATAGACATATATGATTAATACAAATCATGTGGTGACCCTGCAGTAAGCATAGATTGCATCATCGTCGTTTATTTATTTATTCAAAGAAAGGAAAAGAGAAGGAAGAAACAAGGCCAAAATAGGCCAAACAGGATCCTAAGGGGGTCTAAAGTAGTGCAATCAGAGGGCATCCCCTCTAACAAGATCATCCCCCTCTAGCATAAGAGAGTCCACTTTCAAGAAATAGGAGACTCCATGGCCGGAGTTGGTTAAGGAAGCAAAATATTCTACAACTTGGTTGCCCTCACACCAAGTATGGATGACTTTGATACTACTATTTATCATACCTCTTCATTTTCTAGTGACATATGAAATTGACCATGGGATAGGGCCCTTGCTACCGAAGGACTTATGAAAAATCAAGGAGTCGATTTCCACCTCTGAGAGGAAAATACTGGCCTCCCGGCAGAGCAATAAACCCATGAACAACACCTTGGCCTCAACCTAGAGAGATGAACCACTTCTGAGGTGAGCAGGGAAAGCCAAAATTACTGAACCTCCTGAGTCACGGACATCACCACCTTCTCTAATGATCCTTGATCTGTATGAACAATCATTTTTGAGCTTCAATACCATAGAGGGTGGAAGCCAGAGAAACCATGAAGATTTAGGATCATTGGAGACCTAGAGAGGTGTAGGATTGAGAGGGAGAAGAGAGAAAATGGAAGGAGCATCGAGCCAGATGCTGGATAACCTAACCTAGTCCATCAGCAAGCTCTGCGTTCTAGTAATGATGGAAGTACCTGTCGATTGGATCCCCTCAATCCGTGACTTAATTCGTGACTGCCAGAGACACCAACAGCCAGCGTGAAGCACGATGGCCCGAGAATCCTTCTCCGGACCAGTATTACCCAAACCATGGAACCATCTCTCCATGAAGGGAGTAACATCCATGCTGCCAACATAAACCCCAGTAAACTCGCTAAAAGCATTCCAAACCTTGTCTCTTATTCGTCTTCAAAGAAAATATGCTCTAGATTCTCCGCACGACGAACCTTACAATAGTTTCACCAGTAATCGATACTGATACAACACTTTTTGATGTTATCCTATGATGGTATTGCATTGTTCATAATTATCCAAGAGAGAAAGTTGTATTTGGTAAGAATTTTTATGCTCCACATTGTGATGTTCTAGCTGTTAGGAGTGTTTTGAGAAGAGGAAATCATCCTATAATCCCTGGATGAGAAGGCCCCTGAACTGGATGGGGTGAATATGCACCTATCACACATATCATTGATATCAATGAGATCAAAAATATTCATCTGGTCCTTGTCCAGAGTTGCTGAGATGAAGGGAGGATGAAGAGATGCCTCCTTGAAGGATATATTAGTGCCCGGACACCCCATGAAGCTGATGATGGAGCCAACCCAGTTCTGGTGCCAAAAGGAAATGGCACCCTCTCCAACAATCCATTGGGAAAATGGTTGGAGGTCCTGAATGAGAGAGAAAATCATGGCCTAAAAGGGGGATCAATGGCTTGTATCTTTATCTGAGATCTCGAGCCATCTACCCGCCATTGCCTTCCCCCGAAGCTTACATTCCTCTAGAACATACCATTTCATTTTAGAATGTACGAATCGAAGAATATCAACCAAGATCCTAACATTTATACCACCCTCCTGCATCGGAAATACCATCAAACCCCAGTACACCCAGTGACGTTCTCCCTCTGTGAGAGCATCCCAGATGAATTTGGACAAGATCTTGTCAATATTAACAACGATTCCTTCCGATACAAAAATAAATGAAAGAGCATGGATAGGGGTATCCATGAGCACACTATTGAAAAAATACATAGGACCTCCAAATTATAGTTAGCGATTCTTCCAATTGTGAACACGGTCAAAGATCTTACTGGTAATCTGGTCAAAGTCTTGAATGCAGAGCCTTCAAAAAGAGATAGGAGCACCCGATTAGTCCATCAAAAATTCCCATATTTTCATATGCAACATGAAAACCTGGACATTAGTAATGGGTCTTTCCCAACACACTCGTCCTGATGCCTTCACCCTGTCCAGACTACCTTCACCATTGGTAGATCTATTTTTGTTTTGTGCCTCTACATCCTAGTGGTACACCCTAACTCCAAGTATATTGACCCCTTCTTCGATAAACATGACCTGAGCTATAGATCCAATGATTTGGCTCGCGGATGCAGAAGAAGACATACCCTCCCCTGCATTAGTGGACATCCATGTGCCTGTCAGCCCCCATCCCTCCTACAGACCAAAAGAAGAGGCCCCCAGCAGCTTGCCATGATTGAGGGTATCAACTCCCTGTCCAGGATCCTTATGCTACGTGTCTAGACCGTGCATGGGTCCTCTATCAAGACCCTCACCCTTGATAACAAAAGTTGCATCCATCTTATGAAACATGTTCCGCCCAGCTCGAGGGACAACCTGGGCTGCCTCATCGAACTACACATCCCTTTTCACTTGTCTCAAAGACCCATCCACACCGATGTCCACAAACCCATATTTCCACGACCCACATATTCAAACCTCCACTGAGTGACCCAGCCACTTGAAAGAAGAATAGAAGTCCACCCTGGACTCATACACAACCTATTGCATATATTGATACTCCTCTCCAATGGTTATCCAAACAAATTCTGGCGACTCTCAAGATACATCAACCACAAAAAACACCCTTGGGTTGACCGGGTGGCACAAAGCCTTGGTACGACTATCAGTACAAAGAAACATTCCAACGGGATTTCCAACCATCTTGATAATCGAAGGATTCTAGAAAACAAGATGAAGATTAGGAAAACTTACCCAAATCACTGCCGAAGGGGAGTCCTGTTTCATGTGATAGTCACAGGTCCATCTTTATAGGTAGAATCTAACCCCATTGCAGCTACAAGGCGCCCACGACCAGGCTTTAATCAAGTCTTCCTCCGAAGAGAAGCGCACCATTAAGTTCTTATTTTCAAGTAAACTGAAAATATCCCTTTCCTGGAGACCCCATGAACCGAAGATGCATCTGTGGAAGAAATCCACCGATGGCCTTCTCCTTGAAAAACAATCAAAACATAGTCTGGTTGAGTAATTCCAAAGCCTCGTAGAATTATGTGGGCGACAATGGAAGATTTGGGTTTCCCTTAAACAAATTGGGAACCATCAAGTGCAGAAAGAATTCCGTAAAGGGAGGGAGCAACTCGGGTTTGGAAAGGGGAGAGAAGGGAAATGTCGTTCCCCTAGAGCACGAAGGTCCCTCTCCTATTGGTGGGGGAGGGACCGAAGCAGATGTCGTTTCCTCAGGCTCCCATTGTCAGGCTATGGCATTGAAAGAGGCTCCTGATGGGAATATCGGTGACTAGGACATTCATTCTGGATCTCAGGATTCTGGCTCCATTAAGGATGTTCAACCGTCTAATGAGTTTAAAGAGACTAGTGATGCGGTTCATGAGCTAGAAGGAGTTTCGGTCAGGCCCTCCTAGGAAGGGTGGAAGGGAAAAAATAAGGGGAGGAAGGATTAATCCTCCTTAACCCTTCCCCTGGAGAAAAGTTCAGTGAAGAAACTGAAAGGAAAATAGTTGGACAATCACAACAAGGGAGGTGTTGTGGCTGAAGCACCCTTGGTTTTGATCAAGAGATTGGAAGAAGAAATGGTGGAACAAGATTTGTATCTCAATGAAACTGAAGAAGAATATGCTAAAATGATGGGGAGACCATTAAGGTTGACTCTTAATGGGGAACAATATGCTTGGATAGATTGTCATGATTCAACATTAGTTGGATTTTTCAACAATGGGAGGATCAATCTTGAGGAGTATATTCAGACATGGGATAAGCTGAACATACATTTAGAGGATATTCTTACAGATGCACCTACCACTCAGATCACATCTTTTTCCTAGAAGAATTCTAGGGAAATAGACTAGGGTAGTATCAATTTAATATTTAATGACTTTTGATGAGTTAGTAGTGTTGGTTGGTTTGGCTGAGAGGAATTCATCGGCTTTTGGTTTTATTCTTAGTTCGATGTTGTTGCAATGTGTGGTGTTTTTACAAGCAAACTACTTGGGTCTGCTTCAGAAGATGACCAGAGCATGAATTCTTCATCGATGATGGCCTTTTAGACTTGAATGCTTGAGAGGGTATGGATTTTTCCATCGGTTTAGTGCCCGTGCAATGCTACACGGGACTGCTTGCTGAAGGGTCTTGCTTGGTGAAGTCTTTTGTCAGGGAGCATCAACTGGGAGAGGCTGATCCTATAGTTTGTTATGTGTTGGTTGTTTTGCAGCATGTTTTCAGGACTTCATGGTTTCTCACTTTTCCCTTAAATGTTTTTTCATAATAAAAAAGTAATTTTTAGTCATATAAAACATGCTACATAGGGAAGAGACACACCTTGAATTATATCTTCTTGATATGTATAAGTTTCTCTTCCCATTGTTGATGACTTTCCAACTCTAGTGACAATATTATTTCAAAACATTGTTAATCCCAGGCACCGAATGCCTGTTAGCATTCAAGAAAATGATTGAATCATCAACAAACACGAGATGTGAGATGGATATAGAAAAATAATTCCTACGGTATGGCCAAATATTTCCATGTAGCACACTTCTCTTAATGAGATGACTAAGGATGTCCTGGGAGAGAATGAATATGCTCGGTGAGAGGGGGTCCCCTTGCCTCAATCCTCATGTCGCCTTGAAGAAACCATGATTCTTCCCCATAAAAGAGACAATCAACCAAGAAGAGATGAAATACCTGAAAATGTGTTCAATAGACCGAGATGAGAACCCCATACCTTTTAACACCATGTTGATTAAACTCCACTCAACACGATCGTACGCTTTGCTCATTTCCAACTTAATAGCCATGTTTGATCGATGAGTTTTAGTATCAATATACCTGACCAGATCCTTGGCCAAGGCTATAACCCCTTGAATGTAGCACCCCTTCACAAAACCATGTTTTCCAGAGAGACCAATCTAGGAAGTTGAGTAGAAATCCTTGACTTGATTGTGGTAGCCATAATTTTGTATGGAACATTGCACATGCTTACTAGTAAAAAATGCATGAGGGAGGTAAGATTTCTTATCTTGGGAATAAGCACTAGGGTAGTGGCTGCTGTGACCATCGGTAAACACCCACCTCAGAAAAAATATTGGATCACTGCAACTATATCATCTTTAACCGTATCCCAGGAGCTCTGGTAAAATGATCTCGAGAAACCATTAGGACTTGGCTCACACTCCAAGGTAAGCCCCAACATCACCTAAAAAATTTATATCTCTCTAGGAATAGAACTCAATAACACATTGTCCTGTGCTGAAACATGGTTAGGGATCAGGTCCATAATATAACCATTACCTCCCGGTTACCCAGATGCTATGCGTGGGTTGGGACCTGCCAATAATTCATAGAAGAACAGATGGGCATGTGCCCCCACAGTGTCTCTATCATCTGAGTATGTTCTGTCCTCGAGACGAATGTTGGGAGTAGCCGACCTCCTCCTCTCATGGGGGTTCCATAACTCTCTATAATATTAAAATGACACATGTAATCATAGGTTGTGAAATTTAGAGGAAATTTGATTTTTTTGGTTCATATAAATATCAGGGAGGCCCAACTGATGATTTCTTTCTATATTTGTATTTTCACTTTGTGATAGGGGAAGGTCATATTATGATGGTATGATGACCTTAGATAATTCCTAAGTAAAAGGACGCACCTTGATGTTATGGATGTATGTCATGTTGTGAAAAAGTGGGGGTCACACCATTATTATTATTGTGTGGGGTTTTCACTATGAAATATTTCCTATATATGAGGGTCACATCGTGGTGACGGTAATAAAACCATGAACATATGTAAGATTAATTCCTTATATATTGTATTTTAGATATTTCATATGAGGAAGGATTTCCATTCCATGACCCTGGGGTCATGTTGTGATGACTATGGCCTTAGGTTTTTTGTTCTGCCCAAGGGATCTATGCCACTCTATAACCAAAGTGGTCACGCTATGAAGGATTATTCCACAAGATGGTTGAACATCATGGGTTAGTTGTAACACTCTACAAAATGAGTGGATACACTATGAAGGTATCCTAAAAGAGGATATCACATCATGATTCCTATCGGTCACATTGTGATGATGTGCTATTCTAGTTTTTGAATATAGGGGTAGACCCGTCATTTCTAGGTCTTCCCCTTTATGTTATAAAAGAATATGGTGTTTGGAGATTTTCATTTCAGCCAAATATTCCTCTACTATTTTACTCCATTCTACTCCCCTTTTCAAAGGAGTGTTTTGAGATACTTCTATTATATATTTAAGGTTAGTTCCTACTTCAATTTCCATTATCTTTTTGTCCTCCAAAAACCACTGATTTTATTTTAATAAGTTTGAGTTTTATGATGATTACATTGGATTAGGTGGTAATCTATGTTATATGTTAGGGATTCATTTGTTGATGTCTTTTGTATATTAAAAGAGGTGAATTACAATTTTTTCTCTTCATTTCATTATTGGTACATAGATATTGGATTTTATTAGGTTTATTCTATTTTCTGATTGAGTGGTTGGCTGATCTAGTGCTATATATTGGGTATTTTGTTCATTGGTCTACTGAGAGCATTCCATGGGTGGTTGTTACATTGTTTCTCAAGGTTATTGTGAGTATATTCTATTGGGTGGGTTTTTTTCAATCACGACTCTTTAGTTATAATATGATAATTAATTATAAATAGTTATACCTTATAATTTTGGATGATATGTCTTGAGATAGTGGATCAAGTGTTTTTATAATAATTGATAAGTCCATGAGGTGCTTGGATGGGGATGAGTGAAGTATATTGAGGATGTTAATTCTAGGTTTGAGGTGGGGGTCTCTATAATAAAATACCATATGCTTTTTTATATATTATTAAGAATGATTAAATGAAAGTGTATGTTTAGGAAAGTGGATAGAGACTGAGAGTTCTCGATGTAGAGAAATAGGGTGGTATATATGATTTATAGAATTAGATTAAGTTATATTTAGGATATTTTGTGTCATGGAATCACCTGATGATAATGATTCGAAGGGGGTGAAGATTTCATTTGAGTTTATGAGGGTTATAGAATAATCCATTGGCCATAAGATGAGACAAGAACATCCTATGTTTTCTTCCTTTGGTTAGTTGTGATGGAATAGTTGGATTAGGCCATATAAATATAGGTGAGATGGATACACCTATCATATAAGATGCGGGAAAACCTCTTGAATTTTGATAAGATCTTCAGAGAGTTCCATTAATGGGATATATCTTCTTTGGATACATGGATTGTGATAAATGGGTTTCCTATAGGTGATGTGATTTAAGTCTCTCTTAGGTGAGATGTTAAATAGGAACCAGTCATGGTTCATAAAAACTATTTAATTACATAGAATATGATTTCTATGGGGTTTGGTCAAATTAATCATAGAAATTCTTTGGTTAATGGGATTATTCTATGAAATGAGATTTAGATGTGGATTTAGACTAACCAGTTTTAGCTAGGATCAAGTATGGTTTTTGATATATGATTTCACAATTGGGAAAGGGTGTGGGATAGTTTTGATATCAAGTTACATATATGGGATTGAATGACCCTTTAGATTCTTTTATGTGTTAAATGAGAATGTTAAGAAGTTTGGCGTACTATGATAGTTTGAAAATGTTTTATTTAAGAAATTAAACTATGAGGATATATGATCAATGATATATTATTCAAGTCATGAGGCTAGGTATTGAGTGAATCGAACTCCAGTGATGATCTAGAGATCATATGGAATATGTTTTGATGATTTATTTATTTATTAAATCAGATTATTGGTTATCTCCATATTGGATGCTGATACTAGCTAGATGGAATCACCATGAGTGAATGGCCAGTTCCAGGATTATACCTTTAATGAGAGGGTAGTGGTAATGATATGACATAATACTATATTTTGAGTGCGAATATTGTAGTCACGATATTGATATATAGACTCACCTTATACGAGAAGGTATTTTTATTGCCCTACCATGAGTGAGGATATAGTTGTTGAGTTTTGGTATGTGATTTGGTATGTGATATCAATGTATAGACTCAAATTGATTGTGAAGGTATTGTAATAATTCCCCTTAATTGAGAACGTTTTGCTGGGAAAAAAATTATTACAAAGCTATGGCATAGGTTACGATTTTTTAGTTGAAACACCCTTAGTGAGAGAGTACAATAGATATGATGCGGCACAAGATGTGGATATATAACTTCAAATCATATGAGAATGTGTTGATGGGATTTCATAAGTGAGAGGGTGCTGGTATAAGATATGGTTATGGCACCCTTCCTTGAGAGAGATGGTTGAGGTTGGAACATGGTAAGATATCTGGCCCAACTTCTTTGGGTAGTGGAAGAGTCTTGGAAAGTAACTCAACCCTTCAAGTTTTAGTACTGTCTTGTACTTGATAAGACACCCGAATCTGAAAATTTGGATATGATGGTTTATATTAGGGGTTCCTGGTGAGACCCTATTAAGATATATTTATCGCACCATTAAAAGGAAAGATGATGTGTGTATTGACCTAATATTTATTATATTAGCTGAAAAATAGACCTTTATATAGACTCTACTCATACTTAATCCTTGTTAAAAAGTGAAAATATCAGATGATCAAAAAAATATCATTAAGGGATAAAAAAATAAATAATATTTTTAATCCAATTTGAAAATCATGAAATCCCAAAGAAAAGTTTCTTTATATATAATAAAACATGAGAAAAAAGTAATCATTTAATTGCTCAAGAAATAAACTTAACATCCAAATATTTTTATAAAACATCTGAAAAAATATATTTAACAAGAAATAATAATCAAGAGGGTTTCTTCTAAAACCCAGTTATTGATTAAGACATTTTATTAAAAAAACATACTTCTCACACTTTTAAAGGGTATACATATTTTTTTAAACATAATATCATTATAATACCTCATAAAATCAAAATATTTTAATGAAAACTAGTTTGAAGGAATATAAAATTCTTGTATTTACCCTGGTACATCATATTTTATTCTCTCTTATAAAAACTTGTATAAGAATTATTATAAAAGAAATAATCTAAAAGGTTAATTCCAATATATATTTCCTGAGAAAAAAACATTACCCAATGAATTGGAGTGAAATTACACGCCCACTCATCATTAAAAACAACTTATAAGGACTATAAAATCCAAAAAAACATTAAATCATGAATTTAAATTATAAAATTAGATAAAATATTGCATTTTAAACATATATAGAAGTTGTTTCTGGTTTCATGAAAAAGTAAATGTAAAAATCAATTTTTTTAAATAAATTATTAAAATAAAACATTTCCAAAATTAAAAGTAATAATATATTCTTTGAAAAACCATTAAACTTGTAGAGGGATATTCTTAAATAATATCAATCATAAAAATAGTAAATTTTGGCCATTTTGTTGATATAGAATGATATTCCTTTCACATTTTGTTCAAAAACAACTCATATAGAAAACATGAAAATAAATTTTTAAAAAACAATAAATAATGGAAAAAATAGTTCTCATATGAAATTAAGCAACCTTTTCAGTATAATAATAATATTATTGGAAGATTTTAAGAAACATGAGTATATAAGAAAATAATTTGTAAAGATCATGTTTTAACATTTTTAACATGGTTTTAAAGAAAAATACATTAAGAATTTAGTAACTTTTTAATAAAAATATTTTTTTATTGAACTTGAAAAGCTTTTATAGATCAATTTAATCTTAGTAAATCAATTTTAAAAATATTTCTATGTTAGTTAATACAACACAAAAAATATTTTTTTTAAATGGAATAAGACTCAAAGAAAGAGAATTGTGATCTGAAATACCTATACTCATCTCTCAATTCGTTACGTATGTATTTTAATTTCCAAAGTAATAAATGTATATTAATTGTATTTATAATTAATAACACTTTAAATTTAACTCCCTTATTATGATTCCTTTTATTTAATTTATTACCATTTTTGTTGTTCTCATATCTATTAAGTTCATGTTTGACATTTTTGGAGTAGTTTGGTTTATAACCTCAAAATAAAATTAGTCTGTTGACCATGGTAAAAAGGTTTATTTTTACATAAGTTTGAGAATCATTGAAATTTTATAATTAATATTTTTAAAAATTAAATTTACTTATAGAACCATCTATCTATATTGGTTAGGAAAAATGAAGCTCATTATTTTATAAAGATAGTTGTATGTACGTATTAATGAGTATTGTTTCCATTTTTATAATATTGAATGAAAATAAAATATATTGCATTTTAATGTTATATAATCATTAATATTTTATAAAATCCATATTGATCCATTATTTCCACACTTATGAACATCCATGTAAGGAGGTAATGAAAAATATCACAATTCTTTGTAGAGGTCATAAATATCTCATATATACATTTTATCTATCATTTTAACCCTACATATGCGGTGGCTATGAAAAAAATTTACATTGGTACATTGCGATGATAGTTCTTATGCACACACGAGATATATTTTCATCTTCTTAATGAAAAAAAATTAATACAAAAATGTTTATAAAATAAACATAATAAATTTTAATTATGTTTTAGAAAATTATGTTATCATATAATAATGGTTATAATATGTTTTAAGGAGGTATAGGAAGCAATAAAATGAAAGAACTTGGTCATGATTTATACCTCTTTGTTGGAAAAACACTATTGTCTTACACATTAAGTGCTCAAGATTGGTATTTTGGTGACACACGATCCTCCTGTTCAAGTGGATTAATGATTTTATTGGAATCGAAAAGGTATTGGTAAGTATATATGGTTCATGATGTGTGATTAATATAATATTGGTGGTTCCCCTTTATAAGCGTAGGGAGTGTCACACTTGTAATTAATATTAACTTTTAAATATTATAAATGACTTACTCACATGAGAGTTTCCAAAATTCACCCCAATTTTAAATATTAGGGGATAATTTTAAAATATTATCATCCAATATGGTTTAATATGATATTTTTTGAACATATCACTTAGTTTAAACATTAATTAACCCATTTTACTACTTACTATGGTGAGAACTTTTTACCATGGTTATAATTCATTATGAGTAAAAATAAAATTGAAAAAATTTCCAAATTAAAAAATAATGATTCTAAATATGAAATAATTGTTTCAAAATTAAATTTTTATTGGTGGTAGAAATTAAATTTTGTATAATATTTTAAAATACATTTATAAACCATTTTTAGAAAAATAAAATTTTATGAATATCGATGAACTTATAATAATATCAAATATAATGTCAATTCCTATGGAAGTAATTAAAAAATGTTTAATAAAATGGATCTTTTGTTTCTTTAAAACACAATAAAAAGAATAAAATGTCTTCAAAATTACATTATTTACATAATATAAATGATTTTTTTTAAAAATCAGTAATCTTACCTATTCACTCAAAAATCGAAGTTTTTAGAAAAATTCCTAAAAAGTCACCCAACGATAATTTTCACATTGTGAAAAAAAAATATTTCCATTTTTTAAAATAAAATATACAAAATTAGTTGAACTTAATTATAATTTTCATGCATGAAATAAACTAAAAACCCACTTTTGAAGAAAATATATTTTGGAATCAAAAAATGTCATTATTGTCATTCATTTCCTAATACAAATAATAAAATGAATGCTAATTAATTTAATTACAAATATAATATACTAATTTCATTATAATCATTTTCCAATAAGGATTAATTTAATATATTAGGATAAGGATACACTATATATGTAAGTATTGTTTTATCAAAAATATACTTTTCCAATAAATTTTGTATCTTCATTTCAAACCAATTGACAATAAATATATGATTATTTATTTATTTTATTAACAAAAAATAATCCACATATATTTCATAATATGGATTTTCTCATTTATACCCACAATGAAAATAACTATTTTATAATTGTCATATTTAAATAATAATATTTTAATAGTATATTACGGCTCGTTTAATTTTTATGTTGCTTATATAAAACACTATCTACTATAAAAAAATTAAGTAAAATATATTCTAAAATATAGTAGTGTTACGTAATTTTTACAAAACGAAATTGTGTTGTCCTAATTTTATCCCATGCCTCATAGATAATTTTGAATCATTTTCAAAATCAAATATAAATATTTGATGTTATATGTAAATAAGTAGAAATAAATTCCTTTTAATCCATATATAAATATTTTACTTCTGAAAATAAATTTATATCGAATGTTAAGACTAGGATACTTATAATTTCGTAAATATTTATTAAACCATAAATCTATAGTTTTTAGACATATAGTGGTGAGTGGGTTTCTAAAAACATACCTTGATATTAGAAATATTTATCTTCCACTTTTTTTAGTTAAGAATTATTTTACCATCAAAATTGAGAATATGAGACAATATACTTAATTAATTTATTTCCATTCCATAAGCACATTTTCATAAATTGGTAATGTTTCAATCTATTTTTTATCTCAACAAAATCTCATATTCTAAAGGATGATTTTTTCATGCCTGAATAACTAAAATAAACATTCACTAGATCATAATACCCCTAAATAGATAAAAAATTATTTGTCTTATCTTTAAAAATTAGACAAAACAAAAATGGTTAGCATAAGTTAAGAAAATATCCAATGTGAATAAATATTAAAACATATAAAAACATATCTATAACGCCCATAGTTTATCATACATCATTCTATAAATAAATAAATAACCTTAAAACACTTTAAACATTTTATGAAAAATTGAAACCCAAAGATAACAATGATTTGACCACATAATCATCCAAGATCAACTTAATTTTTTTTCTTAAATAACATAAATCTATTAATAAGCCACATAAAAATTGTATATATCCAAATCATAAATTCTACCAAAACATACTGATCTTCTCAAAATAATGTAATTCACCATAAAAGTACACAAAATCATGTATTCTTTTAATAGTAAACTCAAAAATTATTCCTAAAATAAAATCACATATTATCCAATAATATTCTATTTATATTAGTATAATAATATTCGCAATATAGTGAAATTACTGAAAAATAAATTTAGTCACTTAGTTAACAAATCACTTTTAAAAAACGTAGTTATATATACAGTAAAACAAATACTCTTGGAAACAATTATCCTAATTAACTATAATTTCCTGAACATCAAAGATAATCTTAAACCTAAATCTTATTAATAACATTCACCTTAATTCCATGAAATATAAAATCATTCTTCCTCAAATAAACTTTCCACTAAAACACATGTCAAACACAAGGGTTATATATATGTCAACTATCTATTAAAAATCATTAAATGTCTCGCAGATTACCTTCATCGCATAAAAATTCAACAGGGTAATGAATCCATTAAAATTATGATAATACGTAATGCTTATTAAAACATAAATAAAATATCACTACATCGTAACTATCAAAACCCTATATATAGGGACCTCAATAATTCATCTTTCTACATAATACTATAAGAGAGCATTTATATCTTCTTCCATAATGCCTATATCCTATAATAAAAATTTATAATCAATTACTAAAACTTATCAATCATAATATAATCATGTTTCCTACTTTTACTGTAATAAAAATTATTAAAATAAAACATATATTTTAAATTTTATTCACACTCACTTCATATTCATCATATAACCTTCCCATATCTTTATTGATATTATATTGGTGATATTATTAATGATATTTCCACCTATGATATTGATTTACATTATTCCTAAACTCTCTATATTTGAAACATATTCTTATTTATTTTAGAAATTTATATGGGTGCTTATTCCTATATTATTGACATGTAGAATGCTTTATCTTTTATAGTTATGATCATTATCACCTAAAAATACTTAAAACATAGTTTTTCTCTTATTAAGTGTTTTATAAAACTCAACTATGTTTAGTTTTTTATCATAACCAGAGACAGTTTTTTTCGTTTTACTATAATTGTATTCAGTCGAGATCTGATCTTGTTTTCAATCTCATTTAGAAAATAATTTCATTTTTCCTCACACAATTTTTTAACTAAGTTCCTTCTGGTTATATCTATTTAATAAAATAAAAAATGTTTAGGCTAAGTATATTATCATAAAATATTTTATGATGATTTTAAACACTAAGATATCCTTGACTATGTCAACTTATATTAAACTTTTTTTATTGATTAAAAAATAATTATAATTATCCATAACATACCAAACATCATGGTTATATAAGTATATAATATTATGCTTAAATAACATCCTAACCTATCATGTTATCTAAAATATTTCTATGATATAATATATAATATATTATACCTATTAAACACATGATTATGATTTAAATATAAATGATTCAAGTTTATTAGATTTCCATAATATTCAATGTTTAGAGTTTTTTTGGAATTAGGGAAAAGTAATACATATCAAACAATCACAAAAAATTGGCTACGTGCACTCGATATCCATTTTTTCAATAAAAATAGGATTATTAAATTTAAAATAATTTTCTATTTAAAAAATTTTCACATCTTTTAATATGAACCCCAATAGTTGAAAGATATACCTTTCTATAGTTCACACAAATCCTTAATAAGTATGATTTTATTTGAAATTGTTGTATGCATGTATAAAATATTACGGGTGGATAAAAATAATGTAACCCATCAATCCATTTTAAAAATCATGAAATCCAAAAGAATGTGTTCCTTTTATATAATTATCCTTGACATCCAAAAAAATAAATTAATTACATAAAAAGTCAACAGACATATAAAATATTTTCAAAAAAAAATAATATAATAAAATTAATTAGAAGTCATAAACATGCGGGTTCATTTCAAAATATGGGTACACATGAAATAATTTTCATGAAAAGGATACATTTCATACTTAAAGGGGTCATAAAACATGGTTTAAAAATAAACTCAAATGATTTCATTTTGAAAATAAAATACCTCCATAAAGAATCATTTTCAAGTATATAGATTTCAACAAGTTACCTTGAGAATTCATCCTTATTTCACCCTTAAAATCACTCTTATAAGCACTCTTATAAGTGTAATAACCTTATCGATTAATTGAAACATATATTCCATGATGAATAAAATCATTATGCAATGAATCAGATAGCTATATTGGGAACGCCCATCATCATTAAAAATTTTCAAGGACTATAAAAGATATGAGAAACAAAAAATCATGAATTTAAATACTAAAATATCATAAATTATTCTATTTAATACGTATATAAAAGGAAGTTTTGGCTTCATGTAAAAATAATGATAAAAATAAATTTTAATTTCAAAAAACATAAAATGAAAAATTTATACAATTCAAGGATGTATGATATTATTTTAAAAAAATGTAAACTTATAGATTAATCTTCTTAAATAATATGTGTTGTGATTGTGAGAAATTTTGTTAATGCCACATATAAAAAAATGGTTACATTCAAACATGTTGAAAAAATAACTCGTACACAATAAAAGATATCTTTTGAAACGATTTCAAAATAAATCAAAGATAATTTTAAAATAAAATAAAATAATAATTTCATTATAATATTAACATTATCTTAAAAAATTATGAATCCTATATATGGATGAAAATGAGTCCAAAATAAAACATTAAAGCATTTTAAATATGGGTTTAAAGAAAAGTATGTTATGATTTTAGTAAATTTTAAATCAAAACAAACTCGAAGGATAGAATATGAATATATGTTTTATAAAAATGAATTATTTTCAATGAATTTTAATAGTTATCTATATATAATGTCATATATAAAACCAATATAACTTATGGTAAAAATTTAATAAGTCTAAATGAAATTGAACTGAAACGAGAAATTCATTTCCTCGTCTCTTGAATTGCCACAAACATATTTTACCTTATTAAATAATAAAATTGTATTAATTTTATACTTAATTAAGAAAACTTTTCATTTTCATTACCTTGTTATTATTCTTTTTTCATTTACTACCAAATTTTATTTAGTTACTAAATCTTGAAGTTAATATCAGACATTATGGTGTTGTTCGACTTCTAACCTAAAAATAACATCGGTGTTTTGACCATGGTTAAAGGTTTCATGGTTCCATCATATAAAAAATCTTGAAAATTTTATAATTATCATATTTATATATTAAATATACTTTTATAACCATTTATTTTTTGTGTTCATGAAAAATGAGGAACATCATTTCCTTGAGATGGTATTTTGTATGTATACATGTGCGATGTTTCCTTTTTTTAAATAGAGTGAAAAAGAGACAAAATATATTGTATTTTAACTTTAAAGAATCATAAATAGGTTTTAAAATTAGTATTTATTCATTATTTCAATTCTTATAACCTACAATGTGTGATGGTAATTAAAAACGAATATGATCACTTCAACGAGGTTTTAGTCCACATGTACTCCCACATAATGTTATGATTTTTCAAAAAATAGAATGGATAAAAGGTAATAAATATATTTTATATATATAGTTATAATATGGTTTAAATTATTTTATATATTAATCTGATAAAACATTTTAACTGTCTATATAAAGTGATGGTGAAAATTTAATTACATTTCTTTGTGGAGATGGTAGTCTGTACATACGCATAAGAAATGATTTCTTTTTACATGTGGTGGAAAATTAATGGGAGAAGGGTTACCAAATAAACATAATAAAATTTAAATATATTTAAGATACTAATGTTATTATATTATTATGTTTATTATAGGTTTTAAAGTGTTATATTACAAAATAAAATGAATGAACTTGGTTAAGAGTTATACCTCTTCATTGGAAAACCTCATTTGAATTATACCTTTAGCCTTATTGATTGTTATTTTGCGGAGAGAATAGAATCCAGGTCATGTGGATGACTCTTTAAAAGGTATTTTGGTTTGCATTGGTCAATATAAATTGGTCATGAAGTGTGAGGAAGAGAGTAGAGGTGACTCCTTTTTACATGTGAGGGGGTGACACACTTATAATTTTTCATAACCATTAAATATAAGAAATTTATTACCCATGAGAAAGTGGAAATAATTAAAAATAATTTTATATATTAGGATATATGGTTTAAAATAACATCCTCTATTAAGAATTTAGATGATATTTTAGGACCTTATCACTTAGTTTTAACCATAATTAACATGTTTTAACATTTTCTACAGTGATAAATTTTTACCTGGGTTTCTATTCATTTGTACTAAAAATAAAATGAAAAATGATACCAAATTTTATCATAATGATTTAAAATATTAATTTTTTTAAATATTCAAATATTATAATTTTCAGAAGTTAATTTAAATATATGTTTAGAAAACAAAATAAAAAACATTTTATAGAAAAATGGATTTTTCTGAATAAAAATGAACTTATACAAAAGCAAGTACTGATTCATATGGTACTAATTTTATTATTTTTTATAAAATTTATATTAGTTTAATTTAAATCAAAAAAATTTAATGAGACTTTTAAATTACATTTTTATAAAATGAAATTTTAGTTTATCAAAAATCATCATTTTTCATTACCCACTCAAAAAGAATTTTTTTTAGTAAAATCACTAAAATTCATTATAAGATCATTATTATATGAATAATTCAAAAATTATTTCCATTATTTAAAATAAAGTATCCAAAATTGATATAGAATATTTATAATATAAAAAAAATCATATAAAAACCCATTTTTGATGTAAATGTATTTTTGAATCATAAAATGACTTTGTTGTAATTCCTTACACAATTATCATGATTAAATTATTATTTATACAATTTATTGGACATATAATCTAGTAATTTCATTAAAATAATTGATCAACAGTCATTAATTTAATCTATTAGGATAGAAATACTTTGCGTATGTAAAAATAGTTTTATGAAAAAAAATTACCAATATAAGATTTTATATTTATTTCATACCAATTGATAATCAATGTATTTTTATTATTAATTTTATTAATGAAATATGCTTGAAATTTATTTCCTAATATAGATATTATTAATTATATCCACCGAACCAGTGACTATGTTATAATATTCAACTTTAGATAATAAAATTTCTATTGTATACCATTGATCGTCTATGCTCAAGGTTACATTTAATAAAAACCAAAAAATATAATATCATTTATATAAAATAAATTATAAAATATTGGGGTGTTATAATTCCACCACAAATTTTTCTTTTTTTCTTCCCCTCCTTTATATAATTATTTTGGTTACATCAGGTTTGGGTTTAATGATGATTTTCCTATAGAATAGAGGAATTGTTCTCATTTGATAGGGATTCAGGTTACAATGACTTATTGGTAGATAAAAATGGATATTCTACTAGTTTCTATCCCTTTAACTGGAGATACAACATTGAAGGATTTTCTAGGGTTTCCACTATATTTGGCATATAGTGGGTGATTATTAGGTGATAGAAAGTAGGTATTTTTTAGGAAAGTGTAATGTGATATTTCTATGTGTTTTTAGAATTCCATTTATTGAGTTTATAACGAGTAAACGATTCCCAGTGAGTTAATTTAAATTATGTCACGTTAATTAAAATTGAATTATCAATTATAAATTTTCTAAATTAATTATTTTAGAAGTTTTGGCTTGATACAGGGCCTTGGGTGCTGGTATATTCTTGAACAAGGAACATGTGAAATTAGATAAGGATGATCATAGAATTACAATGATTGAAACATTTTATTGAATGTTTATGGTCTCTATAATATTAAACCATTTTACTGTTCTTGCATGATTGTATATTCATTCATGAAAGAGTGTTCTTGGGAAAATTAATGGGGATCCCAGGTGACCTATGTAGAGAAATATAGTGGAATTTTATAAAGAAACCTAATCATTTAACATCATTTAACATGATTATTCTTTACTTCTCACAATAAAACAAACCCCAAAACCTATTGGTGTAGTTTCTCTAGAGAATATATACACAACCATAATTTTTTATAAAAATTATTCATCATCTCCCACTAAGACTAATCTAACATGATACCTTTATAGAATTATCGTAAATTATACTATTCTTTAATACATCAGAAATAGAAACATAAGAAAGGGTGAGTATAAGATATATCAATCGAAGATCTGTAGTGGGAATAATATGACCATTTGGGAATGAGAACATAATCGTAGTTAGTGAAAAAAAAGTAAGGAAATATTATTGAATAAAACATTACATATAAATCATGAATTTTGAAATAATAATATCAGAATAACAAAGACAAGAGTCATAACAGTGTGGAGACATAGTCTGTAATTAAGAGCCATGATAGCATAACATATTTTGGTTTAATAAAATATGAACATGTAATTTTAATTTTTCACACAAAGAATCATAAAAAATCATTTCTTATGTTATGTGTCACTGTCAAGACCATATTTACAAATTGGATAATTTGACATAGTTTATTGAGTTCACTCCCTATTTCAATTAACATAGTGTACATATTCTAATGGTGGAATTAGTTCGCTCCCTAAAATATTTAATGTCATATAATGATAAATAAATATCTATAAAATTCCTTTAAGGGCTATATAGTTCATTTTTGATGCATCACATAATGAATAACTGTATATATGTGTGCCAAATGATTTTGAAAACATTTATAATTCTATCTTAACTTGATTTTCCAGGGGAAAGAGAAAAGTTTTGTAAAAAAATTAACAAGGAAATATCATAATAAATCTATATAAATAATGTTGATGGTATCATTATATGAATTTTGAAAATAATAATAATAATATAATGGTAAGGATGTTTATATAGATGAAAAACAAATTATAGGGGCATTAGAAAAATAATTTAAAAAATAAAAATATAAATCCATTACTTTTTGACAAAACTTTTCTAAACGAAGTAATTTATGAAAATATGAGAGATAAATTTACTTCAAAAAACCACGGAAAACTGGAATGGTATATTTTTAGATAAAATTGAATGAAACCATAGGATAAAGTGACTATGTGGAAGGCATTAAAAAGGATACATTTTGTACTTTTGTAAAGAAATCCAAAGTTAATAAGAAATGAACTTAATCTTTTATAAAAGAACAAAAAAGGAAATTATGAATAATATATACATAGTATAAAATAAAATATATGGTTTTTTATAGAGAGAGAATATGAAAATTCACTAATTTGGAAGTTATACATTGATAATCTTGATTTTAAAGTTATATTGGAAAAGAAATCATTATCTTAAAATTCCATTTTGTTGGAAACATTATCATTACATATATATATATATATAAATTATGTTTATTTTTCATATGTATAAGAAGAATATTCATATCTATTTTAATTAATACCATTCATTTATAATTTCTTATTATAAATATATTAATTGTTTATTTTTAAAATTAATATTCAGTAGTTAATTATTCCAATTTCGAAACATGGTTTATTTCTCAAATTTCAGTCAATACTTATTAATCATGGATTTATCACCTATATAATATTTAAAAAAATATACCACTTTTATATATTTATTGGGTTAAATTTTATTTTCATGTAAAGTATGGTAATCATTTTTATGGAATAATTAAAAATATCATTTTTGGTGATTATTGAATTTTCAAGGGTTGAATTAATTATTTAATGTTATTTTACATATTACAACTCATAAATTAAGAAAATATATTAAATTAATTGTTATTAAATCATATTACATTTTTTAAATTCTAATATTCATTCATGAGGATAATATTATAATATCATTCATGTTGGTGGTAAAACTAAGCTAATCAAGAACATATTATAATGATAGAATGAGTTAGAATTTGTTATTATACAGTGATAATATATATTTTGTATAGGAGATATGATTTTTAAAAAATATTATTAATGTTTTAAATCATATTTATGAATATTTTGATGAATAAGTAAAAGAAGGATAATTAAAGAGATGAAAACACTTATGTGGATGTCTTAATTATCCACTTATAGTGCCTATTAGAAATGGTGGTCATAAGACTTCTTTTTTTTACAATGGTTCCCAAATTTAGGATATTATATATAGGGATAGTATATATGTACATATTTTAGATAAATCCAATGTAAATTCATGGGTTTAAGTGGGGAGAACGAGGGTCCTATGTGAGTTAGTGTGCCATTTCAATAAAAAAAGATTCCTTAATGTATGAAGAATTTATTTTTTACATGGAAAGTTGACCCAAAGTGGAAATATATAGGATATAAGATATAGGGTGATCAATAATTCCATCATCCACTCATTTATAGAAAATTATTTATAATATTTTATGACATTACCAATTATTTATTAATTTTTCATTATTTTTTCATTTACTATGGTGACTAAATTTTACCTTGGTAACATATTTTTATGCCTAAATATGAAATTGGCATACTCAAATAATTATTAGATTTTGGTTTCAAATTTGGACTCAATTTAATCTAATTAATATTTTAAATAAGAGAAATTCAACTTTGAAATGAAATAGTAAATTATATAGAAAAATCAATTTATAGAAAAAAACATTTTAATAATTAAATTTTAATAATATTATCCCAAATAAATTACTAATAATGTGACTGATAATTATTTACATTAAAAAATTAAAATTTATTATAATCAACCTTTTAATGTCTTAAATTTAATTTCTTAAAATACATACACTTAAAAAACAATCCTTTGAAATATATCAATTTTTAACATTTTATAATTTTAATCACACTTTTTTAATTATTTATATTCTAACTATTCAATAAAATAAATTTATTAGTATTATAATTTTTATTTAAATTTAATAAAAATATAAAATCAATCATTATAAATTATAATAAAAATTACATTTTTTTATAATAAAGTGTTAGAATTTTATTTTATTCCAGAATTATTTAATGTATTATTTTTAATTTTTTACTAAAAATAATAAAAATAAAATTTACATATTTGAAAAAATTATATCCAATGCCCATATACATAAAGACTATATAACCAATGAGTATATATCTTATTTATATAAAATAATGGGAATATTATATTCCTATATATTGCGTACATACATATATAAGATCATTCATTTTAGTCTCTAATTTCATTATAAAGATATTTATCATATATCAAACATGATATATTCAATCTATACATATAATTGGTCGTATTATCTTCAATTAATATTATGATGTAGAAAAGTTTAACTTTGTGGGGGTTTTATTTAAATATTTTTTCCCTTCATTACTAATCTTAATAAATATACTTCATTGATTTGTCTAATAATATATTTCATTTTGTTTTGTGACATTCTACAATAATAAATCATTTTTCACAATAGTTCTATGATGTGTGTGTAATAATATATTTAAGACACATAATTTATTTAATGTTAAATATAAACAAAAATTATTGGGTGTTAGATTCCACAACCCATAAAATATGTTTTCCCTCATAATTTTATTCTCTAATGAAGAAATGGTGGTTCTTCGACTTAATTAAATCTTTAAGATCCCACATTGATTTCAAAAAATTATTATTTTTTGCAAAAAATTTCCCAGCTGAATGATCTTATTTTATATTAATTTTCTTCCATAATCCATAATTTCTACTATTAGTTCCTTATAAGTGATATAACATTCCATCTATACATCCTATGAGTTCCATACATGTGAGGGATCTGGTTTTCACTTCATGAAAATTGATACATGGAATACATCAGGAACATGGGAGAGGTTTGATGGATATATAATATGATAATATACTATCCACACAAATTTAATGATTTATAAGGGGTAATGTTTCTCGGGCACAATTTTCCCTTACTCTTGAAAATCATAATCATATAGAGATATTCAATGTAACACATTTTCAATGAATTCAAAGTCCTAATATTATTGAAAATTATCAATGTATCTCTTTTGTAATTTTTTTGAGTATTTGATAAGTCTTTTAAGTGTTATAATCTCGTGTAATATTTCTTGTTACAGTATTCATATAATTATCTTACACTCTTTAAATTCATCCCAACATATTGGACTTCTACACATATTCCCATAATATATCATGGGAAACATTTAAATTCTATAATGAAAACTATTGTTATATGATAACTCTATCATGGGATAGTGTTTATATCAATGTACATTGAAATATATTTAATAATATATCAACATATATTCTAGATTTTGATAAATACATTCCGACTAAGTATTAGTTTGAGGATGATAATCAGTACAAAATCCTTACTCAATATTCAGTACATATTCCACACTTTTTTATTATTTCATGGTAATACTAGAATCTGGTTCTAATATAATGGAAATGGTACTCCATATAATCTTACCACTTCCTTAATAAATACCATGGATATTTGATCAAGAGAGATATCATATCTAATAAAATTTAAATGTTTTCACTATGTATTGTGATCAACTATAACACAAATATAATTAGGGACTTTAGAAGTCATAAGAAGACCTGATAAAAAATCTGTGATGATATTCTCCCATTTTATATTAGTTTGAGTAATGGATGTATCATCTAATTATAATTTTTCATTCAACCTTAAATTATTGGCATACCAAGCATCGAGATATATATACTACATTCTCCCACTTCATGTTGTCACACCAATAATTCCCCTTGACATCTCAGTGTATATTTATCATTCAAGGATGGATAAATAACGATGAGATATTTGTGTACTCCAACAAATCCTTGTACAATTTTTTTAGTAAAGGGAAACATATTCATTTACCAAATATTATAAATCCATCACTATCATGTTTGAATGCTATATGATTTATTACCTTCTTATATAACTCTATATCCAATTTCTATTCTTTTTTGATCTTCACAAGGATCTATGGTAGAAAAATTTCTTGGGAATGATATGAATTCCCCCTTATTTTTGTATTTCAAGTCCTATAATATTTAGGGAATAATCCATCCTAGAATGATATATAGTTTATTCTCATGATGGATATTATAGATTTATACTTAATATTTAGAGAAAAATCCACCTTTTTTACTTTCCCAAGCTGGGAATTTATTGTGTATTCATAGTCCTTGATAAAATCTAACCATCTCTTTTAGTGAATGCTTGCATAATTATATGTGAATATATACATTATTCTCATATGATCAGTATTAATAACATTATTTTTATCATAGAGGTAATGCCTTCATATTTTTAATGATAATATTTCTACTACTAGATTAATATCATGCATCGGGTTAATTTTATTTTACACCAGTAGTTAATACTTGGTGTAATCTACCACCTTTAATTTTGAAAGAGAAATCATGCTAATACTGTCATTTCTACATCATTGTATATCATAAACCCATATTCATTCTAGAAAAGTGTGAGTATAGGTGTAGTGAGAAACATTCTCTTAATAGTATTTAAATTTTATTCCCTTTAATTTTTCTATAGGAATTTAACTCCCAATCGAGTTAACTTGGTTACTGGATTTGATAATATCAAGAAACATTATCCAAACTGTTGGTAATATCCATCTAATTAGAGAAAACTATAGATATCAGTTATAGTGTATAGTCTTAACTATTCTTCAAAAACCTCCATATATAAATAATTCCAAAATATCACCATTATTTTGATTTCATAACCTAAGAATGATACTTTCAATAGACATAGTTAATTCTTTATAAATTTGGAAAACAATATCTCCTTTATCAAGTCCTGCAACACAAACCTCAAATAATCACACTCTCTTAATTAATAATTGAATACATTGATGTATCATATAAAAATAAAACCATAAATTGTTCAACTTAATATATAAAGACACTATTAATTAGATCCATGAAGATGGAGGGGGGATTTATTTGTATAAATTCCATCACAATGATTTTATAATCATTATATCTTTTTTGGATGGTCATCTTGGGTATATATTCTCTCTTCACCTTTAATTGAATATATTTGAATTGAAGGTCTCTATTTGATAAGTATTTATATCCTCATAGTTGACCAAACAATTCCTCAATACAAGGAAGAGGATATTTATTCTTGATTATAATTATGTTAAGTTCATAATAATCAATGTTGTGTCACATTGATGAATCTTCATTCTTAATAATGAGAACTGATACACTCCAATGTAACAATCATGGGAATATAAAACCCTGATCTATATTCTATTATATTTTATTCTTAAATTTCTATAATTCAATTATGTACATTCTCTAAGGATTATTTTATTTAGTAATAACACCTAACAGAAGAAATATTGAAAAATCAACATGATTTTCCTGGGGAAGATTGGGAAACACTTTTTAAATATATCTACTTGTTCCGAAAAAATAGATATAACATTAATTTTTAGTTTTTCCCCAACCATTGTTCCCATATATACCTCATTATTTGATATTAAGACCCATTCTCATAAGGAGTTTATAATCATCATTAAACTAATATATGATCATAAAATAATTTGGGATTTGAAATGGGACTTTCCTATATAAAATATTTATATGTATATATTTATAGAGACACGCTCCATTCCCAAAATCACATAAAATTCAACACTTGGGAGAATAATAAAATTTGAAGGATACACATTCTTAAAAAAATATACCATAGAATAATTATAAACATTAGTTGAAACAATTGTACCACTAGAAGTTTTCATCAATAATTTAATATCAATATATTAATAAAACTAATATATAATCATCGATACTTTTTAAAATTTTAATGAATTTATATAAAAATTTTAAGATAATTTATTTTCAATATTGATTGTAATTATTACTACCCCAATTTTAATATTCTATCTTTCATCACATACTATTAAAAAAATGGATTTCATGAGTATTATTGAATAGTAACTAGAGTAAGGAATCATATGATAAGGAAAATAATTCCTAATATGTCTTAAATTATGAAATGTTCATATAAAATTATAGCATTTTAGGTTTTTCCTACATCCTTTTTTTAAAAATATATTCTATTTAATGTTGGATATTCAAATTATTCAAAAAAAATAATAAAATTAACAAGATCCAACTTTGATACCAAGTGAAAAAAATCCCATCATAACATAAATATATAATAAGTCATTTTAAGAAGATTATTCCTTACATCTCACAATTAAACAAACCATATAACCTATAAATTTAGTATCTTTGGAGACTAGATACATGACCAACTTATTCAAAAAAGTATTCAATATCATTCTCAAATATTCTTCACATATAATAATATTATAGACATATTATAAATAATAATATTCCTTAATATCTTGGAAAAGTGAAAACATAAGGGTGAGATGAGATGCTCAAGAAGGGGTGAGCAAAAGAGATATCAATTAAAGATTATAATTGTGCATAAAATGAACTTGCGTACCTAAGAAGATAATTGAGGTACATGAAAATAAAATAAGGAAAACATACCTAATAAAGTATTAATCATAAATTATTAATCAAGACATAAGTCATTGAAAATAAAAGACGACATAAGTCATTGAAGTGTGGAAATGTTATTCAATAATCTGGAGTAAGGATTACATTACCTATTTAAATTTAATAAGTTAATAATGTTGAATATAACTTATTATATAAAACCATTTCATATGTTAAGAATCATGCCAAAACCATCATTACATTTTTTTTAATGTCCCATAGTGGATTGGGTTCACTACCCACTCCTATAAACGTAGTGGATAGAGTCATATAGTGTATTGGGTTCACTTTTGAGTCCCTTACATGATATCTCATTAGATGAACAATTTTACCTAATTCATTAGAGGGATATATAAATCAAAAATTACCCATCACATAATGAAAAACTATACATATTTGCACCACATGAACATGAAAGCATTCGTAATTCCATCTTACATGAATTAACCCATGGGATGGAAACAAGTTCATGAAAACATCCTTAATACATGATCAAAATCCATCCAAATAAATAAGGTGGTTAGTATCCCTATAGAATATATCTAGTGAATCATAATAAACATCAATTTTTGTTTTCATATAAGAAAAACACATTATTAAAGCATGACAAAATTACTTTGAAAAATTAATAGAAAAATCATTTATTTTTTTATAACCTTTTTGTTTAAAGGAAATCAGTAATAAAATAATGAGAATAAAAACTAACATTAAAAAATATCAAAACATGGAATGGAATATTTGTAGAGAATTTTTTTAAAAATAATGGGAATAAGAAACTGTATGGAAAACATTAGAAAACATTCCTTTCATACTTTTTAATGATTGTTAATGTTAATATGAAATGAAATTTATAAATCATAAATGTAAATATAAAGACCATATAAAAAATATTGACATGTATGAAAAGAAAATATATTGGGTTTTATAGGTCAAAAACATGAAATTTCTCCCAATAATAATTTATACACTTATAATATAAATTTCGATGTGTTATTGGTAAAGAAACCATTACTACAAACTTCTACTTGGATGAACACACTCTAATTCACTCTATAATAAATTTCAGTTTGACATTCATATTTACAAGGAACTTATTAAAATATATTTTACATAATATAATTCATTTATAATTCCTTATAACCCATATATTAAAAGTTTTTAAATATTAATATTTAGACGATAACTATTATATTTTTCATGAATGCTTCGGTTTTTTGGTTCTGGTTCTTTATCATTAATCCTGTTTGCATCACCAATTGGCGGTTTATTTATATTTAGATTATTTTTTTATAATTATATGGAGTACCATGGTTATTTTAGGGATAATATGGTGATATTTCACAAGTAATTCTTAGAAATATCATATTTAGTTATTATTGAATTTACAAGAGTTAAAAAATTAGGGAACATACATTTTCATATTAATATTCCCAAATTGTGAAAAATAATTTAATTACCCAATATTACATCATATAACTTGTAATTATGGTCTCTTAATCATCCATGATGTCAAAGTAATAAAATTATTCATGTAACTGGTAAAATGAACAAAAAAAATTATAACTATTGAGTGACTAAGAACATGTTACTCTATGGTGATAATATCACGTCTATATAATATTCATGATTCTAAATTTTTTTTATCAATGTGATGAATTATATTTAGGAGGTGGATGGGGAAGACAAATATAAACTATTAAGGAGGGGATGACACTTATAATGAATACTTGAATATCCTGTTAGAGTTTTTCATTGAAATGAGGGATTCAAGACTTCTTATTGAGACCAAAGGTTCATAAATGTGGGATAGGTTTTATAGGGAGATCATTTGGTCATTTTTTGATTATCAAATTGATGTAAATATGAGGATTTAAGTGGGGAAAGGTGGGATTATGATATAAGTGATCTTGAGTGGTGTTTTTTTCAAATACCCAATCTTTAATATATTTATAATGTAGTTTTGACATTGAAAGTGGATCCAAAGTAGAAAAATAATGGATTTAGGATAAGGGGAGGCCAATAATTACCTTATCCACTAATTTAGAGATATGTTTTTATGATTTTTTGGGTCTTTACCAATTAATGAAAAAAAATATTCAACACATACTTTGTTTTGGTGACTAATATTTATAGTAGCACCTCAAAATTTTATGATATATTAATAAATTTTGTTCCTCTAATAGCATTCCAAACATGCAACTCAGAGTCTAAATGAACCATAGAATATTATAACATTATTACCTAGCATTTAAATTGAAATAATGAATAGTAACAAAAAATTTAAAATCATAAAGGGTTTATATTAAGAAAATATATTTTTAGTAAAGATATTATTTTCTTTAAAACATCATATTTCATCAAAAATGGTTTTTATATGTGTTTTTGCGAGAATATTATAATTATTTTCAAAACATTTAGAAACATTATTTGGTAAAAAATAATTTTTGTAATAAGTATATGAAAATTATCTTAGGGTTAAATTTGTGGATTTTTGTAAAACATTTTATGTTCTAGTGAATAGTTAAAATTGTTAATTTTTACTGAAAACTGTAATTTTGTTTCATGAATTTAAAAAGATACATTTTCTATTAAAATAGATTAAAAGTAAAAATTTTCATCATTATATATGTTTTTGATATAATATTATAACTATTTTAAATAACTTTTAGAAACATTATTTGATAAAAATATCCTTTTTTAAATTATCATAACCAAATTATCTTAAGGTAAATATTTTTTGTTTTTTAAAAATATCGATTTTCTAATAAACTGTTTTTTCTAAAAACTGTACTTTTATTTAAAAAATATAAAAAGTTATATTTAAATTTAAATTTTTTTAAAATTAATATTATTTCACCTTTTTTTAATAATCCAATTAAGTTCATTTGAGAAAAATCTTGGATTTAATTTGATATACATATTTTATATTTAAAAATCCATTTTTTTGAAAACCCATTTTTTATTGGATTTTGTGACTTTATATTAAATTAATTTTTTCCACTTATCTTAATTTAATATTGAATAATATATCACATATTTGGATTAATTTTGTTAAAATTTTGTAAATTAATCCCTTTTCTGTTTGCTCAATATGAGTAATAACCATAGTAAATTTTTTTCATCTCGATAAGGGTAAAAAATGTAAAATAGGGTTAAAACATTGGGATAAGGATTTAAAATTTTTCTAAAAACATACCTTATTCAATTTTATTTTTTATTTTATTACATTTCCATACAATTCAAGAATATAGGGTTTCTTAGCATCATATTTATTTTATTATGAATGTTAATGTAATTTAGTAAAAGAAAAAATGAAAAATACCACACTCTCAACATTAATATCTCTAACATATTAGCATCATGAAAAATATTTTTTTTATAAATTATTATTTAAAATATAAACAATATTTATTTATTATAGTAATTTATTTTTAATTTTTAGTGATTGAATAACAATCATAAATGCTAACGCAACGCCGATATAGAATTTATTCAACTAATAGAAAAATAAATTTAATGATTTCTAAAACATAAAAATAATAAAATTTGGATGAATTATTGAGTTACAAGAATTATTTTGATAAATATGATAAATTATAAATTTTTCAGAGGATTATATTATTATTATAAATTTTTCATTGAATTTTTATGTCAAATCAAATTAATAGTGTCAAAAAAGAAATTTATCATTTTTTAACTCAAATGATATATTATTAAATTATTTAAAAATAAATAAAAATATGAACATATGAAAATTATGATGATAAATTATAGAACATTTATCAATTGGACATTTATGGTTATATTTTTTTATATGTATGATTATAACACTTTAAGAGTGAAAACTAATTCCCACAGTTAAGGTCAAAATAAGTTAAACCAAATGATATGTTTTAAAACACAAATGTAAAATAGAAAAACATTTAGTAAATGGTGTTATTTAAACCTAAATGTATCTTATATTAAAATATCTCTACATATTGAATCACTATTCAAGTGAATTACTTTATTATATTTTAATCGTTTAAAAAATTCAATAGTGCCCACTCTTCACTTATAAAAGGGCACCCCTCTTTTCTATTTAGTACACCAATTTGACCATTATATCTAGAATAGAAAAACTGAATTATCTTCAAATATTTCCTAGAAATTAGTTGTAGTGTATTCTATTCTTGAAATACCATTACAATATTCTTTAAGAAGGGAAAGAAATGAGGCCTACTAAATATAAAGTAATAATCTTACCCGACCACTATCAAATTATTTCTTCTTCTACCTAATCTAAATATATGGTATTAATAATAAAATAATAAATTAAGTATCATAAATATACTAATCTATTATTATAATTATGAAACAAACTTTATTGACATTTTTTCATCAAATGGGATGTGTAAGTATCTATAACTGATATTTATTAAATAATTATTCATCTTAAATTTAAATATCATGTATACCATATTACCGTCCAATCATTTGGAAAATGATATGGTCGCTCGTGCGTTCGTGCAGACTACCACATCCAGAAAGATATGTGATTCGTTTTTCATTTCTACTTTACATAGATTTAAAAAGATAGATTCAGTGAATATATTTGATATATATCATATTGTAATTATTACTTATAGGTGAATTTTTATTTACCTTTCTTTTTTAATATTTTTTTAATAAATTAATGAAATGTTCTTGCATACATATGACTTACCGTCTCTCTGAACAACAAAACTAATATTTCTATCTCCACAATTTATGGATAACAATATATCTCTCTATATATAAAGAATCCGCATTTTATTTATATTATTATTAATATTATGTAACCATGAAAAAATTAAAATAACATAGACTACTAACTTGAAACATGCATGAAAAATGATGTATTTATCACCCGAAACAGAGATTTTAATTAAAAAATTAATTAACAAATTATATGATATAGTGATTAAATAGTATATGGTATTTATTTTTTTATTATAGTTATGTAATGTATTCATAATAAATATATATTTATTATAAATGAGTTTTGAACACGTATATAGTGAGATGAGAATTGTGGAAAGGTATTTAAGTCTCAATCCCACTTTATCTAGGATTGTTTATACCAGAATTTCCATTTAGGAAATTATAAACTACTTATATGAAAAATACCTTTAAATTTTTCTTATTATCTAGTTAATTTTGGAGAATATATGTTTTCCATTATATTTACTTACTTTTAGTACTCAATATATTGAACAGATGTTTTTAAAGAAAACCAACTATATTTTATTCTTCAGTCTAAAATATTTTTCATATATTTCCATGATTTCTTTAAAATATTTTGAATATTTTTTTAATATTTCCCGATTAAGGGATAAATTTATTTCACCCATGATTTCATTTTATAAAAAATTTTAAAATGAATCTTCTTATTATTTTCTGAATAGAGTATGTTTTACTTTTTACCAAAATATGAATGAAATATTTGTTTTACTGTACATGGAATGAACATAATTTTACACCATCTTCATTGATCAAAGATATTAATTTTTCATAAGTATCAGTGGTTATTTTCAATGAAAATATTCTCTATAATATTTATTAAATTTATATATTTTAATGATGTGATTTAAAAGTGTAAAGGGAATTTTCCCCAAGAAATATTCCAGTAATATTTTAAATGAATTTTCGTCTCTAATGACATCCTTGATGTTAATTCTGATTTAATAGGTATATGATATATTTATAGAATCCTTATCATTTCTCTATATGATTTATTATTATGATAATGAGATTATAATGAATCCCATTTATTTTCCATGGGCTATGCTACTTTGAAATGAAGAAATGTTCATAAAACTCATTCTAAATCCATGAGTTATATTAATGATCTGGTGAATATTATATGAACATGTGGAACACATATATATGATTTTAATTATGTGATGGGTGGGACAAAAATTATATATTCCTACAATGAATTATATAATGTTTTATATCTTATAAAATAACTATGGGAAACAAGTTATTGTGCTTGATCCACTATGAAAAAAAAGTTTATGTGCACAGTCCACTATAATAAATAATTAAATTTTCTTGATAAACTCTAAGAATCAAGTCTATATTCATGATCCACTATAGGAAACATGTGATGATTCATGATCCATTATGATATGGGAAGGAGGTATTAATTTTTGGTCCACTATGATTTGATGGTCTTAGTATTTAAACATGACATAATAAAAGACATGTATACATTTGATGATACCATAATTTCATGAAATGTTTTCATTACTATTAATTGAAATTGTGGTTCATGATTTATTTATGATGAATGATCACTCTTATAGTTCATGCATTTTTAAATAATAAATTTTTATTCCATAATATTTTTTATGACCTATAAAATATTGGGTAAGAATATTATTATTAAAGGGAAATTATTTCATATCTTTATTCTTATCTTTCTCTTTGTTGTGATAATTGATTTATATATACTATGTTTTGACTTATTGGGCATCTAATCTCACCCTTTTTAATGTTTCCATTCCCTAGGTTATAGGAAAATATATCAAATATGGTATATTTAAGAAGTGTAATATTTGGGGAGCTAATTGTGGGAGATATTGAATATCTTTAATGAAATAAGAATATTGTTGATATAGTCTCCAAAGACAATAAAAGTTTATGGTTCTAGCATTGAAAATAATGTTATTTATAGAATAATCATCTAAAGAGATATAATATTTTTGTATGTAATTACTGGGCCACTACAGTTGGTATCAGAGTAGGGTTTAGTGAATCTTTGGATATTAGGGTTAGAAAACATTACTTGAAAACCCTGAGGATAAGTATAACTAATGGGTAAAATCCTAATGTATTGGTAATGACCATTGGAAACTTAGGTTAAACCCAAGGTTTCATAGATTGAGAAGGGTCCATGATTTAGTTATCCTATGAATAATTTTTAATGGTTGGTTAATTTGATTAAAGATTATTGATAGTCATGCTAAATATTTTAGTTTCACTAAACGATTTAGGATAGAATTACATAGTAAAAGTGGTTATAAGTATGATAAAATATTAAAGTACCATATTTAAGAATAGTTATATGATTTCTTGTTTATCTAAAAACGTCTCAAAGAATTCCAATTCACATCCTCAATGATTATATTTTGAGACAACGGTGAAAACTCCTAATGGGAAAATTTTATCATCTCATTTATATAGTTCCTATATGATTAAAGTGTATGGGATTGTTCTTCCTATAAATATTTGGATCCTTACTTTAGTTAAATTTTATTTTATTTTCAGCATGGATTTTATTTCTATATTTGGATCCCATATCAATTTCCAATGAATGGAAGTCACATTTAATATTTTGAAGTAACCTACGACCATTTTTTAGTTTCAATATGAATTTGAAGCCCCAAAAAAATTACTTAAATATTAAGGGTTTTAATTAAAATAAAATATAGGTATTTATCTTATATGGTTGGGGATATACTCAAAATTAAGGATACACCTGTTTTATGGATGTTTATTGGTGTTTTCTAGAAATAATTTATTATCATTCCTCCAAATTATGATATTAATTTTTTAATTGAACATATATGTTTTGATATAACTATTTCAAAGTCTCATTATAGAATATACTCAATTGAGTTATAATAATTGAAGAAGAAACACAATGATAATATTCACAATGGATTCGCATTCCCTAGTGAATCGCCATTGGGGTGAACTTATTATTTTTTTGAGAAGAAATATAGGTCAATGTATCTTTTCCCTGATTATTCAGAACATAACGAGATCACTATCAAGAATAAGTATCCTCTAACCTGTATTGATGGATTTCGTGATCAAATACATGAAAACAAAACCTTTTCCAATATTGGAAATATTTTTTGATATAATAAATTTGTGTTCAAGAATGAGTATATACCCAGGACAACCTTCTTTACGAGGTATAATCATTGTGAATTTTTAGTGATGTAATTCACACAAATTAATGCCTCTTTTATCTTTATGGATTTTCTAAATTGAGTACTTATGGAGTACCTTGATCAGTTTTTAGTAGTATTTAAAATGACATTATTTTATAATAAAAACGTATGAAAGATCATGGAGTTTATTTGGGACTTGTCTTAAAGACCTTGATGAATGCGATGTTATAAGGAAAAATTAACAATTGTGAATTTTAGCTTTGAAAAGTTTCATTATTGGTTCATACAATAAAAATTGAGGGTATAAAAATAGATACTTAAAAGATAAATATTATTGAGAAATGTCCTATAAAAACAATTATAATTGAAATATATACTTTTCGTGGGTTGGGTGGATATTATCAATGCTTTGTGAGTGGTTTTTCATAATTATATAATCCAATCATGAAGATTATTTGGAAGGGGGATATGTTATTGTAGAAACTTAAATGTGAAGGAAATTTGAAGGAACTAGAGAGAATTTTTCCCAGTTCTCAAGTTCTCACATTACCCTATAGTGGTGAATAGTTTAAGATCTATAGTGATGAATCAAAAAATGTATTATGATATATCCTCATATGAAATTATATGGTGGTATATTATTCCATCTTCAAATTGAAAATACGAATGGTGCGACATATATATGGATTATAAACTTTTTAAGCATATAATCACATAGAAATAGTTGAATATTCACTATAAAAATATTTATAATTGAATAATGATTATTAATCCTTAATAAATTACCACCCTGGGAAGGTGATCTTGGTGGATGATGCTCTGGTAGAAAATAACATGATAATTTTTCTATTATAAGGATAAAAAGAGATATAATTATTATCCATTTTTAGATGATGGAACTTGAAATCATGAGGAGTGGAAATAGATCCTATATTTTTTAGATAAATGTTTAACATTCCATGTATGTGAATATTAAATGGCGTAGAAGTAAGATTTATAAATGAATAAAAATGTGATAAGTGCTCCTAATTTCAACCATGATTAGATAGAATGATAATGTTAATGAACTTATTATGGTTCCTTTCAATGCAATATTTGAAGAAGGAACTATTAGATAAAGAACACAATTTTTCATTCTCTATTAATCATAAATGTATAAAAGATATAAAGAGATGTAAAAGAGTATTTATAGTGTGAACACATGAAAATCGATATTGTAAAGTATATATCTTGATTCATAGTACATCAGTTTGTTAAGGCTGAGAGACATAAGTCTTAGGGGATGTTACAACCATTACCCATACCTAAATGGAAATGGGAAATAATTTCCCATGATATCATCATTGAACTCAAAAAAATATCTAAAGGAAAAAAATCTATTTTGGATGTATTATTTCTATTTAAATTGTCAGCACAATTTATTTCCATCAAATAATATTTACTTCTATATCACCTTTCTAGGTTTTAAATTAAATAAATGGTAGGATTTCATAGAGTACCGCATTATATCGTATCTAACCTGAATTTATGTTTTCCCTCAATGTTCTAGAGAAGTATTCATTATGATTTGTATAAAGAGTTGAGTTTTAGTAATACTTATCATCCTAATAAATATGGTCATTTTGGGAGGAACATTAATAATCTAAAAGATTTGTAGATAGATTTATTTTTATATTTCAAAGGTGGTCTGGATGAAAAAATTCTTATGGTGGAATTTTTCACAATAATACCTTTTAATAAAAAAAAATATATGGAAACTCTTCAACTATTATTTTTTAGAAAATATATAACTCCAAAATGATCAGATGAATTTATAGAAAAAAGGATTCTAAGACGTGATCTTGTTGGGAATATGATAGAAAATGTTAAATCAATTTAGCAGTACATAAGGGTAACTCAGAGAAAAATAGTTAAACTAGAAGTAATTGGTTAAATTTAGAGTTTAAATATGGTGAAAATGTTTTACAATCAATATATCCTTGTAATATTGTTATGATATTTATAAATAAGTTAAATATGAACCTCTAATATATCATTTAATTTTAAATTTATGATAATCTTGGGATGGTATCTTATTTTTTAGAACTTCCACTATATCTCTCTCAAGTTCATGATGTGTTCCACGTATCCCTCCTAAGGAGGTAAATACCTGATCTTTAACATTTACTTATCTCATAGGTTTTTCCATACGATAGAGATCTCTCATATATGGAGAAACCGATGGACATTTTATATCGAATAGAGAAAGTGCTACAAAACAAGATCACTTAGTTGGTTAATTTTTTTTTGTGAAAATGAAAATTTGAGGAAGATACATGGGAACAATAGGATGTGACGATGTAGAATAATCCATAGTTGATTTTATTAGTGTGATGGAATGTGGGGTGTGAACTAGTTTTAAAGGGGTATAATTCAATACTTTATTTTTTATGGTATATTAATAAATATTATTTTTTTGACAGCATGAAACACACACAACCATACATATAAATGAAAAATAATATAGTTTAACATTATAGCCCAACTGTTAAATTAGATAAATTAATAGTAATGACCATATTTTAGAATAATATATGTATAATGTTTTTTAATTAATAAATAGTTTTTTAGTAATGTCATTTTATGCATTAAAAATACATTTTCCACAGAATAATTTTTTATTTTTTTTATGAATATTTTATCTTATTTATGGAACATTTAGATATCTAATTTGAAAAAATTATATAATTTTTCAATTCATAATATCAAATATATAGTAACATCCTAGGTATATAAAGAATATAACATTTTTTTATTTATTAAATTTTTTTAATTAAATATTAATTTTTCTTCAAAGAGGATTATATGTTTGATGGAATAAACGATATGCAACAATGGGCTTCATTGATAACTTACGTTGCACACAACGTTGAGTCATACTGAAAAATAATAATATAATACCATTTTAAATGGTAGTTAACACCTTGACATTATATTAGAGGAAATGGACAAAGAAAATTAAAATATTAATATACATGTTTTTAATTTTTTTTACATTTACCTAATAAATTTTAGAGGCTTAAAATAAGAAATAATGTGATTTTAAGCATAAATACTCTAATATTCATTAAAAGGTCGATTTACCACCTTTTGATGGAAAAACATCATTAAATATAGTTTTGGACACATTTATATGTTATATTTGAAAAAATAAAATTATTCTATAGAATCAGGACATCAAAATTTATATTTTCTAAAATTATGGTTTTTTCTGAGAAAATTCATTTTTTATTGAATAGTAAAAATACTGTATTTTAATTCAAAACTACCTTTTAATCTATATTTTATATAAGGTTATATTATATTTTTAATTGGTTTTAAAGTGTAATTATATTATGGTTTTAATAGTAAATACAATGTTGGTCATTTGAAGTAATTTTACATTGAAATTGGATATAAACAACTGTTAATATTTTGATAGTTATCATTTCTTAAAAAAACACTTTTTGTTTTGATAACGAGAATTAATTTTAAATTAATTTCTTCCACTTCTGTGTTTTGAATTTGGAATAATGTATTTAATATTTCAAATCAGGAGGTCCAAATTGTGTAAATAGGTAACTGTTATTTCTAGATATTATGAATATTACTTCAGTAAAAACTTTATTTACCATTATAAAAGGTTAAATCTGGTAAATAAGGGTAAAAAATATTATTATAATAATATTAAAATTCCCAAACATGTGTCCTAATCCTATTGGATGACACATTCACACCATGGGCATCATTGGGTCGATTTTGTGACCCCATGGAGCCACTTTTTGAGTGATAATGACACATTATATTAATTAATTTAATGTAAAGACAAAAAATGACTTAAACATATATCTTTTAGAAAATCAATTATTATATGGGGTTATATAAGTTATCTCATTGACTATAAATATTTATTTTAATGATAAAAATATTTACTACATCCAAACTCTAACCAATTAAGCTCACTACATCCATTTATTCCTCCTATAATCCTTCTCTTATGCAGAATGCAATACAATTAAACCATTTTGTTCAAACCAAAGGGAGATACCCGATTTCAAGTTAACATATTCTATTAAATTATTTTCATTTATTTTAATTATCCAACCCCTAAAATATTTTTATTCCTTTATTTTATAAAAACACAAGTATCCTAAATATAATAGGTTGTTGTTTTGAAAAATATTCAAACTACACTTACGAACACCTCCATCTAATGGTTAAAAAACATACTGTTTCTGTGGAGGGTGAACTACTACCTCACAAAATGATGATTGTTCAATTATCCTCTACCGCCTTTCATGGTGTCCATTATGATGAAATTATTTTTATATGTGATATATTATAAATATATATTGTTTCTATGCTACTGTATTTTCTATTTATATCATACCATTATGGTTTCCATAATGGGTAAACATGATAGTATCATTTGAGGAAGTGCAAACTACCACCCCATCAAAGTGCTATAACTCATTCATACCATAAGTTGAACGTATAAAGGATGGAGAAAATTCAATTATATATGATATTATACTAGAATTATAATATTACTATTTATCATTACATTTTAATTCCATTAAATATAAAACAGAAATGAAAGTAGCGTTCATGTTTACATACAACTTACCCTCTCCATGAACAGTGCATTTCATTTCTAATCTCCAAATGATATGTAATATTATAAATAAATATATATACTTGATATATATGATATATATGATATCTAAATTTTGAATATCATTCTATAGATAATGAAATTTCGACTACATGGACAATTTAATATTATAACAAGTTCATTTTTAACTAATGTTCCGAACATCGACAAAGTGTCTGATATGAACTCAAATAATTAACTAACTATTATAGAAAGATAATATTTGGTATAAATGGTATAATAAAATTGAAAAAAGTTCTTAAGAATGTAGAAATTAACTTTTTTTTTTATTCAGGAGATTAAAAAATGATCGAGTCAAGTCAGACACGAGGTAAGGGGTTTCTTATATCACTTTTAATTCCCTGATATTTCCATTATTCACCCCTTATTTATTTCATGTGGTATATTTTGTGTTTCCATTTGATATATATTATAATTATTCTCTTTATATTAATTGTATTTTGTGATTCATTTTGTGGTTGTTAACTTTTGGTCATATGACTCGATTGATTACAATGAGGTAAGGGGTTTCTTATCCCACATTTAATTCCATGAGATTTCCATTGTTAACCACTTAATTATTGCTTGTGGTGTATTGTGTACTGAAATTTGATATATATTATCATGATTCTATTTATATTTATTTTATTTTGGGATTCATTTTGTAGTTATCAACTTTTTTTTCATACGAATCGATTGATTACAATGTGGTAAGAGGTTTTCATCTCACTTTTTATTCCTGTGCATTTCATGCTATATATTCCACTATTTCCTTTTGTGTTGTGTATGTACTTCCTAATATTGTATTCATTGTGTAATATACATTAATTTATTGTAATTTACATATTTATGTTATTATCCTTCTTTAAAGGAGCGTATGTTTGGTAAGTTACCAAATCGGTGAGGGAATCTTTCATCCCCCCTCTTTTTGAAAGACTTCATTAATGTTATGTCTTTTAATTTCAACCATATTATGTCAGGATATGTTAATCTATATCCTTATTGATGTAAATTTTGTTTCCAAGTGATTATAGAACATTTTATTTTTTACAAACTCATCTTTTTAATTTTAATGTGACGCCGTTAGGATGTCTAATTTCTGTAAGAGAACTTCTTATCCCAATTTCAATTCTTTGGGTTAAACATATACTTCTTGATTTTGCCATGATATGAATATGTTTGAATGTACTCTAAATGGATTACATATAATATACACTTATATTGGGTATATTTTTATTATTCATACATAATTAGGTCATTGATTTTTCTTTAATCTGAGGATATGATATTTTCAAGGGACTTTGTCTTAATTTAAATTACAATGAGACATTTTTTTTATAAACTAATTCACTTTTATATGTTATATATACCAACCTTTGACATATTATATCATGAATATCATTATTCTCATGATGTTATAAGCATTTATTAATGCTATTCTTCAGTTATTCTTATTCAAGCATCTCTCATTTGGTTAGGAACTCTTTAACTAATATATAATTATAAATGTTTTAAACATTTATCCTTTTGAATATTTCTCATTAATTTTCATGTTTTCAAAATTGTTTTAATGATTTATTTATATGGACATTAATGTTTTAAAATTCTAATTTCTTTAAAAGCTTGAAAGTGGCATGGGACTGTTTGATTCAAAAATCTATTTATTAAATGTTTTATATTGTATTGAAAATAGTTTGATAAAGCAATGAATATGTAAATATATTGTAATGATATGTTGTGATAGAAATGTGGAAATGTTATATTTCATTTATTAATTTTTTATGTTTTATGAAAACGTTGTGATTATTGGGAATTTTTTATGTAAATGGGTGGTTCTGTGATAAACCTAATGCAGCTGAGCCCAAGATATCTCTTCAATGCATTGGGAAACATGAAATAGGTAAACATTAATGTTTATCCAAAGAGATTTAGGGAATATACCATGATGGTTATTCCAACATAACTCTCTATGTATTTGTGATAGCTAAAATGTTTGTATGATATGTATGAAACAAGTTACCTTTATGATTTATGATTTCTATGTGTTATTCATAAATCTGATGATTTTATGAGATATGTTATGATTGAAAAGTATTGTTTCATTGATTTATATTTATTTATGGGTTAATCTTTCCTTTCCTTATTTTAAAACCCTTACAGAGCTTTCAATGCCCACCCCATGTTTTTTTTGAAATGTTTTTCACATGACATAAAGATGAATAGGGTCAAGGATGGGATCAAAGAAAATTCATGATGTCTAAAACATGGAAGTAGAAAAGTTTATTTTTATGAGTTTTTATTTTATGAAAAAAATGTATACTGATTAGTAGTGTCTACATGTAATTTTCAAGTTTATATGAATTAATTACGACATAATTCTCTAAAACTCTAAACCTGAAAAAATACTCAATGTGGATTATTCATTCAATTCAAGATTATGTAATGTTTTAAGGCTGGGACATTATAGTTGGTATCTGAGGTCAATTTAGACAACATTTGGGATTATGAGTTTTCAGTAAACAAATGCTCAATCCCTATATATATTATTTTAGTTAAATCCATGTCATATAAATTTTTTAGATTCCAGAAAGTTGGTGACTTATGGAAGGATGTGGATCTCAAAAGGCATTCATATCTCTTCCTGATGACATGCTTTGAATAATTATTGCAAAGTCATATTCAGATGATTGTGAAACTGTTTCTAGCATACAACCCACTTGAAAGAAGTTGTTTGAGATATCAAACACCTCCACTATACCTCGATATCATTGTGTATCATATGTTGTATTTATTCACATCCTATTTTCTCAATATTCTCATATTTTCAAGTAAGGTAAATAATATCAAAGTATTTTTAAATATTTTACCTTATGACACGATTTTGAAGCATATTATGATTTTGAAAAAGGTGCTATAGAAGGATACCCTTGCGCAACCTTTTTATATTTTCTTAAAGAATATAATATCTCATCACATACTTATGGTATTTTAAAAGGACCATTGATTGAAAGTTCCAACTCAAATTCGGTCAGGCTGTTTTATAAAAATCATGTTTTATCTAATGTTTTGAAATAATATGTCATACATGATTATTTCCTAAAACTGTTTTTATGAAAACACCCATTTGACCCAAGTTGTACAAGGTGTATTTGGATGAAGGAAGCAAATGATTTTGAAGGATCTCTAAGTCAATGTTTTGATGCATGGATATTCTACCTACATGAACAAGATGATGATAAAACCATATAGGAACCATGATCAAGGTATGAAGTTCTTTCTATTGGTAATGGTTTTATTTTATAATATGGATCTGAAAAAAGGACAATGTATAATATGTTGTGGTCTTACTATATTTGGAAGAATATTAAACGTATAAGAAAACCTATGAGGATAAAAAATGTTAGGGTTATTTTGGATCATTATAAAAGGACAACATGTAAGATTGGTGGCAACATGTCATGTCAGAAAGTCCATAAGAACTAATCCCACAACTGAATGGCAACAAGGGTGAATCACCTACCACTATCCTACGTGAAGTCCCTAGTTAGTATGACTTATTATTTTACATTAAATGATTTTTTGGATCGATAATAAATTTATTTTTGGAACTTATATTTTTTCGAATGGATATCCTTTATATAGGAAAATTATTTGGTGATTAAGTGATAAATGTTGTTTTAGTAGTTGTTTGATCTTTTGGAAACCTTATATGCTTAATTAAAATAGAATAATATGGGATCTCATTTGTGGAGTAATGGTTCTAATTTTATTTAGGAAGAATCAATGTTTTTATTGTAGAAATATGACGATTTGGTATATTTGTAGACATTATTAACCTATCATGAAAAATATTTGATTAGGTTAATTAATTTTTAGTATGAGACTTTAAGAGTAACTGATGTTATTTGGAGATAAATGTTAAGATTTATCTTGTAATACTATGTGATTAAATACTTCTGAGATTTGAGTTTCAATCTTAGTATAGATTACTTTGAAGAAATTTATTGACAGTTGTTTATTTAATGGTCTTTATTGAGATTTGGGTATTGTTTGAAAAATTTTGGAGATTAAGAGTAGTTTTTCTTTTTATAAAGGATTATCCTTTTAGAGGATTTTATGATCTTGTACTAACAAATTTTTGTTCTGGTTAATTTTGAAAGTTATGGAAAAATATAGTTCACCATTTGTGGATTATGTGATTCTCTTGAAGTTGATTATAGCACCTTCAATGTGAACAAGTCATCTATAATACACATCGTTTGGAGAAAAGATTTGTTTGTGGTATAAATATATTAAAATATGAAAGTCCACATGAAAAGTAAGCATGTTTCCATATGTTATTGTTCAAGCTATTAAATAAATTCCTCAAATTTATGAAAAGTAACTTAAAACAAAAACATTGTCCATTAAATTTTCTAACTGAGGAATCAAATAACATTTAACCCATCAAAATTCTTTGATTTTCTGGTGGTTAACTTTTTCCTAATAATGTCTTCCACCACTCTCCATCAAACCTTGATGGTTTGATTCTCTTCTATATCCATGTTTTTCAACATGGAATCCTAGTATGGGATATCTCAGGTGACCTTTGTATTTCTTTTTTTTAAGTTATATTTTTATAGTCCCATTTAGATTTGGTACTTTCAATGATGTTTCCAAGCCCAATTTTAAAATTGTGAGGATGCAATTCCCAAAAGGGGGGAAGGATGTAACATCCTAGGTAAATAATGAATATAAAATTTTTATATTTATTAAATTTTTTGAATTAGATATTAATTTTACTTTATAGGGTATTCTATGTTTGATGGCATACCTGATATGCAACAACATGTTTCTTTGAAAAAATACATTGCACACAACGTTGATTCATATTAAAAAATAATAAAATAATATTTTTTTAAATAGTAGTTAACGCCTTGTCACTGTATTGGTAGGAATGGATATAACTAAATAAAATATGAATATACATTCTTGTTAAATGTTTTTACATTTACCCAATAAATTTTAGAGGCATAATATAAGAATAATATGATTTTAGGCATAAATACTCTAATATTCCTTAAAAGGTTGATTTACCATCTTTGAATGGAGAACCATCATTAAATATATTTTTGGTCACTTTTATATATTATATTTTACAAAATAAAAATCTTTTTTATAATTTTGTCATCAAAATTTACATTGGGTAATTTTTTTGTATTTTTCTGATAAAATTGTTTTTTAATGAATAGTGAAAATGATGCATTTTAATTCCAAACTGCCTTTTAATATAATTTATTTATATGGTTAGATTATCATTTTAATTTATTTTAAAGTGTAATTATATTATGTTTTTTCCATTTAATCCAATTTTAGTCATTTGAAGTAATTTCACCGTAAGTTGGAAATAAAAAAGTGTCAATATTTTGATAGTTATTATTTCTTAAAAACATGCTTTTTTATAGACAAGAATTAATTTTAAATATATTTAAGAAAATTATATGTTTCTAATTTGTAAAAAATGATTAGATATTTTTAATCATGAGGTACATATTTTTTAAATAGGTAACATTAATTTTAACACATTATGATTATTTACTTCGGTATCAATTTTATTTACATTTGTAAAAGGGTAACTCTGGTAAATAAGTGTAAAAAAATATTATTATACTAATATAAAATTACCATAACATGTTTCCTAATCCAATTGGTCAATAAATTTCCGACCATGGGCATCCTTGGGTTGATTTTGGGACCCCATGGAGCCACATGGGAGTGATAATAACACTTTATATTAATTAATTTAATGTAACGACAAAAATGACTTAAACATATATCTTTTAGTAAATCAATTAATACATGGGGTTATATAAGTTATATCTTCGACTATAAATATTTATTTTAAATATAAAAATATTTCCTACATCATGATTTATTTTTAAAAATTTTAGACATCAAATAAATAAAAATATTTATGACACAATAATGATGCAGTGTTTACCTCAATATTGAAGTATTTAAACAAATAAGATTATAAAGATTAAAACAATATCTAGCACCTGTCCAATTCTTATTGGATGATTTTATTTCGAACATTAATCATATTATCTTCGACATTAATATGTTTTTGACCTTTAGAAACTGAAAATCATTATATTATAATATAATATTTTTAAACATTTCTAAAGAGCCCCACCTCTCCCTTATAAAAAGCCTTCATTTCTAACCCATTACTCACACTTATCAAGCCCCTTGGATCATCAAAAATCTTCCAAATTAATCTCCCAACATCTTCTTCTTCCTCATATAAGCCTTAACCTAAGAATAATGAAATTAAAATAAACCTTTTGGTTCAAACCAATGGGAGATACCCGATTCAAAGGTAACAACATATCTTAAGTTCTTTTATTTTATTTTACTACTCCAACCCAATAAACTATATTTATTCATTTATTTTATAAAAAACCATTATCCTCAATATTATAGGTTTTTTTATGAGAATTATTTTAACTACACTTACACACTCCTCCATCTAACGGTTAAAGAACATACTATTTCTGTGGATGATGAATTACTGCCTCACAAAACGATGATTATTGAATTTTATCCTACTGCCTATCAAGGTGGCCATTATGATGGAACTATATTTATATGTGATATATATTATATTTATATTGGTTCTATTATTATGTATTTTCAATTTATAGTATTACTTTATGGTTTCCATAATGGGTAAACGCGATAACTTCATTTGAGAAAGTGCGGACTACCTCCCCCTCAAAGTGATATGACTCGTTCATCCCACACACAGAACATATAATGGATAGATATAATTAAATTATATATGATATTATAATGAAATAATAATATAACAATTTATCTTTACATTTTCATTCCATTAAATATGAAACATAAATGAATGTAGCGTCCATGTGTACGTACGACTAACTGTCTCCATGAACGATGCATTTCATTTCTTATCTCAAATTGAAATGTAATATTATAAATATATATATATATATACTAGATATATATAATATATAACTCATGAATATAATTCCTAATATAATGGAATTTCGAACACATGGAAATTTTATAATTATAACAAGTTCATTTTAAACTCAGGTTCGGAACATCGACAAAAAGTACGATACATACTCAAATAATTAACTAATTGTTATAGAAAGGTAATAATTGATATAACAGGAATAATAAAATTTAAAAAATAATTTCAAGTATAAAATAACTTTAGTTTATTATTCAGGATATTAAAGAACGATTGAGTCATGTCGGACACTAGGTAAGGGGTTTCTAATATCACTTTTAATTCCACAAGATTTACATTGTTCACCACATATTTATTGCATGTAGTGAATATTGTAATAACATATGATATATATTATCACACTTATTTTTATATTAATGTTATTATGTTATTCATTTAGTGGTTATTTACTTTCGGTCACAAGACTAAATTTATTACAACGAGGAAAGGCGCTTTTTATCTCACTTTTAATTCAGTGAGATTTATATTGTCTACCACTTATTTATTGTATTTAGTGTATTGTGTACTACCATTTGATATATATTATTATGATTCTATTTATATTAATTTTATTCTATGATTCATTTGGTGGGTATTGACTTTTCTTCAAATGACTCGACTGATTACAATGTGGTAAGAGTTTTTCATTTCACTTTTTATTCCCGTTAGATTCATGCTATATTTTCCACTATTTCCTTTTGTGTGGTGTATGTACTACCCAAGATTTTATTCATTGAGTAATATAATTTAATTTATTGGTATTTATATAATCATTGTATTATCCTTATTTCATGGTGTGTATGTTTTTTAAGTTACCAAATTGGTGAGGGAATCTTTCACCCTCCTTTTTTAAAAGATTTCATTTATGTTATGAATTTTAATTTCCACATTCTTATGTAGTGATATTTTATTATATATACTTATTGATGTAAATTTTGTGTACAAATGATGATGGATACTTTTTCTCTCTCATAAACTCATTTTCATAATTTTTAAGTGACACCATTAGGTTGTCAAATTTCTGTAAGATAACTTCTTAACCCAATTTCAATTATTTGGGTTAACCTTATACTTCTCGATTATGTTGTGATATGAATATTTATGATTTTCCACTGATTGTTTTACACATAATATACACTTATATTGGGTTTATTCTTCTTTTTCACCCATAATTGGCTCATTTATAATTCCTTAATCTAAGGATATGATATTTTCAAAGGACTTTGTCTCAATTTACATTCCATTGAGACTTAATTGTTGTTATACAACTATTTACTTTCATATGGTGTATATAATACCCTTTTACATATTATATAATTAATCTATTTATTCTCATGATATTATAATATTTTATTAATGATATTCCTCAATTATTTGTATTCAAGCATCTCACATTTGTGTAGGAACTATTTAACTAAAATATCATTTTAAAAGTTTTAATGATTTATCCTTATAAATATTTCTCATTAATATCCATTCTTTCGAAATAGTTTTATGGATTTATTTACATGGACATTAATATTTTAAAATTTTAATTCCTTTAAAATCATCAAAGTTGTATGGGACACTTTGATTCAAAAATCACTTTATTAAATGTTTTAAATGGTTTTGAAAATACTTTGATAAAGCATTGATTATGTTTATATCTGAAAATGATATGTTGGGATTGAAATGTGGAAATGTTATCTTTCCTTTATTCTTGTTTTATGTGTTAAGAATATGTTATGATTATTTGGCATTGTTTATGTATACAGGTGGTTCCATGATAAACCTAGGGAGAGTGAGTCTGAGACAGCTCTCCAAAGCATTGGGTAACATGATGGAGGTAAATGTTAATGTTACTTCTAAGATATTTAGGGAATATACTGTGATGGGTATTCCAATGTAAATCCCTATGTAGCTGTGATAACTACAATGTAAGTATGATATGGAAGACACAAGTTACCTTTATGATTTATGATTACTATGTGTAATTAATAAATCATAAGATTTTATGAGGTATGATATGATTGAAAAGTATGGATTCATTGATTTGTATTTATTGATGGGTTAATGTTTCCTTTACTTATTTTATAACCATTACTAAACTTTTTATGCACACCCCATGTTTTTTTGAAATGTTTTGCAGAGGACTTAAAGATGAATAGGGTCAAGGATGAGATTAAGGAAAATACATACTGTCTAAAACATAGAACTATACATGTTTCTTATTATGAGTTTTTATTTTATAAAGAAATGAATACATATTAGTAGTGTATACATGTAATTTTCAAGTTGATATGTAATAGTTATGGAATAATTCATCAAAACTCTAAACCTGAAAAGATCCTCAATGTGAATTATTCATTTAATTCATGATTATATAATGTTTTAAGGCCGAGTCCTTATATATATATATATATATATATATATATATTATTTTGAATTTTTGGGTCTTTTTCTAAAAAGATTTATTTTCTAGTGAGTAATGAAAAATACTGATATTTACCAAAAAAATTATTTTTTTAATTAATTTACGAGGTTTATTTTTGATTTAAAATATTTTAAAAGTAAAATTTTATCTCTTATATTATAAATAATATATTTAATTTAATCTTACTAAATTTTTTTATTAAATATGGTATAAAAATCATTTTCTAAACAATTGTTTCATTATTTTTTTATGGTTTAATCATAAATTAATTTCATCCACCTATTTTAATTGAATATTGAAAAATGGATTCCATATTTGGAATAAATAGGTTATGAGTTGTTAATTTTTTTCCATTTATGTTTGTTCATTATGAGTAGTAACCATATTAAAAAATTGCCTCCTTGATATGGGTAAAATGTGTAAAATTGGGGTAAACATTCCGGATAAGACTCCAAAATTTCTATTAAGGGTTTATTTATTATATTTTATATTAGTATTTAATCCATTCACAATCAATTATCTTATATATGGTCACCTTGATCCAAATTTATTTGATGATGACCATTATATTAATCTAATAAAAGAATAAATACAAAATTCCACACTCTTGATTTTAATATATCTAATATTTTATATTAAGGGTAAAAATAGGTCATTTTAGGTTTTAAATGTTTATTTTAAATATAAATAAATTTAATTTTTCATAGTAATTTATTTTTAAATTTTGGTGGTTGAATAATTACCTTAAATTCTTATGCAACATGATATTATATTTGTTCAATTCATAGAAAAATAAAATAATTTTTTTAAAAAAATTTAATAGTAACATAATATGGATGAATTATTTAGTTACAATAAATTTTTAGACAAATTTGAAAAATTATGGATGTGTTAAATTATTATATATTATTTCAATATATGAAATGTTTTCTTTAATTTCAAATTAACTGAATATTGAAAAAAATGACATTAGTGATATTTTAGGAATATTACTATTTTATTAAATTATTTAAAGTAATTAAATCTAAAAATAGGACAAGTAATATGATAAATGGTAAAATAGTCCATCACCTGGAAATTTATTATCCAATTTTTATCTTAGAATTAAAATTATAACCCATTAGTTGTAAAAAAGTCATTACCATAATTAATGTTAAAATTGGTTAACTAAGGGGTTAAACTAAAAGATAAGTTTTAAGACACCTCATAATACTATATAAATTTTACATGTTTATGGGATTTAAACCCCAAATTATCTTATATATTAATCTCTTTCCTCTTGGAAATTTTTTTATGGAATGAATTTATTATATTTAATTGTTGAGAAATTTCAAGAGTGCCCTTCTCGTCACTTATAAAACGAAACCCCTTTCTAATATTCAAAAAAAATTTATCCGTATTGATTGACCAAAACTACAAAGTTTTTTCTAAAAGTCATTATCCCTGAATTACAGGTTATATTTTTCTTAAAATACTATTCTTAGGGTCCTTAATAAGGGATTTAAATGAGGCTTACCGAATAAGATGTAATCATATTACCCGACCTCTATCAATTTTTCTCATCTTTTAACATCACTAAATTGATAATATTCATCAAAAAGTAATAAATTTAGTATCCAAAATATTTATAAATTTTATTATACTTATTAATCCACCATTACTCAACCTATTTTCCTTCAAATGGTATGTGAAAGTATCGCTCATGAGTCCGTATGACTTACCATCACCATGTAGTGATACAATTAATTTTCAATCACCATATTTCATGAATGGATATTATTATCGGTATAATATATATATATATATTATATTTATTAAAAAATTATAATTTTTAAATTATAATATCATATATTACATCTCACCTTCCGATCCATCGGAAAATGATAACATTGCTCATGCGTAAGTATGGACTACCATCTCCATGAAGTGATGTGATTCTTTTTTTCATTTATTATTTACCTGGATGGTATTAAGGAAATATTTAATTAATATATACGATTTATGTGATATAATAGTTAATTTTTAGTGTTGAATTATTTTTACCTTTTTCTCTATCCAATAAAAAATTAATGTAGCGTTCACGCATATATACAACCTACAGTCTACATGAACAATGAAATTTGTTTTTCTATTTATACATTTTTTGATGATTATATATATATAAAATGAATATATATTATATTTATATTTTATTATTATTATTTAAGCATGATAAAAGTACAAGAATTAGGATTTTCACACTAAAACATGCATGAAAAATGAAGCATTTGTCACCCAAAACAATGATTTTAATAACATATTCTTAATAAACGGGTGATATGATATTATAAGTAAAAAGTATATTGTATGATATATATGATTATATTTATATAATGGATCTATTAAGAAAATATATTTATTATACCATAGGTTCAAATTCATATGAAGTGGAATGACATTCGAGTTAAGGTATTTAACTCATAATCCCATTTTTTGGGGTTGTTTATTCTTGAATTTACATGAAGAAAATCATAAGATAGTAATATACTAAATAAAATAAATTTTGATTAAAATCTGATAAATTATTCTGAATACATATTTTCTTTAATTCTTCCTCACTTTATATACTCAATAGATGAAATGTATGTTTTTAAGGAAAAAGACTGTGTTTTACTATTCAGTCAGGAATATTTTTCTTATTTATACATATTTTATTTAAAATATTTTCAACAATGTTTTAATCTTATCATATGAATGGTTAAGGGAATTTATACCCATGTTATAATTTTTATAAAAATTCTTCAAAGGAGTCTTCTTGTGGTTTTAGGAATGAATAATTTTTTATGTTTTATAAAAAAGTACGAAAGAAATATTTGTTTTAACATACACAACATGAATATAATTTCCTTATATTATGACCACTAAATACATTTAATCTTCCTTTACAATTTTCCATATTTATTTTAAAATAATGGGTTTTCATTAATATTTTGGATATTTTTAGATTTTAAATAAATAATTTCAAAATGTAAAGGGTATTTTCTTTAAGAAATATTATTGTGATCATTTAAAATAATTTTTATCTATGATAACATCATTGATTTTAATAATGATTTACTTTAGATATTATCCAATGATAATATAATTATTCATTATCTATATGGTTAAGATTATGATTATTCTATTTTTTATGACATGTGTTTATTTTCTATGGATTATGCTATTATCAAATGATTGAATGTTTATAAATTTTTTTCATTACATGGGCAATGATATGATGATATGATGAATGTTTTATGATCTTGTGTAAAATATATGAATGCATATCATTACGTTATGGGTTGGCGTAGAATTATATATCCCTCTAATGCATTGGGTAATGATTTATATATCACGAAATAACAATAGGAAACATTAAATGTGCTTTGTCAACTAAAAGAAAAAAGTCAATGTTTGTGATCCACTATGGAAAAAAAATTGATATGATTGATCCACTGTGGGAAATAAGTCAATGTGCCTGATCCACTATGGAAATTATGTGATGATTCACAAAGTTTTATAATATAATAAATAAGTGTTTATGCATGGCGCACTATGACTTTATTATCTAAGTTTTTAACATTAAGAAAATAAATTTTTTCTATAATTATGATGGTGCTACTATTTTATGACATGTATTTATTATTAGGAAGTGATATTTTGGTTCATTATTGATTTATGAATATTTCTCACTCTTATGAATCATGTATTTTTTACTACTATATTTTTATTCTATGAAACTTATTTATTATTTATGATATATATGGTATGAACTATTTATGTTATGGAATTGATCTCATTCGATTATAATTATGTAATTCATTTATACGGTCTTCAATTGATATCTCACCTATTTACCCTTACTAAGAATCTGAGCTCACCCATCGTTATTTTTTCTTTCCCCATGTTCTAATGAAAGGTATCAAATAGGTATTGTCTAATAATAGTACTATTTTGGAAGATCTCTGTGTGATATTTAAATATTATTTCATGAAATAATATTATTGGTGATGTATTATCGAAAGGAACCTAACCTTTATTGTTTTGGTATGGATCATAATGTTATTTATTTATCAATTATCCAAAAAGATGTAATATATATGTCCACAGTTCATAAACTACTATATTTACCTTGGTAACTTATTTTTGTTCCTTAAATGGAAATTTAATTCCTCACCACATTTCAAATAGTTGATTAAAAATTTGGCATCTATTTAATATAACTCAATTTCTAAATATGTGAAATTTAACTTTTAAATGAATTAATAAATTATATGGAAATTGTTTTTTTAAAATATATATTTTTAAGAATTATGTTTACCTTAACTTATATAAATTAAAACATTAATTAAATAATTTATATATATATATATATATTAATACATTAAATTGTAGCTAAATAATTTCTAAATTCAACCAATTTAATTCATTAAATATTCAAGAAACTTTAATTTTTTTAGAAAATATCTCATTTTAACATTACATTAATTTAATTACATCATAGTCGTTTTTTATCATCTAATTATTAAATTATATAAATCCATTATTGTTATAATATTTAATTAAATTCTATGAGGATGATAAATCATTATTTAAAAATAATAACAACAAGAATGAAAAATATCTATTTATAATAATGTGTTCTCTTTTTTATTTCAATCTAGAATTATTTAATATATTTTTTTAATTTTTTTACTAAAAAATAAAAAACAACAATGAAACCATTTGAAACATATATATTAAATGGAAATATAACCAAATTCTTTGTAATAAATGTCTATATTTTTAATGATAATGTTTTTTTCTTATATATTGACTTACATGAATCTCTATCATCATTCATCCTAGTCTCCAATTTCATTATCAATATATGTAACATATTTTTTACATTTTTTATTCTTTATATACTTATCATTAGTGATACGATCTTCATGGAAGGCATTGATGATGAGAATTTCAACTATGTAGTGGGTTTTTTACAAGTGGGTTTATTCCTTAATTAATTTTAACATTTTTATTTCATATAGTTATCTCACTAAATATTTCATTTTTATATATATTTATCATAATAAGAAAATGTAAACCTTACATCAATGTTCAATTTATCATAAGATATCAAATACATAAAAGTTATTTACATGGATATATATACTAAAATCATGGTATGGTACCCTGATATTTTATATTATATTTATATTTGAATATGTTTGATGTATTTTAGGTTTTTAAGATAATAAAGCATATTTAGGATGAATACATGAGAAAAACTACCCCATATTCAAATTACTTTACTGATGTGGTCACCACATTATCTTCCATTATCATAGAGACTCACACAAATGATATTGTGGGCAGTGATCTATGCGTTAACCCCAAGTATTTTCATCACTGTGGAAAAATAGAGTTTTCTTTCACACAAAAAATTGTAATTCCTATTGAATTAGATTTATGATTTTTTCATAATACGATGTTTTATAAATTCATAATGTTTTGAATTTATTAAGAAATTATCTAGAAGCCGTTGAATTTTCAAGTTTTCATATCAACCTAATGAACTCTCCAATGTTGTTTTTTTCCTTTCTACTAAGGATTACTATTATCAAGTTTTGGAGAATCAATATTGGTTCCTTTGGGGTTGTTCTAATAATGTACTTAAATAGACCCCCAATTTTGACCCCTACTCCGAGTCTCCTAATATTCTAGACTGGATCAGCTTTCCTAGGCTACTACTCCATTTATTCAAACAAGCTTCCATCTTCCAAGTATTGATAATCATTAAAAATCCATTAAAGTTGGTTTTAGAAATAAGTAATCTATCAAGACCATTATTTTCTAGAATTTGTGTTAAAATTGATGTTTCTCAAGATATTCCTTCTCATATATAGATTCAGAATGATGATTTCAATTTCTTTCAGGATGTAGTGTATAAAAAAATATCTAATTATACTCATTCTTTCTTTAATATTGGACATTATATGAAGGATTATGACCATAATACCTCACACCATAAGTATATGGGAGTTAATTGGGATGAAAAAAGTAAGCAGAAACATGGGTAGGAAGTTAGTCATGCATTTGTGGTAGACATATTTGATTTTCTTATGTGACGTAAAAAGAGTAATGTGAATATATGGCTTATCATAAATAATGACCATCCTTCTAAACTTGAATTCCATTCTATTATAACCAATGGAATGTCATGATTTTTAGATGATATTATTAATGACACTAGTGAAATCACTACTCTTCATCCTGGTGGAAAAATAGGAGAATGACTTTTACTCACATGATACACGAGATAAGCATCAAGGCGATCTATCTTATTCTAGTGAATCTCTATAGGAGTTTGATGAACAATCTAATCAAATTATGGATGTATATTTAATATAATGTGCAAGGAAATGAAAAAATACAATGGTGGATATCGATGGACACATTACCCCAAATCCTAGAAAAAAAGAAAGACTAGGGAACACTCCCACCTCTAAAGAGCAATTGTTACAATACCTATAGATTTATCTAGGAAGGAAAACGGTTCACCTCCAACACTTCCAATTTTGGTTGATCACCAGACTATTACCTTTATTTGATATGAAGAAGAAGATGAATGAAAAAATCACCTTCTGTACATAGAATAATAATTAAATGAGGTGGATGTGGGGGGGAGAAGTTGATGCATAGATGGATTAAATGATATGATAAATTTATTAAAGTAACTTAATCTTGAAATTTCCCTTGATTAATACCTTAATATCCTAAAAATATTCATTATCATCTTGGAAAAATATAAAAGAAATATTGATTTTAACTTTAAAGACATACCGTGGGAATTAATTTTCACTTGCTCAAAATCCACGCTAGCTTGAAGTGATAGGTTTTATGTACAATGACTTGTTTTGTATGAATTAAAGTGTTTTTGGAATTCCTATTATAATGAAGGTGTACATACTTTTTGGTAGCAGATGGAATTCATGGGGATGTTCTTGTATATTATGCTCTTGTTCTCAATGGACCTTGTTTTCTAATCTCTTTTGTTTTTATTTTATGATCTATTTTTTACTTTTTGGTCTTATTATGGTTCTTATTACATGTTTTGTGTGGATACATTAACTATTATGAATCTCTTGCTTCATGTTGTAGTGTGATTCCACTTTATTGTCCAGTTTTCAGTTGATTTTGTGATCAATTTCTCACCAATAAATGATATATTCTTGGAGTTTGTGGTTAATCTCTTATCTCATTCACACCCTCTAAATCAAATGGAAGGGTTTAATTGGTTTTCTTGGATGAGGTTGTAGCTATATTTTGTGGATATTTATTTAAGTTTCAATGTTTATCAAATTGGGGAGACGAAGGAATGTGCTTAGGTATGGGTGCATCACTCACTACATAAAAATGTTGATATGAATGTACAAATTTTTTAATTTTATGTAGGTTTAAGCTCATTAAAAATCATGTGTTTGGTTTAAATTTTCCTCTATTTAGTAAATATTTTGAGGTATGGTCTAGGTGACCGACCCATATCTCATTCGATTAAAAAAATATGTTTTAGGTCTTTGATAACCTTGTTTACACAAAACATCATGTTTAAAAGAACCATGATATGATATTAAAATATTATTATTTAATGTAGAAGTTACCAACTATCCATGGATTAGGGGGTATTAATCAGAACAATTTTTTGTTTTTGAAAAATCATTCATTGCACCTATAAAAAAATTAATTAATTGTATATTAATTGGTTAGAAATGAAAATAAAATCATTTTAATGTAAAATGATATGTTTTTATAAATAAATACTTTGTTGTGCATAATGTGTTTTGTTATATTAATCAATTAAATTAATCACATTTTATGAATTATATTTATTTTAATTAAAGATAATATAGTAAATTAAATATTTTAACATTAATTTTGGGGGTTTTACTAGAAAATTAATATGAATAAATTGGGTTTTATTCTTAAAATGAATTTTGTCCAAAAATTATTTCAACCTCATTTTTCAGACTTATGTATTAAAATGAATTTTTTTAAACATATAGAAATTGAGTATAATAAATATTCATCATATTTGGAATCATAATTTCCCAATTATTTACAATATTCAATTTCATTTTTGGTTATCATGAATCATAACAGAGGTTAAAATTCATCACCATGAAAAAGGTTGAAAGGGTTAACAAGGTGTTAAAATAAACTGAAAAGGGTTTAAATAACTTTAAAACATGTATAAATATTATTTTTTAAGTTTCCTTTCATAAAACATTGTCCTATAATAATTTTTTTTGCTTTGGTGACACTTTAACTTTAATATGTATTTTTTTTTTAATGTTGTAAGTATTCCGAAGAGTGCCACTACCCTCACCTATAAAGGGGAACCCCCTCTCTTATCTTATAGACACCAATTAGAATCCTTATATAGAAATTTTTTGTCCAAATAATATCATAAAATACTAATCCATGTCTGTTAGGTGATTTTCCTCCAAAATACATATCCTAGAATCCTTAAGGTTATTTTTAAAGGAGGATACCCAAGGAAGAGGTATATGTTCATATCGATTTTCTTCCCATTTATTTCTTCATAAAACACCTAAAATTTTTCTATAAATATCTTAAAATTATGTTATTTTTATAATTAATACACTTATAATGTTTATGTTACTTTTATATCTTTCATCTCCCTCCTTCCCATCCATTGGATAATGATAATGTCACTCATGCATACGTGCGAACTACCACCTACTTCAAGAGATGTACTTAATTTTAATTCCATATTTACATGGATAGTAAAAAGGTAATTTTTAATGAATATATATTATCTGTATTATATAATTATTATTATAAAATTACAAATTATAAATTTACTTTCTTTTTTAAATCCATCGAAATGTGGATACATTACTCGTGCATATGTAACAACTACCATCTCCATGAAGTGTTGTAATTAATTTTTCATCACCAATTTATTTTAATAGTAATTTAAGTGTATATAATAAATTAATATGATTCATATAAAATTATTAAAATTCATTTGTTGATAAAACCATGACAAATTTAGAAGGACTTGGAATATCGAACCAAAACATGCCTGGAAAATGGACCAGTTTTCACTCAAATGTAAATTTTAATAAAGAATTAAAAAATAATGGTTAATTAGAAATTATAATGGAATGAGAAATATTATTTTATATGTAAATATGGTTCATTAATATATTTATAATAAATATATATTTATAATAGAGTTGTTTTGAACTCATACAAAGGAAGATAGTACTTGATTTTAGGGTTTATGTTACAACTAGATTTATTTTAGGGATTATGTATGCTAAATTTGGATTGAGGTAAAATATATGAATATAATATTTTAAAACACATATAATATATTATATTAAATTTATTCCAAAAAATTTCTTGTATTATTATCATTTCCATCTATTTGGAACTTAAATAGATTGATAAAATGTTTTTAATAAATATCGACCATATTTCCTTTTTAATTGAATGAATTTTTCTTATATGTACATATCATTTATAATATTTACAATAATGTTATTTTACACCATTAAATGATTATTTAAATTCATTTTCAAACATATTTTATATTCCTTTCAATGTTTTTAAATCTATTTTTTACAATTATTTTCAAATAGGTAATTTATGACTTTGAATAAAAAGTTTGAAAGAAATATTTGTCTAAAAGTTTTCCGCATGAAATAATTTTCCGTAAAACGTTAATATTATTTTATTTTAAGATTAAATTACATTTTTTTATTATTATTTCCAATGTAAAAATGTTTCTCATTATTCTTGGATTTTTTAGTTTTTAATGATAATGACAGTAAAAGGTATCTTCCTAGTTATCATCAAAATGATCAAATTCACTTATAAAGGTAATTTTTGCCTATGAAAACATAATTTAAGGATTTTTTGGATTTTATAGGGGAATAATACTATAATAACATTCTATATATTTATATTTATGATTTTTTACAACCCACTTATTACTCAAGAGTTAATTTAGTGAAGAAGAAATCATTATGATACCCATTACATTTCCATGGGTTATGATATGATGAAATGATGAATTTTTAAATGATCTTATGCAATAGTTATGTATTGTTTTCATTACATAATATATGGGATGAAAATTATATAGAACTAAAATATATTTGGTAAATATAAATATATAATTGAAAAATATAAATTAGAATGTGGAGTAAACCTAGTTTAGAAAGGGACTATATCCATTGTGAATGTCTTAAGGGGGAACCATTATATAGAAATAATGGAATAGAGAGTAAACCTAGTCCACTATGATAATATAATTATTTATAATTGACAAATGAAATTATTTTCTATTATTATATGTTCTCCAAAAACCTATTACTTATTTTTATTAAATGTTCTGGTGGATCATTATTGACTATTGATGATTCTATACGCATTGGATTATGTATTTTGTTATGATAATAACTTATTAAATGATTAATGATTAAAAATATTTGACTTTATGGTCATGAATTTCATAATTTATGATCATGTTATTTTATCCTTATTTTTATCTTATTATCACTTATAATCATTGATTGATATATCCTATGTTTACCATTACTGGGAATCTATGATAACCATTTATTATTTCTCTTTTCCCTAGTTTATGAAAAAAGGTCTTATGTACGGTATGTATAATAAGTATACTATGTAAGAAGAAATTTGTGGGATATTTTGAATATCTTTAATGATATAAGTTGATTATTTATCTAGCTATAAAAGACACAAAACATTTACAGTTTATGGGAATGAATTCTAATGATATATATTGAATATTAATATAAAATTATGCAACATTCATTGATGTGAGACTTGGGTCACCACAATTGGCATTAAATAAATTATACGTTATTTTTTAGATATTAGGATTAGAGAAATTTTGTGAAAATCCTTGGTATAAGTCTAAATATATAATATTTTCCTAAAGTCATGGTAAAATAGAGATTGTGTATTTTAGATACAATGAAATCCATATATGGAAACTTTAAAGTTGATGGATATATAGAATAAATTTTCCTAGGGTGTAAACACCTTAAAAATCCTGGCTAAGTAACAACTCATTATTCACTTGGTGTAAGGTGATTGAGGATATTACTACACACATAACTATATATTCTTAGAGAATATTCATTAGTTAATTAAAATTGTATTAATGGACCAATATGATGAATGAGATTATAGAATATATGAAAACATGTGATAAAACATAATAATAAAATATAAACTAGAAGTGTCATGGGTTGAAATAAGGTGTTATAATCTAGGTCATCTTACACACATACTAATGTTTTTGGTTTTAGACATAAGATATAACCAAGAGGAATCACATGAGAAATTAATGTTTTCAATAATGAAAATGAATTCCTCATGATAAAAAAAATGAAATGGGCGATGGGATATAATATTCTGTATATTTTATCACCCAAATATCTTAAGGTTTAAATGATAACATAAGTCATGTTGAACTTACAAAAGGCCAAAGGAAGGAATGACTCACCATTGAGTCTTTTATGTGGTAACGTACAACATCCTTCATTGGTCCATTAAATTCACTTATTATTTCAAATGTTTCAATTATATAGAAGATATATTCTCCATTATCTAATTCTTGAACCATGATAATGTTATTTTATTTATGAATAACTTTGAAGGTGAAGTTAATGAATGATGGGATCTTACGAAGAATATGTGGTACGAGATGAAAATTGATTCCACAAAATGGGATGAATTTAATAAGTTATTTTAACAAATGATTTAACTTAAAATATTTTTTTGAAAATGAAAAGGGAATTTGTTGGAACTAAAGTAGAATTCTATGGAATCCATAATACATATGAGGAATATTTTACCAGAAATGAAAGGTATGATTCCATTTTTATAACAAAACCTAAATAAAATATTGAAGACTTCTTTAGTGTTTTAATATGAAGTTTCTTAAAGTAATTTTCTTAAAGTTACATCGATAAATAATTTTATTTTCTCTAAATCTATAAATTGATATAGGAAACTCTTATTGTTCTCATGGTTTTGGGTAAAAGTATAATAAGATTAAATCATGAATAAATTATGAAAATAAATCCCAGGGAAGAAAAACAAATTTTATAATCCTTGATGCTAGAGGTGTGTAAGAGAGAAAAGTGTAAAATTTTTTATGGGGTCTAGTAAATGTGTTATGTTTGGAAATGAGGGCAACATATTAAAAGATTTAAAGATAGACATGAATAGGCTAGTCAATGAAATGAATGGAGATAAAGATCTATATATTGTGAAACCCACACTCTATTTCTATAATTTCAATGAGTATAGAAATTACACCAATCAGTTCATGAATCCAAGATTTAAAGATGAAAATAACCTTTAATAACCTCTTAAACCAAGTGAAAAATGGAAAGATTACCCAATCAAAATAACTGATGGGGGCCATTAGAATTATGTTTTGAAAGGTATAATTTTCATACACATTCAAATTGAAAATACATTATTTTATTATGGATATACACAATATTTTATATTTGAATTTTTTTGATCAAGTCATATCACCACCTTAGTGGATAAATATTTAATTTGCTGAAAATATTCATAATAGTAAGGTGATCACATATCTAGTCTATAACTCCTCCCTAATTGATGATTATGGGAATATATTCCCTAAAAATTGTGGGATTCTCTCTCTAGATTAATTTGATGTTATTTTTATCTTGTATTGTATTTACTTATGTAAATACCATATTAATTTCATATAAGTGATGTCATATTTTAATACATTAAATCAACCTATTATGATTTCTAGTGTGAAGATGAATATGAACTTCCATTGAAAATTACTTACATTGAATTTGTCTTATAAACTATTCATGAGGGAAATTTATCTCAAATGGTTAGGGGAGAAACATAACACTAAATATATTTTAATTTTTTTGTGAATATTCTGATGTATTTCCTAAATATATTCTTAGTCTTCCCTCAAAAAGGTAATTTGAGTATTCAATGGACATCATACCTTATTCTACACAAATTAAAAATTCACCATATAAAATTTATCATTTTGAGTTGATTGAGTTGAAGAAGGAACTTTAGGAGAATCTAGAAAAGGGATTAATATTCTTGAGTTCTTTACCATGATATGAACTTTTTCTTTTTCTTTGAAATAAATATAGGTCAATGTGTTCTCATGTTGATTATCTATAACATTACATGATAACTTTCATGAAAAATTATCCTCTACCATGTATTAATGACTTGTCTGATCAAATTCCAAGACATCACTACTTTTCCAAGAATGATGTTCATTTCTGAAATCGTCAATTAAGGGGAAATAATGATGGTATATGCAAGATATCCTTCTATATAATGAATATTCATTATGAATTTATAGATATTTCCTTTGGTCTTGCCAATTATCCTACCTTATTCATTGATTTATCTAATAAATTATTTGTGGATTCCAAAAATTAGTCAGTGGTAGTATTTATAGATTAAATTATTATATATTCAAAGATTAAGGATAAATATTAATATCATTTAACAATTGTTTTGAAGAAATTGAGGAAGGATAACATGTACATCAACTTTAGAAAGTGTAAATTTTGGCTACAAGACGACTAATTTATGGGTCATATTTTCTCAAGAAAGAATATATCAGTGGATCCTTAATAGATGTAAGATACTTTGAAATATCCATGAATAAACATATTGAAAAAGATATATAGTTTTACTGGGTTAACTGGATACTATATATCCTATGTGAGAGATTTATTATAGATATTAGTTTATATGGAAAGGATCAAAGTTCTTTTTAATAGATGAATGTGAGAAAAAATTTAAGGTGATGAAAAGAGGGTTGGTCTGTAAACCTATGGACACACTAACCTACAGTTTTGAAGGGTTTTTGATATATAGAGATCTATTCAAACAGGTACTAGGATCTATCCTCATTAAAAATGATAAGATTATAGATTTTGCCTCACTCTAATTGAAAATTCCTGAGAAGAATTTCCAAACTGAGCATTCGGAGTTGGCAGTAGTATTTGTTATATTAAAAATATAGAGGCATTATCTTTATGGAGAAAATTTTGATATATATACTCATCATAAAATATTTAAGTAAACCTTCACACTGAAAGGTTAAAATATGTGTCAAAGAATATGGTTATATTTCATTAAGGATTATGACTACTCAATGCATTACCTCCATGGGAAGGAAAACAAGGTAGTTGATGCCCTGAGTTGGAAGGAATATGAAAGTTTCCCCATTATTTTGATTGAAAGATATAAAATATTTATGGATTTTCTAAAAATGTAACATTAAATCATGATTAAATGGGACAGATCATATCTATCTTAGATGAATGTTCAACCATCTATCCATATGAGGATTTAAGAGTCAAAGAAGGAAGATGTTGAACTTTAGAATAATGTGAGTAATGTTCTTAATTATAACCATGATTGTGATTATATGAAAGCATCTAAGAATGAAGTATGTGTCCCATAAAAACTATATTTGAAGAAGGAAATGTTGGTTGAAGCTTAGGGTTTAATATTCCCTATTCATCCTCAAAGAATGAGTATGTATAGATATCTGAAAGAGTATTTATAATGGGAAAACATGAAAATGGGTATTACAAATTATATATCTTGAGGAATGATATATTATTATGTTATGGCTAAGAGATATATTTATAAATGTATTTTTAAAAATTACCCATACCAAAATTTAAATGTGAAAATATCACCATCGATTTCATTACTGGACTCCCCAAAACATCTCAAGGTTCTGATTCTCTTTGGGTGTTACTCGATCAACTTGTGAAGTTATAAAATTTAATTATAGTTATCAAATAATTATATCTTGATATTATTTGTAGATAAATTTTAAAAAATATTTATGGTTTTATGGAGTTCCACATTTTATTATATATGATCAGGATCTAAGGATTACCATTAATTTCTGTAGAATTATTTAATAAGATTTTAATACATAGACAAAATTTAGAATTACATGTAATCTTCAAAAATATTGTTAGTCAGATTAGAACATTCAAACCCTAGAAGTTAAATTGGTATAATGATTTTATGGATTTAAAATTTTCTTGGGACAACCATCTTTCTATGGTTTAGTTTTCTTACAGTAGTCGATTTCACTCAAGTGTTTATATGGATACTTATAAATCCCTCCACCGTAGGAAGCGAAAAAAATAAAATTTGATCAGAAGAATTTATAGAAATAAATATATTGGGACCTAATATAGATGATGAATTGATATAGAAGTTTATCTTGATTCATTAACATATATGGTAATCTCAGATTTGATAAAAAATGCATGCTAATAATCATTAGTGAGACCAAGAGTTTAAGCCACAACACATCTCGTAGTACCTACCTTCATCATCTCTACCAAAAAATCAAGGATCCGCAAAGTATTACCTATAATAAATCATGTTTTTTCTACAAATAACCATCTTCTATTTCATTCACATATCCACCATGAATCTAGTGGTTTGATCATGCTCGAACCCACCCTAGAAAAATAGAATTGTGACCCTATGGGTCAATAATGAAAAACATGAATGGTGGGGAGATATGTACACTAATTAATTAATTCTTCATTATCCAAGATTTTGGGGCCAATAATTATATAAATGAAGAAACCATGGGTGTTTTCAAGGCTTAAAAAATATAAATTTAATTAAACTACTCAATTGTCCAAATGGACTCATGTAAAGGGTGCAAAACTTAAGATCAATAAAAGTAGCTTTAAATCCATGATCAGTATTTTACTCAAAAGGGAGGAAAATATAATGTGTCCTTCCTTATTTTAGGATCGATCATTAGTGAGGAATTCATTTTTTAGTAATGAATAAGAAGCAAAATGTTCACTGCCTCTTAATACAACTTTATTTTATATCCCATCATCTTTTGATTCAATCCTCAAATGAAGAAAGCTCTCCTATAATCCTCACAGACCATTCAAAAATTATATAATTACGTAATTATAGATAGAATTAATCTGTGGCTATTTAAAATAAAATAAATACCTTTAATTATGTATATTAATTAAACACACATTCCAACAGGTAATTTCCTCGTAATGTATGACACCAACAAACCTTAGATCGCACCTAGTATAAACCACATTTTCTAGAATCAACATTACTCTACGATTTTCCATCCACGAGACCAGACAAATAGAAAACCAGAAACACATGAATTATGTATTATTTTTTATTAAAATATATTAATATTTTTAATATATTGACTCAAGAATCTAGAAACACACAAAACCCACACTGACTCTAAGGGAAAATCTATATATATACATAGAAATATTAAATTAAATAATCGATAAATTATAGAATCATTGAAACCTAGTTTGCCTAGGGATAGTTCCCCTCTTGATGAGAGTCCCACATAATAATATTAAGAGTGAGTTCAATATTCATCAAAATTATTTTAAGGTCTTTGAACATTGAAATAACATGCATATGAATTTATAAGATGATATTATTCCCTATAGTGATCCTACCTCCAAAAAAGATAAAATAAATCTTACATTTGAGAATTATACCCATGATTCTATTATGAATACCATGAAAGTGATGTATTAAGTTTCATCAATTTAAAATTGTTTCATGTAGGTATTTCGTATTAGGGTTCCTCCTATGAACTCCAATACCCTTCTCAATGAGTTTGGAATTTTTGACTTTGATCTTGTTTGAAATATAGACATTACTTTTTGTAACATTAATTACCAATATTTCTGTTACAAACCGACAATATATTATTGAAATTATGGGTAGATTGAAATCGCCCATTAGTGAAAAATAACACATCATTAAAAAAATATAAGTGAGCGATTCTAGAGAAAACAAATTACCCTCTAAATGATTGTACCAAATCATAAGAAATACCCCTATTTATATTTCAACTATAAACCTTCCAAGAAAGTGTATATAGACTGACAGAAATGGGGTCTCTATATTAAAAATATCTAACTGAATTGAAAAATACAAATATTCCACCCATGAGGGAAATTTTTAACCAAGGTAAAGAGAAATTGAGAAAGAAGAGGCCATAGAACCACTAATAGCTCCACAAGTACTCCTTCAATTATGGAAATATTGTTACATATTAGACATTTTATCGGCTAATAATTGATTCAAAATTTTATTCAGAATGGTAGAAATAAAATTTCATGATATTTTCACAATTTAATGGTTCAAAACTATTTAAAACCATTAGGATAATTAACCTTAGTAATAAGGATCGAAATAGTTAAAGCGGAAACTCTAGAGAGAGTTCATCCCTGGAAATGATCATGAATAGCTTTAATTACAATTTTTTTGTAATCATATAAGAAACAATGCAGAAGGATGCTAGAAATACATCCATCCTTGGAGTTCTATTTGTGTTGAGGATCTTAAAAGAATGATGAGTTTCATTTTCTTTTAGAATAGACTCCAACACATAGTTATCCTAAAAAAAGTGACCTTGGAATGTTTTTGAAAACAGAATCCTCTACTTCCTCTCTAGGTTTTCTCTCCAATATATGTTATCTATGAATATAGATTAACTCTAAAAAATAATAATCTATAATAGGTTTAATAATTGATATATCATTGGTGTGTGAGCCACACCACAATTACAAATTCATATTTTTAGTAAATTTCCTTTCTCTAATGCTTGATTGGATATACGACATATTTCAATCTCCTTCTCTAATCCAATTAGATTGGATTTTATCATAGCCTTGTTTTTATATTCTAGTAATATATCTTAAATTTCTTTTCTATTTATAGAAATAAGTTGTAAATAGGAATCATCCCACAATTATTGAAGCTTTATATCAAGTTGAATGATTTATTCTTTAAGACTGTCAATGTTTAAGTTGATATTCATTTGGTTTATCTTCTAGGATATAATTTCACTCTTAAATATATATAACTTTTTTTACAACATAAACCATTCCTTATCCTACATCTATGCTTCCTAGGATGCACAAAAAATGGACATGAATCCATTTTTATTCATCATCCAATTCTAATAAAAAGTAAACTACTACTCAGGTCCTTTAATTTTTAGATCTTAATTAGAAGCTAATGGTGGTTAGGCAGGCTCATTCATATATGACTAACTAGAATTTTATAAAATTATCCATAGAATGATTTTTCCTAACCATCTATCCAAAAAGCTATAGATCCTATTACTTCCATGTCTATTATTGTATGATGTAAATATCTCCCCAATAAATCCTATGTCTATGGGATTTCTATAGGAGAGAAATGAAAAAAATTATTGAAATCCATTATTGGGATATAGACCCCCACCCCTCATCCTATATTTTTATGGTATGTTCTTCAAGTCCCCTATTATAAAACAATTTAATGATACAAGATTGAAATCAGTGATAGATTCATATAATTCTCTTATATAGCTAGATTCACATTTAGTATACATAAAAGACATTAATATAATGTTGTTAGTTTAACTGACCTAGAATGTAATATGTTGGTAAAAATAATCAATGTATTACAATTGAATATGGCAATTATATAATATCTAAAAATGAAATTAGGTCGGGATTCAATTTATTAAATTTCTCATGAGTAATTGTTTACCAATATTAATGATACAAGAATTTTTGATATTGGGTTCCATGAAAGATACTAGGGAAATGTGCTTACTGTGAATAGTTTTTAGAAGATAACAAATCTTTTCCATGGATATCAAAAACATTGAATTCCATTATATTTAGTTAATAATGATCAAAGTGGAAGGAAGAGACATGAGGCCTAATAGAAATTCGATTTGGATAAGTGAGTGAGCCTCTTTTTTTTGTCTGGGACCTACTTAACAGAGCATAGGTGATGGATTTTCATTTCATTCAATTTTGTTGTGATGGAGAAGATAGATAAGGTTATTCTCCAATCTGATAAAGGTTCACAAAGGTGTTGGGAAAGTTAATAGATATATCCACTAGAGCAGGGTTAGAATTCAGTACCAAGGTCTATGAAGTATCTGAGAGAACATTAGGTTTCCCCTTACATGGAGTGGTGTGTGTTGTCTTAGTAGTATAAAGAGCCTAAAATTTTAAACTAGGTGGGTTAAATACCCATATAACATCAGTGGGAGGGATATTACATATGATAGGGGACTTAAGACAAAAAATCCCCATGGGAATGGACTGTGATGTCTGAGGAGAACATGGAGATCCAATATGAAAGCAAGGAGGGGGATATATATAGATGATTTAGGTGGTCCAACACATTAATTCCTAGTAGAGGATAAATAAGTAGTTGGATATTTACTGGAGACGTAGGAGATCACAAATGGAATTCATCCATTATGAAATGATACATCTAATATTTAATAGGAGTGGGAGGGGTGGTCCTATCCAAGTCTTACCATCCTTCCTTATTCCACACTTCATCAGTTCCCAGAGAGTGAGGCACAATTAGGGCAGAGGAGTCAAAGTTCTAGGCACATGAAAAAGGTGCCACGGTATATAATGGTATTTTATTTTTTTTTAAATTGGATAGGGTTGAGATTATTTTAAAAGAGGGGTTTGAAGAAGCATGAATGGGGTTCAAACATCTCCAGATTCAACCAAGTAAGCATGAAATCCATTCATGGTTCCTTGGAAATATTTTCAAAGGTGACCTGAATGGGGTTCATGCCTCCAACCCGGGAAATTTTATAAATTCGGTTCCACCCCCCCCCCCTCTAATTTCAATTATTCTACTATATAATTTGATGGGAAGAACTGTTGGATTTCATTATTAACATATAATTTAGACTTTTATGATGGTAAAATTTTATTTTAAATTTTAATTGTCTATTTTATTTATTTTCATTGTATCATTTTTTTATTTAATATAGATGGATATATGAATGTATTGATATAAATTGTTTCCATTTTTATTATTTATTTGTTTTTATTAATGGTATAAATAAAGTTTACTATAATCAATAATTATAAATTATATTAATTATAAATTATTATTATTATATGTAATAAAGTGTAAAATATAAATACATAAAATATGGAATGTATAAATATGACAGAAAATATATATATATACATATTTAATTTTTAAAAATTTAAAATAACATAGGTTTACAATATTTTAATGGTTATTATGTAATTTTAAATTAAAATACTCTTATAAATTATATTTAATAAACTTATAATTAATAACATTTTTCGTATTTACGTATAAATTAATAGTAAATTTATTTAAAAAATAGTTTATTAAATTATGTGTAATTATATTTTAAAATATTATTAAATAAAGTTGAATATATTTAATTTTGTATATATCTATGTTATATTATTTAAATATGTATATATACACACATTATTTTATATTATATAACAAGTAAAATAAATTTAAATTATAATATTTGTTTCACCCCAGCCCGATTAGCCACACGAACTGTAGAGACCCGAAGCCTGATGTACATGGGCATTACATTACTTTTGCGGAATACATAATACATAAAAAAACAGACACACAAGGATCGTAATAGTTTAGTGTCTTTAGGAACATGGAATATAAACTTCTAACCATGTTGAAAGATCTTCAACAACTCCCATAACGATCTTCCCCTTTTTGTTTCCTTACCTAAAACCTTTCTTTAAATCTTAGGGAAAAGAAAACATATAAAGGGTGAGCTCAAATGCTTAGTAAGGGTAAGTATAGAGAACATAAAACAATCTTTAGACATTTGAATGTATGAAAACATGAGCATAAAATCTAAACATCAAAATCTTGAGCAATGACATAAAACATGGAAGTACGTAAGGCATAGATCATGACGAAACATTAATAATGTTAAATTAGAATGGTAATAAAACATTTAATTGTGGAAACCATTAATCACAGGATATGATTTCCATAGTATCCAAGGAATTACTGCCATGACCATCTTTGTGGACAAAGTCCCTTTCTGAATCGAGTTCACTCCTTGTTTCAGTCCTATAACACTGAACTGGATTAACTTACCGTTCCAGCCATGTCTATCTCATGAGATATAAATCTTTACCCAATTCATTTTAGGGAGATATAGGTCCCACCCATCTCATAATGAAATCATTCTTACTTGTGCCACAACATAAATCATTCATCATAACCCAAATAACAAAATGGGTTTCATAAACATCATCCCATCATATCATAATCCATATAAAACAAATGTATATCATCTTATCATAAGAAAATTGAAACCATGTAAATCATAGAGATATTATACTTGAAACATACACATGTTAAATAATGTCATCTTAGATAGAAAATGGTTTTTATTAAACACTTGAAATGAATTCTTGAGGAAAATATCCTTTCTTCTTCAAAATCGTTTTCTTTTCACAAAATGGCATGTAATTTTAAAAGAAAAGGATCTTGTTGAAAATATTCATGAAAACTTTTGGAGGAAAGATTCATGAAAATAAGTCTTTTTAAAACCATAAAAATCTTTTCATGTCATATAAGTTAAAAAAACATTATTCTCGTACTTTTTCCGAAAAAGTCAAAAAAGTACCTCGTAAAATAAAGATTCCTTCTATACGATGTGGTAAAAGTAGAAAAGGGTAAAAATGATTTTAAACATAGATGGAATAAAATTAAACATTTTATGAAAACATTTTGAGAACATATGGACATGGATAATAAATATAACCCCAGTAAATACTTACGAATAAGAAATCTCAGATAAAAATGAGATTTGCAAAATTATCCCTTACCTTAGGTCTGATATGCTTCGTACGTATCCGAACTTCATGTATAATGATTTAAATAATGTCATTTAATTATTAAAGAATCATATTAATTGTTTTGATATCATATATGGTCCAATTATGACTTTGCATTACCCGTTATTTTGTAAATTTCATTTCAAAGCAGCGTTTTGGGTAAAACGTTTTATTTATTGTATGTGTTTGGCATTGTTGTTATTGATATTATTACTAATTATATCATGATTTAATTACTTAGAGAATTTAAATCATGATATATATATCGTATATTCAGTATACATAAATAAATATAATATATAGATAAATGAAATGAAATACACCATTCATGGAGACGGTAGGTCGTACGTACGCATGAACGCTATTTTCTTTTCCTTATTCACTTGAATGGAAGTATGTAGATGAAATATATATATATACATAAATATAGTAGATTAATTATGTCATATATTTCATTATTATTCATTATATATACTTTATAATCAATCTTGAATGGTTAATCATGGAAAATGAATCCCATCGTGTTCATTGAGTCGGTATTCCGTATGTACGCACGAGCGATGATATCATTCCTATGATCGTGAAATTGTATTGGAGTGTATGTATACTATTTAAGAATCAATACCACTTTAAAATAATCATATATAGTTATTTATTTGCACCATTATACCCATCCAAGTAAGGTGGTGGTGCAAAATAGATTACACCACGGCGTGGAGACGGTATTCTATACGTACGCACGCGCGGTGATTTCATTTTCCATAGGATGGACAGATGGTTAAATAGGATTTTTTAATACTTATAATAACATATAATTATATGAGTGATACTGATTTTATTACTTAATAATGAATCAACTAAAGAAGAAGAAGTGGAAGAAGAAAAAAAGTTGAAAGAATCGGTAACGGACATTACCTCTTCTTTGAAGCGCCTCTTTGAGACCTCCTTTTAGGGAACTAAAATTGGTCATTGAAGAAGAACGGGACCTCTAGGATGTTTATAAGGAAGTGGAGAAGATAATTTGGCCGGTTTTGGCTGAGCATGAAGGCTCAATGTGGTGTGAGTAAGAGAGGAAGTAGGTGCCCTTTTATAAGGGAGGAGAGGGGCACCTTAGGAAAAACTAAAAATATTATTTTATTATAAAGTCATATTCGGTTTTTCATAGATCCAAGTTGATTTATTTATAAGATAAGGTGGTTATGGGTATAAATCCTCTCATCCAATAGAATTTAGACAAGTTTAGGGTTCTATTTTAACCTTATCATTTAGATTTAACTTTAAGTTAGATAATTTAACTTTTACCGTGTCTTCTTGTTTTCTTACACTATAAGGTTATTAAACTTAATATAACAAGCCAAAATAACCCCAAGCTGTTTATTATTAATATATATAACCTTATCTAAGTCATTTTTCCGAACCATAGATTTTTAGGAATAAAATAACAATTAAAAATATAATATTTTTTTAAAAAACTATTTTATGTCAATTTTGACACTATTTGGTAATTGATTTTTGTGAAAATCATAACCAAAATATTAGTTCAAAAAAAGTTAATTAAATCAATACTAACATTTTATATTAACATAGAAAATTATTTAAATTCATAAAAGTCTCAAATTACATTAATTTGGGTATTTATAACATCAATTATGTCAATATTTCATTAATAATATAATTACTGCATCTTCATTGTGTCATAAATAAATTAAATTATTTAAAGTCTAAAAATGAAAAATAAAATACTATTATGTAGAAAATATTTGTAGCTTTTGAATGAATACTTATAGTTGAATTTATCTTATGTATAACCCTATATTAAAAATATTTTAGTTATTAAACTTTGATTTTAACTATTTTAACTATTCTTTAAATAAAATAATATTAAATGTCCAAATCTAATCCATGTGGACCTAAAGGGTAATATTTTATCCCTAATGTTTTTTTGGTATAATTACACTTATCCAATAGAATTAGGACATGGGTTAGGTAACTCTTCTAACACAACCTAAGATATCTAGATCCATAAGAAATGATGTGATCACCCTATATAAGAACACAAACCAAACCCATACCTAATGCATCATAGAATACCACATATCCCTGCTCAGCCTATGTAAATTTCAACCCTAGTGCATAATTCAAATGAATTTTCAGTGCCACAAAGAAACTCTACCAATTATTATCCTTCGAAAACATCAGTATCTTATGAGTGAGACTATTCATCAAATAATCTAACTTCAATAAATCCTTTAAAAACCCTAAATAATACCCTTCCAGAACCAAGAATATTCAAATATCTAAAACATTATATTTTATCTCAAATTTTTTAACACATTTAACCTTCTCATGATCAATTGAAATACCATGTTTTGATACCAAAAACAACCTTAGGTAATTACTGCATCATCATTGTGTCATAAATAAATTTACTTATTTAATTTCTAAAAAATATAAATAAAATACCATTATTTTGGAAAGCTTATTATCTTTTTAATTAATATCTATAGTCTAATTTATCTTATCTTTAACCATATATTAAAAATGTTTTTAGTATTAAACTTTGATTTTAACTCTTTTAACTCTTCTTTAGAATTAAATAATAATAAATGTCTGAATCTAATCTAAGTTGACCAAAGAAGTTCATATTTTATTCCTAAGGTTGTTTTTGGTCGAATTATACTTATCCAATAGAATTAGGACATGTGTTAGGGTAATAATAATATCATTTTTACCCATAATTACCTTATTTACTTTTAACCGTGGTAAATAAAAGTAAAAAGTTACTATTCACCAAAAATTATTTTCATCTCATTGAACCACATTTTACTTACTAAAGTCAACCGTGTCTCTCGAATTTTTGAAATTCCACTCACAGAAGCGGTAAAATTAAGTTTTATGTAAATTTTCAAATTCTCCTAGGAGGTGGGTAAAATATGGTGAAAAGTTCAATAAAAATTTTATATATCTAAAATTATTATAAAATGACTCCAATGAATGGAATTGAACTTATATAGGTATTATGTATCAATTTTGACCTAAAATAAATTTAAATAAAATAAATAATTATTTAAATAAAAAGTCGGTTTTTAAATAGTAACCTAGTGTTTTAACTATTCATTAAAAAATTGAAAGTTTTCAAAAGAAATACCAAAATTTCAACCTAAGCTAATTTCAATATTCCGAATCCAAAATAGAAGTCCATTTTGAAAGATAAAATTTCAAAAAGTGGGTATTACTATTCATAATTTCTAGTTCATAATAATATTATAACAATATCTCGTTTAGTGAAACTTGGTATTGCATACTACACACGCTATCGAAGAAGGTCTTGATTGCGTGTAATGCAAGACAAGTCAGGGCTGCATGTAGTGAAATCTTCATTTGGTGTTGCGTATAACATAATCAAAACTTATTTCATTTATACATTAAACAAAATCTATACTTAATGTTGCGTAGAATAATTTCCACAAAACATCAAATAGTGTGTAACACTAGCCAATAATAGTGTTGCATATACTATAAGCTAATACAGTGTTGCGTATAGTACAAGATAATATTGGTGTAGTGTACAACACAAGACATCAAAGTAATTAAAAATAATATTTCACATAAAATCTCGGGTTGTTACACGAACCATTCTTTTTGAATGAGTGTCACTGGTCATAGGTGCGCCTCCTCGGCTAGCAACAAGGGTGTAAACGTGTTATAGTGGAGAGACTCTACAGTATGATGATGATTTAATAATGGTCAATATAAATATATAAATTTTAGTGGAAAGGAAAGGAAGATAGACATTGGACTAGTAAAACACCCTTGGAGAAAGCACAATCAATAACAAGTAACATCAAAACCAATATTGAATGTCAAAAAAATATTTAATTAGTCATTTGAAACATACCATTTACGGATAATCATGCAAATCAACAAGACATACATTACATTAATAGGAGGGTCCCCTGTGGATGACCATAGTGTGTGTTTGTGTGTGTGTGTGTGTATATATATATTTGTTACATTATAATACAAAAAAGAAAAAAATCAAAAGAGAACTCGAGTTAAGAAAAGAACCATTAGTCCCTTTCCTTCAATCCCATGATGTCTCTACCACTAGGATCAAGATCTAGAGCCCGAACCCTTATCTAAACACAAAATCATGTAGTATAGAGGAATCATGAAAGGCCTAGGTAGGGTGTGAGAATGAGTCTCATTAAGCCACCATCAATGTGTGTAAACCTTATTTTTTATTAAGTATCCATGTATAATAAATAAATAAATAAATCAACAACATATGTATATAATCAACATAGGATTCCCTGGTACTCAAAAAACACCAGGAAGCTATTACCTACTTCATCAAATTCTTGAATAACTCCAGAGGAGAATATTATTTTCTCATATCCTAGGAATTCTCTAATTTAAATAGCCCTAGGTGAACCCTCAGGTGCCACCTTCAAATATCACATCACACCTTGTGTCATCAACCATGTAAGAGATGTATGAAGTTATGAACAATCAAAAGAATATAGTCCCTCAGACCCCTAAACAATAGCACTAGTCAGCTTGATGATTTACATTCTGAGGTATGATGATGTCTGTCCACAAATAATAACCACTTTTGTCCCAAAATTCAACATCTCAGGGAAAGATGATATCTTCCCTCCAAAATTATCCTCACTTAATGGACTCAAGTAGGGTGAGCCTTTACCCCCAACCAAGAGCATCAACATTGTCATATGATGGATCCTCACTATTCCCAAGAGTTTATATGACAAGAAACAACAAAAATTTACCTAAAATGAAACAACCAAGGACCTATACCCACACGAGTGGTCAATACCATCTCAAACATCTATGTCAACCTATTTTCACATGACTTCAAACGGTTCATTGGCCAACATAGTTGAGATACAATCACCAATTTGGAACCTGTGCCATATATACCTGACATCTCATGACCCTATGAGTTTGTTGATCAATATAATGGCCATGTTATCAAAAATATATTGAGTCTTTCTAGAAACCAGATGGCCTCTCCACCTAAACCAAAAAAATAGGTCTCCCAACTGGTGGTCAACACCACCCAATTGCCTTGAGGAAAGAAAATCTCTATAATCACATCACCTCACAATATATTTTCAATGCCATATCAATCTTCAGGATGAGTCCGTCATCATCTCATGAATCTTGTATCATGAAACTCATACATACACATCAATTCTATATAATAAAAACAATTATATAATTAAAGAAACTTAATTTAATTAAATAGACATCCCTGCATAGCTACCCAAGGTCTGAAGCCCCTCACATGGATTGAAACATTTATATATGTGGTTGAGAATGCGTATAGGAATTCCACATTGGATAAATTAATTAATTATAGTCAACCTCCAAATTTTAATGGTCTTTTATGGTCAACACAATAGCGACGTAAAATCTTCACACCCCAAACCCTTGCAAAAACATAAAAAAAATGTATGCACTTCCTACCTTAGGTTGGAAGATGACCTGATGTCCAATATAAAACTCTAATCAAGATGATTTATAATAGATAAATTTTTTAGATGAACACTCTAAAAATAGTGCAAAACAACTCACACAGATTTATTGGTCTATGTGGTGAGGGAAAGGAAAATAGAAGCAACAAGGAGGATATCCTTATCGAGATGGATCTATCATCATAGAGGGATTGATTAATGGAGAATAGATGAATAGATTAGAGAATTAACTAATAGTGTAGGAAAGGGGGATCTATAATATAATTTTAATTACCCATAGACGAAGAATAAAGAAGGTAAATATGTTTATAAAAGGAAGGGAAAACAGTTATTTCATGTCTTTATTGAGCCACACGGTTAGCTTTCATGGTTTTCCAAACTGAGCAGAAATTGGGAAGGTCCAACTAATTAGGATCTAATCCTGACACAGCTATCCTGCACAGTTATAATTAATCATGCACAAACCACACGTGTTATAGTGAGATGGTACTACCCATTTTGGCACTAAGCATGTAGCTTGCGTAGAATTTTCCCTAACCATGTGAAATCCTGGAAATTTATATATTATAAAAAATAATGTGGTCTCATATTTTCTATGTTCCCCCTCCCTTGAAGTTTACCAAAATATGAATGGAAGAAAAAAGTTCCATACAATTACTCCTTGGAGACTGCAGGGGTTGTCCAAACTATTCACCCCAACTGATACTTTTCAAAAACAGAGCCTTCAGGTCTTCGATGCACCTGAAACCCATCCGAACGCCTGTGAAACTTTTCAATCCATAAATCATGACTAAAATAATATTTTTTGTTAACATAAAACTCATAATTGAAATCTGTTAAATGATAAATGATTTGGAATACCCACAAATCTAAAACCAATCAAAACTGATGAGGTATTCAAACTGATTAAAAAAACCCGAGACATTACAATCTCATCACCTTAACATAGGTCATCCATGAGATATGAAAAAAACCATGAGATGGTAATACACATACATATCCCTTCAATATTAACCCAGACTACCCCATTCATAAATGGTACAAGATGACTACCTCAATGGGCTCCCCATATTAGGAGTTACCAATCTCATTCGCATCCCAACCCAGAACTAAAAAGAACCTGATAGACCACCAACCATCCATGGAATCGAAGTAACCCACAAATGACACATCGTCACTCCTGCACCTCATTAGGTTCCCTTGTGTCATACCTGAAACCCTTCATAATCCTACATAGCATTAGTTTATGCCTCACATCAATGTTGAACATGACACCTATGAAGTCCCACATTTCATCAGATACTAAAATTAGTTATGCTGCCTCACCCCCCAAATAATTATTACATTACAATGATTCTCAGATGCCCACAAACCTCATGTAACCCAATATCACATCAATTCCTAGATGCCAATACACCTAAATAATCACCCATCCAATGATGCTCACATATAATTCCAATTACCACATTCCTCATATATATATATATATATATAACTCATTTGAGTCAATTACAACCTACTAACCACCATATGGTTATTCCATAAACAAATATCATGAAACTCACACACCCAAAACAAACATGTCTCACAAGGCCATTCCAAAATAATAATAATAAATTTTCTCACTGATCATGCCCTTGGAGTACCTCTAACCTTGTCACCTCACTAGTCCGCTCAGATCTTGGATGATCTGTCTCGTGATCCTGGCCTAAAGCTTGACTACCTAAAGTATGACCCCCGAAATTTCTTCACTATCCACTAGCCACTAACCCAATAACTTGGTCTCTATGCCTCTATCACAACCTCCACATATAGCTAAATATCTACTACCATCTTCTAGTATCACTCCTGATCCGATCTCAGAACCATGTGTTACCATGATCCCTTACTATAATATATTTGAGAATAATTCTTGAAGGACCCGTCTATATGAATTACCTATCGATGACCCACTCTGAGCTGGTCTGTCTGAGTCCCTAGCCTGACCATGTTGTTGGAACACATCTTGGCATTTCTTTCGGTTATCTTTAGAATTAGGAATTATATCACTCGACGCCATAACTCAGCTCGAGTAAGACATACAAATCAAGCTTTCTTCATCTATGAGCACTTAATTCACCTCCTCTAAGAATATGGAAAACCCAAATATATTTACATACTCCCGAATGGTGTCTTGTAAACCATCCCCAAAACACCTCACCCACAAGTTTTTGTCTCTCATCATGCCAGGTGTGAAGTGATACAACATGGTGAATGTCATTACATAGTCCATGAAATACATATAACCATACTATAGGTTCAAGAACTCCAGATCACTCTATTCCCTCAGCATCTCCCAGAACAAGTTCTTGAAGAACATGGACTCAAATTCCTTCCAAGAAAGTCCCCCATGTCTACTTTCTGAAACCTGCATGTCCTTCCAGTGCTTAGCCGGTCCTCTGATCATGTATGTTTTAATCTTCACTCTCCTACCACTGGGAATATCAAGCTACACAAAAGACATCTCCATCGATTTTATCAAGTTCTCAGCTACTTGTGGACCTCACTCACCCTGAAATAGTGGTGGATTCTACAACTTGAACTCTTGAGTTGAATATTCCATTGATGGATCTTCTCCATAATCTCCCCTAGAGATAGCTTGGATGATAGATAATAGTTTCACCCTGAGTTTCTCAATGATAAATCACCCAAAAACTATAAAATATAGAAGCTACCTTATCTATACTTGAGTCTATACCTAAGCATTAATTTCCAGCTCATGTTATGCCTATCCTTTTGGGGACTCCACCATCACATGCTCCTATGACACCACATCACATTCCACCAGATGATCCATAGGATCCCATCTAGATGGAAACCCACCAAATACATATATATATATATATATAAGTTATATATAGAAATTAGTAATAGGAGGTTTGGTCTCACTATCCTAACCCTTACTAATCACAACCATTCCACATGTCATCCTAGACTCATGGCCTCCTAACCCACCCATAGAAGGGCTAAGTATCACATATGTGTTAGGCCACACCAATCCTTTTGAACCATGTTGCTTTAATATGACGACCACATTTCCCAACCTGGTGATCAACATCAACCCATTTCATCATACCTATAGAATCCAATAAGAACCAGAACCATATATATCGGTATAAAATATCAAAGGAAATTTATATAACAAGAAAACATGTGTATATAATTGTAAACATATTATGCCTTAATAATGTATAAACATACCTAACAATCACCCCTTATTGTACTTGTACAAGGGTCCAAATCTCCTTCCTTGTCGTACAAGTCCTAGTATCACATGTCATAATGGTTAAAAATTACACCTAAGTGTTCCAATCGAGGTGAAATTCATATCAACTTTAAAATGTGTAACAATATAACATAAACTCCCATTCATGGAATCCTAGTATGTGTTCTGTGCAAGTGGATGTGTGCACCCAAACACATACAATTGAACCTTGTTCTAACAGTATCCTAATCCCTGGTCTACTATATCCCAAATTATAAGACCAAAAAATAAAAAAACACATGGTATCATTAGTATCCAGCTAAACACTGCAAGTAATTCCTAGTCAAGAACTAAACTCATACCATTTATGGCACCAAAATTTGATTATCCACCGGAATAGTTCTTTCGAGTTGATTTCCACTGGCCTTAGGCATGTCTCCCCATACACCAAAGGCTTTTTGACTAGTAAGGAGGGTGTAAAGGAGTGATAATACACACTCTATACCCTCTTGTGACGATGTAATAATGGTCCATATAAATATATAATTATCAACGGAATTGAATGGAAAATATAAAATGGACCAGAAACCCACCATGGTAGAACCACAATCAATACAAAGAAATTGCTAAAGAATAATGGAATGATTGTAGAAAAATTATGTAAACAAGCCAGACATACCATTTCATGATAATAATGCCTATAAAAAAGCCATATATTACAATAAAAATAGGTTTTTCAACAGCTATCCTTAGTACATACATATATAACTTACTAATATGGAAAGGAAAAATCAAAAGATAATTTTAATTCAGGCAAGAAGTAGTGGTCCTTTGCCTTCCATCCCATGATAACTCAAACTCTATGATATAACTCTAGAGTCAGAATCCATACATAAACACAAAAGTATAAAGTATATACACATCTCAAAAGGCACATGTAGGGTGTGTGAATGAGTCTCAATAAGCCACCAAAAAATTTTGTCTACATTAAATTTGTGATTAAGCAAGTGTGTACTAAAAAAAATCAAAATCTCATGAATATAAAAAACAAAAGCTTCCAAAGTGCTCAAAAGCCAGCAATAAGCTATTACCTACTTCAGATAATGATGAAATAATGGTAGAAGAGAGGATCCTTTGCTCATATCCATGGAATTCCCTAATGTCAATATCCCCAAGTGAACCCTATGTTCCACATCCAAATTCCACCAGACACCTTATTCTATAAACCATGTAATCGACATCCTGATGTCATTACAAATGAAAATAATCTATTCCTGCATACCCTTTCACAATATCTCCCATAGTCTCAAAGCCCCACATCCAGAGGTACAATAATATCTGTTCGAAAATAATAACCATCATCGGATCACTAACCGATGTACCAATGAACATCAATACCCATCCTCCAAAATGATATTATGCCAATGACCTCTAGCATAGTGAGCCTTAACCCCCAACAGATATCCCCAATGATGTCATCTAGTAGCTCCTCACCATCCCCATGGATTTCTATAGAAAGCACCACCAACCCTTTACCTAATCTTCAACTCATGGGGGGATCTACATTCATGAGTTTTTAATACCACCTCAAACATCTAATTAATCATATGTGAACATGACTCCAAATAGAACAATGACCAACACAGGTGAGTAGAAAAAAACCAATTCAGAAACTAAGCCACATAAACCCAAAACCTTGTTCCCCTATAACTGTGTCTCTCAATATGATGGACACACCATCACAAATATCTTGAGCCATGCTCTCAACCTTACGTATTCATCACCTCAACTAACAACCAAGTCTTCCAACTCATGGTCCTCACCACACATGCACCCTAGAAAAATGTTTTACTGACGATAAAATCACCTCAATACATATAGAAAATTATATATCAATCCTTGGATTGATCCCATCACAATATCATGGATATCATCTTTTCCAATTCATAATTACATATTAAGTGAATATAATAAAAAATACTAATAATTAAAACAGCATAATTTAATTAAATAAACACCCCAACCATGTTTTCCATTGACCAATGCCCCACACACGGCTCAAACAATTTGTAGAGTTGGGTGATAATACCCATAGGCTCTCACCTGGGTTGAATTAATTCATTAAGGACACTGTACAATTGAAATTCTCTCTCTTGGTCAACACAATGGCTCAATAAATTTTACACCCTCAAAACACATTCAAAAACACAATGAAAATTAGGCACCACCTACATTAGGTGGGTAGACACCTGAAAATAAAGTATCATCCTCTAAAAAGATCCTATTTGGAAGAATTATGAGTTTTAGATGAACTCCCTAAATATAGGGAAACATGACTCAAACAAATTTAGTGGTTTGTGAGGTGAGGAAAAATGCCAAGGGAAGAAAGTGGGAGGAAAACCATACTAAGATGAATGTAATGACACAAATGGATTTAGTAAGATAGGATAGATAAAGGTTTCAGAGGAATCCATATTAGATGAGGAGAGGAGGATCTCTCATTTAATATGTGTGAACCATAGGGGACAGATATGGAAGGGAAATAGGTTTATAGAAAGATGTAAAAACAATCATTTCACCTATTAAATGAAATTCATGGCAAGCTCCATCATTTTTCTAAATTGTGTGAAAACCGTGCATCTCCAGACACTTTGGATCCTATCCACACATAGTTTTCCAACACATTTAGAATAAATTGTGTTTAAATCATGCATGTAACAGTGATAGATACTTCCCCTTTAGCACGAAGTGTGCATGTTTTTCACGAGTTTCCGTAATCTTGTGCATGTCCTGCAAATTAACTGTACAAAAAACTATAATGTTCTCACATGGTATTTTCTATACTCATATATGGTTTACTAAACCATTCATAGTACAAAAAGGCCCCCTAGAGTAACTCATTTGGGGCCACACAATTCGTCCAAACAATGTGCCTCATCCTGCACTTTACCATAATAGGGCCTTTAGGCTTCCGATGCTCCCAAAACCCATTTTGACACCGAAAAAACATGTCAGGTATTAAACTGTGATAAAAAACAAGGTTTTGGGTAAATGAAAAACTTATAATTGAGATTCTTTAAAAGGTAAAAGATATTTTATACCCACCAAACTCAAAAAAAAACAAAATGGGCGATGGATTCAACTAGCTCCAAAAAAAACTAGGATGTTTCTATATTTCATACACATTGTCAAATAAAGTGAATCTACCAAAATATTAAATACATACACACATTTCAAAGTTTACATTTGGGAAAGAATGCGTATATATAAGATAATGTTATAGGTAATGTTATGTAATATATAGAAAATAATAAGTATTCCAAAAAAACTTGTCAAGAGAATTGTTTGATGACTGATCATGAGATGACTGACCAATGCATAACTGAGTTTTTTTTTCTTTTTTTGTATGTGTTATATAATTTTTATTAATTTCATTTTTTTCCAAATTGATGACTTTTTATTTTTACCACTATATGTATATAAAGACTTGTGTGTCACCCTAAAAAATGTTATGTATTTCAAACCCCTAGACTCCCTCACTTTCATGTGACTAACATTGTAATAAATAGGGGCTTGACAATATGCATCGAAAAGAGGTGTTTCTATTTGAAAGTAGACTAATGGTTGCATAAATATGCGATAATAGATACTGAAGGATTTCACCCCAATGTTTGGGTTATTTTTTCAAATATTGATTAACGAATCCATAGAAAAATTCTCAAGATCAATTTATTGTTATATATTCATAAGTAATTAAAATATGTGAAACATTTGATTATGTGGTATAAAAATATATAATGTTTTACTAAATTTTATTTGGTAATCATATCACCATCAATATACTTTAACAGTAGGTTATTTATATCGATCATGGTTTTATTTATTATTTATCACATGGAATATTGACAAATATTTGTGAAAGTAATAATATAAAGATGTGTTTATATATATATATATATATATTATTTATTAAAAAAATTATAATAAAAATTATAATATTTATAATATAACAAATATCTCAAATAAACATGTTTTTAATCTAGAATGTTGACTAATCATGATATATTTGTCTAATGTATTATTGAAATTGCATGTTGTATTCGGTTTGTATCAAGTTATTTAATATGCTATAATTGGATGATCTTGTGATGACTGACCAATATATGATTGAAATTTCATGTCATGTTTTTTTATATAATTTGTAAAATTTCATTTTAATTTCCTCATTGATAACTTGTGTGTCATCGCTCCCTCTAAGTATGTAAGGATATATAGGTCCACTTAAAAAATGTTATGTATCTCAAACCCACAGACCCCCTGACATACATTTGAGTAAAATTGTAATAAAATGGAATTCGATAAGAAGTGTTGATATTTAAAGCTGATTTTTTTCACCATTCCTAAAGAGGAGACTGATGATTGCTAAAATATGAGACAATATAGGCACTAAGATTCCCCTTATGTTTTGATTGGATTATCAAATTATGTTAAACCAAGTCATAGAAAAACCCAAAGATCTAGTCAATTATTTAATAATAAAAAAAATTAAATTATTAATAATATCATGAATTAGTATATAATATTTTAAAAATTAATTTTGTCTAGGTGATCATGTTTACACAAATATATTGCAACATTGAGGTAATTTATACCAAGTAGGGTTTTACCTATAGTTTTCCACCTGGAGGGGTGGAAAACCTTCATGATTATGCGACATTGGATGAATCTCACAAAATGATTCATAGTTTATTAAAATTGAGGGATGATCAATAAATTATTTCAATTATATATTAACATCTTCAATATCCTAAACATTTATGGAACACTACGTATCCTCTAGTCAATGATCAGGATCATAAAGATGTGTCATTTTTATTCATGAAATCGAGTAGTAATGGTCTAATGGAATTATATATGGTAATTTCTAATACCAATGAGGTGAAACCTACTACTATTGTAGCATGTTTTTTGAGCTATATCGATGTTGGTTTATTACAACAGTATTGTTAATTTTATAATCATATGAATCCAATAATAGAAACAAATCATGAAGAAGATGTTCCACACATGGATGGAAGTGTTCGGGACATTCCTATGTGTACACCTGATTTACCGAACAACAATTTATATGATGAAGAAGTATATAGTGAGGTGTCAGGAGATGATGTGGTTGAGGGTGATGCGGAGAATGAACCTTCTATGGTTTCTCTGATAAAAAAGAATCCCCCATTTAGCAGTAATCATTCAACATTATTTACTTCCTAAGTCAAAGGAATGTTGTATGTACATGATTTATATTGGGATTTAATTACATAGGCTACTGAATTTCTTAGAACTATAGGGAATATATCTGCATCAATTGATATCACAATCAATGTTGGGTAGGAGTTTTAATGTAAATTTTAAAAAAGAATGTGAAAAAATCCTCATTTAGCATGATTTTTCATTTGTGGTAAACAATTTATGAATGAAAAATATCTCCTTTAATTTTAAAAATACGGACAGAATGTAAATTTCATATTGGAGATATATATGATAATTTGTTTTCATGTTAGAAGATAACAAAATTAGAAGTCCCACACACTTTTTTTCCTCGTTTCTTGGGGTAGGATCACTCTTAACTGGATGTAGAGTTTATATCAATTATTATTGTCGAGTTTTTATAAATGTATCATTATGTTTTTGTTTCCCTTATTTAGAAATTAATAATAAATCTGATTAATTATAAGATAACATAGTAAAAATCATAGAAGACAAAATAAAAATAAATTTTGAAATTTCATAATGATTGGGATGAATCATATGCATTGTTTCAAAAACTTGTGGGACTGTTGCCTCTCAACAATTATATTAGTTATCATTTATACAATGTTGAGTATGTATCACCAAATAACTGGTTTGACTAATAAATGGTGAAACTAAATAGTATTATTATGGTCATTTGGGCCTTATATTTCTACGTTCCCATGTTTTAAAAAATTCTTAAAGTTAATGGAATAGTTTTATTAAAAGTATACAGGTGTTCAACTTGTTTTTACCACATAGGATGGAATATTTTCTCCTCTACCACTTGTATTCTTTATTTTTGAAAAGGATAATTATTAATCCTGGAGTTGGTTTTTGGTATTTATAATCATTCATGTCACACAAAACTATAGAGTCTGTTTGATATCTGGTCCCCATCATGTAATTATAGAGTCGTTAATAGTGGTAGTGTTTTAGGGAGAGAACCAAATTCTTATCATCAATATTTAATTAGACAAATTTCCAATATTGTGACTAATTATTTAAGAAATGAGTTAGCAGAGAAGGAAATAATCAAATTACATAAATTTTTCTGAGCATATGTTTTTGGAATGAAAATTTAATGTCCTTTTAAATAAATTATTCTCTTTTTCATTCATCACATGATACCCAAAAAGAAAGGTTTCATCAATGTATTGATAGAACTAGAAGGGTGAAATGAAACTTCTAATCACAGGGTTAGCATTGGATAAATTGTATAGATGAGTGATGTACTTTGTGGAAAAGTCCTAATAGGACTATCAGAACCCTATATTGACCCAGTTTATTACGGGAGAACTCTGGTAAACTGTTACAGTTCACATTGGATGCTTGTTGGTGTCGATCATTTTATTAAGTTTCCTACTAACCAGATGACTATCATCCATTATATTTCCATGTTTCGTATTATAAATTTTCAATTTAGGATTTTGTTCATATTTGGGTTTTTTTTTCAATTATTGGAATGATATTATTTTTATTCACCCCAGGGGGGTTACCAAAGACTACTCTTATCGTAAATAATATGCACTGGCCTTGGAAATGGGGAGGGGGACTACAATGTAGAATTTTTCACATAGAATGGAATACTCAAAAGAGATGTCCCCAAGTAGAAAGACTGATATATGCTTCCCATCATCTATGATTGAGTATAATTATTTTATCATGAATGTATAATTTTTTTTCATATACAGATGTTTCAGTAATGGATCCTTTTATTTCAAACTAGAATCATTTTTAACAAGTTTCATCTCTAGTATTTTGGATTTTTGATTCAATGAGAAATAATTTTTTGATACTTTAACTATTAAAAAGATAGACAATGAAAATGAATAAAAATATTTTTTTCCTCAAAATGAGTTGTCTTCAAATCCATACTTAAAATCACATGTTATATTGATCATATCATGTAGGCACATGTTCTATTTTTGGTCTTTATCACAAATTATATACATAAAAATATTTATAAATAAATTAATCATTATTTAAGATCATTAAAACTATAAAGTGATTGAATAACCCAACAACAAATGAAACATATATTTTTTACCTCATTTTCCATAATATTTTTGAATTATACATGTAAATTTTCTACCTCATTTTTTCAATTTTTTTCCTTAAAAATACATATTTTACTAATACTATTTAATTAACTATAAAAAATTACGAATGATATAAAATTTAAAGATGGTGAGTCTACTATTTCTCACATTCCAAGGTAGGAATGTTCCATATATGGGTTTAGAGGTACATCTAGTTCCTTGTTTTAGTGTATAAATATCTTATCATTTCCATCATTTTGCATGACTATCGGCCATCTCCCCTCATCGTCATCATGTTGGGTTCTACAATCTAGTGATATGTGACATCCCATTTTTTAGTTATCATCTCACTATTTCACTTGTATATATATTGAGGCTAGAGACACATAGAATCAATTTTATAGAGGGGAGATAACTATTACACTCAAGGATATACACATTTTGTGGGGCCTCTCCATCGACGATACAACATTGATGGGTGGAGTGGGTGTAGATTGGTTTGAGATGTTTCACATATTATTGGGAATTAAGGATCATGATGATGGTATTTACATCATTATAAGTAGATTACACATTCCAAGGAAAGATGATAACTTAAATAATCTAGCTGATAATGCCTAAGAGATCATTGTGCTGTGATTTTCACGTGCATACATTATGGGGCTAATCAGTGAAAAAGTATTAGTTGATAATTCAACTATATTTGTACATTTGAGGTATATAACTTTATTGGAGGACTTGAACTATAGAGGGTGGTATAGTTGGGGGTTTTCATGTCACTCATATACATACATGGTTATATTTAGTGTATGTCACATCAATAAGATGAAAATCAAAAGATGTGTTTTTTATTCAAATGTGGATATGGGAGCACATCCCTTGTTTGGATCGCTATGCACACATGCTATTGTCTATTACTATTATAGAAGATTCTCTTCATGGAAAATGATATGTTATTCTTTCCTTATAATGTCAAAAGAAAATTGCTAACTTTTTATTACGAAATATATGTATAAAAATGTTATCTATGGGTGGATTCAGACACATCTACATTCAGATATAGCCGGACCAGATGTCCATGCGTACATACTTATGCTGAAAAGAATTCAACCAAACAATGTAAGTGGTTATTAATTATGTTATTAAATCATTATTTTTAATATTAAATTTATTCATTTAATAAATGATTATTCGTTTTTTTTGAGTTCATGGATTCAATATACTATTTCAGTCATCAAGAGTCTCCCACTATATTCTACAAAAACTCTTGTTGTTAGATCATGTGTCGTTCCTTTGATTCATTTTCATTATATTGAGTTCCATCAGAATGATAGGGTTATGAGGTACTTTGGCTTTAATCCACCCATTAATGCATTGCACAATCAATTATCTTAATTCATTCCCGAATTACAACATTTTTCTTCATAGGATTCTGGTATCACCCACCGCCTCCACATCTTTGATCTGGTAGAGGGAGGTGCATTCGGCCATGCATATTTACATAGAGATGTGAAAAAGTGTATTTCTCTCATGGATAAGATTTATCATGAGATTTTATTTGAAATTTCGAGCAATGTTGAGGTTTCTGAGCCTGATATCAATGTTTCATGGGCTGACGACCCTACAAAGGATGTAAATGGGGCACTAGAAGGATGGTTTTCATAATGATTAGACAGATTCTCTTCCATATCCTATTGCATATGAGACACAACCACAACAAGTGGAACATGTAAAGACTTGGTTTGTTAGCATGCCATATATTTTTGGCAGAGAGAGATGTTGACTAGTCTGTTCTACCTTCTCTATTATCCTATAATCTGTACATATCCTCTACACAGTAACCAACTTATTCATATGTTGGTGAGAGTTCCATCATGAAACCACCATCCATAGAGGTAGGACATGGTTCATGGGGAAAGACTATAGATCCACTACCTGTCATATAAGATGATGTGAAGTTAGGTGTCAGAGATGATACACTAGATTAGTTTACACTAGAAAATAGACATTGATAGACACAATGTTGACACATTATATATACACCTAGTTTTGGAACAATGGATCATATGAACCACCGATGTAGATTACATTGATACATGATATGATATATTTAAATAATTACGTACACATTTTTTAAAAATATACTAACATATTACATAATTTTTTCTAAATAAATAAATTGATAATATTGGAAATTCATACAAATATTTTTGAATACATTATCATTGAAATGTCGTGAGTCCCAAATGATTGAATAGATTTGCATATGAATAAAATATATAAGAAATAATCGTATAGTATATAGAGATTTATATGGTTTTGGAAATGATCTATACATCCATAGAGAGAGAAATAAATCTCTATGAAATAGAGGGGAATGATTATAGTGATAATCCAAGAGTTTCAAACCAAAGAAACCATATCCCAAAAGGGATAATAAAAATAGATGAAGCACTAATCCACCATCCACACATAAATTTCGATGTTCTATAGTGAAAGGTGTTTAGAAGTTCACATAGCTATAATGTCGTTGCCACCCAATTCAATGGTGCTATAGTGGCCAACAGCTTGAATTCTACAGAGCTATAATAATGTTGTCTCCAAAGTTCGAACTGTTATAATGGTCGTGCAAATGTTCACACTACTACAGTTCCCTATCGGTGTCAGCCGGTAAACTATGCTATAATAGTTAAAAAAAATTACAATGCCCCAAAATTTATGTAAAGGGCCATTGACCCCTGAACCCCCAGTACGGGAGTGCATATCCCATGAAACCCCCAATAATCTCATCATAGAGCTTGACCCATGGAGTTATGGTCAGGTGCGCAGTATGGGATACAAGAATTTGGGCCAAAATTATCCAAATAAGATCAAGCTACACCAATTCAACATGTATAAGAAACGTTAATGTTAATAAGTAAATTGGTAATAATGATAAAAATAATAAAAATAATATTTTTATATTTATATTAATACTTCTTAGTATTATAATCCATATTATGTTGAATAAATAATATTCTTAAATTTATAGTTGAGGATCCATCTTAGTGGTAAAACCTACATTATAACATCTAAAAGACTAGGGTTCAACTCCTTGAAATCTTCTTGGGGGATTTAAGATGTAGGTGGTAACACAAACATGATGTAGGAATGTCGTGATGTAGGCATCTTGTAGGCCAGGTGATGTAGGCAGCAGGATGCAGGCATGATAAACACTAGGCCTTCAAGCCCTGTCCACGGGCCACTTGACCCTGGGACTATGGGCTATGTGATGGGTCTCTCTCTAACTAGATAAAAAGAGGCCTTTGATTTCATAATAAAACATGATTCGACCCTAACATAAAAAAATAAATTTATTAATAAATATTAATTATTATATTATTTTTAATTAAATTAATAATATTAATATTTAATATTTAATTTAATATGATTATTTATTACAAATAATATGGATAATAGTACCAAGTATTAGTTTAATAGATAATTATCTTAAATTAATTATTAAAAAATAATATTATTAATATTTTCAAGTCTATAAATATCATTAATATTAATAATAAATATTATCTTACTTCTTATATATATAATAAATATATAATACACCATACTATATTAAGAATAATACAATTATAAACTAGTACATATTTTTCTGAATAGAAATCAGTTTCTACATTATTATAAAATAAATATTACTATAATGCTTTTAATTTTATTAATACTATATTATTATATTATTTATCAATAATAAATAAAAAATTGATAAATAATAAAGAATATAAATAGTAAAAAATTACTACCAAAAATATTTGTAAAAAATTTAAAATAGAATTTTAATTAAAATCTTATAAGAATAATATATTTATTAACCAGTAAATATTTTTTAAAATAAAATAATTTTATTTTCATTATTATAAAATAAATATTAGCTATAATTCTATTAATTATATAAATAAAAAATAATATATTATTAATTTTTAACTAATATTAAATATGATAATTAATAAATATTTTACATATTAAAATTTTACTAATAACAATATCAACAAAAAATTTAACAAATATTTATAATTATAATATTTTAAATATTAGTTTTTGTACACTTAATTAATAAAATAATAATAAAATAATGTTAATTAATAACAAATAATACAATGAATTAATAATAAATATGTTATTTATTAAAAAATTGGTAATGTTTTATATTGATAAAAAATTAACAAATATTTATAAATAATATAAATAGAAATTAATGTTAATAATAAATATTATGTTATTAATTACATAAATAAATTTATATTAATATGTGTATACATACATACATACATACAAACATACATATATATATGTCTATATAAATATATAAATATATATATAGACTTTTTGATTGTGGGGGAAAAGCATGAACCCAGTTCACACTTATCCCAAAATAGTGAATCATGAATGGGATTCAATCCTCTCTGAACCACTTTTTAAAAATAAACTCGAACACCTTTTGAAAAATAAACCCAACACTATTATGTTTTGTTTAATTTAAAAACTCATGAAAAAAACTCTTTCCTAGAAGGGGAGCTCGAGATTGCAGTAGACATGATTAGAACTAATGAATGGAGGAGGGTTTAACCATCTTCCTGCACACTAGGTTTAAATGACCCTAGACGTGGAAAAATGAAAAAACAAGGGCCTTAGGCTTTAGTTGTATTTTCATTTTCTAAACAGTTACACCCCCATATCTGTCAAAGGGGGATGGGGATGGTAGGAGGATGATGGGTATCCAACCCCACCAACCCCACTAGTGGAGGATGAGCTGGAGGGGGAAAGGTAGACTATTAATGTGGCTCTCTGAAAATATTTTGACCACCTGTTTCACCATTGATTGTGTTTTCTCTTATCATTAGTTCGAGCTATATATTTTTTGAGGTGATTTCCCCACTTACTCAAGTGATATATTTATAAGAGTTTCCTTTATAATAATGATGGAGTGTGCACCCACTTTTACCCATAGTGATCCTTCTATTAACCTGTTGTTTTTTATAGCTTTCATTTTTGGGGTTTTTAAATGTTACATTTGGTGTCCATTTTCTCCCACATTTTTCACTTTATCTTACTTTTTATTATTGATTCACCAGTGGGACAACCATATACAGTCCAAACAAATGGTATTAAATGGATGGGTCTGGTTCGGTGATGTTCACATTTTTTAGAATTAATAATTATCATATAATTGAGAATGTTCTGTGGTTGTGACTCCAGTTGCGATTTCACATCATAGAAAAATTTATTGAAATTATTTAATACACCATTGTGAAATAGGGGAGGTTCTGGATTAATGATGTGTCAAGATTGTGGTGAAATTAGAGATCAAAAAAATTGACGAGAATAATTTTTTTTGTGGAAAAATATAATGTAAGAAGTATTGTGGAAGGATAATTTCCAACCAGCAATTGATAAAGGATCGATAGTTGTGACGATAGAGCATGGTTCTTGTGGGAGACAAAATTATGACATGGAAGAAAATGTGCAAAGTCCTTTTGTAAGGGGATATATACTAGTCAGTGAAGAAGTGATGACTTCTGGTAATAGACAATATCTCAACGTTGCAAGGATAATTGACTCGGGAGAAATGTGCCATATGATGTCTTGACAGGAATGGTTTGATCAGTATGAAACAATTCTATAAAGACTTCTGTGTATGGGGAACGATCACGCCATGATGATCGCTGGATTCAGTACCATCAAATTAATAATTTGTGACAACATAGTGTGAACCACCCAAGGAGTACGCCAAATGAGGGCCTAAAGAACAACATATTGTCTTTTGGAAAATTTGATGACATCATATGCGAGACTCACAATAATAATGGTGTGATGATAATTTTGAAAGTATTTCTTGTGTTAATTAAGGTGAATAATATATCAAATAATCTATACGTTCGTATGGGTGAAACATATATAGAGGAGGACATATTTGTCGCCTCAAATACCTCAATAGAAGCATTGACAATGTTATGGAATTATAAGTTTTCCCATATGTTAGAAAAAGGAATAGAGATTCTTGTGGATCATAAGTTGGTATTTGGGCTAACAAAGTTATTCTTACCATTTTTTAGCTTTTTGTTTTGAGAAATCAGCATAGGTTAGGTTCAAGATGTCAGTAATTTGAAGAAAATAGATCTCAGAGTTGATCCATACTAACAATTGGCCTTCACTAGTTATATCATGGAGAGGAGAAAGGAAATTTTTATCCTTCATTGATGATTTTTGAGGATATATTGGGTGAAACCAATCAAAAGATAGGAATATGTTCTTGAATCATTCAAAATGTTCCATGTGCAAAAGGAGATTGAATCTGGAAAGAAGATCAAGTGTCTGAGGACTGATTATGGTGGAGTATATATATATGAGTGGAGTCTGATAATTTTAGTCAATAGGAGGTAATAGATAGATAGTTCAGGGTGGCATACACTCCTCAATAATATAGAGTGTCATAATAGATGAAAAAACCTTGTTGGATAGAATAAGGTAAATATTGAAAACTGCATGAATTCCCAATGTGTTTTGGAAAAAAGTACTGAATAATTTGTATTATGTGATCAAATATCTCTTTCAATAGTGATTGATTTGAAGACGCCGATAGAGATGTTGGATGGTAAACCCGCTAACTATTCTCAATTAAATACTTTTAGAAGTCCTATATATGAACATTTTATCAAACTTGAAAGATAGATATTGAATTTGAGATCAAGGAAATGTATCCTCTTAGGGTACACAGATGGTGTGAGTGGGTGTCATTTGTGGGACTCCACTACCCAAAAACTTATCAACAATAGAGATGTCAGTTTTGTTCAATAAAAGGTGAAAATTACAACTGATCAACACCTGGATAAGGATAATATTGAAACTACAATAGTTAATGTAGAAGTCGTATCCCAGAATAACTAGTTCCCTCTGAGGCACTACTAGTGAAAAAAGATGAAGTCCTTGTCGAGTCTAGACAATGATGGTCAACATGGGAGAAACGAGAACCAGTACAAAACATAGAATATTTCACTGAGATAAATTTTATGTACTGCATATTGATAAGGGATGGATAACCTTTTATATTTGGAGGTGACCTAGATTCTAGATGTATCCTAATAGATAGAATTGGTATAGAAAGAACTTTAATCCCTATACAAGAAAAAGGTCATGAGATCTTTTTCCACTACCTCATGGAAGGAAGGATATCGAAAAAAATGCATCTTTAAGATCAAGAATGCTGAAAATGACCAAGAGGACTGACACTACAATAAAACCGCCGCGAAACGCGTTTTCGGGCCGTCATTTCGCGGCGGTTTTAAGAACCGCCGCGAAAAAACCGCCGCTAAACGGAAAAAAAAATTATTCTTTTAAAATTATTTTTTTATTTTTTTTTAATTTTATTCGAGGATTAGCGGTGTTTTTTTAAAAAACCACCGCGAAATAGCGGCGGTTTCGGTAAAACCGCCGCAAAATGAAATGAAAAAAATAAAAAAACGTGAGAAACCCTGAAATCACTAAAACGACCATAACTTTTGATCCGGGCGTCCGTTGAAGCGTCAAAACCAGTCAAATCGAAGCTCATGAAGATATCCAGAGGCACATATAATCAAAACCGTGAGACGTTCTAAGGTGGGGAAGATATTAGAGTTATAAGAAAGTTGAAAAAAGTTCTCCAACTTCAAACGACCATAACTTTCGTTCCGGGTGTCCGTTTGGGCTCTACCACATATCAAATCGAAGCCAGCGAAGAGAGTTACGCACTAGATTGACACAAGCAAGCTTCTGTCGAGTTTTTCGACCCCAAAAACCCCTCTGAAGGCCTTAAAAACCCCATTTCCGTCACCGGTGTCCTGTCAAACTTGTCTTCAAACAGACCTAACTTTCGATCCGCGTGTCAGTTTGGCCTCCTCCACCTTCCAGATCATAGCTCGTTCCATGAGCTTCAGTTTGACTGGTCGCGGTTCCCACATGCTCTCCTAGATCATATGTTATGGCCTTTTTAGTGGGTATGAGGTTTGTTATGTTTTTCAGTGTCTCGTTTCTAGCACCCGTTCTCCGTCAGCTTTTTTTAAATGGTCATAACTTCCGATCCGTCTGTCCATTCAGACTCTTTCACCTTTCAGGTTGAAGAGCATTTTAGGATCTTTGATTTGACAGGCCGGGGATCTAAAATGGACTCTCGGATCATAAGTTATCTCCGTTAATGTGAGTCCAATGTTTTTGTCTCTTTATGACCGTTTTGAAGGGTTTCAACGGTAGCTCCATTTATTACTATTTATTTGTGTTTCCATGACTTTTTATCTTTATCAATGGTTTTTTATGGGTTATTATGATGGTTATGTTGAATTATTAAGGAGTTTTCCAGAGTTGTCACGAGTTTTCATACGTTCTCATATTTTCTAATGCCTCATTCTTCGTATGCTTCTCCATCCTTTTTCATGCATTTTCTTGATTTTTCATCCCTAATCACGTCTTTTCATACTTTTTCATGTGTTTCCTTTATTATTTATTATTTATTATTTATTATTTATAATATACATTAATTTATTTATTATCTATTATTTGTAACTGGTTATTTATTATTTATTATTTATTTATTATTATTTATTATTTATATTAATTTATTAGTTATTATTTCTTAGTTATTATTTATTATTTATATTTATTTATTATTTATTTTTGTTTATTATTTATATTTATTTATTATTTATTATTTATTATTTATTATTTATTATTTATTGTTTATTATTTATTATTTAGTATTTATATTTATTTATTATTTATATTTATATTTATTTATTATTTATTATTTATATTTATTCATTATTTATATTTATTTATTATTTATATTTATTTATTATTTATATTTATTTATTATTTATTATTTATTATTTATTATTTATTATTTATTATTTATTATTTATTATTTACTATTTATTATTTATTATTTATTATTTATATTTATTTATTAGTTATTATTTATTAGTTATTATTTATTAGTTATTATTTATTATTTATTATTTATTTATTATATATTATTTATTATTTATATTTATATTTATTTATTATTTATATTTATATTTATTTATTATTTATTATTTTCTATTTATTATTTATTATTTATTATTTATTTATTATTTATTATTTATATTTATTTATTATTTATTATTTTCTATTTATTATTTATTATTTATATTTATTTATTATTTATTATTTATTATTTTTTATTTATTATTTATTATTTATTATTTATTATTTATTATTTATTATTTATATTTATTAGTTAGTTATTATTTATTAGTTATTAGTTATTATTTATATTTATTTATTATTTATTATTTATTATTTATTATTTATTATTTATATTTATATTTATTTATTATTTATATTTATATTTATTTATTATTTATTATTTATATTTATTTATTATTTATTATTTATTTTTATTTATTATTTATATTTATTTATTATTTATTATTTATTATTTATATTTATTTATTATTTATTTTTATTTATTATTTATATTTATTTATTATTTATTATTTATTATTATTTATTATTTATTATTTATTATTTATTTTTATTTATTATTTATTATTTATATTTATTTATTATTTATTATTTATATTTATTTATTATTTATTATTTATATTTATTATTCCTTATTTATTATTTATTATTTATTATTTATTATTTATTATTATTGAGTTTATATTTATTATTTATGTATTATTTGTTTTTTCAATTAATATATATAAGTATATTAAATTTTATTTATTAAACACATGGCGAGCTTGCTGAAGTGGTAATGTCTTTGGAAAATAAAATAAATAAATAAAATAAATAAAATAAAATAAATACAAAATAAAATAAATACAAAATAAAAAAATAATAAATACGGAATTAAATAAAATAAAATAAATAAAATAAATAAATAAAATAAATACGATATAAAATAAATAAATAAATAAAGACTTGAGTATATTTCATGCATTTGGATAGTAATGATTTCACCATTATTTTTTTGTATGAGGATTACATATTGGTTACAGGCCCCAAAAATGATCAGATATAGGAGAAAAACACACAGTTGTCTAGGGAGTTGGATATGAAGTATTTGGGGCCAAAATACACGATTCATGGGATGTAGATTCATAGAGATAGAAATAATTTGAAGATTTGGCTATTATAGAAGAATTATGTATGGAGAGTATTGAAATGATCTAACCTGAAAGGATATAATCCAAAATCTACCCCTCGTCTCATTAATTACATGTTTTCCTAAATGATGAGTCCTACCAGTGAAGTAGATATGATATAGATGTCTCGAGTACCGTATGCCTTGGAAGAGGGTGGTCTTTTTTTGCTATGGTTTAGGCCAACAATTTCTCATGTAGTGGGAGGAGTTAGTCGATACATGGAGAATCCCAAATGGGATCATTAGGGAATGGTTAAGAGGATCCTAATATACATGAAGGAGACCTAAAAGGATGCATTATAATATAGAGGATCCTATTTCACAAGGAGAAGCTACGTTGATTCAGATTATGTAGGTGATATTGACAATAGAAAATCAACTACTGGTTATGTGTTTATTGTTGAAGGAGGATCTTTGAGCATATTATCAAGTTTACATTCAATTATGGATCTATCCCCAATATATGCATAGTTCATGGTAGCTACACATGATTGAAAAGAGGCAATTTATATGATAAATTTATTGGAGGATCTCAAACATAGACATGATAAGATTCCATTGTTTTGTGATAGTCTAGAACCTTTCACATGGAAAGGAATCCATCTTTTTATTCATAGACAATGCACAGTGGGTATGATATCACTTTGTAAGAAATTTGATGTTGGAAGGAAGTATGGACATGCAAAAAATAAACACTAAAGAGAATCTATATGATTTATTAATAAAGGAAATGGGCTATAATAATTTTATATGGTACATATCCTAGAGTGGCCTTGCAGAGATTTGATAAGAATGTTTGTTATATAGATAGGATGTGTAGAAATATGATTAGTTCTTAATTATATTTCCCAGTGGGAGATGTGTTGGTGGATGTTCATTTACAGGAGGGTGACACCCCATAATCTTTCAAAGGTCTCTAATGATGATAGGAGGGTGGTGGATGACAAACCCCACCAAACCCACTAGAGGAGGATGACTATGAGGGGGAGAGGTATCTTATAAATGGGTCTCTCTCATAGATGTTTGATAATCAGTTTAACCTCTTATTTCATGTTCTCCTATTATTAGTTCGAGCGGTATTTGGTGTGGTGGTTTCCCCAATTATTCATTAGAGATATTTACGACGGTTCTCTTCTATTTTATCAAAGGGGTGTGTGCCCACATTTACCCATAGTGATCCTACTATTTTCATATGGGATATTACCACTTTATTTTTGTGGGTATTTCTACATTACTTCGGGTGTCCATTTATCTCCTCATTTTACAGTTTATTTTATCCGGTGATTATCACTACACCGGTGTGCTAATAATTTATAGTGCCAACAATAGGGTAGAGAATATTCTTCGGGAAGGAGATATCAAGACCCGCTCTTAGGAATATACATTGTGGGAGAGTTCTAAAAAAAATTTCTTCAACACATGTCTAAGAAATGATGGTGTATTCTATTAAAAATGCGGCTTCATCAGTATAGAGGAGGATACCAAAATAATCTCCTATACTCTTGATAATGGCTAGGCTTTGGAAAGGTAAGGGATGATAGGGTGGACGAATCCAAATTGATTCCAATGGATAACCCTTAAATAGATGTGGGTGGAAGAACCAAGGATGTATAATAAATCTCTATTGATCAATGGACTAAAAATCATTAACCTATTCCATAATGAAATCAAATTTTGAGAATACTTGGATGAAAAAACATTTCAATTTCAGAATATAGATGGTCATAGGACCTCATAGATTCCAATATTTTATAAAATTGGAGAAGATCTAGAGTGGAGGGAAGTAAACACATAATTTCACAATTAGAGACCATTTTCAGTTCTTCAATGTAGCATTGAGTTTTCCTGAGGATATTGAAAGGGAAAAATAACCATCCATAATTTCATAAAACATGGTCTCTAAGGAGATAAAAGGAATCAAGTGTAATAGAGCATGAGGTATAAGGATATGGTCTACCGAGACCATTGATCTAAAGGTTCTAGTATGAAAAACCATAAGAGATGGTGGAAATGAGGCACGAGGAAAGGAAAGTTCTAGGTCCAACAATATAAAGATGGAATTAACCTAACATGTTTCTTTTTAAGATAGAGGATGAACATGGGAGATCGAGGGGAGAGTGGGAGTAGTGTTCCAATTGTTAGTTGGAGGAAATTATTCTGAACTGAAGTTGAACTCTACCCTAATGTAACTTTTTCTCCCATTGCGATGGAACCATTAATGTTCTAAAAATGAAAATCATGCAGTGGTGCATGTTTGTTTTTAAAGTGTGTAAACTCTTCTTTAAAAGTATGTTACATTTATAAAATATTGAGGTTAAGAGTATTTGGTTAATTGAATGGTATATTTTAGGATTGGATATTTTTCTACTTTTAGAACTTTTTATTACTTGAATTTTGTATTGTCAGGTAAGTGATTTCCATCAAAGGATGCCTATTAGAGTTTTTAGGAATGAAATATTTTTTGGTTGAAAGGTTTGAGAGAATCAAGTCATTAAGTTCTAGTGAATTTTCATGGGAATTTGTTTTTTTTTTGATTGGTACTGAGGGTATAGGGCTTCGATGATGTTTCAAATGGTTCTTGTCAATGTTTGAGACTTGTGTTTTAGTGGAAGAATGACTTGAGAAAGTTTCTATGAATTAGTGGCTAAAATTATATAGTAGATGAGGTTTTTGGAAAAACCCTTAGGAGGACATCTCACGATAGAGTTAGTTGAGGTATATGGCTATCTTGGTATGGTTGGTTGTACCAAGACACAAATGGTTTTTTTGTGATGAGTTCTACCTAGGGTTGTTCCCTCTACCTAGTCGGTGGTCATATAAGGACCCAAAGTGGTCTCATTTCAACATGGTTGATGGGTGATTTTTTTCAAATGGGAATTTCCATAATTTAGAAGGTTCTTCTATTTGGAAACCCTCCCCTTAGGCTCCCTTAGTATAGATTATTATAATGAGAGGGGAAATTCCTATTTGGATCTCTATTACTTTTCCATGTATTACTTTTGTACTAGGTGGTTGGGAATGGTTTCATCCCTTAGATTAGAGGTAGTTCTTCTTCTATCATCTCTTTTTCCTTCCACATTCATTTTCTTCCAGTTTTTGGTTCAATAATTGCGTTTTTGGGAGATTATTCCACTAGGGAATGGTGGAATCGTTTCTTTGGATGTTTTTTTGTCGTTCATCTGGTAGAGGATGTCCAAGGATGAGATCATATCTTTTTGTTATTCATTTTTCTCGAGGTTTGATTTCTTACGATTCATTTGGGGGTTTTGGGTGAATATCTTGTTTATTATTCCATAATGAGTTTTTTGGTTTTGGATGTTCTATTTTTTTTTTAATTTAGTGGTGTTGTTAGTAAATTTAGGTTCTTGGGGCCCAAAAGAGGTCTATATAATATCAGGAGCAATTTTTGGGCCATCGATTGAGGTTGGTTTCTCTATGCATGACTCTATAAATTAAATTCCTTTATTTCTTACAAATTTTTAATCTACTACTTGAACTTCATAATGAATAATTGTAACACCCCAAGCTTCCACGGTATGCTTCCCTTTGAATAATACAATAGCATGTGTTGTACGCAACTTCGAGTTCTAACACACCACAACCAATCAAACTACCTGATATGAATAGTAATACCCAGTTTCTGAAATTTTGTAAATTTTATCATTCAAAATTGACTTCATTTTTTGATTCGGAATATTGAAATTGCTTAGGGTGAATTTTTGGTATTTTTCTGATAACTTTCAATTTTTGATGAATAGTGAAAAACACATAGTTATGGTTTAAAACCGAATTTTTATTTAAATAATTATTTATTTTATTTAAATTTATTTTAGTTCAAAATAGATACATAGTACTTATATAAGTTCAATGTAATTCATTTGAGTCGTTCTATAATAATTTTAGATATATCAAAATTTTATTGAACTTTTTACCATCTTTTACCCTCCTCCTAAGAGCATTTGAAAATTCCCATAAAACATACTTTTACCACTTTTTTGAGTCGAATTTGAAAATTACTAGAGACACAGTTTTTATTAGTAAGTAAAATTTGGTTCAATAAGATGAAAATAATTTTTTGTGGATAGTAACTTTTTTACTTTTATTTACCACTATTAAAAGTAAATAGGGTAATTAAAGGTAAATATGGTATTATTATTACCCTAACACATGTCCTAATTCTATTGGATAAGTATAATTAGACCAAAAAAACCTTAGTAATAAAATACGAACCTCTTTGGTCTACTTGGATTAGATTAGGACATTTATTATTATTTAATTCAAAGAAGAGTTAAAAGAGTTCAAATCAATTTTTAATAACTAAAACATTTTTAATATAGGGTTAAACATAAGATAAATTCGACTATAATTATTCATTATAAAGATAAAAATATTTCCTACATAATGGTATTATATATATATATATATTAGACATTATATAATTTAATTAATTAATGACACAAGGATGATTAGTAATTACCTAATTAATGAAATATTAAAGTATTTGATATTATAAATATCCAAATAAATTTAATTTGAGACTTTATATGAATTACAAGAATTTTCTAGGTTAATATGATATTTTAGGGTTGCTTCGATGAATTTATTTCAAAGTAATAATGTTGTTATGAATTTAGACAAAACAAAATACCAAATAGTGTCAAAATTGACATAAAAGAGTTTAAAAAAAATATTATATTATTAATTGATATTCTATTCCTAAAAATCTATGGTTCGGCCAAAAGACTTATATAATGATATTTTAATCATTAATGAACCACTTGGGGTTCTCTTAGAAGTATATAGTAAGTTTATTAACCATATAATATAAAAATACAAAGAGACGTGGTAAATGTCAAACTATTTAACTAAGAATTAAATCTATAAGATGAGGTTAATATAATGAACCAAACCTGTAAAAAAAACTATTGTTTGAGTGTTGTTCGACCCATCCCCACCTTATCCTTTAAATAATCTATTTTTGAGCCATTATAAACCGAAAATTAGTTTATTATAAAATAATATTTCTATTTTTTCCTAAGTTGCCCCTCACCCCTCTTATAAAAGGGAACTCCCCCTTCTCTCTAATTAACACCATAAAAGCCATTTGGATATGCCAAAATCTACCCAAATTCCCTATCAACTATCCTACCTTCATCCAAGATTCCTTAATTTAGTCAGAAATCCAACCTAAGGATCCCTTTTGATCAAATCAAAAGACGAACCTGAAGAACATGTAAATATTTCATCACCTCTTTCTAGTTTATTTCTTCTTCCACTTCCTCTTTCTTTGTTGTTTACTTTCTAAAATAATAAATCTAGTATCTAATATATACTTTTATGTTTTTATAAATATGTTACAACCATATTCATTATTCTATCCATCCTTTTAATGACATGACACCATACATGCGAACGTACAGCTTACCATCTCCACGTCGTGGTGTAATTGTCATTCAATATATTATTATTTGGTTTGGCATAATAATAATGTGTAATTAATGTAAATAATAAATATAACATGATAATTATTCTATATATATATGATATATCAACCAATTATATATTATTTTAATATCAAAAAATGATATTGTCGCTCGTGCGTACGTACAGATTACCATCTCCACGAACGCGATGAGATTCATTCCCCATCGTATCCATTCAGGACTAATTTTCATTTGATGATTAAAAATAATGTTTAAAGACTTAATATAATTCTTTATATGAATAGGATACCTCCCATCCATAACAAATATGACTCATATAATAAAAAAATAAAGGAAAACGAATCTGTTAACTCCTGAAACGACAATAATACTAAGATATTATTAACAAAGCAATGTTAAAAGATCATATATGATATCATATTAATGTATATGATTATTTTATAATTTAATAACAATTATTTCACCATTATATAGGAGGTTAAACTACCATAGACCAAGGAACATTACAAGGTAAGGATTAATTTCACAATCTCTTTATTATCCGCGGTTGTTTTTACGTAAGTATCTACTGGGACCTCTTTATCATCCACATCCATGTTACATAAAAATGTATTTAAAAACATTACTACTATTATCTAGAAATTGGGTTTAAGTCATTTATACCCTTATTTTACCTTATATGTTTTGAAATGAATCTTTCCGTCATTTTCCAAATAAGATACTTTATTACCTTTTCGACAAAATTAAGGTAAGAATGTTTTTTAACTTATACGAAGGGTGCAGCTATTTTCTACCGTTATAACATCATTAAAGCTTCACTTAAAATCTTATAAGAATATTTCCAAAATAAATGTTTTCTTTTATAATTATATGAATTTTAAATTATTTCAAAATAGAATGAGATATTTCTCTGAAAAATATTTTTATTTCATCTATATCAACATCCTTTGATGGATTTTAGGTTTATTTGAAGTTGCTTTATGATGATACAAAACATCCATATTGTATTGGAGGTTTTTTGATATGTTTGATTATGTATGTATTATTTTTATACCATTCATGATTTATGGATAAATTATTGAAATTTTTCTTGCTAGTTTTAATATGAATGTTTATGTTATGTTTAAACCTTTTCATATTAGGAATGCATTGGACATAGTAAGTGACAGGTGGAGCCTGTTATAGCTCCTCGATGCATCAGTAGGTCTCATGAGACAAAATAGTGTCCTGGAATAGGGCCTTGACAAAATATTATTTGTAGTCTTGGAACAAGGCCTTGACAATGTGGTTATTAAAGTCTAGAATTATGCATTCCATCATTATGAAAGTGGATATTGATATTGCATGTGATCATTAGACTAGTAGAATATCTATGTAATTAAGTAAATGGATTCATTTTGATTTATATTTTCCATATTGTGATGATGTTTATGTTGAAAAGGATTTTGTTTTAGTTTTATAGATTACCTTAAATGTTTATGCTTATTTATGAAAGATTCCGCTATATTGTTATACTTACTGAGAATCTAAGATCACCCCTTTCTATGCTTTATTTTTCCCAGGATGCGAAAACGTATATAATGACTGACCTGTAAGGATAGTCTATGGGATCTCAGTGTTGTCTATAGAAACTTTGTTGTCGTAGTTTTCCATTTTATGATGTAATGTAAACCTTATGAATGTATCTAGTACATCCAAGGATACTAAACTAATCGGTCTTTCAAGACGTGATCTTTTGTTATCATGCCAATGATACATAATAATGCACCAACTCTAGGTAACTAGGTTCGGGGTGTTACAGTTGAATCAAAGGAAGTGTAGTAAAAACCTTGGAATCTAGATTTAGATAAACTCTGATTAGAGAACGTTACCCTAAGTTAGACCTTGAGGATTAGAATAGAAGAACTTCCTAGAATTTTGGTATTGTAGAGATTTTGTGAGTTTTCCAAGAAATACATCCATGTCTGGGTACGAGCTGGTATCAGAGGCTCTGGAATAGATGTACCTAGGGGTAAAACCCAAAAACACTGCTTTGAGCTAGACTCAAACAAGAACTGGTGCACGACAACAGACCTTACTGCACTCTTGGTTACGACACTCCTAGGAATATGCTTAGGATAATTATCATTTTCTTTACAAACCATTATGATGGTTTTATGAGTATATACTTCTCAACATAACATTTTTATTATTATGGATTATATCCATAAACTATTAAATTTATGTTACGTGTTTTACATGTTTGGATTTACGTATTGTGATTCATAAACTAATCTAGTTTATGCCATTGTTTAGAAATAGTGCCTAGTGGAAGGAATAGAAAATTTATCAATTCACTCACTCCATGTATGGATTTTCCTCCTGATCAAGATAATTATAGTGGAGAAGGTGATATAACTGGTGTTGATCAGCTAATCACCATACTGGGAAAACTCACTTAGGTTATGAATAATAACCTTACCTGTATGGAGCACCCTGATCCGCAGCATGGATGATCAATGTTAGATCTCTTCATAAGGAAACAACCATCCACATTCAATGGGGGTAAAAATCCATTAGTACCTAATAAATGGATAAATTCCTTAGAGAAAATATTTCAGGCCTTGGGGAGCAGTGAAAGGGAAAACGTTGTCTCGGCAGTTTACAACCTCACTAGAGATGCTAATCACTGGTGGTCATTGATTCAAAACCCAAAGGAAGATGTTGAAGTATCAAGTATGTAATTGAGGGGGTTTTAATAAAAAAAATTAGAAAAATACTTCCCTCATGACAATCGAGTGGATATGGAAAGACAATTTCTGAGTCTGAGGAAAAAGCAGGATGAGAATGTCGCAAAGTATAAAGCTAACTTTACAAGGTTAGCAAGGCATGATGTAGATTATATATGTAACCTAATAAGTAATATTGACCATTTTTTTAAGGTTTAAAACCATTTCTCCATCGAGAATTAGTATCAAAATCATTCCCATCATAAGAAGATATTGTCTCGTGTGCTATTAAGATAGAAAAATAATTCTCTATGTCTTACGACTTTAAAGCAACGAAAGAGAATAAGAGATCTGCTGAACACTCTAGAAATGGAAATAAGGGGAAGAATGGAAAATATGAATATCCATCCTATAGTAAATGTTGGAAGAAACACTCTGGTACTTGCCTGAAGTGAATGGGAGTCTGTTACAAGTGTGGTCAAAAAGGCCACCAAGCTCGTGAATGCAAGGGGAAGAAAGAGGCTATCGGTGTTGAATGCTACAATTATAGAGAAATGGGTAATTATGTGAATGAATGAACTAAGTGTCAGGGGAACTGACATTAGAAAATGCATAGGGATAAAGGCATGGTTTATTCTATCACTACTACTAAGGTTGAAACTCTAAAAGATGTGGTGGTAGGTAATTTAATGGTTTCCTCAAGTTTAGAAAATTCTTTATTTGATTCTGGATCATCACACTGTTTCATTTCTTCCAAGTTTGATAAGAAAATTAGAAATTTTCAATTTTACTTAACAAGGGAGTTGTCAGTCAAAAATACTAAGGTAAGTATTATCACAACAATGTTTTGTGAATTAGTTCCCATTAGAGCATATAAATGTTCTTTATATGCTGATCTCATCGTCATACCCACGATTGAATTTGATATAATCCTTGATATGGATTGGCCTTCAGATCATGATGAGAAAATTTATTGTAAGAAGGAGGTTACAATTTTTTATGATGATAATGAGTACCTTATCATTAGATCTGAAACATCACCACCTAATTTTTATCTAGATCCACCCCCAGTATATCAACTAAATTAAATTATTGAGGAGGAAGAGAATGAAATTACTATGGGTGAGTAAAGGAATGTTCAAAAAGAGTATGTAACTATTGTGAAAGAATATGTTGATGTGTTTCCATAAGATTTACCTGGTCATCCTCTAGAACGAGAAATTGAGTTTTCCATTGATTTAATTATTGTTTCAAAGCCTATATCCAAGACCCATTATAGAATGACCACTGTGGAATTTGTGGAACTAAAGAAACAACTAGAGGATTTGAGTAATAAAGGATTTATTCTCCCTAGTGTTTCTCCATGGGGAGCCCCTACCCCTTTTTTAAGAAGAAAGACGAGTCTATGAGGTTGTTCATTGACTACCACGAGATCAATGTTATAAAAATAAAGAAAAAGTGTCCCCTACCTCGCATTGATGATTTATTTGACCAACTTCTTGGAGCTCAATACTTTTCAAAGATTGACCTTCGCTCAGGATACCATCAGTAGTGTGTGAAGAAGGAAGACATTCTAAAGACAATATTTTGAACTAGGTATGGGTATTACGAGTTTACAGTAATGCCTTTTGGATTGACTAATGCACCCTCCATCTTCATAGTTATAATGAATAGAGTTTCAAGGAACATCTTGATGACTTTTTAGTGTTATTTATTGATGATATCTTGGTATACTCCAAAAATCTACGAAGATCATGAAGATCACTTGAGCATTATCATGAAGACTCTTAGATGAAATGAATTATATGGGAATTTTAGCAAGTGTGAATTCTGGCTTCAAGAGATTTCTTTTCATGGCCATATTATCATCAAGGATGGAATATCTGTTGATCCTTCCAAGACCAAGGAAATCCAAGAATGACAACACCGATGAGTGTAACCAAGTTATGTAGTTTTATTGGTTTAGTAGGTTATTATCGAAGTTTTGTCTAGAATTTTTCGCAGTTGGCTAACCCATTAACAAAGCTCACACAAAAAGGTGACAAATTTGTTTGGACAAAAGAGTATAAATAATGTTTTGAATAACTAAAGAAAATATTAGTCAACGCTCATATATTGACTCTACCATCAGGGAATGATGCGTTTTTCATTTATAGTGATGCATCAAAGAAGGGAATTGGTTGTGTCCTTATCCAAAATGATAGGGTTATTTCCTATGGATCACGACAAATAAAAATTCATGTGCAAGACTATCCTACTCATGATCTTGAGTTAGAATTTGTAATATTTTCATTAAAGATGTGGAGACATTATCTTTATGCTAAAAAATGTGAGATTTAGACTGATCACAAGAGTTTGAAATATTTTCTCACAAAAAGAACTCAACATGAGGCAAAGGTGATGGCTATTATCAATGCACTATACACTACCACCAGGGGAAGGAAAATAAGGTTGAAGATGCTTTTAGTAGAAAGGATCATAGAGTTTAGAATAAGATGAGAGTTGAAAAATATCCTATATACATAGATCTAGTAAAGATGGATATGGGAATAACCATGGAAGGTGGAACAACAATAATTTTTCAAATGTTTGCCAAACCACCTTTACTAGAAAGGATAAAGAGTTCTCAGACCAGTGATGAAGAGATTCAAAAAAAGATTAAAGCTGTGAATGATGGTAGATTGAGTGAACTTGTGTATGAAGATGAAATTTTGAAACTTGGGAAGAGAGTTGTGTTTTCGATATACCTAACCAAAAAAGGGAATTATCAGACGATGCTCATAGTTCCAATTTCTCTATACACCCTGGTAGCACTAAGATGTATAGAGATTTGAAGGAACATTTTTTGTGGGAAAACAAGAAGAGGGAGATCGCTGATTTTGTGTCAAGATGTATGGTTTGTCAACAAGTTAAAGATAGAAGTCAACAACCTGGATGATTCATGCAACCTCTTCCCATACCTGAGTGGAAATGGGATAATATTACGATGGAACTTGTCATGGAACTACCAAAGACTCCTAGAAGTAATGTTTCAATATGGGTCATTGTTGATCATCTTACCAATTCATCATAATTTCTTTCTGTAGGAAAAGATTTAACGCTAGAACGTTTAGAAAGATTATATATTAATGAAGTTTTCAGGCTTCATGAAGTACCAATATCGATTGTTTATGATCGTGATCCCCATTTAACATCAAGATTCTAGAAAGGTCTTTAGAAATCCATGGATACTGAACTTCATTTTAGCACTGCCTACCACCCCCAAACTGATGGACAATTATAACGGACTATTCAAACCTTAGAAGACAAGTTGAGATCTTTCTCACTTGACTTTCAAGGTATGTGGGATAATTATTTTCCTCTGGTAAAATTTTACTATAACAATATCTTCCATTACAGTATTCAGATGGCACCATATAAAGTGTTATATGGAAAGAGATCTCGCACACCAACCTGTTGGGATGATGTTAGTGAACTAAAACTTGTAGGACCAGAACTTGTGGTGGAAACAATGGAAAAGGTGAAGGTAATCCAAAACCACATCAAAGCAGCTCAAAGTTGGTAGAAGAGCTATGTTGATAAACAAATGAAGGATTTGGAATTTCAGGATTGAGATCATGTTTTCTTGAAGGTTTCTCCAGGGAAGGGTGTTATACATTTTGGTAAAAAGGGAAAATTGAGTCCCAGGAACATCAGGCCCTTCGAAATTCTAGAATTAATTGAGGCTATTGCTTACCGTTTTCCATTGCCGCTAAGTCTCTCCAAAGATCACGATGTATTCCATATATCACTATTGAGAAAATACATACCTAACCCAATGCATGTACTCACCAATGAAGAATTAGAACTGGAACCTGATCCATCTTATTGCGAAGATCCTATCAAGGTTCTTGATACAAGAGTACAAGTGCTGAGAAACCAGACGACTCGTCTGGTAAATGTTCTATGGAGAAACCATAAGATGGAAGAGGAAATGTGGGAACCTGATGAACTTATGATGAAGAACTACCTATGTATTTTTATGTAGTAATATTCTAGAAATTTTGAGGATCAAATTATTTGAAGTAGGGGAGAATGTAACACCCCAAGCTTCCATGGTACGCTTCTTTTTGAATAATACAATAGCATGTGTTGTACGCAACTTCGATTTATAACACACCACAACCAATCAAACTTGATGTTATGAAACATTTTGAAATTTTATAAATTTTATCTTTCAAAATGGACATCATTTTTTGATTTGGAATATTGAAATTATCTTTGGGTGATTTTTTGGTATTTTACTGAAAACATTCAATTTTTGGTGAATAGTGAAAAACACTGAGTTATGGTTTTAAACCAAATTTTTATTTAAATAATTATTTATTTTATTTAAATTTATTTTAGGTAAAAATAGATAAATAATACCTATATAAGTTCAATGTAATTCATTGGAGTCAATCTATATTAATTTTAGATATATAAAAAATTTATTGAACTTTTTACCGTCTTTTACCCACCTCCTAGGAGCATTTGCAAATTCACATAAAAATTAATTTTACTACTTCTATGAGTTGAATATCAAAAATCCGAGAAACACAGTTGATATCAATAAGTACAATGTGGTTCAATAATATGAAAATAATTTTTGGTGAATTGTAACTTTTTAATTTTCTTTACCACAATTAAAAGTAAATAGGGTAATTAAGGGTAAAAATGATATTATTATTACCCTAACACATGTCTTAATTCTATTGGATGAGTATATTTCGACCAAAAACAACCTTAGGAATAAAATATGAACTTCTTTGGTCAACTTGGATTAGATTCGGACATTTATTATAATTTAATTCAAAGAAGAGTTAAAAGAGTTAAAATCAATGTTTAATACTAAAAACATTTTTAATATATGGTTAAAGTTAAGATAAATTAGACTATAGATATTCATTAGAAATATAAGAAGCCTTCCAACATAATGGTATTTTATTTATATTTTTTAGAAATTAAATAAGTAAATTTATTTATGACACAATGATGATGCAGTAATTACCTAATTAATGAAATATTAAAATAATTGATATTATAAATATCCAAATAAAAGATATTTGAGACTTTTTATGAATTAAAATGATTTTTTAGGTTAATATTACTTATTAGGGTTGGTTAGATGAATTATTTTCGAATTAACTATGCTGTAATGAATTTAGAAAAAACAAAATACCAAATAGTATCAAAATTGACGTAAAAGAGTTTTATAAACAAATATTATATTATTAATTGATATTCTATTCCTAAAAATCTATGGTTTAGAAAAAATACTTATATAATGATAGATGTATCATTAATGAACCACTTGGGGTTCTCTTGGAAGTATATAGTAGGTTTATTAACCATATAATATAAAAACACAAAGAGACATGGTAAATGTCAAACTCTTTAACTAAGAATAAAATCTAAAAGATAAAGTTAATATAGTGACCTAAACATGTCTAAAACCTATTGGTTGAGTGGTTTTCGACCCATACCCACGTTATCCTTTAAATAATCCTATTGGAGCCATTAGAAACCGAAAATAATTTTATTATAAAATAATAATTCTAGCTTTTCATAAGGTTCCCCTCACCCCTCTTATAAATGGGAACTCCCCCTTCTCTCTAATTCACAACTTCAAAGACATTTAGCTGGGCCAAAATCTGTCCAAATACCGTCTCAACTATCCTCAAATCATTCTAGAGGCCTTCCTTTAGTCATAAATTCAACCTAATGGGTCCTTTTAATCAAATCAAAAGGAAGAACCTGAAGAAGAGTTAAATATTTCATCACCTCTTTCAAGTTCCTTTCTTCTTCCACTTCCTCTTTCTTTATTGTTTCCATTCTAAAATAATAAATCCAGTTTCTTCTATATACTATGATGTTATTATAAATATGTTACAACAGTATTAATTATTCTATCTATCCTTTGAAAGACATGTCACCATACGTGCATACGTACGACTTACCGTCGCCAAGTTGTGGTGTAATTTTCATTTGATATATTATTATTTTGATGGGTACAATAATAATGTGTAATTAATGTAAATAATAAATATAACATGATAATTATTCTTTATATATGATATAAAATCCAAATATATATTATTTTAATCTCAAAAAAATGATATTGTCCCTCGTGCATACGTATGGATTACTGTCTCCTCGAACGCGATGAGATTCATTCCCCATAGTATCCATTGAAGACTAATTTTCATTTGATGAATAAAAATAATTTTTAAAAAATTTATATCATTCTGGATATTAATAAGATACATCCCATCAATAACAAATATGACTCACATAACAATGAATATAATGGAAACTGAATATGTTAAACCTGAAATGACGATAATACTAAGATATTATTAACAAAGTAATGTAAAAATATCATATATGACATCATATTAATGTATAAGATTCTTTTATAATTTAATAAAAATAATTTCACCAATATACCAGAGGTTAACCTACCCTCAACCAAGGAAAAGTGCATGGTAAGGATTAATTTTACAATCTCTTTATTATCTGAGATTGTTTTTATGTAAGTCTCTACTTGGACCTCTTTATCATACACATCCATGTTTCTTAAAAATGTATTTCAAAACATTAATAATATTTACTAGAAATTGGGTTAAAGTCATTTATACCCTTATTTTACCTTAGATGTTTTTAAAGGAATCTTTCCGTCATTTTCCAAACAATGTATTTTATGACCTTTTCGACAAAATTATGTAAGAATGTTTTTTAACTTATACGGTGGGTGAAACAATTTTCCGCCTTTATAACATCATCAAAGATTACCTTACAAGCATATAAGAATATTTCCAAAATAAATGTTTTCTTTTATAATTTTATGAATTTTAAATGATTTCATAAGAGAAAGAGACATTTCTCTAAAAAATGTTTTGATTTCATCAATGTCAACATCATTTGATGGATTTTAGGTTTATTTGAAGTTGATTTTTTATGATAAAAAACTTCCATATTGTATTGGAGGTTTTTTGATATTTTTGACTATGGATATATAATTTTTATACCATTTATGGTTTATGGATAAATTATTGACATTAGGTATGCTAGTTTTAATACGTATGTTTATGTTATGTTTAAAACTTTTTATATAAGGAATGTATTGGACTTATTAAGTGATGGGTGGAGCCCACTATAGCTCCCCGATGCCTCGGTAGGTCTCATGAGACAAGCTAGTGTCTTAGCACAATTCCTTGACAAAATCTTATTTGTTTTCTTGGCACAAGGACTAGACTATGTGGTTATGAAAGTCTGGAATTATGAATTCCATCATTATGAAAGTGGCTGTTGATATTACATGTGATTATTCGACTAGTAAAATATCTATGTGAGTAAGTAAATGGAATAATTTTGATTTATATTTTCCATATTATTACTATGTTTATGTTGAAAAGACTTTTATTTTAGTTTTATACATTGCCTTAAATTTTTATGATTATTTATGAAAGATTCTGCTATATTGTTATCCTTACTGAGCATCTGGGCTCACCCCTTTCTATGATTTATTTTTCCCAGGATGCGAAGAAGTATATTATGATTGACCAGTAGGGAAAGTCTATGGGATCTTAGTGTTGTCTATGGAAACTATGTTATTGTAGTTTTACATTTTATGATGTAAGGTAAAGCTTATGAATGTATCTAGTACTTCCAAGGATACTAAACTAATCATTCTTTTGAGACTTGATCTTTTGTGATCATGCAAATGATACGTAATAATGCATCGACTATAGGTAATTGGGGACTAGGTGTTACAGTTGGTATCAACGGAAGTTTAGTAAAAACCTTGGAATCAAGATTTTGATAAACTATGATTAAAGAAAATTACCCTAAGATAGACTTTGAGGATTAGTATAGAAGAACTTCCTAGAATTTTGGTATTGTGGAGATTTTATGAGTTTTCCAAACAATACATCCCTATCTGGATATGAGCATGTAGAGAAAGCTCTGGAATAGATATACCTAGGGGTAAAAACTGAAAACACTGCTTTGAGATAGACTCGAACGGGAACTGGTGCATGACAGCGGACCTTTCTGCACAATTTGTTACGATACTCCCAGGGTATATTCTTAGGACAATTCAAATTTTCTTTAAAAACCATTATTAAGGGTTTATGAGTATATGCTTCCTTAAATAAAACATTTTTATGATATTGGATTATATCCATACACTGTCCAATTTATGTTCAGTGTTTTACAAGTTTGGATTTATGTATTTTTATTCATATACGAATCTAGTGTATGACATTGTTTAGAAATGGTGTGTAGTGGAACCAATGTAAACCATATTAGTGCACACACTCAATGTATGAATTTCCCTCCTACTAAAGATAATTATATTGGAGAATGTGATATAACAGGTTCTAATCATCTAATAACCATACTTGGACAACTCACTCATGTAATGAATAATAACTTTACCCGTATGAAGCACCTTGATCCACAACATGGAGGATCAATGTTAGATCACGTCATGAGGAACCAACCACAAACATTCAATTGGGGTAAAAATACATTAGTATCTAAGAAATAGATAAATTTGTTAGATAAAATATTCATTTCCTAGGGGAGTAATGAGAGGGAAAAGTTGTCATGGTAGTTTACCGCCTCACTGGAGATGCTTATCAATGGAGGTCATTGATTCAAAACAAAAAGGAAGATGATTAAGTATCATGTATTGAATTCATGGAGTTTAAAGAAATATTCTTATAAAAATACTTTCCTCATGACCATAGAGCGGATATGGAAAGACAATTTCTGAGTATGAGGCAAAAGGAGGATGAGAAGTTCGAAAGTATGAAGCTAACATTACACAGTTAGCGAGGCATGCTACAGATTATATACATAACCCAAGAAGTAATATTGACCATTTATTTGATGGTCTAAAACCGTTTCTCCATCGAGCATTAGTATCACAAACCTTCTCCTCATACAAAGATATTGTCTTGTGTGCTATCAAGATAGAAAAATAATTCTCTAAGTCTTACGACTTTAAATCAAAGAAAGGGAATACAAGATCTATTGAACACCATGGAAATGGAAATAAGTTGAAGAAGGGAAAAGGTGAATATCCATCCTGTAGTAAAATGTGGGAAGAAACACCCTCTTACTTTCCTGAAGAGAATGTGAGTCTGGTACAAGTGTGGTGAAAAAGGCCACTAAGATTCTGATTGTAAGGGGAAGAAAGTGGCTGTCGATGTTGAATGATAAAATTGTAGAAAAAGGGGAATTATGCGAATAAATGTTCTAAGCATCCGAGGAACATACATCATAAAAGGAAAAGGGATCAAGACAAAGCTTATGCTATCACTACTGTTGATGTTGAAGCTCAGAAAGACATGGTGGATGATAATTTAATGGTTTCCTCAATTTTAGAAAATTATTTATTTGATTCTAGATCATCACATTGTTTCATATCTTCCCAGTTTTCTAAGAAAATTATATATTTTCAATTTTACTTGTCAAGGGAGTTGTCAGTCAAAAATCTTAAGGGATGTATCATCGCATCAATTTTTTGTGAATCAGTTCCCATTAGAGAATATAAATGTTCTTTATCTATTGATTTTATCTTCATACCCTTTATTGAATTTGATATAATCCTCGTTATGGATTGGATTTCAGACCATGATGTGAAAATTTATTGTAAGAAAAAAGAGGTTACAATTTTTGATGATGATAAAGAGTACCTTATCCTTAGAGAAGAAACATTGCCACCTAATTCTTATCTATATCCCCCCCCCAGTAGCTCAACTAAATTCAATTTCTGGGGAGGAATAGAATAAAATAACTATGGGTGAGGAATGGAATGTTCAAATAAAGGATGTACCTATTGTGAAAAAATATGTTGATGTGTTTCTAGAATATTTACCTTGACATCCTCTAGAATGAGAAATTGTGTTTTCCATTGATTTAATTCCTGTTTCAAGGCCTATATCAAATACCCCTTATAGAATGGTCATTGTGGAATTAGTGGAACTAATGAAACAACTAGAGGAATTGAGTAATAAAGGATTTATTCACCCTAGTATTTCTCTATGGGGATCCCCTGCATTTTTTTAAGAATAAAGATTGATCTACGAGTTTGTGCATTGACTACAGGGAGATCAATGCTATAACAATAAAGAAAAAGTATCACAAACCTCTAGTTGATGATTTATTTGACCAGCTTCATAGAGCTTGATAATTTTCAAAGATTGACCTTCAATCTGGATACCATCAGTTGTGCGTGAATAAGGAATAAATTTTGAAGAGAGCATTTCGAACTAGGTACGATCATTACGAGTTTACAGTAATGCATTTTGGATTGACTAATGAACACTCTGTCTTCATGGATCTAATGAATAGATTTTCCAAGGAATATCATGATGATATTATAGTGGTATTTATTGATGATACCTTGGTATACTATAAAAATATACAAAGATCATGAAGATCACTTGCGCATTATCCTGAAGACTCTTAGAAGACATGAATTATATGGGAATTTTAGAAAGTGTGAATTCTGGCTTCAGGAGATTTCTTTTCTTCTCCATATTGTCTCCAAGGATAGAATCTCTGTTGATCCTTTTAAGACCAATGAAATCCAAGAATGGACAACACCGACAAGTATAACTGAGGTACACTGTTTTATTATTTTAATAGGTTATTATCGACATTTCGTCCCAAATCATTCCTGGTTGGCTAACCCATTAACAAATATCACATGAAAAGGGGTTAAATTTTTTTGGAAAAAAGAGTGTGAAGAATGTTTTGAATAACTGAAGAGAAGATTATTCAATACTCTTATATTGACTCTACCATCAAGGAATGATGGGTATGTTATTTATAGTGATGCTTAAAATAAGGGACTTAGTTGTGTCCTTATGCCGAATGATATGGTTAATGAAAATGCATCATGATAGCTGAAATTTTTTGATAAAAACTATCCTACCCACGATCTTGAGTTAGCATCTATAATCTTTGCAATGATGATATGGAGGCATTATCTCTATGGTGAAAAATGTGATATTTATAATCATCAAAAGACTTTGAAGTATATTTTCTCACAAAAATAACTCAACATGAGGCAAAGGTGATGGATTGAACTACTCAAGGATTATGAATACCCTATACAATACCACTCAGAAAAGGAAAATAAGGAGGTCGATTATTTGAGTAGAGAGGATCATGGAGTTTTGAACAAGATGAGAGTTGAAAAGGATCCAATATACATGGATCTAGTAATGATGGACATGGTAATAACCGTGGAAGGTGAAACATCAATATGTTTTCAAATGGTTGCCAAACCATATTTACTAGAAAGGATAAAGAGTTCTCAGACTAGTGATGAAAATTTCCAAATGACGATTAAATCTATTAATGGTTGGATATTGAGTGACTTTGTGTATGAAGATGGAATTTTGAAATTTGGGAAGTGAATTTGTGATCCCAATATACCTGATCTAAAAATGGAATTATTGGACCATGCTCATAGTTCCAATTTCGCTATACACAATGGTAGCACTAAAATGTATAGATATTTGAAGGAACATTTTTTGTGTGACAACATGAAGAGGGAGATTACTGATTTTGTGTCAAGATGTATGGTCTGTCAAAAAGTGAAAACTTGAAGGCAACAACCTGGAGGAGTTATGCAACCTCTTCCCATACCTGAGTGGAAATGGGATAATATTACAATGGACTTTTTCATGGGACTACTAAAGACTCCTAGAAGGAACGATGCAATATGGGTCATTGTTGATTGTTTTAACAAGTCAGTACATTTTCTTACTGTAAGAGAATATTTAACAGTTGAACATTTAGAAAGATTATATATTAATGATGTTGTGAGACTTCATGGAGTACCACTATAGATTGTTTCTGATCATGATCCTTGTTTTACATCAAGATTATGGAAAAGCCTTTAGAAATTCTGGGATACTTTACTTCCTTTGATCACTGTTTAGCGCCCCCAAACTGATGGAAAATCATAACGGACTATTCAAACCTTAGAAGACATGTTGAGATCTTGGTCACATGACTTTCAAGGAATGTGGTATCAATATTTACCTATGGTATAATTTTCCTATAAAAATATCTTCCATTCAAGTATTTAGATGGAACTATATGAAGCATCTTATTGAAAGAGATGTCGCACACCAACCTGTTGGGATAATGTCCGTGAAAGAAAACTCATAGGCCCAGAACATGTGGAGGAAATAATTGAAAAGGAAAAGGTAATCCAAAACCACATCAAATTAGCACAAAGTAGGTAGAAGAACTATGTCAATAACCGAAGGAAGGATTTATAAATTCAGGTAGGAGATCATGTTTTCTTGAATGTATCTCCATGGAAGGGTGTTATACGTTTTGATAATAAGTGTAAATTGAGTCCTAGGTACATCAGAACTTTCGAAATTCTAGAATGAATTGGGGTTGTAGCTTACCATTTGGAAATACCGCCAAGTCTCTCCAAAGTTCACGATGTATTCCTTGTATCATTGTTTAGAAAATACATGCCTGACCCAACGCATGTACTCACCTATGAGGAACTAGAATTGGAACCCGGTCTATCTTATTGTGAAGAGCCTGTGAAGGATCTTGATACAAGAGAACAAGTGATGATAAAACAGATGACTCGTCTGCTAAATATTCTATGGATAAACCATAAGATGGAAGAGGCAATGTGGGAACCCGAGGAACTTATCATGAAGAATTACCCGAGTATTATTATGCAACAATATTCTAGAAATTTCAAGGAATAAATTATTTGAAGGAGAGAAGAATGTAACACCCCAAGCTTCCATGGTACGCTTCTCTTTGAATAATACAATAGCGTTTGTTGTACGCAACTTCGAGTTCTAACACACCACAACCAATCAAACTAGCTGTTATGAATAGAAATACCCACTTTATAAAATTTTATAAATTTTATCATTCAAATTGGACTTTATTTTTGGATTTGGAATATAGAAATTATATTAGGGTGATTTATTTTGTATTTTTCATAAAACATTAAATTTTTTAAGAATAGTGAAAAACACTGATTTATAGTTTAAAACCAATTTTTTATTTAAATTAGAAATTATTTTATTTAAATTTATTTTAGGTCAAAATACATACATAATACCTATATAAGATCAACATAATTCATTGGATTCGGTTTATAATAATTTTAGATATATAAATATTTTATTGAACTTTTTACAATCTTTTACCCACATCCTAACACCATTTTCAAATTCACATAAAACATAATTTTACCACTTCTCTGAGTTGAATTTAAAAAATCCAAGAGACACAGTTGATATTAGTAAGTAAAACATGGTTCAATAAGATGAAAATAATTTTTTGTGAATAGGAAATTTTTAATTTTATTTACCACGGTTAAAAGTAAATAGGGTAATTAAGCGTCAAAATTATATTATTATTAACCTAAAACATGTATTAATTCTATTGGGTACGTATAATTAGACCAAAAACAACCGTAGGAATAAAATATGAACCTCTTTGGTCCACATGGATTAGATTAGGACATTTATTATTATTTAATTGAAAGAAGAGTTAAAATAGTTAAAATCAAGGTTTATTAACTAAAACATTTTTAATATAGGGTTACATATAAGATAAATTAGACTATAAATATTAATTAGAAATAAAAATAGATTTCCAACATAATGGTATTTTATTTATATTTTTTATACATTAAATAATGTAATTTATTTATGACACAATGATGATGTAGTAATTTCCTAATTAATGAAATATTAAAATAGTTGATATTATAAATATCCAAATAAATGTAAATTGATAATTTTTATGAATTCCAGTAATTTTATAAGTTAATATGACATATTAGTTTTTGTTAGATGTATTTGTTTCCAAGTAATAATGCCGTTAAGAATTTAGAAAAAACAAAATACCAAATCGTGTCAAAATTGACATAAAAGAGTTTTTTACAAAAATATTATATTATTAATTGATATTATATTCCTAAAAATATAAGGTTCCACCAAAATACTTATATAATGATATTATAATCATTAATTAACAACTTTGGGTTCTCTTAGAAGTATATAGTATGTTTATTAACCATATAATATAAAAATACAAAGTGACATGGTAAATGTCAAATTATTTATCTAAGAGTTAAATCTAAAAGATAAGGTTAATATAGTGACCCAAACCTATCTAAAACCTACTGGTTGAGTGTTTTTCAACCCATAACCACCTTATCCTTCAAATAATCCATTTTAGAGCCATTATAAACCTATAATTATTTTAGTATAAAATAATATTTCAAGCTTTTCCTTAGGTTCCCCTCACCTCTCTTATAAAAGGGAACTCACCCTTCTCTCAACTTCACACCTTAACATCCATTTTTATTGGACAAAATCTTCTCAAATACCCTCTCTACTATCCTCCATTCACACTAGAGTCCTTAATTTAGTCATAAATCCATCTTAAGGTTCCCTTTTGATCAAATCAAAAGGAAGAACCCGAAGAAGAGGTAAATATTTCATCACCTCTTTCAAGTTCCTTTCTTCTTCCACTTCTTCTTTCTCTGTTGTTTCCATTAGAAAATAATAACTCCAGTATCTTCTATATATTTTTATGTTAGTATAAATATGGTACAACCATATTCATTATTCTATCCATCCTTTGAATGACATGTGACCATACGTGCATACGTATGGCTTACCGTCTCCACGTCGTGGTGTAATTGTCATTCAATATATTATTATTTGGATGGTTATAATAATAATGTGTAATTAATGTAAATAATGTTTTTGTATTTTTCCATTTTATGATTTAATGTAAACCTTATGAACGTATCTAGTACTTCCGAGGATACTAAACTAATTGGTCTTTCGAAACTTGATCTTTTTTATCATGTCAATGATACGTAATAATGCCCCGACTCTGGGTAACTAGGGCCAGGGTGTTAGAAGAATTATATAAACTACACCAATTAGTGTTTGTTAAAATTTCTTATGTGATCATTCTAATTAAAATTGGTAATAAAAATATTGCTTTGGTTAGTAATTATTTTGATGGGAGTAAACTCATGTTTTTTGAGTTTTTTTTTAACTAATGGTGGGATTGGTTTTCTTAATGTGTGTTGTAATTTAATGATTTTTTAATAATTTTATTATATAGCATGATATATGTATTAAGAATATGTTTGGATGGAATTTTTAAAATAATTCAGTTTCATTAAATTATTTTATGGTATTATTTCATGGTTTGAATTTTAAGGAAATGAAATTTTATTTTTGCTTCCCAAATATATTTTGGAATTCCTATATGGAACATGAAAAAAGGTGTCTCTTAATATTCTTAATCCAGAATAGGGATCCCTTCCATGTTATATTGTAAAATTTAAATTGTAATATGATATTATTTGAATTGGTGAAATTATTCTAGATAAGTAATTTGTTTTTATATGTTATTCTATGTGAGAATGGGGCTTCTTCTATTAGGGGCGTTTAGAGGTGAGGTAATGTTATGATTATTTGTTTATATTTGTTTAATATATGTCATTAAAACTTGGTTTTTTGGACTTCATGGTTTATATTTCTCACCTCTATTTAGTTGATCATGGGAAATCTAAATTCATAGGCAGGGAAGACTCGGAAAAGTACAAAAAGGCATGAACTGGCCAAACAATACTTGGACTAAAATACAACATTAACTAAAGATAACATGATATGGTTCTAGTTCCATATGAAAGTTTTCGCCACTCTAATAATCCATGAAAATATCTCTTTAGTAGCTTATGATATGAATGTGATTCTAGGTGATATTTGTTTTGTTACTTCTCTAGTCCATTAAGTGCACTCCATAGAATATTGTAAATTTAGTTTGATATGTATTGTTTTACCATGAGATGGTATGTGAATATTATGTTTTCTTATCCACACTACAACAGGGGTACTCCCATGATACCCATTTTTTTTATTTTCCTTTATATACATATATTAATTTTTATATTAAATCCTCTATCTTTTGTCTAACGTATTTTATTTCTGATTGAATATGATTTCATGATCTGATTTATTTAAACTTATGTATAATTTTATTGGAGTTTTTTTAGAATTCTTGTGGATTTTATAATATTTAGGAATCTGAATTCATTTTTAAATGTATAGATATTTCTCCATGAAGTTTTAACTTGTAGTAGATTTTAAAAGGGTATTAATACATGGTAATTTTATTTTATCTTCCTAATCAAATTTTCAAAACATTCCTTTTAATAAATTGAAATATATTTTTAGAATTCTTAATGATTGATTACATAAAATTAGTGAATTGTTTTACCTTGGGAAAAATTAAATTATCGATTAATTAGATTTTTTTCAATTAAATGAAAATAATACATTTAGAATTATATTTTCAATCTAACATGAAATGTATTTACTTTAAAAGGTTATTTATTTGGTATGGAGAGTTTAATTTTTCAGATTTATTTCTCTGGGTGAAATATATTTCAGGTCCCAATTCACCTTCATAGGAAGAGTTTCATTATGGAAATATTTATTTCAGGTCACATATTGAATAGATTATTGTAATAGATTTAGATAGTGACATCAGGTCTTGTAGAGGTTTTCTATTGGTATTTTAGGTTTCTTTAGTTATTAAGGACCATGTATTTATTGGATATTACATTCTTATTGTATCGTTGATTATTTTATTATGTATTATTATACCTTTTTTGGTATAATAGAATGTAAATAAGAGGCTTATTTTTTATTATGCATAATTTTTTTTTGTTTTTTTTATTCTATTTTTTCAATTTTTATAGATTTCTTATGTATGTATGTGTCATTATGACTATTTGGTATGATTTTGATTTTTTTTATTACCATTAATTATTTAAAATCACCCCCACGAGTGAACACTTAATCCCCAAACACTAGTTTCTAGGCCATGAGGATCATGAAATCCATTAGTGTCTTCCCATAGTCGAAATCGGGTGTTAGGTGATGATAGTCATGGTAGGTTTATGACAATAATAATGTTAAAACCTTGAGAAATTCAATAATTGGGTCCCATATGTATCAAAACCTTATATAAAAGAAGAAATTGTTACTTCTAAACCATATACTAATCATGTTCCACCAAATGAACTAGAAAAACAAGCATAATGGTTACCTACATGGTTTCCCCTTATATTTAATGGTCATCCAAATTGTTTACCCTAATATATAAAAGTAGTCCATATGGTTCACCCTTATATTTATAGGTCATTTTCATGGTTACTTGTATGACACAACATTGCTTATGTTTAGTATTTTTGATTCACTAAACACCATGTTCTAACCATGAATTTATCCATAAATAAAAACCTTACACATGAATAGCCCTATATTTTTACTACTAATCATATGGTGACCATGTAGTAAGCATAGAACAAATTTAATATCTAAAAAAATTGAAGTCTAAAATCAAAAACTCCAAATAATATAAAATAACCCATATTTATATTAAATATTATACAATAGTGACATGGGGGTTCCATAACTCTCTATAATATTATAATGACACATTTAATAATAGGTTGTGATATTTAGAGGAAATTTGATTTTTTGGTTCAGATAAATATTAGGGAAGCCCAACTGTAGATTTTATTCTATAGTTGTATTGTCACTTTGTGATAGGGGAAGGTCATGTTATGGTGTGAGGATGACCTAAGATAATTCCAAAGTAAATGTATGAACCTTGGTGTGACGGATGTATGTCATGTTGTGACCAGTGGGGGTCACTCCATTATTGTTTTTGTGTGGGTTTTCACTAATTAAAATTTCCTATATATTAGGGTCACATTGTGCTGATGGGAATAAAACCATAAACATGTGTAAGAATAATTCCTTATATATTATATTAGAGATATTTCATGTGAGGAAGTATTGACATGCCATGACCTCGGGTTCATGTTGTGATGGCTAGGGTGTTAGGTTTTTTGTTCTGCCCAAGGAATCTATGCCACTCTATAACAAAAGTGGTCACACTATGAGGGATTATTCCACAAGATGGTGGAACTTCATGGGGTAGTTGTACCACACTACAAAATTAGGGGATACACTATGAAGGTAGCCTAAGAGTGTATATCACATCATTATCCCTATCGGTCACATTGTGATGATGCTCTATTCTAGTTTTGGAATATAGGGGTAGACCCATCATTTCTAAGTCATCCACATTATGACCTAAAAGAATGGGGTGTTTGGAGATTTTAATTTCAACCAAATATTCCTCTACTATTTTACTCCATTTTAATCCCCTCAGAAAATGTGTGTTTTGAGATATTTCCATGATAGATTTAAGGTTTGTTCCTACATCAATCTCCATCATCTTTTTGTCCTCCATAAACCACATATTTTATTGTAATAAGTTTTAGTTTGATGATTATTACATTGGATCAGGTTGTAATATATCTGATATGTTATGGCTTCATTTTTTGATGTCTTGTGTATATTTAAAGAGGTGAATTACAACCATTTCTCTTCATTTCATTAGAGGCACATAGTTAGTGGATTTTATTGGGTTTATTCTATTTTGGAATTGAGTGGTTGGATGATGTAGTTCCATATATTGGGAATTTTGTTCATAGGTCTACTGAGAGCATTCCATGGGTGGTTAGTATACTATTTCTCATGGTTATAGGGAGTATATTCTATTGGGTGAGTTTTTTTCAATCACGACTCTTTAGTTAAAATTTTATAATTAATTATAAATAGAAATAACTAATTATTTAGGATGATATGGCTTGAGATAGTGGATCAAGTGTTTCTATAAGCTTTGATAAGTCTATAAAGTTCTTGGATGGGGATGAGTGAAGTATGGTGAGGATGTTAATTATAGGTTTGAGGTGGGGGTCTCGATAATAAAATACCATAGGCTTTTTTGTATATGATTTTGAATGATTTCATGAATGTGTATGTTTATGAAAGTGGATAGAGACTGATAGTTCTCAATGTATAGAAATAGGGTGGTATATATAATTTATAGAATTATAGTAAGTGATATTTATGAAATCTGGGGTCATGGATTCAGCTGATGATAATGATTTCAAGGGGGTGAAGATGTCGGTTGATTTTATGAGGGTTATAGAATAATCCATCGGCCATTAGTCGAGACAAGAACAACCTATGTTGTTTTCCTTTGGTTAGTTGTGATGGAATTGTTGGATTATGCCGTATAAATATGGTTGGGATGGATATACGTCTCATATAAGATGAGGGAAAACCTCTTGTAGGTTGATAAGATCCCCAGTGAGTTCCATTAGTGGGATATGTCCTCTAGAGAAACATGGATTCTGATAAAATGGGTTTTATCTAGGTGATGTGATTTAAATCTCTGTTAGGTGAGATGTCAAATATGAACTAGTCATGGTTTATAAAAATTTTATAATGACTTAGAATATGATTTCTATTGGGTTTGGTAAAATAAATCATAGAAATACCTTGGTTAATGGGATTATTCTATGAAATGAGATTTAGATGTGGATTTAGACTAACTACTTTTAGCTAGGATCAAGTATGGTTTTTGATATATGATTACACAATTGGGAAAGGGTGTGGGATAGTTTTGATATCAAAATACTTATATGGGATAAAATGACCCTTTAAATGATTTTATGGGTTAGATGAGAATGGAAAGAAGTTTGTCATACTATGATTGTTTGAAAAAAGTTTTATTCAAGAGATTAAACTATGAGGATATATGATCAATGATATATAATTCAATACATTAGTCTAGTCATTGAGTTAATTGAACTCTAGTGATGATCTAGGAAGCATATGGAATATGTTTTGATGATTTATTTATTTATTAAATCATGTTCTTGGTTATATCTATACTGGATGCTGATACTGGATAAATAGAATCGCCATGAGTGAATGACTAGTTCCAGGACCATACCTTTAATGAGAAGGTAACGGTAATGATATGAAATAAGACCATATTTTGAGTGCAAATATTGTAGTTCGGATATCGATATATGGACTCACCTTAAGTGAGTAGGTATTTTTATTTCCCTACCATGAGTGAGGATATAGTTTTTGGGTTCTGGTATGTGATTTGGAATGTTATATCAATGTATGGACTCACATTGAGTGTGAAGGTATTGTAAGGATTCCCCTTAACTGAGAACGTTTTGGTGGGACAACATTGATTAAGAAGATGTATCCTAGGTTATGATTTTGTATTTGAAACACCCTTAATGAGAGAGTAAAATTGATATGATGTGGCAAGAGATGTGGATATATAACCTGAAATCATATGAGATTGTGTTGATGGGATTTCCTGAGTGAGAGGGTTCAGGTATAAGATATGGTTGTGGCACCCTTCCTTGAGGGAGATGGTTGAGGTTGGAACGTGGTAAGATATATATCCCAACATATTTGGGTAGTGGAAGAGTCTTGGAAAGTAACCCAACCCTTCAGATTTTAGTATTGTCATGTACTTTATAAGACACACTACTCTAAAACATTGGGTATGTGAAGAGCTTGGTATGGCACCCTACCTAGAGTCTTCGAGTATGGGTTAGGATATGTGGCATTATTTGACTATTCTATAACATAGACTAAAGAATGTATAGTCAGTGGCTGTGGTGAATTGGTTAGAATATTTTGACCCAATATATGATCATGCGTGTTTTACATATCATTTAATTAATTTCCTTGTGCATATACATGGATATTATGGTTTACATTAGGGGTTCTTGGTGAGACCCTATTAAGATGTATTTCTCATACCCTTCAAAGAAAATCTGATGCATGTATTGCCGTAATATTTATTATATAGGTCTAAATTTATGTTGGATAATGTCTTAGGATGGAGTAAATTGATAGGGGTTCATAGAGGAGAATGATGGTGAGACTTAATAATGGTCGAAAACCCTCTTTGTAGATTATTTGTCTTTTGGTTTATCTTATATATATGATAAAACTAGTGGGTGATTAGATGGGGTGATTGTTTACATAACTGAATCTTATTTATTATAACATTATTATAGTATTGATCTGACATACTATGATTCTTTTATATGAATTATTATTGGGTTTTCATTATTATTAATGGTTATGATATTATGTTCATTGTCTCTCCTAGGAATGATTTTAACCCTAACCACTAGTCAGAAACCTCTAGCATATAGGGAGGCACACTTGGATCCATGTGATACACTAATCTGATTGTTTTAGAGTATGTCGGTTGAGAACATTAAAAAATGGTATCAAAGTATATTTTGATATATATTAATATTTAGTTTATGGTACAAATAAAATATGAATGTGTCATATCCTATTATGGACATTAGACTGGTGAGTCTTGAACATAATTCCAGTTAGATGTTCATGGTACTAGGGTTACATGATTTATAATCCTAGTTTTCACTATTACAATTTTATGGTTTGGGGCTTTATTGATTAATATTTTGTGTCTCATCCCATATTGGAAATAAACTTAAATTCATGCATCATTTTAAGCACATATGATTCATATAAGATTTTGTTTATTCTATGTGATAAGTATTTTCTAACGAGATAATGTTAAATAGATTAAAGAGTCAAAAACTACTTATATAGTGTTTTAATATATAACCTTTTGGTGCAATTATATTCAATTTGATCATAGTTTTGATTTACTATAAATTTATTGATGCAATTTTATGTAAATCATAATGGGTGTGATTCACAGTCTGTCGTGATATAGTTGTGATGTACTTGAAGATGTAGAGGGATTCTTGGTGGGTTGGTTCAATAATTTAATTTCACAGTGATAATTAGGTATAAGAGAGGTATGCCTAAGAGATGGTTTTGAATGGGCATGGATTGACCTGATGAGTTGGATTCTCTAATAAGGGGAGAGAGGAAAGTTATGTGGTAGGCCATAGGTTTTTTAAAGGTAAATAATATTGAGTGATTTTGGTATCAATAATGGGTATATAGTGGAGGATAAGTTTGATACCAAGAACAACTAATTTTGGGTGTGGTATTTGAGAGATGCAGTGGAGGCCTGGGTAGATGACTGTGGTTTTTGAATGATTCTCCAATGGCAGGTGATTGTGTGGTAGGTCTTAACATTATTGATATTCAATAGTATTATAGCATAAAAGGTCATTTTATTTAAATGAGATTCATAAAATGGGAATCATGGTTAGTTGTAAGGCATGTGATCTTAAACTACATAGAGTGAGATATATTTATTCCTTTTCCTTGTTGTTTGATTGGGTTTTATGAGAGTTTGCACCCATTGGATTTAGATGTGGTCCAGGTAACAATTTGAAAATAACCTATAGGATTTTCATTAAATGTTAAATCAGCATTGGAGGTGGAGAGTGAGGGTTGGCATGGATTTTTGAAAAATACTTGATGTGTGAGGGAAGGCACATAGTGTGTTTTCATGATTCTATAAGATATGTAAATTATCGGGGGTTCACATGTTGGTCAGGGACAAATTGATTCTATGAGACATCTATAAGAATTGTTAATTGAGGTTTTGATGAGAAATATAGGTGTAGAATTTTTAAAATTACGTAACCTAAGCGGTGAATTAGAGTATTGTGGAAATTTGTAATTGGTCTTGGTCCTTGATAGGGGTCTTCTAGAATGGAATAATCATGTATTAAGAATATTGACATTTTTGTGATGTGGGGACCCCTACGGGTCAGTGATTGGTGAGTAGTGTATCATAATCCATATGGTGGAGAGGGATCCATTAGTTTTTGGAAGGTGCATCCCTTGTAATAGGTGAATTTTGGAGAACTTTGAAAATGATGTTCTGGGTATATTTGGATTGGGTGGTGATGAGTGTTTTGTGTTGGTACTCACGTATGAGAAGGGTGATCTTGTCTAGTCATTATTTTTTGTGATGTACATGACATGGGCTATGGAGATCGAGTTTTTTATATTAAAAGAGTATGATAAAGATAATATTAAAATTCAGTGAAATAGATTTGTCAGGGATGTATAACTATAATGTCATATGGGTGGTGGATTGAACGATTCCGGTTAGTAGTGAGTAAAAATAGAATCAAGATTTCGATGAGAAGGTACATCTTATTTTAACTGTTTCATTATATAATACTATATTCTATATTTTTATTTGGAGTCAATTAGAGTCCTAGTGTTAGAATTAATTTCAAGCTGAAATGTGGGGTAATCCATGAGTGAGATGTATCATATTCATGTTAATGCTCAGGGGTGGATTATGATATAGGATTAGGTTGTTCAAGGATCAAATCATGAAATTAAATAATTTTTTTTGGGTTTGGATATCAACGGGGTCATTTTTATGATCTCATGAAACCATTGGGAATTAGTATATCGTGATCAGAAGATATGATGATGAGCCAATGAGTGTGGATGAGTGTTATTGGGAAATTTATCTATTGGAGGATAAAATGATGTTTTTTATGTGATCGGATGTAGTGACTTGGAAACTATGTGAGGTTCTGAATAGTGGGTACAGAATATGTGTTTTTACGGTCAAATTGGGGCCATTTGGGTGAAATATGGCCTATATGGGATTATTACATGGATGATAGGAACACATCAAATTCAGTTCGGAATCAAGAAAATGGGGTGGTATTATATTCCTATTAATGGATTGGAAGTTGGGTAGAAGTTTAGGTATCTTACTCATGTGTATAATTGAAATTATGGGAATTGTTTAATTACTTGGCTCATTATGGGTTGTGAGATTTAGAGGAAATTTTATTGTTTGGATCAAATATAGATTGGGTTGGTCCTGATAGTGACATTTTACTAAAGATGGATCATTATTCCATAATTTTTAAGTGTTATTCCAAGAAGAGAGTCTAATTAAACATCAAAATAAAATAAAATGAGGCACCATTAAATAAAATAAAATGGTTATGCCATGGAATGTGGGTGTCCTGGTTTGTGGGTTTTGTGTGTGTGGGTTTTTCTAAGAAACAATTATTACCTATAAGGGTAATGTTGTTGTAAAGGGAATAATGTTATGACTATATTTATGATTAAATCATTATTTATTTTATTTGGTGATAATTTTTGTGAGTAAGGATATTAATTTCATAATTTTAGGGTTATTCCATAATGCCTAGGTCATTGGGTTCTTAGTTCTTATCAATAGAGATATGACAAGTAATGACCAGATGGGTGATGTTATACAGGCTTAGGTAATAGGAATTCAACTACACCTTGGATTGGTGTTCCAAACCATGACTATAGGGGTCCCACTATGAGGGGTTTCTTGGAGAGGGAATTATGTTATTATCCTGTGGATAATTCCACAAGGAGGCCATGTTCATGTTTTTAAAATCATTGGACAGCCCATTATTTCCATGTCATCCCTATGTGAATTCAGAGTAAAGATATCATTGGAATATATCAATTTTTTGGATTCATATTCCCCTCTTTCTTCATTTCTTTTGATCCCCCTTGGTGAGGCTTATTTTGGCGGGTTTCTATGGTATATTTTAGGTAAGTTCTTATCAAAAAACATACATTTAATTACCCATGATTACATGTTAAATATAATGTATTTAATTTTATTATATTCCTATGATATTATAGGTTTATAGTTTTAAATAATTTTAAAAAAAATCTTACATATTGAACCCTTACGAAAAAAATTTGGAAACTTTTACTCAATATTCATTTTTTTACATAAAAATGATTCTTATAATTAATCTCTAATTTCATTCAAAACACATCATCTTCTTTTTAGATGAATCCCCAGAGCCGGAAAATAGTCCGTTATATAGATTATACTCACCCTTAATCCTTGTAAATAATTGAAAATATAGGATGATCAAAAAAATATTAGTAAGGGATAAAAAAATAATATTATTAATTCAATATGAAAATCATGATATCCCCTAGAAAATTTTCCTTATATATAATAAAACATGAGCTAAAAACAATCATTTAATTTATCAAGAAATATAATTAACATCCAAATATTTTTATAAAACATTTAAAAATAAATATTTAACAAAAAAAATAATCAAGATAGTCTCTTTTAAAACCCAGGTATTGATTAAGACATTTTCTTAAAAAACATACTTCTTACACTTTAAAGGGGTATAAATATTCCTTTAAACATAATATCATTATAATACCTTTTAAAATAAAAATAATTTAATGAAAACTAGTTTAAAAGAATATAAAATTATTGTATTTACCTTGGTATATCATATTATTGTCACTCTTATAAAAACTCTAATATAAATTTTTATACACAGAATAATCTACAAGGTTAATTCCAGAATATATTTCATGAGAAAAAAAATCCTTACCCAATGAATTGGAGTGAAATAACATAACCACTCATTATTAAAAATCACTTATATAGACTATAAAAAACATAAAAAACATAAAATCAGGACATTAAATTATAAAATTAGCTAAATTATTCTATTTTACACATATATAGAAGTTGTTTCAGGTTTCATGAAAAACTAAATGTAAAAATCATGTTTACTATAAAAATATTAAAATGAAACATTTCCAAAATTAAAAGTAATAATATATTCTTTGAAAAACTATTAAACTTGTAGAGGGATATTCTTAAATAATATCAGTCATAAAAATATGAAATTATGTCAATTTTGCGGATATAGAATGATATTACTTTCACATTTTGTTCAAATACAATCCATATAAGAAACATGAAAATTACTTTTTAAAACACTATAAATAATGTAAAAAATAGTTCTAATATGAAATTAAACAACAATTTAAGTATAATAATATTATTATTTGAACATTTTAAGAAACATGGGTATAGAAGAAAATAATTTGGAAAGAACATGTTATAACATTTTAAACATGGTTTTAAAGAAAAATACATTAAGAATTTAGTAACATTTTAAATTAAATATTATAGGATTGAAAATGAAAATATTTTGTAGACCAATTGAATTTTTTAAAATTAATATTAAAAATATCTATACGTTAGTTAATATAACACAACAAATATTTTTTGTGAAAATGGAATAAGTTTCAAAGAAATATAATTGTGATATGAAATACCTTAACTCATATCTCAACTCATCATGTGTGTATTTTTCTTTCTAAAGTAATAAAATTATATTAATATTATTCATAATTAAGAATTATTTAAAGTTAACTCCATTATTATGATTCCTTTTATTTCATTTATTACCATTTTTGTAGTTATCAAATATGTTAAGTTCATGTTTGACATTTTTTTGGGTATTTTGGTTTATAACCTCAAAATAACATCAGTCTCTAGACCATGGTAGAAAGGTTTATTTTTACATAACTTTGAGAATAATTGAAATTTTATAATTAATATTTTTATAAATTAAATTTACTTCTAGAACAATCCATTTAAGTTGGTTAGGAAAAATGAAGCACATTATTTCATAGAGACTGTTTTATGTACATATGAATGAGTATTGTTTCCATTTTTATAATGTTGAATGAAAATAAATTAGATTGCATTTTAATTTTATATAATCCTTGATATTTTATAAAATTCATATTTATCCATTACTTCTACACTTATGACCATCCTTGTGAGGAGGTAATGAAAAAAATCACAATTATTTTTAGATTTTTTAAATATCTTATATATTCATTTTATACATCATTTTAACCCTCCATATGTGGTGTATATGGAAAAAATTTACATTTATACGTGGCGGTGATAGTCCTTATGCACACATGAGTGATATTTTCATCTTCTTTATGAAAAAAACAAATAGAAAAGGGTTTATAAAATAAACATAATAATATTTAATTATGTTTTAGAAAATTATGTTATCATATAATAATGGTTATAATATTTTTTATGGAAGTATAAGAAGCAATAAAATAGAAGAACTTGGTCAAGATTTATACCTCTTTGTTGGAAAACCATTATTGTCTTACACATTAAGTGTTCAAGATTGGTAGTTTGGTGACACCATAGCCTCTTGGTCAAGAGGATTAAAGATTTTATTTGAATTGGAAAGGGAATGGTAAGTATATATGGTTCGTGAAGTGTGATTAAGATAATATTTGTGGTTCCCCTTTATAAGTGTAGGGAGTGGAACTCTTGTAATTTTTATTAACGTTTAAATATTATAAATGACTTACTCATTAGAAGGTTTCCCAAATTCACCCCAATTTTGAATATTAGGGGATACGTTTATAATATTATCATCCAATAAGAAAAAATATGATATTTTTTTAACATATCACTTAGTTTAAACATTAGGTAACCCATTTTACCATTTACTATGGTGATAACTTTTTACCATGGTAACAATTCATTCTCAGTTACAATAAAAATGACTGAATTTCTAAATTTAAAAATAATGATTCCAAATATGAAATAATATTTTCAAAATTAATTTTTTAGTTGTGGTAGAAATTAATTTTTGTATACTTTTTTTAAAAGACAAGAAAAACACAATTTTAGAAAAATATAATTATAAGAATAAAGATGACCTTATAAAAATATCAAATATAATTGTAATTTCTATGGAAGTAATTAGAAAATGTTTAATAAAATTGATCTTGTGTTTCTTTAAACCAAAATACCAAGAATAATGTGTGTTCAAAATTACATTATTTAAATAATATAAATGAAATTTCTTAAAAAATTGGTATTCTTCACTTTTCACTCAAAAATCACATTTTTTGAAAATATCCATAAAAGTCACCCTAAGATAATTTTGATATTATGAAAAAAAATCAATTTTTAAAAATAAAATATCAAAAATCAGTTGAAATTAATTATAATGTTCATGCATGAAATGAAATAAAACCCACTTTAGAAGAAAAAATATTTTTGAAACAGAAAATGACATTATTGTCATTCATTTCCTAATAAAAGTAATTAAATGAATTTTAATTAATTTAATTACATATATAACATACTAATTTCATTATAATAATTTATCAATAAGGATTAATTTAATATATTAAGATTAAAATACACTATTTATGTAAACATAGTATTATAAAAAATATACTTTTCCTATAAATTTTTTCTCTTAATTTCAAACCAATTGATAATAAATGCTTGATTATTTATTTATTTTATTAAGGAAAAAATCCACATATATTTCATAATATGGGTTTTCCTATTTATACCCACTACTCCAATGACTATTTTATAATGGTCATATTTAAATAATGATATTTCTATAGTATATTTTGGATCGTTTAATTTTTATGTGGATCATATAAAACACTATCTAATATAAAAAAATTTAAATAAAATATATTCTAAAATATTTTACTGTTACATTATTTTCACATAAAAAAATTGTGTCGTAATAATTTTATATCATGTCTGATAGATAATTTTGAATCACTTTCAGAATCAAATCTAAATAGTCGATTCTATATGTAAATAAGTAGAAATAAATTCCTTTTATTCCCTATAAAAATATTTTAATTTTAAAAATAAATTTATTTCCTATGTTAAGACTAGGATACTTATAATTTCCTAAATATATATTAAACTATGAATCAATAGTTGTCAGACATATAGTGGTGAGTGGGTTTCTAAAAACATACCTTGAAAGTCGATAGATTTATCTTCCACAATCTTTAGTTAAGAATTATTCTACCATCAATATAGAGAATATGAGACAATATACTTACTTAATTTAATTCCATTCCATAAGCACAATTTCATACATTGGTTATGTTTCAATGTATTTTTTATCTCAAATTCATCTCTTATTCTAAAGGTTGATTTTTTTCATTCTTGATGATCTAAAATTAACATTCACTAGATCATAATACCCACAAATGGATAATAATTTATTTGTCTTGTCCTTAAAAATTTGCCAAAACAAAAATGGTTTGAACAAGTTAAGATAATATATAATATGAATAAATCTTAAAACATAAAAAACATAACTATAACGCCTAAAGTTGATAATATATTATTCCATAAATAAATAATCTTAAAACACTTTAAGCATTTACGGAAAAATTTGAATCCAAAAGATAATAATGATTTGATCACATAATCGTCCAAGATCAACTTAAATTTTTTTCTCAAATAACCTAAATCTATTTATAAGACACATAACAAAAATATATATACCCTGATCATATATTCTTCCAAAACATACTGATCTTCTCAAAATAATGTAATTCACCATAAAAGCACACAAAATCCTGTATTATTTTAATAGTAAATCAATAATTATTTCTAAAATAAAATCATATATTATCCAATAATATTCTATTTATATTAATCATATAATATTCCCTATATAGTAAAATTATTGAAAAATAAATTGAATCACTTAATCAACAATTCACTTTTAAAAAACATAGTTATATATACAGTAAAACATATGTTCTAGGAATGTAATAAAAAAAATTTCCTAATTAACTATAATTTCCTGAACATCAAAGATCATCTTAACCCTAAATCTTATCAATAACATTCACCTTAATTACATAAAATATAAAATCATTCTTCCACAAATAAACTTTTCACTAAAACACATGTTCAACACAAGGGTTATATATACATCAACTATCTATTAAAACTCAGAAAAATGTCTCACAAATTACATTTGTCACATAAATATTCAAAAGGGTACTATGTCCATTAAACTTATGATAATACATAATAATTATTAAAACATAAATAAAATATCATTGCATCATAACTATCAAAACCATATATATAGGGACCTCAACAATTCATCTTTCTACACAATACTATAACAGAACATTTATATCTTCTTTCATAACACATTAATCCTATAATAAAATATTAGAATCAATTACTAAAACTTATCAATCACAATATAATAATTTTTCATACTTTTACTGTAAGAAAAATTATTAAAATAAATCATATATTTTAAATTTTATTCACACTCACTTCATATTATTCATATAAGCTTTCCATATCTTTATTCAAGTGATATTGATGATATTATTAATGAGATTTACAACTATGATATTGATTTACATTATTCCTAAACTCTCTATATTTGAAATATGTTATTATTCCCATTAGACATTTATATGGGTGTTTATTCTAATATTATTGACATGTAGAATGTTTTATATTTTTACCATTATGATCATTATCACCAAAATATCCATGAAACAATGTTTTTCCCTTATTAAGTGTTTTAGAAAACTCATATATGTTTAGTTTTTTTATCATAACTAAAGATAGTTTTTTTATTTAACAATAATTGTATTCATTCTAGATCCTATCTTGCTTTAAATCTCATTCAGAAAATAATTTCATTTTCCCTCACACAATTTTTTAACCAACTTCTTTCTAGTTATATCCATTTAATAAAATTAAAAAAAATTAGGCACTGTATATTATCATAAAATATTTTATGTAGATGTTAAACACTAAGATATTGATAACAATGTCAACTTATATTAAACTTTTTTGATTGATTCAAAAAATAACTATAATTCTCCATAACATACCAAACATCATGGTTATAGAAGTATGTTAAGTTATGCTAAAATAACATCCTAACCTCTCAAGTTATCTAAAATATTTATTTGATATAATCTATAACATATTATACCTTTTAAACACATGATTATGAGTTAAATATAAATGATTAAAGTTTATTAAATTTCCATGATATTTAATGTTTAGAGTTTTTGTAGAATTAGGTAAAAGTAATATATATCAAAAAGTCACAAAATCTTGGCTACATCCACTCAATATCTTTTTTTCAATAAAAATGGTATTATTAAATTTAAAATCATTTTCTATTTAAAATAATTTCACATATTTTAATATGAACCCTTACAGTGGAAATATAGACCTTACTATAGTTCACACTAATCCTTAATACCTATGAATTGTTTTTGAAAATGTGGTATGGGCGTATAAAATATTAGTGTTTGATATAAAAATAAAGTTACCCACCAATACATTTTAAAATCATGAAATCCAAAAGAATTTGTTCCTTTTATATAATTATCCTTGATCTCAAAAAATAAATTACTTACATAATAATTAAAAAAACATATAAAATATTTTCATAAAACATAATATAATAATATTAAAGAGAAACTATAATCATGTTGGTTCATTGTAAAACATGGGTACTCGTGAAATAATTTTCACAAAAGCATACATTTCATATTTAAAGGGGGCATAAAACTTTATTTAAACATAATCTAAAAAATTAACCTTTTAAAAATAAAATACTTCCATATCGAATCATTTTCAAGAATATATAAGTCAACAAGGTACCTTGGGAATTAATCTTTATTTCACTCTTAAAATCACTATTACAAGAACTCTTATAAATGTAATAACTTTCTCGATTAATTGAAATATTTATTCCTTAAAGAATAAAATCATTACACAATGAATCAGAGTGCTATATTAGGAACAACCATCATCATAAATAGTTTTTATGGACTATAAAATATATAAAAAACAAATAATCATGAATTTGAATAATAAAATCTCATAAGTTATTCTGTTTAATATGTATATAAAAGGACTTTTAGGCTTCATGTAAAAATAAAGATAAAATTAAATTTTAATTTCAAAAATCATAAAATTAAAAATTTATACAATTTAAGGATGTGAGATATTATTTAAAAAAACTTAAAATTATAGAGTATTCTTCTTAAATAATAAGTTTTGTGATTGTGAGAAATTATTTTAATGTCACATACATAAAAAAAGGTTACATTCAAATATTTTGAAAAAATAACCCATACACATTAAAATATATCTTTTGAAACAACTTATAAAGAATTCAAAGATAATTTTAAAATAAAATACAATATTAATTTCATTATAATATTAAAATTATCTTAAAAAATTATGATACCTAGATATGGATGAAAATGAGTCAAAAATAAAACATTAATGAATTTTAAATATGGTTTTAATGAAAAATACGTTATGACTTTAATAAATTTTGAAAAAAAACAAACTTGAAGGATATAAAATGAATATAAGTTTAAAAAATGAATTATTTAAAATTTATCTATATATAATGTCATATATCAAACCATATAAAACTTATGGTAAAAATGGAATAAGTCTAAAAGAAATTGAATTGATATGATAAATTAATTTCCTCATATCTTGAATGGCCAAAAACATATTTCACCTTATTAAATAATAAAATTTTACCAATTTTATAATTAATTAATAAAACTTTTAATTTTCATTACCTTTTTATTATTATTTTCCCATTTACTACCAAATTTTAATTAGTTACTAAATCTTTGATGTTCATCTTAGACATTTTGGTGTTGTTCGACTTTTAACCAAAAAATGAGATCGTTGTTTTTACCATGGTTAAAGGATTCATGGTTCCATCATATAAAAAATCTTGAAAATTTTATAATTATAATATTTATATATTAAATATACTTTTAAAACAATTTATTTTTTTTCATGAATAATTAGGAACATCGTTTCACTGAGATTGTCGTTTGTACGTATGCATGTGTGATGTTTCCTTTTTTATATAGAGTGGAAAAGAGGAAAAATATGGATTATTTTAACTTTAAAGAACCATAAATATGTCTTAAAATTAGTATTTATTCATTAGTTCAATTCTTATAACCTAAATTTTGTGATGGTAATTAAAAACGAATCAGGTCACTTCAATGAGGTTGTAGTCTACATGTACGCCCACGTAATGTTATCATTTTTCCAAAAATAGTAGGGAACGAAGGTAATAAATATATTATATTTATATAATAATAATAAGGTTTAAAATATTCTATATATTATTCTGATCCAAAATTTTAACTGTCTATACAATGTGATGGTGAAAAATTAATTACAATGCTTTGTGGAGATGGTAGTCTATACATACGCACAAGAAATGTTTTCATTTTCCATATGGTGGAAAATTAACGGAAAAAGGGTTAACAAATAAAAATAATAATATTTAATTATATTTAGGATACTAATTTTATTATATCATTATGTTTATTATAGGTTTTAAAGTGTTATATCTCAAAATAAAATGAATGAACTCGGTTTAGAGTTATACCTCTTCTTTGGAAAACCGCATTTGAATTTTACCTTCATCATTATTGATTCTTATTTTGGTGAGATAAGAGACTCTAGATCATGTGGATGACTCTTTAAGAGGTATTTTTATTTTCAATGGTAAAGGAAAATTGTCCATGAAGTGTGAGGAAGAGAGGATAAGTGATCCTTTTTATAAGTGAGGGGGTGACACCCTTATAATTTTTCTTAACCATTAAATATAAGAAATTTATTACCCTTGATAAAGTGGAAAAAATTTAAATAATTTTATATATAAGGATATATGGTTTAAAATAACATCCTCTATTAAGAATTAAGATGATATTTTAGGACCATATCACTTAGTTTTAACCATAATTAACATGTGTTAACATTTTACATAGTGATAAATTTTTAGTGAGGTTACTATTCATTTTAACTAAAAATAAAATTGAAAATGATACCAAAATTTATCATAATTATTCAAAATATTAATTTTTTAAAGATTAAAATATTATAATAATCAGAAATTAATTTTAATATATGTTCAAAAGACAAAATGAATTTTTTTTTAGAAAAATAGATTTTTATGAATAAAAAAAGATCTTATACCAAAAAAATAAAGTACCGATTCGTATGGAACTAATTTGATTATTTTTTATAATATTTATATTAGTTTATTTTAGAACAAAAAAATTTAATGACACTTTCAAATTAAATTTTTATAAAATTTAATTATAGTTTTTAAAAAATCTTCATTTTTTATTACCCACTCAAAAAGAAACATTTTTAGTAAAATCCCTAAAATTAACTATAAGATTACTTTTATAGGAATAATCTGAAAATTATTTCCATTTTTTAAAATAAATTATCCAAAATTGATATAAAATAAGAACCTATTTTTGATGTAAATGTATTTTTGAATCATAAAATTACTTTTTCATAATTCCTTACATAATTACCAGGATTAAAATATTATTTATACAATTTATTAGATATATAATCTAGGATGGAGATTCGGAGAAAGAACCCTAATCTTTCTTCGCATCAATGGCGATTCGGAGAACCTTGATCTTATTACCTGAATCTCTCAATGGATTCATTCAATCCAGAGTGGGAAATATCCTTCAGGGACAATCGTCAAGCAGCGAAGGAAATTTATAAACCCTCGGGTTTCAAAGATTCATCGATTCTTCGAAAGAAGAATCTTTCCTTCGCGGAGGTTCTTTCTGGAGTAGAAAATCCTGCAAAGGAGGATTCATCTAAATCAAATATCACCAGGTTAGAAAATGGTGGATTCTCAGTGGTTGCGGATTCAAATGAACTGCAGCAACGACTGGACCTTTGTAAGTTTTCATTACTGGGTCGTGTTATTTACTCGAAGGGAGACAAACCCTGGTCTTTTGCTGATCTCAAAAACAGAATTTCTCATTGCTGGAGTTTAAGAGATTGGAAATTTATTTTAATCGGAAAAGAATATTTTCACATTTTCTTTACCTCCTCTGCTTCCTTGAATTCGGTTTGGAACATATGTAGCCTTCAACTCAAACCTGGAATTCTAAGGTTATCAGTATGGAATATTAATTTTAATCCTTTTAACCTCAAGCAGTCTAATGCACAAATTTGGGTAAAATTGCATGGATTAAATTGGGTGTATTGGCATCCTAGAATCCTCAACGACATTGCATCATGTATTGGTACTCCTATGATGGTGGATCAACACACCTTATATGGTGAAAATGGTTATTTTGCCAGAATACTTATGGACATTAACCTGGAAGTCAAAAGACCTGCTTCAATTCTGTTTAATGCAAATGGTATTAAATCTGATATTTGATTGGAATATGAGAATGTGCCCTACTTTTGTGATGTCTGTAAAATTGTGGGACATAATATCTCTAACTATAGGTTGATTCAGAGAAATGCCAAGGTGCCATATTAGGTTTCTGAATGGAATGATGTCAACATAAATAAAAAGAACAAGGCTATCTTTATTGAAAAAAAAGGAATTCTAAAGTCAGTCGTCCCTCCTGTCAAAACTCGTATTCCTTTTGAAAATGCTTCTTTACCAAAGTATCCTACTTCTTCTTCATCACAAAGAGTTTCATGGGCTGATGTGGCTGAAGAGGAAGAGAATATCTTAAAACTTGTGCCTATTCAGCCAGTTTTTGAATGGGTTTCAAAGGAGGATCTTCACCTATTCTCTGAGATTAGCAATGATGTTTGTATTCTGGTTTATGACTTACAGAATGAGGAGGATGGGTATCAGTTTTTTATGAATTTTCATAATTAAATACATGATTTTTAGATCTCTTTATAGGATGATAAATAAGATGTAATTTATGCTTCAAACCTGGATACTTCCATAGAGGTTGAAGATGGGCAGAACTATGATCCTACTTCACCTACAGAACTGGATTTCAGCATCAATACTCAGAAGAACCTACAAATTCTTCTACCAGTTTCCATGGAGTGAAAGTCTGATACTTCGGCTATGTTTTCTACTGTTAATAGTACTGTTTCTTCTGAAAAAAATTCTCAAAATTCTGCCCATCATTCTGGTCCCCACGGATGCTCACAAAAATTTTCAAAGGACAGTGGGATACCTGAAGCTGTTAATATTGATGACCTGCTTCAAGGCTCCAAAGGTCCTCAATACTCGAAAAGGAAAGTAGGGAGACCCATTAAAGCCAGAGAAAATAACGGATACTTCTTTAAAGGTAAGGAGTTCAAAACATATTCCCATAACGACTAAATCATATCTTGTAGAACTGGTTGAATCTAGAAATAAATCACCATGATATTTCTCTCGGCTGGTTCATGCCACTTAATGGAAATGGTTTGGACATCAAAGGATTCAAAGATATTTTTTTCGGAGTTCACATGGAGCTGAAAATGGCTGTGAATGGGCCGGACATCATGGTATTGGGTGATTTACTTTTCTGGTTTTTGTTTGAACCTAATGAGCTTACCCTCAGGAGCAGCAAAAGCGCTGCTTGTTGGTTCAGTTCTGAGGATGCTTTTCAGAATTAAAGGAGCCGGTCAATCTATTTCTGGTGCTAGAGATGGATGAATAGTTCTCAGCCGAACAGTAATGCTTGGTATCAGCATTTCTGATACAAGGGGTGTTGACACTTTTGACACTAATATATAGAAGGTTAATGTTTCCAAATAACATGTTTACACTGTAGACTAATGTGGTATTCATATTTTTTTAGCAGGATGTGATGTTTACCATCCAAAAGAATGTATATACTCTAAATGCCTCTTTTTATCCAGTCGATGCAAGGGATGTTGTCAATGATGATTATAATCAGGAGGGATCTGGTTCATCATTTGCTGCTCATGCTCCATTGAATAAGGCAAGTGATTATTCCACAGTGTGGACCCGAGGGAGACATCTAAGAGGGGGGAGATCCTCATGGAAGTGTTCGATGTAATTTTTGATATTTGAAGGCTTTATCTTGGTTATCATGATCATTAAATACTAGATTGAATCTGGTGCTCTATTTGGGCACTTTGTGTCTTGTAATCCTTGACTTTGGATTTGTGTCTATTTTCTTTTTTAATAAAATTTTCTCTGTCCATGGATTTTGTTTTTTCCAATCCATGGGTCACATTGTTCTATTAGATATATAATCTAGTAATTTCATTATAATAATTTATCAATAGTCAATAATATAATCTATTTGGATAAAAATACTTTCCAAACAAAAAAAAATTTTATGAAAAAATTTATTTTTACCAATAAAATATTTTATATTTATTTCAAACCAATTGATAATCAATGGGTCTTTTATTAGTAATTTTATTAATTAATTTTATTAGACAATTATTCGCTAATATATATATTATTAATCATTTCCACTGAACCAATGACTATGTTATAATATTAATCTTTAAATAATAGAATTTCTATTGTATATTTTTGTTCGTCTACGCTCAAGGATACATTTAATAAAAACCAAAAAATATAGTATTATTTAGATAAAATAAATAATAAAATGATGGGGTGTTATAATTCCTCCACAAATTTTCCTTTGTTTCCTTCCCCTCCATTTTCTAATTATTTTGGTGACTTAGTGTTTGGGTTTAATAAAGATTCCCCCATAGAATAGAGGAATTGTTCTCATTTGATAGGATTTCATGTTACAATGACTTATTAATAGATAAAAAGGGGATTCCACTAGTTTTTTTCCATTTAACTAGAGATACAACACTGATGGATTTTCTAGGGTTTCCACTATATTTTGCATATAGTGGGTGATTATCATGTGAAAGATAGTAGGTATTTTTTATGAAAGTGTACCATGAGATTTCTATGTGTTGTTAGATTACCATTGATTGAGTTTATAGTGATTAAACGTTTCTTAGTGAGTTATTTTAAATTATTCCACTTCAGTTAAAATAGAAAATATTAATTATATTTTTTTATAATTAAATATTTTAGAATTTATGGCTTGATACAGGGCCTTGGGTGTTGGTATATTCTTGAACAAGGAATATGTGATCTTGGATAAGGATGATCATAGAATTACAATAATGGAAACTTTGTATTTGATGTTTATGATCTATTTAATATTAAACCTTTTTCCTATTCTTTCATGATTGTATATTCCTTCATGAAAGAGTGTTATTGGGAAAATTAATGGGGATCACGGGTGACCAATGTACAGAAATATGGTGGAGTTTTATAAAGAAAACCAATCATAACATACATACTTAAACATCATTTAACTTGATTATTCTTTACTTCTCACAATATAACAACCCCCAGAACCTATTGGTTTAGTTTTCTAGAGACTATATACATAACCCTCATTTTATATAAACATTATTCATTATCTTATACTAATAGTAATCTAACATGATACCGTTATATAATTATAGTACATTATACTATTCTTTATAACTTTAGAAATAGAAACATAAGTAAGGGTTAATATAAGATATATAAATTGAAGATCTGGCGTGGTAATAAGAAGAAAATTTGGGAATGAGAATATAATTGTAGTTAGTGAACAAAACATAAGGAAATATTATCCTCTAAAACATTACTTATAGATCATGAATGTTGATATAATAATTTCAGAATAACATAGATAAAAGTTATAAGAGTGTGGAGGCATAGTCTGTAATGAAGAGTCATGATAACATAATATATTTTGGTTCAATAACATATGAATATGTAATTAGAATTTGTCACACACATAATCATCAAAAATCATTAATTTTGTCATGTGTCAATGTCAAGACCATCGTAACATATTGGATAAAGTGCCATAGTTGATTGAGTTCACTCCCTATTTCTATTAACATAGTGTAAATATTCTGATAGTGAAATTAGTTCACTCCCCAATGCCTTAAATGTCATATATTGATATATCAATATCTATTCAGTGTATTTAAAGGCTATATAATTAATTTTTAATGCATCGCGTAATGAATAACTATACATATGTGTGCCAAATGATCTTGAAAACATTTATAATTCTATCTTAACTTGATTTACCCAGGGAAAGAGAAACGTTTTGTAAAAAAATCCCATGGAATTATCATAATACATCCATAGAAATAATGTTGATGGTATCATTATATCATTTTTGAAAATAATAATAATAAAATTTTAAGGATTCTTATATGTATGAAAAAAAATTATAGGGGCATTAGAAAAATAATTTGAAAAATAATAATATATATCCATTACTTTTTTAAAACATTTTTTTAAAGAAATAATTGATGAAAAAAAGAGAATAAAATTTACTTTAGAATACCATGGAAAATTGGAATGGATTATTTTTAGATAAAATTGAATGAAATCATAGTATAAAGTTACTATGTGGAAATTATTAAAAAAGATACATTTTGTACTTTTGTAATGAAATCCAAAGTTAATAGGAAATGACCTTAATCATTTATAAAAGAATTAAAAAAAATAAATTATAAAAAATATATAAATAATAGAAAATAAAATATATGGTTTTTTATAGAGAGTGAATATTCAATATTACTAATTTGGAATATATACCAAGATAATCATGATTTCAAAGTGAGATAATAAAAGAAATCATTATCTTAAAATTCTATTTTTTTGGAAATAATATCCTTACATATATATGCTAAATATAGGTTTATTTTTCATATGTATAAGAAGTTTATTCATATCATTTTTAATTAATACCATTCATTTATAATTCCTTATTGCACATATATTAATTGTTTATTTTTAAAATTAATATTCAGCTGTTAATTATACCATTTTCCATACATTGTTTTTTTTTTCAAATTTCAGTCCATCCTTATTAATCATGGATTTATGACCTATATAATATTTATAAAAATATATTATTTTTTATATATTTTTGTGGTTCAATTTTAATTTCAGGTAACGAATGGTAATCATTTTCATGGAATGATTAAAAATATCATTTTTGGTGATTATTGAATTTACAAGTGTTGAATTAATTATTTAATGTGATTTTACATATTACAACTCCGAAATTATTAAAATACATTAAATTAATTATTATTAAATTGTATTACTTTTATAAAAATTCTCATAGTCATTCATGATGAAAATATTATAATATCATTCATGTAGGTGGTAAAACTAAGCTAATCAAGAACATGTTATACTGATAGAATGATTTATAATTTGTTATTATATAGTGATAATATATATTTTTTATAATATATGTGATTTTAAAAAACATTATTAATGTTTTAAATCATATTTATGAATATTTTGATGAATAAGTTAAACTAGGATGATTAAAGAGATGCTAACACTTATGTGGAAGTCTTAATTATCCACTTAGAGTGCCTATTGGAAATGGTGGTCATAAGACTTATTATTGTTTACAATGGTTCCCAAATTTGGGATATTATATATAGGGATAGTGTATAGGTACATATTTCAGATAAATCCAAAGTAAATTCAGGGGTTTATGTTGGGAGAATGAGGGTCCTATGTGAGTTGGAGTGGCATTTCAATAAAAAAAGATGCCTTAATGTATAAAGAGTGTATTTTTTACATGGAAAGTTGACCCAATGTAGAAATATATGGGATATAAGATATAGGGTGTTCACTAATTCCATCATCTACTCATTTTTAGAAAATTATTTATAATATTTTAAATCGTTACCCATTATTTAGTAATTTTTTCATTATTTTTTCCTTTAACATGGTGACTAAATTTTACCATGGTAACATATTATTATGCTTAAATATGAAATTGATATACTAAAATAATTTTTAGATTTTGGTTTCAAATTTGGAATCTATTTAAACTAATTAAAAATTTAAATAAGAGAAATTCAACTTTCAAATGAAATTGTAAACTATAATGAAAAAACAATTAATAGAAAAAATATTTTAAAAATTAAATTTCCATAATATTATCTCAAATAAATTACTAATAAAGTGAGTGGTAATTATGTACATTAAAACATTAAATTTTATTATAATCAACCTTTTAATGTTTTAAATTTTATTTCGTAAAATACATACACTTAATAAAACAATCCTTTGAAAAATATCAATTTTTAACATTATATAATTTTAATCACATATTTTTAATAATTTATATTCTAACCATTTTATTATATATATGCTATAGTATTATAATTTTTATTTAAATTTGATAAAAACATCAAATTATTCATTATAAATTATAAAAAAAATTACAATTTTTTTATAATAAAGAGTTATAATTTTAGTTTATTCCATAATTATTTACTATATTATTTTAAATTTCTTACTAAAAATTATAAAAAAATGTACGTTTTAGATAAAATTATATCCAATGCCCAGATATAGAATAACTATATAACTAATGAATATATATCTTATTTATATAAAATAATGGCCATATTACATTCCTATATATAGCTTACATAAATATATAAAATCATTCATTTTAGTCTCTAATTTCATTATAAAGATACTTATCATATATAAAACCAAATATATTCAATCTATACATATAATTGGTCGTATTATCTTCATTGAATATTATGATGTAGAAATGTTTAGCATTGTGGGAGATTTATTTAAATATGTTTTCCCTTCATTTTAAATTTTACTAATTATATTTCATTGAGTTGTCTAATAATATATTTTGTTTTGTTTTCTGATATTCTACCATAATAAATCATTTTTCACTATAGTTCTATGATGTGTGTTTCATAATATATATAAAACAGACAATTTATTTAATATTAAATATAAACAAAAACTGTGGGGTATTAGATTCTATAACCCCTAAAATATTTTTTCTCTCATAGTTTTATTCTCTAATGAAAAAATGGTGGTTCTTATACATAATTAAATATTTAAGATCAGACATTGATTTCAAAAAATTGTGTTCTTTTGAAAAAAATTCCTAGATGAATGATATAATTTAATATTAATTTTCCTCTATAATCCATAATTTCTACTTGTTGTTCATCATAAGTGAGATCACGTTCAATCTATACATCCTATGAGCTCCATATATGAGAGGGATCAGGTTTTTACTTCCTAAAAATTGATACATGGAATACATCATGAACATGGGAGAGGTTTTGTGGATATATAAGATAGTAAGATACCACCCACAAAAATTTAAATATTTATAAGGGGTATTGTTTATCAAGCACAACTTTCCCTTACTCTTGAAAATCATAATCCTTTATAGATATTCAATATAACACATTTTCAATGAATTAATACTCTTAATATCATTGAAAATTATCAATGTATCTCTTTTGTAAAATTTTTGAGGATTTGATAAGTCTTTAAATTATTTTAATCTAGTCTAACATTTTAGTTTAAAGACTTCATATAATTATATTACACTATTTAACTTCATCCCAACATATTGGACATCTACACTTATTCCCATATAAATACTCATATGGATACATTTGAATGCTACAATGGAAACTATTTCAATATGAGAACTCTATCATGGGATAGTGTTGATGTCAATGTCATTTGAAATATATTTAATAATATATAAAAGTATATTCTATATTTTGATAAATCCTTCCTGACTAAGTATCCGTCTAAGGATGATAATCAGTGAAAAATCTTTACACTATATTCAATACATATTACATTTTTTTGGTAATTTCAAGGTAAGACTAGAATCCAGTTCTAATATAATAGAAATGGTACTCCATATAATCTTTCCACTTCCCTTATATATACCATGGATAGTTGATCAAGAGATATATCATATCTAATAAAATTTAAATGTTTTCACTATGTATATTGATCAACTATAAACCAAATATAACTATGGACTTTAAAAGTCATAATAAGACCTAAAAAAATCCATGATTATGTTCTACCATTTCTTATAGGTTTGAGTTATAGTTGTATCATCTGATTGGACTTTTTCATTCTACCTTAAATTATTGGAATACCAAGCATCGAGATATATATTATACAATCTCCCCCTTCATGTTATCCCACCAACAATTCCCCTTGACATCTCAATGTATATTTTTCATTCTAGGATGGATAGATAACAATGATATATGAGTGTAATCCAACAAATCCTTTAGAGTTTTTTTATTAATATGACACATATTCATTTACCAATTATTATAAATCCATCACTATCATGGTTGAACTCTAGATGATTTATTAACTTCTTATATAACTATATATCCTATTGATATTCTTTTTTGACCTTTACATGGATATATGGTAGAAAACATACTTGGGAATGATCGGAATTCCCCCCCTTGTTTTTTTATTTCATGTCCTATAATATTTAGAGCATAATCCATCCTAGAATGATATATAATTTATGATAATGATGGATATTATAGAATGATACTTAATATTTAGATCATAATCCACCTTTTTACTTTCCTAAGTTGGTAATGTATTGTATATTCATAGTCCTTGATGAAATCCAACCATCTCATTTAATGAATTTTTACATAATTCTATGTGAATATATACTTTATTCTCATGCGATCAATATTAATAACATGATTTTCATTCTAGAGGTAATGCCTCCATATTTTTAATGATAATATTACTACTACTAGATTAATATCATGCATCAGGTTAATTTTATTTTGGAATGTTAGTTGATATTAGGTGTAATCTACTACCTTTTAATTTGGAAAGAGTAATCATACCAATATTGTCATTGATTTATCATTATATATCATAAACCCATATTCATTCTAGAAGAGTGTGAGTATAGATGTAGTGAACAATCTTATCTTAATAGTATTTAAATTCTATTCCCATTAATTTTTCTATGGGCATTTAACTTCCATTCGAGTTAACTTGAATACTGTATTTGATATTATCGAGAAACATCACCCAAAGTGTCGGTAATATCCATCCAATTAAAGAAAAATATAGATCTCAGTTATAGTATAATGCATCGACCCCAGTTACCCAGAGTCATTGCTTTATTACATAACATTGGCATGATACAAGGAAATATAGTCCCGAAAGACGATCATTTTAGTATCCTTGGAAATACTACATACATTCACAAGGTCAAAAATTACAAAATGGAAAGAGAAACAATACTAAATTATTCCATTGGAAACGTCCAAGTTTCCTAGATTATTCTTAAAAGTCAATCATAACTAACTTCTTCACATCCTGGGAAAAATAAAACATAGAAAGGGGTGAGCTCAAATGCTCAGTAAGGATAAAAATATAGTAGAAACATTCATAAATAAGCATAAACATTTAATGCAATGCAAAAATAAAAAAAGCATTTTAAACTTAAACATCAGAATAATATGGAATAAAATTGAAATATTTCCATTTACTTATTCACATGGATATTCTACTAGTTGAATAATCACATAAAATATCAATAACCACTTTCATAATAATGTAATTCACAATGACAAACTATCATAACCACATAGTCAAGGCCTTGTACCAAGACTACAAATAAGATTTTGTCAAGTCCTTATGCCAAGACACTAGTTTGTCTCATGAGACATACCAATGCATCGAGGAGCTACAGAGGGCTTCACCCGTCACTTACTAAGTCCAATGCATTCCTCACAAGAAAAGTTTGAAACATAACATAAATATTCGTATTAAAACTAACATACGAAATGTCAATACTTTATCCACAAACCATGAATGGTATAAAAATAGAACATCCACAGTCAGACATAACTCATTCAATACAATATGGAAGATTGTTTTGTATTAAATTAACCACAATTGAGAACAATGAAGGATATTTATATAGATGAAAATAATCATCAAAACTATTAGAGATGAATATCCCCCTTTTTCTTGAAATCATTTAAAATTCACTCTATTTGTCAAGAAGCCATTTATAAATAGATTTTTGAATCAATGTGTTCCATACCACATTGAAAATTTTAAAAGGAATTTTAATTTTAAAATATTAATATCCATATAAATAAATCCTTAAAACTATTTTTAAAACATGGACATTAATGACAATGATTTAGAATAATAAATAATTAAAACATTTAAAATGATATTTTAGTTAGAGTTCCTAACCAAAAGAGAGACACATGAATAAAAATAATTGAGGTAATCAAAAAGTTTGTAATATCATGGGAATAAATTTATTCACAATATACTATGTCAATGTACATTATATACACCATATAAAAGTTATTTGGTGTATAACAATGAATAAGCCTCAATGGAATGTAAATTTAGATGAAATATCTTATAAAGGCCGTATCCTTAGGTTAAGGATAAATCAATGACATTATTATGTGCGACAAATATAAATACACTAAATATGATTGGATATTCAGTGTAAGTCAATATATGTACATTCACACATATTCTTGTAAAAACAACACCAATGAATTGGATATTTAACTCATCAAATGGAGATTGGGTTAAAATTACTCTTTTCAAGTTCACATCGATGACATGAGAATTCACCAATGGAGTGATTATGTGCATAAAAAGTATATCCATAGAAAGGGGGTGGGAATTATGACATAATAAAATGAATAGTGATTCCACACATAATCTTGGAGTAAAATAATCAATGAAGTATGCATAAATCTGAATGAGTGGAAATAGAAATTTGTAATTCCGTTACCAATTTGGAAACTTACGAAACATAAATCCCATGAAATATAGATCATAAAATGATGATTTAAAATCCATAAATTAAATTATATTACACAATTAATAAAATCATGGGTAGTACACACACCACATTCAATAAATAAGTGGTGAACAATGGAAATCTCACGGAATTAAAAGTTAGATAAGAAACCCCTTACCTCAAGTCTGAATTGTCTTATGTGTTCTTTGTTATTATTGAATAATAAAAATAATTTAATTAATACTTGATTAAGAAAACTTTTCAATTTTATTATTCCTTTTATATCACTTATTACCTTTCTATAATAATTAGTTAATTATTTGAGTTCATATTGGATATTTTATTGATGTTTGGAACTGGAGTCAAAAATGAACTTGTTATAATTACACGTTGTCCATGTGGTCAAAATTCCATTATCTCCAGAATGATATAAATGATTTAGATATCATATATATAATATATATCAAGAATATATATGTATTTATAATAGTACATAACATTTGGATATAATAAATGAATTGCACCTTTCATGGAGACGGTAAGCCGTACGTACGCATGAACACTACTTTCATTTCTATTTTTTATTTTAATTTGGTTAAAACATAATGATACATAGGTATATTATAATTACAGTATAATATAATATGATATATGTTTTAAATAATTTAATTAACTATATCCTTTATATGTTCCATGAATGTCATGAACGAATCATATCACCTTGAGGGGGCAGTAGTCCGCACTTCCTCCATTGAAATTATCGTGGTCACACGTATTGTAAGCATATTTTTGTTTTTTTAAATGAAAATTACATAAGAATAGAGAAAACATAAACATAATATACATAATATATATATATATTTCCTTTATAATGGTGACCATAAGAGGCGGTAGGAGATAATTGAACAATCATCGTTTTGTGAGGCGTTAGTTTACCATCCACAGAAACATTATGTTTTTCACCCAATAGATGGAGGTGTGTGTAAGTGCAGCTCAAATTATTATTAGAAAAACATACTAGCGTATTTAAGATACTGGGTTTTTTACAAAATAATGAAATAAATAGAGTTCATGGGGTTGGAGAAGTAAAATAAAAGAAAGGAATTTAAGAGAAACAGTTACCTTTAATTTGGGTAACTTCCTTTGGTTTATACCAAAAGGACTTCTTGAAGTTCCTTCTGCCTAAGGTAAGGCTTCTATGTGGAGGAGGGGCATCTATGGAGCTTAATTGGGTAGAGTTTGGTCGATCCAAAAGGCTTGATAGGTTTTAATATTTGTTTAGAAGTGGTCTCCTTTTATAACGGAGAGGAGGGGCTCTTTAGAAAAGTGTGAAACTATTATTTTATTATAAACTTATCTTCGGTTTCAAAAGGTCCAAAACACATTAAATTTGAAGATAAGATGACTGATATGCACTGTGTTGCATTTGTTTTCAATAAGGTATGTTGTTGATCAGAAGATGTCAAAGAATGAATGGATGTCAAGGAGATTCAATATGTGAATGACAAAGGCTATGATGGTGTTGGTGATGAATGGAGGATGGCCATTATGTTAAGATGAATGTCACTTAGGAGATTCACTAAGTGGCATAAGTGTTTATGGTTGAAACATTCATCCATGTTTATATCAGACGATTGTAGAACTGATCTTAATGTTTCAATACTTGTATCAAGATGATACTAAGTTAAACCACTTGAAGAATGGATGATGATGGAGCATCATCATTACATCAGACGATTGTTGAGATGCTCTTTAAGTTCCAAGAACTCATTACATCAGACGATTGTTGAGTTGCTCTTTAAGTTCCAAGAACTTGTATCAAGTAGATACAATGTCACGACATTGTTTGAAGACCATGCATTGTACTGACAATGCATGAGGAGATGAAGAGAGCCATCCACAACTTCTAAGTGGATGAAGTGAGCTAATTAAGTCCATGCACTATCACTTATTGCATGTGAATTTGAAGAAGATCCAACTTGATCTCTTATTGGATCATAGAAGCACTTTGATGAATATGTTTGATTCAAGAGCTCGGTTGAAGGAAGAACCTTCTACATTTCCCTCCTAAGTGAAGATTATTTATTGAGAAGGATTGAGGAATTCAAATGAAGAAGAAGATGAGAAGAAATGAAGAGGAAGGATGGCTTAAGTGGAATTTGGAATTTTATATTGGGAGTACTTTGTTTCTTAACAAAGTCCTTATTCATTTCCTTTTCCAAAAAAATAGGCCACCAAGGAGGCCAGCCGAGGGTCATCACCCAAGGCACATATGGGACTCAAGGTCACCACGCCCATGGGGAACCCTCAGGCCAAGGCGGCACCCTGAGGAATGGGCGCACCGGCAGGACACCGCATGGGTGCCAGAGGCACACGCCCGGAGTGCATGGTGGGTGCTAGGAGCGCGCCCGCAGGGAGAATAGGTGGGCGCAGAGCGCACCCGCAGGGAGAACTCGGCGCAGCGCGGCACCGAGAGGGGAGAAGTTCAACTGAGCGTATCCTGGCAGTCGATATTTGATAAACCGCGGCAATACCGGGCTGTGTTTTGATGTGGGACGCGGAAAAATCTCCAGGAGCGGATCCTGGCCGCACGATTGATCGCGCGCCAGATCTCGGCCGCACATCTAATCTGCCACGACCGGTTCAGATCCAGGCTGTTGAATATTATTTGATCACCTGATCTGACGGCTCCCCGTCCGTCTCCTTCCTTGAGCTCGCCCGAAGCTCCCCGCATCCACCGACGAACCAGGCGCCCTCCGAGCTTCATAGATCGAGCTCCCGGCCACCTCTAACGAAGCTAAAGGCTCCATCTGGCTCGTCTGCCCCTAACGAACACATCCATGCAAGAAAGAAGCACGCATGCATAGTAGTGAGGAATTTTGGCTGAGGCCGAGGCATACGAAGCTGCCGAAGGCCATGAGGATTATTTCTTTGCATGTATTGGATTTAGATGAAGGTCGTGCATGCGTTCTAAGTCTCATGCACGTGGAGGAGAAAAATAAAGAAGAAAGAACTCGGGTGGGACAGTAGAGAAAATCAAGATTTTCAAAATCTTGAAATACCCGAAAACTTCGGGGATTCAAAAGTTATCTCACGCAGATGAACCACACCGCCTCTGCCTATATAAAGAGAGGCCGAGACCTCGGTGCAGCTTTCTGAATCTTTGTGGAGTCCCGCGAGTGCCTTGCCTCGTGAAGAATTGAGCAGCGCGCCCCCTGTGCGGCAGAGAAGCCCGGAGCCATTTTTGGCTTCGTGAAGACCTTTTTGTGCACTCCTTGCACGAAAGAAGAAAGGGATTCCCCTGCGCGACTTCCTTGCACGACAGGAAGACCCATGGCCGCATCCTTGTGCGCCCGTGGTTGCATCCCTCTCTGCACGCGGACTTGCGCGGCAGGAGGTGTTTGTGCGACTTCCTTGTGCCCTTGTACCCGTGAACTTGCGCACCCCGAGGGCTGGTTGCACCTTTCACCCTGCGCGCCCGTGTAGCCTTGGATCCAAGTAAACCTTGCGCGGGTCTTAAAGAACAGTGGAGTGCATACCTAGTGTGTGTGCAGATGGAGTAAGAGGACCCTACGGTTTTGTGTGTGCAAGGAGAACCTAAGACCATACTTGTTTGTGTGCCATGTGAAGACACCCTACAGGTGGTTTTTGTGAAAACGAACATGAGGCCGTAGCCTTGCGTGTGTGCAAGAAGAGGAGGAGGCCAAGCTCACTTGTGTGAAAAAAGTGAAAGAAGTGTGTGCAACGAGACAAGAAGGATGAACCTATGTGTGTGCACTAAGAGGTGTGTGTACACTTAGAAGAAGAAGAAGACCCACACCAAAGAACAACACACTTATGAGTGTGTAAACAAAAGGAACAAAGTGTGAAGAAGGAAGAAAGTGTGTGTGATTAAAGTAATTGCGCTCTTTGAGTGTTTATCACACTAAGAATAAAGAGAAGGGAATTGCATGCATGCATGCATGCACATGCACATGTGAACAAAGCCAAATCTGGTTGTGTGCATTTGAGGAGTCCAAGACCAGGAGATCGTGAAGATATTGTGATTCCATGCATTCAGTGCATGAAGTTGATGTGAAGTGAGACTGGACCAGACTGAAGTTAAAGATATCAGTTGTCTGAGTATTCAGTAGTTGAAGAGAGAAGCCAGGTCATCCTTAGAAGAAGGTGATAAAGCCTGAGCAAGACGAGAAGACCTGATCAAATCAAGTGATCAGAAGTGAAGATCAAGGCCAGCTGCTTTTATCCCAGGCTGCTGAAGATACTTGAAGAGCTAAAGAGAAGAAGAGCTACTCGTGTGACTCGAGGAGCTAGGAGAAGCCCCCTGTGAGACTCAGGGTGGAAGAAGTCTTCAGTGGGATTTTGGAGCAGGCCAGTGGGACTCTGGTAACACTGTGGGACGCAGTATAAAGACCCTCCTGTGGGACTCAAGAGAGATACAGTGGGACTCTGTATCGACCATTGTAATACTAACAGATTATAATGGGAGAAACCATGTTGGGGCGTATAACCAACATGGCAAGGACGTAGGCCTTTGGTGCCGAACCTTGTAAATCCTTGTGTCTTGTGCCTTTACATTTACTGCATCACTCGGGGAAAGGCTGAGAGATACAAGAAGAGTGGATCGAGGCCTTAACAAGCCATAGAGGTTTAATTGATAAAGAATCAATTAGTAAAATGTTTTAAAGGATCACTGATTCAACCCCTCCCCCTCTCAGTGATTCACACTGATCTGGGCACTTCAATTGGTATCAGAGGGAGGTTACCTCTAAAATATCCAAGGGAGTCTTTATGAAGTGAAGATTTGAGGAAATGAGCGACCAGCCTCAAATGGAGATATCTGCCAAGACTCTGAAAAACAGAATGAAGAAACAGGCAAAGAAGATGAGGAAGAAGGTTGTTGCAATCAGAGAAACTCCTTCTATGGGAAGAAATGTGAAAGTCACATCAGATGACAATTCCTTTTATCATTCTTCTGATGAAGCCTGCTCTATCTATGATGAAGATGGAAGAAACAATGATCTTCTAAATGCAGTCAAATATCTTCAGAAGACAGTCCCCAAGGAAGTGGCAATGTGTATTACTACTGGAATCCTTGATCTTCAAGAAGAAAAATTACAGCTAGAAGAAGAATCCAATGCAATGGAAGATCAGTTGGCAAAAAGGGTTGGCATAACCAACACTCTCAGAAAGCTGGTGAAGGCTAAGGATGAAACAGTTTCTCTTTGCAATGAAAGATATGAAGATACTTGTGAAGAATTGCAAAGAAGCCTTTCTGAGAAATAATTCTTTAATACAATGGTCAAAGAAGTTTTCCATGCACTGGAGAAGTTTCACAAAGTGTCAATGAATGTCAGAGATGCTCAACTCGAAGACAAAGTAAAAATGGTGAAGGAGCTTGACAACTCATTGCATGAAATAAAGAAGGTGCATGATGACCAGATGGAACAACTGAAATAGAATTGGGAAGGTAGGCTAAGATTGGTTGAGGATGAGAAGAACTCCCTCCACATGAAATGCTTTGAACTGGAGGTGATATTGAAAAATCTGCAATCACCCAAAGTTGAAGCCTCCCAGTCAGCTGAAAGAAGAAATGTTTCTAATCAAGTGAGCTTTGAGAAGGATGATTCTAAAAGAAATACATCCTCTAATGAAAGGGCAACATCTTCTAAAAAGAAGGTACCATCCATACCATCTTGTATTGATGCTTCTAATTGTGTTTCCACAAAAAGTGCAGGATGGAGGAATAATTCCAAACAAGTATGGATGAAGACAATGAAGAAAGAGAGCTCTCCTGAAACAACACTGCAAGTCAAGAAAAGTACCCAACAATTAGAAGGACTGAAGAGGTCAAGATTTGTGGGTCAGTGTTGGTGTTGTAATAAGTATGGGCACTGTGCAAAATATTGCTGGTACAATCCATTGAATGTAAAAGCACAAAGGAAGCCCATGCTAAGGGGGAGAAAGCCATAGGAAAAAAAGCAGCATCAACAGGTCCAAAGACATCTGTTTACCGCAAATAGATTTGGATTAATTGACAACATCTGGGATGATTGCAAAAGTGGTCAAAAAGATACACGTCTATCTCCAACTGTATCCATAGCTAATAATAAGAGAAGATCACTGAACCTGGCTCAGAAAGAATCCTTGGGAAGCAAGCAGAAGAATGTTGAAGATGCTCCCAAGAAGGTTTTGAAAAAGGAAAAGAAGTCCTTGGAGTCGAAATCCAAGAAGGTTGATGCATCCAGAAGGACCACCATGAAGAAATGCTTCTACTGTGGAAAGAAAGACCATACCATGGATCTTTGTAAAGAAGACATGGAATTCAATAGAGGCAGACTGGACTCAAACAGACAATCAATCCAGAATAAGGAGAAGGGATTGGTTGAAAACAAGTTGCCTAAGAAAGGTAGCTTGAAAGCATCGAAGGAACCATGTGGAATTTCTAGAACTGAGGCCACTCTTCCAAATGACTTACTAGTCATATGGCATAATCAATTGCAACTTGCCAGAGAACTGCAAAGAGCTGAAGATGAAGTTCTGGTAATTGCTAAGGCAAAAGGGAAGAAGAATATTTCACATGAAGATGTGTTGAGATCCACACCAGCACAAACATCATTGAAGATCAAATGTGCATGTGTGAAGAATGGTGAAAATGGGACATCTTGATTGAGAGAATCTTCTCAACCATGTTGTTCACGTTGATGAACCAAGGAGGTTCCATATTATTCCCTTATACTTCTGGTATTTACAAGTGCTAACATTGCAGGGAATTAAAGATGATGATCATTCTCAACTAGAGAGTGGTTTGGAAAGAATGGAGTGCACCCCTTGAGGGGGAGCCAATGTGGAGAAGATGGTATTCTAAGATTTAATACCATCTTGAGAAAAGACAAAGGTGTTCCAATCATACTTTCATCCCTTGTTTCTTAATTGTATTCATCATGACAATTAAGGGGGAGTATTGATTGAAGGAAAATGGTTGAAAGGGGGAGCTTTATCTTTACACCTGAACTTTCTAATGTGTTTTGTGAAGTATGTGCAGGATTTAGCAATTAATTATTATATCTGAAAAATTTCAAAACCCCTTGAAGCATGATCTCACATTTATAGTGAATGTTGGACATCATTGATAATCTTGGTTACATCACTCTTGTTTTCTACACTGGGTTAGCCCACGTAGACTTAGAGTTGATATACTAAAGGTTCTTTGCTAAAGAGAACATGTGACATCATCCCTCTCTTAGTGATTTTGAAGAAAATGATTTTCTAAGGGAGGAAGATATTTTTGAAAGTTAACCACACCACATCTTTGCATTTGATTGCCAATAAGGGGGAGAAAAGATTGGCACACATATTGACCCATTCATATGTGCAAAAGTAGTGTATTGACAACAAATACAAAGGGGGAGATTGATGTGCACTGTGTTGCATTTGTTGTCAATAAGGTATGTTGTTGATCAGAAGATGTCAAAGAATGAATGGATGTCAAGGAGAGTCAATATGTGAATGACAAAGGCTATGATGGTGTTGGTGATGAATGGAGGATGGCCATTGTGTTAAGATTAATGTCACTTAGGAGATTCACTAAGTGGAATAAGTGTTTATGGTTGAAACATTCATCCATGTTTATATCAGACGATTGTAGAACTGATCTTAATGTTTCAATACTTGTATCAAGATGATACTAAGTTACACCACTTGAAGAATGGATGATGATGGAGCATCATCATTACATCAGACGATTGTTGAGCTGCTCTTTATGTTCCAAGAACTCATTACATCAGACGATTGTTGAGCTGCTCTTTAAGTTCCAAGAACTTGTATCAAGTAGATACAATGTCACAACATTGTTTGAAGCCCATGAATTGTACTGACAATGCATGAGGATATGAAGAGAGCCATCCACAACTTCTAAGTGGATGAAGTGAGCTAATTAAGTCCATGCACTATCACTTAGTGCATGTGAATTTGAAGAAGATCCAACTTGATCTCTTATTGGATCATAGAAGCACTTTGATGAATATGTTTGATTCAAGAGCTCAGTTGAAGGAAGAACCTTCTACATTTCCCTCCTAAGTGAAGATTATTTGTTGAGAAGGATTGAGGAATTCAAATGAATAAGAAGATGAGAATATATGAAGAGGAAGGATGGCTTAAGTGGCATTTGGGATTTTATATTGGGAGTATTTTGTTTCTTAAAAAAGTCATTATTCATTTCCTTTGCCAAAAAAATAGGCCACCAAGGGGGCCAGCCGAGGGTCATCACCCAAGGCACATGTGGGACTCAAGGTCACCACGCCCATGGGGAACCCTCATGCCAAGGCGGCACCCTGAGGCATGGGCGCACCCGCAGGACACCGCATGGGCGCCAGAGGCACACGCCCGGAGTGCATGGTGGGTGCTAGGAGCATGCCCGCAGGGAGCAGAGATGGGCGCAGAGCGTGCCCGCAGGGAGAACTCAGCGCAGGGCGGCACCGAGAGGGGAGAAGTTCAAATGAGTGTATCCCGGCAGCCGATATTTGATAAACCGTGGCAATACCGGGCTGCGTTTCGATGTGGGACGCGGAAAAATCTCCAGGAGCGGATCCTGGCCGCACGATTGATCGCGCGCCAGATCTCGACCGCACATCTAATCCGCCGCGGCCCGTTCAGATCCTGGCCATTGAATATTATTTGATCGCCTGATCTGACGGCTCCCTGTCTGTCTCCTTCCTCGAGCTTGCCCGAAGCTCCCCGCAGCCACTGACGAACCAGGCGCCTTCCGAGCTTCACAGATCGAGCTCCCAGCCACCTCCGACGAAGCTAAAGGCTCCATCCGGCTCGTCTGTCCCTAACGAACACATCCATGCAAGAAACAAGCACACATGCATAGTAGTGAGGAATTTCGGCTGAGGCCGAGGAATGCAAAGCTGCCGAAGGCCATGAGGATTATTTATTTGCATGGATTGCATTTAGACGATGGCCGTGCATGTGTTCTAAGTCGCATGCACGTGGAGGAGAAAAATAAAGAAGAAAGAACCGGCGTGGGACAGTAGAGAAAATCAAGATTTGCAAAATCTTGAAATACCCAAAAACTCCGGGGATTCAAAAGTTATCTCACGTGGATGAACCGCACCGCCTCTGCCTATATAAAGAGAGGCTGAGACTTCGGTGCATCTTGCTGAAACTTTGTGGAGTCCCGCGAGTGCCTTGCCTCGTGAAGAATTGAGATGCACGCCCCCTGTGCGGCAGAGAAGCCCGGAGCCATTTTTGTCTTTGCGAAGACCCTTTTGTGCACTTCTTGCACGAAAGAAGAAAGGGAGTCCCCTGCGCGCCTTCCTTGCGCGACAGGAAGACCCGTGGCCGCATCCTTGCGCGCCTGTGGTTGCATCCCTCTCTGCACGCGGACTTGTGCGGCAGGAGGTGTTTGCGTGGCTGCCTTGTGCCCTTGTACCCATGAACTTGCGCACCCCGAGGGCTGGTTGCACCTTGCACCCTGCGCGCCCTTGTAGCCTTGGATCCAAGTGAACCTTGCGCGGATCTTAAAGAACAGTGGAGTGCATACCTAGTGTGTGTGTGCAAATGGAGCAAGAGGACCCTACGGTTTTGTGTGTTCAAGGAGAACCTGAGACCATACTTGTGTGTGTGCCAAGTGAAGACACCCTACAGGTGGTTTTTGTGCAAATGAACATGAGGCCGTAGCCTTGGGTGTGTGCAAGAAGAGGAGGAGGCCAAGCTCACTTGTGTGCAAAAAGAGAAAGAAGTGTGTGCAACGAGACAAGAAGGCTGAACCTATGTGTGTGCACTAAGAGGTGTGTGTACACTTAGAAGAAGAAGAAGACCCACACCAAAGAACAAAAAACTTATGAGTGTGTAAACAAAAGGAACAAAGTGTGAAGAAGGAAGAATGTGTGTGTGCTTAAAGTAATTGCGCTCTTTGAGTGTTTATCACACTAAGAAGAAAGAGAAGGGAATTGCATGCATTCTTGCATGCACATGCACACGTGAACAAAGACAAATCTGGTTGTGTGCATTTGCGGAGTCCAAGACCAGGAGATCTTGAAGATATTGTGATGCCATGCATTCAGTGCATGAAGTTGATGTGAAGTGAGACTGGACCAGACTGAAGATAAAGATATCAGTTGTCTGAGTATTCAGTAGTTGAAGAGAGAAGCCAGGTCATCCTTAGAAGAAGGTGATAAAGCCTGAGCAAGACGAGAAGACATGATCAACTCAAGTGATCAGAAGTGAAGAGCAAGGCTAGTAGCCTTTATCCCAGGCTGCTGAAGATACTTGAAGAGCTAAAGAGAAGAAGAGCTACTCGTGTGACTCGAGGAGCCAGGAGAAGCCCCCTGTGAGACTCAGGGTGGAAGAAGTCTTCAGTGGGATTCTGGAGCAGGCCAGTGGGACTCTGGTAACACTGTGGGACGCAGTATAAAGACCCTCATGTGGGACCCAGGAGAGATACAGTGGGACTCTTTATTGACCATTGTAATACTAACAGATTATAATGGGAGAAACCATGTTGGGGCGTATAACCAACATGGCAAGGACGTAGGCCTTTGGTGCCGAACCTTGTAAATCCTTGTGTCATGTGCCTTTACATTTACTACATCACTCAAGGAAAGGCTAAGAGATACAAGAAGAGTGGATCGAGGCCTTAACAAGCCATAGAGGTTTAATTGATAAAGAATCAATTAGTAAAAAGTTTTAAAGGATCACGGATTCACCCCCTCCCCCTCTCAGTGATTCACACTGATCTGGGCACTTCAATGACTAATATTCGAAATTTAATCATCCAATCAGAATTGGACATGTTTTTGATAATATTTTAATCATTACAATATTATTTATTTAAATCATTTATTAATGAGGAAAACACTACATCATTATTGTGTCATAAATAATTTAATTTATTTGATTTATAAAATTATAAAAAAATACCATGATGTATGAAATCATTTTATATTTCCAATGAATATTTATAGTCAAAAATATAACTTATATAACCCTATGTACAAATTAATTTACAAAACGATATTTGTTTTTGTCATTTTTGTCTTTACATTAAATTAATTAATCTAAAGAGTCATTATCACTCTCAAGTGGCTCCATGGGGTCCCAAAATCGACCCAAGGATGCCTATGGTCGGCCATTACTCATCCAATAAGGTTAGGGCAAGTGTTAAGGTAATTGTTTATTATTATAATATACTTTTTAACTTGAATTAACCTATTTACCTTTAATCGCGGTAAATAAAAGTAACAAGTTACTATTCACCAAAAAATATTTTCATTTTATTGAACTAAATTTTTTTTCTTTATGTTAACCATGTCTCTCTGATTTTTGAAATTCAACTCATAGAAGTGGTGAAAATTCATTTAAATGTAATTCACTTTTTTAACCACTACTAAGTGGTTTCACTAATCATCAAAAATTGATGTTTTTCAGAAAAATACCAAAAATTCAACTGAAGCTTTAATTGATATTCCGAATTCAAAAATGAGGTATATTTTTCAAAATTAAAAACATAAAAGTGTCATTAATTAATTTAAAATTAATTCATGTTGTTAAAACAAATAGCGTGTTTTTAAGATATAATAACTATCAAAATATTGACACTAGTTTATGTCTAATTTCAAAGTGAAATTAATTCAAATGACCAACATTGGATTAAATGGTAAAAATCTATTCTAATTACAGTTTAAAAAAAATTGAAAGGATAATCTGACCATATAAATAAATTAGATTAAAACACAGTTTTGAATTAAAATACAGTATTTTTCACTATTCGTCAAAAAAATGAGTTTTATCAGAAAAATACGAAAATTTCACCCAAAGTAAATTTTTATGTCATGATTCTAAATAAGAATTTTATTTTGTCAAATATAACATATAAAAAGGACCAAAAATATATTTAAATAGGGGTTGTCGTCAAAAGGCGGTAAATCGGCCCTTTAATGAATATTAGAGTATTTATGTTTAAAATCGTATTCCTTTCTTATTTTAAGACTCTAACTATTATTGGATTAATGTAAAAACATTTAAAAAACATATATAATCATATTTTAGATATTATTATTCATTTGCACCAATAAAATGGATCGGTGTTATGTACTATTTAAAATAATAATATTATAATATTAGTGTGCAACATATTATTTCAACGAAACCTGTTGTGGTGTATCGGGTAAGCCATCGAATATAGCTTCCCCTTTAAATTAAAATTAACATTTAATTCACAAATATTAATAAATATGATAATTTATTATTCTTTATTTACTCAGGATGTTACATCCTTCCCCCCTTTTGGGAATTGCGTCCTCGCAATTTTAAAATTGGGGTTGGAAACTTCATTTAAATCCCCACATCGGAAAAAGATTCAAATAAAACTATCACTTTAAAAAAAAAATAAGAGAATTAAAAAGGTTACCCAAGACAACAGATACTAGGATTCCATGAAAACACAGATATAGAGGAGAAAACAAAGTGTCAAGTTTTGATGGAAAGGGATAGAAAACATGATCACGATGAAGTTAACAACAACAAAACAACAAACTTGTGATGGGACAAACAATAATTAGTTTCCCAGTAGGAAAATTAAATGAAAAGAATTGTTTTTGTTTTAAGATACATTTCATAAAGATGTGGAATTTATTTATGAGATTGACTAAGAACAAAAAGATAGATACATACTTTTTAAGTAGAGTTTCATTCTTTAATAAATTTGTACCACTAAAACTTTTTTTAAACGATGAGAATTCAAGAAGACATGGTCACACCTGAAGAGCTAGAATAAACTTATAGAGAATCACATTATCCACAAAGGATAAAATATATGTTTACCTTGTCTTTAGAGATTAACCACCACCAAAATGGTTAGTACAAGATCAGATAATCCCCAAAAAAGATAATCCTTTAGAGAAAGAAAAACTAATCTTAATTTCTAAAATTAAACCAACAATACCCAAAGATCAATAAATACCATTCAATAAACAATTTTCCATAAAATCCATCAATATAATCAAAACTATTTTTGAAACCCAAAACATAGAATAATTTCATTACACAGTCTTCCACATTAAATTGTATCTCCAAATGACATCAACTACTCTTAAAGTCACATACTTAAAAGTAATTAACCTAATCCCATATTCTCTATTATAGGTTAATCATTTCAATAAATAAAATAAATCACTATAATTACACAATAAAAACATAGATAAAAATTCACCATTACTCCTCAAATGAAATCCCATAGTATTCTATTTTCCTTGGGCATATAGTGTTCCCAACAGAACGAACATCTTCCAAATAACATTTATCACTTAATCACCAAATCATTTTCCTATACTAATGGAATTCATTTGATAAGACATAAGATCCAAAATCAAGTCATTATTCATCAATGAAATCATTTAAGTAAAAATAATTAGTCACAATAACCAGGGACTTCACGTAGTCCAGTGGTAGGCAATAAATCCCAATCACACTCTGGTTGTTGGTTTGATTCCAACAGCTTTGTCTGACGTGATGGGTTGTCACACGGTCTGCGTGTTGTCCTTTTCTTAAAAAAAACTATATTTTATTATATTACCAAAATGAGATAAATTCCTCAAAATAACCATAACACAATTTAACCACAAATGTTATCTCATACCTTGGATTTTCATCCCAAAATATAATAACCTGCAATTTCCTCAATCCCAACGATCGTATAAAACCAAATGGTTATTTATAACTATATCCACAAGAGAAAAGACAAGTCTTCCTCAAATATCACTTTCACATGAATAACTGCATGGTTAAAAATATAAGAGAAAATTATTCCAATATAATCCTATAAACACGGAGCACTAATACATTTAATCATTTATCTAACCATTTATTTCCACATAGATTCTTATTTGACCAAGAAAATATCCTATAGAATAGGGCATTCACTCCGGTAATGGACAGGTCCCCTATATTTATGGAAAATGTCTGTAAATGGAGTCTTGGGGCCATATTTATTTTCTTCCATAGTACTCTTCATTTTTCCTTGAAAATTATTCACTTTATGTCCTTCTTTCCCACATGTAAATCATTTCTTTATTCCGCTGATACACTTTCCTGGGTGTCTCCTTCAACATTTTCTGCATGATGGAAATTGAGGATTCTTTTCTCCATGGTCTCCATTGCTGGAGCTCTTATCATTCATCACCTTTATCTTCTTTCTTGAGTCCGGGAGTTGGTTAATATATATATATTATTGATCATATTTTTGAAAAACTGATTTGGCATGAACACGATATCTTTTACGCCTATCAACATTCCATTTTGTTTCTCATTTCCACCATCGTTCCCACCTTGTGCATCATGCTCAAAGTTACTATGAAATCCTTGGAATCCATCAATTGACTAAAACCAGAAAGAATTGTGTGAGTAAGAGTAGTCGTAAAATCATCTAGAGAATATCATGACACTATATTTTCAATTTTAAAACACCTTAGGATTAACCAAGGTCATTTATTCTCATCTTATATTAAAATAATTCAAATAGTTTTTGTAAAGAAAATTTAAATTATCCTAAGCATATCCCCTGGGAGTGTCGTAACCAAGAGCACAGCAAGGCCCGTTGTCATGCACCAATTCCCATTCGAGTCTAGCTCAAAGAGGTCTTTTTGGGTTTTATCCCTAGGTACATCTGTGCCAGAGCTGCCTCTAGTTGCTTGTATCTAGACAAGGATGTATTTCTTTTAAAACTCACAAAATCTCTACAATACCAATATTTTATAAAGTTCTTCTATTCTAATTCTCAAAGTCTATCTTTGGGATATGTGCTCTAATCAGATTTTATCTAAATCTAGCTTCCAAGGTTTGTACTAAACTTCCACTGATACCAACTATAATGACTTGACCCCAGTTACCCAGAGTCGGTGCATTATTACATAACATTAGCATGATTCAAGAAAATATTTTCCTGAAAGACGGATCAGTTTAGTAGCCTCGGAAATACTAGATACATTCATAAGGTCAAAATTACAACTTGAAAAGAGAAAGAACACTAAATTATTACATTGGAAACATCCAAGCTTCCTAGATTATTCCATCAAGTCACTCGTAACTAGCTTCTTCACATCCTGGGAAAAATAAAACATAGAAAGGGGTGAGCTCAAATGCTCAGAAAGAATAACAATATAGTGAAATCTTTCACAAATAAGAATAAAAATTTAAGACAATGTATAAATAAAAAAAATCCTTTTAAACTTTAACATCAGCATAATATGGAAAAAAATTTAAATAATTGTATTTACTTATTCACATGGATATTATAATAGTCGAATAATTACATTCAATATAAATATCCACTTTAATAATAATGGAATGCATAAATCCAGACTATCATAACCACATAGTCAAGGCCTTGTGCCAAGACTACAAATAAGATTATGTCAAGGCCTTGTTCCAAGACACTAGTTTGTCTAATGAGACCTACCAATGCATCGAGGAGCTATAGCAGGCTCCACCCATCACTTACTAAGACCAATGCATTCCTCATATGAAAAGTTTGAAACATAACATAAACATTCGTATTAAAACTAACATATAAAATTTCAATACTTTATCCACAAAACATGAATGGTATAAAAATAGCACATCCATAGTCAAACATAACTCATTCGATATAAAATGAAAGATTATATTATATCAGATTAAAATCAATCGAGAACAATGAATGAGATTTACATATATGAAAATAATCATCAAAACTATTAGAGAGAAATATCCCCATTTTTCTTTAAATCATTTAAAAATCACACTATTTGTAAAGAAGCCATTTAAAAATATATTTTTGAATCAAAGTGTCCCATACAAATTTGAAACATTTAAAAAAAAAATTAATTTTAAAACATTAATGTCCATATAAATAAATCCTTAAAAACATTTTTGAAACATGGACATTAATGAGAAAGATTTAGAATAATAAATCTTTAAAATATTTAAAATGATATTTAGTTAGAGTTCCTAACCAAAAGAGAGATAGTTGAATACAAATAATTGAGGTAATCAAAACATTTTAATATCATGATAATAAAGGTATTCATGATATACTATGTCAAAGTACATTATATACACCATATAAAAGTGATTTGGTGTATAACAACGAAGAAGTCTCAATGGAATGTAAATTGAGATGAAATATCTTATAAAGACCATATTGGATTAAATGGTAAAAATATATTCTAATTACACTTTAAAACAAATTGAAAAGATAATCTGGCCATATAAATAAATTATATTAAAACATAGTTTTGAATTAAAATATAGTATTTTTCACAACTTATCAAAAAAATGAATTTTATCAGAAAAATACCAAGATTTTACCCAAATTAAATTTATATGTCCCGATTATAATGAAGAATTTTATTTTCAAATATAACATAATAAAAGACAAAAACTATATTTAAATAAGATTCTCCATCAAAAGGCGGTAAATCGCCCTTTTAGTGAATATTAGAGTATTTAAGCTTAAAATTGAATTCCTTTATTATTTTAATCCTCTAACGTTTATTGGATAAATGTAAAAACATTTAACAAACATATATAATCATATTTTAGTTAGTTATATTAATTTCCACCAATATAATGGCTCAGCGTTAAGTACCATTTAAAATAATAATATTATATTATTAGTGTGCAATGTAAGATTTAAAAGAAACCTATTGTGGTGTATCGGGTAAGCCATCGAACATAGAATACCCTTTAAATTAAAATTAACATTTAATTCACAAATATTAATAAATTTGATAATTTATTATTCTTTATTTACCCAGGATGATACATATAGCGTGTAGTCTGAACTATTCTTCAACAACCTACATATCTAAAGTATTCCAAAATATCATCATTGTTTTGATTTCATGACCTAAGAATGATACTTTCTATAGACATAGTTAATTCCCTCTAAATTTTGAATAAAATATCTCCTTTCTCAAGTTTTACTCCACAGCCCTCAAATGATCACACTCTCTTCATTAATAATTGAATTCATGGGAGTATCATATATAAAGAAAAACATAAATTGATCAAAATAAAATATAAAGATTCAATTCATTATATCCATGAAGATATAGGAGGAATTTATTAGTATAAATCCCATCACAATGAATTTATAATTTTTATTTCTTATTTATATGGTCTTATTGGGTGTATTCTCTCTCTTCACCTTTAATAGAAGATATTTGAATTGAAGGTATATTTTGGATAAGTATTTATCTCCTCATAGTTGACCAAAAAATTCATCAATACAAGGAAGAAGATATTAATTATTGATTATAATTCTCTTAAGATCACGATAATCAATGTTGTTTCACATTGATGAATCTTAATTCTTAATAATGAGAATTGATAAACTCCAATGTAATGATCATGGGAATATAAAACCCTTATCTATATTCTGTTATATTTTATTCTTCAATTCCTATAATTCAATCAGGTACATTCTATAAGGATTATTTTATTTAGGAATAACACCTAATAAAAGAAATATTGAAAAATCAACATGAATTTCTTGGGGAATACTGGGAAACACTTTTGTGAATTTATCTACATGTTCCCAAAAATATATATAACATCAATTATTAGTTTTTTCCCAACCATTGTACCAATATATACCTCATTGTTGGATTTTAAAACCCATTCGAGGGAATTAATTCTCATAAAGAGTTTATATTCAGCATTAAACTGATAAATGATCTTAACATGATTTGGGATTTGAAATGTGAATTTCCTATAAAAAATATTTATATGTATCTATTTATAGAGACACGATTCATTCCCAAAATCACATAAAATTCAAAACTTGGGAGAATAATAAAATTTGAAAAAATCACATTCCTAAAAAAATATACCATAGAATAATTATAGACATTAGAAGAAACCATTATACCACAAGAAGTTTTCATTAATAATTCAATATCAATACATTAAGGAAACTAATATATAATCATAGATACTTTCTAAAATTTTATTGAATTTATATAACATTGTTAATATAATTTATTTTTAATATTGAGTGTACCTATTACTACCCCAATTTGAATATTCTATATTTAATCACATACCATTAAAAAAATGGTTGTAATGAGTATTATTGAATAGTACCTAGACTAAGGAATCTTATGATAAGGAAAATAAATCCTAATATGTCTTAAATAATGAAATTTTTATTTAAAATTATGGCATTTTAGGTTTATCCTACATCCTTTTTTTCAAATATAGGCTATTTAATGTTCGATATTCACATTATTCATAAAATAATAACTAAAATTAACAAGATCAATCTCTGATACCAAGTGAAAAAAAAATCCAATCATAACATTAATATTTAATAAACCAATTAACCTGATTATTCATTACATCTCATAATTAAACAAACCATATACCATATAAATTTAGTATCTTTGGAGACTAGATACACAACCAACTTATTTGAAAAAAATCATGAATATCATTTATAAATATTCTTCAACCATTATAATCTTATAGATATATTTTAAATAATAATATTCTTCATATCTTGGGAAAATGGAAACATAAGAAAGGGTGAGATGAGATGCTCAATAAGGGGTGAGCATAGGAGATGTCAATTGAAGATTATAACTGTGCATAAAATGAACTTGTGTACCTAAGAAGATAATTGAGGTACATGAAAATAAAATACGGAAAAAATACCTAATAATATATTAATCATAAAGTATGAATCAAGACATAAGTCATTGAAAATAAAATAATACATAAGTCATTGGAGTGAAAATATGAGTCAATAATCTGGAGTAATGTTTACATTACATATTTAAATTTAATAACATAATAATTTTGAATATAAATTATTATATAAACACATTTTATACGTTAAGGATCATTCCAAAACCATCATTACATTTTTTTAATGTCCCATAGTGGTTTGGGTTCACTCCCCATTCCATTAAACATAGTGTATAGAGTCATATAGTGTATTGGGTTCACTCTTGAGTCCCTTACATGTTATCTCATTAGTTGAAAATCATTTCCTAATTCATTGGAGGAATATATAACTCCAAAATTACCCATCACACAATGAGAAACCATATATATGTTCACCACATTAACATGAAAGAATTCATAATTCCATCTTACATTAATTAACCCATGGGAAGGAAACAAGTTCATGAAAACGTCCTTAATACATTATCATAATACATTCAGATAAATAAGTTGGTTATTATAATTAGAGAATATATCAATTGAATCATAATAAACATCAATGTTTTTTTTACATAGATGAAAAAAATTATAAGAGCATGACAAAATTACTTTGAAATATTAAATGAAAAATCATTTATTTCTTTATAACATTTTTGTTTAAAGGAAATCAGTTATAAAATAATGAGATTAAAAATTAACTGTAAAAAATGTTAAAACGTGGAAAGAAAGATTTATAATGAAAAATATTGAAAATAATGGGAATAAGAAACTATATGGAAAACATTAAAAAACATTCCGTTCATACCTTTTTAATGATTATTAATGTAAATATGAAATGAAATTTATAAATCATAAATGTAAATATAAGGACTATATAAATAATTTAGACATGTAGGAAAAGAAGATATATTGGTTTTTATTGGTAAAGAACATGAAATTTCCCCTAGTAATAATTTATACACATATAATCAAAATTTCGAACTGTTATTGGTAAAGAAACCATTACTGCAAACTTATACTTCGATGAACACAATCTAATTCACTCTATAATAAACTTCACCTTGACATTCATATTTATAAGAAAATTATTAAAATATATTTTACTTAACATAATTCATTTATAATTCTGTATTACCCAAATATTAAATGTTTTTTAATATTAACATTTAGGAGTTAACTATTCTATTTTCCATGAATGCTTCGGTTTTGTGGTTCTTGTTCTTGATCATTGATCATGTTTTCAACACCTATTGGTGGTTTGTGAAGATTTAGATTATTTTTTGATAGTTTTATAGATCTATATGGTTATTTTATGGAACATATGGTGACATTACACATGTCATTCATAAAAATATCATTTTCAGTGATTATTGAATTTATAATAGTCAAAAAATTAGGGAATATACGTTTTTATATTAATATTCCAAAATTTTAAAAAATAATTTAATAACCCATTATTACATCATATTACTTGTAATTATGTTTTCTTAACCACCCATGATGTCAAAGTTATAAAATTATTCTTTTAACCGGTAAACTGACCAAAACAAAAACAAATTATAACTATTGAATGACTAAGAACATGTTACTATATGCTGATAATATCACTTGTTTATAATATTTATGATTCTAAAAAAATTTATTAATGTGATGAGTTATAATTATGAGGTGCATGGGGAAGATAAATATAAACAATTAATGAGGGGATAACAATTAAATTGAAGACTTGAATATCCTCTTAGAGAGGTTCATTGAAATGAGGGATTCAATACTTCTTATTGAGACCAAAGGATCACAAATGTGGTATAAGATTTATAGGGAGATCATTTTGTCATTTTTCATTAACCAATTGAAGGAAATTTGAGGATTTTAGTGGGGAGAGGTGGGATTATGATATAACTGATCTTGAGTGGTGTGTTTTTCAAATACCTAATCTTTAATGTATTTATAATGTAGTTTTGACATAAAAATCGGATCTAATGTTGTAAAATAATGGAGATAGGATAATGGGATGCCAATAATTCCTTTATCCACTAATTTAGATATTTTTTTAATGATATTTTGGGTATTTACCTATTAATGAAAAAAATATATTTATCACATACTTTATTGTGGTAACTAATATTTATAGTAGCTCCTCATAATTTTATGATATATTAATAAAGTTTTTTTCTCTAATAGCATTCCAAACATGCAATTCGGAGTCTAAATGGACCATAGAATATTATAACATTATAACCTAGCCTTTAAATTAAAAGAATTAATAGGAAAATAATTTAAAAAAATTTAAGGGCTTAGATTAAGAATATATTTTTTTAGTAAAGATATTATTTTCTTTAAAACATTGTATTTCCTCAAAAACGGTTTTTATAAGTGTTTTTCTAAGAATATTATAATTATTTTTGAATATTTTAGAAACATTTTTTGGTAAAAAATAATTTTTTTAATTAGTATATGAAAATTATCTTAGTGTGAAATTTTCTTATTTTTCTATAAATATTTATGTTCAAGTGAATAGTGAAAAATGTTAATTTTAATGCAAAACTGTAATTTTGTTTCATGAATTTAAAAAGTTACATTTTATATTAAAATGGATTCAAAGTAATATTTGTTATCTTAATATTTTTTTTGAGATAATATTATAACTATATTATAGAACGTTTAGAAAAATTAGTTGATAAAAAATATACTTTTTTAAATCATCATAACCAAATTATCTTAGGGTAAAAATTTTGGGTTTTTTTTTAAAATATTGATTTTCTAATGAATAAGGAAAAATACTTTTTTTTCTGAAAACTGTACTTTTATTTGATTAATATAAAAAGTTACATTTCATTTTAAAATTGTTTAAAAGTAATGTTAGTTCTAATTTTTTGTGAATAATCCAATTAGTTCCATTTGAGAAAATTCTTGGATTTAATTTTATATAATATTTTTATACTTAAAAATCCATTTTTGTGAAAACCCATTTTTTCAATAGATTTTATGATTTTATCATAAATTAATTCCTTCCACTTATGTTAATTGAATATTGAATAATATATCCCATATTATTAATAATTTTGTTAAAATTATATAAATTAATCCCTTTTATATTTGCTCAATATGAGTAATAACCATAATAAACTGTTTTCGTCTCAATAAGGGTAAAAACATGAAAAATAGGGTTAAAACATTGGGATAAGTATTTAAAATTTTTCTAACACCATACCTTATCCCATTGTATGGGTTATTTTATTAAATTTTCACAAAATTATTGAATATAAGGTTTCTTGGTTTCATATTTCTTTTATTATGAATGTTAAATTGATTTAACAAAAGAATAAATGCAAAATACCACACTCTCGACTTTAATATCTCTAACATATTAGCATAATGAAAAAAATAAGTTTTTGATAAATTATTATTTAAAAGATAAATCATATTTATTTATTATAGTGATTTATTTTTAATTTTTAGTGGTTGAATAATAACCTTAAATGCTTACTCAATGTCGACATAACATTTATTCAACTTAGAGAAAAATAAATTAAATGATTTTTAAAACAAAAAAATAATAAAATTTGGATGAATTATTGAGTTACAAGAATTTTTAGATAAATATGATAAATTATGTATTTTTCAGAGTATTATATTATTAATATATATTTTTCATGTATTTTAATGTCTAATCAAATTAGTAATGTAAAAAAATAAATTTAAGATTTTTTATGTCAAATGATATTTTATTAAATTATTTTAAAAAAGTAGTAAAATAGGAAAATTATGATGATAAAATATAGAACATTTATCAATTGGACATTTATGATTATATTTTTCCCTTATATGTATGATAATAACCCTTTAAGAGTGAAAACTCATTCCCATAGTTAAGGTCAAAATAGGTTAACTAAGAGGTTAAACCAAATGATATGTTTTAAAACACCAATGTAAAATGGAGAAACATTTATTGAATGGTGTTATTTAAACCTAAATGTATCTTATATTCAAATATTTATACTTATTGAATCATTCATTGAGTTAATGACTTTATTATATTTTGATCATATAAAAAAATAAATTGTTCCCACTCCCCACTTATAAAAGGGAACCCCTTCTTTCTATTCAGTACACCAATTTTCCATTATATCTCGAACAGACATACAAAATTATCTTCTAATATTCCCTAGATATTTGTTGTACTGTATTATTTTCATAAAATACCACTAAAATATTACTTAAGAAGGGATCAAAATGAGGCCTACTAAAGATAAAGTAATAATCTTACCCGACAAATATCAAATTATATCTTCTTCTACCTAATATGAATATATGATATTAATAATTAAATAATATATTAAGTATCATAAATATACTAAAATTTTATTATAAATTTTAAACAACCTTTATTGACCTTTATCCATAAAATGGGAAGTGTAAGTATCACTCATGCATATGGATGACTTGTTATCTTCATATAGAGATACAATTAATAATCCACAATAATTTTTCATGGATGAATATTATAATGGATTTAATATCTATAAATTATATTTATTATATAATTATTCATCTAAAATTAAAATTTCATGTATACCATATTACCTTCCAATCTTTTGGAAAATGATATTGTCACTTGTGCGTACGTGCAAAGTATCACATCCATAAAGCAATGTGATTCATTTTTCATTTCTAATTTACATAGATTTAAAAAGGACAGATTCAGTAAATATATTTTATATATATCATATTAAAATTTTTATTTATAGGTGAATTATTATTTAACTTTCTTTATTAATATTTTTTAATAAATGAATGCAATGCTCATGCATACATATGACTTACTGTCTCTGTGAACAACAAAACTAATTTTTCTATCTCCACAATTTATGGATAACTATATATCTCTCTATATATAAAGAATTCATATTATATTTATATTATTAATAATATGATTTTACCATGAACAAATTATAATAATTGAGACTACTAAATTGAAACATGAATGAAAAATGAAGTAGTTATCACCCAAAATAGAGATTTTAATAAAAACAATTAATAAAAAGATTATAAGATAAATTGATTTAATAGTATATGGTATTTAATTTATTATTATAGTTTTTTAAGGTATTTATAAAAAATATATATTTATTATACATGACTTTTGAACACATCCATAGTGAAAGGAGACTTGTGGTAAGGTATTTAAGTCTGAATCCCACTTTATCTATAATTTTTTATAGATGAATTCCCATTTGGGAAATTATAAGATACTTATATGAACAATCCATTTAATTTTTTATTATTATTTAGTTAATTTTTGAGAATATATTTTTCCATTCTGTTTCCTTACATTCAGTATATAATATACCGAACAGATGTTTTTAAGGAAAATCAACTATATTTTATTATTTGGTCTAAAAAAATGTTATATTTCTACGTTTTCTTTAAAATGTTTTCAATAATTTTTTAATATTGTCTCATGAAGGGATAAATACATTTCTCCCATGATTTAACTTTTATAAAAATGTTTCAAATGAATCTTCTTATTATTTTCTGAATGAGGTATATTTTACTTTTTACAAAAAAATGTGAAAGAAATATTTGTTTTAATACATATGAAATGAACAAGAATATTACATCATCTTCATTGATCAAATATTTTTATTTTTTTATAAGTTTCAATGGTTATTTTCAATGAAAATATTTTCCATATTATTTATAAAATTTTAATATATTAATTAATTGATTTAAAATTTTAAAGGGAATTTTCTTCAAGAAATATTCTAGTGATATTTTAAATGAATTTTCATCTCTAATGACATCCTTGATGTTAATAATGAATTACTAGGTATATGATCTATTGATATCATCCTTATTATTTCTATATATATTTTATAATTATGATAATGACATTATAATGAATCCCATTTATTTTCCATGGGCTATGATACTATGAAATGAAGAAATGTTTATAAAAATCATTTTAAATCAATGAGTTATATTAATGATCTTGTGAATATTATATGACCTTGTGGAACAAATATGTATGGTTTTAATTATGTTATGGGTGGGACCAAAATTATATAGTCCTACAATGAATTACGTAATGTTTTATATCTTATAAAATAACTACGGGAAACCAATCATTGTGCTTGGTCCACTATTCAAAAAAAGTTTATGTGCACGATCCACTATAATAAATAAGTAAATGTGCTTGATACACTCTATGAATCATGTCTAAGTTCTTGATCCACTGTAGGAAACATGTTCTGATTCATGATCCATTATAATATGGGAAGGAGGTATTAATTGCTGGTCTACTATGATTTGATGGTCTTATTATTCAAACATGACATAATAAATGATTTGTATACATATAATGATAACATACTTCTATGAAATGTTTTCATTATTATTAATTGAAATTTTGGTTCTTGATTTATTTATGATGAATTATCACTCTTATGGTTCATGTATTTTTAAATGATAAATTTTTATTCCATAATCTTTTTTATGATCTATAACAAATTGGGCATGAACATTATAATTTTGGGTAATGATTTCATATCCTTATTATTATCTTACTCTTAATTGTGATCATTGATTTATATATACTATGTTTTGACTTATTGGGAATCTAATATCACCCTTTTTTATGTTTCCATTCCCTAGGATATAGGAAAATATATCAAATAGGTTATATTTAAGAAGTGTACCATGTGGGGATCTCATTGTGTAAGATATTGAATATCTTTAATGAAATAAGAATATTGTTGATCTAGCATCCAACAACAATAAAACATTATGGTTCTATAATTGATAATAATGTTATGTATAGAATAATGATCTAAAGAGATATAATATTTTTGTATGTAATTACTGGGCCACTTCAGTTGGTATCAAAGTAGGGTTTTCTCAATCTTTAGAGATTAGGGTTACAAAAAAATTCCTGAAAACCCTAAGGATAAGTCAAACTATGGGGTAACATCCTAATGTTCTGGTAATGACCATTAATAACATAGGTTAAAACCAAGGTTACATAGACTGAGAAGGTTCCTTGTTTTAGTTATCCTATGAATGATTTTTCATGGTTGGCCAATTTGATTAAATATTAATGATAGTCATGCTAAATATTTTGGTTTTCTAAATGATTGAGGATAGAATTATATAATAAAAGTGGTAACATGTATGATAAAATATTAAAGTACCCTATTTTAGAATAGTTATATGATTTCTTGTTTATCAAAAAAGGTCTCAAGGAATTTCAACTCATATGCACAATGATTATATTTTGAGATAATGGTGAAAACTCCTAATGACACAATTTTATCATCTCATGTATATAGTTCCTCTACAATTGAAGTGTATGTGAATGTTCTTCCTATAAATATTAAGATTATAACTTTAGTTAAATTTGATTTTATTTTTAGCATGGATTTTATTTCTATATATGGATACCATATCAATTTCCAAAGAATAGAAGTCACATTTAATATTTTGAAAGAACCTATGTCCATTTTTTAGTATCAGGATGAATATGAACTCCAAATGGAAATTTCTTATATATTAAGGTTTTTAATTACAATCTATGATAGGTATTTATCTTTTATGTTTGGGGATATACTCAAAATTAAGGATACACCTATTTTATGGATGTTTATTAGTGTTTTCTAGAAATAATATATTGTTATTCTTCCAAATTATGATATTAATTTTTCAATTGAACTTCTATGTTTTGATATAACTATTTCAAAGTCTCCTTATAGAATATACTCAATTTAGTTATAATAATTGAATTAGATACAAAATGATAATATTCACAATTGATTCATACTCCCTATTGACTCACCATAGGGTCGAACCAATTATTTTTTGGAGAAGAAATATGGTTCAATGCATCTTTTCACTGATTATTCAGAACTAAACAAGATCACTATCAATAATAAGTACCCTATACCCTGTATTGATGGATTTTGGGATTAAATACATGAAAGTAAAATATTTTCCAACATTGTAAATGATTTTTTTATCATAAATTGGGGTTTAAGAATGAGTATATACCCAAGAAAACCTTCTTTACATGGTATAGGCATTGTGAATTTATTGTGATGACATTCAAACAAATTAATTCCCCTTTTATCTTTATGTATTTCATAAATTGAGTATTTTTATAGTACCTTGATTAGTTTTTAGTAGTATTTAAAAATGACATTATTTTATATTAAAATAGTAAGGAAGATCATGGAGTTCATTTGATACTTTTCTTAAAGACCCTGAGGAATGAAATGTTGTAAGAAACAAATTAACAAGTGTGAAGTTTAGCTTCAGAATGTTTCATTATTGGTTTATATAATAAAAAGCGAGGTTATATCAATGGATACTTAATAGAGAAATATTATTGAGAAATTTCCTAGAAAAACAATTATAATTTAAATCCATAATTTTTATGGGTTGGGTGGATATTATCGATGCTTTGTGAGTGGTTTATCATGATTATATAATCCACTCATGAAGTTTACTTGGAAGTGGGTTATGTTATTGTAGAAAAATAAATTTGAAGGGAATTTCAACGAAACTAAAGAGAATTTTTCCCAATGCTCAAGTTCTCACACTATCCTATAGTGGTGAATAGTTTATGATCTATAGTGATGAATCAAAAAAGGTATTATGATGTATCCTTATACGAAACTATATGGTGATATAATATTCCTTCTTATAATTGAAAATACATGGAAAAAATTATATTATTCATGATTTGATGTTAGGTAAAATAATTTTATCATTGAATATATAGAGGCATTACCTTTACGGTGAAAGGTGTGAGATATATATGGATTATAAAATTTTGAAGCATATCTTCACATAGAAAGAGTTGAATATTCACCATATAAAATAGTTTTAATTGATTAATGATTATTACTAATCAATAAATTACCACACTGGGAAGGTGAACTAGGTGGATGAAGCTCTGAGTAGAAAATAGCATGCTTGTTTTTATATTATAAGTATTGAAGGAGATATAATTCTTAGCTATTTTAAGAACATGGAACTTGAAATCATTAGGGGTTGAAATGGATCCTAAATTTTTTAGATAAATGTTTAACATTCCATATAAGTGAATATTAAATGATGTAGAAGTAAGATGTATAAATTAATAAAAAAGTGAGAAGTGATCCTAATTTCAACCATTATTAGATGAAATGATAATGTTTATGAACTAATTATGGTTCATTTCCATACAATATTTGAAGAACGAAATATCAGATAAATCACACAGTTCTTCATTCTATATTAATCCAATATGTATGAAGATTTATAAAGATATAAAAGGGTATTTATAATGGGAAAACATGAAAATGGATATTGTAAAGGATATATCTTGATTCATAGTATATTATTAAGTTAAGGCTGAGAGACATAAGTCTTAGGGGATGTTACAACCATTACCCATACCTAAATAGAAATGGTAAAGCATTGCCCAAGATTTCATCATTGAACTCAATAAAGAATCTAAAGGAAAAAAATCTATTTTGGATGTATTATTTCTCTTTAAATTGTTACCACACTTTATTTCCTTCAAATAATATTTACTTCTTGATCACTTTTCCAGGTTTTAAAATAAATAAGTGGTAAAATTTCATAGAGTACCGCATCCTATTGTATCTAACCTGAATTAATGTTTTCTCTCAATGTTCTAGAGAAGTCTTCATTAAGATTTGGATAAAGAGTTGAGCTTCATTACTACTTATCATCAAAATAAATATGGTCATTTTGTGTGGAACATTAAAAATATATATATAAGATATGTAGAGAGATTTCATTTAATATTTAACAGGTGTTTGGGATGAACAAATTCTTATGGTGTAATTTTTGATAATAATATATTTCAATAAAAAGAATTAATATGGAAACTCCAAAAGAATTGTATTATAGAAAATATATAACCCCTAAATGATCAGATGAATTTAGAGAAGGAAGGATTCGATGACTTGATCTAGTTGGGAATATGATAGAAAATGTTTAATCTATTTAGCAGTACATATGGGTAACTTAGAGAAAAAGAGTTATACTAGAAATATTTGGATAAATTTGGAGTTAAAATTTGGTGAAAAGGTTTTACAATGAATAAATCCTTTTAATAAGGTTATGATATTTATAAATAAGTTAAATATGAACCTCAGATATATCATTTCCTATTAAAATTTTGATCATCTTGGGATGATATCTTATTGTTTAGCACTTCTACTATATCTCTCTCAAGTTCATGATATCTTCCATGTATACCTTCTGAGGAAGTAAATACCTAATCCTTAACATTTACTTATATTATAGGTTTTACGATATGATAGAGGTCTCTCATATATGGAGAAACTGATGGAGATTTTATATCATAGAGAGAAAGTGCTCTGAAACAAGATCACTTAGTTGGTTAATGTTTTGTTATGAAAATCAATATTTGAAGAAGATACATGGGAACATGTGGATGTGACGATGTAGAAGTATTTGTAGTTTATTGTATTAGTGTGATGTAATTTGGAGTGTGAAATAGTTTTAAGGGGGTATAATTCAATACGTGATTTTTTATGGTATATTAATAAATTTGATTTTTTTGACAACTTGCAACATAGAGAACTATAAGTCTAAATGAACAATAATACAGAATAACCCTATAACCCAAATGTAAAATTGGATAAATAAATATTAATTACCATATTTTGAAATAATATATATATAACGGTTTTTTATTAAAAAATATATTTTTAGTAAAATCATTATATGCATTAAAAATACATTTTCCCCGGAATAGTTTTTATTTATTTTTTTGTTAATGAATATTATAACTAATTTATGGAATATTTAGATATCTAATTTTTTAAATGTTTTTGCATTTACCTAATAAATTTTAGAGGCTTAAAATATGAAATAATTTGATTTTAAGCATAAATACTCTAATATTCATTAAAAGCTGAATTTACCACCTTTTGATGGCGAACGCTCATTAAATCTAGTTTTTGACACTTTTATATGTTATATATGAAAAAATAAATTTTTTCTTATAGAATCGGGACATCAAAATTTACATTGGGTAGATTTTTGGTATTTTTCTTGTAAAATTAATTTTCTAATGAATAGTAAAAATACTGTATTTTAATTCAAAACTACCTTTTAATATAATTTATTTATAAGGTTATATTATCTTTTTAATTGGTTTAAAATTGTAATTATATTATGTTTTTACTATTCAATCCGATATTGGTCCTTTGAAGTAATTTCACTTTGAAATTCGATATAAACAACTGTTAATCTTTTGATAGTAATTATTTATTAAAAACACGCTTTTTGTTTTGATAGTGGGAATAAATTTTAAATTAATTCTTTCCACTTCTGTGTTTTGAATTTGGAAAAATGGATTTTATATTTTGAATCAGGAGGTCAAAATTGTGTAAATAGGTAACATTTATTTTTTATACATTATGAATATTTACTTCAGTAAAAATTTTAATTACCATTGTAAAAGGGTAAATCTAGTAAATAAGGGTAAAAAAATATTATTATAATAATATTGAATTACCCTAACATGTGTCCTAATCTTATTAGTTGATACATTCCGACCATGGGAATCCTTGGGTCGATTTGGGAACCCCATGGAGCCACTTTTGAGTGATAATGACACTTTATATTAATTAATTTAAAGTAAAGACAAAAATGACTTAAACCACTTGTGAGTGATAATGACACTTTATATTAATTAATTTAAAGTAAAGACAAAAATGACTTAAACATATATCTTTTAGCAAATAAATTGTTACATGGTGTTATACAAGTTATCTATTAGAATATATATATTTATTTGAAATATAAAAATATTTAATACATCATGATATTTTTTATAATTATTATACATCAAATAAATAAAAATATTTATGGCAAAATAATGATGCAGTGTTTACCTCATTAATGAATGATTTAAATAAATAAGGTTATAAAGATTAAAAAAGTATCCAAAAACATCCCAATTTTAATTGGATGATTTTATTTCGAACTTGATTCATTTTATCTTCTACTTTAATAAGTTTTGGGCCTTTAGAATCCAAAAATCAATATATAATAAAAACTATTTGTAAATGTTCCTAAAGTTCCCCTCCCCCCTTATAAAAAATCTTCACTTATAAACCATTCCTCACATCTCTCAAGCCCCTTGGCTCATCCAACCTCTGAAAAATTAATCTCTTTACATCCCTTTATTCCTCCTATAAGCCTTCCCCTAGGCAGAATGCAATTCAATTAAACCATTTTGGTCAGACCAAAGGGAGATACCCAATTTAAAGGTAACATCTTATCTTAAATTATTTTATTTTATTTTACTTCTCCAACCCCTAAACTCTTTGTATTCCTTTGTTTTATAACAAAAACATTTTCCTAAATATACTTGGTTGTTGTTATGAGAAATATATGAACTACACTTACAAACACCTCCATCTAATGGTTAAAGAACATACTGTTTCTGTGGACGGCAAACTTTTACCTCACGAAATGATGATTATTCAATTATCCTCTACCACCTATTATGGTGTCCATTATGATAGAACTATATTTATATGTTATATATATTATATTTATATTGTTTATGTTCTTCTCTATTTTCCATTTATATCATAACTATATGGTTTCCATAATGGGTAAACATGATAATTTCATTTGAGGAAGTGCGCACTGTCGCCCCATCAAAGTGATATAACACGTTCATACCATAGTTGGAACATATAAAGGATGGAGATAATTAAATTATATATGATGTTATACTATAATTATAATATTACTATTTATCATTATGTTTTCATTCCATTAAATATGAAACAGAAATGAATGTAGTGTTCATGTGTACATACAACTTACCCTCTCCATGAACCGTGCATTTCATTTCTTATCTCAAAATGTTATGTAATATAAGAAATACATATATATACTGGAAATATATAATATATCTGATATCTAAATCATGAATATCATTCTAGAGATAATGGAATTTCGACCACATGGAAAATTTATAATTATTAAAGGTTTATTTTTAACTCATGTTATGAACATCGACAAAATGTCTGATATGAGCTCAAATAATTAAGTAATTTTTATATCGAGGTAATAATTAATATAAAAGGAATAATAAAATTTAAAAATTTTCTTAAGCATGTAGAAATTAAATTTAGTTTATTATTTTAGAGATTAAAGAACGATCGAGTCATGTCAGACACGAGGTAAGGGGTTTCTTAAATCACTTTTAATTCCATGATATTTCCATTATTTTCCACTTATTAATTACATGTGGTTTATTTTGTGTAACACCCCAAGTTTCCATGGTACCCTTCTCTTTGAATAATACAATACCATGTCTTGTACGTAAATTCGAGTTCTAACACACCACAACCAATAAAACTTACAGTTATGAATAGTGATACACACTATTTTATATTTTATAAATTCTATCATTCAAAATGGACTTCATTTTTGGATTCAAAATATCGAAATTATCTTAGGGTGAATTTCGGGTATTTTTCTGAAAACATTCAATTATTGATGAATAGTGAAAAACACTGAGTTATAGTTTAAAATCATATTTTTATTTAAATAATTATTTATTTTATTTAAATTTATTTTAGGTCAAAATAGATACATAATACCTATATAAGTTGAATGTAATTCATTGGTGTCAATTTATAATAATTTTAGATATATAAAAATTTTATTGAATTTTTTACCGTCTTTTACCCACCTCTGAGGAGAATTTGAGAACTCACATAAAACATAATTTTACTACTTCTGTGAGTTGAATTTCAAAAATATTAGAGATACGGTTGATATCAGTTTTTAAAATTTGGTTCAATAAGATTAAAATAATTTTTGTGGAATAGTAACATTGTACTTTTATTTACCATGGTTAAAAGTAAATAGGGTAATTAAGGGTAAAAATGATATTATTATTACCCTAACACTTGTCCTAATTTTATTGGATAAGTATAATTCGACCAAAAAACCTTAAGAATAAAATATGAACCTCTTTGGTCCAATTGGATTAGATTAAGACATTTATTATTTTTTAATTCAAAGAAGAGTTAAAAGAGTTAAAATCATTGTTTAATAACTAAAACAATTTTAATATAGGGATAAACATAAGATAAATTCGGCTATAAATATTCATTATAAATATAAAAAAAATTCCAACATAAAGGTATTTTATTTATATTTTTTATACATTAAATAATTTAATTTATTTATGACACAATGATGATGCAGTAATTACATAATTAATGGAATATTAAAATAATTGATATTATAAATATCTAAATAAAACTAATTTGATAATTTTTATGAATTAAAATAATTTTCTCGGTTAATATGACATAATAGGGTTTGTTAGATGAATTTTTTTCAAACTAATAATGCTTTTCAAAATTTAGAAAAAACAAAATACCAAATAGTGCCAAAATTGACATAAAACACTTTTTAAAACAAATTTTATATTATTAATTGATATTCTATTCCTAAAAATATAAGGTTTGGCCAAAATACTTTTATAATGATAGGTGTATCATTAATGAACCACTTGGGGTTCTCTTGGAAGTATGTTGTATGTTTATTAACTATGAAATATAAAAATAAAAAGAGACATGGTAAATGTCACACTATTTAACTAAGAATTAAATCTAAAAGATATGGTTAATATAGTGACCCAAACCTATTTAAAACCAAATGGTTGAGTGGTTTTCGACCCATACCTACATTAGTCTTCAAAAAATCTTTTTTGAGCCATTAGAAACCCAAAATTATTTTTTTATAAAATAATATTTCTAGATTTTCTTAAGGTTCCCCTCACCCCTCTGATAAAAGAGAACTCCCCATTCTCTCTAATTCACATCTTCAAATCCATTTGGCTCGGCCAAACTCTACCCAAATACCCTATAAAATATCCTCCCTTAATCTTATAGTTCTTCTTTTAGTCAGAAATCCAACCCATGGATCCCTTTTGATCAAATCAAATTGAAGAACCCGAAGAAGAGGTAAATATTTCATCACCTCTTTCAAGTTTTTTTCTACTTCCACTTCCTCTTTCTTTGTTGTTTCCATTATAAAATAATGACTCAAGTATCTTCTATATACGATGATGTTATTATAAATATGTTACAACCCTATTCATTATTCAATCCATCCTTTGAATAACATGTCACCGTACGGGCATACATACGGCTTACCATCTCCACATAATGGTGTAATTGTAATTAAATATATTATTATTTGGATGGGTATAATAATAATGTGTAATTAATGTAAATAAAAATTATATAATGATAATGATTCTATATATATGATATACCATCCAACTAGATATTATTTTAAAATCAAAAGATTGATATTGTCACTCGTGCGTACGTACAGATTACCGTCTCCAAGAACGCGATGAGATTCATTCCCCATCATATCCATTCAAGACTAATTTTTATTTGATGATTAAAAATAATGTTTAAAAACGTGATATCATTCTGGATATGAATAAGATATATCCTCTCCATAACAAATATTACTCACATAATAAATAATATAAAGGAAAACGAATCCATTAACACCTGAAATGACGATAATACTAAGATATTATTAATAAAGCAATGATAAAAGATCATATATGGTATCATATTAATGTATATGATTCTTGTAAAATTTAATAACAATTATTTCACCATTATACAGGAGGATAACCTACCCTTGACCAAGGAAAAGTACAAGGTAAGGATTAATTTTACAATCTCTTTATTATCCGAGATTGTTTTTATGTAAGTATCTACTGGGACCTATTTATCATCCACATCCATGTTTCTTAAAAATGTATTTCAAAACATTTATAATATTTATGAGAAATCGGGTTAAAGTCATTTATACCCTTATTTGACCTTATATGTTTTGAACGGAATCTTTCCGTTGTTTTCCAAACAAGGTAATTTAGGACCTTTTCAACAAAATTAAGGTAAGAATGTTTTTTAACTTATACGGCGAGTGCGGCTATTTTCCACTGTTATAACATCATCAAAGCTTCCCTTAAAAGATTATAATAATATTACCAAAATAAATGTTTTATTTTATAATTTTATGAATTTGAAGTGATTTCAAAATATAAAGAGATATTTCTCTAAAAAAGATTCTGATTTCATCTATGTCAACATCCTTTGATGGAATTTAGGTTTATTTGAAGTTGATTTATTATGATAAAAAAATTCCATATTGTATTTAAGGTTTTGTGATATGTTTGACTATAGATGTGTTACTTTTATACCATTCATGGTTTATGGATAATGTATTGATATTTCATATGCTAGTTTTAATATGAATGTTTATGTTATGTTTAGATATTTTCATATGAGGAATGCATTGGACTTAGTAAGTGACTGGTGGAGCCCACTATAGCTCCTCGATGCTTCGGTAGGTCTCATGAGACAAACTAGTTTCTTAGAAAAAGTCCTTGAATAAATCGTTTTTTGTAGTCTTGGCATAAGGCCTTGACTATGTGGTTATGAAAGTCTGGCATTATGCATTCCATCATTATGAAAGTGGCTATTGATATTGCATGTGATTATTTAACTAGTAGAATATCCATGTGAGTAGGTAACTGGCATCATTTTGATTTAGATTTTCTATATTATGATGATGTTTATGTTGAAAAAGATTTTTTTTAGTTTTATACATTTCCTTAAATGTTTATGCTTATTTATGAAAGCTTCCACTATATTTTTATCCATACTGAGAATCTGAGCTCACCCCATTATATGTTTTATTTTTACGAGGATGTGAAAATGTATATTATGACTGAACTGGAGGGATAGACTATGGGATCTCAGTGTTGTCTATGGAAACAATGTTGTTGTAGGTTTCCATTTTATGATGTAATGTAAACCTGATGAATATATCTAGTACTTACAATTATACTAAACTAATAGGTATTTCAAGACATTATATTTTGTGATCATGTCAATGATATGTAATAATGCACCGACTCTGGGTAACAGGGGTCAGGGTGTTAAAGTTGGTATCAAAGGAAGTTTAGTAAAAACCTTGAAATCTAGATTTAGATAAACACTGATTAAAGAACATTACCCAAAGATAGACTTTTTGGATTAGTATTGAAGAACTTCCTATAATTTTGTTATTTTAGATTTTGAGAGTTTTCCAAGAAATACATCCCTATTAGGATACGAGCGGGTAGAGGTAGCTCGAGCACAGATGTACCTCGGGGTAAAACCTGAAAACACTGCTTTGAACTAGACTCGAACAGGAACTGGTGCATGAAAACGGTCATTGCTTCACTCTTGGTTATGGCACTCCCGAGGTCTATGCTTAGGATAATTCTCATTTTCATTAAAAACCATAATAAAGGGTTTATGAGTATATAATTTTTCAAATAAAACATTTTTATGATTATAGATTATATCCAAAAACTGTTCAATTTATCTTAAGTGTTTTACAAGTTTGGATTTATGTATTGTGATTCATATTCAAATCTACTGTATGTCATTGTTTAGAAATGGATCCTAGTGGAATTAATGGAAACTATATCAATGCATGAACTCCATGTAGGTATTTCCCTCCTTTTCAAGATAATATAGTCGAGCAGATGATACAACTGGTGCTAATCAGCTAATCACCATACTGGGAAAACTAACTTAGGTTATGAATAATAACCTTACCTATATGGAGAACCCTGATCCACAGCGTGGATGATCAATGTTATATCTCTTCATGAGGAAATGACCACCAACATTCAATGGGGGTACAAATCTATTAGTATCTGAGCAATGGATAAATTCCTTAGAGAAAATATTTCATGCCTTGGGGAGTAGTGAAATGGAAAAAGTTGTCATGGCAGCTTACCGCCTCACTGGAGATGTTGATCAATTGTGGTCATTGATTTGAAACACAAAGGAAGTTGATGAATTATAAAGTATGGAATGGAGGTAGTGTAAAGAAATTTTATTAGAAAAAAATAGTCCTCATGACCATCGAGCAGATCTGGAAAGACAATTTCTGGGTCTGAGGCAAAAGGAGGATGAGAATGTAGAAAAGTATGAATCTAAAATTACAAGGTTAGTGAGACATGATGCAGATTATATACGTAGCCCAATAAGTAATATTTACCATTTATTTGATGGTTTAAAACCATTTCTCTGTCAATAATTAGTATCACAATCCTTCTCATCATATGAAGATATTGTCTCATGTGCTATCGAGACAGAAAAAGAATTCTCTAAGTCTTGTGACTTTAACGCAAAGCAAGATAAGATTATATCTGATGAAAACTTTGGAAATGGAAATAAGGGGAAGAATAGACAATTTGAATATACATTATGTAGTAAATGTGGGAAGAAACACCCTGGTACTTTCCTGAAGAGAATGGGAGTCTGTTACAAGTGTGGTGAAAAAGGTCACCAAGCTCGTGATCGCATGGGGAAGAAAGAGGTTGTCAATGTTGAATGCTACAATTGTAGAGAAAGGGTGCATTATGCGAATGAATTTCTTAAGCATCAGAGGATATTACCTCAGAAAAGGCCAAGGGATCAATGGCTAAGCTTATGCTATCACTACTACTAAGGTTCAAGCTCCGAAAGACGTGGTGGCTGGTAATTTAATGGTTTCCTCATGTTCAAAAAATGTTTTATTTTATTTTGGATCATCACATTGTTTCATATCTTCCCAGTTTATTAAGAATATTACATATTTTTAATTTTTCTCAACAAGGGATTTGTCAATAAAAACTCCTAAGGGAAGTATCATCGCAAACAATGTTTTGTGAATCCGTTCCCATTAGGGAATATAAATATTCTTTATCTGCTGATCTCATCGCCATACTCATGATTGAATTTGATATAATCCTTAGTATGGATTGGATTTCGGACCATGATGTGATAATTTATTGTAAGAAGAAGGTGGTAACATTTTTTGATGATGATAAGAAGTACCTTATCATTAGAGCAGAAACATCACCACCTAATTCTTATCTAGATCCACCTTCAGTAGATCAACTAAATTCAATTATAGGGGAGGAAGAGAATGAAATAACTATGTGTGCGGAAAGGAATGTTAAAATAGAGGATGTACCTATTGTGAAATAATATTTTGATTTGTTTACAGAAGATTTACCTTGACATCCTCCAGAACAAGAAATTGAGTTTTCCATTGATTTAATTCCTGGTTCAAGGCTCATATCGAAGACCCCTTATAAAATGGTCCCTGTGGAACTAGTTGAACTAAATAAACAACTAGAGGAAATGAGTAATAAGGGATTTATTCGCCCCATTGTTTCTCCATGGGAATCCCCTGTACTTATTGTTAAGAAGAAAGATGGTTCTATGAGTTTGTGCATTGACTACCGGGAGATCAATGCTATAAAAATAAAGAACAAGTATCCCCTACCTCTCATTGATGATTTATTTGACCAACATCATGTAGCTCAATACTTTTCAAAGACTGACCTTCGATCAAGATACCATCAGTTGTGTGTGAGGAAGCAAGACTTTCTGAAGACATCATTTCCAACAAGGTACGGGCATTACGAGTTTATAATAATGCCTTTTGGATTTTCTAATTCACCCTTCGACTTCATGGATCTAATGAATAGAGTTTTCAAAGAATATCTTGATGACTTTGTAGTGGTATTTATTGATGATATCTTGGTATACTCAAAAAGCTACAAATATCAGGAAGATCACTTCTGCATTATCCTGAAGACTCTTATAAGACATGAATTATATGAAATGTGTTTCAAGTGTGAATTCTGGCTTTAGAAGATTTTTTTTCTTGGCCATATTTTCTTCAAGAATGGAATCTCTGTTGATCCTTCTAAGACTAATGCGATCCAATAATTCCGAGCACCAACGAGTATAACTGAGGTATGCAGTTTTGTTGGTTTAGCAGGTTATTGTCGAGGTTTCATCCCGAATTTTTCCCGGTTGGCTAACCCATTAACAAAGCTCACACGAAAAGGGGTTAAATTTGATTGGAAAAAAGAGTGTGAAGAATGTTTTGAAGAACTGAAGATAAAATTAGTCAATGGTCCTATATTGACTCTGCCATTATGGAATGATGGGTTTGTTATTTATATAAATGCTTCAAAGAAGAGACTTGGTTGTGTCTTTATGCAGAATGATTGGTTTATTGCCTATGCTTCATGATAGATAAAAATTCATGAGAAAAACTATCCTACTCATGATCTTGAGTTAGAAGCTGTAATCTTGGCATTGAAGATATAGAGACATTATCTCTATGGTGATAAATGTGAGATTCATACTAATCACAAGATTTTGAAGTATATTTTCTCGCAAAAAGTACTCAACAGGAGGCAAAGGAGATGGCTTGAACTACTCCAGGATTGTGACTGTACTATACACTACCACTCGGGGAAGGCACATAAGGTGGAAGATGCTTTGAGTAGAAATCATCATGGAGTTTTGAACAAGATGAGAGTTGAAAATGATCCTATATTCATGGATCTAGTAAATATGGATATGGGAATAACCACAGAAGGTGAAACATCAAAAATGTTTCAAATGGTTTCCAAACCATCTTTACTAGAATGGATAAAGAGTTCTCAGACCGGTGATGAAGAGTTTCAAAAGAATATTAAAGCTGCGAATGATGGGAGATTGAATGAATTTGTGTATGAAGATGGAATTTTAAAATTTGGGAAGATACTTTGTGTTCCTGATATACCTGATCAAAAAAGGGAATGTTTGGACGATGCTCAGAGTTCTAATTTATCTATACACCCTGGTAGCACTAAGATGTACAGAGATTCTATGGATCATTTTTTGTGGGACAACATGAAGAGGGAGATTGTTGATTTGGTGTCAAGATGTATGGTTTGTCAACAAGTGAATGCTGGAAGGAAATAGCCTGGAGGAGCCATGAAACCTCTTCCCATAACAGAGTGGAAATTTTATAATATTCCGATGGACTTTTTCATGAGACTACCAAAGACTCCTAGAAGGAACGATGCAATAAGGGTCATTGTTTTTCATCTTACCATATCAGCGCATTTTCCTTCAATAAGATAAGAATTACCACTTCAATGTTTAGCAATATTATATATTAATGATGTTTTAAGACTTCATGGAGTACCACTATCGAATGTTTGTGATTGTGATCCCTGTTTTACATCATGATTCTGGAAAAGTATTCAGAAAGCCCGGGATACTGAACTTCGTTTGAGCACTTCCTACCGCCCCCAAACTAATGGACAATCACAAGATAATATCGAAACCTTAGAATACATGTTGAGATCTTTCTCACATGACTTTCAAGGTATGTGTGATCAATATTTACCTATGGTAGAATTTTCCTATAACAATAACTTCCATTCAAGTATTTATATGGCACCATATGGAGCATTATATGGAAAGAGATGTCGCACAACAACTTTTTGGGATCGTGTTGGTGAATGAAAATGCATAGGCCTAGAACTTTTGGAGGAAACAATTAAAAATTTGAAGGTAATCCAAAACCACATCAAAGTATCTCAAAGTATGCAGAAGAGATATGCTAATAACTGAAGGAAGGATTTGGAATTCATGGTATGAGATCTTGTTTTTCTGAAGGTATCCCAATGTAATGGTTTTATATGTTTTGGTAAGAAGGATAAATTGAGTCCCAGGTACATAGGAACTTTCGAAATTACAGAACGAATTGGGGTTGTAGCTTACCATTGGGAAATGCCGCCAAGTCTCTCAAAAGTTCATGATGTATTTTATGTATCATGGTTGAGAAAATACATACATGACCCAAAACATGTACTCACCTATGAGGAAATAGAACTGGAACCTGATATATCTTATTGTGAAGTGTCTGTTGAGGTTCTATATACAAAAGAACCAGTGCTAAGAAACTGGATGACTCGTCAGGTAAAATTTCTATAGAGAAACCATAAGATAGAATAGGCAACGTGGGAACCCGAGAAACCTATTCTGACGAACCACACGAGTCTTTTTATGCAGTAATATTATAGAAATTTTGAGGATGAAATTATTTGAAGGAGGAGATAATATAACACCCCAATCTTCCACAGTATTCTTCTCTTTGAATAATACAATAGCGTGTGTTGTACGCAACTTCGAGTACTAACACATCACAACCAATCAAATAAGCTGTTATTAATAGTAATACCCACTTTCTAAAATTTTATAAATTTTATCATTCAAAATGGACTTCATTTTTGGGTTCCTAATATCGAAATTAGCTTAGGGTTATTTTTTGGTATTTTTCTGAAAACATTCAATTATTGATGAATAGTGAAAAACACTGAGTTAGGGTTGAAAACCGAATTTTTATTTACATAATTATTTATTTTATTTATATTAATTTTAGCTCAAAATATAAACATAATACTTATATAAGTTCAATGGAATTCATTGGAGTACGTTTATAATAATTTTAGATCACTACAAAAAAATGAATTTTACCTAAAGAAATTCAGTGAAAAATATTATTTATGTCGGTAAAAATGACTAATTCCAATAGATAATAAGTTTTGGGGATATTATATTTAAATACCAAAATTTATTTTGACCAACACAAATATCTGTTAGTATTAATTTTTTAATACCAACAAAAACTTTTCCAACAATTAAATTTGTCACATTATCATATTAATACCAATAGTTTTCTTACAAACAAATCAATATGTAATTATTAATAATTATTAATAATTATTTTATTCAACCTAATAATTTTTATAAATTATTTATTCAATTAAAATAATAATTTAACAATATAAATATTTGAAACTTTTAGTTGATCGTTTACTAAAAAATGTATATTTTTATTAACAAGAAAAATTCTTAAAGGATAACTTCTAACTTAATCACATAAAATTATTTTGTTATCAATAAGGAAATATTTTCAATATTTGGAATAAATTTCAAATTTAATCCAATATATATTATATTTTAAATATAATTAAAATTTTATTTTAAATTCATTTGAAAATATTGAAATTAAATAAATATATATATATATATATATCAATAATTGATTTAATAAAATGAAAAACATATTCCCTCCATTATTTCACTTACCCCGCACCTCACCTCTCCACTATCATCATCTCCCACCGGCAATGCCCCCAATTTTCCATCCCTAAGACACGGTTCATCATTATCGCCCTCACCCACAACCATATCCCCCCAAATTCTTCAAGATCACCTACACCCCATGTTTTCTAATGCTCAATTATTTTTTCCACATTCAACTAAAAACATTAAGTATCAGGAGTTGTGGGACATAATCCAAGGTGATGTTATTGCGGATGCCAAGCCCACTCTTGGGTGATCCTCCAAGTAACCCTAATCTTATTCTCTGAACATTCACTGACGTTGTTGCCATAAAATCCTCCAACGATCCCGATGTTCAGGTTGCAAAGGAGTCTAGACCATGCATCAAGACCAAGATCTCTCGATATAGGGGTTAGTCTGTGATCTCATTCTTAGAAAATGAGTTAAACCTCCTTCCCTTAGACCTTTGCTTTGCACTGGTTGGAAATTCATCAAATGTTTCCCATCACTGATTTATTTAATGAAATCACTCAAAGTTATAGGTTTTATGGGATTCTATATATGATTATTTAATTACACCAGTGTTCTTTTTAGATTCTCTTTAGAAATTATAATTATATACTTTGGGAAAGAAGATCATGGGTTTTTGTGGGTTCTTATATGAGAGTTCTCAAATGTACCCTAGACTACAATCCTTTCTCTGAATCCCCTATTGTTCCAGTTTGTCATGGCTTCCCCAGCTTACCCCTTCATCTGTTTAAGAAGATATCTTTGTTTCCAATCTCCAGCCTCATTAGAACTCCTATTAAACTAGATGTTGCAATGAGGAATCTATCAAGGCCCTCTTGTTCTAGGGTTTGTGCTGAGATTGACGTCTCCCAAAGGCTCCCATCCCAAATATGGATACAAAATGGAAATTTTGGGTTTTTCAAAAAGTCATTTATGAGAATCTTTCTACCTATTGTAGTGTCTTCCACAATCATGGACATTCCAAGATTTATTGTGGTAATAGATTAGTTTGTCCACCAACACGTAAACTAACAAGGATTGAAAAAATAAGACGAAAGATAGAAGAAAGAAATTAATGTCATATAGTTATTAGAGGCCCTTCTAGGATGAAATACCCCCTTGGAGATCAAATTGATGTCAATAAGAAGCCTTATGAGGTTAATTCTCATGATGGGGGCAATGACTAGTTTGGACAATCGGTGAGACCTCTTTCTGAGAAAAATGATATTTTGGATTTTGTTATTGTCGTTAACACCACCTTAGATTCTATCACAATTTCCCCCACTTCGGTGGGTGTTCGGAAGGAACATAATGAACAACATAATTCCTCCCAAGGGAAGGAGCTTAGTGAACACTCTAATTCTTGTGAGCCTTCACATGATGTCTATGATCAAGATTGTCTAATAGAGGATGCTTACTTAAAATCGAGCTCTAAGAAAGGTAAAAAGGCGATTATTGACTCGGATGGATTCATTATTCCAAATCCAAAGAATACTCAGAAACATAGAGATTACTCTAATATTTAGAGAATAATGATTACTAGATTCTTAGAGGCTTCTATAAAGATGAATCCAGATACCTCTCCATAGATTACGTCTGCTTATAATTCTAGTACATCCTCTAGTAAATATAAATCGAGTGACAAAAGTGATAATGAAAACACTGGCCCGGCTGTGAGGGATGCTTATAAATTTGATGATGAGGTGTCGGATGAACAGGAGGGTTGGATAGATGAGAAAGACACAATAGTATTTGAAAGATAAAAGAATGGTGAAATAACTGCAGAAAATTACCTTCAAATTAGAGAAAAAATGTTCATCAAATTGGTAGAGGAATTTAAACTTAATCCTCACTTTAATTTCATAGATATCCCATGGCAATGTGTCATTCTATTTTATAATGTTGAGAAATATTATTCTGTGGTTATAGGGACCTCTTTTTGGGCCTCAAATTTTCCTTTTGGAATTGATTTTATTTGATTTCAATGTCTGTTGTCTAGTAATTAGGGGGCCTTGTTTTCTGCATTTTTGTCTGTTCTAGAACAGATGGTCTTCACCATATTCTGTTTCCCCATTTAACCTCACATGTTTATTTGCTCTACCTATAAAATTGTGGATGGTGGGTGGTATTTATATTTGATTTGGTTTACTCTGGATATAATTATCTCTCGTGCAATGATAATCTCTCCAATGTTGCAACATACTTTTGATGGTTCAAGCACATCATTCTTTTCTCTTTGATTTTGAAACAACATCTTTCACTTAGTTATCTTATTTTTTCTGGAAGTTTTCACTTATGAATTCTATTGCGGTGCTTCTGGTGGACGCAGATCTATGTTCTAAAGATGTATCACTCAGTGACTGAATTTTTTAACGATGCCTCCTGTGACTAATTTTATTGGTATTCCGGAAGCGACAATATGACTTCTAATCTGATGGCCTTTGAGTCTTTTTTCCTGGTTTTTACTTTCCTTCAGAGCTTCTTTCATTGTGTTTTTCCTTCTCAAGGAGTTCCATCTATCTGCTCCTTTAAAAGGATGAGATAAGGGTAGCTATAGATTATTGGATAAGTGATAAAAATATAATAACTTTTCTGAAGTTCAGTGTTGGTTCAATGGATCATGTTTTTTCTTCCCTTGCTTCTACTTGAGTCTTCTTCATGCATTGATTTTTGGTGAATGAGTTGGCTTGACTGGTCATTTATTTTCTCACCGACTATCCATTTCATTGGACTGCAGTAAAGGCATGAATCAGTTGTTCCGCATTGCTAGGATGTTGCTTGCAGCTCTCTTAATGGATTGCTACTGTCATCACCTGATAAGACAGCTTGTTGGCCGAATGTTTCAGACATTTTAGAATGCAGCTCGTGACATTGATATGCTTATCTTATAAATTTCATCATGTACTTTTCTAAATTTATTGTTGGTGTATGATTTTTACACCTCATGCTTGTATTGTTACATTTTTTCTTTTAATTAATTTCTTAGGGCATAAATTGGATGACCAATTTATGTCATCTCTTTTCAAAAACAAAAAAAAAGTTTAAGATTGGGCCTCTTATCAGGTATTTGATTTTTATATTCAAATTTTAATCATTTTAAACCATGTTCTTTGAGCGTTTTAATTGAAAAGTATCAGGGGTTTCATTGAAATTCTGATGAAATTAGTTTTTTGGTTTTTTGATTTATTTTTCAGCTATTTTTTGGTTGTTAGTTGCATGATTATATAGATCCAATTCATTTATTTAAGTCAGACCTCCATACTTGTAATCATCAATTCTCTCTTCATACATCTCCATTTTATTCACTTGTGGAAGAAAGATAGTGTTGAACCTGAGGACACATGAAGGGACATCATCGAGTTCATCACACACTTTTCTTTATCTAATTTTACATCAGGATGTTCTGATTTTTTTGTTTATTGGACCTCTTTAATTTTTACCATCCAACAGGTGTTGAAAATATAGTAAGATGGATAAAACATTTTTGTGTTGTGTACTTCGTGCTCAAACTACTTTTATTTTTTTGAACTGGAGGCTCTTGCACCATTAAGTCTATTCAATGGTCATATAGGGTAAAATTGTGGGTCTTATATGTGAAAAAAGGGGAATGACTTCCCACCTTTCTATTTTAATCACAACCAATATTCTCTGAAGATTACACATGAATACATTCTATGTCATCTCTTGTTACCTTTTTAAATGACATGTTGATAAACTTCGTTGTTTTAATTTTGTATAGAAATTTTAGTGTGTAGCTATTGTACCTTTAATTTCTATTATTAGGTAAATCTCTTTACGTGAACACTGTTAGCCTTAGTTTCCTGTTAAATAATTACTAAAACTACTGCTATACATTACAAATCTAAACAATTTCACTTCTCTACATTTTTCTATATAATTAAAAAACTATAAATAACTGAAATATCCTTCACATATTTTAAGTTTTTTTTATTAAATTTCACTGTAGTTAATCCGTTTATATTTTCTTTGTTAAATGGTCTCTATATATTTTTTGAAAAACTAGGTAAATTAAATTTTAAATGGTTTTAAAAAAATTTATGTAGCATGTTTTAGATAAAAAATTAATTTCTGCAATTACACTAATAAACTGTAAAATTGTATAAAAAAGAGTTTTATGTATGAAACAAATATTCATACTAAATTTATATCACATATGTTTTTAAATAACACCAGTATGCATATTGTATGCAAATAATAAAATTTAGGAAGACCACCATAAATGAGACAACTAAATGATTTATTTTTAAAATAGTATAGAGATGGTATGTATATAACTTTTGTAATATATAAATCTGTATAAATTTAGTATGCATATATTAATTGAAATTACATGAATCTGATCACATAATAAAAATTATATGTAATGTAAAATTGCATACTCCCATGCCTTGAAAACATAGGGATTATTTTAACATTTAAAGGACAATTTTCACTGTGTCACCCGTCGTATTTAAATAATTATTTTATTAATTTTCTGGGAATCGAGTAGTCCGGGTTGGGGATGGTTTAAAATTTTGAGTTCTTTTTTTAAAAATGTATGATTGGGTCCTGACTACATCCAGAGCACTGTGGTCGTAGCCACGCGACCTCGCTTGGGTCGTCGCGTGACCTCGCCCGATTCATCGCACACCTGCCCGATGTTCAAGGTAGATAAATGAAATGTATTATTAATGAATAAAAAAATAAGAAGTGTGATAAAATTTAATGAATTGTTTCATTAATAATAATAGTAATATTATTATTTGAGTATGTTATTAATTATTATTGAGTATTATTTTTATTGGTTAGTATCTTTATTATTATTATTAGTTTTGTGTTTATTTTTTTTCCTTAGGGTTAGGGTTTAGTCGGTGCTCGACTTCTTTCTCTTCTCCCATTCGAACATCTTCTTTCCCTTCTCCCTGGAATCCCACCACACCCCTAATTTTCCCTCCTTCCCGTAACACCTTGTCCCTCGATCGGACCCGCACAGACACCATTGGCGCCCCCTGCTACGCCGGTCCCTCCTAGGTCAACCATCGCATGCCCTTCCTTCTGTATGACGACCACCTCGTGCGGGCCTCCTCTCCGCATCACCCTTCTATCCGACCCACCCATATCGCACCCTCCCCCATCATCGAACCCAATCACCAACACCCCTATTTTCCTTCCAGTAAATAACACCTTGGCCGACCAACAGTCTGACCACCCGCCAGCCACGACCTTCCCTTTTTGTCCAGCGGCACCTCCGGCAACACCTCTGGTGTTCCATCATCATCCCGGTTGAGTATTATTTTTTTCTCTTGAGTTTTTGGTTGTCCATAAGGTTCTTGGTCTATTTTGGGTTTGATTTTGATTTTTTTTGGTATGAATTATTGACTTAGTGTCCAATTTGGATTCCTCGTGGTGCGGTTGGAGTTTGGCAACAATTATTTGGGAGTTTTCGACACCTGATGTAAGTTGTTCTATTAATAAACATTATTTGGGTGAATTGTTTGTTTACATGATTAATTAAGTATGCTTCATGATTAATTTATCTGATGAAATTGATTTTATAAAGAAAATGGCTGAGTTTTATATGCATCTTGTTGTGAAAATTTTTGGAAGTTTTTAATTGATTGATTAAGGTATGAAATTTTTTTCTGTGGGTTCTTGAGGTGCATGTGTGTTGAAAAATAATTTTTATGGTTAATGGACTACTTCAGTTATATTATCTTTATTGTGCACTTTTTAGTATTAATTGTGAAGTGCTTAAAGAGTGAGGAACTTGTTTTGTAAATGGATTGGGTTGTGTAAATTGTTTATTATGTCGCGCAAGGGGTGAAAATTCTGTTTTATCATGTTATTGTTGTGTGTTTGGCCTTAGAAGATGTTTTTGAGTGGGTGTTTGAGTTAAAATCCTTGTAATACCTATTTAAGTTGTTTCATAAATTATTTTTTTGGTTTAATAAATTTTTTAAGGGGTTTTTTTAAAATTGAGGTGTGACCTCAAATGATTTGAAATGGAATTTTCACTTTTATTTGAAATGGTGGATTGTTTTGCAAAATGAAACTTGTTTTTTAAAAAGGTTGGGGACGAAGCCTCATTTTATTATTAAATCAAAACAAATACCTCTTTAACTAGGTAGAGGGAGACCCATTACATAGCCCGAAGGCCCAGTGGACATTTAGCCCATTATATGGCACGTAGGCCCAATTTTTTGGCCCAAGGATCATTCTATGAATAATACTTCTACAGTACCCACTAGCTACATTACCACTTGGTATTGCCACCGCTACAGTACCTATCACTACTACAGTGCCCACCATTGCTACAGTGCCACCACTTCTACAATACTGCTACAGTGTCTGTGCCCAATGGGTTTTGAACCCCCATTTTTCATGTAGGATGGTGGGGTGCTTACCACTAATCCAAACCCCAACAACCGAAAAATGAAACTTGGTTTTGAAATGGGGTTTTATCCCTTATTTATGTTTTATAAAAATTCCAATAAATATTTTCACTGTGAATTTCACTTGATTATTGTAATTTAGGCCAAATGGGTTTTAGCGTGGGCTATCTTTGTGTTTGATGGGTTTTATTAATTTAGAAAGGGTGTTTGGTTTTATAAAATAGAAATGGAGTTTCCTTGGATTTATGGGGTACGATTGAATATGCTTATCCCTTCTTTTGGAACTGTGTTTGAAATTTCAAATTTGTTTAGAAATTAATTTTCAAATGTTTATGAAATGAGTGAAGGCCCATTTGGAACTTGTTATGTGATATTGGTTTCCCGTGTTGAGCTCCCCTATTGCAGATGGTGATTATGGTTTATGTTATTTAATCTTGTGTTATTATAAACGAGTGAGTTATTTTTGTAGACCCTTGGTGTCTTATTTAGCAATGTTTTATAGGTGGTTTAAGTGTTTAATTATATTATTAAATTATTTGTGTAGTGCGTGGACCTCACTACGGTGGTTTTGGGATGCGGGTATCGAGGTATCCTACATGTAAATGTATAGGGTTAGACATATATATATAAATTCCATCATTGTACATATTCCCTCATAGCGTGCAAAATATGTCCATGCAGCTAGGGGTGTGAATATATATATATATATATATATATATATATGTATGTATATGTATTAATGCATGTGTGTGTATGCGCCAAGTGTCAGTTCGATTGGTCATCAACAAATAGCGACATGTTTGATGTAGGTTCCCTATGCCTATGCCTTTAACATGAATTTCATAATTGCTTACTTGTTTTAGAAATATTTTTTACATTATGCTATATACACATGCTATGAAATAAGATTTTGGTTACTAGAAACGATTATGCCTTTTTTGTAAATAGAAATGTATTTCCAACGTCGTTGGTCTCAAGTGACTTTTCTTGAAAATTGATTTCTTAAGTGGTTTTGAATTGGTAAGGTGTATTTCTAAAGGTGTTTAGCATTTTGGCTGGTTGATTGCAAAATGTATTCCCTTTATGTAACTAAGCTCATTTGTAATTTTAAGAATGTTTTATGAAAAATAAAAACCTCTCTTGAGGCACGTCCCCATGGTTTTAGAAAAAAAGGTTTTTAAGTTGAATGTGCTATTATGTGCCTAATTTTATCCTTATGCATTATGTGGCGTGAAATAGGGGGAATGAACTTAAGGAGGGAGAATGGTGGTGAGAGGTTGAATGGTTTTTAGTGAAAGAAAATGTTATGTACATATATGTTTGCTTGATAATGAAAACTCACCACCACTTGAAATAGAGCACAATGGAAAACCACGGTATCTAGGTGGGTGACCGGGACTAGTACGCTAGATTACACAGTATGGGTTCATCCTAGATCGTCTAGCAGGATTGATGAAACAATACTAACTAAATATATGAATTACTGAGGGTCGTTGTCTTCTAAGCCAGTTTTTTTAAGGATAGTGGTGTCTAAGCCACATTTTCTGAGGATCATGGTTTCTAATCCATGTTTCAACGAGGTACGAGGACCCCAGGGACCCACTTGTTCTGTCTACCTATAGGGGTTACCCATGGTGCTTGTTTGAAACATAATGCTTGTGATGTAATTTATTTCATTTCATATATTCAATACTTGATGTCTTATTCGCGAAAACCATATTTTAATCTAAATTGATTTCCTTTCATTTTGAAATTTTAATACATGCTTGGAACCTATTTGAAAATGTATTGGGAGGTAAATGATTTAATTGAGAATGAAAAACTGTGACTTGAACTTGAAAAGAAAGAAAAACATTATTTTTTTATATCTTATTTTCAAACTAGAAAGATTGGATTTCTTACTAAAGGCAGGGTTATAGGACGTAGTTATATTTTGGCATCCCTACTGAGCATCTTGGTGCTCACGCTTACTTTACTTTTTAGTTGCAGGCTTCAGTCTTGGATCGATTTTGGGAGCGAGTGTAGTTTACGTTCTAGGGTGACCCATGGGGTCACCTGAGGTATGTCACGTTGCTTCATTTATTTATTTTTCCGCTGCCAAGTTGTTCGGTTTATTTTCTTTTATTTATCTTCTTATTCGGTTTATGATTATTTAACTTTGTAATGGGCCAAATTATTTGCAACTGGTTTATTTTGATGTACGAAGCTAGTTGTCAACCCATGGGGATCAGGAATGCCCTTTAGGCCATGCTGCAGACTGGCTTGGGTGATCAGTTCAGGGTCAACCCAGCCTGGTTTGTGACAGTCACTAGAACATAGGATACCCCTAGGAATTAAAAAACATTTCCCACACCAAAAATGATTGGTGATGAACCTTCTTGCACATATGATAGTGATTTTGTTTGGAAAGGATACATCATTGATGAATATGTTGATCCCGCTTTGAATGATACATACATGATAATAGAGGATTTTCTAATGTAAATGATGTATTGGATGGTGAGACAAGATTCAATTGTTTTATAAAAATACCATGATGGCGAAGTCGCTACAGATTTTTATCTCCAAGTCAAAGAACAAATGTTTTTTAAGATGGTGGAAGAATTTAAAAGGTATCATGATTTTATGTACAGATACATCTTGTGGCAGTGAACCTTATATATTTTCTTCTAATGGATGCACCTGAAGTTTAAGGTTGTGTTTTGGAAGGGCTAGACAAATTTAATGGTTGTTTTTTAATCATAATAATCTTGGGTTTTTTGTTCTTAGTGTTTTATAGATCTCTATATGGATTCTTGCATTATTTTCTTTTGATGCTTCTAATTGATATGCCTTTGTTTGGTCTATGAGTTTTAACATTGGCTGCCCCAACTGGTTTTGCAGGGATGAGTGAATTTTATGTCTATTGGTTCATGCTTGCTGGAAGTTGTGATGAAATGTGGTGATCATTTGGTGCAGTATTTATTTCTCAGTGTACATTGCCCATGTTTTTGTGATGATTCTGCTGATTATGTGAATTGTGTAAGTCCTTGTTGTTTTAAAGTTTTTTTTCATTCGTCGGCATGGTGTGATGTATTGTGACCTCATGCTTGAGACTTTACTGTTCAGTTACAATTTGGAAACGACCCCTCTAAATGACATTATTTTTAGATGGTTATCCACCCATTACCAGGATTTTCTTGGACTGATTATCTACAATTAATGGGTGTTAGTATTTTGGTGGCATGTTAGAATGTAATAATTTCACTGGGCATCAATATTAATGGTGATATTTCCTCTCCATAATGGCTGGGAAGATAATTCATGGAGATAAAGATCATTCGGTAGATGGGTTCTTCTCCTCTGGTAGCTGCTGCCCTTTCTTGATCAAGTAATATCCAGGTAAATTACAGGACTTTTCAAACTCGTTTTGTATATTTTCTTGGTATCCTTAGTTTGTTTATCCCTCAAATAAATGTTGGTGTAATCTTATTATACCTCATTTTTGTATTGTGAAACTTTATTATTTTATTAAATTTTATTGGGGCATGAATTGGGTGACTAATTCATGTCATAATACTATATGAACAGAACACATACAATGAATACAAGGTTTAAAACTACTTACAACTGTGTACATAAAGTATGCATTTGTGAATTCAAATTATAATTAATTGTTTAAACTAATGTATAAATTATACACTTTCATATCTCTTATGCCAATTTAGCATTGAATCATTATGTAAACAAATAATTAATACATACATGTTATAATATATTCCTCTAGTAGAATGTTTATAGTTGGCATTCATTATATAAATTCATGTAATTACTGGATTCATAATTGTTAAGTGATGGCATGTACACCAGTAAATATTTTTGTACAGTTAAAAGATTACATTTCAGGTAAGACATCTACTCTGAGGAAAAATGAACATAGAATAAATGAGGGTATTATTGTTCAAGTCAGTTTTAATTTTTCATGGGAGTAATTGTTACCTATTATTTCAAAGTAATGCATTTGTGTGTGTGATTTCATGATGTATTAGTGTCTGTAAGCTAGTATTGGTCAGTGTTTGTTTTTTTCTCAAAAACATTTATCTTGTTTTCAAAATTCAACAAATGGAAAAACCTATGTGTTAATTGTTTTACAATTTTATTTCATACTCATCTACTCTTGTTATTTTATTTTATATGAATCTTATTTTTTCTATCACAATAAGATTGGGGATGAACAGCTCCACATGTGCAATGACCCTTCTTACATGAATGTGGGTGATCAACTTGTTAGACTATTCATTATGATGCATTCTTCTGATTGGTATTTTTGGAACTTGGAAGGAGATCATATAAATATTTTCCCACACAGACCAATCATGTCCCCAATGATCATGCACCCAAAATTCAGGTTGGTACATTCTCTTCCTTAAATTATATATGTTACATTTTTTAATAAAATTTCATATCTTGTAATTATTAAATTTGGTTCTTTGATTATGTTGTAGGTGTACCCTTATAATTATGGGAAACAATGGGTCGTTGTTATGCTTCAAATTCCTTCAAGACCCATACAAAGAAATTCGATTACTGCATAAGCAATGTTGGAGGTGATGGACTCGTTACAAATTTCACAGGAAACCTCCTCAATTTCTAGGTACCAAATTCTCACAAGGATAGTTTTAGATTTGATTTTTTATAGTTTTTTAATAGATTTTATGAAAAATTCTTGAAATAGGGATTTCTTGTAGCCACCTGCGTCTAAAATTGGGGATGACCCACATCATGTTGCCAATGTGAACCTATGATAGCAGCCATTATGCTGATGTTGCGCCTGAGTGGGTGAACTACATGAATGAAAGTTGATGGATGTGTGATTTATGATGATCGCTGGCATGGATGGGCTACAACTATAGATACCTCGTTGGCACTGCTGGGGCTGGGCTGGGGATGACTCGATAGGCTAGGTCGGCGGGGGGGGGGGAGTTGATCCTTTTTTGGTGGATCCCACACGGGGGGGGGGGGGGGGGTCACCATATTTATATGGATTGGTTTTGTAATGAATTTCATTATTAATATAATTAACTCTTTTCTATGTTTGACCATGTGTTAAAATCATCTCCGGTTTAATAATTTAAAAAGATGTATTATATATGATAAATTAATTAATATAATATGAAATTTTATTGGCAGTAAAAATTAATAATTTTTTTAAAATGAAATTTATAAAAAAATGATATATTTTCAATATTATTACAATAAGATAAATTTTTCACCAAAACATGTTGCTAAAAATTTTAAACAACGTATAAATTATCTATTGGTATTATTATAATTGCAACAAAACTATTTTAACTGTCACAAAACCATTAAGAGACAGATTTTTTACCGACAGTTTAGAAATAGGGTCATATATGTTGGTAAAAATTTTTACCAACAGAAAACTCACTTTTACCAACAGATATTCCCCCGTTGGAAAAAGTGAAATATTTTTTAGTGGATATATAAAAATTTTATTGAACTTTTTACCGTCTTTTACCCACCTCTTCAGAGCATTTGAAAATTCACATTAAACGTTATTTTACCACTTTTGTTATTTAAATTTCAAAAATCCGAGAGACACGATTAATATCAGTAAGTATAATGCGATTCAATTAGATGAAAATAATTTTTGGTGAATCGTAAATTTTTTCTTTTATTTACCACTGTTAAAAGTAAATATGGTAATTAAGGGTAAAAATGATATTATTATTTCCCTAACACATGTCAGAATTCTATTGGATAAGTATAACTCGACCCAAAACAACCTTATAAATAAAATATAAACCTATTTGGTCCACATGGATTAGATTAGTACATTTATTATTATTTAATTCAAAGAAGAGTTAAAAGAGTTAAAATCAAAGTATAATAACTAAAACATTTTTAATATAGGGATACACGTTAGATAAATTCAACTATAAATATTCATTAGAAAGATAAAACTATTTACTACATAATTGTATTTTATTTATATTTTTTAGTCATTAAATAATTTAATTTATTTATGACATAATGATGATGCATAAATTACCTAATTAATGAAATATTAAAATAATTTATATTATAAATATCCAAATAAATGTAATTTGAGACTTTTTATGAATTAAACTAATTTTATAGTTTAATATGACATATTATTGTTGGTTATATGAATTTATTTTGAAGTAATAATGCTGTTATGAATTTAGAAAAAACAAAATTCCAAATAGTGTCAAAATTGATATAAAAGAGTTTATAAAACAAATATTATATTATTAATTGATATTATATTCATAAAAATATATTGTTTGGCCAAAATACTTATATAATGATATTTTTATCATTAATGAACCACTTTGGGTTCTCTTGGAAGTATATAGTAATTATATTAACCATATAATATAAAAATACAAAGAGACATGGTAAATGTCGAACTATTTAACTAAGAATTAAATATAAAATATAAGGTTAATATAGTGACCCAATCCTATATAAAACATATTGGTTGGGTGATTTTAGACCAATCCCAACCTTATACATTACATATTCCATTTTGGGGCCATTAGAAACCAAAAATGAATTTATTATAAAATAATATTTCTATCTTTTCCTAAGGTGCCTCTCACCCCTATTATAAAAGGGCACTCCCCCTTATCTCTAATTCACACCTTCAAAGAAATTTGGCTCGGCCAAAATCTACCCAAAAACCCTCTCAAATATCCTCCATTAATCTTATAGGCCATTTTTTAGTAAGAAATCCATCCTAAGAATCCCTTTTGATCAAATCAAAATGAAGAATCCGAAGAGGAGGTAAATATTTCATCACCTCTTTCAAGTTACATTCTTCTTCCACTTCCTCTTTCTTTGTTGTTTCCATTCTAAAATAATAACACCAGTATATTATATATACTATTATGTTATTAGAAATATGGTACAAACATATTCATAATTCTATCCATCCATTGAATGACCTATCACTGTACATGCATACGTACGACTTGTCGTCTCCACGTTGTGGTGTAATTGCCATTCAATATATTATTTTTTTGATGGGGATAATAATAATGTGTAATTAATGTAAATAATAAATATAACATGATAATTATTGTGTATATATTATATAACATCCAATTATATATTAATATAATATCAAAATAATGATATTGTGGCTCGTGCATACGTACGGATTACTGTCTCCACGAACGCGATGAGATTAATTCCCCATCGTATCCATTCAAGAATAATTTTCATTTTATGATTAAAAATAATGTTTAAAGACTTGATATCATTCTGGATATGAATAATATACATCCCATCTATAACAAATATGACTCACATATTAAATAATATAAAGGAAAATGAATCTGCTAACACCTGAAATGACGATAATATTAAGATATTATTAACAAAGCGATATTAAAAGATCATATATGATATCATATTAATTTATATGATTCTTGTATATTTTAATAACTAATATTTCACCATTATTCATGAGTTTAACCTTCCCAAAACCAAGGGAAAGTACAAGGTAACTATTAATTTCGCAATCTCTTAATTATCTGAGGTTGATTTTACATAAGTATCTACTGGGACCTCTTTATTATCCACATCCATGTTTCTTAAAAATATACTGAACAACATTTAAAATATTAACTATAAATTGGTTTAAAGTCATTTATACCATAATTTTACCTTATATGTTTTGAAATGAATCTTTTCATCATTTTCTAAACAATTTAATTTATTACCTTTTTGACAAAATTAACGTAAGAATGTTTTTTAACATATACAACGGGTGTGGCTATTTTTCACCTTTATAACATCATCAAAGATTCCATTACAAGCTTAAAAGAATATTTCCAAAATAAATGTTTTATTTTATAAAAATATGAATTTTAAATGATTTAAAAATAGAAAGAGATGTTTCTCTAAAGAAGGTTTTGATTTCATCTATGTCAACATCCTTTGATGGATTTTAGGTTTATTTGAAGTGGATTTATTATGATACAAAACTTCCATATTGTATTGAAGGTCTTGGGATATGTTTGACTGTGGATGTGTTATTTTTATACCATTCATGTTTTATGGATAAAGTATTGACATTTTTATGTAGTTTTAATACAAATGTTAATATTATATTGAAACCATTTCATATGAGAAAGGAATTGGACATTGTAAGTGATGGGTGGAGCTCACTACAGCTCTTCAATGAATCGGTAGGTCTCATGAGACAAACTAGTTTCATAGAACAAGGCCTTGAAAAAAATATTATTTTATGTCTTGGCACAAGTTCTTGAATATGTGATTATGAAACTCTAGAATTATGCATTCCATCATTATGAAAGTGGATATTGATATTGCATGTGATTATTTGACGAGTGGAATATCCATGTGAGTAAGTAAGTGGCATCATTTTGATTTACATTTTCCATATTTTGATGATGTTTATGTTGAAAAGTCTTTAGTTTTAGTTTTATAAATTTTCATTAATGTTTATGCTTATTTATGAAAGATTAATTTATATTGTTATCCTTACTGAGTATCTGATCTCACCCCTATCTATGTTTTATTTTTCCTAGGATGCGAAAAAGTATATTATGACTAATCTGTAGGGATAGTCTATGGGATCTCAGTTTTGTCTATGGAAACAATGTTTTTGTATTTTTCTATTTTGGGATGTAATGTAAACCTTATGAATGTATCTAGTACTTACAAGGCTACTAAACTAATTAGTCTTTCAAGACGTGATCTTTTGTGATCATGCAAATGATATGTAATAATGCACCGACTCTGGGTAACTAGGTTCGGGGTGTTACATTGTGTATTTCCATTTGATATAAATTATAATTATTCTCTTTATATTCATTGTATTTTGTGATTCATTTGGGGGTTATGAACTTTTGTTCATATGACTCGATTGATAAAAATGAGGCAAGGGGTTTCTTCTCACACATTTAATTCCATGAGATTTCCATTGTGCACCACTTATTTATTTCATGTGGTGTATTGTGTACTGAAATTTGATATATATTATCATGATTCTATTAATATTCATTGTATTTTGGGATTCATTTTGTGGTTATTAACTTTTTTCATACGACTCTATGGATTACAATGTGGTAAGAGGTTATCATCTCACTTTTTTTCCCTGTGCGATTTAGGCTATATTTGCCACCATTTCCTTTTGTGTGGTGTATGTACTGCCCAAGATTGTATTAATTATGTAATATAGATTAATTTATTGTTGTTTACATATTCTTGGTATGATCCTACTTTCATGGGGTGTATGTTTCGTAAATTACCGAATCCGTGAGGGAATCTTTCACCCGCCCCCCTCTTTTTAAAAGACATCATTTATGTTATGTCTTTTAATTTCCACCTTCTTATGTATGAATATGTTATTAAAAATCCTTATTGATGTAAATTTTGTGTCCAACTGATGATAGAACATTTCTCTCTCATCAACTCATTTCTTAATTTTAAATTGACGTCGTTTGGCTGTCGAATTTCTATAAGAGAACTTCTTATCCCAATTTCAATTCTTTGGTTTAAACTTATACTTCTTGATTATGACATGCTATGAATACTTTTTAATGTACTCTGAATGGTTTACACTTAGTATACGCTTATATTGTGTATATTTTTATTGTTCACACATAATTATGTCATTGATTTTTCCTTAATCGAAGGATATGATATTTGCAAGGGACTTTGTCTGAATTTACATTCCATTGAAACTTATTTGTTGTTATGTACCAATTCAATTTTATATGGTGTATATACCACCCTTTGACATATTATATCATTAATATATTTATTCTCATGATATTATAAGCTTTTATTAATGTTATTCCACAATTATTTTTATTCAAGCCTCTCTCATTTGGTTGGTAACTCTTTAACTAATATATTATTTTAAATGTTTTAAAGATTTATACTTTTAAATATTTCTCATTAATGTCAATGTTTTTGAAATAGTTTTAAGGATTTATTTATATGGACATTACATTTTTAATATTTTAATTCCTCTAAAATATTCAAAGTGGAATGGGACACATTGATTCAAAATTCTTTTTATTAAATGTTTTGAATTGTATTGAAAATAGTTTGTTAAAGCATTGAATATGTCAATATCTTGAAATGATATGGTGTGATAGAAACATGGAAATGTTATCTGTCATGACCCCCTCCCCACAAAGTGTACCCCTCCTGAGCCGACAATGTGAGAAGAGAGGTAATGACCCCCGAGTCCCGCCTCCAGTAGGCCCCGGGTTGGCGACTAGCACCGAGGGTATAATAAACATACAAATGGGAGGAATTACCCTCTAAGAGAACACATGGGGAAGAGAGAGATAGAATAGACTCCAATCAACTCCAACTTAGAACTGAGATATAAAAGGAAACCAAGTACATATATGAAATGTCATGCAAAAGTACTACAACTGAAGGGGAAAACTAAAAGTACCCAAAAAAAAGTTAAACGGCAGCGACCACGAGCCCGAACAGCTCCTCCTCCAACCACAATCTAGTAGTAACCCGCTTTATCTCCAATCTGCTCCAAGTGACCTGAAAAATATTTTATATATACATAGGGTGAGTATAACAGTATACTCAGTAGGATCCTCCCCAAGCCTCTCGTGAAAAAGTAAAGAAAGCATGCTAAAGCCCAGTGAACAACAAGTGAAACTAACTCGTCACCTAAACAGGTATACTATGTTCCCAACCTCACCATGGCTACTCTCACCAAGTAACGCATGCGAGAATATAGCATATAGAATAGAATATCAAGGGTACCCCGTTACTACTTCCCAACTGGTTTTCCGATTTTCCCCAACGACATACGTCTTGTGCATCTCTCTCCAAAGGCTTGCCCGTAGACACCTGGGCTAAGCTCCACAATCTGCACCTCGTGCACCACATAGGCTTGCCCGCAGAAACCTGGGCGAAGCACCACGCTGTCCTCACAACCAAAGGTAACCAGGTAGTTTCCGGGAGCCACCACAGCTCGCATAACGTGTATCATACGTCGGGTATAATACATCAAGCCATTACAGCCCATACTCCGAGTAAGGATCCTCAAGCCATCATAGCCTATTCACATTACACCTATAGTATTCCATAGGATACTATATCCAGAATATATGTGTTTGAATAACCACAAGCCATTACAGCCCTCTACACACATATATGGGGTAACTAACCGTTGTTCCTCATGGCACAAGTATCTACCAAGAGAAGAGAGCGGGGCCAAAGGGGGTAGTCAGCCATTCGACCTCCCATCAGAATGTTGGGGAAAACACCCCCCCCCCCAGGGCTCAAAATCCCCGGGGTGTTAGTTGCCCTTACCGAGAGGGTGGAGTAGCGTATAGAAACACAAAAATTACATAGTATATAAGTAACTCAAATCCACACTATGGGCATTACCTAGTCTTAGATACTACTGCAGCTAACGTCTCTCAGACTCCAGACTGCTACTTCTAAGACTAGGTATCCTATAAGCACACAAACATTTGAAGAGATTTATTAGATTACTCTGTTCTCATTTTATCAGTTCCAATGTACATTAATTAATTTTTTAAACATTAATTAAGAATGAACAATTCCACATTAAACTGAATTGGAATCACATTCAAAAACACCTGATCCTTTTTACGATTCACATCACCTTTAAATTCCCACATCTCCATCCCCGTGGATTTTCACCATTTAATCAAGCATTCATTACAGGATTACTTTTCCACATTCCCAGGCATTCTAGAAAAGCATCCTATGCTTCTAAACACAAAGGAGGCTCAACACGGTGAGTAGATATACTACCCGTCGAGTCTTTGCCGCCTATAGAAAGAGCATATACCCATTCTCCCTCGAGTGGCTAAACATAGAAAGCACGTGGCATACCCCGCGCATCTTTGCCTCCTTCGGAAGAAGGGTAGCAAAACCAGCTACCTTGAGCAGTGGGGAAAAGAAAAGAAGATAAACAACCAAACCAAACCACCAACATCAAACCATCACATTCATCTCATACCATCATCCTTGGTGTCCTCCCCGACACCCATATGCATAAACCGATGCATCTCACCACACTAGGCGTCATCCGCTGCCACAACCACAAGTCCCCATGCCTCCACATATCACAACAGCCATCCAGGCTCACATCAAAACACCAACAGCAGGAAATCAAAGATCACAAAATGGGCTCTCGGCCCTTTAACAAGGCATTCGGCCATCAAACAAAATGAGAACTCAGAGCTCCAAACCACAAGGCATTCAGCCGTACAAGCAAGCGGGTAACTCAGAACCCTTTTGAAATTATCAAACTAATATTTCTTTAATCCATCTTGAATTAACAGATTCATTAACATTCCTCTTTATCTTTAGCCAATTATTTGAAAAATAATTCTGGCTTTACGTTATTTATCAATTTCCATCATGAACGAATAACAAATCAAAGAAAACATAGATAACACTCTATCTAGCAAAACATGAGGCAACCGTTATCACGGTATAAAGAAACAACACGCGATCAACCAATTCTCTTAATCTGGTTCAAGTATTTAATTAGGTCAATTTCATTGTGATCCAAAGGGATAAATCATGCTAATTCTACGATTGCACATATACAATTAGAGAAGCCATGAATCCCCTACCTCAAACAGTTCCTCACGTTCTTTATCCACACAACAGGTCACGATCCTCCCCTCGCGACAACTGCATCCACCGGAGGATGCTACGGTACGACAGTACCAACCAACCCCAAGAAAACCCATTAGAATCTTGGAAATTACATGGTATAATTATGGAAAAGAGGATAGGAGAAGATGAACCCCAAAAGAACGATGATACAACATACCTTATATCGAAGATTGATCGACACGGCTCAGTTGCATCCAAAATAGAGCAGAACCAATCCTGGGAGTAAAGATTGATTGTGCAACTCCTATAGAAAGGATTGAAAGGTTCTAGTTCCTCCTAGTTGAGAACAAAGGGAAAGAACAAGGGAGAATGATATCTCGTCCCTTTTTGAAGATTAAATGGGGCAACGGTTTAAGATCTGGTTAATTCTCCATTAAAAACGGATCGCATTAACCCACGCGGTTTGACCAAGTAAAACATTCCAAGCCTTAGGAATAATTAATATAGGATTTATGGAATTTTAAACGTCATTAAGAGCCCTTAAAATAAGGCTTTAAATGTATTTTACGTCAAAGGAAACGTCAAAAGGGGAAAAAATGTAGGAGTCTGGAAACACTGTTCACCCACTATTATTGTACATGAAACCGATCTGAGAAACCGATCTGTGAAACTGATCTGTGAAACTGATCTGTGAAACCGATCTGTGAAACCGATCTGTGAAACCGATCTGTCAGACCGATCTGTGAAACCGATCTATCACACCGATCTGTGAAACCGATCTATCAGACGAATCTGTGAAACTGATCTGTCCCACCGATCTGTGAAACTGATTTGTCAGACCGATCTGTGAAACCGATCTGTCACACTGATCTGTGAAACTGAACTGTCACACCGATCTGTAAAACGGATCTGTGAAACCGATCTATCACACCGATCTGTGAAACCGATCTGTCAGACCGATCTGTGAAACTGATCTGTTACACCGATCTGTGAAACCGATCTGTCAGACCGATCTGTGAAACTTATCTGTCACACCGATCTGTGAAACTGATCTGTCAGACCGATCTGTGAAACCGATCTGTTAGACCAATCTGTCAAACCGATCGGTGAGACCGATCTGTTACTGTTCATAAAACTAGAAACACTGTTCATAGAACTGGAAAAATTGGCAGAGTGTTGGGGATAAGTCCCCTTGACCTCCCGGAACACCTCCAACACCAAAATTCACAAAGTAATGGACCGGAGAGGTCCGGGCCATTACATTAGATACCTCTCAAAACATTCTCGTCCTCGAGAATTAAAAACCAACCCAGAAGAAAAGAGGGGTCCGAACAACCACCCCATAAGATACCTCTCAGGGGAAAACCACCAGGAGTTGTTCGAAATATGGAACAAAACTACGACATCCGGGAGTATGGGAACAAACAATCCATACCCAAACAATTCATTCATAAAATCACATCAAAGGTACATAAATAAAACATGAAAGGTCTAACCAGAGAGGAAACATCATTACATGGAAGGAGTTAAACATTGGACAACTCTGGGTACTGAGCACGTATCTGTGACTCACGCTCCCAGGTACTCTCCTCCATGCCACCGTGTCTCCACAAGACACGAACTAAGGGGATAGAATTCCCATGAAACACCTTCTCCTTGTGGTCTTGGATCTCCATAGGTCTCTCCTCGAAGGTTGTATCATCATCAATATCGATCTCTCCCCAATCGATAACATGAGATTCATCGTGAAGATAACGACGGAGCTGTGATACATGGAAAACATCATGTATCCGACTCATATGAGGGGGGAGTGCTACTCGATATGCCATATCTCCAACACGAGCTAACACCTCGAAAGGCCCAACAAACCGGGGAGAAAGCTTACTTCCACGACCAAACCTTCGCTGCCCACGACGGGGAGTCACCTTTAGAAACACATGATCCCCAACTTTAAACTCTAGCTGTCTCCTTCTTTGATCAGCATATGATTTCTGACGATCCTATGCTGTCTTCATCCTCTCATTAATCACCTGAACCATCTCTGTTGTATTTTGCACTAGTTCTGGTCCGAGAATTGCTGACTCTCCGACCCCAGTCCAGCACAACGAAGAACGGCATGGCCGACCATACAAGGCTTCAAACGGCGCCATACAGATGGTAGAGTGAAAACTATTATTGTAAGAGAACTCTACCCAGGGTAAGTTCTTCACCCATGAACCTCCAAAATCAAGAACACAAGATCACAACATGTCTTCAAGAGTCTGGATGGTTCGCTCTGTCTGACCATCCGTTTGAGGATGAAAAGCAGTGCTAAGGCACAGTTTAGAGCCAAAAGCATGTTGGAGACCTCTCCACACCCTAGAGGTAAAACGAGGTTCTCGATCAGAAATGATCGTCCTAGGTACTCCGTGAAGCCTCACCACCTCCTCCAGATACTGCCTCGACAAAACCTTCACTGAGCTCGACTCCTTGATTACTATGAAGTGGGCCGATTTAGTTAAACGATCCACTACCACCCATATGGCATCATGTCCTCCCGGAGCTCGAGGTAAACCTGTAACAAAGTCCATTGAGATGTCCTCCCACTTCCACTGAGGAATCTCTATGTGTTGGAGAAGACCACCAGGAACACAGTGTTCGGCCTTCACCTTCTGGCAGACTATACATCGAGACACACATTCTCCAACAGTACGCTTCAGCCCAGGCCACCAAAACTGACTCCTCAAGGATCGGTACATCTTCGTCACACCAGGATGTACCGCCAAGGGTGAACTATGGAACTCTCGGAGAACCGTCTCGTGCATCGCCAAGGGAACAAAAAGCCTGCCATGATACAACACTCGGCGTTGTTCATCCTCTGACCAACCATCAGGGGCCTCCCCACAAACAACTCTGTCTCTCCAAACTTCCACCTCTAGATCACCCAACTGAGACTCTTCCATATCAATATGTAATGCTGACAGTTCCTCCAATACTCTACAAGAATTTCCGGATTCACGCACAGCATCACTACGTGACTTTTGGCTCAGCGCATCAGCAACAACATTTCCCTTCCCAGGTCTATACGATATTTCGAAGTCGTATTCCTGCAAGAACTCCATCCACCGACGCTGCCGCAACTTCAAGTCCCGCTGAGAGAAAACATACCTCAAAATCTTATGATCGGTGAAAACCAAAAGGCGCTCTCCCATGAGGTAATGTCTCCACAACTTCAGCACAAAAACCAAGGCTGCCAACTCAAGATCATGGGTGGCATAGTTGTGTTCATGGGGACACAATTGTCGGGACCCATAAGAAACAACTGAACTTTGTTTCATAAGTACACAGCCTAGCCCCAGATGTGATGCATCGCAGAAGACGTCAAACTGGACTCCCTCAGCTGGAAGACAAAGAACAGGAGCACTTACCAACTTCTCCTTTAGATACTCGAATGTTTCCTGACACTGATCAGTCCACATGAATGCTTGATCCTTCCTAGTCAAAGTTGTTAGCGGAGTCACCACCCATGAGAAATTTTCTACAAACCTCCTGTAATAGCCTGCGAGACCAAGGAAACTTCGCACCTCTGACACTGTCTTGGGGGCTGCTCAAGACACTACTGCTTCTATCTTCGATAGATCCACAGCTACTCCCTGTTGGGACACAACATGCCCTAAGAAACGAACTTCTCGAGCCCAGAACTCACACTTGGACAACTTCCCAAACAACTGATGTTGGCGAAGAACTCCCAAAACGGCTCGTAGATGCTCTGCATGCTCTTCTTCAGATGTGGAGTACACAAGGATGTCATCGATGAAAACCACAAAAAACTTGTCTAGGAATTCACGGAACACAGCATTCATCAACCCCATGAAAACAGCTGGAGCATTAGTCACGCCGAATGGCATTACAACAAACTCATAATGCCCATCACGACAACAGAAAGCAGTCTTTGGGATATCCTCATCCTTTACACGCATTGGGTGATATCCTGACCGCAAGTTGATCTTTGAGAACCAACTTGAACCCTTCAGTTGATCGAATAGGTCATCAATCCGTGGAAGAGGATAGTGATTCTTTATTGTCACTTTGTTTAATCGACGATAATCGATGCACAACCGCAAATTGTCGTCGGCCTTCTTTAAGAACAAGACTGGTGCACCCCATGGAGACACACTTGGCCGAACAAAACCGCACTTCAACAGATCATCAAGCTGTATACGTAGCTCTCGTAACTTAGAAGGGGCCATTCTATACGGAGACATAGAGATAGGAGATGCTCCTGGCTGTATCTCGATCCCAAACTTGATCTCTCGTCGAGGGTGTAATTCTAAAACCTCTTCGGGAAATACATCAGGGTACTCCTCCACAACCCTAGGAAACGCCAACTGCTCAACCTCTAAAGAACATAACATCATCTCAGCCATCATGGATGATAAGGATGAAACTCGTCTATGACTCATCCAAGGATCTCTCTCACTAACAAACACCACTGTTTCTCCATCTACATCGAAGAAGATGACCTCCTTCCGGAAGCAATCCACAATAGCCTGCACCGAATACAACCAATCCATGCCAAGGATGACATCATATGGTTGTATTCATAAACATAGGAAATCTCCCCATGAGCGGTGCTGCCCCAACACTAGCTCACAGTCTCTACATACTTCAAACAAGCTAGATTGACCTCTAACTGGCGTAGTCAACGCCAAGGGGACTGGAAGCCTTTCTACCTCAAGTCCCAAAGCGTGGAAAAGGGTAGGGGATATAAAGGAGTGTGTCGCTCCTGAATCAAACAAGGCATACACCAAGGTAGAAAACAAGCAAAGGGTACCTCAGACGACGTCTGGCTCGCCTGGAGCTGGCAACACTAGAGCATGAAGATGACCACGACCACCTCCACGGCCTCTCTGACCCCGATGACGACCACCACCACGGCCGCGCTCTACTCTCTGAGGACGGGGAGCATCATGGGGTTGTCCTCTGCCTGCTCCATCTACCCTCTGGTGATCTAAAGCTGGTGCAACCTGCTGCTGCTGCCTCGGCTGGAACTGCCTCAACGGAGGAACCTGGAGTGGAGCGCCTGGTGCACGATGACTGCTCTGAAAAGTCGGGCACTCCCGCTGCTGATGACCACGACCACCATAAGAAAAACAAGCGCCTGATCCCTTGGAATAGGCCTGAGAGTTGCTGCCTCCGTAGAAACGAGATGGGAAGGGCTGGGACCTACCCCCAGGTGAACGGAAACTCTTCTGTCCTGAAAACCAGAAACCCTGGACCACAGCTCTTCTTCACGAAGAATCATGACGATTCCCCTCTCGTAACGATCCGGTCCTAGCCAAAGTCCTCTCAACAACCTCTGCCCTCGCCAGCACCTCAAGATTTGTCTTCAGCATAAATGGGGTGACCTGGTGCTGGATCTCTGGACGCAAAGCCTCCTCGAAATGCCTCGCCCTGGCCTCCTCATCTGGTAACACGTCTAAAGCATATCGTAGAAGGTTCCTGAAATGAATTCCAAACTCTCGAACACTGGAGCTCCCCTATCGAAGGGTGAGAAGCTCCTGGCGACTGGACGCCTTCGTAGTCGATGAAAGAAACTCGACTCTAAACCTGTCTCGAAACTCCTCCCATGAGGTTGCTGACTCCTTACGATCACCGAGGAACAAGAACCACCACTGCCTCGCTGCTCCACGCAGCATCGTCACAACCAAGGACACCGAGTGTTCCTTCCGAGCACGAATCGAACTGAAGCCTATCTCGATCTCCTCCAACCAGTCTTCTGTGACTGCATCTGAAACGGAGCCCTCGTACTTCTGTAGACACTGGCGCTGAAAATCTCGAAGTGTCTTCCTCCAAGTGTCATCGTCGTCAACCTCTACTCGGCGGTGATCTGCTGGAACAGCCTGTTGGGCATCTTCTGCGCAAACCTGACGAGGACGTCGACCTGGAGCCATACCTATAAAATAACAACTGTTAGAGCTCATAAGCCAGGAATATGGAAGACTCAACATTAATTAATTAATTTTTTTGTTTTATTAATTTCAGGTTACCTATCCCAAGGTCTACCCATTCAAACAAAGGCGCAAAGAATAATGATGCATGATCCTTTCCTAGGTCTCTACCCTGCAACCAGTATCACTTTGTTTAGTATCCATCGTAAACTAAAAAGTTCATGAAACAGATCATAGGGGGCCCTGAATGCCTATGTCTCTGCCGGTCTTCAGTGTTTACCCCACTTGCTAAACATGAATGACATCGTTGCCCTACCATCCCATGCATCCTCACCTGTGCCTAACTCCAAACTCCATCCTCTCCCTCCACTAGAGCTCTGATACCACTCTGCCACGACCCCCTCCCCACAATGTGTACCCCTCCTGGGCCGGAAATGTGAGAAGAGAGATAATGACCCCCGAGTCCCACCTCCAGTAGGCCCCGGGTTGGCGACTAGCACCGAGGGTATAATAAACATACAAATGGGAGGCATTACCCTCTAAGAGAACACATGGGGAAGAGAGAGATAGAATAGACTCCAATCAACTCCAACTTAGAACTGAGATACAAAAGGAAACCAATTACATATATGAAATGTCATGCAAAAGTACGACAACTGAAGGGGAAAACTAAAAGTACCCAAAAAAAAGTTAAACGGCAGCGACCACGAGCCCGAACAGCTCCTCCTCCAACCACAAGCTAGTAGTAACCCACTTGATCTCCAACCTGCTCCAAGTGACCTGAAAAACAGTTTATATATACATAGGGTGAGTATAATAGTATACTCAGTAGGATCCTCCCCAAGCCTCTCATGAAAAAGTAAAGAAAGCATGCTAAAGCCCAGTGAACAACAAGTGAAACTAACTCATCACCTAAACAGGTATACTATGTTCCCAACCTCACTATGGCTACTCTCACCAAGTAACGCATACAAGAATATAGCATATAGAATAGAATATCAAGGGTACCATGCTACTACTCCCCCACTGGTTTGCCGCTTTTCCCCAACGACATAGGTCCTGTGCATCTCTCTCCAAAGGCTTGCCCGCAGACACCTGGGCTATGCTCCCCAATCTGCACCTCGTGCACTACATAGTCTTGCCCGCAGACACATGGGTGAAGCACCACACCATCCTCACAACCAAAGGTAACCAGGTAGTTTCCGGGAGCCACCATAGCTCGCATAACGTGTATCATATGTCGGGTATAATACCTCAAGCCATTACAGCCCATACTCCGAGTAAGGATCCTCAAGCCATCATAGCCTATACACGTCACACCTATAGTAGTCCATAGGATACTATATCCAGAATATATGCGTGTGAATAACCACAAGCCATTACAGGCCTCTACACACATATATGGGGTAACTAACCGATGTGCCTCATGGCACAAGTATCTACCAAGAGAAAAGAGCGGGGCCAAAGGGGGTAGTCAGCCATTCGACCTCCCATCAGAATGTTGGGGAAAACACCCCCCCCCCCAGGGCTCAAAAACCCCGGGGTGTCAGTTGCCCTTACCGACAGGGTGGAGTAGCGTATAGAAACACAAAAAGTACAGAGTATATAAGTAACTCACATCCACACTATGGGCATTACCTAGTCTTAGATACTACTGCAGCTAACGTCTCTCAGACTCCAGGCTGCTACTTCTAAGACTAGGTATCCTATAAGCACACAAACATTTTAAGAGATTTATTAGATTACTCCATTCTCATTTTATCAGTTCCACTGTACATTAATTAATTCTTTAAACATTAATTAAGAATGAACAATTCCACATTAAACTGAATTGGCATCACATTAAAAAACTACAACTCCTTTTTAAGATTCACATCACCTTTAAATTCCCGCATCTCCATCCCCATGTATTTTCACCATTTAATCAAACATTCATTATAGGATTACTTTTCCACATTCCCAGGCATTCTAAAAAAGCATCCTATGCTTCTAAACACAAAGGAGGCTCAACACGGTGAGTAGATATACTACCCATCGAGTCTTCACCGCCTATAGAAAGAGCATATACCCATTCTCCCTCGAGAGGCTAAACATGGAAAGCACGTGTTATACCCCACGCGTCTTCGCCTCCTTCAGAAGAAGGTTAGCAATACCAGCTGCCTTGAGTAGTGGGGAAAAGCAAAGTAGATAAACAACCAAATCAAACCACCAACATCAAACCATCACATTCATCTCATACCATCATCCTTGGTGTCCTCCCCGACACCCATATGCATAAACTGATGCATCTCGCCACACTAGGCATCATCCGCTGCCACAACCACAAGTCCCCATGCCTCCACATATCACAACAGCCATCCAGTATCACATCAAAACACCAGCAGCAGGAAATCACAGATCACAAAATGGGCTCTCGGCCCATTAACAAGGCATTCGGCCTTCAAAAAAAATGAGCACTCAGAGCTCCAAACCACAAGGCATTCATCCTTACAAGCAAGCGGGTAACTCAGAACCCTTTTGAAATTATCAAACTAATAGTTCTTTAATCCATATTGAATTAACAGATTCATTAACATGCCTCTTTATCTTTAGCCAATTATTTAACAAATAATTTGGGCTTTACGTTCTTTATCAATTTCCATCATGAACGGATAACAAATCAAAGAAAACATAGATGACACTCTATCTAGAAAAACATGAGGCAACCGTTATCACGGTATAAAGAAACAACATGCAATAAACCAATTCTATTAATCCGGTTCAAGTATTTAATTAGGTCAATTTCATTGTGATCCAAAGGGATAAATCATGATAATTCTACGATTCCACATATACAATTAGAGAAGCCATGAATCCCCTACCTCAAACAGCTCCTCACGTTCTTTATCCACACAACAGGTCACGATCCTCCCCTCGCGACAACTGCATCCACCGGAGGATGTTGTGGTACGACAGTACCAACCAACCCCAAGAAAACCCATTAGAATCTTGGAAATTACATGGTATAATTATGTAAAAGAGGATAGGAGAAGATGAACCTCAAAAGAACGATGATACAACATACCTTATATCGAAGATTGATCGACACGGCTCAGTTGCATCCAAAACAGAGCAGAACCAATCCTAGGAGTAAATATTGATTTTGCAACTCCTACGGAAAGGATTGAAAGGTTCTAGTGCCTCCTAGTTGAGAACAAAGGGAAGGAACAAGGGAGAATGATATCTCGTCCCTTTTTGAAGATTAAATGGGGCAACAGTTTAAGATCCGGTTAATTCTCCATTAAAAAAGGATCGCATTTACCCACGCGGTTTGACCAAGTAAAACATTCCAAGCCTTAGGAATAATTAATATAGGATTTATGGCATTTTAAACGGCCTTAAGAGCCCTTAAAATAAGGCTTTAAATGTATTTTACGTCAAAGGAAACGTCAAAAGGGGAAAAACTGTAGGAGTCTGGAAACACTGTTCACCCACTGTTACTGTACATGAAACTGATCTGTGAAACCGATCTATGAAACCGATCTGTCAGACCGATTTGTGAAACAGATCTGTCACACCGATCTGTGAAACCGATCTGTCAGACTGATCTGTGAAACCGATCTGTCACACCGATCTGTGAAACTGATCTATCAGACCGATATGTGAAACCAATCTGTCACACCGATCTGTGAAACTGATCTGTCACACCGATCTGTGAAACTGATATGTGAAACCAATCTATGAAACCGATCTATGAAACTGATCTGTCACACCGATCTGTGAAACCGATCTGTCAGACCGATCTGTGAAACCGATCTGTCACACCAATCTAAGAAACTGATCTGTCAGACCGATCTGTGAAACCGATCTGTCACACCGATCTGTGAAACCGATCTGTCAGACCGATCTGTGAAACTAATCTGTCAGACCGATCTATCAGACCGATCTGTTACTGTTCATAAAACTGGAAACACTGTTCATAGAACTGGAAAAATTGGCAAAGTGTTGGGAATAAGTCCCCTTGACCTCCCAGAACACCTCCAACACCAAAATTCACAAAGTAATGGACCGGAGAGGTCCGAGCCATTACATTATCTTTCCTTTATTCTTGTTTTATGTGTTATGAATATATTATTATTTTTGGTCATTTTTTACGTATATAGGTGGTTCTGTGACATACCTAGGGCTTCTGAACCCAATATAGCACTCTAATGCATTGGGTAACGTGATAGAGGTAAACGTTAATGTTTATCTAAAGAGATTTAGGGAATATATGGTGATGGTTATTCCAACATAATTCCCTATATACATGTGATAGCTATAATGTATATATGATATGGATGCCACATGTTACCTTTATGATTTATGATTTCTTTGTGTTATTTATAAATATTACGATTTCATGAGGTACGTTATGATTGAAAAGTATTGTTTCATTTATTTATATTTATTGATGGGTTAATGTTTCCTTTCCTTATTTTATAACCCTTACAAAGCTTTTAATGCTCCTCCCAAGTTTTTTTGAAATATTTTCCATGGGACATAAATATTAATAGGGACAATGATGGGATCAAGGAAAAGTCATGTTGTCTAAAACATGGATGTAGATATGTTTCTTTTCATGAGATTTTATTTTATGAAAAAAATTAATACTGAGTAGTAGTTACTACATGTAATTTTCAAGTAAATATGTAATAATTACAACCTAATTCTCTAAAACCCTAAACATGAAATTATCCTCAATGTGAATTATTCATTTAATTCAAGATTATGTAATTTTTTAATTTCAGGTCCTTATAGTTGGTATTAGAGGTCGTTTTAGAGAACATTAGGGATTATGAGTTTTCATAAAACACATGCTTAGTCCCTATGTATATCATTTTAGTCAAATCATTGTCTTATAAATTTTTCAGATCCATGAAAGTCAGTTACTAATGGAAGGAGTGGGATATCAAAAAGAATTCCTATCTCTTTCTAATGACATTCTAGCAATAATTATTGCAAAGTCGTGTTTAGATGATTGTGAAACAGTTTCTAGCATACAACATACTTGCAAGTAGTTGTTTTAGATATCAAACGCCTCCAGTATACCTCGATATTATCGTAGATCATGGGTTTTATTTAATCAAATCCTATTTTCTCAATATTCACATATATTCAAGGAAGGTTAATATTTTCAAGGTGTTTTGAAATATTTTACCTAATGACATGATTTTTAATCATATTATGATTTTGAAAAATGTGGTAAAGAAGGATACCCTAGCGCAACCAATTCATATTTTCTTTTACAACATAATATCTCATCACATGATTATTGTATTTTAAAAGGGACATTGATTGAAAGTTTCAACTCAAATTCGGTCTGGCTATTTTATAAAAATCATGTTTTATCTAATGTTTTGAAATAATATGTCATGCATGATTTTTTCCCAAGACTGTTTTTATGAAAACACGCATTTGACCCAAGTTGTATAAGGTGTATTTGGATGTAGGAAACAAATGATTTTGAAGGATCTCTAAATCAATGTTTCAATTCATGGACATTCAACATATGTGAACACGATGATGATAAAACCATATGGACACCTTGATCAAGGTATGATGTTCTTTCTATTGGAAATACTCTTATTTTATCAAATAGAGGTGAAAATATAACAATATATAAGATGTTGAGGTCTTAATGTATTTGGATTAGAATTAAATATATAAGAAAACAATTTAGGTTAACACATGTTAGGGTTATTTTATATTTTTATAAAAAAGGACAACCTGTATGATTTGTGGAAACACGTCATGTCCGATAGGCTGTAAGAATCAATCCCCCAACAAAAGGTCAACAAGGCCGCATCACCTAACATTGTTCTACGTGAAGTCCCTGGATAGTATGACTTATTTTTTAAGGTTAAATTATTTAATGGATCAAGAATAAATTGATTTTTGGAACTTATTTTTTATCAAATGGCTATCTTTTATATGGGAAAATTATTTGGTGATTAAGTGATAAATTTTATTTTAGAAGATGTTTGATATTTTGGAAACATTATATGCTTATAGAAATAGAATACTATGGGATCTCATATGTGGAGTAATGGTTATAATTGTTTTTGAAAGAATAAATTTTTTTATTGTAAAAATATGACTATTTGGATTATTTATATAAATGATTAACCTATCATGAAGAATATGTGATTAGGTTAATTTCTTTTTAGTATTAGTCTTTAAAAGTAACTGATGTTATTTGGAGATAAATTTTATGATTTATCTTGGAAGACTATGTGATTAAATACCTCTGAGATTTCGGTTTCAATCTTAGTATGTATTACTTTGAAGAAATTTATGGACAATTGATTATTGAATGGTCTTTAGTGAACTTTGGGTAATGTTTCTCAAATTTTGGAGATTAAGAGTAGTTTTTCTTTTTATAAAGGATTATCCTTTTAGGGATTATCTGATCTTTTACTAACCAATTATGGTTTTGGTTAATTTCTTAAGATTTGGAAAAAATATAGTTCATCATTTTTGGATTATGTTATTCTCTATAAGTTGATTATATTACTTTGAATGTGAATAAGTCCTCTGGAATACTCATCATTTAGAGAAAAGATGAGTTTGTGGTAGAAATATTATAAAAGATGAAAGTTAAAATGAAAAGTATGCATATTTCTTTATGTTATTATTCATGATCTTAAATAAATTCCACAACTATATAAAATGTAACATAAAACAAAAAAAAAATTCCGTTAACTATTCCTTCTGGGGAATCAAAGATCGTTCAACCCATCAAAATTTTGTGATTTTCTAGTGGTTAACTTTCTCCTAATAATTTTTTCTACCAATCTCCATCAAACATTGATGCCTTATTTTTCTTCGATTTCTATGTATTTTTACATGGAATACTGGTGTAGGATATCTTGAGTGTCCTTTTTATATATCTTTTTTTAAGTGACGTTTTTATTGACTCTTTCTAATGTGGTACTTTCAATGATGTTTCCAAGCCCAATTTTAAAATTGTGAGGACGCAATTCCGAAAAGGAAGGAAGGATGTAACATCATAGGTAAATAATGAATATAAAATATTTATGTTTATTAAAAAAACAATTAAATATTAATTTTACATTATAGGGGATGATATGTTCGATGGAATACCTGATACGCAATAATGGGTTTCTTTGAAAACTTACATTACACACAACGTTGAGTCAGACTAAAAAAATAATAATATAATATTATTTTAAATAGTTGTAAATGCCAAGACGTTGTATTAGTGGGAATGGACAGAACTAACTACAATATGAATATATATGTTTGTTATAAGTTTTAACATTTACCCAATAAATTTTAGAGGCATAATACAAGAAAAATATGATTTTCTACATAAATACTATAATATTTTCTAAAAGGACGATTTACCAACTTGGAACGGAAAACCATCATTTAATATAGTTTTGGTCACTTTTATATGTTATATTTGGGAAAATTAAATTCTTTTTTAGAATCGGGACATCAAAATTTACTTTGGGTAATTTTTGGTATTTTTCTGATAACATTCTTTTATTAAATGAATAGTGAAAATACTGTATTTTAATTCCAAACATCCTTTTAATATAATTTATTTATAAGGTTAGATTATAATTTTAATTGGTTTTAATGTTTAATTATATTATATTTTTACCATTTAATCCAATTTTGGTCATGGGAAGTAATTTCACTTTGAAATTGGATATAAACAAGTGTTAATCTTTTGATAGTTATTATTTCTTAAAAACAAGATTTTTTATAGCAAGAATTAATTTTAAATAAATTTATGCCAATTATGTGTTTTTAATTTGGAAAAATAAATTCCATATTTGGAATCAATAGGTCCAAATTTTGTAAATAGGTAACTTCAATTTTTATAAATTATGAGTATTAACTTCAGAAACAATTTTATTCACCTTTGTAAAAGGGTAAATCTGGTAAATAAGGGTAACAAAATATTATTATAATAATATTAAATTACATTAACATGTTTCATAATCCTATATTTTGATACATTTTAGACCATGGGCATCCTTGGGTTGATTTTTGGGACCTCATGGAGCAACTTGGGACAGATAATGACTCTTTATATTAATTAATTTAAAGTAAAGACAAAAATGACTTAAACATATATCTTTTAGTAAATCAATTCATACATGGGGTTATATAAGTTATATATTAGACTATAAATATTTTTTTTAAATCCAAAAATATTTCTTATGTCATGATATTTTTTTATAATTTTTAGACATCAAATAAATAAAAATATTTATGACACAATAATGATTCACTGTTTACCTCATTATTGAATTATTTAAATAAATAAGATTATAATGATTAATACAATATCCAAAAACTGTCCAATTATTATTGGATGAATTTATTTTGAAAATTAATGATATTATATTTGACATTAATAAGTTTTTGACCTTTAGAAACTAAAAATCATTATATAATAAAATAATATTTCTAAACATTCTTAATGTGCCCCACCTCCCCCTTATAAAAGCCCTCACTTCTATCCCATTCCTCACACGTATCAAGCCCCTTGGATCGTCCAAAATATTCCCAATTATGGTCCCTAAATATCTCTCTTCATACTAGAAGCCTTAACCTAGGTAGAATGCAATTTAATTAAACTTTTTGGTTCAAACCAAAGGGAGATACCCGATTTAAAGGAATCATCTTCTCTTAAGTTATTTTCATTTATTTTACTACTCCAACCCCCTAAAATCTTTTGATTCATTTATTTAATAACAAAACCAATATCCACAATATACTAGTTTTTTTAATTATAATTATTTGAACTAAACTTACACACTTATCCATCTAATGGTTAAATAACGTATTATTTTTATGTGCGGAGAACTACTGCCTCACGAAACGAGGATTATTAAATTATATCCTACAACCTCTCATGGTGGAAATTATGATAGAACTGTATTTATATGTTATATATAATATATTTATATTTTTTCTATGCTTCTATACTTTACATTTATATCATACCTTATGGTTTCTATAATGTTTAAACGCGATAATTTTATTTGAAGAAGTGCGGACTACTGCCCGCTCAAAGTGATGTGACTCATTCATACCATACATGGAACATATAAAGGATGGATATAATAAAATTATATATGATATTATACTGAAATTATAATATAAAAATTTATCATTATGTTTTAATTCCATTAAATATTAAATTGAAATGAATGTAGCGTTTATGTGTATGTACGGCTAACTGTCTCCATGAATGGTGCATCTCATTTCTTATCTCCAATTGTTATGTAATATTATATATATATATATATACAGGATATATATGATATATAAGTTATATAAATCATTAATATAATTTCGAATATAATGGAATTTCAAACACATAGAAAATTTATAATTATAACAAGTTCGTTGTTAACTCAAGTTCCAAACATCAACAAAAAGTATGATACGAACTCAAATAAATGAATAATTGTTATAGATAGGTAATAATTATATAAAAAGAATAATAAAATTAAAAAAATTCTTAAGAAAAAATAAAATAGCTTTATTTTAATATTGAGGATATTAAAGAATGATCGATTAATGTCGGACACGAGGTAAGCGGTTTCTAATATCTCCATTAATTCCACAATATTTCCATTGTTCGCCACTTATTTATTACATGTGGTGTATTTTTTACTTCCATTTGATATATATTATCACAATTATCTTTATATTAATGTTATTCTATGATAAATTTATTGGTTATTTACTTTTGGGCATACGAATCAATTGATTACAACGAGGTAAGGTGTTTCTTATATCACTTTTAATTCTATGAGATTTTCATTTCTCACCACTTATTTATTGCATAAGGTGTATTGTGTACTACCATTTGATATATATTATAATGATTAGATTTTTATTAATGGAATTATATGATTCATTTGCTGGTTATTGAATTTTTTTCAATTGAATCGATTGATTATAATGTGGTAAGAGGTTTTCATTTAACTTTTTATTCCTATGAGATTCAGGATATATTTTCCACTATTTTATTTCTGGGTGGTGTATGTACCACCCAAGATTATATTCATTGAGTAATATAATTTAATTTATTGGAATTTATATATTCATTTTATGATCCTTCTTTCAGTGTGTGTATGTTTCGTAAGTTAACAAATCGGCGAGGGAATCTTTCACTCTCCTCTTTTTAAAAGATTTAATTTATGTTATATATCATAATTTCCACTTTCTTATGTAGGGATATGTTATTATATATACTTATTAATTTAATGTTTTTTTCCAAGTGATGTTAGATCATTTTTTCCTCTCATAAACTCATTTTCAAAATTTTAAAGTGACACAGTTAGGCTATCGAATTTCTGTAAGATAACTTCTTAACCAAATTTCAATTATTTAGTTTAACCATATAATTCTTGATTATGTTATGCTATGAATATATATGACTGTCCTATGACTATTTTACACATAATATCTACTTATATTGGGTGTATTATTATTTTTCTCCAATAATTGTGTCATTGATTTTTCCTTAATCTAAGGATATGATATTTTCAATGGACTTTGTCTCAATTTACATTCCATTGAGACTTAATTGTTGTTATACACCAATTCAATTTCATATGGTGTATATATTTCCCTTTGAAATATTATATAATTAATCTCTTTATTCGTATTATATTATAAGCTTTTATTAATGTCATTCCTTAATTATTTGTATTTAAGCGTCTCTCATTTAGTTAGGAACTCTTTAACTAAAATATCTTTTTAAATGTTTTAAATATTTATCCTTATAAATATTTCTCATTAAATTTAATGGTTTAGAAATAGTTTTAACAATTTATTTACATGGAAATTTTTATTTTAAAATTTTATTTCCTTTAAAATATTCAAAATGACATGGGACACTTTGATTCCAAAATCACTTTATTAAATGAGTTAAATGGTTTTGAAAATGTTTTAATAAATTATTGATTAAATCTATATCTTGAAATGATATGTTGTGATTGAAATTTGGAAATTTTATCTTTCCTTTATTATTGTTTTATGTGTTATGAATATGTTATGATTATTGGGAATTGTTTACATATAAAGGTGGTTCCATGATAAACCAAGAGCGAGTGATTCCGAGACAGCTCTCGAAAGCATTGAGTAACATTATGGAGGTAAATGTTAATGTTTCTCCTAAGATATTTAGGGAATATACTATGATGGGTATTCAAACATAAATACATATGTAGTTGTGATAGCTATAATGTAAGTATGATATGGAAGCCACAAGTTAAATTTATGATTTATGATTTCTTTGTGTAATTCTTAAACCATACTATTTTATGAGGTATGTTATGATTGAAAAGTATGTATTCATTGATTTTTATTTATTGATGGGTTAATGTTTTCTTTTACTTATTTTATAACCCTTACTGATCTTTTTATGCTCACCCCATGTTTTTTTAAATGTTTCTCATAGGACATAAAGATGAGTAGGTTCAAGGTTGGGATCCAATAAAAGTAATTTTGTCTAAAACATGTAACTAGAAATGTTTCTTATTATGAGTTTTTATTAAATAAATAAATGGATACAGAGTAGTAGTGTATACATGTAATTTTCAAGTTGATATGTAATAGTTATGGCCTAATTATCTAAAACTATAAACCTGAAATTATCCTCAATGTGAATTATTCATTTAATTCATGATTATGTAATGTTTTAAGGTTACATCCTTATATATATCTTAGGGTTAATTTTTGGGTGTTTTTCTAAAAATATTGATTTTCTAGTGAGTAGTGAAAAATACTGATATTTATGGAAAATTTTATTTTGTTTTATTAATTTACAAGGATTATTTTTATTTAAAATAGTTTAAAAGTAAAATTTTATCCCTTATATTATTAATAATATAGTTAATTTAATCTTACTAAATTTTATGATTAAATATTGTATAAAACCAATTTTCTACATGAAAACATTTTTTTATACAATATTTTCATTTTTTTCTGGTTTTATCATAAATTAATTTCATCCACTTATTTGAATTGAATATTAAAAAATGGATTCCATATTTGGAATAAAGAGGATAAGATTTGGAAATTTTTTTCCATTTATGTTTTTTTATTATGATTAGTAACCATATTAAAAAATTTCCTCCTCGGAAAGGGTAAAATGTGTAAAATAGGGGTAAAATTTTAGGATAAGACTCTAAAATTTCTATAAAAAGTTCATTTATTCTATTTTATAGGTGTATTTAATCCATGTACATTAAAGTATCTAATATATTGTCACTTTTAGCCCTATTTATTTGATGATTAACTTTAAATTAACATAATAATAGAATAAATAAAAAATTCCACACTCTTGATTTTAATATATCCAATATTTTAAAATAAGGGTAAAAAGAGGTCATTTTAGGTTTTAAATGTTTATTTTAATGAGAAATAAATTTAATTTTACATAGTAATTTATTTTTAAATTTTAGTGGTTGAATAATTACCTTAAATTCATATGCAACATGATATTATATTTATTCAATTCATAGAAAAGTAAAATAATTGATTTTAAAAAATTTAAATGTAACATAATTTGGATAAATTATTTAGTTACAATAAATCTTTAGACAAATTTGAAAAATTATGGATGTATTAAAGTATTATATTTTAATTCAATATATGAAATTTTTTCTTTAATGACAAATTAATTGAATATATAAAAATTGACATTAGTGGTATTTTAGGTTTATTAATATTTTATTAAATTATATAAAATAATTAAATCTGGAAATAGAAAAATTAATAAGATAAATGGTCAAATACTCCATCACTTGGAGATTTATTATCCAATTGTTATCTTATAATTAATATTATAACCCCTTAGTTGGAAAAAAGTTGTTACCACAGTTAATATTAAAAAAGGTTAACTAAGGCGCTAAACTAAAAGATATCTTTTATGAAACCTCATAATGCAATGAAAATTTTACTATTTTATGGGATTTAAACCCCAAATTATCTTGTATTTTAATCTCTTTCCACTTGGGAAAAAATTCTATGGAATGACTTTATTATATTTAATTGTTTGAGAAATTTGAAGAGTGCCCTTATCCTCACTTATATAATAGAACCCCTTTCTAATATTCAAGAAAATTTTATTCGTATAGATTGACCAAACCTAAAACAATTTCTTATAAATGTCTGTATACAAGAATTATAGGTTCTTTTTTTCTTAAAATACTATGCTATGGGTCCTTAATAAGGGATTTAAATGAGGCTTACCGAAGAAGATGTAATCATATTACCCGACCTCTATCGATTTTTCTAATCTTTTAAATTCACTAAATAGATAATATTCATAAAAAAATAATAAATTAGGTAACCTAAATATATAAAAATTTTATTATAATTGTTAACCCACCTTTACTCAACCTATTTTCCATCAAATGGTATGTGAAAGTATCGCTCATGAGTCCATATGACTTACCATCACCATCTAGTGATACAATTAATTTTCCACCACCATATTTCATGAATAGATATTATTATGGTTGTAATATATTTAAATTATATTTATTAAAAAATTATAATTTTTAAGTTATAATATCATATGTAACATCTTACCTTCCAATCCATTGTAAAATGATAACATCGTTTATGCGTATGTGTGGACTACCATCTCCATGAAGTGATGTTATTATTTTTTTCATTTATTATTTACTTGGATGGTATGAAGGAAATATTTAATGAATATATATGATTTATATGATATAATAGTTATTTTTAGTGGTGAATTATTATTTACCATTTTTTCAATCCACTGAAAAATGAATGCAGCGTTCACGTGTACGTACAACCTATATTCTACATGAATAATGAAATTCGTTTTCCTATTTATACCTTTTATGGGTGATTCTATATATCTATATAATGAATATATATTATATTTATATTTTATTATGATTAGTTAACCATGATAAAAGTACAACAATTGGGCTCTTCGCACTAAAACATGCATGAAAAATGAAGTAGTTGTCACCCAAAACAAATGTTTTCATAAAAAATTCTTAATGAACATATGATATGATAGTATATTTAAAAATTATGTTATATAATATATATGATTATATTTATGTAATGCATCTATTATGAAACTATATTTATTATACCATATCTTCAAATGCATATGAAGTGGAATGACAATTGAGTTAAGGTATTTAACTCTCAATCCCATTTTATTTGGGTTTGTTTATTAATGAATTTACATGAAGAAATTAATAAGATAATAATATAAAAAATACATTAAATAATTATTATAATCTGATAAATTTTTATGAATACATATTTTCTTTAATTCTTGCTCAATCTATATACTGAAGAGATGAAATGTATGTTTTTAAGGAAAAATACTGTGTTTTACAATTTTGTCAGCAATATTTTTCTTCTTTTTACATATTTTTATTTAAAATATTTTCAATTTTTTAAATCTTATCATATGAATGGTTAGGTTAATTTATTACCATATTATTATTTTTATAAAAATTCTTTAAAGGATTCTTCTTGTGGTTTTATGAATGAATAATTATTTATGTTTTACTAAAAACGTGAAAGAATTATTTATTTTAACATACACAACATGAATTTAATGTCCATAAATTATGACCATTCAATACAGTTAATCCTACTTTCAAATTTTCCAGATTTATTTTAAAATAAAGGTTTTTCATTTTTATTTTAGATATTTTTAGATTTTAAATAAGTGATTTCAAAATGTAAAGTGTATTTTCTTTAAGAAATATTGTTGTGATCTTTTAAAATAATTTTTATCTATGATAACATCATTGATGTTAATTATTATTTACTTGAGATATTATCTAATGATAATATAATTATTCTTAATCTATATGGTTAAGATTATGATTATGATATTTTTTAAGATATCTATTTATTTTCTATAGCTTATGCTATGATCAATTGATTGAATGTTTATAAATATTTTTCCATTCCATGGGTTGTGTTATGATGATATAATGAATATTGTATGATCTTGTGATAAATATTTGTATGTATTTCATTATTTTATGTGTCGGTGTAGAATTATATATCCCTCCAATGCATTGGGTAATAATTTATATATCACGAAATAACAATGGGAAACAATTATATGTGTTTTATAAACTAAAAGAAAAAAAATTCAATGTTCGTGATCCACTATGGGAAACAAGTTGACGTAATTGATCCACTATGGGAAGTAATTCAATTTGATTGATCCATTATGTAAATTATGTGATGATTCCCACGTTTTTATAACATAATAAATAATTTTTTATGCATGATGCACTATGATTTGATGGTCTAAGTAGTTATCATTGAGAAAATAAATTGTTTCTATAATTATGATGGTGCTACTATTTTATGACATGTATTTATAATTAGGTAGTGATATTTTGGTTCTTTATTGACTAATTAATATTTCTCACTCTTATGAATCATGTATTTCTAATGCTATATTTTTATTCCATGACTCTTATTTATAATCTATGATAGATTAGGTATGGACTATTTATGTTATGGACTTGATCTCATTAGATTATAATTATGTAATTCCTTTTTATGGTCTTCAATTGATATCTCCCAAGTTTACCCTTACAAATAATCTGATCTCACCGATTTTTATGTTTCCTTTCCCCAATTTCTAATGAAAGGTATCAAATAGGGAATGTCTAATAATATTACTATTTTGGAAGATCTTTGTGTGAGATGTAAAACTTATTTCATGAAATAATATTATTATGGATCTATTCTTGAAAAAAACTAAACCATTATGGTTTTGGTATGGATCGTGATGTTATTTGTTTATCATTTATCCAAAACTATGTAATATATATGTCGACAGTGCTTGAACTACTATATTTACCTTGGTAACTTATTTTTGTTCTTTAATTTGAAATTGAATTCCTTACCTCATTTCAAAAAGTTGATTAAAAATTTGGCCTCTATTTAATATAATTCAATTTCTAAATATATGAAATTTAACTTTTAAATGAATAAATAAATTATATGGAAATTGTTTTCTTAAAAATGTATAATTTTAAGAATTTATTTTTCCTAATCTTATCTAAATAAAAACTGTAATTAAATTATTGTTAAATATATATAAATTAAAACATTAAATTTTAGCAAAATAATTTCTAAATTCAACCAAATTAATTCATTAAATATTCAAGATACTTTAATGTTTTTGGAAAATATATCATTTTAACATTACATTAATTTAATTACATCATACTCATTATTTATCTTCTAATTATTAAATTATATAAATCCATTAATATAATAATATTTAATAAAATTCTATAAGGATGATAAATCATTCTTTAAAAATAATAACACCATGCATGAAAAAATTTGTTTATAATAATGTTTTCTCTTTTTATTTCATTCTAGAATTATTTATTATATTTAATTTAATTTTTTACTAAAAAAACAAAAAATGACAATGAAACCATTTGACACAGATATATTAAATGGAAATATAACTAAATTCTTTAAAACAAATGTCTATATTTTTAATGATAATGTTTTGTTCTTCCATATAGTCTTACATGAATCTATATCATCATTTATCCTCGTCTCCAATTTCATTATCAATATATCTAATATATTTCTAAATTATTTTATTATTTATATACATATCATTAGTGATATGATCTTTATGGTCGACATTGATGATGAGAATTTCAACAATGTAGTGGGTTTTTTACTAGTGGGTTCATTCCTTAATTAATTTTACTATTTTAGTTTTATTTATTTATCTCATTATATATTTCATTTCGATATTGTAATATTTTCCATAATAAGAAAATGTAAACATTACATTAGTTTTCAATGTATCATAAGTTATCAAATACCTAAAATTTATTTAAATGGATATATATACTAAATTCATTGTATGGCTCCCTGATATTTTATATTATATTTCTATTTGAATAAGTTTGATGTAATTTAGGTTTATGAGGCTGATGAACCATATTTAGGGTGAATATAGGAGAAACCCTACCCCTTATTCAAAATTCATTATTGATGTTGTCACCGGTTGATCTTCCATGATCACAGAGACACACTCAAATGATATTACAGGCACTGATCTATGAGTTAACCCCAAGTATTTTCGTCACTATGGACTACCAGAGATTTCTTTCTCAAAAAATGATGTAATTTTTCTTGAATTTTATTTATGATTTTTTCATATATAAAGTTTTATAAATGAAAAATTCTATTGAATTTATGATGAAATTATCTAAAATCCATGGGATTTTCAGGATTTCATATCAGCATAATGAACTCCACCAATGTTATTTTTCCTTTCTACTAAGGATGAAAATTATCAACTTTGGGAGAAACAATATTGGTTCCATTGGGGTTGTTCTAATAATATAGAAAATGGACACCCAATTTTTACCACTACTCTGAGTCTCCTAATATTCCAGATTGGATCAGCTTCCCTAGGTTACTCCTCCATTTATTTAACCAAGCTACCATGTTCCAATAATTGATGCTCATTATAAACCCAAAAAAGTTTTTTTAGATATAAAGAATCTATCAAGACCATTAGTTTCTAGAATTTGTGTTAAAATTGATTTTTCTCAAGGTATTCCTTCTCATATATAGATTCAGAATGATGATTTAGATTTCTTACAGGATGTTGTGTATAAACAACTATCTAATTATGGTCATTCTTTCCATATTATTGGACATGATATGAAGGATTATGACAATAATACCTCAAACCCTTACACTAGGGGAGTTAATTGGGTAAAAAAATGTAAGCAGAAACATGGGTAGGAAGTTAGTCATGCATTTGTGGCAGTCCAATTTGATGTTCTTACATGATGTAAAAAGAGTGATGTGAATATAGGGATTATCGTAAACAATGACTAGCCTTCTAAACATGTATTACATTCTATTAAAACCAATGGAATGTCATGATTTTTAGATGATGTGATTACTGCCACTAGGGAAATCACTACTCTTCCCCCTAGTGGAGAAATATAATAAGCACTTTTACTCACATGATACACGAGATAAGCATCTTGGTGATCTCTCTGATTCTATCGAATATCCATAGGAGGATGAGGAACAATCTAATCAAATTATGAATGTCTATTTAATATAATGTTCAAGGAAATGAAAAAAAACCCAATGGTGGATGTTGATGGATACATTACCCCAAATCCAAGAAAAAAGAAAGAAACCTAGGGAATACCCCCACATGGAAAGTGAAATTGTTAAAATATATATAGATTCATCTAGGAAAGAAAACTGTTCACCTCTAACACTTACAATTGTGGTTGATCACCTGAATTTTACCATTATTTCATATGAAGAAGAAGTTTAATGAAAAAAACACCTTCTGTACTTAGAAGAATAATTAAACGAGGATGAGGTGGGAGAAGAAGTTGATTTATAGATAGATTAAATGATATGATAAATTTCTTAAAGTAACTTAATGATGATATTTATCTTGATAAATACCTTGAAATCCTAAAAAAATCATCAGGGTCTAAAAAAATATAAAATAAATATTGATTTTATCTTTAAAGACATACCTTGGGAATGAATTTTCACTTGCTCAAAATCCATGCTGGCTTGAAGTGATAGTTTTTATCTAAAAAAACTTATTTTGTATAACTTAATGTGTTTTTTGTGTTCCTATTATAATGAAGGTGTACAAATTTCTTGGAAGCATATGGAATTTATGGGGATGTTCTTGAGTATTATGCTCTTGTTCTCAAAGGACCTTGTTTTTTCTTCTATTTTGTCTTTATTTTATGATCTATTTTTGACCTACTAGTATTATTATATATCTTATTCAATATTTTGTGTGGATAGATTGACTATTATGACTATGGTTCTTCATATTGTAGTGTGATGCCACTTTTCTGACGAGTTTTCAGTTGATTTCTGTGATCAATTTCTCACCACAAAATGATTTATTATCGGAGTTTGTAATGATTCTCTTCTCCCATTCACACCCTCTAAATCAAATGGAAGGGTTCAATTGGTTTTATTGGATGAGGTAGTAGCTATATTTTTTGGAGATTTATTTATGTTCTAATGTTGATCAAGTTGGGGAGAAGAAGGACTGTGCTCATGTTAGGGTGCATCACTCACTACATATTCATGTTGATATGAATGTACACATTTTTTAATTTTATGTAGGTTTAATCTCATTACAACTCATGTTTTTTGTGTATATTTTCCACTATTTAATAAATATATTGAGGTATGGTCTATGTGACCAACCCATATCTCATTCTCATAAACAAATGTTTTATGTTTTTGATAACACTGTTTACACACAATATCAAATTTTAATGAACCATGATATGATATGAAAATATTGTTATTTAATGTGGAAGTTACCAACTAACCACGGATTGAGGGTATGAATTAGATAATTTTTTTTGAAAAATCATTCATTACAACTATAAAAAATTAATTAATTGTATACTAATTGGTTAAAAATGAAAATAAAATAATATTAAAGTAAAAGGATATGTTTTTATAAATAAATATTTTTCTGAGCATAATGTGTTTTAATATATTAATGAATTAAATTAATCACTTTTAATGAATTATATTCATTTTATTTATAGATAATATAGTACACTAAATATTTTAACATTAATTTATGGGGTTTTACTAGAAAATTAATAAGAATAATTTTGGTTTTATTCTTAAAATGAATTTTGTCCAAAAATGATTTCAACCTCATTTTTCACACTTATTTTTAAAATGGTTTTCTGAAACATGTAGAAGTTGAGTATAATAAATAGTTCTCATATTTTAATCGTAATTTACAAATTATTTACAAAGTTCAATTCCATTTTTAGGTTATCATGAACCATAACGGAGGTTTAAATTTATCACCACGGTAAAGGTTAAAAGGGTTAACAAGGTATTAAAATAAATTAAAAAGGGTTTGAATAACTTTAAAAAATGTATAAATATTATTATTTAAGTTCATTTTCATAAAACATTATCCGATAATATTTGTTTTTTTATTTGGGTACACTTTAACTTTAATATTTATTTTATATATTTTAATGTTTTAAGTATTTCAAAGAGTGCCACTGCCCTCACCTATAAAGGGGAACCCCCTCTCTTATATTATAGACACCAATTGGCATCTTTATATTGAAATCGTTTTGTCCAAATAATATAATAAAATAATAATCCATGTTATTTAGGTGACTTTCCTCCAAAATAAATATCCTAGAAGCCTTAAGGTTATTTTTAAATGAAGGATACCCAAGGAAGAGGTATATGTTCTTATCAATTTTCTTAACATTTATTTTTTCATAAAACACCTAAAATTTTTCTATAAACATCTTAAAATTAAGTAATTATTATAATTAATGCACTTATAACATTTATGATACTTTTATATCTATCATCTCCCTCTTTCCCATCCCGTGGATATTTATAATGTCACTCCTGCATACGCGCGCTACCACCTTCCAAAAGAGATATACTTCATTTTTCATTCCCTATTTACATGTATGGTCATAAAGTAGTGTTTAATTAATATATATTATTTGTATTATATAATTTTTATTCTAAAATTTCAAATTATTATTTACTTTTCTTTTTTTCATCCATCAAAATTTGGATACATTACTCGTGCATATGTAAAAACTACTGTCTCCATGAAGTGTTGTAATTAATTTTTCACCACGAATTTATTTTAATATTAATAAAAGTGTATATAATAAATAAATATGATACATATAAAATTATTAAAATTCATTTTTTTGTAAAACCATGACAGAGGATAAAGGACTACGAATATCGAACCAAAACATGCATGGAAAATGGACCGGTTTTCACCACAATGTAAATTTTAATAAAAAAATACAAATTAATTGTTAATTAAGAATTATAATGGAATGATATATAGTATTTTATATATAAATATGGTTCATTAATATATTTATAATAAATATATATTTATTATACAGATTTTTTGAACTCGTACAAGGGAAGATAGTACTTGATTTTAGGGTTTATGTTACAACTAGATTTATTAAAGAGATTATCTATTCTAAATTTGGGTTGAGGTACAATATATGGTTATAATCTTTTAAAAGGAATTTATTTTACTATATTAAATGTATTAAAATAATTTTTATGTATTATTATCATTTCCCTCTTTTTGTTACTTATATATATTGATAAAATGTTTTTAATAAACACTGACCATATTTCCTCTTTAGTCGAATGAGTTTTTCTTCTATGTCCATATCATTTATAATGTTTACAATAATTTTATTTTACACCACTAAATGATTATTTAAATTCATTTTCAACCATATTTTATATTCCTTTGATTTTTTTAAATGTATTTTTTACAATTATTTTCAAATAGGTAATTTATGACTTTGAATAAAAAGTGTTAAAGGAATCATTGTTTAAAATTTTTCTGCATGAAATAACTTTCTATACAACGTGGATATTATTTTATTTTAAGGTTACATTACATTTTTTAATTATTATTTTCTATTTAAACATGTTTCCCATTATTCTGGGATTTTTTAGTTTTTAATGATAATGACAGTAAAAGGAATCTTCCATGTTATCATCGAAATGATCAAATTCACATATAAAAAAAATTCTATGAAAACATACTCTAAGGATTTTTTGGATTTACTAGGGGCATAATATTATAATACCATTCTATTTAATTCTCTTTAGGATTATATTCAACTCAATTATTACTTAAGAGTTAATTTAGTGAAGATGAAATCATTATGACACCCATTAAATTTCCATGGGTTATGATATGATGAAATGATGAATTTTTTAATGATCTTATGTAATAGTAATTTATAGATTTCATTATGTAATGGATGGAATAAAATTTATATAGAACTCCAATATATTGTTTAAATATTAATATATCATGACATAATATCAATTAGAATGTGGAGTAAACCCAGTTTAGTATGGGACTATATCCATTATGAATGTCTTTAGGGGGAACCATTACTATGGAAATAATGGAATAGAGAGTAAACCTAGTCCACTATGATAATATAATTTTTTATAATTGAATAAAGAAATTATTTTCTATTTTTATATGTTTTCTAAAAACCTATTAATTATTCTTATTAAATGTTCTCATGGATTATTATTGACTATTGATTATTCTATACTCATATTATTATGTATTTTGTTATGATAATGACATAGGAAATGATTAATGATTAAAAATATTTGACTATATGGTCATGAATTTCATAATTTATGATCACCTTATCATATCCTTATTCTTATCTTATTATCACTCATCATCAATGATTGATATATCCAATGTTTACCATTACTAGGAATCAATGATCACCATTTACTATTTCTCCTTTCCCTAGTTTATGAAAAAAGTCTTATGTAGGGTATGTGTAATAATTATACTATGTGAGAAGAAATTTGTGGGCTATTTTGAATATATTTCATGATATATGTGGATTATATTTCTAGTCATCAAAGACACAAAACATTTATAGTTTATGGGAATGCATTATTATGATATATATTGAATATTAATATAAAATGATGTAATATTCATTGACATGATACTTGGGTCACCACAGTAGGAATCAAAGAAATGTTATGTTTTTTTAGATATTATGATTAGATAAATTTAGTGAAAACCCTTGGTATAATTCTAAATATATAATAATTTCCTAAAGTCTTGGTAAAATAGAGATTGTTTATTTTACTTATAATGAAATCCATATATGGACACTTTAAAGTGGATGGGTATGTATAATAAGTTTACCTAGGGTGTAAACACCTTAAAAATCCTGGTTGAGTATCAACTCATTCTTCACATAGTGTTTGGTGAGTGCGCCTATTACTACACACCACACTAAACACTCTTACAGAATATTAATTAGTTATTTAAAATTCTATTTATGGACCAATATGATGAATTAAATTTTAGAATATATGAAATCATATGATAAAACATGATGATAAAATAAAAACATTAAGTGTCATGGGTTGAAATAAGGTGTCATAATTTAGGATAACTTACAACCACACTAAATTTTTATATTTTAGACAAAAAATATAACCAAGAGGAGCCACATGAGAAATTAATGTTATAAATAATTAAATGGAATTATTCATGATAAACCAATTAAAATGGGTGATGGGATATAAAATACTGTATATTTTATCACCCAAATCTCTTAAAATGTATATGATAACATAAGTCTTGCAGAACTTCCAAAAGGCCAATGGAAGGAATAACTCACTATTGATTCTTTTATGTGGTGATGTATAACATCCATCCTTGGTCCATTTGATTCACTTATTCTTAGACATGTACCAATTCTATAGAATATATATTCTCCATTATCTAATTCTCGAACCATGATAATGTTATTTTAGTTATGTATCACTTTGAAGGTGAAGTTAATCAATGGTGGAATCTTATCAAGAATATATGGTAAAAGATGAAAATTTATTCCATGAAATGGGAAGAATTTAATAATGCATTTTTTACAAAATATTTTAGTTAAACTTCTTTTATGAAAATGAAAAAGGAAATTTTTGGAACTAAAGTACAATGATGTGGAATCCATAATAACTATGAGGAAGATTTCATGAGACATGAAAGGTATTATTCCGTTTTTATAATAAAACATAAATAAAATATTGAAGAGTTCATTAGTGTTTTAATAAAAAGTTTCTTAAAGTAATTTCCAAAAAGAACATGGATAAAAAAATTTATTTGCTGTAAATCTATAAACGGATATTGGAAACTATTATTGTTCTCATGGTGTTGGGTAAAAGTATTGAAAGATAAAATCTTGAGGAAATTATAAAAATATATCCCATGGAAGAAAACAAATTTATCTTCCTTGATTCTATAAGTGTGTCAGAATGAAAAGTGGAAATTTCCTTATGGGGTCTAGTTTATGTGCTAAGTGTGGAAATGAAGGCAACATATCAAAATATTTAAAGACTGATGTGAATAATCTTGTCACTGAAATGAATGGAGAGAAAGCTCTGTATAATGTGAAACCCACACTCTAATTCTATAATTTAAATGAGTGTAGACATTTGGAAAATCAGTTCATGAATCAAAGTTATAATGATGAAAATCACATTTAATAACCTCTGAAACCAAGTGAAAAATGGAAACATTACAAAATCAAAACAACTGATGGGGCCCATAAGAATGCAATTTTGAAAGGTATAATTTCCATACAATTTCAAATTGAAAATTAATTATTTTATTATGGATCTACACAATATTTTATATTTGAATAATTTCATAAGGGAGTCATATCACCCCCTTAATGGGTAACTATAGTATTAGTTTCAAAAACTCATAGTGGTATATCTAGCCTATAACTCCTCTCTGTTATATGTTTGTGGGAATATGTACCCTAAAAATTGTGTGATTCTCCCTCTAGTTTAATTTGACGTTATTTTGGTCATGTATTATATTTACTTATATAAACACCATATTAATTTTACATAAGTTATATCATATTTTAATACATTAAATCAACCTATTATGATTTCTAGTGTGAGGATGAATATGAAATTCCAATGAAAATTACTTCCATTGAATGTGTCTTATAAACTATTAATGAGGTATATTTATCTCAAAAGGTTAGGTGATAAACATAATACTAAATATGTAACTATTTTTTGGGAATATTATGATTTATTTCCTAAATATATTATTAGTATTCCCTTAATTAGGTAATTTGAGTATTCAATGGAACTCATACCTTTTTCTACACAAATTAAAAATTCACCATATAAAATTTCGTATTTTGAGTTGAATAAGTTAAAGAAGGAAATCCAGGATAATATATAAAATGGATTCATATTCTTGAGTTTGTTACCATGATGTGAACTTTTTCATTTTTTTTGAAATAAATATAGGTCAATGTGTGCTCACGTTGATTATCTAAAACATTACAAGATTACTTTCAAGAAAAATTATCCTCTACCATGTATTAATGACTTGTCTGATTAACTTTATAGAGATTAACACTTTTCGAAGAATGATTTTCATTCTGGAAATCATCAATTGAGGGAAAATAAGGAGGATATATACAAGATATCCTTCTATATGAGGAATATTCATTATGAATTTATAGATATGTCATTTGGTCTTGCCAATTATCCTACCTAATTCATTGATTTATTGAATAAAATATTTATAGATTACCAAAAATAGTTTGTGGTAGTATTTATAGATTACATTACTATATATTCAAAGATCCTGGATAAAGATTAATATCATTTAACGATTTTTTTGAAGAACCTGAAGATGGATAACATGTACATGAACTTTAGAAAGTGTATGTTTTGGCTACAAGATGACTAATTTGTGGGTCATATTTTCTCAAGAAAGAATATATCGGTGGATCCTTAATAGATGTGTGATAATAAGAAATGTCCATGAATAACCATATTGAAAAAAGATATATAGTTTTCTTGGGTTAACTGGATACTATATATGTTATGTGAGAGATTTATTATATATATAAGTTTACATGGAAAGGATCCAAGTTCCTTTGAATAGATGAATGTGAGTAAAATTTTAAGGTGTTGAAAATAGGGTTGGTCAGTAAACCTATGTTCACAGTACCATATAGTTTTGAGGGTTTTTTGATATAAAGAGATCCATTAAAAAATGTACTAGGATCCATCCTGATGAATAATGATAAGATGATATATTATGCCTCATGATAATTGAAAATTCATTAGAAGAATTCCCCAAATGAGGATTTAGATATGTCATCAGTATTTTTTTTTATTAAAAATAGGGAGGTATTATATTTATGGAGAAAAATGTGATATATATACTGATCATAAAATATTTAAGTATACATTCACATTAAAAAGGTTAAATATGTGTCAAATAATATGGTTAGATTTCTTTAAGGATTATGACTACTCAATTCATTACCTCCATGATAAGGAAAACAAGGTGGCTGATGCCCAGAGATGGAAAGAACATGCTTGTTTTCCCATTATTTCAATTGAATGATTTAAAATATTTAAGGATTTTCTAAAAATGGAACATTAAATCATGAGTAAATGGGACTGATCATATCATTATTAGATGAATGTTCAATCATCTATCCATGTGAATATTTAAGAGCCACAGAAGGAATATGTGGAACTATAGAAGAATGTGATGAATGTTCTTGATTATAACCATGATTTTGATTACATTATAATGTATAATAATGGAGTATATGTACTATAAAAACCAGATTTGAAGAAGGAACTATTGGTTGAAGCTCAGGGTTTATTATTCCCTATTTGTCCTCAATGTATGAATATATATAGATATCTGAAAGAGTATTTACAGTGGTAAAACATGAAAATGGGCATTAAAAATTATGTATCTTGATGAACGGTATATTAGTAAGTTAATTATAAGATATATAATTATAAATTTATTTTTAAAAATTACCCATACCAAAAATGGAAATGTGAAAATATCACCATCGATTTCATTACTGAACTCCCCAAAACATCTCAAGGTTGTGATTCTATTTGGGTGTTACTCGATCAACTTATTAAGTTATAAAATTTAATTACAGCTATTGAATTTGTCATTCTTGATATTATTTATATATACATATTAAAAAATATTTATGGTTTTATGGAGTTCTATATTTTATTATGTACGATCAGGATCTAATAATTACCACAAATTTATGTAGAATTCATCAATAATATTTTAACACATAGATAAACTTTATAACTATATATAATCTTCAGAAATATGGGTAGTCAGATCAGAACATTCAAACCCTGGAATTTAAATTGATAGAATGATTTGCTGGATTTAAAATGTTGTTGGGATGAATGTCTTTCTATGGTTCAGTTTTCTTATAGTAGTAGATTTAACTCAAGCATTTAAATGGATTCTTATAAATCCCTGCATGGTAGGAAGTGAAAAAAATACAATTTGATAGGATGAATTTATAGAAATAAATATATTGGGACTTAAGATAGTTGATGAAATGATAGAGAAGTTTATATTGATTCAATAACATATAAGGGAATCTCAGATTTGATATAAAATTCATGCTAATAATTTTTAGTGAGACCTAGAGTTTGAGGTTATTAAAAAATTATTATTATATTAATATATTAAAATATAAAGAATATTGTTATGATATTTAGAGATAAGGGAATGTGGAGGCATATATATATATCTTTCCCTTTAAAATTATTGGTGGTATTAGGATTATTTTTTATCACTTTTTTCTTCCACCGAATCACTTCGAAAGACACAATGCATTCCATGTATCTTTTCGGAGGAAAAAAACACTTGATCCTCATATATTATTAACTTATTGGTCAAACCCCTATATTTGGATCATTCTTATAAGAAAAAACCAGTAGATACTTTGGATCAAATATTGAATTTTATATGGGAAAGTATAACTAATTTTCTCAATGTTTTTTGATGAAATCATAAATTTGATAAATATATATTGGAACCTGAGGACATGATAAGTAAAAATAATCCTTGATTGCTTGTATTAGAGTAAAAATATTTCTTGGGTGAAATTTATATATGGGAGAATAATTTAACACCCCAATATTTTATGATATATTTCTATTTAAAATAATTTTATATTTTTGACAACATTCTTTACATTCAACGCTGAGATTTAAAAAAATGAGAAATATAATGAAAATATTATCATTAAATATGAAAATTAAAACCTATGAATTGTATTCGTGGTTATGAATAGGAAATAATAATTATGAAAATTTATTTTTTAAACTTATAGAAAATTAATTAATTTGTTATCCATATTTTATAAGTGAAAATAAAATTATTTAAAAGTAAAAAATAGTTGTTTTCAAAGAAACCATTTTTATACACACAATGTGTGTTTTATCTTAATAAATTTAATTAACAACTATTGATGAATTATATTTGTTGAATGAGAAGATAATATATTAAATGAAAAAAATTAACATTAATAAAATTGTTTTTACTTGTAAGGGAATAAGAATAAAATCTCTTTTGTGCCTAAAAAGGAAATTTTGTTCTGAATAAGTTTTCATTAATTTGTGCACACTTATTTTTAATTTTTTATACCACTTATTGAAATTTAATATGATACAATGGTTTAACTAATTGGAATAATTTCTTTTTTATTTTTTCTTAGGATTTCAATTTCATTTTTGGTCGCTATAAATAACAATCGAGGTAAAAAATCATTACCACAAAATTGGTTAAAATCATAAACAAGGGGTTAAAAATAAGATATAAGTGTTCAAATAACATAAAAATTTGTCGAAATATTATTTGATATTTTTTTTACCCAAAATAATCTTATATTCTAATTTGGATTGTCTAGTTACACTTTCACTTGAATATTAATTTATTCTATTTTTGTGTTTTATGTATTTACATGAGTTCCACTCACCTCACATAAAAAAGGGAACCTCATATCCTCTCTTACACACTTTACTTTAGCCCTTACGATTGAATAAGATATAAATAAATACTATCCCAATATCATTTTCCATTACTTTAAGGATTTATTCTTCCCAAAATCCCCATCCAAGAATCTTAAGATTCTTTTTAAATGAGGATCCTAGAAGAAGTGGCGTACATTCTAACCCATATTTTTCATGTTTATATCTTCTCAAACCAAATAAAAATGTTTTATGGCCATATTAACATGATTTAATTAGTATATTTACTATAATTATATATTTTTATGTTAATTTTTTATTCATTTTATATCTCCTCCCATCATTTGGATAATGATAACGTCGCTCAAGCATACGTGTGGACTACAACCTCAACGATGTGATTTATTTTATATTTCCTATTTACGTGGATGGTCATAAGGATTGGTTCAGTGAATATATATGTTTTTTATTAAATAATTTTGATTCTTTAAATTTGAATTAATATTTACCTCTATTTCAATCCATCCTATGAAAATTTGAAACATCACTCCATTGTATATACAAACTACTCTCTCCACGAAGTGATGTAATTCATTTTTCATAACAAATTTTTTTGAATGGTTTTAAAATTTTATATAATGAATAAGTATTATACTTATGTAAAGATTATTATTATGTATATTATGAAATATTTTCCATGATTGAAGGACTTGAACCATCAAACTAAATAATGAAAAGAAAATTGTCCATTTTTCACCAGAATATTCATTTTAGTAAAGAAATATTGAAAAAAAGATAATTTGAATTTTAATGGAATGATACACAGTATGTTATGTATTAGTATCAATATATAATATATTTATATTACCTTTATATTTATTATATTGTTTATTTGAATTCATATGAAGAAAGGAAATATATTGGGTAAGGGATTATGTTACAATCACATTTCTTTTCAGGATTATCTATGCTAAATTTCCATTGAGAGACATTATATGGTCATTATACATTAAACAAACCTATATTATTAAAAATGGTCATTATTATAATTTTGAATTATTTTCACAATTTTCATCTATTTTATACGTAAAATTTTTTAGAAAATGTTTTTAAGAAAATGTTATCAGACTTCATCTTTAGCCAATTAAGTGTTACTTTCATTACCATGTTCATTAATTTTTCTTTGGAAAAGTTAATTTTTTATGATAAATTTATTATTTAAATTAGTTTTATACCATATTTTACATTCTTTTAAATGTTTTAAAAAGTAATTTTTACAACGTTTTTTGAAAGGTAATTTATGTCTTTTTACAAAAATGCCAAAGGAATCTTTGTTTTAACATTTATCATATGAATGAATTATTCTACCATTTTGATTTTAATCTTACATTATATATTTACATGATTATTTTAAAATAAAATATTTTTATTACTATTTTATGTAATTTTGGTTTTTAATGATAACGAACCAAAATGGTATTTTTCCTATTTTCATAGCAATGTTAAAATTATCTTCTAAATGTATTTTTGTTATCTGGAAACAAACATTTAGTATTATTATGATTTTATTTGGATATAATCTTATTATACCATAAAATTATATTATATTCATGTCCTATTAGGATGACTATTTAACTAGGATTCAATGAAATTCATTTCATTCTTAGGGTTTAATTATGTTATAATGAAATATTTATGAAACCTTTCTATTTTCAATCAGTTATGGTATGATGAGAAAAAGAATTATTTTATAGTATTATAACACTATTATTTATGGTTTAAATAATATCATTGGAGGTTCTATAATTATATAACTCTCCAATTCATTGGTTAATGATTTATATGAAATAACATAATATAAACTAGAATGGGGAGTTAATCTAGTCTAGTGAGGGACTTTATCCATTATGGTAGACTTTTGAGTAAATATTTACTATATAAATGATAGAAGGGGAGTGAACCCAGTACACTATGACTTTATTGGTTGTAATAATTGACTAAGGAAAAGATTTTATATGCTTATGTTTGTACCCAAAACCTATGTCCTATTCATATGATATATTCTCATAGATCAAGTTTAATTATTGATAATTCCACCCCTTATGACTTTTGTATTTTGTTATGAAAAAGCCTTATAAAATGAATAATGATTAAATATATTTTAATTATTAGTTATGAATTTCTTATGTTGTGATCATATTAACATACCCTTATTCTTATCTTACGATTACTTATGATCATTGATTTGTATCTCATATTTTTACCATTACCGAGATTTTGAGATCACCCTTTTTTATTTTTTCCTTTTGACATGATATGATGAAAGGTTTTAAGAATTGTATGTCTAAGAACTATATTATGGAAGATTAAAATTATTGTGAGATGTTGATGATCTTTCATGATAAAAAAAGATTATCTATCTAGCCTTCAATAGCACCAAACCTTTATTGTTATAAGTAATTTTTTGTTTTTATATGTATTGAATATTCTTACAAATTATGTACTATATATGTATGTGATTATTTGGTTGTCTCACATTAATTATTACATTAGGCCTCCCAGGGTTGGATAAATTTATATTTGGTACATTTAGTACCCTAGAATCGGCTGACGACTATGTATCCAATGTGGAGAAATTTCTGTTTGAGGTTATGAGGTTCTTGAAATATTCTTTTAAGATTAATATGACACATAGACATCATGGGTGTTCTTTCATGGGATACTTTGAATGACATGAGAGTCTTAGTCCTCAATATGATTTATTGTAAAACCGTACATCTCTTTTATGATGAGGTACACCCTTTTGGTAGTTGATTGTTCATTTGGTGAGTGTTATGAGTGGGATAAGTAATTTAGGTCTACATGTATTGTGATAGGGAAAGTTTCATATAAGTGGTGAGCATCTGATATCTATTTGGGATATATTAAATAAGACATAGGAATGGATTTTGATAATTATTTGAGGAATTGAAATATTTTTTCTATGGAGTTAATTATATGTCATATTAGTATATTCATTCATTAGATAGAATAGGATATTAGGTGAAATTTAGAAGAGGATTTAGACATTCTATATGATTCAAGGTTTAGGAATAGCCTTTAAGATGTGAAACTAACTTTTAGAGATGTGTGTGAGTTTGTAATAATGAGTTGATATTGTGATGACCCTAGAGGACCCTTGTAGATGCCCTTGTAGGCATGATAAGAAAGGTGATATATTTTATATTCTATTATTATACGACCATGATAGAATTTAAATGATTATCCAATGAGATAAGATGATCATTGGGATGTTTGTTAAGTTTTGAGTCAAGATCAAAAGTGAAAAACACCATAGTGATAAGATGGTGTGGCATTGGGATGTGCTATGACGATATATTTATTATTATTTGTGTGGGAAAAGTAATGTGTATACAAGATGTAAATACTGGATGGATAACCTCACCGTGGGTGAGAAGGTGGTGGAAGGCCCCTACCTTTATTGAGAAGGTAGTTCTAGATTATGATATATGAATGTTGGTTGAGTGAGAAGGTAGTTGTCTGGATGTCGATATATAGCCACACCTTGGGTGAGAAGGTGCTGGTAGGACCCTACCCTATAAGAGATGGATTTCAAAGTTCTATTGTAATACTCCTAGTTTCATGTAAGCAACTATTTATTTATTATTTGTGAGTATGTGAAGTAGATGGGTAGATTTTGGGAGTGTTTGGAGAACATTTGAAATGTTTTTGTGTCTTTTTTAAGGGTGCATGATAGGTTAACGGTCTATGAACACTATAAAACACCTACAGGAGACGGTGTACAACAAGATAGTTTATAAAGGGAAGGATCACAGGTGGAACAATGTTTTTCTAAACTATTTGAAGCCTAGTAGAAGCATACTATGTTAGAAAAAGTCAATTGGCATGACTGGTGCATGGTCTAGGAATTGTGTGAGCCAAACATTTGAGATTCATCCTTTTGGTAGTGGCTGGAGCATGGTTAGTGCACGGTTTGGCTAACTTTGTGACTAACCATTTGACTAACTATGTGACTAAACATGCATGGGTAAAAAGTAAGATCCTAAAATTGTGGATCTCGCACATTTTAATCATTAACTCCCTAATTTGTTTTCCTATATAGACCTAACTCGAGATTATCTCTTCACTAAGGCTAAAAAATATTCTCCCATCAATCCAAAGGTGATCCAAAGGCCACTCCTGGTGTTTTGAGGCTAGATTCTTATAGTAATTTATCATTCATGGATGTTCTTGGTCGGTTATATTAGATCTACTTCTCAATATCTCTTGGTTTCTTAGATATACGTCCATTATAGAGAGATCTAACATAGTTGATGCCAAATATGATTATATTTTATCTTTTTGTTTAAAGGGTAAGAGATGTAAGGTGTTTTTTGGAGTTTCAACCTGGTTTCATTGGTATTTGGGTGTCGTTCCTTGTTTTCACAATAAATTCTGAGGTAGGTGGCTTCACACTGCACTCCTCTATTTAGAACCAGAAGGATTTGTTTAAATTGGATTAAATTTATTGAAATAGATTGTGAAATTGTTTTGAAAATCATGGAATAAAACTTCTTTAGTGATGGATTGTTTATTTGGTAGTTTTGTGGACAATGGTTGTGTAAGTGATTTTCCTTCTTTATATTAAAATGGTGATTTTAAAGTATAGATTTTATTGAACTCTGGAAAATGGTCAAATTGAAATGTTTTTAATAAAAGGACATTCTTAATGAAATAATATGAAATGGATTGTTTGAATGGTTTTCAGTAAAAGTATTGACTTATTGAAATTGTTGAAATGGGTTTTAGCATGATTTTATTGGCTTGGTTTTTGGGTATATGTGGTGGTGTTTTTCCATATTGCATTACCAGGCTTGAGTAAAATATGACTGTGTGCTCTGTGCCAAGGTGTAATGGAATATGGGATTAAATTACCTTAAGAAAACTTGGTAGATTCATTAGAAACCACTCATGAGTATGGAAAAGTCAAAACGAAACATGCATGTGTGGATGTGTGGTTTTGTGGATTGGAATGAGATATATCAAAAGGAAACATGAAATGGTTTCTAATAAATTTTTTGGTAAATTTCCTTGGAAAATGTTATTGTTTTAATAAATTTTTTTTACTTTGGAACTTTTTTATACTTCAACACAAAATGTTTTCAAAATTTATTTATATAAAACATTTTATATAAATTTCCTGACATGTTATATCCTAGTGGCATGAACAAGGAATTAATTTGGGTAAAACCTATTGAGTTTAATTACTCTCCCCTATATTGGCACTTTGGTTCTTTTGTATATGTTTTTTATTGAGACATGGAAAAAGGTAAAGTATCACACATATTTAGTATTACTTCATGATAATTGGGATGTATTGTGGAGTTAGATCATTGAGCATGTCTGGAGCATAGAGTTTTCATTTGATTCCTTGATTTTTGTCTTTTGTTGTATACTGTGATATTGTATTCTTCCACTCTAGTACTTGGTTTTAGTTTTATTTTAATATAAATGGTTTACTTTCAGATTTATTCCATTGCTATCATGCATCAAGTTTTGGTTCATTTGGTAATGGCATGTTTGGTTGGATTTTTTATGTTAAAAGGTAAAATCATCTCCCATCTATTAATGACATCCTTGGCCTTTATTTCCATCCTTTTGTGTCTCAATTATGTCCCATAATGCCAAGTAACATTCTACTCCCTTCTCAATCCAATGATGAGTGGAAGCATTTGACAAGTGGTTTTTGAGCTGTGTTATATTTGATGAGCCAGTAAGGACTTTGGGACCTTTAATGGAGGGAGGAATATGGAAATTGATTAAATTTGGAATGAACTATTGTGATAGTATGATGTGGTATAATTTGAAATTTTAGGACTTTAGATAATCACAAGTGAGACTTATTGATTTCTCTATGTTTTGAAGAAAATGGAACATACTAGTAACCATAGAAACCAACCAGAAAAAGCTATTGATCATGTGGTTTCAGCTAAGCTATAGGTGAAACAATAGATAGTTTAGAGTATTGTCCAATTGTTTCATGTTCTGGACATCAAAGCCTTAGGGATGATCCAAGGGAAGTGGATAATTCCATCTAATTAAAAAGGAAGAATCCACTCATCCTTCAGGGTTATTCGGATCTAGAGAAGGCATATGTGGGGATAAAAGGATGAATCATATCATTATTTTCATTAGCACACTGATAGAGATGAAATTAAAGATTGAGATGTATAAGTCATTTATCATGGACTCTCATGGTGGGATTTAGCTGTTTCGGATAAATGAGACCACGACCTTGCATGGGATGATTTTAAAAAATTGTTTAAAAACAATTATATCCCAACACATTCAAAATTCCAAAATTCATGGAGTTTTTCATTTTGAAGCAGTAAAATCATTCTTTCGTTGAGTATGTGGATAAATTCAAGAATTTAGGGCGCTTTGAACCTGAATTTTCTGCTAGTGAGTACTTGAAGACATGCATATTTGAATTGGGGATGAGGCATGAGATTCACATAAAGATAGTTATAATCTATGTTATGGATTATATAGATATGATATCAAGAGATATTGTCACAATACTCGGAGTTCAGGTGTTCAAGACACTTCTCAGGTGTCACAAGCATCATATGATTCAATGAGATGAAGGAAGAAGAATACCTCTCTTCAGTAGAACCGATCAATCCATGGTGATTCTCAGAATACCATGACTCCTCAAGCAATGCAATCTCAATAATACAATAAGGTGAAAATTGTAGCAATAAAGAAAATATATGGATATGAGGAGGTTATTGTTGATGACAATTCTAAACCAATGACCATGGGAGGTATGATTATTTTGAACTCTACCCTTTTGAGTTCATTTTTGGAAATGGGTTCATCTAATACCTTTACTTATTCATGTGTTATTGATTCGATTTGTTTTAAACTCGAGACGATGTCATCTAAGATAAAATTTCAAACCCTTCTCGGTCAAAGAGAAATTTAAGATTTCATGGGTTGATAATGTTATACTATTTTTGATATATCCAAGATGAAATTTGATTCCTATGTTCTTAATATGGATATCTATGATATAATCTTGGGAATATATTGGTTGACAATGTTCAAGGCTCACATTGACTGATATATAATAAACATATATTTTCACCATTGAAGATGACATCAAGCATATCTTTCAAGGAGGTCGATGTGTAATAGAAGGTTAAATTGGATTGTTAGAACTAGTAGTTGGAATAATCTCATATCAGTTTGTAGCTTTGACCTTTACATCAGTGGATGATATCGAGAGTAACAGTTTTCCAAAAGTTATTGATCGGTTTCTAGAGGTGTTTCCGAATAATTTATCAAGGTTGACACCTAGTATAAAAGTGGAGTTTATGATTGATCTATTTTATGGAACCATTATTATTTACCTTTAATATTATCAAATGGATCCAATATAATTATGTTAACTAAAAGTGTAGTTAGAAGAGTCGAAAATCAATGGTTCATTCATATGAGCACATCTCATTACGCAACACGAGTCTTATTTGTCAAAAGGGAAAATTGACCTCTTTAGCTATTTCATGACCATCATAAGCTTAAACAAGTTATGATAAAGAAAATGTATCCAATTTCATGCATCGATTTTATATTCAATCAATTTATGGGAGGTCAATGGTTCTCTAAGGCTGACCTTCGATCAGGATATCACCAATTGCGGGATAGGAATGAAGATATTCCAAATAAAACTTGTAGAAGTAGATATGACCATTATGAATATCTGGTAATGCTTTTAGGTCATAAAAAATCACTAGTAGTCTTTATGTAAGTGATGAATCATATATTTCAGAAATATCTAGATTTTATATTGGTGGTTTTTATTTATGACATATTGGTGTTTTCAAAGACAATGACAGAGTATGAGAAGCACTTTTTATAGTGTTGGAAATCATAAGGGATCCTCATGTGTATTTATCACCATCAAAGTGTGATTTTAGAATATAACCAATATGTTTACATAGCCTTGTAATCTCTGAAATAAAAATTTTTGTGTATCCTCAAAATATATATTCCATTATCCCTTGAAAACCTCCAAATAACTTCACTAGGATACAAAGTTTCCTTGGTCTAGTAAGTTATTACCAGAAATAATTTCTTGAATTATCATGACAATGTTTTATTATGAACAAAATTGACAAATTAGAATGTTATATTCTTATGGGATGGAGAATAAATGAATTATTATCAGGATCATAATTTTTTCCTTACATAAGAACCAATCATGATTTTCCAAAATTAGGACAAGGGTATTTGATGTACTGTGATGCTTCAGGGTTAGGGTTAGAATGTGTTTTCATGAAGGGATACCATGTGGTTTCTTACAGCTCATGGTAATTGCAGCTTCTAGAGAATAATTACAAAACAAAAAATTTCTATTAATCTTCTATAGTCCATGCTTTGATGATGTGGAATCATTACCTATTTGGTGAGAAATTTACTGTGTTTAAGAATCATAAGAGCTTAAAGAATATTTTATCACATTAGGATTTAATCTTTCAAAAAAGAAGATGGGTGATATCTTAAAATGTTTGAATTCTAGTTTATGTATACACTATGTAATGAAAATATGGTGGAAGGTGAATTAAGAATAATTTCTTATGTTCAACAAGAAAAAGTAGTTCAGATGAGAGGTTCTTGATATCGGTCCTAGCCTACATGAACTTGTAATGTGAAGAACGAGGTGAATTCATAACCTTCATTCTTGTTTTTTTATTCATAAATTGAAAAATATGGCTAAAGAGGCATAAAATTATGATTTATAATGTGTGGCTATGAGATCAAAACACAATGGAAGGAAGAAAACTAAGGGATAGAATCTCGATGAAGGCTCGGTGTTTAGGTTTTTAAATTGGAAAGTTCAACCTATGGCTTGTCATGAACAAATTCTTCATGCATAACACAATTCAAGATGATCTATTCATCTTGGATGATTGAAGATGTATAAGGTATTTAACTCATAGTTTTGGTTATCTAGTTTGAAAAGGAAGGTGGATGATTTTGTTTCAAGAAGATTAACTTGTCAGTAAGTTAATTCATATCATTATAGATCAGAAGGTACATTAGAGTCGTTACCAATTCCTATATTGAAATGGGATAAGAAAACTATATATTTCAAAACAATTATACCATTAATGGTTTAGAAAGATGATTCCATATGGGTGATATAGGATCATCTCACAATGTTGTCTCATTTCATCCCTATCAATGAATCTCATATGGTGGAGGAATTATCAAAAAATTTATACGTAAAAATTGGTAAAGTGGCATGGCGTACTGACTTCAATAGTGTTAGAAAGATATGAACTGTTTACCTATCATTGTTGTAAATCCATACAAAAATCCCTTAGGAATCAATTGACCATGAGTAAGGCATATCATCCTTAGAGGGATGGCCAATACGAAAGGATAATATCGACATTGGAATACATGTTTTAGTATGGTGTAATGGATTTTGGTGGGTCATGGGATGATCATGTACTATTAGTGGAGTTCTAATATAATAACAGTTATCAAGACTCGATGCATATGAAAAATATTGATCAATTTATTTGTGTCCTTGTCCTTATCAACTTTGTTGTTTAGAAAAATGTGAGACATTAATTATTGGGATGATCCTTTTTCGAGAAACTATGGAGAAGATTCAGTTGATCAGAAAATGGATGGAGACGACTCAGATTCATCATAAATATTATGAAAATCAACATCATTATTTTTTCCATTTGATGTGAGTGATGATGTGTTCTTCAGGATCACTCCAATACTTAGACATCCATGTTTTTAGAAGTAGATAAAGTTATATCCAAAATACATAGTTCCTTTTGAGATACCAGAATGGGTTTTTGAGGTGGAATATCTGTTTTCAATTCCACCACAGTTCAGTGTGGTTAATAATGTGTTCCAAGAATCTCAGTTTAAAATGTATCATCCTGATCCTGACCATGTGTTTTGATGGAATCATGTTGAATTAGCGACCGATTATTCAATGGTTCGTATCCTGGTGTAGATTGTGGATAAGAAATAGAAAGACACATGTGAAAAAGGAATCTTTCTAGTGTAGGTTTTGTGGGAAAAAGGTCAGATTCAAGAATATAATTGGTAACATGAGAAAGAAATTAAGGATGAAGGGCCAAAACACTTTCATGAAAGTGATAGTTTTCTACTTTCATGGCATGAAAAGGCTTATAGTGGGAACAATATACCACCCCAAGTTTCAGGTAAGTTACACTTTTTTATGATTTATGATTACGTAAAGCATATTGGTGAAGATTGGAAGAGTGTGAAAAACATTTTAAATGTTTTAAGGATTTATTAAGGGTACAAGGTTGGTTCACAGTCTATGAAAACCTTGAAACACCTATAAGAAAATGTACACAATATGACATGTGACGAAGGGAACATGTATGAGTGACACACGATTTATACCAAACCATACAGGAGACGATGAAAAATCATTATATGATATAAAATTGGATTTGGTGTGACTGTCACACAATTCCGAAACTATGTGATCCAACCATGAGAGGTTCATCCTAGAAGCAGTGGCTGGAGCACTGTTAGTGCAATGTTTACATAACCATGTGTCTAACCATGCACGAGTTAAATGTGATATCCTAGAATTTTGGCTCTCAGACGTTTTGATATTTAACACCCTCTTTTTCCCTCTTATATGGATCTAAAACTAGATTCTCTCTTCAAAAATTATAATTAATTTTCTCCCATCGATCTTGAGGTGATTTGAGGCCCTCTCATGGTGATTTGAAGCTAGATTCTCATGGTAAGTGATCGTTCTTAGTTGTTCATGGAAGTTTATCTTTGAGATACTTCTCTATATCTCTTGGATTCATAGATATAAATAATATTTGGATAGACCTAAGATATTGGATACCAATTAATATTAGATTTATTCTTTTTTATGATAGTTGAAGAGGTCTAAGGCGTTCTTATAGAGTTTCAAAACGGTTTTGTTAACGTTTGACTGTCATTCTTAATCTTCTCCATAAATTCTAAGTTATGTGGCTTAAATCTTGACTCCTATATTTCTAACATGAAGGCTTATTTTTATATTTATAAAATTTATTGAAATTGATTTTGAAATTTGCATTCAAATATTGGTATAGACTTTATTTATTTATGGTTTGTGTATTTAGTGGTTTTGTGTAAATAGATTGTGTAAGTTATTTGGTTTCTTGATTTTAAAATTTTGATTTCAAAATATAGATTTTATGTAATTTTAGTAAATTGTTTAATAGAAATGTTTTAAATAAAAGGATGGTTTTATTATAATAAGTTGAAATGTTTTTTTTGAAAGGGTTTCAATAAAAATATAGTTTTATTGAAATAGTTGAAATGATTTTCTCATGATTGTATGGGAATTGGTTTTTGGCATACATGGTGGTGTGTGTTCATATTTCCTTATGATTCTTGGGTGAAATTGGACCTTGTTATCAATTACAAAGGTTTAATAGAAAATGGGATTTCATTACATTGTGATGACTGTGTAGATCGACAAGAAACCACTCATGAGTATGGAACTGTCATAACAAATCATGCAAGTGTGGATGTGTGGTTTTTAGGTATTGTAATGAGATATGCTAAAAGTAAATATGAAATGGGTTTGAAGAACTATTTTTTCATTCCTTTGACCTTTTTATTTTATCTAATAAAACTATTTTACTATGGAACTCATTTTTATTTGGATATAAACTTTTTTAGAAATATATTTTTATAGAATATTTTATATATATGTACTAACTTTCTCTATCCTTGTGAATTGAGTAGGTAAGACATTTGGTAAAACATAATAAGTTTTAATACTCAGCCCTACTTTGGAACATTGGTGGTTTTTTAGATATTTCTTATTTAGATGTGGGAAAAGGTAATGTATCAGAAATATTTACCAATACTTAGTGATACATGGTATGTTTCATTGAGTTTGATCATGGAGCATGTTTGGAGATTGGAGTTGTTGTTGGAGTCTTTGTGTTATGTTTTCCATTGTCTACTTTGATGTTTTATTCTTCCTCTGTTCTTTTTTGTTTTAGTTTGTTTTTAATATCAAGGGTTTTCCTTTATTTTTTCCATCATAGATATCATGCATCATGTTATGGTTATTTTAGTTATGGAATGTTTTGTTAGTTATATTATTTTCAAAGTTACAATATTCCCCCCTATATTAATAAATCTATTAGAATTTATTTCCATACATTGGAACCTTGGTGATGTCACTTAAGGCTAAGTAACATCCTACCATCTTCTTAATCCAATAAGGATGGGAGGGATGCTACAACTCTACTGTATGATGTGTTATGAAATCTCGATGCATGGGGTAACCATCTTTAAAAATGTTCTGGTAGAATTCACATTGAATAACATAGTTTTTTCATAATTACCATGAGTGAGAAGTTAAGGTTTAGATTGTGATGTGGTATATGAACAACTCTGAGTGAGAGGGAGTGGCTGATGTCTTGTTTTAGGAATTTTTGATAAATAAACTCACCTTGAGTGAGAATATGTAGGAGAACCACAATAAGTTATAATGAATTATTATAGGATATGGTTGTGTGACCCTACCATTATAGGCAGTAGAGATCCTAGGACTTTCTAAGACATCATACCTTGTATCATTGGGATGTGGTCTAAACATGGTATGAAACCATACACTGCAAATTTGAGTGGTGTTTTGAACTTGATAAGACCCCCTATCCAATATATTTAGGTATAAGACCAGATCTTTATGAAACCCTTACAAAATTATTAGACTATGAGTGTAGATATATGGCCTGAGTTCAGTATTATATACCATTGACTGACATTGGTATGGTTTCTAGTTATAGTGGCCCTATTTCCACATGAGTATTTGACAAGCATTATTTTGTACTTAACATTTCATTTATTGAAATTTATAATTTATACACATGGATATAATGGAATATATTATAGGAACATGGTTAGAACTAAATGAATTGTATGTATTACTCCCTAAACAGGAACCCTAGTTCATGTGCAATCCTTATGTTTATTGTACAATAATGAGCGTAGGTTGTGATTTTCATCGAAATAGAGTACCTAGGATGGGATTTTGATATGGGATTGATAGAGACGATCATGGATGGTAGTATAGCCATTATTTTAATTTTGATATTTTTGTTTCACATTTATTTGTGATTAGACACATTGGATATTAGTTGGGATATATGTTTATAGAAATATATTTAGTTTATTATAGCATTATCATATTATAGATCTTATGTTCTATAATAATATTCCATGGATGTTTCTATGTTATTAATTTTTATTTATTATTATGTTATAAAGGTTATAGTTTCCCTAATATATATTATAATATTTCACTTCTAGTCGACATCCATAATCATGTGGGGGTAGTGAACCAATCTGGTTACTGTGGAATGACCTGTTCTAGGATGTTACAACCATATCACTTTATACCATTAAAACGATATTGAATAAACTATAAATAAACAAGGATTAAAACCAATTTACCTAGTCATAAGATCATTGATATACCAATAAAAACAACTGAGTATGTGGATATAAATGATTCATCACCTGAAAGAACATTATATTTGTTTTAGAGTTACCAATTTATATAAACAACAATCTAATAGTTCATCCTTTAATTTCAATACACTAGATGTGATGTTTGGGGAAAATATAAAGGGTAAATAAGAATAGGGATCACTAAACATTGAACAAATCCTCAAAAAATATAGAAATATCCCCCAATATGATATTATAACATCAAACTTAACACAATCATCCACTAAGTGACATGAAAACCAAATAATGCCTAGATATTTTATAGGTCTCCCCATGATTCAAAATTCATCTTAAAATTGTGAGATAATATAGAAACATTCTTAATAAATGAGAATAACAAATTAATATATGACTATAAATATACTAAAGTAGATGATAATATTCCACCATCAAAAAAAACATTCAAGAAACTAGTTCATGGTTACAAGAAGGAAGTAAAACCCCCAAAAAAACTAAATATACCTTAAGATACGGCCAAATAATCCATTAATACCTCATAAAATAATAATATTGGTGATACAGAAATAAAAAAATGTATCTATATGAAGTAATATAGAATATAACCTCATGTATTGAAGTTTAAAGGGAGGTTAACCTTAGAAATTACTCATAGATCACTGGTATATGAAGAACCCGACAGTATCAAATTCTGTACTAACAAGTGTATAATCTAAAATGGTATAACACTCATCCAATTCATCCAATAATATACCCATGGATTTCCATGTGAAAAAAATTAAAAATAAAATCTCCTATATAGATCGAATCATATATAAACAATAAGGTGTATAACCAATTAATGAAGTATGATCATAACCAAAAATATGCAACACCTCATGAAATAAGGATACATTAGATAGAAAAATAATGTAATGATAAATAATTACTCAAAAGATTATATCTTCTCTAACTAATCAATATTAAATCTATAAATAGATTATCATTTGAGTCCAAATGAATTAATGAATCCATATTCTTCCATTGGAAATTTATGTTATTTAATTCTGGAAGACAACCTAGGTAACCACATTGAAGAAAGGTATTTGGATATTTCAAATAAGAGGTCTTCAGTTTCCATGTGTCCCATATTATATTCACAAAGAGGTATCTTATTTTTTAGGATAAGTATAAAATTTCTACGAAAATTATCCCTCATTAACTTGACCCTTCAACATAGGCTCATCTAGACTCTACATTGCACAAAATTAGACACTCTTACTCATACTAATTATAATAGAGGAATCACCTGTCACATGGATCCTTTTATAACTAGATTCCTACAACATGACCCTTTTTTAATAAATCATCATAATATATTTTTCCAGATGAAAACTCCGCTAATCTCGGGTTTGGGTTAGGACCGCCTTATAGAAATAATGAATTTAGAAGTTTAGTTGTGATTATCTTGGGAAAAAACCACACTAACTATGAATAATGATCTGAATAATCATTTACTAGTTACTCACCCTAATAGAGACTCTTAAATTTAGTGGATTTATCCACCTTAATATTCTTGAGATAGTTCCACAAAATAAACATGGTCTTCTACAATTCACTCATTCCCCTCTAACCAATCCATCACCTTAAGAGAAACTTGATCACTATAGAAGGAAGAAAAACATCAAATCCAGAAATACTGGATAGCGTCCTTGTAAAAATAAAATTATAGATCTACCACTATGTTTAACATATGGTAATATTTGGAAACTAAAAGGTTCATACAGAGAAGATGATATAAATCTCCTATAGGATCTGTACTAGAAAAAAACACTCCACATTCCTTTAAAACCATTTATAGGGGAATATAAATGATACAAAACATAAAAAATTCAATATATACCCCACATTTAAAATCAAACAATCAAAATATAATCAAAGGTAAAAAATTAAATAAATAAATAATCATATTAAAATACAAATAAAAACTTCCTTTTAGTAAAATCACTATGTTTTTCTAAAGAGTTCATAAACCCAATTTATAAAATCATGCACACATTGAAATATTTTCAAAACAATTCCAAAATTATATTTCAAATGAAACCAAATTTAAAAAAACTATATGAATTTTTATAAACATTAAAAATAAAACAACGAATTTTTTTAGGAAATACAAAACATATCATAAAATCACCTTTCCCATTAAAAACTTGTTTTTTCACATTTAACCAAATACAATAGTATAAAATATCATTTATTCCCCTTCTAATAACATAAAATTTATTTAAAAACACCCTTTAATTCACCTTAATAAAAATTTAATCGTAATTAAAATAAATATGAAAATTAAATATGGATAAAAAATTTCTAAAGGGATGAAGAATTTTCATGGTTTAGAGTGTGGTAAACCAAACATTCAATAGTCTTTATATAGTTTCTAGAATCATGTGAATGCTCTCTACATGTTTCTCTAGACCATGTTCTATAACTATTAAACATGGTTTATTCTTTTATTTTTACCTTATAAATAAATGAACAATAAAATATCAATAAAAATTAAATTCGGGATTAAAAAAATATTACTTCATATGAAAATACACAATAAATAAGAAAACCTGAAATAAAAATTCATGAATCATATCCTAACTACCTAAGGGAACTCAATTTATTTCCCTAACAGGGGAGATTATTATAACACCCTGAATCCCGAAGCTCAGAGCCAGTGAATTATTTTAAAACTATAGCATGATTACTAGGAATCAAATCCTGAAAAATCAACCAGATTAGTAATCTTGATGAAACTAGATACATATATGGAACCCATTTTACATTTTTAGATGAAAAAAATATGATACGTAAAAAATATAATAAACTAAAACCTTGAAAACTCAATAAATGATCTCTTCTTCTTAACCTAGATAAGGAAAAAAATTAAAGGGGTGAGGTCAAATGCTCAGTAAGGGTTAAGCAATATAGAAGATGATAACATAATCATAAACATTAGGCAAGGTGAATGACTTAATCACATGCCTTTAAAAATAAACATGAACACATTATAGCCAGAATAGGAGTTGAATAAATAATTCCATAATAAAACATAATACTTGGTATTATGCTAGTGGAATAACCACATGTACTATCCATACTAATTTCACAATTAGGGAATTCATAATGTGGGACATCATTACCATACCATCAGGGCCTCATGCAACGACCATAAATAATCATTTTCTCAAGGCCTGGTTCCAACATCGTAGTTTGTCTCATGAGACCTACTGATTCATTGAGGTTCTATAGCGAGCCCCACCTAACACTTAAAATTTCCAATGAATTCCTCATATGAATGAGGATAAATATAAACAAAATATACGTTTATATTGAAACTAACATATAAAATATAAATAAATTTCTCAGAACATTAAGCATAAACACTAACCATTCTAAGTAAATTGGTGGAAGGTTTTAAGATATCACATCCATATTCAAACTAAATAAAACATATTGTATGATATCATATGTAAAGACCCAGAATTTGTATGATTTGTTTAAAATAAATGGGAATTATACAAGTCCGTGAAAATTGACGGCACATGATTCCGAGGCCTAGAGTGCTCGAGATAAATTTCTGAACTTTATTTCAGGTACATACAATAAATGTGTGAGAAGTATTTTCTAACTTTTGAAACAGTACACGAAATTGAAATCCTAGGGAAACATTGAACTCGCAGCACCGGTATTCACTTAAAGAGACTTACACCTCGATTGCAGTAGGTCAAGGGTGAAAGATAGTTTTTGTCCTTTTCATGGGAAAACAAAAATAAAATTATTTAATATTTTATTTTTATTCTTAAAACCTCCCAGCTGTGGCTAATGGTGGTGGGTAACACCCAATCATAAAACCCCATTTTGAATTCCTAGAGCCGGGGACCACCCGACCCCTCTTAATGGGCGAGAAGCCTCTCAACTCCCTCTTTAGTGAGGAGGAGCCTCTTGAACGTCCTCTACATTAATTTTTCAAACTTGCATGTGTGTGACAAAATAATTTCCTCTTAAGTTAAACTATATTAGCAGCACTATTCTTTTGGGTTGGTAGAGAAGTGAGATCTTGGAGGATTACTTTCTTCCATGAAGAACTTCATCTCCGAAGGAAGAATGCCAACGAAGAACTTCTTCTCCAAATGAAAAATACCAATGAAGAAATTATTCTCTGAAAAAAGGATGACATCAAAGAACGTTCTTCAGAAACAAGCAAGAGGACGATGCAAAAACTGAAAATTGAGGAAAACACTAACGACACTAATGTCCGTCTAATCCCAACGACATCATCTCATTCCCCATGGACAATCTTCAACGAATCAAACAAACGAGTTAGGGTTTCATATTGAATTCATGAAATTCCTTATTCTTGGAAAACATGACGAATGTGGATCAACCAAAATGAGTTGATCCACAATTCATATTAAATTGAAGAGATTTTAATTCTTGATTCCTGATTTCGTTAACACCGTTTGCTATCACCCTAACGTGGAGGGTGTAGGCCAAAAAAACATTCCCCAAACCCTCGACAAATTTTCTTGAGGTTTTTTGTGATCTAAATAATGGAAGAAAGTGGCGACCAGTCCCGGTGGTTGGCACCAGTGGAATCCCAGAACCGCAATGTCAGCGATGAAGGTGAGGAAGGTGATAAAGGCAATGTTGTCGCCCCAAGGCGCTCCGCCGCCCGTGGCCTCTGCGGCCCGCGGTGCACCGCCACCCCGCGGCCTTCTGCACAACCCCAGGGTGCTCCGCCACACACGACCTATGTTCCCCATGTCTCTTCCCCGCTATAAGGCCTCACTACGCTGCCCTGTGGATAGTCGTGCTGCCCAATGGCCTCACTACGCTGCCCAGGGCCTCGACGCACCATCTACGCCCTCGTTGCGCCATCTGCGGCCCTTCACACTGACTGAAACCCTCCGTTAGCCCCCGTCACATCCTTTATGCCCCATGTGTCCTCCATGGCCCCCCTTTTGTCCCTCGTGGTCCGGGACGCTAGGCTGGGTCGGTCCGACCGGGTCTGACCGGTCCTGGACCCCTTCGACCCATTTACGCTCTTTTTTCCATAACTTTGGAACCAGAATTCCATTTGACAAACCATCAGCGGAACTAGAAATCATGGAGCAAGACAGTTCCTTTGAGTATACCCCACTGGATATTTGGATTATGATGTGGTATGGTCAGGTTGGATCGATCATGAATCTAACCGGGCCCCCGGGACTAAAAAGCTAATAACTCACAGACCGAGCGTCCAATTGATGCGCCGTCTGTCGCGTTGAGACCTCTGTGATGTGGCAGACCTTTGTGATATATATTAGTGGGAATTTATAGATGATTGATTATCGACCAATGTCTTGGGGAGAGGACCCTCCTAGAGATGAGCAATCTTAGTTTGGAAACCCAGGAGCTGGCTGTGACAAGAAGATTGTTCCTAGCGATCCTGTGTGGGTAAGCTCCTAGCGATCCTCTCTGGGTAAGCTCTTAGTGATCCTATGCGGGTCAGATCCTTGAGATCCTTTGTGGGTCTACTCCTAGAAATCATGTGTGGGTCAGTTCTTAGTGATCCTGTGTGGCTCATCTCATAGCAATCCTGTGTGGGTCAGCTTCTAGCGATTCTGTGCAGGCCAGCAACAGAGCCTCTTAATGGACTTAGATGATTTAGTAGTTACATCTAATCATCTCTACTACTCTACCTAAATATATACATGGATTTACCTGGGTATGTACCTCTGTTATTCTTCATGATTGAGATGGATTACATGATAACTTAGTTATATTTATGGGAATATACCTCAGTAGGGTTATATGTTGTTTTCATAATTTATGGTTTATCCTTTGTGGATTTTGTGAGACCTTGTGGGTCTCAGGGTCCCTACTAAATATCATTATACTCACCCCTCCATGGGCTATGCCCGCACTTTGTTGTGTTAGATGTAGATGACAGACAATGCTGACTGAGGCTGAGAGTACCAGGACTGGATGGTGCTCGGAGGTGGACCATACGGCGCGTCGGTACACAGAGGAGACGGGTGGACGTGGAGTGTTGTGGAGGCGATCTTTACCAACCCTTCAGGTAGGTACTTGGAGGACGACCTAGTAGCTACCTTTCTTTTTATTTAGTAGTATTGTATTTCAATTTTTCTTATACTGTTATGGTTGGGCTTGTATTATGTCCCCTTTTAACTTTTAGCAATCTTTTTTCTATACAGTTGACTTGTGTTTGTATCTTGATGTGTGCTTGGTTTCATGTTTTTAAAGGTTATAATGGAAATTCCTTCCCAGTTTTAGGGAATACGCCTTTGGTGCTAGTCGCCAGCCCCTAGCTTATGGAAGGCGGGTGCGGGGTTAGTCATGGAATGGGCCCCGGGGGACAGGTCGTGACAAATTGGTATCAGAAGAGTCAGTCCAACCACATAACATAGGACTCTGATCTTTCTTTTTAACAAAAATAGTGTTATGTGTAGTGAGTGTGGTTATCAGTTTAGGGAATTTATTGTTGGTGTGGTGACTGAAGTATCCATACACAAGGACCTTGACTTATGATTTTTCAACTCTGTTCCCGAAAACGCTGATTGCATGTGTGTTTTCATAAGTATTCATTATGATCTCTTGTGTCTGCTCACAATGTATAACTTATTGACCATGTAACACCTATTTCCTTTCAGGTTGCCTCAACGAAAACAACCATCTAGTGTTCCGATAGTAGTGCGCATTGATATCCCACCGAGTGATGAGGCCTCGGTGTAGGACCCTTTTCCATTTGAGGCACTAGTGGACGCACCAGTGGTACCATTACCCATTGGTCCCCCAGTACCACCAGCCCCAGAAGTAGTGGGTGCATGCCACTTCAGCGCGTTTCATGAGTTCCAGCACCAGAGGCCACCCAGGTCTTGGGGAGAGATGGATCCATAGGTAGTTTAGAATTGGCTAGAGGCTGTGGTGAGAGTCTTTCAACTAGTAGGGACACCAACCGACCTCTTGGTGATCCTTGTCACCAACTTTTACTAGGCAGACTTCGAGATCCTGTTTCGAACAGAGTTTGTCCCAGTGACTCTTTGTTCAGTGTGCATACACGAATCACTTAATCTCTTGTAGGGCAGCATTATTGTAGCTCCATACTCAGTGAGGTTCACTGACCTCTCACGCTACTCCACAGATATGGTGTGGGACCAATTCGTTAGGGCCTAAACCATTGACCAGGCACTCAGGAAAGAGATCAGTGCTTCCATGATTTCTATCAGCATTCCGATGCTAGTGGGGGTGTTTACGCAAGCCCTCATAGTAGAGAGTTTCCATTCTGAGCACTCACCAATAGTGAGACCCACCACCGGACGTCACACTCTGGTGTCTTCTATAGTTGGTAGTAGACAAATGTCGCTGAGGTCCAAGAGGACCAGACATACAGGTGGATGACTACAGGATTACGAGTCGGTTGTGTGGGGCACCTGAGGTGGAGACAGTCATGCCAAGAGTGGTAAGTGTTACGCATGCGGCAGGTAGGGTCACATGGCCCATGAATGTCTGACCCACCGTACGGATGATCAGAAGATGGTTGAGGCACAACCCAATAATAAAAAGAGGTTTGATCGAGGTGGTATACATAGAGTAGGCGGACGTGGAAGAGGACCTCGTCATGCAGCTAGTGGTGGGTGATGATTCGAGATGTTTTCACCACCACCACCAGGTGGTCCACCCCGACCATAGGGAACTGGTGGATAGGGGCGAGCTCAGCTCAAGTTAGTTGTGGCCTATAATCACTGCGCTCTAGATATGATACGAGGTACGATCTGTGTCTACTCCACCTTATCTGTATTACTTATAGACATAGGTTCCAATCATTTTTTATTTCCACTGCCCTTGTTTGGAGCTTGTAGATTCCAACAGATTCGTTGGCTCGATCGTTATGGATTGAGACTCTTATGGGAGAGGATTTGATGATTACGCACTCAGTCCAGTAGTGTGAGCTTACCCTGGGAGGTAAGATCTTCAGCTAAGATCTTCTAGTAGAACTGTCGAGGCCTTAGAACGTCATCATTGGTATGGACTGGTTATCTACATTCCATTCTTATATTGACTGTATTAGGTGAAAAGTTCAGTGTATCCACATGGATGAGACCAGGTTTACCTTCACTGGAAATAAGGGAGCCTTTGCAACATAAGATGGACTTATCCGGAGGAGGGTGCAGCTGATCACTCATCAGTTGGCTAGCCTCTCCCTCAGAGCAGTAGATATGGGGATTCCTAGTTATCTTATGGTGGTGTACTAGTATTCGGATGTCTTCCCTAATGATGTTTTGGGTCTACCTCCCCACCTAGAGGAGGAATTTTACATTGACTCATACCTAGGGATGACACCGATATCTATACCAGAGTATCGGATGGGTACCGTGGAGCTTCACAAGTTGTGGGTATATCTTGAGGACTTGCAGGGGAAGGGATTCATCTAGCCTTGTGTTTCTCCCAGGGAATCCCCAATTTTGTTCTCCAAGAAGGAAAATGTGAGCTTGAGGATTTTTGTTTACCATCGGCCCATTAACCAGGTAACCTTGAAGAACAAGTACCCAATCCCGAGTATTGACAACCTTTTTTCATCAGGTAAAGGGAGCATGATGGTTCCTGAAGATAGACCTCTAATCAGGTTGTCACCAGCTCAGAGTGCGTGATGAAGATGTGCAGAAGATGGGTTTCATATGTCATTATGGACATTACAAGTTCTTAGTTATACCATTAATCATGACCAACACTCCAGCAATGTTCATGAGACTCATGAACATGATATTTCATCCATATCTTGATTTATTTGTAGTAGTCTTCATCGACAACATTCAGATCTACTCGACTAATGTGGAGGAGCATGACTAACATTTTCAGGTAGTAATGGAAACTCTACGAGGGAATCAGCTTTATGGTAGGCTCTTGAAGTGCCAGTTTTGGATCTGAAAGGTTCAATTTCTGGGACATGTCATATCAAATGCTGGGGTTGTAGTGGATACAGTGAAGATTGAGGTGGTTCTTGCTTGGAATCCACCCAAGAGTGTGATGGAGGTACGGAGTTTCCTGAGATTGGATGGATACTACCAAAGTTTTGTGACAAACTTCTCCAGTGTTGCAGCACCACAATCAGTGTTGGTGAAGAAGGGGAAACCCTTTGTGTGGTCCGAGAGATGCAAGAAAAATTTTCAGAAGTTGAGGCAGAGGACGAAGAGTGCCCCCCATCTTCTGGATTCCAGAGGAGGGCATAGGGTACGTAGTCTACTGCAACACATCAAGGAACAGATTTGGATGTGTCTTGATGTAGGAGCGAGAAATTATCACTTATGGTTTGCGACAGCTGAGGAAACATGATAAGAACTACACTACCCATGACCTGGAGTTAGAAACATTGGTCTTCACCCTAAAGATGTGGCCACATTACTTGATGGGTGATCATTTTACTGTGTACTTTGATCAAAAGAATCTCAGGTATATATTCTCTCAGAAGGACCTGAACCTGAGACAATGAAGTTGGATTGAGTTCCTCCAGGACTATGACTTTGAGATAGTCTATACTCCTGGGAAGGGGAACATTATAGTAGATGCACTTAGTAGGAGGTCTGGAATACAGCTTCTAGGAAAGGCGATAGAGCAGTTGGCTAGTTTGTAGATATCCTTTGTGGATTAGGATGGAGCAGATTTTCTTCAGTCTCTTACAGTCACTCCCTCACTTCTTCAGCGAGTAAGGGAGGCCCAGCATGGGGACGCTGACTTTGAGACTCGACGTGATCAGATATCCACAAAACATGCACCTGATGGATTTTCTGAAGGTGGGGAGCACGTCATTCTCTTCAGAGGACGTACCTTGGTACCAATGTCACTTTAGGAGGAAGTGTTGAGGGAGTTCCACACATCCCCTATAGCGGTACATCTAGGAGTGGAAAATATGTACCAGGATCTCTGAAAATAGCACTAGTGGTCGGGAATGATGAAAGCAGTTGCGGAGTTTTTCACTCGGTGCCTCAATTGATAGTAAGTGAAGGTGGAGAATCAGGTACCAGTAGGCTTGGTTCAGCCTCTGGAGTTCCCAGAGTGGAAGTGTGATAGGATATCCATGGAATTTGTGACAAGACTTCCACGTATAACCAGGGGTCATGGCTCTATTTGGGTGATCATAGACCAACTCACCAAGTAAGCCCACTTCCTACCGATCTAGTAGTAGAGATCAGTAGAGAGATTGGGATCCCTCTACGTGCAGGAGATTGTGCAGCTACATAGAGTACCCTTGATGATTGTCTCTAGTCATGATGCTTATTTTAATTCCAAGCTAAGGAAGGGTTTGTAGGAGGATTTCGAGATGCAACTTCATTTGAGCACTGCCTTCCATCCTCAGAAGGATGGCCAGAATGAGTGGGCCATTTAGAGACTTGAGGAAATGATTCGTGCTAGTTTCGTCGACTTCGGTCACAGCTGGGAGGATCACTTGCCCTTGCTGGAGATTGCGTACAAAAAAATCTATCACTTTACTATTGGGATGGCACCTTTTGAGGTGTTGTATGGGGGACCTTGCAGATCACCTTTGTGCTGGGCTGACCCAGGCGAGTCAGCACTCGTAGGACCATAGAAGGTATAGGGTACCACTTAGAAAGTGCAGATCATCTAGGAGTGCCTGAAGACTGCACAGAGCAGGAAGAATTCCTATGCCCATAGGAGACGGAGACCTCTGTAGTTTGAGGATGGAAACCACATCTTTCTACAGGTCCCACCTTGATGAGGTTTGCATAGATTTCTCTGAGGTGGGAAGTTATCTCCGAGATTTATCAGACCTTTTTATTTCCTCTACAGAGTTGGCGATGTGGCATACCTCTTAGCTCTTCCACCTCAGTTGCACCAGGTGCACGACATCTTCCACATATCCCAGTTGAGGAGATACATGCACGACCATTCTCACATCATCGACCATGGTTAGCTGGATTTCAATGATGGGGAAAATTTTATGGAGGTTCCATTAGATATTGAGGATCGATAGGAGAGGGTCCTTTGTGGGTGGTCGATACCTCCAGTGCGCGTTCATTGGTAGCATCAAAAACTCTAGGAGAGAACATGGGAGCGGGAGTCTCAGATGCATTCTTAGTACACCCACATGTTTTCCTAGTTTATGATGTGTCTTATAGAGATGTAAATCCCTAAGGTGGGGAGAATTTAAAGTCCCAGAATTTCTATGAATGTTTTTTAAAATAAATGGAATTTTATGAGTCTGCAAAAATTGACGGCATGTGATTCCGAGGCCTGGTGTGCCCAGAATAAATTTCTGAACTTTATTTTAGGTATGTTCTTTAAACATGCAAGTAGGATTTTCTAACTTTTGAACTAGAGCATAGAATTGAAATCTGAGGGCACTATTGAACTCGCAGCGCTGGTATTCGCTTGAGGAGACCTTCACCTCGACCGTACTAGGTCGAGGGTGAAAGATAGTTTTTGGGATTTTCATGGGAAAATAAAAATAAAATTATTTAACATTTTATTTTTATTCTTGTATCCTCCTATGTGTGGGTAATGGTGGCGGTGACCGGCTGAGCATAAACCCCCATTTTGAATTCCTAGTGGCGGGGACCACCCGACCACTCTTAATAGGGGAGAAACATCTCAACTCCCTTTTTAATGAGGATTAACCTCTTGAACATCCTCTACATTAATTTTTCCAATGTGTCTGTGTGTTCCTACATAATTTTCTCTTATGTTAAGTTATATTGGAACTAATTTTCTTTTGGGTTGGCAAAGGAGAGAGCTCTTGGCGGATTAATTTCTTCAATGAAGAACATCTTCTATGAATGAAGAAAGATAATGAAGAACTTCTTCTCCGAATGAATAACACCAAGGAAGAACTTCTTCTCCAAATGAAGGATTCCATCAAAGAACATTCTTCAGAATAATTTAAGAGGACGACGCACGAACCGACAATCAAGGAAAACACAGATGACACTGACGTTCATCTAATCCCAATGACATCGTCTCCTTCCCCATAGACAATCTTAAATGAATCAAACGAACGAGGTGGGGTTGATATTGAATTCATGAAATTCCTCTTTCTTGGAAATCATGATGAACATGTATCAACCAAAATGAGTTAATCCATGATTCGTATTATATTGAAGAGATTGTCGTTCTTGAATCCTGATTTTGGTAAAGCCGCTTCATACTGCCATAACACAGAGGGAGGGGGCCAAAAAACATGGAAATACCCCTCTATATATTTTCTTGAGGTTTTTTGTGTTCCTCATAATGGAAGAAAATGGTGAATAGTGCTGGTGGTTGGAACCAGTGGAATGCAAGAACCATGATGAAGGCAACGAAGGTGACGAGGGCAATGTTGCCGCCCCACGGCGCTCTTCCGCCTGCGGCCTCTGTGCCCCATGGAGGACCACCACCCCATGGCCAGCCATGCCATACCACGATGCTCTGCCGCCTGCTGCCTCCATGCCCCATGGCGCTCCACCAACTCGCGGCTAGCCACAACGCCCCGCGGCCTCACCGGGTCGCCCCTCTTACAGCTGCACCGCCCAGTGGCCTTGTCGCGCCACCCGTGGCCCTCTGCGGCCCCCCTCACGGCCGTTGTGCCCCACGCAGCCTCTCCATCCCCCCTCACGGCCCTCGTGGGCCGGTCCGAACCCAACTGTCTGGGAATACCAATGGTCCGGGCCGAACCCAGCGGGTCAGACCTTACCCAAACCCACTTAGACCCGTTTATGCTCTTTTGGCCATAACTTTGGAAATGGACATTTGTTTGAAAAACCGTCAGCGGTGCTAGAAATCAAGCAACAACGAGGTTCCTTTTAGTATACCCCACTAGTGATTTGGATTATGATGGGGTATGGTCTAGTTGGATCGGGCATGAATCCAACCGGTCCCCCGGGGCTAAAAGTGTAATAAATCACAAACTGGGCGTCTGATTGATGTGTCTTCTGATGCGTTGAGACCCCTATGATGTGGCTTACCTTTGAGACACTTATTCATGGGATTTCATGGTAGTTGGAGTATTGACCAGTGGCTTGGGTAGAAGACCCTCCTACAGACGAGCAAGCCTAGTGCGGAAACGCATTTACTGGATGTGACGAGAAGAGTGCTCCTAGAGAACCTATGTGGGTCATCTACTATCGATCATGTTGGGGTCATCTCCTAGTGATCATGTGCATGTTATCTCCTAAAGATCCTGTGTGGGTCACCTCCAAGCGATCCTATGGGAGTCAACTCCTAGAGATATTGTGTGGGTTGGCTCCTAGAAATCATATGCGGGTCAAGTCCTAACGATCTTGTATGGGTCCGCTCCTAGTGATTTTGTGTGGCTCAGCTCCTAGTGATCCTATGTGGGTCAGCTCCTAGTGATTCTGTGCAAGTTAGCAGTAAAGCCTCTTAAAAAGTAATATTATTTAGTAGTTACATCTAATCATCTCTACTACTGTACCTAAAGATATAACTGTAGTGAGATGAGTCAGTACCTCTGTGTTTCCTCATGATTGAGATGGATTACTTGATAACGTAGGTATAAGTATGGGAATATAACTAAGTAAGGCTTTCTCTTATTTTCATAATTTATGGTTTATACTCACCCCTGCAAGGGCTATGTCTGTACGTTGTTGTGTTGGATATAGATGACGTACAGCGCTGACTGAGGGTGAGAGTACCAGGACTGGACGGTGCCTAGAGGTGGACCATACAACGTGTCTGTATGTATAGGAGACGGGTGTATGTAGAGTGTTGTGGAGGCAATCTATACCTACCCTTCAGGTAGGAACCTAGAGGATAACCTAGTAGCTACCTTTATTTTTCTTCATTTGTATTGTATTTCAGTTGAACTTGTACTATTACTGTTCGGCTTGTATTCCAGACCCTTTTTACTTTTAACACACTTTTTTCTATATAGTTGAATTGATTTCCTGTCTTGTTGTGTGCTTGGATGCATGTGTTTACAGGTTATAAAGGCAATGCCTTTCTAGTTTAGGGAATACTCCTTTGATGCTAGTCACAGGCCCCTGGCCTATGGATAGCAGACTTGGGGTGAGTCATGGCACGGGCCACGAGGGACGGGTCATAATATCATAGTAGATAAAACTCATTGAAGTAAATCATTCAAAAAAGTATGTTTACATTGATGAAGATACTTTTAAATGAGAACATTGAAAAATCCTTGATGGAAATAATCCTTAAACATTACAAAGTGTCCCATACCACACTAAAACTTTCGAATAATAACCCCTTAGAATATCATGAGAATAAGAGACTATTTATACGATATACCAAAGGGAATTACATTCCCCATAAGATATAAATAAGTGTTAAACAAGGCATAAATCTCATAAAAGTTAATGTGAGATGGAAAACCCCTTTTTTACTTTTGAAAGAATAGTTCTTTTGGATAATCATTAATATTTTCCAAGAAATCATATTGTAAAAATGAATATCCTCAAAAATAAAAGACCATGATATTGAAATTATATTTTAGGCATAAATTATGTCCCACTTAAGTGAAAATATGTAAAAATAGTTATTAAGATTCTTTAGAAATAAATCATTTTAGAGCATTTTAAGGAAATTATGAAAGACAATTTTAATGGAAAGGCATGTTTGCTTTATTATATCCAGAAATTATCCAGTATCATTTTTCATTAAAAAATTAGTGTTTTATAAAAATAATTGTTTCTTAAAATAGATTCTAGTGTACACTTAAAAACGGGTAAGAATTCGAAAAGATCCCTTGAATCGAGTTTGTATTTGAGAAATTTTTTTGAATGTCCCTTTTAAAACTTAAAACTCCCCATATAATAAGTAAGGATTATTGATGGTAAAAATATATAGAACACACACACAAAATTTATGAGGAGTACATAATAACAAATAAGTATTTCTCTAAGTTAATCAGTCAATAAAAGTAACTCGAATGACAATGGAGGTTCAGGTGAAATCTCTTATCGTTTTGTAATCAGTCAATTCGAATTTCACCAAAATAATAATATTTAAATGATACATTGAATACCATTAAAATAAATATACTCATGATATGTTACATTAGTGGCAAGTATACATACACCAGACACAAGTACTAGTCATGAATAAAGAAAATCTCACAAAAATGGAGGTCAGATGAAGAAACCCCTTACCATAAGTTTTATGGTGTCCTTCACTTGATCTTACTGTCATGGATAACCAAAATAAATTCATTAATTAATATTTTCATAACCACTTCAACATGTTATTAATTTTTTATAACCTTATTAAGTTCATCAATGGTATTTTTGATGAGTGAAGAGTTTCAATTTCATTGTTCGGGTCTATTTATTTAATTATCGGTATTCTTATATACATGAATGAAGAATCATGTAAAATGATGAATCTAGACCAAAATTGAAGTTATATTTTATTAGAGAGAATTATATTGTTTACATTGTTGTTAATTTCATTTGGTTTCTTAGAGTTAAGATGAATCATTATATAAATTATTTAACGATAATTGTTTGGGTTAATTGGCGGTTTTTTGGACACCACGAACCCATTTGATTTATAAATCAAAATCATATGTTCAAAAAGATTCCAAAACCATATATGAGACATAATAATTATATTATAGTCTACTTAAACAATAAAAATGGTTTCATGACAAGAATTGAAGATGGTAGTAGAAATTGAAAACCCATCTTCCTTGAATGTGGTAACTTATAAAATATGAGATGGTGTTTTCATTTTTATCATAATAGAATGGGAAACGAGAGATGATGAATAATTGTTACTTTATCATGAAAACATTAAAGAACATTAATGATACTAAAATCATATGAACATTTGTATGAATGTAGGTGAGGAATGAAAAATAATAGAAAGGAACTCGAAATAAATGAAAAGTTTGGAAATCCCTTAGAAAAATGCTACAACATAATGGATATGAAAACATGAAATATATACCTCATAAAAGAGAACTTTAGTGGAAAGAAATTAAAATGTGTTTACATCTTGAAGTAGTCTTCGTGGAGTACTTCTTCAGGGGAGAGTTTTTGGTCTTTTGGAAATAACAAGAGCTCTTAGATGTGAGAAGTGACTAAGGAAGGGTATATGGGCATTTCTTAGACAAGGAACATGGCTTGAGAGGAGTGAAGAGAAGAGGAAGTGATATGTGTTTTTATAGAGGAGGAGAAGAGTGAATTTTGAATATTTTATTCATTATTTTTTTAAGTCCCTCAAGACAACCAATTGTTTTGTTTCATGTGATGGAAAATAGTAATAAGTGCATGTTAGTTCAAACCTAGTGGGATCACATAATCATTACATGACATATGACCCAATAAATCATTTATTTGGCATTTATTATAAATTATCACATTTTACTATTCACCCATAATTCTGGTATTTTAATAAGATCCAAAAAATTCACCCTATGCATATTTTGACATGTATAATTACAAAATAAAGTACAATTTTGGAAAATATTTTTATTTTAATTTTTAAATATAATCATAATTTATTCCAAAAAACTACATTAAAACTATAAATCATTTTATAACACCTTGAAAAATTAAACAAGGTCCCATAAAATTATCTTGTAACCATAAGACAATAAAATAAAATGAAAATTATTTCATTTTATGAAAATATATTTTAATTTTAAATTATAAAATTAATTATAAAATTATAATTAAAAAATTTATGACATAAAAAAATATCAATACTTATAATATGATCATTTTTTGACTTTTGTGATGTCTAATTTGTAATTATGCAGTCATAGATGAAGTTTCTATTTTTTCTAATTTACTATTTATTACTACTCATATGGGTATGTTACTGTTCATAAGGGTATGTTACTATTCACAAAAATTTTGTTTGTCATATCAAACTCTAAATATCTTACTGAATGCAAACGTGTAAGTAAATTTTTAAAAATTCAAAACAAAGAGTTGGAAAATTTATGTTTACTTTTATAGGTTATAACAAATTTGTGTTTTTTAAAGACTCATTATTTCATACAATTTATATTAAATATATTTGTAAATCCTTTGGGTGTTACATTATCTCTTCCAAAAAAAATTCCATCATTGAAATTTAAAATTGAACTTTGAAAAGTATTGGTTGATACTCAAAAATTCCTTTATGGGAAACCAACATAATGAATATGGATAAAATATATTATTAAAAAGAATAAAGTTAAATTCATCCATTACTAAAAAACAATGTAATCTAATTTGATAGCATGGTCATGGAAGAATAATAAAACTATTATGTGGGGACATTAAACTCTAAAACCCCATACAGTGACTGCATTAAATTTTTTTGTAAATGGTTAAAAAATCCAAAATATTCTGATTTAATACATTATAATTAAGGTCTATAAATTTCCATGATGGACTTATCATTAACTATTAATCAATAAGAAGAAAGTCTAAAATTCTCATTCCAAACATGTAAATAACTTCTTCATGTAAACTATTGAAATATGTTAAAACATAAAATACCATAAAAACATTATTGGAAAAATGAATTCCATTGTATTATTTATGTAATTTACTTGTTATTGGATATATTCCATAAATCCAAATGTGAGGTAAAATCCATCAATTATAGCATATACCACTTCCTTACAAGTTAATAATCAGTTCCAAGGTAGTCAACACTTATATGAATAATTATTTTATCATAATTATCTCAACATCAGATATATATTATGGGTTGTATTCCCCTCAAACATGTTTTTTTATAGATTGTTTTACTTTATATTGAATCACTTCAACATTATACCATTCATCATATAACCTCAATTCCTTAATGAAATAGTACTGGAGTACAATCCTTATATATCTCAGAATTCATATAACAGGTACATTTCTGAAAAAATATTCAAATGAAATCATTCTTAACTAGGAATGTTAACCATTATACTTCATCTACAGTTGCATCATAACTTGATCGTTATCAAAAATCATCATTTGGGGTATATTACATTAACACTTGGTACATTGATTCGCATAGAGCCCCATATCATTGTATTTGAAGCATTGTACATTGGAAACCATTTTCTTACCCTTGAGATCACGAACTTGTTTTCATTTTCCCGCACACTTATAGAAAACTCACATTCCATTCAAGCATTTTCCATGGTGATTATTTCCATAGTTATCACATGTGGGAAAATAATTTGTTCCTTCTTCCCTTTATCCCCGTATTTCTCTGTTATCCTCTCATTCTTTTCCATCCCTTCAAATACATAAGACTCAAAGAAGTCTTTACATACCTAGTTAACACATGATATTATTTACTCATATGAAGGGGATACTTGGGAGACAAGATTCCTTTGAAAATATGTCTTATGACCATTAGAGATATAATATTTCATACTCTTTGCATCAAATTCATTGGTGAAGTTCTTATTCCTTGTGCTATGTGCCATTTCTAATCAATTACATATTATTAATTATCTCATAAATTTTTTAACTCTCTATAACTCTAATCATGGTATAGAAAATAGAATAAATTTAGGCATCGTAAATATTAGAACCATATTATTTGGATACTTTGGGGGAATGAAACCTTCATAATGGAATGTGTATTATACAAAGAATTCCCCCCAATAGTTTCAAACTAGGTGTTCATTAATGCCCATTTTTATGTACCAGGATACCCCGAGTTAGGCCCAAAACTCCTTATCGGAGTTGTTACACCTCGGTACATCTGTTCCTAAACCATGTCCACTTTTACTATCCAGAAATGGATGTATTTTCTACAAATATCCACATAATATACTCTAAACCAAAATTCCAGGACATTATTTTTTTCTCAAAGTCTATCTTACGGTTTTATTCACTAATATATGTTTTCTAAATCTAGTTTCCATGTTTTCTACTAAACTTCTTTGATACCAACTGTAAGAACTCGACTCCATAAGCTCAGAGTTAGTTCATTATCTTCATCCATTGGCTTGATAACAAGGAGTCAAATCCCAAAGTACTGATCAATTTAGTAGTCTTTAATAAACTACATACATATAAGGAACCGATTTACATTTATAAAGGAAACAAAATATGATACATAACAAAATATTATTATCTGCATTCTTGAAATTTCAATAAATGATTTCTTCTTAAAAACTGGGGGAAGGAAAAAAAATTAAAGGGGGATGAGATCAAATTCTTTGTAAGGGTTAAGAAATACAGTGGAAGATAACATATACCGAAACACTAGGGATGGTGAATGACTAAAACACAATCCTTTAAAAATAAACTAGAACACATTATGGAAGGATAATACCGGAAAAAACTGACATAATAAAACATAATAATGGGTATTATATGAGTAAAATAACCACATGAACTATCCATAAAAATTTCATAATTAGGGAATGAGTAAAGTGGGACATCATAACCATACTGTCAAGTCCTCATTCCAAGACCATAAATAATCATTTTATCACAGCCTTGTGCCTAGAATTTTGTTTGTCTTAGGAGACTTACTGATGAACTGAGGGGCTAAAATGGACCCCACATGACACATACTATATCACATACATTCCACATATGAAAAATGATAAACATAAGAAACATTTAAATTCATATTGAATCTAATATATGAAATCTAAATACCATTCCCCAAACATTAATCATATACACTAACAATTTAGAGTAAATTGGTGAATGGTTTTAAGATATCACATCCATAGTCAAACTAAATAAAAACATTGTTTATGATATCATATAAGATAAACCTAAATGATGTAAATGATTCAACAAAGTAGGCTGACATGGATTTAGATACTTTAAAATGAGACCATTGAAAAATCACTAATGGAGAAAATCATTAAACATTCAAAAGTGTCGCATACTACCATGAAAAATTCAAATAAAAACCCATTAAAATATCATGAGAATAAGGAGACTCTTGATATTATATAGAAAAGGTAATTACATACATCACAATAATGAAATAATTGGTTAAAAAGGAACATATCTCCTAAAAGTTAATGTGAGATTAGAATAACCCTTTTCACTTTATATAGAAGAGTTCTTATGGAAAATAATATATATTGTATATGAAATCAGATTTTAATAACTAATATCCTATAAAATAAAATAATAGGATATTGAAATTATATTTTAGGCCTAAATTATGTCCCACTAATGTGAAATCATGTAAAAAGTGTTCTTATGATTTGTTAGAATTGAATCATTTTAGATAATTTTAAAGAAAGAATTAAAGAGAATATTACAGTGAACAACACATTAATTATGTTAAATCCATAAATGAATCAATATAATTTTTCACAATACTATTATTGTTTTTATAAAAATAATAGTGGCTTAAAAAAATGGGTATGAATTTGAAAATATCCCTTGAATCAGGTTTGTATTTCAAAAATATTTTTGAATGTTCCTTTTAAAACATGTAACTCCCCATAAAATAAAGAAGTATTCTTTTTGGTAAACATATATTGAATAGTCACAAAGAATTTATGAGGCGTACATAATAATAAATAATAATTTCACTAAGGTGATTAGATAATAAAAGTAACCCAATTGAAAATAGAGGTCCGGGTGGAAAACCATTATCACTTTGTAATAAATCAATTGGAATGCCCCAAAATTAATAATAATCAAATGATACATTTAATGCCATGAAAATAAAGATGTGAATTATATTTTACATCAATGGGAAGTGTACATACACCACACACAAGTTTTAGTTGTGAATAAAAAAAATCTCAAAAAAATGGAAGTGATATGAAGAAATCCCTTACTTTACGTCTGATAGTGCTCTCCACTTGATATTAGTGTAATGGATAACCAAATTAAACTAATTAAATAATATTTTCATAACCTGTTATAAATTTAATTTATTTATTATAACCTTATTATGTTTTTTATAGCCTTTTTGATGGGCTAACATGTTCAATTTCGTTGCTCGGGTCTGTTTGTTTCATTATCGGTATATTTATATACATGAATGGAGAATAATGTAAAATGAAGAATTTTTTCTAGAGATGAAGTTATATTTTATTAGTAAACATATTAATTTTTACATGGTTTTAAATTTAATTTGGTTACTTTGATTGAATATGAATCATTATATAAATTATTTAAGGATAACTGTTTGGGTTAATTGGTGGTTTTTTGGACACCATGAACTCGTTTTCTTTATAAGTCAAAACCATATGTAGAAAAAGATTCTATAAAAATATATGAGACATAATACATATATTATAATCTGTTTAAATCATAAAAAAGGTTTAATTACCATAATTTAATATGTTTAGATAAATTGAGAACCCATTGTCCTTGAATGTGGTAACTTAGCACATCTTGGATGGTGTTTTCATTTTTAGAATAAAAGTATGGGAAAAGAGATATGATGAAGAATTATTCCTTTATGAAGAAAAAATAATAGTAAATTTAAGATAATTGACTTATCACAACATTTTTATGAATGTAGGTGATGAAATAAAATGAAATGAAAGGAATTCGAAATAAGATAAAAGTTAAGAAATACCTTAAAAACATTTTGCAGCCTAACGACGTCGCTAACAAATTCATTAAATATTTTGGGGAGATAAAAATGGTATATAATCATTATTTCATAATATGGATAGTAAGGGGTTTTTTAATGACATATACCAATATAATACAATTTAAATAAAAAGGAAATAACTTAATAAGAGTGGAGGGAAAAGAGAGAGATTGTGTGATGAAAATTTTACATCATCACGGCTATGCAACATGGTTTTAGAAAACATTAAAAAGAGATGAGATAAGAGGAACCCATTAATAAAATACTTCTAAACTATTATAGGGATAGAATAATATGTAAATAATAACATGTTGTGAATACATTAAATACATTCCATATAAAAGATAACTTTAAAGGAAAGAAATGAAAAAGCGGTGTTTGCATCTTGAAGTAATCTTCCAAGAGAGTCTCTTTAGGAAATAGGTTTTGGTATTTTGGAAAGCAAAAAAGCTCTTGGACGTGGTTAGTGACTATGTAAGAGTATTTGGGAAGATCATAGACAAGAGACAAGTCTTGAGAAGAGTTAAGAGAAGAGGAAGTGAGGGGTGTTTTTAAAGTGGATGAGAGGAGTAAATTTTGAATATTCCATTCATTATTTAATTAATTCCCTCCCGAAAACCAATAGGGTTGTTTAATGTGACCCCTAATAGTAATAAGATCTTGTGAGTTCTAAACTAGTGGGATTAAATCATCCTTACATCACTTATGAAACAATAAATTATTTATTTATAATTAATCATTAATTATAGTATTTTACTATTCACCCAAAATTCGTGTATTTTAGTAAAATCCAAAAAATCCATGCTAACCATTTTTTGACTTTTAGAATTACAAAATTAATTCCAATTTTTGAAAATAACATTCTAAATATTTTTAATTTAATTTTTTTAATATAAACATAATTTATTCCAAACAACCACATTAAAACTATAACTCGTTTTATAACACCTTGAAATTTTAATCAAGGTCCCATAAAATTATCTTATAACCATAATAAAATAAAATAAAAACATGTTATTAAATTTTATAAAATTAAATTTCAATTTTAAATTATTAAACTAATCATAAAATTTTAATTAAAATATTTATGTCATTCAAAAATATCAATACTTATACTATGATCATTTTTTCACTTTCAAGATATCAAAATTTGTATTTATACATTCATGGGATAAGTTTCTATTTTTTTTATCCAATTAGTATTAAATAATATTAATATAGGTGTGTTATTATTCAAAAGGGATTGTTACTATTCCCCAAAAATTATGTTTTTCTTATCATACTCTAAATATCTTAATGAACACCACTGTGTAAGTTAGTTTTTCGAAATTCAAAACACAATGGTGGAAAAAAATTACTTGGCTTGGTTATAACAAAGTGGTTTTTTGTCAAGAATCATTGTTTCATTCATTCTATATTAAATAAATTTTTAAATACTTAGGGTGTTACAATTAGACACCTATTGATGAACTACATCTTCAGTTTCGACAATCCTCTCTCCATATTATACGTTCACATTTAAATTACAAAAGAGTTCAATAATATGTTTTGGTAATGAACTGTCCATGGTTAGAGTGCCACATCACCCAATCCAATCTCACACATGAATTAATGCACATTATCGATCACCATAGGCTGACAAAAATCAATAAATACTTAAATAAAACCAATTGAGAATTGTTTCATCTTGGAAAACTATAACTAAACATCAAATTCTAACAAAGTATCCATTATGGTGTCCCCATACTTTGGACTTCCATGCATAAAAAATAAAAATTTCAAACAGTAAAAACAAACCAAAAATGTAATAATCAATTTAAACAACCAAACTGAGTTATATATATATAAACATTTAGAGTGCACAAAAATTTCCTACATAAAGAAATTATAAAAATATAAGGAGTTTGGCTATTAAAGAAACACCCCAAGATGAACTACAAATATGAGCCACAACGTTTTCTCCTCCATCAGAACTGATGTCATCCACTATAACTAAAACATCAACCAATAGACCAAAGATAGAATCATCTAATAAGTTGTTGAAACCTTGTAACTTTTATGTACACATAATAGCTGCATATTGATGAAGGTGTGCATGTAGGGTGGGAGATAGATGTGCCTGGTATGATTTCACCAAAGAGTATATGAAAATCCTTTTATAATAAATTTAATAAATTATAATATGAACTTTATTTATAAAATAGGTTTTCACACACATAATATATAAGATATAAATTATCATAAATTCAACCTTAAGAGAAAACCTTACTTCTTTTATAAATCCATTTCATAAAAACACTTTTGAGAAAAAAACTTTAAGATTTTAAATTATGATTTTAAACAAATGAAATAAAAATAAAAATTATTATGAAATGTTTATATCAAATAATGTTTTTATAAAATTAAATCTTAACCCACAATTTATATAGAAAAAACATTAAAACCTTGAAATGAAGAACACATACATTTATGAAAACCAGAAGATCCCTTTTTTCTTTCACAAAAAAATCTTTCATCCAATTTCCAAATCAAGTAGAAATGTTAAAAAAATCAAATAAGTAAAATTGTATAAAATCGAATGAGCTCCATGATATTAAGAAAACACACATAATAAATGACAATACTGTAAATGGTTCCCAAAAACCATGAAGATAATAATGGGATAAAAACAAATATGAAACTATAATTCCTAATAAATAGTATCATTTAATAACATAATAAAGAATCATTCTTTGATTTAAAATAATATAACTGAAATCATCATAGGATCTAATATTTCCACCGTGTAAAACTAAATAAATATTTAACCTTTGACAGCTTAATTAATCACTAGGATAACCAATGTGAAATTAATAGAAATCCAAACCCAACATACCCTCTTATACTATCCATGTCACATATCCTAGATAGGGGTTGAAATTCATTAGTGTAACTAGATAATGTTGTAATATATGATATATTAACACTAATTGTATAATTTTCCCAAACACATATCAAAGGTTCCAATAGAATGACAAATTTTGCAGTGAGAAAATAAATAATTCATATGATCATAATATAAAAAAAATTATAAAATATAGAAAAATAATCTCATATCACCTCCAACACCCTCTCAAGAATTTTCTTCTTTAACATATATTCAATTATAAAATAATAATTCAATTCCTCCCACATATGTAAAAATTCAATAAAACACTTAATAAAAATGGGAACAAATCATTAGTCTTATAATCATCAAGAAAACCATATTTATAATCTTTTAATAGGTCATTCAAAAAACATGGGAAAATAAGTTATAAAAAATCCTACAGAAACTAAACAAGGATAAACACATTGAAAACACATCTTTATTACCATAAGAGTAGATTAAATATCAAAAAACCTATATAAATGGAAATAATCTCCTAGAAAACATGTATTTCACTCTTTATAATACAAAATTGGTTCACAACCCATTTCATTATCTTCAAATTCATTAACATGAGCCTCTTGGGAATTTATACAAAAACATGTCCTACATATATATTTATTTTCAAAATAAATACAAAAAATTAATGGAAACAGTATGGGTCAAGTATAGAAATTTTTAAATAATTTTATAAACCCTTCGATGGTAACACATAAATGTATAATTTGGTTGAAAAATATTTTTATATTACCCAACCATTGAATGATATACTAAACAAAGGTTTTATTGAAAAAACATAACTTAATCACCAGAAATAACACTCTATTAATAGTGGAATCCAATAAAGGGTGTATAATAGAATATAAAAGACATAAACATCCATATCTTCAAGATTAGACCATCTAAAACCCTATGTTAAACCACCAAGACCATTATTTTTCATTATATAAGAATAAACATAGAGGAATGAGAATAATGAAGGATAATGATGATAACAAAGAGACTTACCTTTAAAACATACTTGGAACCCAATGAGAAAGTAATTTGAAAGCATAAATAAAAATGAGGTATTCTATCTTGATATTTCTCCCATCTATATATAAGAAACTAGGAGGGGAGGAGAGAAAATTAAAGATAAATTTATTATAGGTATATTTTCAATTTCATGATATTCTAATTTTGGTAAGCTCACATGGTTTGGACACATTGTTTACCAAACCAAGCGCCAACCATGTCACCTATACTAATATAGAATTTTAAAACATCTGATGGTTGGATTTCATGATTTTACAAATCATTCATAAGGTACTAAATAATAAAAATCATAAATAAAGGTGACCCACATAATTACCCATTGACTATTTTCAAACCATGCACAAGTCACTAAGTAAATCCCTTATATATCAAAACCTTATTCATGATACTCAATTGCTACACCTAAATAATTACATTTAAAAGAACCACTAAATTCACTATAGAACCCATGCAAATGGGTTAGACACATGGTTTACCCTTAAATGTAAATTTCATCTACATGGTTACCCATTGACATTTTAAATCCATGAAAAATTAATTGGATGAACCCCTTATATACAAGACCCTAATGTATGAGATTCAATGGTTTCTATTTAACTATGTAATAACTGTGAACCCCCTAATGGCTTGGAAATCTAGTGTAAAGTGTTACACACATGATTTACCCTAATATGTAAAGGTCATCCACACATGTTACTCTTATACATAAATGTTATCCATTAGGTTTAGCTAGTATTTCATGGTCATTCACTTGGTTAATACTAACATAAAACTTCATGTAATGGTTGTTTTAATGGATTACTATAAAACATGTTCTAACCATGCATTATTCACTAAAGGAAAACCTTAAAAATGAATGTATTAGAAATATTACTAATAATAATATGGTGAATATGAAACAACCACGAAACATAGAAAATCATCAAAAAATTAAATCTAAACAAAAAAACTCACCAAAATTAAAAATAACCAAAATGTATATTATATATCATACAGAAATGACATATTGGTTTCACACACACTTTTGGATTGATCCATGTAATAAAGGTAGTAAATTTTTTCATATAAGTGATCATTTAAGAAATCATTTTCATTTATAATATATTTTAAATTATATTAATGATAAAAACATTTCTTATTCATTTATATTGAGATTGCTATTATATTAATTTTGGTTTATATATGTAAGAATATAGATAAAAAATTCACTCGAGCTCCCTAGCGGGGAGGAAGAAGTATTTATTGATATTTATAAGAGCTATAAGTGAATTTTTAGATATTATTTTATTATATAGGATAACATTTTTATAAATTATGATATCATATTGATGATTTATTGAATATAACTAGCCTATATATAACAATCACTAGGCCACATAAACTATATAGTGGGAATAATGTAATTTTTATAACGGGTGATAATTTTTTGTTGATTATATAAAAATTAGTCAATAGAATATCAAAATATATTTTATTAGTTAGTGTTCATGTTATTTTCATATTTTTAATTAGTAATTCATAAATTTCATGGAGTATTGAATGGGTTTTTATATATATTCTATATATATGAATCACTTAACTAACATGGAAAATTTTTTATTTTGTATAGTGGACTATAACATAGAAATTACCCTATCAGTAGAACCTTATATATTATACTAAATGATCCATGGAAGATGAAGTTCTAAATTTAGTGTATAGAGGAGAGTGGGTTTATCAAGATAAATACACCACATTACAGTTAAATACTATTATTTTATGTTAATATTTAGGATGTACTCAATATTCTAGTTCATCATTGTTATATTAATTATGTGGTTTGGAATAAAAAAAATTCACAATAAAGGATACAAAATTTCTTTTATCACATTTATAGGGTTTTTTACAATATTTATTAGTTATTGGGATATAGTCAAGTATTAAAGATAAATATTTGAATATATCATGGAATATTTTTTTCATTTTATTAGTGACAACATTATTATATTTTATAGATGTTGTTTTAAAATGTAAAGGTACATTAAAATTATTACAACATTATTCTTACCCATTATAGGTTAAAGTAGGTAGTATTTATTCATTATTTTTTAATGAACTTTTATTTAATAATATCTAAATGGAAAAAAAGTTATAATAATATATTTATATTGGTCTATATCAAGGATGAAATTTTGATGATGTAAAATACAATATAATTATGTAAAGATTCAATTCAGTGTAATATATTCACTATAAAATTTCACGAGTCTCATTAACCCAATATTTATATCATTAAATGATCATTATTCATCTAATTATATTAAAATATTATTTTTTATTTATTATTGAAATATATGAATATTGACCATCTTAGATTGGTGTTTGATTCACCGTTGATGTAGAATTTATTTCATATAAAAAAATGGAATATTTTTTAGATTAAGATAGTGCATATTGTGATGTATTTTATTTATATTGATAGTGTATCTTTTAATCTATTAATGATTTATGTTCCTTCCACCTTCTAAAAATCAATAAATAAAATAGGATTTTATAGTTTCCTTTTAATTTTATAGAAAAACATGAGGTTTCAATATAGTTTATATAGATTCTAAAAATGTTTTAATTTTATAAAATTATATTTTAATCCTGTCATTTGTTAATTATTCTTCAAAAAGAGATTAAGTATATCAAGTGGTTGTTGAATTATGATTCATTTTTATGTTTTATGAGTTTGTTTTCAATTTTAATTAAGCATTAAATTCATTATTAGTGGGTCATGGTTACATATTTTTTGATGAAAAGGTCAATTATTCCTTATAATACATTATTTTTGACACACCGAGAGAATAATTTCTTAAATGATGATATTGGTTTCATCATTATGGAATATTATCTACATTATTGGATGAATATTTATTGGAGAGAGATTTATGGTGATCGAAACCACAAAAATACATAAGTATATGTTTTCATAAATATATTAAAATACAAGTCTATAGAAATAATGTGATCCCTATAAGGATGAGTAATGTATGAAAACATAAATCCCAAGGAAGTTATATATATTGGATGATGAACCATGATAGATTACCTAATTATATCTTTCTTTCGAGACACTTGATAATTTTCTTTTAATATAAAAATTGTATTTCTTCAATAGTGGCTAATAATGAATAAAGATCATTTTTATGATAACATTTTCACATCCTCACCTTATTATGTGGGTATATGATAGAAAAAATAGTATTATTATCTATAAGGTAAATTAGGATTATATGTTTTATAGATAATGTGGGGAAAAATATATAATGTCCATTAGGAGTAAAATCTATTTATGTTAAATTTATTGTTTAAAAATATATCAAACAATAATTTATATAATAATTTCTTTTATGATCCTTGGAAATTAATTTTTATGTTATAAAAATGTATTATAATACAAATTCCTTATATTTTTAATTTTTTTTATAGATATAGTTGAATATTTAGTTTTTGGTATCTCACCTATCAATATTTGAATTTAAATCATTTTATTCAATCTTCATAATGTTATCAATTAATCATACCTTGAGAGTAAAGGTATTCTATATTAATTAAATTTGGGTCTACGTTTCCATTTCCCATAATGTATTAGGATATTGAATGAATGATAATTGATTAATTAAAAGATTACTCATGGTCATAACCATTTAGTATTTAAGATAAATAAAAATAATTTATTGCTAATAGTGTTAAACATATTTCAAATACTTTTGTATTCATTTATGATCAGATTTAACGGGGGTGAATGTTTTATATATCTGTTATGGAAGTTCTTAAAGAGAGTAAATATGATTTCATTTAACCAAAGTATTATTTTCCATACCTAGTTTTATGGTTAGATTCAATGGCTGATCTTTTATTACTGAAATATAATTTTTACTGGATATAAATTAGGGGTGATATTTGGTGTAACACTTAATTTTGTATGATTTTTAATAGCACAATAACAACTAAAGAACTATTTATTTGAACCCATATGAGGCTCTTTGTGGGATCCCTTATATGAATACTATATACATTGAAATAGATTCTAAGTCATCCTTTATCTCAATATTGTCCATTAATATAGAAATACAGATTACATATTTAATATGAAATGGAAAAATACTAATAGAAGTCATATGTTAATCATAGTAGGTGATTGTTGGTGTTTGACATGGGAGATCATGTATTTTGATCATTTTACTATTATCACGGGGATACCGGGTTTTTTCTTGAATAAAATTTATCTTATAATATGTGGTTCCATTTGAGGTCTTTGATTTCATTACGAATATTTTATATCAACAATTTTGCAGAGTAAGTTGGATTTTATTCCCTCCTATTTTCTACATCTATCACCGTTAATGTCTTTTTTATTATTCAAAACATATTTTCACATATGTATGAATAGAAGTTACATTGGAATCATTAACTACTAATGAGGTAAAAATTGTCCTATATAATCATAAAATAATTATTTTGATATATTTAAATCATCCGAACAAATGTTAACGTTCTATGGATATATTTAATAAAGTACATATATCAAGAGTTATATTTACAAATTATTTATCCCTATTTAATTTTTTTTTCTTTTCTATAAAAAATATTTTAAATAATTTTTATCACATTAATTGGAAATATGATTTTTAAAAATGAACTTTATACAAAATAATCACTTACTATAGTTATATATGTAGTGTGTATCTTTATTTTTTCCTGATGGTATTTAAAAAAAATATTATCATATTTATACTCAATGATGGATCCTAAGATCAATATTTGGATTCATTTTAGGATGTGTAGAGTGAAAGTAATAAATGTAGTTTTTTTAAAGTAAATTAATATTAATATATTCTCATTTTCATAGTAATGCTTTTTCAGATTCATTTAGGCTAGAGAGTCCTATGTATGTTAATGTTTTAATTAGTTTTTAATTACCAAGGATATTCTCAATACCATGTTATTCCAAGGCATGTCATGATATTGTATTTATTTTTTTCTATGTTCTTTCAAGGAATTTTATTCCAATTATATCATTGAAATGGATTCAAGTGAATTTTTCATCGTATAAATAGTTTCTTAAATCATTATTGGAGCCATATAAGAGTATTATTATATCTCCTAAATTTTACACTATACAATCCAGGGATAATTTATGTTTTTTGTTATGATCTACTAGGCATGGGATTATAATGTGTTCTCATATTGTGTGATTAAGTGGTGTCCTATGAGACTCAATAACTATTTAATAATTATAGATATTAGATAATATTTGATTTTGTGATATCATATGTATTCAAAATAATAATTTTTTTAACTAATATTTTATTAATGATACATTTACCATCAAAATTAATCATAAGATCCAAAACCAATTATTTTCTATGTAGGGTATTTTCATTCTATGGATAATTTAATTTATATATATATACAACTTTAACCATGATAAATATTATTATATTTATTTAGTAATTATATTATTTGACCCAATATTCACATTTATAATTAGTGATTACATAAAACACTAGTAAATTTCAATTTTTAGAATTTATGTTTTATTTTTATAGTGATAAAAGGGGATTTTCAAGTGATTGACACCAAAGAAAAAAATTTCAAATTATTTTCACAGCTGAGTAGCAGTTATGGATTACATATAGTAGGAGGTTCTGTTATATTTTAATTATTAATGATGTTTTTTTAGGCAAGGACATCCATATTCTTTGATGGAGTTGGCTTGATGATGATCAATGATAAAACAAGCAACATCTTCCTTCATTTGAGAAAACTAACCTAACTTAAGGGTCCATGTTCGTAACTTGAAAATACTCACACACTCTAATGGGATCAAGAAAATTCAAATATATAGTTATGGGTATTTTATTGGGGACACTAGAGTTAAAAAATCTATTCATTAAACTGATGATCACTACCAGCAAAAACTAGGAAGCACCTTCCCTTATATAGAAATCCTTGATGCTTGTCCTTAAATAATGAAAATGTTAGCTACATGAAACACATCATGTGAATTTCTTTCCATTATAAGATCCATTTAACTCATTCAATGAATATTAAATCCATGTTTGATCCATTCATATTAGATTAATCAATGGAGGAAACTATGTGGGAGTTATGTGGCTATGCATACATATCATGAACACATATCATAAATATTTAAACATACTATATGATATAGGTAGGAGAATCCTCCCATGATTTGGTTACCACACAATCATAATCTCTAACATACATCATATACATGTCTCTACATATGTAATAGGGTATATCAATAAATACCATATACCCCTTTTATTTTCATATCCATTAATCTATTCCTTAAACCTAAAATGTATAAGTGTGTAATGAAAAACATCACAAATATTTGTGAATCTATCCTAAACTAATTAAAAATAAGATGTCATCAAACTCTCTTTATTTTGGAACAAACTCTTTTTCAAAAATTTAATCATTATCCAAAGGCTTAAATTTTTGTCTTTATAATCCTTATAAGTATTTGTAAAAAATTGAAACCCGTATTTCATATATGTAAGAAAAGAGTATCCAACAGTAAAGTTTCGATTCTACTAAAGTTAGGAAGGGGTATGCTTTTATCTCCATCAAAATTCTCATATATCAAGAAACAAGTGTGAACCCCAAGTGTTATCCCAACTAGGTTAAATACTCGGAGTGGGTGAGGTTGAATCATGGTATGACATATTAAAATAACTACTCCTTCATATCTCGTTTCATTATAAAAAAAGATCTTCTATGTTTTTTCTATTGAAATTTATGAACTATAATGAAATCATTCATGAGAAAAACTGTTTTTTCTTGGTTCTCCCTCATTTGGATACATCCAAGTAGCATATAATGACATTGTTCTGATATACCAAATCCACTGAGGCTCATTTCCAAAATACAATGTTCGGGAAATATCGCTTATATGTCAAGGCTCACTTCCATTACAATGTTTAGGGTTAGATCACTACATTCCAAATGGTTACTCTATAACTCTCTTTTTATTGATCTCTATCAGTATAAAGTATCACATTCTTCCTCATCCATTGCTCACTTATCTTGAAAGGATTTACAATCAAGTTTATGGACATAAAGTTCCCTTCATTAATAATAATGAATACATCCTAAATTCTTGATAGATGCTATTTTGAAGTCCACTTTTTTCCAATTTATGAATAACACTTCACCACATATTTACTATGAAATCACTTCTTAATACTTTCATGATGCTCACTACCTTCTCAAATGCAACATCCTTTTCAAAACTACCCTATTATTCTCAAGAAAATACTACATTCATGAACACCACAACTTTCATGAAGCTCACCACTTTTCCAAAGCTCAAATATCCTATGTGATGAAACCTTTTTTCACGAACGAAAACGATATTCTGAATCTCAAATATCTTTTGTGAACATTAATACTTTCAATTTATATTTTATATCCTTTAGAACTTCCTTTATTTGTGAACGCTTTCCCATGAACTACCTTCATGAACCAGCTTCGCGAATCTAGAGACTTAGAGTCCCTGATAAGTCTCACTAATTTTCTAAAGGGGGTAAGGGATATTTATAGGAATTTGCTCCAATTATAGAATAATTAATCCACATCATCACCATTTCAATATACTCTCCCATTTTGTTCATGATGCTCCCTATCTTCATGAAGCACCAAGGAAATTTCCATTTGGGAAGATTCTTGTAGTCAGAGAGATTACCATCAATCGATCATGTATTCTATATTCTCATTCAATATTATCCATACCTTAATGAAACCCAAATATAAAAAAATAATTCATTTTCTATATTTTCACCAAGCCATCATGGAAATGAATATTTTGTAATGATTGATCCAACCTCTAAATATTGGATCCCAAATATTTGTCATGCACTGGTAAACATCATCACCTTGTGTGCAAATTTTTTTTACTATATACATGGAATAAATTTTGTTGTATTCGATATTTTTCAATGTACTCTTTCAACAATCTCTTAATAAATCCACAGACTACCAAGGAATCAATATTTTTCATCAAACACAATCAACCCAAAAACACTACAATGTTACCTTTATTGATTTTTCCTTACAAAAAGATATATCATATACATCATATGTATACATATATAATCACTTTTTCCATGATTTCAAGTGAATTATTGTCCTACAAAATCTTCAGTATTTTATAATCCATCATATTCCTTTATTTTTTTAAAGACTAACAAAGTTACTAATCACATTACATGTCAATATTCTAGAAAATAAGCACATCACATATCCATCACCCAACTAATATAACGAATCATATGTAACTAAACTAAAATTTTCAGTGTATTTATTTGGTCTTATTAAATCAGGGTCTAAATTTCCTTACTCATCATACTTGTGGATAAATATCATCTTGGCTTCACTCCAACCAATAGAAAGATAATAAACAAACCCAATCACCCCATGAGTAGCTAAGTCGCTTTTTTTTCTTAATTAAAAAGGTACCAAAGTATAGTCATTCTCATGATATGTATATAGAAATACCTAAGTAATGGGTATTTAAATTAAGAATACAGCCTAGAGAATATCAATGACTATAATAAATTCCTAGAGATAAAATTTAGTGCACCCATCAAAGTAAAATGTCTCTAATTACTACCCCATGAATATATTATTCATATCCCATATTTAACCCTTTATAAGGAGTAGATTATTTTCATCATCCCAACCATAAGATGTTATTACTACCTATTTTACCATGGGATAATAATCTATTAGAGACAAATAAAATTTACAAATTAAGGGGATCATATGTTTCAACCGTTCATATTAAGAAAATTAAAGCACACATAAATGAATGATAAATTGGTATTTCATTTATTATAGTACCCCGATATATTTATAAGAATTATAACAAATATATCATGTGTTTAATGCATAGGTAATATATATGAGCCACATATTTTCAATGAAGTAATGATTTAATAAAACGATTTACTACAATGTTATTTATATCCACCCAACATATTTTTATATCATCCCTCCCAATGATTTATCTTATGAGTTAGTATTTGAAAAAAATGTGTTTGGTAATTTTTTGAGTTTAATTTTTACTTTCCTGAATGATTACTATATTATTGTCCTAGTAAATATCAATCACTCCCTCAACGATAACAATTTCTTCTAATTAAGATATTATCTTAATTATTTAAACAACGTATTTAACACCATTTGATATAATGATGTACTCATCATCTATTTCCATGACTATTATGGTGTCTTGTTTAGAAATATTCTAACTGATAGACCCATGATTCATGAAAAACATGAAACATGATTGGTGTTTAACATCATCATTTTCAGAGTGGAAACTAAATTTTAGATAACCCTTTACACATAGCTCATCATCTCCTTCAGATATCTAGAATACATACTTAATATTTTTCAAGTACATTATAATGTTCTACGCATAAATTGAGTGGATCTAAATAAGATTGGATTTGTATTTACATGTAATTATAAGTGATTATGAGACATTCAGATGCGAACACAACACATAAAAATGTGATAAACCATATAGTGCACGCATAGGGAATCATATACATCACTGTTAACTCCTTACAGGGATCCTAAAACTTCCAAAGAGTCATTCATTGTAACATTGGTAAATACCACAATTTTTAGTTCTACAAGATAATCCCCTAGAGAAATATACTAATGTATCTCTCTTGATCGAGTCCAACTAGGCACTTAGATCTATCTTTACCGATATTTATACCCAATATGTAGGAATGTTAACCAATTTCATTTATTGAGAAGAAATTACAAGACCATATATTTATAGTGTGAAGCATTGGGATTCCATTTTTGAGAAGTAGTATGTCATCCATGTAACGACACGAGAAAACCATGTTTTGATTTTTTTGACAAGTTTTCTTTTCAATGTCACTCGTTAAGTGAAACAACAAACAACTAATAAGGTATTAATAATAAAATTCATCAAATGGATTAAAAATTCCTTTTATTCAAATAAGCAACATTTTGGCTACAACATCCACTGACCAAACAAGAAGGTAAATTAACCCAAAATCCCAACTAAGAACCCGATTACAATAATGGGGAGACCGCTTAAAACCACTAAGAGCCCAAGAATGTCGTAGGGGTTTCGAGCGTCCATCATAATAAACATGAGGATAGCCGAAGACACTACAACCATGCTCAGCACCAAGGGGATCACTCGAACCATCTTTCCTTTTCTCCTTCGGTCGCTTGGAGTAAGGGACACCCCGAGACCAAACCCTTTTTATAAGAACCCCGATCTGACCGTTGAACCTAAAACGGCTACAAATTCGACCATTGGTTTTATTTTGACCGTTGGTTCCTCCTATCCTCTAAGTTTTGTTTTTGACCATTGGAAATAGGATGGCTTACCCCTGTAAGTTCAGAAAATTAATTATGTAATTTACTTCAAAATGACATCAATGTTAATTTAGTTAATTTATCCCTTGTTTTCCCAAAATGAGAATTTTATTTTTCAAAATGGAGAAAATTAATATTATTGTTTTTATTCCATTATACATATTAATTTGAACAATTAAACTTTTATTTTATAATTATATTAAACATGATGGATTTTTATGAGTTATATATATTGCATCAAATTAGATATATTATTTCTTTTATAATTTTACCTTTACTAACTATTTTGGAAACATTGTCAAATTATAGTTTTATTTACAAATTTCACATCTTTAAGCTTACACAAATACTTTTAAGCAACCTATTTCGTTTTCTTTTCTTAAAGGAGTGTACCCAAATGTTTGAATGAAATTATAAATTAAGGTAATTATTATGTAATTCAGCAATGGAAAAATAAATAAATAAATAAACAAATAAATATATATTATGTTGAATAAACCAATGTTTTCTTTGATCGATTAAATGAACCTCTGTTTTTTTCCAAATATAATAATAAAAGATCAATAATTATGGTTTAAAAATAATATACTTAATATAATAAGGTCAATAAAATTTATTGGTATTTTAAAAATAGAATATATATGTATACATATGTTTATATAATAGCATGTTTTGATTAAATCAATATATAATTTTTATTGACCAATGGTTTTTTATTAAAATAATAAATGTGGTTTAATAATTGAATTCATTAATAATAATAGGAAAATATATGAATTTATAAATTAATAAGAATATTAACAAAGCTTTTTTTTAAAACCTATAGAAACCGCATTTTTAACGCCGCATCAACCCGGGCCGTCTGATCCTCTCCCCCCCTGATCGCGGTCGTCGGTTTCTTTTAATGCCGCGCTGATCCTAAGCCGTCCAATCATCCCGGTTTGATCCTAGCTGCCTGCTGCTTTCTCGGTTTTCTTCCACCTCGCACCCACGGTTTCATCTCCTTCCTCACATCGCCAGACCAGTAGATCGTAGGGTGCCCATTTTTCTTCTCTAGGCCGGTGAAGTAGACCCGAGCTGCCTCCTTCTTTCCTCAAGTCGACACCGACCCCTTGCCTCAGATGCCTCGACCGACGACTCCCCCGAAGTCCATCTTCTTCTTCTGTTTTTTTAAACCCCTTGTTGCACAGAAGGGATTTCATCCGGCTCCTTTGATCTCTCCGGCTTTGGACCTCATCGCTGCTCCGTTCTCCTCTCCTCCTCTCTGAACTGTAAGGGTCGTGTTTACTATAGCAACCCCGAACCCAGGGAGCTTAATGAGACATGATATACTTAACATTACATAATTACAAATTAATTATCATGTCCCATTACTACAGAAGATCGCGAGGCTCAGGATTCTGGGAAACCAGCTGCTTCTGATTGACTTCATTAGTACCAACCATGCCTTAAAATTTTTAAACGAAAACGTAGGGTGAGCAAAAATGCCCAGTAAGGAGTTTTAAAACATTTTTAGAAAATCATTTCTCAAAGAAGTCCTTTTGAGGAGAATAAAACACTTTGCTAAAACAAAACATTATCTTTTCTTAAAACATGAAATCCATCATTCTTTGAAAACCACTTGCACAAAGAAGCACGTACTTGAAATAAGCTTTAAAGTAAACATGATCAGAGAGTGCAACATAGGAAAGATAAACAATGCATAAAATTCGAACAAGGTTACTTTAATTCTAAAAGAATTCTATGGATAAGCAGGGAAAACATGCATATCATGGTTCAGGAAAAGAAAACAAATCATCTAACAATTTACCATAGGAAAAACAGTTCGTGACACATAAATTGCATTCTCATGGTCATGGGAGATTTCAACTAGGGGTTGTCTTGTTAGTTGAACTAACCCCTGGTTGACCTTAATCATTACATGTAGAGGGAATGTATAACACTAAACTTTGTCAAGACCTTTCGTCAAGACCATATAACATACTTAATGGGTCAAGGCTCACTGCCCACCTCGTTTTCTTAGCTCAAGCCAAGGATAACTGCCAAGACCGTCGCACATAATCGTCTAATGAGACTCCTGCTTTACCCAATGCATTGGAGTGTTGTATAATTCTGGGCGCACCCATCACATCATTCTTGTTGCGCTATATAATTCCGGGCGCACCCGTCACATGTAAGTCCTATACATCCCTCACATATTCGGACATTGTCATTTATTCATGGGGTTTAATACATTCATAATTAAACCCCATTTTCACATATGTATTCATAACATGAAGACAGTTTAATCATTGAATACATTATGACATGCATGCTAAAGCTCCGTGAACATACAAAGTTATCTTGACATTTGAAAACATGGGTTTTAAGAAAATAAACATAACACTTAACATTTCATCATAATACTCAATTAAAACATGGTCATTCATAACTTACACAAATGATAATAAATGGATATCATGGGTGTTTAATACAGGTGGTTGAGGTTAAAATGTGCATAATCAAGTCCATCTTGGGGAAATCATGTATATAATTGTGTAAACTCTTTTATTAGCACTTTAAATAACCATGAGTACCTAACAAATGGATGAAAAATTCCACTAAGAGCCCGATTACAATAATGGGGAGACCGCTTAAAACCACTAAGAGCCCAAGAATGCGGTAGGGGTTTCGAGCGTCCATCATAATAAACATGAGGATGGCTGAAGCCACTGCAACCGTGCTCAGCACCAAGGGGATCACTCGAACCATCTTTCCTTTTCTCCTTCGGTCTCTTGGAGTAAGGGACACCCCAAGACCAGACCCTTTTTATAAGCACCCCAATCTGACCGTTGAACCTCAAACGACTATAAATTCGACCGTTGGTTTTATTTTGACCGTTGGTTCCTCCTATCCTATAAGTTTTGTTTTTGACCGTTGGAAATAGGATGGCTTACCCCTGGAAGTTCAGAAAATTAATTATGTAATTTACTTCAAAATGACATCAATGTTAATTTAGTTAATTTATCCATTGTTTTCCCAAAATGATAATTTTATTTTTCAAAACGGAGAAAACTAATATTATTGTTTTTCTTCCATTATACATATTAATTTGAACAATTAAACTTTTATTTTCTAATTATATTAAAACTGATGGATTTTTATGAGTTATATATATTGCATCAAATTAGATATATTATTTCTTTTATAATTTGACCTTTAATAACTATTTTGGAAACTTTGTCAAATTATAGTTTTATTTACAAATTTCACATCTTTAAGCTTACACAAATACTTTTAAGCAACCTATTTCGTTTTCTTTTCTTAAAGGAGTGTACCCAAATGTTTTCATGAAATTATAAATTACGGTAATTATTATGAAATTCAGCAAAGGAAAAATAAATAAATAAATAAACAAATAAATATATATTATGTTTAATAAACCAATGTTTTCTTTGATCGATTAAATGAACCTCTGTTTTTTTTCAAATATAATAATAAAAGATCAATAATTATAGTTTAAAAATAATATACTTAATATAATAAGGTCAATAAAAATTATTGGTATTTTAAAAATAGAATATATATGTATACATATATTTATATAATAGCATGTTTTGATTAAATCAATATATAATTTTTATTGACCAATGATTTTTTATTAAAATAATAAATGTGGTTTAATAATTGAATTCATTAATAATAATAAGAAAATCAATGAATTAATAAATTAATAAAAATATTAACACAACTTTTTTTTAAAAACCTGTAGAAACTGTGTTTTTAATGTCGTATCAACCTGGGTCGTCTGATCCTCTCCCCCCTAATCGCGGTCGTCGGTTTCTTTTAATGTCGCGCTGATCCTAAGCCGTCTGATCATCTTGGTTTGATCCCAGCCTCCTGCTGATTTCTTGGTTTTCTTCCACCTCGCGCCCGCGGTTTCTTCTCATTCCTCACGTCGCCAGACCAGTAGATCGTAGGGTTCCCGTTTTTCTTCTCTAGTCCGGTGAAGTAGACCTGAGCTTCCTCCTTCTTTCCTCAAGTTGACACCAAACCCTCGCCTTGGATGCCTCGACCGACGACTCCCCCAAATTCCATCTGCTTCTTCTGTTTTTTTAAACCCCTTGTTGCACTGAAGGGCTTGCATCCGGCTCCATTGATCTCTCCGGCGCTGGACCTCATCGCTGCTCCGTTCTCCTCTCCTCCTCTCCAAACTGTAAGGGTCGTGTTTTTTTTTAATTTTGTGTAAACACTCGATTTTGTATATAGTTATATAAACGTATATACATGTTATATGTACATATGTACACCTTCTGCAATTTTCTCATTCGGTTCCTCCTGCCTTATCAACTCCTCCTCTCCAAGCAAGGTATGAAGTAGGTTTATTTTTTTTTTTTCTTTTAAGATTCGGTTTATATAAATAGGTATATATATATACAAGTTATATATATTCTGGTGTGTGTAAAACCGGTGCAAACTTAGATCATGGGATCCCTCTCGGCTTAAAAAACCAATTAGGAGTAAGGGGAAAATCCTCTTCTTGTTTCCTACCAATTTTTTAAAAGTTTTATATAGTTATATACACTTGTTGTATAATTATGTATAAGAACATACAAGACCATATAAACCTGTTTTACCTATTCCTAGAACCGATCTTGTCAGCCCCTTTGTGAAAACCTAAAATTGGGAGTAAGGGTTCGAAGGTTCTGTTTTTTTTGTGCGGGTTCTTACTTTTCACACCTTGTGTTTATATATGTATGTATATATATATATATATACATTTATATACACATATGTATAAGATGATAAACGCAAGTATATAGCCTTTCCTCAATTTTTATAACCCTGATTTTTCCTTTCTTCTATAAAAAAATGGAGATTTTGAGTAATTGAATGAATGGGTGAAATTATGAAAGTGAATGAAGTATATTGTTATATATATACATACATATAAGTGTATATACATGAATATGAACTTAGTGTCCATGTTTTGAAATTTTTTACAATATAACATGATGAAGTTTATGGGTTGGTTGGATTTCAAAATCATTCTTGAAATTGAGAATTTTTCATTTATCACTGCTCTAGATAAATCAAGATTTTTGCTTTGTGAAAATGGTTAGTATGGACTCCATGAACTTTTACAAGTGCATACATGTATTCATAGGTAGGTACTCATGTTTATTTAAAGTGATAATAAAAGAGTTTACACAATTATATAAATGATTTCCCCAAGATGGAATTGATTATGCACATTGTAACCTCAACCGCCTGTATTAAACACCCATGATATCCATTTATTATCATTTTTGTAATTTATAAACGACCATGCTTTAATTGAGTATTATGATGAAATTTTAAGTGTAATGTTTATTTTCATAAAATCCATGTTTTCAAATGTCAAGATAACTTTGTATGTGCATGGAGCTTTAGCATGCATGTCATAATGTATTCAATGATTAAATTGTCTTCATGGTATGAATACGTATGTGAAAATGGGGTTTAATTATGATTGTATGAAACCCCATGAATGAATGACCATGTTAGGATATGTGAGGGATGTATAGGACTTATATGTGACAGGTACACCCAGAATTATATAGCGCAACAAGAATGATGTGACGGGTGCGCCTGGAATTATACAGTGCTCCAATGCATTGGGTAAAGAAGGAGTCCCATGAGACGATTATGTGCGACGGTCTTGGCAGTTAGCCTTGGCTTGAGCTAAGAAAACAGGGTGGGCAGTGAGCCTTGACCCGTTAAGTTTGTTATATGGTCCTGACGAAAGGTCTTGACAAAGTCCAGTATTATACATTCGCTCTGCATGTAATGATTAAGGTCAACCAGGGGTTAGTTCAACTAACAGGACAACCCCTAGTTGAAAGCTCCCATGACCATGAGAATGCAATTTGTGTGTCAAGAACTGTTTTTCATATGGTAAATTGTTAGATGATCTGTTTGTTTTTTCATGAACCATGATATGCGTGTTTTCCCTACTTAGCCAAAGAATTATTTTATAATTAAAGTAACCTTGTTTGAATTTTATGCATTGTTTATCTTTCCTATGTTTCTCTCTCTGATCATGTTTACTTTAAATCTTATTTCTAGTATGTGCTTCTTTGTGCAAGTGGTTTTCAAAGAATGATGGATTTTATGTTTTAAGAAAAGATAATGTTTTGTTTTAGCAAAGTGTTTTATTTTCCTCAAAAGGACTTCTTTGAGAAAGGATTTTCTAAAAATGTTTTAAACCCCCTTACTGGGAATTTTTTCTCACCCTACGTTTTAGTTTAAAATTTTTTAGGCATGGTTGGTTCTAATGAAGTCAATCAGAAGCAGCTGGTTTCCCAGAATCCTGGGCCTCGCGATCTTCTGTAGTAATGGGACATGATAGTTAATTTGTAATGATGTAATGTTAAGTATATCATGTCTCATTAATCACCCTGAGTTCAGGGTTTCTACAATCCATATAATATTTGAAAATCCATAATACTCCCACTAACTCAATTTTATACAAAAAAATAATACACATATTTTATAAAACCAAACTCTTTTATATTATAATAAAATAAATTATTAAAAATATAAGAATTCTATTTCAATATCTCAAATGATTGTTGTAGTGTGAATATATTAGATGTCTCAATTGGAACTACACAACCTTCAGAATATATAATTTACACAACCAAATTTAATTCCACTTAATGATATTTATTTTGATACCTATTTTAGATAGTTCATAATCAAAATAAGAATTTATGGTGAGCAATATCATAATTTAATTTATCATCACAATGTGGGTAAATATTTATTTATTTCCAATACTATGAAACTTCACATATTTTTTTCTACTAGGTACTCTTTATTGGTGGAAAATTAAAAATACATGTCCATTTTTTATGTAAATCCTACATAGAACTTGTGGTACATAGTGCTTCACGTGCATCAACCATTTTCTAAAACTGGTTAGTGTAAATGGAGTCCATATTTTTTAAATGGGTTTTAAACATTTACAAGAAAGAGAGATCCTATGGACTCGTAGTATATACAAGTTTTACCTCAAATTAAAATCAAATAACTATATTTATCATTGATAATTCCATATCTCTTAATATCATGAAAAATCTAAACATATAAGATCTTTTGTTTCCTGAGAAAGTTATTTTTCCACAAATCTATGTAGATCATGAGTAACATCCATCTCAAGAATATTTTTTATTTTTAAATCTTTAACTTCTCCAATTTCTAAAATCCTCCCTCTATATCGCCATATTATTTCTTTCATCTCAAGGATAACACCACACTGGGAAACAAAAACTTATTGTTCAGTAGGATTATTGAATTAATATCCTATTGTTTCCGTAGAATAACCCAAAAATATTAACTTATCTAATTTGAGGTTGTTTTTATCAAAATCATAATGTCAAATATATACTTCATAACTTGAAATAATCATAAAAACATATTGATATGTTTTAGATTCCATATCTTTTATGGAGCCTTTATGGGTACTTTAAATGGAACAAGGTTTAGTAGAAATATAGCATATTATATAGAATAACCCTAGAATGAAATAGAAATGTCACACAACTAATCATTGATAAAAATAGGTATATAATGTAAAGATTCATCCTCTTAGACATACTATTCTATTATGGTGTTCTATGAGGAGTGGGTTATGAAACAATCCCACAACTATTCAAATAATAAAATAATTATTATCTCAAGTATTTACCAGCCCAATCAAATTATAGTGTATCATCACTTTCTCCTTTTATACATAAAGGTTATTTTTCTATTTTACCTGATAAATATGTTTCACAATTTTCAAGTGATTCATAATCAAATGGTTATAATAAAATATCTCTATATAGTATTTGGATGGGTTTCTCAGTTATATACCCAAAGAGATAATTTGAAAGAATAGTATAATTAGAATCAACCATAAGATTCTTATTCTGAATTTTATAAATATTATTATCCATTCCATGAATAATTAATTTTTTATAATATTCCCAATTCTATAAGATAACTCATTTATATATATATATATAAACTCTTATTTTTAATAAGGAATGAGAATCCCTTCTTCTAGAAAGAAGATATATAAATGGAATTTATTTTTATAGTAGGAACATCACAATAGTTCTCCTATTATAGTATTGATTCTTTTATTAAATTCAAACCATAATTGTAGAATTATAATAAAACCACTATTTATCCATTTCTAAAATTAATATTTACTTCACCCTTCATCAATTCCCTCCTATATTAGAGTATTTTTTTCATTAGTATTACTATGTGATACACACCAAGTATCTAATACCCATGAGCCAAAATTTGTGGAATTGATCTTCATAATAGAATAATTCAGATGCTCAAAATGTTAATCTAAAAGAATACTTCTCAACCCTATGGGTGAGTATCAGATATTATATTTTTTTCATCAATGAATTTTAATGAATACTATCAAACAAAAATGATATTCCATTAAATTATATGTATTTTCAGGTATAAGATCTGTATTTTAGCATGGCATACACTGGGTGACATTTAAATAATCTATGAGTATATCTAGTAGACAATAACTTCTTCAACCATATCACATATGGTTCTTGGATAGAGGAGGGTATAAAATATTTTATATAAATCCATTTTATGGGTTCTCTAAACATTATTCCATCAACACACTAATATTCAAGGTTTGATATTTATTGTAACCTAATAAAAATTCCAAACAAAAGGCACTTAATCCTTAGGGTCACATTTTTTACTCTCAATCCTTACACAAGATAATTCAATGGAACCAAACAATTAAGGTCACCCATACTCCATGATGAAGGTGCTGAAAGGTTTCACTTTGGAAGTAATATAACCTGCTTTATTTTAAGGGTTTTATTTTGAATAAATTACCAATTTCACATTCATCACATATATTCTAAACCCTTCTCATCTCATAAAGACTATAATTTTATCATATTCTTATTCCTTCGAGAATGTTTTCTTATAATGAGTTCATTTTGAAATCTATATTCAACCCACCAAATTAATGTGTTCGCAACACATTAATGTGTATCTATTTAAAACACCGAACACTTTTTTTATTGACCCAAATAAATGTATAAACATATTCCAAAATATATTAGTGAATCTCAAGCAGAAGTTGTATAAAATTTTTCATATAATGGTATAGAGGTATATGGGATTTAAAATCTCAACATGAGTAATCCTGAAGTTACATATGTACAACACCTCACCTTTCTAAACAAGGAATAAGTATTTATGCCAGTGGGTAATCTAACCCCATGTCTCTCTCCTTATGGAGACTTTACTCAAGAGATAATTCAAATCACAATATCTCTAAAACCTAATATATAAAAACAATATTCAATAAAAATTATCAATATTATAACTTCATAAACATAGGTAAATGTAGATAAAAATAAATCTTATGGATTCATAATTTATATTTAAATCATGAATCTATCTCAAATAATTAATTTATCTAAAAAATTTAAGCATATTCTTTAGTTGTATTCTTTAAATAATAATTTAAACATGAACAATAAATGAATAAGAATGTAAAAAATAATTTATATACTTTAAAAAAACAAGAGAAAATAATATGAATTTTTCACATATTAATTAATAATGTAAAAAAATTATATTTTTTAAAAAAACAAGAGAAAATAATATGAATTTTTCATATTTTAATTAATAAGACTCTGAATAGTATTCTATGATTTATATCACTGAATATGGTTTGCGATATCATACAACACAAATTTTATTTCACGATTGCGGAGATTTCGTATTTACCTTAAGTAGATTTGTTTTCCAAACACCATAGTTTTTATTACAACCTACGATATAACATATTATAATATTTGCTAATATTGAAACTAATTGTTCCAATCATATCATACTTTATGACATGCCTTTATCATATGCTACGGTAGTATCAAAGATAATAAATTACATACATTGTATTTAAAAATACAACCACACATGAAATACAATATGAAATTATTAAAATACATGTAGACTAAATTTGTTTAATGTTTAAATAGGTAGTATTTGATACCACTGATGGGTTTCAGGGGATCATAAATTGACCAATGGTAGTAGAAAAAACCCTAAAACAAAAACATTTGACCCACCAAAGACCATTGATCAATATTCTAACTAATGTTTCCAAGGTACCTTGTCCATGTATTCCTATACAAAAAAGGATCTTGATTAGCAGGGGAGGTCTGGGGTGTTACCTTGTGGAGGATATATCATATTATCATAGTACAAAACAAAAACAAATACCAAAAAATATCAATAATATTATATAATATGTGTATAAATGAGAAATAAACAATAACATGCTATATCAAATGAAAATGATTCATAAATACCTACAACCATACAAGAATAAATCGACCGACCACCACACATGTTTATAAAATAAAAAATATAAATAAATAAAAATAAAATAAAAATCCTATACTACCATCCCCGAGTCTTATCACATCCCAGTGTCCAATATAGTTTGAGATATCCTTCTTTATCATGAAACATTAAACCTCTACCATACATGAACACATGATAAATGAGATTTTATTGGATACCCAAGTTCTATGGCTATATGAGTAAGAAAATTGTAAAACCTAGTAAGGTACTAGTAATAGAGTCCCACATATAACTTCTAAGGAAGGGTATACACATGTCATATACTTATATGAATAAATAAATATGTTGAAAATCATAAATGGATAACCATAATCTATCCCCTGGTTCTAACATGAAACCCAAGGCCAAATATAGTAGTTTCAACTTGTGATGTGGTTTATCTATACAAATAAATCACATAAGAGGATCCACATCCATCCTTAGAACCATACTAAAATATTATACAATATTTATCAATTACTGGATTGTCTCTGAGTATAATTAACCACATAGGGGAAATATACCAATCCCTAGAACATAATAGACCACCCATGGAAAATATACCCCATTCCAAATCCATAGTGAAACCACTGGACAGAAAATATAAATCCTTATAATAAATTAAAACCACCTAGGTAATAATCCATTCCAGAATCATAACAAATTTCATACACTTGGGGGGCCACATCCCCTACCCAATGGAAGGTATCAGACCATCATTACCCATAGATACACATCTTCCCTCATTCCAAACCCCACCTTCACATATAACACCCATATATATAAATATATATAAATATATGTGTGTGTGTGTGTGTGTGTGTGTCATATAAAACCCATATAACTAGGATATCATCATCACTCTAACCTACATCGTACCACACATTTACATGGGGGTACATCCTCCCTATAAATTGAATCCAACCACATGGGTCAACCACCAACAGAAACCAATTGCATTCACTATGATTGCCTCTCAAGAATGAAATCAATATCATCATTATAGACATATTAGGTTCTCATGAATAAACATTTTGTTTTAAGTCGACCCCGAGAATTGATCATACCTACTACACTATACTAACCCCCGTCAAGGTTAACATGTCACTAGCATGCACTATGAGGTACCATAGGTCTTATCATAATATGAACACCGTATATGGATTCCAAAATATAAATCTAAACTATAATATCTTGTTCTATGTATATTACTCGTAGGGTTGAATGTCCCACAAGATCCTCATGATCACATTTTATCCTCACTGGAAACATATGAAAATCCACATGGGTCGACTCTAAGAAGGTGAAATAATGTTCATATCACATCGTAAAGTCATACTAGGTTTATTAAAACACCCAACCTATCATAATATATATCATATCCACCCACCAGGGTAGTCACTTGTGATTAGAGGAGGAGCACTAATCCCGTTCTCATTTCAACTGGCCCAATTTCTATAATGAATCCCACAGTCATATCATGGCATAATTTGGAAAATTATTCTAATTCATCACTCATACCTACTCAAGATATCTAAGGGGAACCTATCCAGATCTATTATGTTCACCTAATACAATTAATTCACATCATATAGGGTCTGTATATCTCAAGGAATACATTTTATATTCAATCCCTTGGCCATCGATGTCTGGGGAACCCAGCTAGGGAATTCAGGACCAACATGTCCATTGTCAGTTTTTTCATTTCCATGAATTTTATTTTAAATAGTAGGTCATTTAAATAAAAATTTAGATTAAATATAGTTATGAGAACGCATAACATGTGCTACATATTAAAACAATAAACCAACAGGTTTTATAAAGGGACAACCTACCTCATGTGAGGTCATTTAACTTAAGCACAACCTAACCACTCTCTTCCAATAATTTCCAAATAAAATTGGTCATATACATCCCCCCTTGAAGCCCTAAAATAGAGAAAAATCTAGTTAAATCAATTACAACAGTTTATAACTAATCATTCAATTTAAATTAAACAATAATAATTCTTGGAAAATCAACCCAATATATTCGCTCACTGGAACCTTGAGCAATGTGTTGCGACCACTCCTGACAGGTACCCAAGCCTAAGCCCTCAAACAAGCCTAAATTACTCACCTGATTCATAGAAAATGTAATTTAATTTATGTAAAACACTAGAAAAATTCACTTGGTGATATACCTCTATTAAAAATCAAGAAATAGCATTCATACATTATCTCAGAATATCCTCTAGATACAACACTCAAAATATTCATTATTACAAGATGATACCACCATTATCTGATTGAAGGATCACTCAAATAACTACCTAGGTTGTACCTAATTAGATAAGAATATAAGGTAAAGAGTAATGATTAATGTGGAGGCAGAAACTCTAGTATAATTTATGAAAAAATGCTATAAAATCACACCTTTTTAATGGGTAAATGAAGGAAACAATGGTGTACGGATAAACTAGTTTGAATGCATACGAGTGAATAAAAAATAATGAGGATGATAAAAATTGAGATAGAAAAATTCATTTTTCACTTTTAAACAATTTTGGATAGCCATAAGTTTGGTCACACTTTTTAAAAAACTATATGACAACCATGTATCCATCACTATCCAAGGTTGTAAACTACACATTTTTTTCCATGCAATTTTCCAAACTATGATCCAACTTTGTGAAACCTCTAGAAAGCCAAATTTTAGGTTTTTCATTATTTCCCTAAAACTATTCACCAAACATGAAACAATCACCCTATGAAAGAACACCTAACACTATTTTCTATATAATTTTCACACTTAAACCTTATCTATGCACTAACTATGAAAACAATGTTTTCATAGACAAAATGAATTGGAATCACCCACACATTCAATGTTCATTATAGGGTGTCTTAAACTGGGCACACTAAATGATGAACCTTGGTAAAAACCCATCCAAATATTCTAAATCTAACCCAAAAATCCTAAGATTCACCCTGGAACTTGAGACACATCCCATGTAACATCCCCTACCTGAAAGTAACTAAAAGGTGCCCCGTGCTGGGCCGCCACATGACCTCAAGCATGCATCTTAGTATGCCAGAGGTTGATGACTCATAGTGAGGGCCCTTTAGAACACGTGAGGATACTATACCCTCTCTACAATAGTAATCCAGAGTAGAAAATAGTTTAAATATCAAAAAAATAGGAAATGATCAATAACATGTATAAATAACCAATTCCCAAAACTGGGTACAACCATATACAACCATAAATATTTCACGCTATTTTGTCGTGCCATGTGAATAAAACCCAAAAGAATGGAAAACGGCAGGATACCCAAAATGGCATGGACTATAAGTCTAGAGCCTCACCCATACATGTCCCACTCCCAAATCTACTTCCTAGCATAGGGCCCTTTCCCTTGTCCTGAAATGAAAGAATGAAATATTCTTGGGTACCCAATAGAGGACCGAGAGTGGTGTGATTATAACTCCACAGGCCACCAGCAATGGTGTCTACAAAATATCTAGAAAAGTAGACAGTGCATGCAAGGGATAACAGTGAAAAAATAATGGTAAACAGTTTAATTGTATATTCTAAACTATGTTCCTTTAAATTATACTACCATTGATTCCATGTTCACAACTTATAAATTTCCTATTATAATATACCATTTTCATGTATTCAATGGATTAGGCGTGTTCAATGTTGGCAAGAATATGGGAATAAAATCAAGACAAATTTCACATGACCTCAAATTATAACAACATCATAATCCTCACACCGAATCCTCAATCTGGGTGGAATGAAACCATTAGGGGAATTGAACTTTTTTCCCTTCCCTAACCCATGAATTATGGGAAGGATATAGAAGCTCGGTCCGACTCAACCTTTCGGCATAGATCCACAAGTCAATACCCCACTCAAACTAGCCCTGTGCACAATATTATTTATCATTCACCACAACTAAATATGTCAAAACAAAATAGACAATATCATTTACAACATCAACACAATATCATTAAATTGGAAATTAATATTATCCTGAATACATTAACACATTCATCATTTATAATAATTAACCCTTTAGTTACATTTCCCATTTCCCATTCCGAACTCAATTAGCTTATTCAAGTGTGAACATAATCCCTTATCATATTCCCATTATTCCAACTCTACACATTTAAATTCCATCCATAAATCCCTTATCATTTAACCAAAATAGACCCAACTATCCACGAACCTTCTAACACATTACATAAACCAATTAACACGTTCACTAAGTCTATATATCAACATGAATCCATTTCACATCCTAGGATTCCTTTAGCTATTCGTAAGGGTTGGTGCACCCCATGGGTGGCCCTAAAATAGATCACATCATCTTCCAAGAATCCCATGGGGATCATGAGGGATTCATTAGGTTTTTTAGGCACCCAATTCATCACATCATGTCAAAGGAAGAATGAAATAATCAAAATAGGGCCAGAAAAAAACCCCTATATGCACAAATCTAGAAAAAAACCAGGGGATATAGCTTGTAGACCACCTATCTTGAATAAATTAGAGAATGCATCCTTAATCAAAGACTTAGATGCTGATTCAATAAACCCTTGAAGCCAAAACCTAAACCTCACCGTAAAATAAGGGATTGAGAGTTTTAGAAGTAGAGAAGAGGGAGATACCAACCCAAATCAAGAAAGAGAATCAATAAGGGGTTTAGCCTTACTTGAATCGTTAATCTTCCACTTACAGTGCTCCAAACAACCCTAAGATGAGGAAGATAGATCCTTGAAAGATCTTGGGAGATATGGTTGGTTCCTAGGGTCCAAGGGAGTAATAATGGAATAAATACTGAGTTGGATATAAAAATCCCAAAATGGAATTTTTTTAATTTTTTTAAAAGTTTCAAGGTCGCATTGTTTACCAGCACGATTTTTCAAACTGTGTAAAAACCCGAAGGAAGAAACTGTCTGAAAATTCATCTACTTCATAGTTTACCTGAGTTTTCATTATGGTTAGTAATAAACTTTTTAAAGTTTTGTAGAGGGTACTACCTGTATTCCCTTTTCTAGCATGGTTTTCCAAACCGTGTTCAAACCATGTTGATTGCCCCAAATAAAGGGCTTATATTGAAACTCATGTAAAACATACCTTATAGAGAAATTTTGTATCTTACAACCTCCCCACCTTATAAGGGGTCGTCCCTAAGCTGCTCTTCTTGAGAATCATTGAGTTCCTAAAGAAAATAGATTGCGATAATGGGCCCTCATATCTGATTCTCTCACCCAATTTTCTTCCTAAACATTTCCATGTTCTAATAGAACAAGAACTGAGGTCAGAACCTTTCCCCACAAAACATTTACAAAATGATCCACAACACGAACCGGGTCCTCCTCAAAGGATGCATCAGCCTAAAGATCGACATCCTAGGAATTTATCTCATGAGATGGATCAGGATGCTACTGTCAGAGTTGTAAAACATTGAAAACATCATGAATCCCACTATACCACTGTATAAGATCCAATCAGAAATCCATTGTTCTGAACCTCTCCACAATCTCAAATGGCCCCACATATCTAGGTCCCAACTTTCCCTAATTCCAAATTTGATAGTGACCTATCCTTTGTGAACCCTAAGAAACACACTATCACCGACCATCAACTCAAGAGGTCTATGATGTCGATATGTATATGACTTATGACTAATCAGAGCTGTTTCCATGCACTTTTGAATCAAACAAACCTTCTCTGATGTCTCCTGCACAAGACTCTTTCCAGAGAGATGAGACTCTCCAGACTCTAACCAACACAAAAGATATCTACACGGTCACCCATAAAGTTCCTCAAAAGGTTATGTCTATACTATATATTGAAATATGTTGTGGTAAGAAAACTCAACATGTGTCAAGTGTTTCTCCCCTGATCTTGTAGAATCTTGTAAACATGTTCTCAACATTTCTTCTAAATCCTTAATTTTATCCTCTTACTACCCGTCACTCTATAGGTGGTAATCCATACTAAAAAACACCTGATTTACGAGTTCCTTATATAGTCTCCTCTAGAAGCACGAGGTGAAACATAGATAGTTATATGAAACTATGGTTCTCAACACACCATGCAACCATACTATTTCTTGAACATAGAATTCATCCAACTGGTCGATTATATAGGTCTCCTATGTCAGCAAGAAATTATCCACTTTTGTCAGCTAATATACCACCACCCAAATTGCATCATTCTTCTTAGGAATCCTCATAAGACCCACCACATTGTCCACTGTGATGCTATTCCTCCTCCACTTAGGAATAGTAAATGACTACAAAAAGCCCACCTGGAAGTTGATGTTCTTCTTTCACCAGCTGACAGGTAAGCCATCATGCCTCAAAACTACCAAATTTTTTCTTCATTCCTAACCACCAAAACTACCTATGAAGATCAAATTACATCTTATTCAAGATTAGATGAACATCCCACTTTGACACATGGAACACGCACATCGACTCACCCAGTTCATCTATAGACACCACAACACGACCATGAACATAATAAACTCCGTCACCACCGAATTTTCAACCAAATGGTGAATCGCCACATTTAAGGCATTCATTCATAGCCAAACACTCATGAACCACCAACTAAAATTCTTTATCTCGACTCTAAATCATGGACTCAACAGTTACAGATGAAAGGGTCATCTTTATGTGCCCATCGTGCTCCTATAGATGCATCTCTGCAATCAAGTCCGTCATCACCCACTATTAAATGGATTCTTGAACTACCTGATTCTGAGTCTTCTAGTTCATAGCATCAGAAACATTATTCCATTTCCCTGGTATATACACCAAATCAAAATCAAAAGACTGTAGGTACTCAACCCACCATCATTTCTGATGATTTAATTCTCACTAAGAGAAGATGTATTTGAGACATTTATGGTCAGTGAACACCATGAAAGGTTCCCCCAACAAGTAATGCCTCCAAAACATTATGTCATGAACCACAATGGCTAGCTCAAGGTCATGAGTAGGATAATTCCATTAATGTGGTATCAACTTCATCGACCCATAATTTACAACTCGATCATCCTACATAAAAATTTCCCAATGTCAAACACTAAACACATCACAAAAAATGTTTACCTCTTACTTGGTTTGTGTAAGATCAAAATTGGTGCGGTATTCAACCTATTTTTAATCTCTGGAAAAGAATTCTCACAATCCTCAAACTAGTCGAACTTAACCCCTTCTAGGATTGGCCTAAGTGCGGAACATCCAAATGATAGAAATATCAAATAAACCTTTAGTGAAAACCGTCAAAAACCAGAATACTCCATGAATCATAGAAATTCATGGGATGGTACCAAATACACCAAATCCTACACAATTTCCTGATCCACCAACACACATGACTCAGAAATTATTTGTCCCAGAAAGTGCACCTCATTAATCAAAAACTAACATTTTGATAGCTTGGAATAAATCCAATGATCTATTTGTGTACTCAAGATGACGTCTAGATGTTTGTCATGATACTCATGAGTTCTAGAGTACACCAAAATTTCATCAATGAAGAAAACTGCAAATTATTCTAGATAAGGTTGGAATATCTGGTTCATTAAGGCCATGAACATAACTGGTGAATTAGTCAAACCAAATGACATCAAAAGAAATTCATAAAACCCGTACGTGGTTCAGAAATATGTCTGGGGTATGTCAGAAGGTCTCACCCCCAATCTATGGTATCCCAATCTCAAATTAATCTTAGAGAACACTAAGGCCCTCTGAGCTAATCAACCAAGTTATCAATTCTAAGAAGAGGGTATCGGTTATTAACTGTCATCTGGTTCAGCTTCCTATAATCAACACATAGCCTCATTGATCAATAAACCTTCTTATCAAACAACCCTAGAGATCCCCAAGGTGATGTATTGGGACATATAAACACCTTATTATCTAATTCCATTAAATGACACTTCATTTCTTGGAGTTATGATGGTGTCATTCAAAAGGGTGGAATGGGAATTGTCTCTACTTCGGGAAAACATTTGATCGTGAACTCAACTCTTCACTCTGGTGGTAACCCAGAGAATTACTCAGAAAACACATCCTGAAATTATTCCACAGAAAAAGGGAAGATTATTTATCTTATCTCTCCATCATCTAACATAAGGCATGCCAGTTAGTCTTTGAGTTCCCCAAATTGAAAGGTTAGTGACCTTGCACGACCCGCTAGAGTATCCCACTCACCACGAAGAACATAAGTTCTCCCATAGTGAGAATGAAATGTTACCCGACATTGGTAAAGGTCGATATGGGCTTAATAAATCTCCAACAAATACATCCCCAAGATTAGGTAAAACCCTAACATCTCTAGGAAAAACAGATCCCCCAGAAAATGATACGCACCAATCTCTAGAGCACAACCCTTACACTACCTAATATCCTTAACTCGTACCCCTCATGGAGTATCAAGTGACATTTCCCCACATGTAGTCTTTGTAGTTAAGATCAACACCATAATGAAATGAGAAAAAATAAAGGAGTGTGTCACACCTATATCAAATAAAGCACTAGTAATCATGTAAGCTATAAGAATCATACCCCAAACATTTGATTTTCCTACCTCACCACCTTTAGGTGTAGCCTGAAATGTATGAAGGTGATATGCCCCTTTACCCTGGGCTCCATCCTGAGTACCCTGCACTTCACTAATCTGTTGTTAAGGATGATCTATTCCCAAAGTTCCATTTCCACCACCTCTACCAGTATGACATGAGGTGCTCCAACATTATACTTGATATGGGTTAATTGACCCCCTTCCTACACTCGACACATTCCTCTAACCACCATCATTCCCTGACTATCATTGGTTCCTACAGAACCTCTATACATGGCCCAACATGCCCCATGATCGACACTCAATCGGTGGCTAAGGAAACTTGTCACGCTTGTGTCTCGACCTAACACACTAATAACAAAAGAATTGGTCCCCACCTTTTTAAGCTAAAACACTCTTTTGACTACCACGTGCGCTTCCACATACTAAAATATCCCAAAATGGTGTTTCGTATTATCCAAATATGCCCCACTAACTCACCCATCTATCACCACAAGATTGATACTTGAAGCTCCCTTCAGGTTCCCCTCCGAGATAAGGGCTTGATCCTCCACTTCACAAAAACGTTTTAGATGAAATATATTCACCTATAACCTGATCTCATGTCTCAGTCAATCGAGGAAGCGTTCTACCACAACTGACTCATCTCCCATCAACATTAGAATGAAGTGTCTCAAATTGTTTAAATGACTAGCATAGTACATTACTGACATTTTCCCCTAAGTAAACCTCATAAAATACACCGCCTTCTCTGGCCTCGTGGTTTCTAGGTAGAAGTGTTCAAAAAACTTCTCCAAAATAACTTTCCACATCATTCCTTTAGCCTTCTTCGTCCGGACCATGATGGCTTACCAACGTTTTGCATGACCTCTAATCATATATGCTGATAACATGACATGATTTTCATGAGGAGTATCTATATGGTCAATAATATTTTGGTTGTAATCTATCCAAAACTAAACGACTTCTTTCCCATCCTCTCTAGTAATGGTCATAGGGTGTTGTAGGTAAAACTCCTCGGTCTTCTCAAACATACACGGTGCTACCTTCCCTGGGTCTCGTTCCATAATCTGTATAGAAGGAATGAAGTTCTTATGGAATGGCACTTTCCTTTTTTCCTGGATCATCACATTATCCTGCTCCACTACTGGAGGATCTTTCTCAGCAACTTCCTCATGTCTCCCAACCTGTACACATCTTCAATGTGGCATTTCAGTATAGTTCTAAACATAATATTTATAATTCCACCATAACACTTTTATGATAAGGGAAGAGATATAGGTAGGAGCATCACTTTCCACAACCAAAAATAATTCACATACACTCCAAAATGTTCCCACTCACAATTGGATCACTATGTTTGTCCATATCTCCTAAGGCCACAAATAACATGGTATCCAATTCACATGGTCCCAAGACTTATATTTTAACCGATTCCAAATAGTTTCCCTTATCCAATTTTCTCTTACCAAAAGTAAATCCACTTTTAATTCATTAGAAAACATTGTTTTTTAATTACTACTTACCCAATGACTTTTCTTTTAACCCATTCATACCATCCCATTAGGTATAATTTCATTACTTTTAAGAAAACTTATGAATTCTATCTTTTATATCCAGCAGACCCATCCCAGGTGTTTTCCTATCATGATGCATGTCACTTTGTTACGTAGGTATAGATAAGGATTCATTAATGCACAACCTCATACAATTTCAGCCATAAGGGAAATATCACAAAACTGTCAAATCACACAAGAATTGCATCACCCAATAGTTAAATAACATAAAATATAACAATGAAAAACAAGAACAACAATCCCCTCATATGGTGACTTGGGTTTTCCCTCGTACATGGGTTAGCTACTTCTAAGAACGTGCTCATCGCAAGGGACTGACACTTTACTAACCTCCTTTCTACCATCCCTAAAGAGTATGAATGAGAAACTAACTCTTTTGATACAAATTTGTAAAGTCCCTGACACAGAAGCCACTAATCGGTGCCCCGAGTCAGGCCGCAACATGACCTCAAGCATGCCTCCCCGTAATTCTGAGGTTTCTGACTATCATAGGGGGTGCTTTTGAAAAAATGGAGAGACTATACCCTCTCTACCAAAGTATCCACAATAGAAACAGTTTAAATAGTGGAATCAAAAATTTTAAATCAATAAAATTCATAAATAATCAATTCCCAAAACTGGGTAAAACTATATGCAACCATAAAAATGTCATGATATTCCATAGTGCCAATTGAATAAAACCCAAAATAAAGAAAATCAGTCAGATCCCAAAAATGGTCTGGAATCCATGTTTGGAACCTCACACATCCATGTCCCATGCCCGACTCAACTTCCTAGCATATGGCCGTTTCCATTATCCTGACCCAGAAGCATGAAATCTATACAAGTACCCATTGGAAGCCCGAGCAGGTTGTAAGTATAACTTAGTAGGTCACCACCAAAAGTGTCTAAAAGTTATCTAGCAATGTGTATAGTGCTTTCAAGTGATAATAATTTAAAAATAAAGGTAAAAAATTAATTTTCCATTCTAGATTGTGTTCCCATTAATTATACTACCATTGAGTCCATGTTCACTACATTGAAATTTAATGGTTTAATCTACCTCTGTTATGTGTTCAATATATTAGGCATGTTCAATTTTCTCAAGCATATGGAAAAACAATCAATTCATATCTCACTAGACATCAAATTATAAAAGCCTCATGATCCTCACCATGAAGCCTCAGTTTAGGTTAAATGCAACTGTTAGGAGAATACAACTTTGTCCCCTTCCCTAACCCGTGAATTTAGGGGAGGAGCTTGAACCTTAGTCCAACTCAACCCATGGTCATTGAACATCAAGTCGATATCCCATTCAACAAATCTATGTGTACATTCTTATTTATCATTCACTACAATTAACCATATCTCCATAGTATATCCAATATCATTTACAACATCAAAAAATATCATTAAATGGGAAATTAACATTATGTATCAACCCATTAGCACATATATCATTTACAATAATTACCCCCTTAGTCCCATTTCCCATTTACCATGCCTAACTCACTAATCATAATCAAGTGTGAATATAATCCCTTATCATTTTTATATTATTCCCACTTAACCAATTTAAATTCCGACCAAATAATCCATTACCATTTAACCACATTAGAACCAACTATCCACAACACTTCTAACCCATTAAATTAACCAATTAACACATTTTCTAAGCCTCTATATAAACATGAATCCATTTGAAACAATAAGTTTCCATTATCCATTCAGAATGGTCGGCGCACCCCATGGGTGGCCCAAAAATAGGTCACCTTGTCCTTAATGTATCCCATGGGGATAATGAGGGTTTCATTGTTTTTTTATAAACCCAATACATCACATCATGTGAAAGGAACCAAGAACTAATCAATATAGGGAAAGAATAAAACCCCTACATGTAAAAATCTACACAAAAACCAAGGGATGTAACTTGCAGACCACATACCTTGAATCTTTTGGTTAAAAAATCCTTAACCAAGGCCTTAGATTATGATTTAATCAAACCTATAATCTTCAACCTAATCCTCACAAAAAAATTACGGGTTTGATAGATTCATAAGAAGATAAGAGGGAGTACGACCCAAAATCAAGAAAGAGAGGTAAGGAGGGGTTTAGCCCTACCCAGATCTTCATTACACAACTGACAGAGCTCCAAATAGCCCTAAGATGTGAGAGATAGATCCATGGAAGCTCTTTGGATCTTCGGTTCGTTCCTAGGGTCCAAGTTAAAAAGAAATGAGGAAATACAAATTTGGGTATAAAAATCATGTAATGTCATTTTAAATTTTTTTTTAAAAGTTTCTAGGCCACATGGTTTCCCACACAATTTTCCAATCCATGCACAAACCGCTTTGAGGCTACTGTCCGATAATCCTTCTTCTGCACAATTTACATGGGTTGTTCATATGGTTAGGACTAACTATGATGAGTCCATGCAGAGGCTACTGCTCGCATTCCCTTCTCTTGCATTATTTTCCAAACTGTGCGCAAACCATACTGATTGCCCAGAATGACCCATTTCCCCCATTTTCATGTCCCGAACCCCCAGAACAACTTCGAGATATCTTATGGACATAAAAAACATTAAATTGACTAAAATAATGGGTTTAAACTAAAACTCATGTAAAACATACCTAATGAAGAAATTTGAGATCTTACAACCTCCCCACTGTATAATGGCTTATCCTCGAGCCGCTCTTCCTGAGCATCACTGAGTTCCCATAGAAAAGAGATCGAGCCATTGTGCCATCATATCTAATTCTCTCTCCCAAATTTCTTCCTGAACATTTACTTATTTCCATAGAAAAATAAAAATGGGACATCCTTTCCCCATGAAACCTTTTCACTCTGATCCAGAACACAAAACGAGTGCTCCCCATTGGACGCATCAACCTCAAGCTCGACATCTTCGACATTTATCACATGATATGGATCATGATGATACTGTCAAAGTTTTTAAACATGGAAAACATCATACATACCACTATACCACTATAGAATATCCAATCAGTAATCCATGGTTCTGACCCGCTCCATAATCATAAATGGCCCGACATATCTAGGTGCCAACTTTACTTACTTTGGAATTCAATGGTGACCCAACCATGGCAACACCCAAAGAAACGCACAATCACCCACCATGAACCCAAGAGGTCTACAACAACGATCTTCATATGACTTCTACCTACTCTATGTTGTTTCCATATGATTTTGAATCAAGAAAACCTTCCCCGACATCTCTTACACAAGACTCAGTCCTAATAGCTTGGACTCTCCAGCCTCCAAGCAACACAACATATATCTACATAGTTTCCCATTAGGTAACTCTAAAGGTTCAATATAAATTGTAGCATGAAATCTATTTTTGTAAGAAACTCAACAAGATATAAGTGTTTCTCCCATGATCCTCCAAAATCAGGTAAACATGCTCTCAACATGTCTTCTTATACCTGAATTGTAAGCTTTGACTTTATGTCAGTCTGTGGGTGGTAATTTGTACTCAAAAACACCTATGTACATAGTGCCTTCAATAGTCTCCTCCAAAAGTGTGAGGTGAAATTCATATCAAGATCCGAAACTATAGTTCTAAGAACACCATGAAATCATATTATTTCTCTAACATACAATTACCCAAACTGGTCGACTATATACGTCTCTTGAATTGGAAAGAAATTGGCAACTTTGGTCAGCTGATCTACCACAACAAAAATCGAATCATTCTTATAAGGCGTCCTTGGAAGGACCACCATGAAGTCCATCATTACGCCTTTCCACTTTCACAATGGAATTGGAAATGACTTCAATAACCCATATAGACACTGATGTCCATCCTTCACCTGCTGACAGGGAAGGATCCATTCCACAAAAAATGAAAAAAAATCTTCATTCACAGCCACCAAAACTTCCTTCAAAGATCATGGTACATATTATTCAAGACCGAATAAACTTCCCCCTAGAATATTGTTTGTGGAATCCATATAAATTCTATATACAATGAGGGTCCCACCCTCCAACTACCAATAGTTAGATCCTCACTAAATGGATTCCCTTACAATACTCCTAAAGCATACCCTCAATTGGTAACAACAATAGGTCTTCTTGGTAGTCCGTGTTAGGGAAGAAAATTAGGTCAACCATACCATGATTCTCCATTCCATATCTAATGTCACATATAACTATAGAGGTGCATTTCATATTCCATAAAAAAATATGATGAAATAACTCCATTAATGATTTTATATAACCCATCCATCTTTAGAACTCAAAAAACTAATCTCTGATCTATGTACCAACATGTACCTAGGTTAAGAAGTGCATACTCCTATAATTTCATCTAAACACAGCATTTGTTTCTCTGACAGAACCCAATCAAACATCCTCACGAATTCTACCATGAGTTGTGGGTCCTAAAACATAGGCTTACATGCCTAACCACCATCCATGATACATTCACCTACCAATATTTTATCCTCAGAAGCACCTTGATTATCCTCTTTAAAATAAATGCATTTATCCCATTCCAAGGTATACCATAAGATCACAAAAAACTAATATCATCCCAAAAATATAATTGTTTTCTTACTATGTAAATAAAATATTCAACTATCTAGGATCATATTATGATATATAATCGACAAATTAACTAAAATTTTGTCATAGTTCATGGTGCCCTAAAAAATTATCATTGAATATAACATTAAGTTATATGTTCATAGTATTTGAATATAGTATAATATAATTTCTTATCACATCTTAATTCATCTTATGTATAATAGTTTAAGTGATTATGTCCTAAGGATACTTCTTGTGTTGAAGTTACATAGTAGTTCCATGCTATGATGATATAATTTATATTCTATGATAGTATTTCTTAAACCTAGGCTCTATGGATGGATTATATTATCTGATGCTACATAGAAAATATAATATATTATGGTTATGAGGAAGATAAGGCATAATGACACCCTCTCATGGTGTTATTTCATTTTAATCTCTATGAAGGGAGGTTATTAGTGAGGACCTGGCAATAGTAATTCTGTATACTTCATGTTTCATTCGATATTACAACATCTAAACCTATGTAATCATCCTTTGACTATAATATTATTATTAATGTGTATCATGGATCACATGATTATATGTATTTTTTAAATCATGATGATAATCATTCATGGTGATTCGACATACATGTTGTTCCTGACAAGTGGCATTACAATTATGAATAATATGAGGGAGGATTCTTCCAACCAATAAAAGTGAATACTTTAAGACCATTTATTGAATATTACAAACAAAATTAAGTCCATATCCAATAAATTGTGTTACTATGTTTAGTTTTAAAATTTATAGGAATGGGAGCTGAGGATATAGGTTGATGAAACATTTTATGCAACCTATTTTACATGAGATACCCAAACATAGTGATTATATTACATGGTAAGTGTTCTGATGTGGTTTAATTTCATTTCAACAATTAATCTATTCTCTACGGGTTCCTTGGAAATCTTATAGAAAATTTACATGGCCATCAGGTTGTTTATCCTAACAATTTTGAGAAAGGGACCTATAGGGTCACAAAATAACTATTTTAAAGAGCCTCAGTTAAATTATACATGAAATTAACAAGTATATTAGATTATTACTCTCAATTTATTATAATAATATTTAATATGGTTTATTGGTTGATCATAAGTATTTATTTATTATTATGTAACACACACAAAAATTGTTAATAAAGAATTTTTATACTTGGTCTAGAAAATAATTTGGATGATGAGGATATCAAATTATAGATCGATGAGAGTGGAAATATTATTTGAATAAATAATAATCTATTTATTCAATAAAAATAATATTTAATTATTCCCAAGGTTATTCACATGTCATATAAAAAATAATTATAATATTATAATTTAGACATGAGGTATTCATAGAAGAAAGAAAATTTTAAGGACCCTTTATGAATGTAATATTATAACACTAGATCAATAAATATATGACTACAAATTCTTTATATAACAACTATTTTTTATAACATTTGGTTTTCCAGATAATTCTCATTGCCTATAGATATTCATAGTTTTTCTCAATGTTCCATGTATATTGTTGATACTCATCCACTATCTCCATATGTTAGAGAACTAAGAGAATCCACAAATCCTTATTGGGGTTCTAAAGGTGTGACAACCAACTAACAACACAATGCATGGTGATATCTACTCTATAATATGGAAAACCCTATAATGATGTTCATAGTAACCCGGTGTGCATGTGGATCATTGTTAAATGGAATCTAAAATTCATTACACCATCACAATGACATTTTGAAAAAAATGATCAATCACATTTGACAACAAGGAATGAATTTTAAGGATTCAAAATTATTTATCTACTTAAATTAAGGATAAATTACATATGAGATCCTTTATTTGTAGATTCTAGGAAATAATATATATAAATATATATATATATATATATATTAGGATAAATCCAAAGAAGTTTGTGAAAATTTTGTTGGTCATCACCCACCATTATTTCGCAACACCCATAGAACATTGAAGTGGTTTGGTATAAATCACATGTTTAATTTATAGTTATTTATGATTTAGTTTTATATATGATATTTATTTTATGTTTCATTTTTTGTCTTATTCATTTTTCATTTGATTCTATATATTGTGATTTTCACCTTCATGTAACAAAGAACAAGTAAAATATTGACGAAGAACAAGTCAATGGAATCTATCGAGAGGTTTCAGTGTTTTGTTTGGTTGACCTCAATTACATATAGTGTTGTTAAGTACACAAAATCTTGATGAATAGTTCAATTTATAGATTTTTACATAGAGTCAACACATAGTGTATTTATTACATGCTATGTATAGACTAACCAAATTGTCACTTTAATTTTGTAATTACATGATATGTAGTCAGTGAAAACATCGTTTAGTCCATTTTTTTGAAATGTAAATAATCAAATACTTGTGATCAAATATGATTTGGGTTTTTATTAAATGGCATGTGATACTAATAGATAAGAAATATGGAAATTAGTACACATGAAATTGTGGTCATGAAATTCTTGCATAAATGTTATTTTAAATACATATGGTATGGTTGTTTATAATTAATAAAAAAAAGTTGTATTTAATACAAATGATTTGGTGTTCATTTAGCTAGTCCACACTAGGTGTAACACACACAGTGTAAAATTAAACCACATGTTATGTAAAAATTAATTAATATATTGTGTATTTAATTCATGCATGATGTAAATAATTAATTATAACATTGTATAATTAATTAACACTTGGTGTAATTAAATCAAACATAGAGTATTTTAAGACTTACATATGGTGTTTAACACATTTAGTGTAATTAATTAATTTACATATAAATTAATTTCATTGTGGGATTAAACTAGTCTATATGAAATGTTGAATTGGTATAAAGAGTATTAAATTCCTAATTTATTCTATTTTATATTACAAATAGTATTTTTTGTTTCCTCCAATTACACATCATTAAAAGAAGATTGAATTCCATGATAGTTCAAATTGATAATTATCATTAAATAAATAAATAAATATTAATATGATTTACTGAAACAATTTGGGTAATTTTATATTAGTAAATAATTACAAATCGAAATGACTACTAAATGGTATTAAAAGGTGCATTCATTTCATCTTAAGGATGATCATAATCCAATAATTTCCAATGTATGTTTGGTTTCTTTTTATTTACATAATTTCACAGAATTTAAAATTAGTATTATTAAATTAATATGATGGTCATCATTGTATCCAATCTTCTTTATTATGTATGGACTTGTGAGTTCGCAATTTATTTAATGTACCCCCTTAACCCATCTTGTGGTTTTCTCACCAGTTTGTGATTAAATACATATGTAATCAAGGAGCTCCCAAGAGAATGGATGTGGTTTAGGTTCAGAACCAAGGAGAAACATTTTAGGAATTTGCAAATGAGGATAGGTGGAATGTTGTATCCCACGCTAGGAATTGACTTATGGTGGATTTCCCCCACAGGGTCTAGAATTGGTTTATCATCTACCAAATAAACCCAATTTTAGTTAAAGAACATAATAACACCAATTTATTTATTTATTTCTATCAGATGCATGGACAATTATTTATTTTAAATGTATGGAATTTTTTTAAAGAAGGTTCTTCCTGAGTCAAAGATCAAGGAAAAATTTATATAAAATAGAACAAAGTAGGCTAGGGGAGTATAAAATACATAGTCTTATTACAATTTTTATCATAAATTGGGATCAAATATCCATGAAAATCATCTTTCCAAGTAATTTTTTGGTTGACCCCCTTGTTGGAAAGACCATAAACAACCATGTTCACTTCACAAAATGCATTAGTGGCAAGGTAGTTGATTTCCGTGAGCGAAACATGGAAATTCATCCAATGGGAAGTAAGAGGCCATGAAAGATGCACCACCCCCATAAAAATACCATGGCAAATAGTTTTTCAATCACTTTCTATCAAAATATTATTCCAATAATTTTGTTTTCCAATGTCCATGGCATTGATCACCCCCATCATTTCTGCTTCCAAAGATAAGGTCATACCACATCCTCCAATGAAGCATCCATGACATGTGCCTTTTGAATGTATGGAAATACCATTATATAAATAAAACAAAAATCATCAATGATAGAATTAAATAAACATTATTATGAAAAAATTATTTTATCTAGTCAGGGTAAATTACTTAAGAGAAATCCACTTAATAATAACAAGAATTTGATTTGATAAAATTCAATTTTTTTATATGTAAGACAAAAGATAAAAATACTTCAATTAATACTTTATGCTGGTAAAGCCAAACATTATTTTATTTATAACATAACAAATATTTTTAATGTGGTTGACCAACACTCGTTGCAGTGATATAATATACCGGGGGGTTCTAAATAATATTTTGAGTTGGATTATCTAAATTTTTATAAGGACAACTATCCCTCTCTAGACTGGTTATAAATTTGAAGGAAAGTGTTTCAGAAATATGTGTCTATGGTTTCAGGATTGGGGAGTCCACTCGGCCAATCAAGGAGTCATGAGTCTACATTAGGAAAAGACCATCCTACCTAATTACATTCAATCAGCTTGACCAACCGTTGTTGGGGTTATGAGAAGGGATATACATATCCTTTACGCTTGGTTATCCATATGACCTGAGAAAATAAATTAAATTGTGAGGTTTATCAAGACATAATAAAATAGTGGCATACTAATAATTTAAATTTATTACACCAACCCTTTTTTGTAATCATAGTAAGTACTAAAATATGATATATTTATTACTAAAATTGAAAATCACTCATCATTGAAATTATTATTTTGAACTATCCTAAAGAAAGAAAACCTTCTCACTGAAACCAATTTCTAAGTATGAGTTAGACACATAGATATTGTAATGTGCCAATAATGGATATAGTACTTATTTGAAACCCCGGTACCTAAGAAACTTCGCAATGAGGATAAATATGAAGAATTATATATCTATGAAAAAACATGGACAATCCACTATATGCTCAGTGCTTGATATTATTATCAATGTATTATTATCTATAGAAACATTAATAAAGAAAGGATGAATGTATCATATTGTCTCTTCTCTAGGATCCATTCCTTGAAAAAGTGAGACAAGATATATTTGATATCTTTATGGTTATATTCACATGAAATCTTAGAGTGTAATGATTTTTAACTACATGTAGTGACTGGACATCCTAGGCTATATTATACCAAAAAATTACGTGTACATCTCATATTGGAATCACTACCATTGATCTTCTCCAATTTCATTATTACTTATAATATAACCAATGTTGAGAAGTCTATTATGAAACTCTACATTATAATTCTCTAATTATATATGGATAATAATCAAAACAAACCCATTATACTTATAGTAAATAAATTGAAGAAAAAGATAAGGCCCCAAAGACTTACTCTAATTCAAAGGCTTCCAAGCAGTAACCTTCCAAGAATAGGAAGAACCAAATGTAAAAAATAATGAACAATCTATTTTCATATAACATATTTGACCACTAGAAGAATAAATTAATAGTGAAAAAGAGATGGAAATCATTAGGTACATTCTCTATCAAGTGAAAATTATCCTTACCTACCATTTGAGTATTACACACTACTTGTGGTGATCACATGTATATCTAAATATATGAACCATGTATATTCATGGCGGTTTCAAAATAAGATTTGTATTTTTGAGGTTCCAATAGATTTATCCTAACTATTATAGATATTAGAGACTAACAAATCACATTTCAAACAAAACATATCATGGTTTTCAAGAATGTCTATTATTTTAATTGTGTTATAAAGATCATCTTATTATTTTATTTTGTTGGTATGAATTTTTTTATTAAACTTTTGAAATAATTAATTTTATTTTTATAAAGACAACATTGGTTATAGTATGTCATGGAATAATAATAGTATTTAGGTATTAGATTATGAAAATCATGTTTTGGTAGTTGATAATGAATTAAGTTCAAATGATTCGTATAACACAAAGTTCAGGCATCACTTTTTTGGTCATGAAAACAGAATTGAATGATAAAAATATATAAAAAAGTGTATTTATATTCTTTTGATCTAAAACCACCTGAATAATGTCTCAATTATTTTTACAAATAAGGTTGACGAAACCTCATCTTAGTGGTATATATGATAGGGTTACAAAGATTCTATAATTAGTACACACTGATGTATCCAAACATTTTCAATAGAATCTAGAGTTGGATTCTTACACTCCATTACATTTATTTAATATTTTTGTTGGTTTGGATTCATCTACTTATAGATGTACAAGTTAAAATCCTTATAGAAATTAAATGAATTCATGAATGAAGTAGAGAATCATATTAGAAATAATTTAAATAATATTCAATTAGATTCAGGAGGAGAATTTTCAAGAAAATAAATTATTGACTTTTTATAGGAGTGTAGTAATGCTTCCCAGCTCAATATTTCTTATACCCCATATTGGAATCGAATAAGTGGATAGAGGAACCAAAAATTGTTTGACATGGTGAGGTCAATTCAGAGTCATGTAAATATTCCATTATACTTATGGGGATATTAATTATAAATTGCAACATGTTTGAACAAAATAGATATAAGACACACTATAAGAGTTAATCTATGGGGAAAAGTTTGTGTTTTTAAACTTATGTTTATGGGGTTTCTAGGAATTTTTTATGTATAATTTAGAATCCAAACATGTATCTCAAGGAATAATTTGTTCCCTATAGGCCACCCTATGGAAATAAATTGATATAACCCATATGAATCCTCATAAAAAAGTTTACTGTTGCATAACAGTCTATATTAAAAGAGTCGGATAACATCCTCCAAAAAGATAGTGAGAGTCATATTTTTGAAAGACCATACCTAACTATCTGATAAAAATATGAATTATATAATATATTGCATTAAATATATTCTCAAGACCTTTTAGGATTGATTTTAAATGGATTACAAAAAAACAAAAACTAATAAAACCACTTAATTTATATCAAAATGAAAATTTTCATACAATATGTGAAACTAATTAATCTATAATAATTTTTCCTCATCTCTCACAAATTATACACAAAATATATTCTATTAGACATTTCATTTGTAATACACATCTTAATAACCTAGGGAAATATAAGCATAATAAGGGTATAACTCAAAATCAAATTATGGGAAAACACGAGTGATAAAATAAAATATCATAAGTGGGAATAAGAAAACTATTTGGGAATGAGAATGTATTTATGTAACATGAATATAGAATATATAATTCATACATAGTAAAGAGGATGATAATAATCCTATAAAATTTACATAATGAAATGGTATCATGTGATCATGGAAACAAAGAATATGTTGAAATAACAAAACACAAGACCTCATAAAAATATGTAATGTATCACTATCTAGACTATAAAAGTGGAAATAGCTTCATGGTTTATTGGATTTACCCCCCATTTCTATAAGTATTGTGTAAAGATTCCAATCCCTAATACCATACAAAAAATATCATGAGATATATGTATTTACTCAATGAATTAGTGTTCTATATAATAATTAGTCCACTAATAAAATAATTATATTATGTACATTAATATATGTTCCACATGAGGAAAAGAACCCACAGATAAAGCATAAAAATTATAAAATCCATGAGAAGAAGTTGGTATCTTGATCTTCTCTCATTGAAAAACTGATAGATAATCATTAGGATTATTATGATAAGAATTAATTAATTAATTTTAGAATTTTGATAATATTTATAAATAAACACTACTCCCAAAAATTTGGTTCCAATGTTGTAAAATTCAATATAATGGTCAAGGAGAAGTAAAAATGAACCTCATAAGGGAATTTGTTTTCCAATGAGAATAATATATTTTAATTGATGTCATACTTTATTATTTACCTTTTGAAAGGAATTAAACTAGTAGGGTTTTCCAAAAAAATGGGTTTTAAAATATTTTTATGGTGAAAATCACCCAATGTTGGTAAAAAATATTGTGAAATAATAAACCCTAACGTTACCTTTTTTATATTTTAAAAATACCTTTATTTAAATCCCATATATAAAAAATGATGATAACACATTATTTTGAAAAGAGGAGAGAGGGGATATGAGGTTCACCTGATATAACACATAATTAGGATGAAATTATAAAGGAGAACATTTAATCAAAGGGAAATTATGGATAGTGAGGAGAAATTGTCATTTAAGAGGATGGGAATTATTCTTAACATAATTGCATTTATAAGAAGAAAGATAAATGATCAATGAGGAATATATGAATCAAAATTTAATCTCCCAAGATATAAATATATTATACCATATGAAATTAAATTTTCAACTAAATGAGAATTATTAATTCTTATAAAAGTATATTAAGTTATGAAAACACATATATTTTATGGAAGATATAAATCTTCGCCCATAATAAGGAATAGAATGAGTATAAGTAATTTTTATAAGTTCAAAACAAATTTATGAAATTATTAATAAATGCCGTAGTATTTACAACATATAAATTAATATTGGTGAATAATATAAAAATATACCTCAATGAAGGGTGATTTAGATCCAAACCCTTACAACTAGGCTAACACATCAATCAAAGGCCATTTATAGAAAAGAAATTTATTTGGCATCATATATTCCATGAATTATAGATTATTAAATTATAAAATATTCATGGGATTTTAAATAAGTAAAATTCCATACAAAAGGTAACATGATTCATAATATGTAACACATGTTAGATAATTATATTTGAGTCCATGATAGGCCTTACCTTAATTTCTTCTTAGTATAAATGCTCTCTAATATCATATATAATAATATTAACTATCTTAACTAAACATTTAACAATTGAGAAATCAATATTTATTGTTTTCTGAAAGTTTCTAATTAATAGTAAATTAAATTAGGTTTAATTTATTATTTATAATTTTTTTATATTTTAATTATATTGGTGTTTGGGCTATGGTCCTTGAAATTAAAATAGACAGTGAGAATGTATTGTTCATTTTTAACAAACAGATTATAGTATCTTAATTAATGAGTTTAATATAAATGATACCATTATAGAACCAAAATAAAGACAATATTTACTCGTTTTTATCATATATTATCATTATTTATGTTCCTATAGTTATCCATGACATTGTATTATAACATTATTTAAGTGTTTGGTCATACCGAACCAAACCAAAACTTACCATAATTTAATGAATTTTTTTAAGTGGTTAAGTTATAATATAACTATAAAAGAAGTATAATTATCATAATTTGAATTTATATGTATGATATCTCTAGATTAAAAATAATTATAATGAGAACATAATTTATATATATCAATTACCTTGAATAAAAGGATCATTTTCCTCATTGTGTGCTTGCTTTAAGACAATTAATTTTATAATGAATGTTTGTTGATCATATAAATAATAGATTTTCAAATTTATCTTAAAAAAAATTATTAATTACTTAAAATAATTTTTTGCCTTTAAACCCATTCATAAAACCATTGATGAAATGTATTAATGAAAAATGGAACACATTGTTCCATGGAGGTGGTAATTAATACATATAAATGGATGATGCTTTCATTTTCCTTAGAACTATAAAGAGGAATAATGTGGAGTATAATATAATAATATTAAATGAGTAATATTAATCAAAATTATATGAAAAATTTTATTCGTTTATAACATCTATTTTAGTCATTTTATGAAAATAAATATGATACTTCATAGAGGCGGTAATTCACACGTACACAGAACTCACATTTTCATTTTTCTTAATGAAAATATCGTAATGTGTCTAATAATTTTACCATCTTTATAATATCATTAAATTATAATAATTATAATTATTTTATTTTTTCTAATATGGTGTAATGTAGTTTGAGAAATGATATGTCCGCATAAAGAAATAAAAATATTGAAGGAGCAGTCAAAATTTTATACCTCGCATCTTGGATTATCTCGTTTGTAAAGGGGCTAAGACAATGATTTATAGTATTTTGTGAAGCAAATTGCCACTTAATGGTGGTTAGAAATGTGGATTATATGTTTGGGAAGTTTTTTATAAGAAATAATGGGGTAATTATTTGAGGGGTGTAAGGAAATAAGTTCCCCTTTTATAAGTGAAAAGGGATTTCAATTTTGTAAGTACCCAAAAAATTTCAACTATAGGAAGTCAATCATATGAAAAGTGGCTATAAAATTGAGAAATAATATAGTTGAGAATATATAAGGTTTATATATGTCTCAACTACCCATCCTAACAAAAATTTTAATAATTATTCCTACTAATTACCATTAGTTTTTTCACTTTTACCATTTTAGCTTTTACTGTGGTAACTTGTTATTACCAAAGGAAACATATTATTTATGACCAAAAATGAAATGGTTTTTATTAAAAAACATAGTCCTATTCATTCAAAAATTTAAATCCTTTTAATGTTTCAAAATTTATCTTAAAATAATATGTAAATTATAAATCCCAATATGAATATTTTTTTCTGAAATTACATTTATTGAATTTTCTATTTTAAATTTTAACTAATATCATAAAATATAATAAGAAAATATTTTCATAAAAATTAACTTTATTAATGTGTAGGTTTTTCTTATTCAAAATTTATATAATACACTAATTAATCTATATTTAATCAATAAATATTATATTTTATTAAAATCATCATTTTAGAACAATACACACAGTTTTCATTAAAATTAAATGCCTAAAAATATTGATTCTTAAACATAATAATGAATTAAGTAAATTTGTATTTAATATATTTTGTATAAAAAATATATAATATGTTTTATCATTCTCTTAATCCTACTCAAACCAATCAACATAATGGCTAGGTTTTAACAGTCTAAACAAATCTTATTTTTATTCTAGTTTGGTTTTTAGGTTCGAGAAAGCTATCGAACAAATTTGAATTAACTATAGGAAAACATATATCAAAATATTAAGTCATTTTTGGATCATAATAGTATACAAAGACTATAATATGAGTGAATTATTGTTTAAAAAATTAAACTGTTATAAAAACCCAAAATCTATTTATCATGTTTATCAGACTCAGTGTGAATCTGATGATCAACAAAATATGTATGGAACTCAAATTCAACCTAGGAAATTAGAATACTAAATATTTTAGTGAAACTATCATTCAATATAAATTAACATAATGAAAACATAACTTATTGAAATAAGTAAAATTAAATATTAATTTAAAATTAATAATGAATTAATAATGATTTATAAATATATAACAACTCTTTAATATTAATATTTAAGGTAGTCATAAATCTTGACTTAGGATATCCATGATTTTCATCCTAACCATTTTATTTATATTTTATCTATGGGAATAAACTAGATTTTTAGATTAGTATAAACTCTATCTTCCAAAACTATGAAATACCTTGATATGAATATTGATATCATCTATCTCTTCCAATACGTTAGAATCCCTTGATTACCCTGATTGGTATCCACTATCTAAATCTCGCCAGAAGCCCCCAATTGTAACCTCAATTATAATAAAATAATACAAATGAAAAAATATTTTAAGTAACTTTCCATCCATAAAATGGATTCATGATAAAAAATTTAATTGAAAGATTACAAATCATTAGAACTATATGTTTAGTTAGAGGGCTATAAAAATGTACTGAGTTATAAAATGAATAATATCCTAGCTCCTCAAATTCACTATTGTTTATAGGCATCCCACTAAGGGTCAAATTTATGTCATTATTAGAGTTGGTTGAAATGACATCAGATGAGCTATAGATTGACATCTCCTCAAATTAAACCTTCATATGACGTCATTCTGGTATCACAATTACAATGTTGTAATAAAATTCTTTCATCTTATAGAATATTTTTAAACAATACAACTATAAAAATTTTTATTTCAATTAAATAAATGGTTACTCCAATAGATAAATATATATCAAATAAATAGACTAAATATTGTCACACAGTAAATTAAATATAGTCACAACTGTAGATGGAATATCAGTCACATCGATAGATGAAAAATGTCACACTGATAGATGAATTATTAGTCACACTGATATACAAGATATTTCCACTCCGATAATCGTCAAAATTGTTTGTTAGATGGAATATACTATTTCTAGTATAATGGATAGGATTTTAGTCCTTCCAATGAAGCAAACCTTGTTCTGTTTGATGAACCATACCTTTTTCAATCTAATGGATCATTCTCGAATATTAAAAGTATATATTCCTTTACTTAAGAATTTTTTATAGGTTCAGTAGAATAATGGTTTTCAAAAAAAAAAATTAAAAAGATTTCGAAGTATAAATTTAGTAAAGAATTGTTTTTAAGGAAGTTTTTGGGGTTTTAAAAACAATGGAAAATAAATTTAGAGAGTATAAACTTTTCATTCAACAATCTCCCACTTTTTGAAATTCAATAAACACGTCACTTAAAATTAAATTTTATTGACTTTGAAAAACATAAAACCCTTTGTATTTTTAAGAACAAAAAAAATTAATATTCATATAAAAAATATCTCTAATGTTCTCATCTTAACTCCCCCTATCTTGATAACTTCCTTTTGTTAAACATTATTCATCAAATAGAAAATATTATTAATATATAAGTATAATAATAGAATCTCGCATATCATATTCTCCCATTTCATATGATCTCTTCCCCCAATAAATTTCTCTCTATTAATAATTTATCCCCCTTTGTGATTTAAAAAAATGGGGAATTAAAATATTTTCCTAATATTTCAAGAAGTATAACATGAAACATTTTTATTTGAATAAGAATTCAGCAATGATAAACACAAATAACATTAATCCATTAAAAATTTGAAAAAATTCATGAAAAATGTATTTTGGGAATAATTCATTCAAATGAGAAGTAAATAAATACATTTTATTTTTAAATACATAAAGAGTTCATAAATAAATATTTTATTCATTTTTAGAGACTCATGACTATATATTTTATCTTATGAAAATCCTCATGATTCTTTATTGTCACTACAACTGTGGAATCAAGATTCACTATATTTTTCTCAAGGACATGGAATATTTTATTTTATTATTTCAAATACTCTACCTCCTCTTTAGTTAGTTAGATATTTTTATTTCATTCTTCCATAATTTGGAAGTCCTCTTTAAAATATTGGATTATATAGTTCTCCTCTATCAACTTTTTGTATTTTTTTAAGTTTAGTGACTTTTTGTTTTCGAGAGTCTGAAAAATTATAGAACCATTACGAAAATTTCAATGTGTTATAATCATCATATGATGGATTCTAGAATGAATCAGAAATATAAATTGATACTTTATTAATTTCCTAAAACGGCTCATCATGATCTTCCAAATATCCATCCACTTGTCCTGAAAATTTGACATTTTGATTAAATCTTTTTTTACATTCCATTGATTTATGATTGAATAATTTTTCATAGATTTGTTTTATAAAATTATCTATAAAAAATCATAGACCTTGTTTTATTATTCATACTATTTTTACTTTTCTTACACTAGGATTAAATATTTGGAAGATAAGGCATTAAATCTATGATCTATTTTAAATTTTGAAAAAATATGTTCAATTTTGTTCAAATCATCAATAACTAAAATATTAGATGAATTTGATGTTGCTTCGTAAATATTTTATTGAAATATCACAATATCTATATTTTATTTTTATTTTTCATTTATGTTATCTGAAACTATAATCAGATCAACTTCTGTATTAGTATTAGTTTTTTACTATATTTTTGTGTGGGACTATTGAGTTTCCTCTTCTTCAGTCATCAAACTTCATCCAAGAGAAAATCTATGACTAGATTTTTGTCAGACTGGGTTGATAAAGATGTAGAGGATGAGTATGTCTTCAATGATATTTCTTCTTATATTTCTTCTTTTTCTTGTTCTTATAACTCTTTTTCAAAACACGTTATTGTTATTTTATTTTACTTTTTTTTGATCTTATGGAAATATGTTTTTGAACATTATTATGAACTGACCTCTTAACTAATTTCTATGACTAAGGTTCAACATCAACTTCTTTATGATTTTCCTTATGAAGTGTAATATTAAAATTTATGATTGAAAAACACATCATTCAATCATTACTGATGGGTTTGGAAATGTTGTATTAGAGATAGAATCTATTCCAGAATTAGGAACTTGTTAAACTACTAAAATGGTGTAATTAAAAGTGGACTATTTTAGAAGAATTCTCAATTACTTTTAGTAATTTTTAAAAAAACCTATCTTGGTTAATCATCAGGTATAGTTTTTAGTTTTCATATATATTTATATTATATGAATCTTATTTACATTACTCTTTTACTAGATCTTTTTGTATTGATACTTTATCATGAGGCACTTCCTTGTCTAATTTTTATAAAACATTTTTTATTTTGTATTTAAGTCTAACTTCATTCTTTATATGGTTTATTCTCTAATAAATGAAACCTTTTCTTGAACTGCTACAACATTATTCTTTATATTCATAACATCTTTTCAATTAACAAAAATTTTGTTAATGAAACATAGAAATATAATAATATTTGACTTCATGGTGGTTTTATTTATATATGTCATCAAGAGAAACACAAAATTGACTATGTTTCTCTTCCTCATATTGGTTAGGAAATCCAATATGAAAATATAGATAAATTTCAATGAATCCACATCTTCTTTTCTTATAATCTGATAACTTTACATCCATAAATGTAACAAATTTTACATTCTCAGTAAAATGATATACATTCTTTACTTTCTCAAAAGAAGAAAAAAATATGATTCCACTTTTAATTTTTAAATTACCCAGGATACTTGGGAATCCTATGAGATGGAAGGAATGTATCTCCTTCAAATGAAACATTTGTCAAGTCAACGACATGCTTAATTATTAATTTTCAAATCTAACGAAAAAAATGTAAAACAAATACTTCCAAATCACCTTCATTACTAAATTAAATAGAATAATAGAAATATTAAACAATTTTCAGATAATAAATACCAAAATCATCTTTCTATATAAAAACTTTTTCTCATCCTAAGAAACATTTAAACAGGTTTCAAAAGTGAATCATTATTATCGGACCAAGATTTATCGATCAATATTAACATTACCACTTGTAAAATAGAAAAATATTCTATAGATTCCATCATAATGAGGAAAATTATGTGAAAAACAAATCATATTGAGGAAGAAAAAAAGACTAATACCATGCTTTATTAGTAGAAAAGAAAGATCTTATATTTGACAGTAAATTTTTGAGAATCGACAAGGGATAGAATGACCCAAATTTTTATATATAGGAATTAGTAGTGGCCCTATAAATTCCAAACATCTAATGGATAATATTAAAACTATATTCTAATGGGAATGTTAATATTAATTATCAAAATATTTAATAAATTTTTTGAACTCCTAAATTTTTATTGTCATTATTATATAAAAAATGTTTCTACGAACTAAAATATTTATCGATTATGTAAAATTTAATATTTTTAATAAATTTAATGTTTGTAAATAATAAAGAATACATAAAATAGAATAGAAATTTAAAATTATTGTATAATTAAAAAAACTAAAAATTTAAAAGAATATTAATCTATATAAAAATATACTTTTGGTATAAATGTTTTATCCAGTAACCTATTCTTCATGGTTTTTAATAAATAAATTAAATATAAAAATATTTATAATAGATATATAATCTGAAAAAAATTAGAATTTTTTATTTGAAAACCATTTAGGAGAAATTTTTTATTTTGAATAAATAAAAGATATTTAAATAATTTTATTTTGAAAAATAAAAAAACAGAAAACCAAGGTTTCTATAAAACCAAAACACATGTAATACCCCTTGCAGAATGATTTTATTAATGTTATGATATTGGTAAATAGAAATTCTAAATGATTGATTATTTTTAATTGACAATTCCAAAAAAAATTAATATATTCAAATCTACTGAAATATAATTATTTAGTTAAAATATATGCAAGTTGTTCTTGCATTATGATGAATTTTAAATAGATATCTGATTTTGTGCGTGACACAGAAGAAAACGACATCTGACATCTATTTGATTTGATTATGAGTGATGCTCTGGGTTTTTACTAAAATAAATGGTATTTGTTTTGTTACAAAATATTTGATTTTTAGTAAAACTCACCATATAGTCTGTGAGTTTCTACGGCATCCACAATACTTGTGCACAGAAACATCCAACTTCAACATATTCGAATCCAGTAGTGGAAAGTTCTATTGAGACTTGTAAATTATATCCTATATTAAAAAAATATATCTTTATTCTTAACTATCATTCCATTTTCATCACATAATTTATAGAAAACCCAATTTACTCTAATTAAAGAATTAACTTTTAGTCATTTAACAAAAGTTCATACATGATTCCTCTCAAATTCATTAAGTATATATTGTTTTATTTTATCCCATATTCATTACATAAAGCCTCAATAAGAGTCTTAGCATTGAATAGTGATAGAATGTAAAATATTTAATTTCATTTCATATAGAAATTCCTATTATAACTGGTTGATCTACATCCCTAAATATGTTATCCCTAGGATTATTCTTAAGGATTAGCTAATTTCATCAGTTTACAATTATTTTCTTCAAAAACATGTTGGAAATATTTTTGAGGTATAAATCCATAACCATGTTCTTAAATATTTATCTCATGAGAATAATTTTACATCATAAATTAAAATTATTAATTTTAAATAAAATTAAAATGTGTTGGTTGAGTGTAGAGAACTGGGTTTTTCCCTATCAGACTTTGGAATATTCCTACTAATGATTCCAGATCTTGGTGTGAAGATGACATGCGATTCTGAGACCCAGAGTGCTTGGATTTAATTTTAGAAAAATATTGTGTATTTTTATACTATTCATGTGGAATAGATGATTTATCTCCTAAATGGTATATCATGTCATAAATCATAGGGCACAATTGTATTCGGAACATGTCATTTACCCCAGGCAGGTTACAACCTTTGCGGGCACAAGCCTACTGTAGAAAAAGGTTACCAATGGTGTTTTCGTAAATAAATTAATTAATTAATTTATGTATTTGACTTGAATAACTCCATAAAGGATCCCCTAATCAAAATTCTGAGTGCACCATTGAGTTTACAATTCCTTTTTTACCCTAGGAGTGACTTAATCTTTTCCACACCGAGCGTCAAGTCGGAGGCGATTCGGGTCGGGGTGTTAAGATGATATGTGTTTTAATTAAATTAAAACCAATACCACTTATCCCCGATCCCAACTATTTTATATTCATGAAGAAGGATCAGATCCTCATATCCCTCTTCATGTGATGAATGTCCGAAATCAAGGAAACAAGGTACTGTCAGACTCAGATCTTGATGATGATCGCTCCCAGATGGTGCAACAGCAGCTTCAGAGCGCGGATCTAGCCTAAAAGCATCAGCATTTATCCTGTGAGGTAGGAATTTTGTGTTTTAAAATCCCTGATCACTTTTATGTGTATTTACCTTCGAACATTTTTCAAGGCTATGTAGTTTGGGTCCCGAGAATTCTTAAATATGTTTCAAATCTGAATTTGGAGCATTAAAGTTCTCTCGGTGGTCTGTGGACTTTTTTCGGTGACCTGGACTGATTCCGGTGATGGAAATGTTGGAATATGGAGATGGAATGGTGGATAATGGAGGAGTCTGGAAGGTGGAGAGGAAGCGTGGAATCTCCATCAGGTGTAGCTCGACGGTCCATTTAGGTGACAACGGTGGTTTCCGGCGAGGCAGCAGTGGTGCATCCGGAGTTTTTTTAGGGTTTTTTAAACCATCGTAACTCGCAAACCAAAATTCAAATTTGGGATTAATTTGTCGATAACTGATCCTTATGCTGATCTGGGCCCTTTGATCATGTTTTAGGAATATTATGTTTTCGTATCGTTTCCTAAGGATATTAAATGTTTAAATAGTAATAATAGTATATTATTATTTTTCACCTTTGACCCCCCATAACTTCTAGACGGAGCTTCCGATTGATGCACCATATGTGGAATTGTGATTCGGATGGTGAAGAAGATGTTTCTAGAAATATTTTGGGTGATGGGACTGAGATTACGGTGTGGGTCCCATGAAGTGGGTTTGGGCATTTACGGAGAAATGTGAATTTTTCATGTGATATTTGTTTCAGACGAATGAGTTTTCGATCTCGTGTGTTTTTTCCGAGGGGATCGCAATGATGTGATCTGCTTCATGAGTTTCAAAATCAATTTGTGGGGCCCAATTGAACATTCTAAATTGAATAGTTCCATTTTCACCAGTTTTCCATTTCAGGTGATTAAATAGCCTATACTACATTTTTTTTCACATAGAACATGATGGGGGCCCCGGTCTAGGCCTAGGACGTGTGCAGTGTGGTGATGTTATGGATCTCCTGGGTTAGCAATGATTAGACCCGCAACATTTGTTTGAAATACCTTTGTTTGTTCCTAGGAGGGTTTTTGTGGATTTACAACATCAGTATAGGTTTTTGATCCCCTCGGTAGGATTATTATCAAATAGAGTAATGGCATCGCTCCGTTGAGTCCCGAGTAGGATCCTCCAGCTTCGATTCTGTTGATCGGGATCTTAGTATCACTATGACCACTTATCCATGTGTTTCAATCCCCTTTCAAGTAGAGAAACCCCATATGGTATGAGGCATCAACGTAGTATGATCCCCTACATAGTGGGCGGTATTAGTAGGGTTGTGGAATTAGAAGGTATACGATCCCCAACTCAGCATGCAGTTTTTGTAGGGTTTGTGTTATCATTAGATTGATCCCCTACTTTGTGATTTATACCAGACGGGGTTCTAGGAATCCTCGAGACCACATTTATTTGGGAAACGATCCTCTATCTGAGTGTTGCGATATTTGGAATTTCAAATCTGGTGGTAGTATCTCTAAGTGGATCTTGGGAGTGATCCCTTATCTGGGAGACCTTTGAGTTATTGGCTTGGGTTCTTGTATCCCATAATAGACCCTTGGAGTGATCCATTATCTGAGGAGTTCGATGTTTCCATAGAGTCTTGGTGTGACATCCTTAAAGATGATATCTGGTGTATTATATCTCATGATCAAGTTTCATCTAGAATGATAGAGCATGACGAGCATGTTAGCTTTGCTATGTATTATCTTGGAACCTCGGGAAGAATCTGATGTTGGTGATGTGGTTGGAACCTCATGAGGTTTGGTTCATGATATGAGAATATGTGGATGTTCTTGGTATATGTATGGGCATATACATGTTTTAGCTGTCTTGTTGAGTTTAGTTGAGGATAGTCTCAAGATGGAGTTACTCTATTGTTCAGGTTCCCTCTGGTTGGGATGAGTAGATTGATGCTTTTCATTTTCTCCTTTTTCTTTTGGGGTTTCTGGGAAGCCCACTAAGTATCTTTTTATCACCCCTACATAGGGTTTTTCTACACATATTTTGTGTCTTTTTCAGACCACAGTACTTTTAAGAGAGTCCCAGGAGGACCCGGACTAGGCAGACCTTAGTGATATTGACCGACTACAATGTTTACCGGACATGTGCTAACTAGCTTTAAGGTTGGTACTTTTGACAATGATCCCCTCATTTTACTATTTTTGTGCAATATTTGTGTGTTAGATGTATGCATTCCTTTATTTTCAGTTTTAATATATATCTATGCACTATTTTATGGAGGTGTATGTGAGTGTGTGTGTGTACATGTACCATAGTTTAATGTCTCCCATGTGTGTGATAGCCTACTCAGCGCTAGTCTCAATTCCATGGCCTACTGGAGGCAGGCATGGGGACTCGCCGCTCGATCCCATCTAGGGCGAGTCACGGTAGGGTGGTATCAAAGGAGGATCCACCTTTGGGATATCAAAGTGTAGGTGGCCGGGATGTGAGATTGGTTTGGGTTTCATATCGGTAGTGTTCATACATTTTGATTTCAGCATTCTGGTTAGGGACACCAGTGTTGGTGTGGTGACTGACGTATCCATTCACTAGGACTCTCATAACCCATTGTTGAAATTGGGGCATTAGTACAATGGTTTTTATAATGCCCTGACCCCAGTTATGGGAGTCGGTGCATTATTTTAATATATTTTCATGATTAAAAGTATTAAAGTCCCGAAAGACCAATCGTTTTAGAAATCTTTGAAAATAGATTACATACATGATTATTACAATACATATTAGAAAATAAAACACATCATAAATGATCCTTTGATAACTCCATAATTCCATTAGCTTAACCCTGCTTATCGGTCATAAAATACTTCTTCAGAGGCTGGGAAAAATAAAACATAGAAAGGGGTGAGCTCATATGCTCAGTAAGGATAACAATATAGTGGAGACTTTCATAAATAAGAATAAACATTTAAGGCAATGTATTAGACTAAAACAAAAGCCATTAAAACATAAACTTCATAATAATATGGAAAAGATAAAATCAAATAATTCCATTTACTTATTTGCATGGATATTCTACTAGTTCAATAATCACATAAAATATCAATAGACACTTTCATAATGATGGAATGCATAATGCCAAACTTCATAACCACATAGTCAAGGCCTTGTGCCAAGACTACAAATAAGATTTTTTAGGGCCTTGTTCCAAGACACTAGTTTGTCTCATGAGACCAATCGATGCATCGAGGAGCTATAGTGGGCTCCACCCGTCACTTACTAAGTCCAGTGCATTCCTCGTATGAAAAGGTTTAAACATAACATAAACATTCGTATTAAAACTGGCATACAAAATGTCAATACTTTATCTATAAACCATGAATTGTATAAAAATAACACATACATAATCAAACATATTAGAAAATATTTAATAAAATATATACGATTTTTATCATAATAAATCCACTTCAAACAAGTTTAAAATCCATCAAGGTATGTTGATATAGATGAAAATGATTTGTAAAAATCTTTGAAAGAAATATACCTTTTTCATAAAAACATTTAAAATTCACAAAATTTATAAAGGAGGACATTTAAATTCATTTTTTTAATAAAATTGTCTCATACCACTTTGAAACTTTTGAAAGCAATTAACATTTTAAAAACATTCATGTCCATATAAATAAATCCTTTAAAACCATTTTGAAAACATGGAAATTAATGAGAATGGTTTAGAAAAATAAATATTCAAAAAATTTAAAATGATGTTTTAGTAAAAAAGTACCATAAAAATAATCCCTTTGAAATCACTTTTATGAAACATGTACATGGATAATAAATATGTCCCAGTATATACTTACGTAAAAACAACCTGAGATAATAAACAGATTGAGAAATTAACCCTTACCTTGTACTTTTAATTGGTCAATGATTGGTTAACCTCCTGTATAATGGTGAAATAATTGTTATTAAATAATACAAGAACCATATATATTAATATGATGTAATATATGATCTTCTAATATAGTTTTGTTAATGATATTTCAGTAGTATCATCGTTTTGGGTGTTAACTGATTCATTTTCCTTTATATGGTTCGTTATGTAAGTAATGTTTTTTATGGATAGGATGTAACTAATTAATATTCAGATTGATATTAAGTCTTTAAAAATTATTTTTTTAATCCTCAAATTAAAATTCGTCTTGATTGGATAAGATAGGGAATGAATCACATCACGTTCGTCGAGATGGTAATCTGTATGTACGCCCGAGCGACAATATCATTCTTTTGATATTAAAATCGTATATAATTTGATGGTATATCATATATATGGAATAATTATCATGATATATTTATTATTTAAATCATTTATACTCAATATTATACCTATCCAAATGATAAAGTGTTTGAATAACAAATTACACCACGACGTGTTGACGGTAATCCGTTCGTACGCACGTATGGTGACTTTTTCATTTATATGATGGATATAATAATTAATATGGTTGTACCATTTTTATAATAACATCATATTATATAGAAGATACTGGATTTATTATTTTACAATGGAAACAACAAAGAAATATGAAGTGGAAGAAGAAAAGAACTTGAAAGAGATGATGAAATATTTACCTCTTCTTTGAGTTCTTCCTTTTGATTTGATCAAAAGAGCTCCTTAGGTTTGATTAATGACAAAAGTAATCCCTCTAGGATGAAGGGGGGAAAGTTGGTAGGATATTTGGGTAGGGTTTGGGCAAGCCAAATGGCTTTGAAGGTTTGAATTTGAGATAAGTAGAAGTGCCCTTTTATAAGAGAGGTGAGGGTCACTTTAGGAAAATATTGAAATATTATTTTATAATAAAAACAGTTTCGGTTTCTAATAGCTCCAAAATGATTTATTACTATAATAAGGTGTGTATGGTTCTAAAAACTATCAACCAATTGGTTTTATACAACTTTAGGTCATCATATTAACCTTATCTTTTAGATTTTACTCTTAGTTAAATAGTTTCACATTTACCATGTCTCTTTGTATTTTTATATTATATGGGTAATAAACTTACTATAAACTTCCACGATAACCCCATGTGGTTCATTAATGACACACCTATCATTATATAAGTCTTTTTACTGAACCATAGATTTTTATGAAATATTATATCATCCAATAATATTGTATTTTTTAAAAACCCATTTCTATCAATTTTGACATTATTTTATAATTGGTTTTTTTTAAAGTGTAAAATATTTATTAATTAGAAATAAAAACATTTAATCAACCCTAAAATGTCATATTAACCTATAAAATTAGTTTTAATTTATTAAAAGTGTCAAATAAGATTTATTTGGATATTTATAATATCATTTATTTTAATCTTTCATTAATAAGTTAATTATTGTATCATCATTTTGTCATAAATAAATTTAATTATTTAATGTATAAAAATTATAAATAAAATACCATTATGTAGGAAATAGTTTAATATTTCTAATAAATATTTATAGTATATTTTATCTTATATATAACACTATATTAAAATGGTTTAGTTATTAAACATTGATTTTAACTCTTTTAACTCTTCTTTAAATAAAATAATAATAAATGTCCTAATCTAATACAAGTGGACCTAAAGGATAATATAATATTACTAATGTTGTGTGTGGTCGAATTAAACTTATCTAATAGAATAAAGACAATTGTTAGGGTAATTATAATATCATTTTTACCCTGAATTACCCTATTTACGTTTAATCGTGGTAAATAAAAGTAAAAAAGTTACTATTCATAAAAAAAATATTTTCATATTATTGAACCACATTTTTCTTACTGATATTAACCGTGTCTCTAGTAGTTTTGAAATTCAACTCACAGAAGTGGTAAAAATTAACCAATAACGCATATTTTTTTCACTATTCGTCAAAAATTGAATGTTTTACAGAAAAATACACAAACTTTACCCTAAGATAATATTGATATTATAAAATAAAAAATGAAGTCTATTTTTCCAAATTAAAAACATATAATTTTCATTTATTAATTTTTAGTTAATTCTCATTTTCAAACACAAAAGGCGGGTTTTTAAAAATTAAAAACTATCAAATGATTGACATGTGTTTATGTCAAATTTATAAGTGAAATTAATTTTAGAGACCTAAATTGTATTAAATGATAAAAATATAATCTAATAATACTAAAAAACAATTTAAATTAATAATTTATCACTATAAATTATATCGATTAAAAAAGTTGTTTTCAATTAAAACATAGTATTTTTCAATAGTCATCAAAATATGAATTTTATCAGAAAAGTACCAAAAACTTTTCTAAATGATATTATTATGTCCCTATTCTAAAAAAAATTTAATTTCAATAAATTGAATATATAAAAGTTTCAAATATTGGTTTTAAAAAGGGTTCTCCGTTAAAAGGTGGTAAAATTGCATTTTTTGAAAAATACTTCTTTTATCTGAAAAAAAATGAATTTTTTCTTATATTATGTATAAGAAACACATAATATGAATGTTTAAATTATATTGAGTATATAAGATTCCAAATTCAGTTAATACTATTCATAACCGCTTTTTGAACAGTTAGTGTGGTAAGTTGTGGTGCGCTCAAACTCGGTGTTGCGTGCAACGCATTCTATTGAATTACTTTAATGAGATAATGTACTATGAAATCATGGGGAATTACATTCTCCCCTTCTTCAATAAATTGTGTCCTTGAAATTTGAAATTTTTTTTGAAAATAAATGGTTAAAAATAGGAAATTACATTTGTGGAAAACCCACATCAGAAATTCGGTTTAGAAAACATTATTCTTAATAAGAGGGAAATGGAAATGAAAAAATCACCACCAAATTATAATCTTGATCAGGAGAAAATTTGTGGCAATTAAAGACTCATAATTGGAGGAAAAACGTAAATATTTATAAGGAGTGATTGAGGTCATCAATCACAAACAATTGTAAAATTGAGGGCCTCAAAACCATCAATCTAAGATGATGTAAAATATCATTGGTTCAACAATACATATGGTATTAGGGTAACAAATTTTTGGTTTTAAGATCCCCTCCATAATTTTTAAGAATTAATTTATTCCTAGAATAAGAGGATATATATATATATATACTTGATAGGTAGAGTTTCATCTTTCAACTTATTCCTATAATAAACTCATCTTTCACTCCAAAAGATAATAGAATTCAAAAATATTATATTTATCCTAATCATATAGGATTCCAAAAATAATGAATTTATAATTAATTTTTCAGTAAATTTAAAAAAACTACATTATACAAACTAGGACATCATATAGGCTAGTGGTAGGTGATGCACCCTTCTCACCCTCCGGTTGCAAGTTTAAGTCTTGCGGCCTTGCCGGATGTGTTGTGTTATCATCCGACCTTTTGGTGGTCCTTCTTATGACAATAAAGAATTGATTTAACCTTAATAATAGTATCCAATGTCAAAATTAATTGATTCCAACCTTTAGAATTATCCAAAATACTTTTATCCCAACACAAAGTCCAAAGTTTATAAGGAAGGTAAACACAATGAAGATCCTTTCTTCCACATAATAACATGTGAATACCTTAATCACGTATTCTTTTAAAACACGGTAACAACCTGAATTATCGTATAACTATATGGATTATATTCATGCTCCCTCATTCCTTATAGAATAATGGATATACTCTTTATATCCAAAAATGTTGTAAACTCCAACATTGATGGAATAAACAAACCATTAACTAGTTCCAAGGATATCAATAATATCCAATATAATTTATCAAAATCAGTCATATCTTATTCCGACATCAATACCTCAGTATCAAGACCATATTAAAGATTTTTCTTTCCTTCAACCATGTATTTTCCAAGATGTTTAACTTTACATTGAGTCACTTTTCTTGGTTCCAATAATATCAAGTCATTAATGAAATAGTACTATAGTACAATCCTTATATACTCTATAATTATTATAACATGTACATCATTAATAAAATACTAAAATGACAAAATACTTTAATAACAACATAATAACTCTTAATCATTCCTCTTTATCTTCGGTAGTATCATAACTTGATTATTATCCAATAGAAGCATTTGGGGTATAATCCGATGATTTGGACATTGATTCATGCAGTGTCCCAACACCTTACAGATGAAGAATTGTACATTTGAACCTTTTTCTCCACCTTGCAATCACGTACATGGTGTTATTTTTCTCCAAACATATAAAAACTGTCATTCCCTTAAAGAATTTACCAAGGTGATTCTTTCCATAGTTATCACATATGGGAAAATCCTTCTTTCCTTTATTCCCTTTATCCATCTTTCTCTCTACCATATTTTTCTTCTCTGGCTTCCCTTCAAAGCCATAAGAGTCAGAAAATTCTTTAATTATCTTAATAACACATGATATTATTTCTTCATATGATGTAAATATGTGGGAGACTATTTCCTTTCTAAATGATGGCTTAACATCATGAATGATTTGATCCTTCTTACTCTTTGGATCATGCATATTCCTGGAGGTCTCATTCCATCTACTCGGTGCCATTTCTAAACAATGGAATACACTAGGTTAGTTTATGAATCACAATTCATAATTACATAAATGTAAAATAGCTAACATAAATTTAATAGTTCATTGATATAATCCATAATCATAAAAATATTTTCTATGAGGAGGTATATACTCATAAACCCTTCATAGTGGTCTGTAAAGAAAACGAAAATTATCTTAAGAATATCCCCTGAGAATGTCATAACCAAGAGTGCATCAAGGCCCGTTGTAGTGAACCACTTCCCCTTCGAGTCTAGATCAAAGTGGTGTTTTTGGATTTTACACCTACGTACATTTGTTCCAAATATGCCTTTACCTTCTCGTATCTAGACAGATATGTATTGCTTGGAAAACTCACAAAATCTCAACAATACCAAAATTCTAGGAAGTTATTCTATACTAATCCTCAAATTCTATCTTAGGGTATTGTTCTCTAATCAAAATTTTTCTAAATATAGCTTCCATGGTTATTGTTAAACCTCCCTCTGATACCAACTATAAATCCCTGACAATAGTAATGGGAGTTGGTGTATTATTTTTATATATTTTCATGATTACAAGGAATCATGTCCCGAAAGACCGATCAGTTTAGCCATCATGGAAAGTAGATTATATACATGAAAATTACATTACACATTAGAAAATAAAACACAACATAAATGACCATTTGAGAAATCCATTAATCCCATAGCTTAACCTGACTTATCAATCATAAAATACTTCATCACATCCTGGGAAAAATAAAACATAGAAAGGGGTGAGCTCAGATGCTCAGTAAGGATAACAATATAGCATAAACTTTCATAAATAAGCACAAACATTTATGTTAATGTATTAGACAAAAAAAGCCTTTTAAACATAAACTTCTGCATAATATGGAATAGATTAAATCAAATACTTCTATTTACATATTCACATGGATATTCTACTAGTTGAATAATAACATGAAATATCAATAGCCACTTTCATAATGATGGAATTCATAATTCCAAACATCATAACCATATAGTCAAGGCCTTGTTCCAATACAACAAATAATATTTTGTCAAGGTCGTGTGACAACACACTAGTTTTTCTCATTAGACCTACCGATTCATTGAGAAGCTTTAGCGGGATCCAACCGTCACTTACTAAGTCCAATGCATTCCTCATATGAAAACATTTAAACATAACATAAACATTTGTATTAAAACTAACATATGAAATGTCAATACATTATCCATAAACCATTAATGGTATAAAAATAACAAATCCATAGTCAAAAATGTCACAAAATCCTCAATATAATATGGAGGATTTGTATCATAATAAATCAACTTGAAACAATTTTAAAATCAATCAATGTATGTTGATATAGATTAAAATGATTTGTAAAAATATTTGAGAGAAATATCCATTTTTCATAGAAAAAAATTAAAAGTCACACATTTTTTAAAGGAATACATTTAATGAAATGTTTGAATCAAATTGTCTCATACCACTTTGAAGCATTGGAAATGAAATAATATTTTAAAAAAATTCATGTCTATATAAATAAATCCTAAAAAACCATTTTGAAAACATGGAAATTAATGAAAATGATTTAGAAAAATAATTATTTAAAAATTTTAAAATGATTTTTTAGTAAAAAAGTCAGTTAAAAATAATCCCTTTGAAATCCCTTTTATGAAACATGAACATGGATAATAAATATGTCCCAGTAGATACATACGTAAAAACAACCTCGGATAATAAAGAGATTGTGAAATAAACCCTTGTACTTTTCCTTGGTTTAGGGTAGATAAACCTCATGTATAATTGTGAAATAATTGTTTTTAAATTACAAAATAACCTTATATATTAATATGATATCATATATGATCTTCTAATATTTTTTTGTTAATGATATTTCAGTAGTATCCTCGTTTTGGGTGTTAACTGATTCATTTTCCTTTATATGATTTGTTAAATATGTAAAGTTTGTTATGGATAGGATGTGTCTTATTCATATAAATAATTATATAAAGTATTTAAACATTATTTTCTAAATCATCAAATCAAAATTAGTCTTTATTGGATACGATGGGGAATGAATCTCATCGCGTTCGTGGAGATGGAAATCCGTACATACGCACGAGTGATAATATCATTATTTTGATATTAAAATTGTATATAATTTGATGTTATATCATATATACATAATCATTATCATATTATATTTATTATTTACATCATTTATACTCATTTTTATACCCATCCAAATGATGAATTGTTTGAATAACAAACTACACTACGGTGTGGAGATGGTAATCCGTACGTACGCACGTATGGTGACTTTTTCAATTATAGGATGGATAGAATAATGAATATGGTTGTAAAATTTTTATAATTATATCATAGTATAAAAAATATACTGGATTTATTATTTTAGAATGGAAACAACAAAGAAATAGGAAGTGGTAGAAGAAAAGAACATGAAAGAGGTGATGAAATATTTACCTCTTCTTTGGGTTCTTCCTTTTGATTTGATCAAAAGAGCTCAATAGGCTGGCTTTCTGACTACAGAAATGCTTCTATTATGAATGGGGGAAAGTTGGGAGGATATTTATGTAGGGGTAGGGCGAGCCGAATGGCATTGAAGGTGTGAATTTGAGAGATGGGGAAGTGCCCTTTTATAAGAGAGGGGACAATTACTTTAAGAAAAGCTTGAAATATTATTTTATAATAAAATCAGTTTCGGTTTCTAATGGATCAAAAATAATTAATTTCGAGGATGAGGTGGGGATGGGTCTATATACTATCAACCAAAAGGTTTTAGATATTTTTAGGTCATCATATTGACCTTATCTGTTTTATTTAACTCTTAGTTAAATAGTTTGACATTTACCATGTCTCTTTCTATTTTTATATTATATGGTTACTTGACTTACTATAAACTTCCACAAGAACCTAAAGTGGTTAATTAATGATAAACCAATAATTATATAAGTATTTTGGAGGATTTTTAGATTTTTAGGATTATTATATCAACCAATAATAATGTATTTTCTTTAAAAAATCATTTATGTCCATTTTGACATTATTTAATAATTGATTTTTATTAAAGTCCTAACAACATTATTACTTCAAAATAAATAAATTTAATCAACCCTAACATGTTATATTAACATATAAAATTATTTTAATTCATTAAAAGACTCATATTAGATTTATTTGGATATTTATAATTTCGATTATTTTAATCTTTCATTAAAAAAGTAATTATTGCATCATCATTGTGTCATAAATAAATTTAATTTTTTAACATATAAAAATTATAAATAAAATACCATTATTAAATAAATACTTTTATATTTCTAATGAATCTTTATATTATAATTTATCTTATGTATAACCCTATATTTAAAATGGTTTAGTTATTAAACTTTTATTTTAACTCTTTAAACACTTCTTTAAATAAAATAATAATAAATTTAATAATCTAATACAAGTAGAAATAAAAGATATTATTTTATTACTAAGGTTGTTTTTGGTCTAATTACACCAATACAATAGAATTAGGACATGTGTTAGGGTAATAATAATATCATTTTTAACCTTAATTACCCTATTTACTTTTAACTGTGGTAAATAAAAGTAAAAAGTTACTATTCACCAAAAAATATTTTTATCTTATTGACCACATTTTTCTTACTTATATTAACTATGCCTCTTGTAGTTTTGAAATTCAACTCACATGAGTGGTAAAATTATGTTTTCTACAAATTTGCAAATGCTCCTAGAAGGTGGGTATTAGACGGTAAATAGTCAGATAAAATTTTTTATATATATACTTATTATAAAATGACTCCAATGAATTATCTTGAAAATATATATGTATAATGTTTCTATATTGACATAAAATAATTTAAAATAAATTAACTAATTATTTAAATAAAAATTCAGTTTTAACCAATAACGCATAATTTTTTAACTATTCATCCAAAATTGAATGTTTTTTAGATTAATACCAAAAACTTACCCTAAGTAAATTTTGATATTCGGAATTCAAAAATGAAGTTTTATTTAAAAAATTAAAAACATAGAAGTTTCATTATTAATTTAAAATTAATTCCCATTGTCAAAACCAAAAAGCGGGTTTCTAAAAAGTAAAAACTATCCAAAGATTGACATGTGTTTATTTCAAATTTAAATGTAAAATTTCATATAATGACATACATTGTATTAAATGATAAAAATACAATAAAATTAAACTTCCAATCCATTGAAATAAATAATTTATCACTATAGATTATTTTTTATTAAAAACAGCTGTTTTCAATTGAAACATTCCATTCAAATATTGATTTTAAAAAGGGTTATCCATTAAATGGCGGTAAAATTGAATTTTCTAAAAAATACTTCTTTTATCTGAAAAAATGAATTTGTTTATATATTATGTCCAAAAAACATATAATATGAATGTTAAAATTATATAGAGTATATAAGATTCAAAATGCAGTTAGTACTATTCATAACCACTTTTTAAACGGTTAGTGTGGGTAAGTTGTGGTGCGCTCAAACTCGGTGTTGCGTGTAGTAAAATCTATTAAATTTTTTTAATGAGATAAAATATAATGAAATTTTTGGGTGTTACATTGTATTGAAATAATAGTAAATGTATCATATAATAATTGGATTTGGGTTTTTCTTTTCCCTCCGGAGTCAGCTCCCAACATATACTCTTTGACTATGGTGCGTCGTTGTTGTATTTCAGGAAGCCTCCATGATGACATATAGCAAGGGTTATGTGGTGGGATTATGATGATGATCCGCCCTAAATAGAGGCTTTGGAGCATGGCACAAGTTCTGAGGCTAGAACTCAATGTTTACCACCAGTTGAGCCACCACCTGTCGAGCAGTTTGTTGTTCCAATAGTGCAGGACAAGGATTTATGCAGGTTGAGTTCACTATATGAGTTCCTGAGGTAGTAACCTCTAAGGTACTGGGATGATCCAAACCCCCAAGCAGCTGAAGATTGTCTCGAGGCAGGCACCTCAGTTTTCTACTTGGTTAGGACACCTGTAGATCATATGGTGGTCCTAATGGTGAGCCTTCTTCAAAGTTCAGATGGGTGATTGTTGAGCCTGATGACATAGTCCCACGAAGAGGAGATGCTCACATGCAAAGATTTTGAGTGGCACTTTAGGGAATAGTTTTATCTTGTTACGCTATGGTCAGTACGAATCTAGGAGCTTCTGCAATTTCAGAAGGAGGGAATGACTTGGTTAGAGGACTAAACAAGGCTTATAGACCTGTCATGCTACTCCTTGGATATGGTTTGAGACAAATTCATTAGAGATATGACCTTCTAGCAGGGCCAACACAGATACATATAGGATGGTGTTGTTTCCTTGTTTCTACCCACCTATAATAGAGTGTTGGAGCAATCCTTTGTGGTGGAGATATTATTGGCTGAGCCAATTCTTCCCATTAGTGATGAAAACATTGGGGCTAAGAACACATCAGTTGGTTCTATATTTGGTAGGTGACAGTGGGCTTAGGGGTCCGAATGTGCTCGACATTTTAGGTGGTGACCACACCTTGGTAGAGGTTGTAATGTGAGTATAGATGTCCATAGGGTGGAGTACGTGGTGATGGAGCTGGTGCAACATCGGGAGGTGGCAAGTGGTAGGAGTTTCCACCACCACCACCCCTATGAGATCCACGCTGAGCTTAGGTAGTTGGAGGATGAGGGTGATGACATCTGAAGTCCTTAGACGATGTTAACCTAGAGGCTCCGCGATTAGATAGAGGTACGATTTGTGTCTTTTCTATTTTTTACAGTTGTTTTTATAGACACTTTTAGGCGTTACTCTCCCCTTTTCATTTCTTGCTCATGGTTCATGTAGGGAGTTGGTAAGACCTTGTGATGTTGTGGTTCGATGTGATTCAAATGTTTGAGGAATAAGAATCCATACCCCTCTGTTCAGGGTAGGGTTTTTTGTTGGGGAGTTTATGTCAAAGGCCGTAGGTTCCCCAAAGTGAGAGATAGTTGGAAGTTTGGGAACCATTTGTAGCTTTATTGTAGTATTTATGAACTCGCATGTGTAGGAAACCCAGATCAGAGTTCAGTTTCATTCCCTCATTATTATATAATTTCTAGGATGAAAATTCCTAAGGTGGGAGGATGTAGCAAGTTGAGTTTTTCACTGTTAGACATTGGAATATTCCAATGAATGATTCCAGAGCTAGGTTTGAAAATGGAATATGATTCTAAAGCCCTATGTGCTCATAATTATTTTTATAAAAATATTATGTATTTTAATACTATGTGTGTGGTGGAAATGATTTATCTCTCTAAAAATATCTCGAATCCGAAATCTGAGGACTTGGTTGGTTTTGGAGTATGTTGTTTACCAAAGGTGAGGTATAACCTTCACGGGCGCAGGACTGCAGTAGAAAAAGGTAACCAATGGCGTTTTTGTCAATAGATATATTTATTGATTTTGGCTTGAGTAACTCTTAAATACATCCTTGCATCCAACTTATGAGTGTAATATTGAGTTTAGAATTCCACTTTAACCCTAGGAGCGGCTTAACCATTTCTGCACCGGGTGTCGAGTCGGAGGTGAGTAGGGTGGGGTGTTAAGTTGATATTTGTTTAAATTGAATTAAAAAATATCACCCCCCCCCCCCCCATTCACCTATTTTCTATGAAAAAAGTGGATTATCTCCTCCTCTTCCTTTTCAAGCAAAGAATGTCCAGAGTCGAATAAATAAGTTATTGTCAGACTCTGATATTATCTGTGATCAATCCCAGATGTGGCAACAGTAGATTTGGAGTGCAGATCGGGCCTAGAAGCGTTGGCGTTTCACCCGCAAGGTTGGAAATTTGTGTTTTAAAATCCTTGATCACATTAATTCATTTTTTTCATTAAATATTCTTCATGGATGTGTATGTTGGGTCCCAAGATTTTTTATACATGTTTTAGATCTGAATATGAAGCATCGGGGTTCTCTTGGAGGTCTAGGGAAGTTTTCCAATGGTATAGTCAGATTCTGGCGGCATCAATGGAGGAGTTTAGAAAATGGAACAGTGGAGCACAGATAAGTTCAGTGGGGTGTGAGGCAGTGTGGACGATCCGGTAGGAGTGGTACAGTAGTCCGGTCAGGTGGCGACAGTAGTTTTCGGCGAGGCAGTGGTGGTCTGACCAGAATTTTCTAGGGGTATTTTAAACCCCCGTAATTCGCAAACTGAATGTCATAATTGTGATACATTTACAGTGACGCGATCCTTGGGTCGATATAAAAGCATTGATTATGATTCCATAATTTTATGAGAAGGTTTTTTCTCTCGAGGATATGAAACGTTCAAATAATAATAATATTTTATTATTTATTCAGTTGTGACATTACATAACTTCTGCATGGCGCATTCGATTGAAACACTTTCTATGGCATTGTGATCCTGAAGGTGAAGTGAAAGATTCAAGATAGATTTAGGGTTATGTTAATGAGATCAAGGTGTATCCGCATGAGGCTGGGGTAGGGTGATTATGAAGGAACATAACTTTTTTATCAGATGTATATTTTTGACTTATGAGTAGACGATCTCATACATTTCCTCGGGGGGATCACAACGGTGTGATCAACATGATGAGTTTTCAAATCGAGGTGTGGTCCCCGATCAGAATTTCTACTATTAATTGTTATTTTTTCACTGGTTGCATATTTCAGGTGAGTAAATAGCCTATCCTACGTGTTTTCCTACATAGAACGTGATGGTTCCATTGGTCTGGGCCTTTGAGGTGTGAAGTGTGGTGGTATTTCGGGTCACATGGGTTAGTGACGTTTTGACCATCATCGGTTGAGTGAACTCCCTTTCTTTTTTCCAAAGAGAGTTTGTGTGGAATTACAACCCCAGTATATTTTTCAGATCCCCTCGATAGGATTAATTTCATATAGAGTTGTGGCATCCCTCTAGTTAGACTAAGGTAGGATCCTATAACTTTGGTTCCCTAGATTTGGTTCTTGGTATCACTGTGACCTCCTATCCAAAGGTTTTGATCCCACATATAACAATAAAACATTATAGGGTTTGATACATCATTAGGATTATGATCCTCTACGTAGTGGGCGGTATTAGTAGAGTTGCAGAATCACCAGGTATATATTCCTCTACTCAGCGTGCGATTTCAGTGTTCTTTATGGTATCATTAGTTCTACCCCCTTATTTTTGATTTATAATATATGAGGTTATCATAATTTTCAAACTCACCTTTATAAAGTTGAAAATATTCTATTTTAGTGTAGTGATCTGTGGAACATCATATCGGGTTTTAGAATCCCCCAATAGATCCTATGAGTGATCCCCAAACTAAGAGACCTTCAAGTTACCATCTTGGGTACTTATATCCCCTACTAGACCCTAAGAGTGAACCCCTATCTGAGAAGTTTGGTGTTTCTACTGAGTCTCGGTGTTACATCCATAATGCCAATATCCTATGGAGTGTATCTAATGGGCGTGTATCATCTAGGATGACTAATCTTGATGAGCGTGTTCTCTTGGTTATCTGATGCCTTTAAACCTCTTGTAGAATCTAACATCGGTGATGAGGTCATAACCTTGTGATGTTTGGTTCCTAATATGAGTATATATGGATGTTCTTGGTATTTTTATGGGAATATACCTGTTTGAGTTGTCTAGCTGAGTTTAGTCAAGGAATGTCTCATGATGGAGTTTCTATCTCGTTCAGGTTCCCTCTAGTTGAGATGAGTAGACTGATTCCTTTCAGTTTCTCCATTTTCATTTGGGTTTTCTAGGGAGCCTACTTAGTATATTTTTTTCACCCCTTCATGGGATTTTCCCACACATGTTTTTTTATTATGAAGACCACAAGCCATTTGACGAAGTCCCAGGAGGACCCGTAGCAGGCAAAGTATAGTGAGAATGATCGACTGTGGTGTTTACAGGAGTTATTCCAAGGTTCTTTCTGACATGCCCTTTTTACAGTGATCCCCTACTTCTGATCTGTTTGGATTCATTTCCAACTTTCTCTTGGTGTGCCATGTATTTTTTCTTTTGAAATTTTGTTATACTCTGGTTGTGGTTAATATGTATGCATGCCTTTCTTTTTAGAATTTATATATATCTCTACACTGTTTTATAGAGGTTTATGTGGGTGCTTGTGTAAAAGAACCTTATAATAATTACACCCATGTATGTCATATCCTACTCAGTGATAGTCACTATCCATTGGCCTATTGGAGGCGGGTTTCGAGATTCATCGCTCGAGCCCCACAGGGTCAATCCATGACATTGAGTTTGATTAAAAAAGGACATGTTTCATCAAATATAACATGTACTATTTCCCCAATAGTGGTTGTATTTTTATTTAAAACTATATATGTCATACTATTTGTATAATAACCTAAAAAATATTCCTTCATCGTATTTTATAGAATATTTTTGTATGTTAACTATAGTATTCATAATGAGTACATTGAATCAAAAATCTTTGAAGTATAAATGTTTATTTAGTTGGTGTCCACAAAACATAAGGAGGTTTATTAATAAAATATATTTATAAAACCTGATTTATATTATAGTAGGAAGTACTAACTTCTTTATCCAAACAATATTTATCAATTTATTATTCACTCAACATGGTTCTACTAATAAACTAAATAATTCTAGATCTCCATTCCAGTTCACCATTTTACAATGGAGTTCTAGGTGATGAAAAGTTATGTGATATACTTTTTTACTACAAAGAGTTAAAAGAAAGAATTAACAAATTCTCCTCCTTGGTCACTATGAATAGTTATCATGGTGTGATTTTTATAATTATTAACACATTCTTAAAATGTTTTAAAACACAAAAAGGATTTATACATCTATGTTATAAAATATAACCACGGGTATCTAGTGAAATCATCCACAAAAACATATATATTATATTTTGTATAGATACTCCCAGTTTTTTGAGGACTAAACAAATCCCTATGCACTGAATATAATGAATAAAAAGCTGAGAAATTACTAATATATTTTAAAAATGTCTTATGTTTCTTTATAAATTCAAAATATCACTACATTTTAAATTTTCAAACCAAATTTCCATTGGAGATTAATCTAATCCTTTATTAAATAGTTCAGCTAAATTTATAACATTAAAGTGTCCAAATATTTTATTTTATAACCAAGACATATCTTCCATTTCACTAAGAGAGGTTAGATCTTGTCTACTAAGATCTTCTAATTTTATTGTGTAAATATTCCTATGCTAATTAGATAAAAGAATTAATTTATATTTTGAATTTTGAATAGTAAATGTTTCATTACAAATGTTCACAAGATATCCCTCATTATATAATTAACTTAAGAAAATATTGTTGTACTTAAGAGATATAAAAAATAAAAAATGGGAAAATAAATATTTTTTAAGAAAAATAATGTTACCTATTCTAATGATTTTTTCAAGAGCATCATCACTAAAGTTATATTTTCCCCATTCATTTTTAAAATCTTCTTAAAGAAATCCTTGTTTCTAGTTATATGTATGGGGAACCCAGAATCCATGTAACATATATTTTTGTTGATAAATTTCTTATCATTATGAAAAAAAGATTTTATTTTTTGAAGAAATATTTTCTTGGATCTGGTATTATTAGAAATTGAAATTCAAGGAATTCATATTTGTCAAACTTTTATATGTTGAGAAACCATCGATTCTTTTTAAGAATATTCTTTATGAAATATAAAATATTAAATTTTCTTTAATGAAAATTTATTCTTCTAGTTCCCACCTCTTGGAAACTTACTAAAAAATGGATAATGTTTTTTAAACCATGTTATTATTTTGAAAAATATTTTTTCAATTTGTAAAACCAATTCCAGATAAATCTTTATGGGGCCTAATTTGATTATACATCTTATAGAAATTTCAATTACCAGTGTTAATGTCTAAAAAGGATTTATTTTTCAAACTATATATATATATATGATTTTAGTTTCACAATATTATTTTTTCCCTCATTTTCATTTTTATTTTCAAAATTATTTTCTAGTTAAATTAAAAAAATAATTTTATCATAATTATATTTTTGTAGTTCTTTAGAAAGATAATATTTCTCAAAATTAGTTTTATCTAGATCTTTTGAAATATATAATATTTTAGTTGTGAGATTATAAATTATTGAATTTCATTTTATAATTTTTTTTAGAAATTTGAATTTTCTAGAAATTTAAATTTTTACTTTTTAGTAATTTAGAAAATCTATAATTCTCTAAAAAACTAGGTAAAATGTTATTCCGTTGTGATAAAGAATATTTTCCATTAGATGATGTAGAACTATTAACATCATTACTATCAAGATAATTCAAATTTAAATTGATATTTTTTCAAGATTTAGTAGTTATCTTATCCATGAATCATCTGTTGACCTTTGGAATTTCAACAAATAATATGATATTCTTCAAATATGAACATTACTTATTTGATAAATTATCACACTAACTATCTCAACCACTATCACCCTAAGTATCTGACACATTCATAATCTTCTTATTTTTATTCTGGTATTACTTATTAGAATTCATATTATAATTTCTTTCTTTCTTATCATTTCTTTTTTATCGTAGCACAATTATGTATAATATATGAAACATTTTTGGAATTCGGGGAATATATATTCAGAATAATCCTTTTAATCATCTCTTTCCATTATTATTAATCTTATTTGTATATATTGGAAATCATTCATTACAAATATCATTTTCATACTTTTTTCAAGATTATCCCCATAATTTATAGTTTTTTATTATGAAAAACCATACAATTCAACCATTACTTTCTTATTTTTTGAAGAGTATGAAAATTTATATATATATTGAAATTTAGTTGGAAGATTATAAATTTTATTGAAATAAACTCATCCAATATTATTTTCATCTTCTTTACATCTTTTTTCAATACCCACATACATTTCATAAGTGTTCAAATCAAATCATCTACAGTTAGATGAGTAATTATTCTTGTGTTATCCAAATAAGTTCAACAAAATTCCCATTATCATAGAAAGATCTCAATAATATTTTCAAATAATGTTTTATTAGTAATATATTTATCTCCAAAATATTGTAAACTATTAAAGATATTTATAAATATTTGGTGAATATTTGTAACAGTTTCACCTAGTAGAAAATCAAAATCATGATAATCATCATAAATTATTTCTCTTCAATTTTCCTATCAATATCAAAAAAAATTCAACAACAGTATTAGTACTAAATATCTTCACTCTATCTCTTCAATACTCATAATCCACACAATCAAAATGTAGTGTTCTTATAGGATTTATATTTTTGCGAGTTTCAATGTTTAAAGCTTCCATCTTATTAAAAAAACTATTTCTACAATTTACACATTTTTAATAACATTTTATAAATAGATAGTTTACAAAAACAATATAAACTTATAGTATATAAAAAAAGTTAAAACATTGAAAGTAAATCATTATAACCTACTCTGATATAAATTTTTGGATAATAAGGGTATATTTTGGGTTCAAGAGGGGGTGAATTTTAGTTTTAAAAAATAAAACTAACTTAAAATCCCAAAAATAATTTATTAATTTTTTCAAACATAGTGTTCATCCAATGATCAGAGTAATATTTATGGGACTCAATGTCTATTTGGAAAATAGTATATTGAAAATTTCAGTATAACTAAAATTTAAAATAATTTTAAAAGAAGAAAATAAATCTTCAAGAAACATGTAGAAGTAAATATTAAAGAAAAAATAAGAATAAATTAAAAAACAATATAAAATGATAACTACACTTTAAGATTAGAATTTATGGAAGTCAAAAATACAAAAAAATGAAATGTTGAGTTTTCAACCTAACTATAATATTTTAACTTCCTCGCCTAGAATCCCCATGCTCTAAAGATAGGTATAAGATATTTCTTTGATAACCCAAGAATCCATTGATACAAATATCAGTATCATATTTTTTTCCCATACTATGGAAGCCCTCGATTAGCCTAATTGATATGAATAGTATTTCTATCCCCAAAATTCCTTGATCATAACCTTAATTGGAACAAGAGAATAAAAAATAACACATATTCTAAGGAACTTACAATCCTCACAATGTAATCCTTAGAACCTAAACTCTAAGAGATATCACACTGAATTAGAATGATATGTTTATGAAGAGTAATCTTCAGACATGTTGAGTCACAAAATTCATCATCTCCCAACTCCTTGAATACACTCTTATTTATAGGCATCCCTCCAATGGCCATATTTTAATGATTCTCTATGTTGGTTGTAATGACCTTGGATGATCTCCATTTTAATAGCTCAAAAATTTAAAACTTCATCCATTATTGTTCGAGTAGTGCCTTTTTAATTCTGTAATTAAATTATTTATTCTTATAGAAACAATTCAAACAATACAGTTATAAACATTCTTATTTTGATTGAATACATTATTAGTTTGATAAATGATACTCTATCACACTAATGGACTAAATATTTTCACACAGCTATAATTTATACAGATAAACCTATAGTTAAAATATCAATGACACTTATATTCTAAATATGGTGACACTGATATTTAAAATATCATTCAAATCGATGAAATAGATATCATCACTATGATAGACTAAACAATAGTTAGTCCAATGAACTACAATATTTTTGGTCTGAAGGATAGGATATTTCACAGTCCGATGAACCATACCATGTTAGTCTGATGAAAAATTCCTTGGCCATTCTGATGGATCAGATTCATGTATTAAATTTTTATATTATTTTAGTTAATAATTATTTCTATATTTCATGGAATTAATTTGATCAAAAAAAATTTTTTAAAAAAATTGGGTAATATAAATTTAATAAGATATTGTTTTTAAGGAATATTCCATGTTTTCCAAAAATAAAAAATGAAAATGTAGAAAGTATAAACTTTTAACTAAACAATCATTAAATACCACCCCTAAATAAATTACATCCTCAAAATTTTAAAACTCATTCGATGGGATTAAATACCAAAGATATCTCCTATTAAAACATACAATGGTAGTTTCCCATGGTTTAATTTATGATATGAAGGGTTATTTCCTTATATGAAATTTTATATGACTCCTTTAAAAAAGATTTTATATTCCTAATAAAATCTTTATAAATTAAGAAGATATAAATAAACTGGATTTAAACTACACAACCCTTGAAGAAGATCCTTAAAATATTGATATAATAATTACACCTCCAATTATTATAATTTATATTTCAATATCAATTAGGTTAAAGTTTAAACCTTATAAAAGAAACACAAATCTTGGGGATAAATAAGTTTTTTACTTCAATATATGTCATTTCTTATTCATTTAATTGTTCTCATGGTCTAAGTGGTTATTGGTGCCTATTTTCCTCATTAGAATTTTATTAGGGAATTTATTTTCTTAATTTCAAATTTCCTTACAATTGATGTAATAATTTATTAACTTGTCTCCTTCCGTTACACTTTTTATTTTTATGGACTTCATCTCCACAATTTTATTATCTAACAATCCCTTGAAAAAAAATAACATTGTTTATTTTCATTTTTTGACTTATTGTGAATTAAATCTTATTTACTTCATTTTACTTATCACATGATTGTCTGTGAGAATATATCGTTATATTATTCGGTGTGTTTGGGACATCAATTATGATCACATTTTTAATAACATTTCATGATATTTTTTTTCATAATCAATATGTTTCTAACTCTAGAAAATATTTTAATGGATTTTCTTATTGAGGTAATCTCCATGTTATACCTCACACTCACGATTCCTTTTACTTCTAAGTATTACAAAAACTAAAATATGTTAACATTATTGATAAAAAAATTAACATTATAATAGAATTATCATAAGTATCAATTGGAAAACTTAACCACGTGATGTGAAATCATAGGATACTATCACTTCAACCTATTATTATTTTAGTTCAATTAATATCACTCTTAGTTCCACCTTTATCATTATTTATTCAAACTTTATAACATTATGTTTAGTTTTCTCATAATTCATAACCTTACTCATTAAAATAATTTTGTAGTCCATACTTCATAGTGGTTTATAAATATTATATAATCCACCAAACCATATCCCTTTAGAGTGTAAACTGGGTCTTTAATTAGGCCTCTTTTTCAAGAAACAAGTGATTATTCAGTGAATAAAAAACTACCCTTTGGGGTAATTACCCTTAGAAACATCTATTCTAGAAACTGATTACAGTTATAGAATCTATATTGGGAAATCATTGTTTGTATGACAACATACTCGAAACATTCCAAAATTTTAGGATGTTATCTAATGATTATACTTATATATAGGGGTTTCATTAATGTACACCCATCCCAATCCCTAAAATATTTAATATTACCTAAAGTAACCTAATGGTTTATCTATAAAATTTAAATTATGATCAATCTTATCATATAAAACCTTGTATTATCCTCAATGAAAACCATAACCTCTAAAGTTACCTACATACTACTTTGAAACCAACTATGACCACCCATACATAACTATCTAGTAAATACATGAATTAAAAAAATATTTCATTACATATATTAACCAAAACTTTTAGGTTTCTAGTTATATAGGATTAGGATAAAAAATAACCAACAAAATCCAGGTTCTTCGTATCAAAAAGATATTTTTCCCACTATATGAGAAACTACTTAATCCTTAATAATACTTCAACATCTCTCACAAATTCTTTGTACATGATATCCAATTAAAAATATCATGTATAGAAATTTTCTTCAAAACCTAGAGAAATATAAATATAAGAAGTGGTAAGCTCAAATTATTACTAACGGAAAATATAATAGATAAAAATCAATGACTATAATTGGGAATTAGGTAAACATATTGGTATGAGAATTTTTGTAATGAACATGAACATAAAATATAGAATTCAAAAACAATAAATAGGATGATCATAATCATTGAAACATGACATAAGAAAATGATTTCATAAGGTTTAGTAATCCTAGAATATGTGTAAATAACATAAGTCGTGATATGATAACCATAATTCAAGGATGAAAACTAGTACTGTCATAATGTATTGAATCCAATGGTGGATTGGGTTCACTCCCCATTACCAAAAACACATTAAACATAGTCCCATGGTGGTTTAATATTTCTCCCTAATACCATACATAAATTATTATGATACATAAATATTTACTCAATGCATTAAAGGGTTATATAATTTTAGGCCTACCCATCACATAATAATAATATGTATATGCATACTTTTTCCACATAAAGAAAAGAACCCTTATAGAAAGAATAATAATGAAAAAACTCATAAGAATGATGTTTCTTTTACGATATTGTCTCAAATAATAATCAAGGGATAATTAATAAGGATAATTCAGATACTAATGAATTTAACCAATTAGGAATGATAATATTTTAATAAATATATATAGTTCCTAAACATTGAGTTCCACTGTAGGAAATTTCATAAAAAGGATCAAGGATAAGTAAAACTGATCCACATCAGTAATTATTTTCAAAATTACCATTGGATCTTTTAACAAAGGGAATATATTATTATGTCCCATTAGAATATAATTTATCTAGGATGGTTTTCCATAATAAATTTTGGTATTCAGAAGTTGTTCACAATGAAAAACACTTTATTGAGATGACACTTTTCATGAAATAAGAATGATGATGGTTCCATTTTTATATTTAAAAACCTTTATTCAAATCCCATATCATAAAAAGGATGATAAACAATTATTTTAATAGGAATATAGTGGAAATATTAAGTTAACATGAGATAAAACAAAATTTAGTTTCCAATCAAAAAGGTGAATAATTAAGGGAAGGAAAATTAGGAACAAGGAGGAGAAACCATCATTTATGTGGATGAGAACTCTTCTTAACATAATTTAGTTTTAAAGAAGGTAGAGAACTTATAAATAGAGAATATTATACTTTAAATTTATATAACAAGATTGAAATTGGGTATACAATTTGAAATGAGTGTCTAATATTAAGTAGAAACATTATAACTCTAGAAATCAGACAGAGTTAAAAACATATATATTTTATTGAATAAATCAATCACAACCAACAAAAAGGAAGAGAAGGAATTGAATTTTAGTTTCAATATTCAATAATAATTTATGATATTATAAATAAACAGGGTATTAGTTACACTATTCAAATTAATATAGTATATTATTTCTAAATATTCCTTAATAATGAGTGATTGAGATAGAAAACTTTACAACTAGGCTAACACTATAGTTGAAAAAGATTTCTTAAAAAGCAGTTTATTTGGATTATTCTTCCCCTTAATTAAAAATAGAAAAATTATAAAATATTCATGGGATGGTAAATCAATATAACACAATCCAAAAGGAAACATGGTGCATAATAAGTAATATGTCTCAAAGAATTATTATTGAGACTAAGAAAGCACTTATATTAAATCACGCTTACTTGAAATACACTCTAACCTATTTTTGAAACAAAGTAACTAGCTTGATCAAAAATTTAAGAAAATATTTAATGTATATAACCTTTAAAGGACTTATTTTTTATTTATTATCTGCATGTATTTTTAGTTAGTTATTATCTATTTTCGATACCGGGTGTGAGAAATTTTAATAATTTTGAACTAGTTTTATAACATCATTCTTATTACTTATTCCTTAAAAAGGTAATAATTACTATAAAATTCTACGTAGTTTAATTCATTCATTGTAGTTATGTTATAATTCAATTCTATAGTATCTTTTCAAGGATCCTTAATGTTTAAATTAGTGATGAGTAACTTTCATTGATTTTTAAAAAATGGAAATTTGTTTCTTAATTAGTGAGTCAAATATCAATGTTACCAATATAGATAAAAAAATAAATTCATTATTTACTCATTTTTATAATATATTATTAGTATTAATGTTCCCATAGTTACCTATGATATTACATTGTAGTATTGTTTTTGTGGGTGGTCAAACCAACCCAAACAAAAATCATAACATAATTTAATAGACGAATATGAAGTGGTTATGTTGTAATATCAACATACTAGATGCATAATGATCTTAAATAGTGTTTATAAGTGTGATATATAGTAATCTTAAATAATTATAAATAGATTATAATTCATATAAATCCACTACATACAATAAAAATATCATTTTTCTTTTAGTTTGGTTGTTCTATGATAGTAAATATTATTATAATTGTTTATTGATCATATTATTAATAGTTTATTAAATTTGTATTAATATAAACATAATAATTATATGAAAATTGTATTTCTCCTTTAATACCATTCAAAAATTCATCCACTAAGGTTTGTAATTAAAAACAGAACGCACCATTCCATGCAGGTGGTAATCTATACATATACATGGATGATGCTTTTTTTTCCATAGAATGGGAGAAATGCATAGCATGCTTTATAATTTTATGATTATAGATAAGTTATATTTATCATAATCATATATTAAATTATATTTTTCAAACCATCTTTGTAAGGTGTTTGATTAAAATAAATATATTACTTTATGGAGGTGGTAGTTCATTGTATGCACAAACCATATTTCAATTTTTCTTAATAGAAAAGGGAAAGGTGGTTAATGATTTTACAAGATTTATAACAAAATAAATGTATAATAATGATAATTGTTTTATTATTTTAAGATTTTGTAATATAATTTTATGAATATTGAGTTTAAATAAAAAAATATAAATTAGCAATGAGAGATTAGAAGTTTATACCTCAGTTCTTGAATTATATCATTTGTAAAGGGATTGAACTCATGATGGATGGTATTTTTAGAAGAAAATAACCAATTGTGGGTGTGTATAAATTTTTATGATAGTTTTGGGTATATTTTTTGACTAAGTAATGGTGATTAAATGTGATAGGAAGTGAGGAGAGGGGTCCCCCTTTTATATGTGGAAAGGGATGACATTTTTGTAAATACCAAAAACTATACAAAAATATGAAATAATTATCCAGGAAAGTGGGTCAAAAATTGATAAATAGTGGAAATAGAAAGATATAGAGTTGATATAGGCCTCAAAAACTCATTCCCACACATGTTTTAATGATTATTTCGACTCATTACCATTAGATTACAACTTTTACAATTTTAACATTTATTGTGATAATTTTTTTTAACTAAGGTAACTTATCCATTATGCCCAAAAATAAAATGGTAATTATTAAATAACACGGATCTTGCGATTAAAATATTTAGCTCATCTAAATTTGGATAGAATTATAAAAGTGAAAAAAATCATTTTTAAATGCTAATTGGGGACTATATTAAATGTTATTTTTCGAAAATTAAAATTTAAGTCATAAAATGCCGAATACACTATTATAAATTAAAGTCAAAATTTTTAAAAATATAAATTCACCTATAAAATACACATTTGGGCTTTTAAAAATGTTTATTTAATTTAAATTCCTACATATATACTAGAAATGTAACTAAATTCATGTTATCTGCAAAAATTGAATTTTAAACTATTCACCTAAATATCAATTATTTTATAAATGTCCCAGAAAATAATCTAAAAAATGAAATCTTAAATTATAAAATTCATTTATTTTTCTAAATTCATTTTTTGAAATATTAAATTTTAAATTTTAAATAAAATCATTTAATACAATGATAAACTATTTTTATAGGAAAATAACTTCTTAAAAATGCAGGTTGGTCTTATTATTAATTTATATAAAATAATAATAAAGATAGAAATAATTAATCAATAATATATTTTATTAAAATCATCATTTCAAAATAATATAATTTTTCTTTGAATGAAATGTAAAGTATATAAAAATATAAATGCTTAAACACAATAATGAATTAACTAAATTTGTAAAAAAATAACCATTATATAATATATATATATATATATATATATATATATTACTCCTATTCATACCTACTAATTCAATGACTATTTTTTATGATATATACATATCACAATTTTGTTTTTGTTTAGTGTTTCATATGGAGAAACTTATCAAACATATTTTACATAATTGGAAGAAAAAATATTTTAAAATATCATATCATTACAATATTGACTTCTATGAAGTCGATGATCATGATACACAATAGTTAGTAGAAGAGAAGCTTCCAAAATTTCTTATGGAAGAACATGTTACTAAGGAACATATACTATGTTGGAGCACCCCGAGAGTTTTGAGAACCTATTCATTTTGGTATTATAGTCACTGAGGATGGTGAATTATTATTATTGAAAAATGATCATATATCCTAAAAAGAATAAGTATAATGATCATATTTTACTAAATATAAATATTCTATAAATTCTAAGAGGGATTCCTTGTATTGGAACCAAGTATGTGTTCTTGTTGATCCACCTATTGATGTAAATCTCATTGAGTTAAAATGGTTATACCAAAGAGAACATGACATGGAAGGTAAATCCAGTTCCTATAAATCAGGGATAGTGAATATAGGGTTTTAGAAACAAAATCTAATTGACTATAAAGAATCATTTTCCCCAGTTTCCATGTTCAAATCCATCAAAAGTATTATTGCTATTTAAGTATTCCATTACTATGTGACATGGTAGTTGAATTTAAAAATAAATATCCCATATAATGACCTTAAATATGATGTATATATCACTCAATATAAAGGGTTTGTTACTTTTGAAAATGCCAGAAAACTATGAAATTTGAAAAAAAACACAATTTTTAATTAAATCTATCATCTTGGTAAAAAAATATTCATTTCTACGTAGCCATAAAAGGGTTTTTATTCAAAAATAATGAATGGGAAACATTTATCTAGATATGATTTAGTGTTTTTGAGATCATCTTATGGAAAATATATATTTATTACATATTATTTATTGGAAATAAGATACAAACCTTACATTCAATTAAGTATTGGTTGAACAAGTATTTTCCCATGAAGGACTTAGGTGATATTGTCTATATTATGGGTATAAATATTCATAGAAATAGACCCAAGAGGTTTATTAAAGTATGAAATAGTATATAAATTGACCAGATATAGGAGACATTCAATATAAAAAAACCTGACAATGGATTTTTTCCATTGTTACATAGAATTTATCTCTAATAAAAGTGTCGTCAGACACAACTAGAGAGGTAGAAGATGATAAGGATCGCTTACCCATCCAAGATAGGATTAATTATTTATTTCATCGTATGTACTAGACATCATGTTTCATAGGATATAATCATTTATTGAATATAAAAATTAGTTATAGGAGAAAAACCTTGAGATATTTTTAATATAATCATTAAATATTTGATGCATACTAAGGATATGTTCTTTTTATATAGAGAAGTTTTGGAGATAGTCATAAAGGTATAAAAAAATTTTAGTTGATAGATTGTTCAAGATAACATGAGATCAAAATCCATATATGTATTCAAACTCAATAGAGAATATTTGAGCAGGAAGACCATAAAAGAGCCAGTTATAGTTGAATATACAATGGATTTTAAATATATTGTAGTATCTTATATAGTTAAAAAGGTAGTTTTTATTTGAAACATCTGCAAGTACCTTGTTGTGGTCCCTATATGTATGAACCCTAATGTATTGTATAGTGATAATACATCATTTTTTACTCTCATAACGATCTAGGGTCTAACTAATGGTTAAAGGACTTACATGGGATTTTTCATCTTTTAAGGGATTTTTCACAAAGAGGTAAATTCATAGTCAGAATATTATCTATAAAGGAGAATGGGAAATTCCTCTTAATTAAAAGATTATCTCACCCAAATCATGAATATAATGTGAGATCTAGCGAGATTATAGAATTTAACAGTTCTCATTAGTGAAAGGTAGGATTCTGTTGGAGTCGGTGGTTCCCTAAAACCAAAATCACATATAATTTTTTATTTCAATATATTTGAACAAAATATAATAAATTTTCTTCTATAATCCTAATTATTCTTAAATGTGATATTGTATGTGATAATTTCATTAGTATAGTTTCCACATTTAATGTAGAATGGATTTCTCCACTATGATGAAACACATTCGATGCTATTATAATTTTCCTTAAACCTATGTTCTATAACTGAGTTATATTTTTTGGAAAGAATGAAATGATACAGACTGCCAGGGTAGAGGGATCATATAACATTGATACAACCTCTAATGGTGTTCGTGGACCATTTTAATGATTCCATAACAATAATATTTTTATTAGTGTGTTTGATTACTCACTTACATTGATCTATTAATAAATCTCTATGATGATCATTCATGTTGTATTTGGATATATTGGGGAATCATGAGTGGCTTTTCATTAATGAATAGCGTGGGAGTGTATATATCCCTTTCATTGGAAGTGAATATATCAGGCCTTTTGTGGAATATAATAACTGGATTATTTCCATGGACAGGGTGGTTTATCCACATGATCAATTTTGGAATGTTAAAGAAAAAGATTTGAGCATATAGAGTTTATGAAACAATCAATACAACCTATTTGATTAGAAATATGGAGTCAAATGAATTATATTACATGGAAAGAGTTCATTGGAGTTTTAATTTCATTTCTACATCAACTATTTTCTATATGGATTATTTGAAGTGTTTCTGGATACTATATTTTGAGGTCATTTATCCTAATTCATCTTTAAAATGTGCCTATTGGGTCACACACTCACTATATCCAAGAACATATGTTAAATTCTATATGAATTTAATAATTATATTATAATATTATTCTCTGGCCTGAGGAATAATATTTTATTTAGGTTTATTTTCGATTATAACTTTTTTTATCAGTTTATAACAAAGTAATATTTATTAATAACTTGTCATTATACTTGGTTTTGAAAATATTCAGGGGGGTGAGGATACAGGGTTATAAATCAATGAGAATAGAAATATTATTTTAATAAATATCATTTTATTAATTATGGAGAAATAATATTTATTTTTTCTATATGTTATGCACAAGTCATGTAAATATTAATATTAACAATAATAATAATATAATTTTTATTCAAACATGGGGTATATTAGGAAGATAGTGAATATTAATGGGCCTTTGTGAAATAATACTCTAACCATAGTTCTATAAATACCAAAATATATAATTATTTAAAGAACTATTATTAGGCATAGGATTCATATCTATATAGAACTGTCTTATCCAAGAGGTATTATCAATAATTCCCAAGTCAGGTGTATATTGGAAATTTCACTCCACTATCTCAATATATAAAAAACCAAGTGAATTAAACAAGCCTCACCAGGATTCCAAATGTGAGACCAACAATGAATGATGCAAGGAATAATTACATCCACACTAGCATCTGGAGTACCGTACCATATTTATCAGATATCTTTAGTGCATGTGTAGATCACTATTCATGGGAATTTACATTTGATACCTCTATCATAATGATGATTTGGAAAGAAGGCTCAACCGTATTCAGAAATGAGTAAAAAATTAAAATATTAGGAAATTAATTATCTATAAAATTTCATTGAAAATATAATGTGAGATCCTATCATCATAGATTTTGAGAAAATATTTTCATATAGTTTCCTATATTCTACACACTTTCTCAATTTCCCTAGAATATAAATAAATAAACATTGTCTGCAATTTTATTGATCTTACCCTACAAAATCAATCATTGATACAAAATTACCCAAACTTTATTACACACAAAAACATAGGGTATATCCATTCTTATAACCTATATATGATAGAAACTCCCATGTATCAACCTCAATATCATCACTACAATATTAAACTCATCTTTCTCATCTATAAGTAACTCACTTCTCTTGGAGAACCCCTCTCTTAGGTTACTCTAGTATATATCACAAGGGAACTAGGATCTCCCACCTAGACCATAACTACCATATCACAGGGGTCACAAATCATGGGACATATATATACCACCATATCATATATCTCTAGAAGAATCACAAGCCAATAGACTTGGTCTATGTTTTTATATATGTAACTGGTATTACATGTTAAAATCAACCACACACTCTAGGGAATCAATCCTCATAGAGATTTTTCATTCAATAGTACCCCTCAAAGATCACGATCTCATCCACATATATATGATGAAATCATCCCATATTGATATAAGAGAAGTATTCTATAGATATACCTATTATTTAAGTATAATTCCAACTTTATTATTTTGTAAAACCCCATTTAGGTTTTTTGACTCTTTATATAATTGAATGATTTTCCAATCACTATAATGGATTAATCACAAAGGAATATAATGCTTTTAATGACCCACTATGGTTCACCATATATCCCTTATATTAAGGGACTATATAGTCATATTCAAGGGGAATCACTCCATAGAATTCAAATGTCCAACATTCAAAAAAAATTATTTTGGTCTTTTTATATAAAGTTCCGTATAATATTTAAATTTAAAATCACTATATAAGTTTTTTTTGACACATAAAAAATATAACACTCACTATTAATGATATCAACCACACATAGAAATTCATATATCATGTTAATCCTACATTCCAGGAATGATTCAAGTATACATGACTCTTCCTAGTGGTTCATGACCTAAAATTCATATAAATCATAAATATTAATCCTTTAAAACCATGTTACTCAAAATATGTGAAATCATTCAAAATTAAAAGTGAAACGTATGAAAAGAAATACAAAATCCCTGGTAACCTATAATTAATATCAGAAAATGTATCCCTGACTCACCTGTCTAGGGTTCAACATACATTCTAACATATTCCAATATTGACTATTTACCACCTCTCGAAATAAGATGAAAAAATAATTTCCTTTCTAATACCACTTTGTAACTACCCTCCTGATGGAGACCATTGATTTGTTTTATTATTGATGTCGCCACATGACATTAGGGATACCTCCAAATACTAGAGGCTACTATCTAGAAAAAGGGAGACGATTGTTACTATGGGGAGACTATATCCTCTTATAAGAGTAAGAAACCACAACAACAAACAAAAAATCCCCAAAAATAAATAATTTTATTGCATAAGATAAATAAAAAACAAGATATATCAAATGCTTCTTACAAATTTGGGGGATATGTTTGTTTTTTTATTGTTTTGATTATGAAAACCTTGTTATTTTAGGGTGATTTTAAAGGATTTGGACTGTAAAGGAGATAATTTATCTATAAAATCCACCTATAGGGGTCCTAAAATGTGGGGATTAACAAATTTCATAGGTTTTGGGACCACGTTTGATGGAGAAGTGGATTTTGTTCTTCGGTTGTAAAAAAGGATAAATCATTTCACTTTGTAAAATCCTTGAAAAATAAAATGATGATTTATTTATTTGTATGTCCCAAATACCATAATTTTGGAGAACTTTTGATACAATACTTATGAAGTAAATGGAGAGAAAATATGATTCTAATCATATTCAGTTTTGGTTGGAATGAATGATGTTGTTGGAAGATAGGTATCTTATAGTACTTTCCATTAAAATTATAATGATGCTAAAGGTTTTTTATCAAATACAATATATCATGGAAGATATGGTTCATGATGAAAGTATTATTTTTTGTAATAATCTAGATGACAGTGAAGTTACATTGGTGTTCTTGCCGAAGAAGATTTTAATATGGAACTGTTTTCCAAAGTTTGCCAAATTATTGGGGCTGAAAATTAGGAGATGAAGAAATGACCTTTTGGAAAAAGATGTTTCAAGAAATCTTGAAGACTGATTGGTATTTTGTGCTCAAGTAGAGTTCAAAGATATGAACATAAAAATTTGGCAATGGAAAATCCCACATGAAGGATTTTTTTTTCACACAAGATTGAAGGTTGTTTGGAATATTGCGTGCAAGGAAAGATTCAAGATCAGAACATCAAAAAATGGAAAAGGAATGAAGTTCATAGAACATTCAAGAATTGCGCTAAATATGAGTTTTTTTTGTTAAAGATACTTACACACCAAATACGACATCAAATGAGGTTTTGCATGAAGCATCGGGATCATGCGCGACGTGTAAGGGTTTTTGCATACAGGGGTAGGTGATGCCTATTAATAAAATATGACCCTATACCATTTGATAAGCTTAACACATAGTGAAATCTTGATCTTTTAATCATGGAATAATTTTAAGAAACATAAGTTGTGAGAAAGAATTAGAGTTGCGCGTAAGAAGGAGAAGTTGTGCATAGGAAGAGAGTTGGGCATAAGATTGAAGTTGCTCGCAAGAGATTTTTCATGAAAAAAGTAAAGTCTTGCACGTGGGGAATAAAAGTTGTGTGCAAAATAGCTAAAAGGGAGCGTAAATGATTTTATTTAAGCACAATTAGTAGGTTTTGTGCAAGGTAGTTCTTACCCTCTTTTGGGTAGGAAAGAGAATAATTGTTTTGAAAGATCAAACTGTGAAAGCAGAATAAGAAGCATTGAAACATTATTTTTCCCTATTTAGGCTAATAGGTTGAACACACACTTGTGGATTGATTTCCAAGTTCTACATGAGTCTAATTGTATATCTTACTCTTTGTATTCCACATCAATGGATTGTTTTCTACTGGATTGTGTGTTATTGGATTATTTTTGTACCATACCAAGGATGTAGTTACTCTTGTTGAGTAGTGAACCTTGTAAATATTGTGATAATATGGATGTATATTTCTATTGAGTTCATTAGGGAATGAACTCTTTAATATAAATTGAATGATGTTTAAAAAATAAGGAAACATAAAATAAACAGATATCATTGATTCACCCCCTCACACTCTCAGTGATACATGGATCCTGACTGGGTAACCTCAAAAGGGGATTCCATTTTGGAGTGAAAGATTTGAATATATATTAATTTTTTCGAGGATGTTTTTGGAGATACTTAAAAAATCAACATAGTTTCTATGTGCAGGCGTTTACCATGGTGTGGAATTTCTGTGTTGAAGCTACAATAGTTTTTTATTTTTAAGCACCACTACATTGTGGAGCATTGTTGTAGGGTAGTCAACTCTTTCTAACTGAGGGTTTTATAGTAGGGATTTTGTCTATATATTGGAGTCTGGGGTGAGTGTTTGGGTGATTATGTCATTTTAGGAGTAACAGCACCATAGAGCTATGGTGGTGGCATAGCCTCCTCCTAGTAACTAGGATTCTATGACATAATCAATTCAGTTACCCTATAGACACCCCATATTTTATTTGATCCATGATGTGTGGATATACATGAATCTCAAAGGTCATTTTAAACATATTGGTTATGGCATGGTCCTCCCCATTATGTTGTAGTCCCTTGTTTTTCTATTAGTTATGTGGATGGACTCATATGATGCATCTAGGTATTTTTCTTTTGAAAACTTGTATAAGTTACAGGATCCATTCAAACCCATAACTTTTCCAACTTTTGTATCATTATTTAAGCAACCCAAGTGCATCATAAGAAGAGTTTTTGCCAGCATTTTTTATTTCTTCACCTCTACCATAGAGGATCTATCCATGGATGTTCAGGTGAGTTCCTCTCATCCATATCAAAGAGTTTACCCTATTTTGTGGTATGGGGACATTTATATCAAGATAAATATTAGGTTATAATTGTTTATGGGATAATGATATGGTTTTTGTGTTTAGGGCCATCAAGGTGTCATTTTTCTTTGTGTTTCCTGGTGGTTATTCCCTCTTATTCTTGACTTGTACGGAGAATCAGATATATCCATTTGAGGTATGGGATACTTCAATTCTCATTTATTTGAATTATATAAGATGTTTTATTCCCTTTTTATCTTTGAAAATATGGTATATATAGTATAATAAATTTAACTAATATTTTATCTAAAAATAAAAAATGGGATGTGTAATCAAATCACATACTTTACATCTTTTTTGATATTATTGATGTTTTTGATTAATGGGATTGAATCCTTACATAAAATCATGATTATAGGAGGATATCTTTGTTCTTTGACTATTTTTCTTACGAAAACCTTATTTTTTTGATTTCTTGACATCAATTTTTATGAAATTTTCTATCCAATTTTATTTGGATATTAAAGTGGTTTGAAATGGAAGTTATGTCTTCTGTGAGAATGGCCTCAAAAAGAAGTGAAATGGAAGAAAAAATCACTTTTTTATATTTGAAAAATATATGAATGGTGTGAACAGTTTGCTGATAATATTTAGTTGGTATAGGGAAGTTGTGATAGAAATTGGTGGTGATGTGGTGGTTGTGATTATTATTTTCTTATGGCAATATGTTGGTGGTAGTGTAGGATGGTTGGCATAGGGATGATGGGTTATTAGTTATTTCGATGTTTTGTGTTATTTTAGTTTCCTAGGTAATATTTATATTTATTTTTTAATAATTAATGGTAACATAATGGGTTGAAATAGATATGATATTTTGAATTAAAATTTAATATATGGCTAAATGTAGTTATTGTAACTGTGAGTAAATATGGGTGAAATAATAAAATTAATGGGATATAAGATGAATGATTTAAATTAATGAAATTTGTTAGTGATGTGAAATTTGTAAAATGGAATAATTTGAGAAAGTTTATGAAATGTTTAATGGGGATTGTGGATTTTTGTGTGTGGTGCTTGGAATTTTGTGGTGGTTGTTTAAGAGGTGGTGTTTTGAGGTTGGGTGGTGATATAGTGAGTTAGTTGTTGATCTTATTATGGACCCATTGGTTGGTATTATTTGTGGATATATATATATATATATATATATATATATATCTTTGTGTGTGGGTATCAAATATTTGTTTTTATTTCTATATAAACCCCACCCATTTTAACCACTTCGTGTTGACAATCAAATTTTGTTGGGTGTGTTTTTTTAAATGTCCCAATTGTGTGGATGGATGGTCGACCACCCTCTCTTCCTCACTCTCTCTTCCAAGAGAGTTAGATATAAATGGGATGTTATAGATAGAAGTCAAAAGTTAAATAGTTTTGTTTATTTTATAACATGAAGAGATGGATTATGGTGGGGGTTTGGATGTTAGGAGGAGTTCACAAGGATGATGCACTGGAATAATACAAGAGGAAAGTGGGAGTTATTTATAAATATGGTGGTAATTTAAACCACATACAAATGTTTCTGTTATGTTTTTTAAAAACCACCAATAAAGATAAAATCAATATCCAAATTGTTCCAATTTAATCCATTAGTGATGGTATTTGGGAAGTGATTCAGAACAATTTTAGTAGGGGTTATTTTGTTTTTAGTAGTTGTTTTTTCACTCAAAAACTATCCAGAATGTAAGAACCCAGATCTTCGTTTTCAGGTATGTCTTTACATTTTCTAATGTTTTTGAGAGAAGAGGAATTTGTAGAAATTATTGAAGTACAGGCCATGTACTTTATGAGTACACGTTGTGTACTCCCTTACCGCGCCAAGTAGTATGCTGGCCGTGTCTAGGCCACACACACGGTGTGTAGGGATGAAGTGGAGGCCACATAAAGTGGAGTCCGGAAAAATAAAGAACACGTTGTGTACTCAAGAAGTACATGTCATTTATTTTCTTTATTTTTTCATTAAAGAGACTGGGGTCACGCCTAATTGATAGAAATGTCTTCTTCTCGGTCTCGTTCGACCAAGAGAAGTCATACGGCCTCGGATCTTCTCTGAACCTCCGAGCCTCCATCTTTTCTATGATTCAATCACTGTCGATTGCGTTGGAATCGCAGCGGTGAGTCCTTCATTCTCCTAGATCCTTGTTTTCCAATTCCTTTTCTTTATCAAGTTATCGTCGGTTGAATGTCATGGAAGTTTTCTCAGATCTTCGATGTTCTAAGGAGAATCAATATTCGTGGCTCAAGTATATTGATCTCCTAGCATCCAGGTTTTTGGTTTGTGCCTTACCTTTCGATTTCTTGAGTTTTATGTGCAAATTCAACCAATACTCGTGAATGGGGTATTGTGTGTTTACAGTTTTTCCCTTGTGGTTATTCTTGCCTTGAATTCATGCTTGTGTAGAGGTAAATTGGTCATGTTTGTGGATAATTGTTGTTCTTGGATGTTTTTTTCATGCTTTGTTCTTTTTATGACCTTTGGATCTTTGTTAGACTTGGCTGTTTCACCTTTTTCCATGCCTTGTGACCGTAGGATGGAGTATTGATGATAACATACTTGTTTTTTGTAGACTGTTTAGTCAAGTAGCTCTATAGGTGTACTTTGGTTAGCCAAGTAGGTATATAGGTGTACTTTGGCCTTTTAGCATTATTATGCACTGACTAGCATGGGGATGTGAGAAACTAGTGCTATAGACTATAAGGGATAGACCGAGTGAGGTTCCCGGAGAGTCTTTGACATTATAGGCTACAGGGGATAGACCGAGTGAGCTTCCCAGAGTTCCTTTGGACATTATAGGCTATAAGGGATAGACCGAGTGAGCTTCCCAGAGTGCCTTGGATATTATAGACTGCAAGAGGGTAGACCAAGTGAGCTTCCTCAGAGAGTCTTTACTTGTTGAATTTATTTAAAACCTTTTCAATGCTAGAGAAGGAATTGAATGAGTCAACTTCCTTAAAGAGTCTGTAATAGACCTGAATCTATAGAAGTAATTGACCGAGTGAGCTTCCTCATAGAGTTTCTAGACCTTGGGGCCAGAAGTTTTAGACCATGTGATCTTCCTCAGAGAGTCCTTGACTAACCTAGACTATAAGAGGAATTGACTGAGTGAGCTTCCCTAGAGAGTCTTATAAATTTGTACGACCAAACCAGAGGGGTTAGGCTGAGTGAACTACCCCGAGGGTTGTGGTACTTCTCATTTTGGACCAGAGGGGATGGCTGCGAGTACTTCCCATAGGGTTTCCTGTTAGTGTTTAGTTTTTTGCCTCACTACTGCTTGTTGTTCTGTGGAATGATTACTGTTGTATATCTATCTATTACTGCCTATTGTTTACTGTTACTATTTACTACTTATTGTACTATTACCTGCCATATACTTACTGACTGTTAGGCATAGATATTCGGGTGGTTTCCAACTGGGATTTAGTCTCACACCCTGTTTGGGCCATCCTTTTGGGCCCAAGAAGACTACATTGTTGCAGTTATAGACAAGGGAAAGTACCCTTCGACTTCTGGTACTTGATTTCTTTGGAGTAGGACCGCATGGGACCAAGCTATGGCTTGCGATGCTGAAGAGTTTATATGTTTACCTTTCTTTTGTACTTTTGTTTGGGAATATTGTATTTCCAACATTGTGACTTGTTTGGAATCTTTCCTAGACATATGTATCATGCATCATTTCATATATATCTGTGTGCTCTAGTTGTTTATTACTTTAGTCTTCTATTGTTTACTTGTGTATGGATTGCTCTGTTTCCACAATTTCTTATTGCTTACATCCTTTGTGTACTCTGCCAATGAGGGCATATTTTTCCCACTATCACACTCAAGGCCCTCGCTAGTAGTCGGAAACATCTGGCATTTGGGGAAATGCGCTTGAGGCCATGGGACCAATCGGGTACGGGGCGCCTCTGGGTGGCTTCTGGAACTGTGACGTTACAAAGTGGTATTATAGAAGTTCTTTTCTCTTGACTTACTATTTTGAGCTTTAGCTAGGGATGGGATGGATTATGTACATGGTGTTAAGATATGCTCGGGATTAGCTAACCCGTGTACAGGGAAAATCCAATCTACCTCGCTTATTGCGGTTTTCTGGATTTTTCAACGTTACAGTTAATATGATTTCACCTATAGTGATACACATGACTTGTGTTGTTATTGTTTTTGCTATTATGGTTCTATTTCTGTCGCAACCTGATGAGATGAGGGTATTCCATCTCATGCATCATATAGGCACTTACTAGAAATCACATGTCATTCATTCTTTCCATTCCATCTAGGGAGTATTAACGATTGAATGTTGTTGTGAAAGAATTTGTGTATATTATGCATCTTATTGTGAAAGAGGCTTGATAGAATCCCTCCTGTTTGTTAGAGGACTGTTTGTATTGTACTTTCTTAGATGAACACCAAATTTTGGTTCTTGAGGTGTTATGGGCCCTCTTGAATTGGAAATTGGTGGATAATTGACCTGTTTTTCCTTTTATATGACTGTATTGGATGCCAAGCTTTGATTCGTGGGGAGTATGGGCCCTCATGGTTCGGAATTTGGCACCTTCATGCCTTGTTTCTGTGTTTTCTGGACTTCGGTGAAGTTTTTGAGCTACTTCCCAAAAAAACCCAGAATACACGGCGTGTACTTTATATATACACGTCGTGTAGTTTTTAAAACGTGTCACTAACTGTGTGAGTTGGAACACGGTGTTGTGGAAAATCTTCAGGAACACGCTGTGTACGGTAGGTACACATCGTGTAGTAGTGAGCAGTGTACCCGATCGTGTCACTAACAACATGGGTCGGGGAAGCTTGAGTAGAACACACCGTGTTTAGTAGGAACACACAATGTAGTTTTGTTCCAGGTACCCGACCTTCTCACGAACAACACTGGTCGGTGTTATCTTCTTCTATACACGCCGTGTTTTTTTGGAACTTGTCGTGTAAGTGTCAGCCGTGTAGCTAGCCATGTAACTAACAACATGGGATGTCGAAACCTTCTTTAGTACACACCATGTCCATGGGGAACACGCCATGTAGTCTATGTTTAAGTGGACCGTGTGGGTTAGCCATATAAGGAGACTCGAGAAGGAGAGTAGAGTTCAAGTACACACTGTGTGTGGGGACAAAACGCCGTGTAGTTTGGGTTGTTACACGACCAGTGTTGTAGGAATACATGCCCATGTGAATGGTTTAAGAGAACACGCCATGTAGTTTTTATACACGCCGTGTAGTCGTGTTTTGTAAAACATGAATGTTTCCTTCTCTTGTTCCCGTTTTTTACTCTTGTGTTCTAAGGCTTTATAATCCTGATCTATGGTGTGATTTTGATCTTTTAGAGCTATGCCTCTGAGACGTCCTCTAGTTGTACATCCGTTTCCAGGCGGTGATCAGACATTGGATATGGCCGATCAAGATCCTCCCACAGATCCTCCTGTCATGCCAGCCTTGGCGCCAGTAGTTATACCCGCCACGAGAGTTGATACGCAGTTTAGGGAGGGCTTCCTGAGGATGATGTAGACTTTTCAGGGAGCTCCGCCTTCTGTCCCGTCGATGGAAAAGTTGACACGGGTCTTTCAGCAGTAGCATCCTCTTACATTCTCAGGGGATTAAGGACCCTCGGCTGTCGAGTCATGGTTAGAGGCCACGCTGACTATCTTCGAGCATCTCCATATAACCCCAGAGAAGAGGGTAAAGCTGGCCACCTATATGCTCTGAGACACCGCCAAGAGGTGGTGGGAGGTGATCTCACATTCAGGGCACCATCAATGTATGTCTTGGGAAGAGTTTTGACGTACCTTATATGAATACTTCTATCCGGATACCCTGAGGTCCGATCAATCTCAGAAGTTTATGAGTCTGTAGCAGGGTACTATTTCCATTATGGATTACCCGTCTCGCTTTACTGAGCTGCAGCATTTCACACTGATCCCAGCAAGTGATGATTTGTTCCTTGCTAGGAAGTTTGAAAACGGTCTCCGGCAGGAGATCTGTTCCGAAGTGAATATCTTTAGGTTCACTTCAATATCCTCCATCATCAACCCGGTGCTTATCACTGATCAAAATTCGAGGGATTTTGGAGTAGTAAGCCAGGGCGGTTCGACATCTAGAGCTAGTGTTCCTCTTACGGATAGTACAAAGCATCGCAGAGAGTCTACTCAAGGAGAACGAGGTTCGAGAGATGTATCTTCTGGCAGCCAGGTTATATGATACCAGTGCGGTAGGAGTGGGCATACTGGGCCTCAGTTCCAGAGAGATCCAATGGAGTGTCGATCTTGCGGCAAGATCGGTCATCTTCATCGCTTTTTTCATATCTTTTCACCTTCAGCTGGTGGTAGGGGTTCTTCTATCACTCCGCATTCTGGAGATGCTTCACCGGTTTCTCACTAGCCCAGGAAATGGAGTTCTCCCGGTCGTTCGGGCTGAGTTGGAGGTCGTGGATGTGGTGGTCATTCACCTGGTCTTCAGCGACAGTAGAGTGGATCAGCTCAGAGTGGTCAGGCAGGGTCATAGGGCCGTGGGGCAGGCCAGAATTTTGTTTTGGAGTATACCTATCAGGAACAGGATCTCAGACTATCTACATTTCGAGGTACGATCTTAGTAGCCTCAGTTTTATTTTCAGATCTTTTTGATACTGGTGTTTCGTAATGTTTTATCTCTATTTATGTTGAGGAGAGTCTTGGGATCTATATCTTTTAGTGTGCCGACATGTTGACTCTTGACATGTCGTTGGGAGCAAGGACTTCAAGCGTACGCCAGTGCAGAGAGTGTCCTCTCGAGGTTGTAGGGTATCGTTTCTTATGGGATATCTATGCCCTAGAGATGATAGGCTATGATGTCATTCTCAGGATGGACTGGTTGGTTACCTTCCAGGTAGTCGTTGACTACTGTCGCAACAGGGTGAGTTTCGTATCGCCAGAGGGTGAATCCTTTCATTATAGAGGCGAGTGGGAGGTTCAGGCGATTCAAGCAGGACACGAGCATCATGGGCTAGGAGGAGTTATAGCCCAGATTTCTAGTCTTTATATGGATTACCAGGGGACTTCACAGTTATACTTTCCCCCAGTGGTGGATCGTTTCAAGGATATCTTTCTAGGGAAATTTTCAGGTTTACCTCTGGAGTGTGAGGTAGACTTATCGATTGATCTCATTCCAATAGCAGCACATGTGTCCATTCCTCCCTATAGGATGGATACACATGAGTTGCGGGAGCTCAAGAAGTAGTTGGAGGAGTTACAGGCAATTGTGTTCATCTGACCCAGTACTTCTCTTTGGTGTTCACCTATCCTTTTTGGGAAAAAGATAGATGATACCCTTAGGCTTTGTGTGGACTATCGAAATTTGAACAAGCTGATGGTCAAGAACTCATATCCCTTGTCGAGGATCAATGATCTCTTTGATCATCTTCAAGGAGCCAAAGTGTTCTCGAAGATTGACTTGATATTCGGTTATCATCAGTTGTACGTTTTACCATCAGACATACCTCTGAAAAACTTAAGTATCAGGTATGGTCTATATGAGTATACGGTTATTCGGTTTGGTCTCATGAAAGCGCAAGTAGTTTTCATGGTGCTGATGAACCGAGTGTTCCATCCGTACATGGATTCCTTCCTCGTGGTCTTTGTGGACGATATCTTGGTGTACTCTCACACTCGACACGACCATGCTACCCATCTTGAGATCATTTTGAGTACACTGAGAGAGCATCAACTTTATGCTAAACTCTCAAAGTTCCACTTTTGGAAGGATCATATTCACTTCTCAGGTCACATCATCTTAGAGGCAGGAGTATCTGTGGACCGAGAGAAAGTGAGATCTGTAGTTTCCTTGGAGCAGTTGAAGAACGTTTTTGAGGTACGGAGTTTCCTAGGGATGGATGGATACTAAAGACGCTTCATACATAACTTCTCACACCTAGAAGCACCATTGACAGGTATGAACCAGAAGGGGGTGAAGTTCTTATGGTCATATTCTTGTGAGTCATCCTTTCAGGAGATGAAGGTAAGGTTGACGTCAGCACCAATACTAGTCTTTCAAGAGCCATGATAGAGTTATACTGTTTATTATGATGTTCATGTATCGGAATGGGATACGTGCTTATGCAAGTAGATGCATTTGTCGCGTACGGGTCTCGGTAGTTGAGGTCAAATGAGAGGAATTACCCAACGCATGATCTGGAGTTGGCAGATGTTGTTCATGCCTTGCACTGTTGGAGACACTACCTTCTGGGAGAGCACTTTGTGGTTTTCACTGCCCAAAAGAGTCTCAAGTAAATCTTCAATCAGTGTGATCTGAATCTGAGAAAGCGAAGGTGGGTTGAGTATCTTTAGTCTTTTGACTTTGAGCTCGCCTATACACCGGGAAAGGGCAACGCAGTGGCGGATGCGTTGAGTATGAGAACTCAGATTCATGAATTTCAGGAGGCCAGCAGTGAGTGGAAGCTTATGGCTTTGTTCTCTGAGATGCACTTAGAGATGCACGACAGACAGGGGCATACTTTCCTTTCTTCTGTAGTTGTTACCTCTAGTCTTCTTGATCGAGTACGGATGAGGCAGCTATCAGACTCATAAGGCTTAGTCCTGTAGGGGAGTGTGTCAGGAGAGGACCCTCTTCCTAGATGGAAAGTGGGTGAGGATGAGATCTTTCATTTCTAGAGACATGTATGGGTTCCAGCAGACATACGCGAGGAGCTGTTGTGGAATTTTCATTCCTCAGTTTGGGATGTTCATCCTGGCGTCACCAAGATGTATCGGGATCTTCATCGCCAATACTGGTGCCCATGTATGAAGAGAGATGTTTCTAGTTTTGTCATGAGATATTCTACTTGTCAGCAGGTGAAATCAGAGCATCAGAAACCAGCAGGACTCTTACAGTAGTTGCCCATTCTTGAGTGGAAGTGGAACGATGTCATGATGGACTTCGTGACAGGGTTGTCGAGGTCACCCTGAGAGAGTGATGTTGTTTGGGATGTCGTTGACAGGATTATGAAGGTTTCTCACTTCTTTTCGATTAATGAGACCATCAATTTTGATGATTTAGGATAGTTGTACATCCGAGAGATTGTACGTCTACATGGAGTTCCACACTCTATTGTTTTAGACAGGGATTTGCGCTTTACTTCTTGGTTCTAGCAGGGACTTAAGAAGGCCTTGGGGACACAGGTGATTTTGATTATATCATACCATCCCCAAACTGATGGCCTGTCCGAGCGCACAATCTAGGTGCTTGAGGATATGCTCTGAGATTGCATTATAGACTTTGGCTATTCTTGGGAGAAGCATATCCCTCTTGTGGAGTTCGACTACAAAAACAGTTTTCAGGCGACTATTCAGATGACACCTTATGAGGATTTGTAAGGTTGGCCATGTTGATCAACCTTATGCTGGCTGGAGGCAGGAAGGGCAGCTTTTTGGGATGTCATCTTGTTCAGGAGACCTCTGAGCATATAGAGTTGATTTGGAAGAGGATGGCTACAGCATAGTCTCAGCAGAAGTCTTATGCTGATCAGCGGAGATGACCTCTGGAGTTCGAGGTCGGGGATCAGGTTTTCATGTGTGTCGCATCGAGGTTGGGACACAAGATGATTCGAAGATAGGGTAAGCTTTTACCATGGTACATTGGGCCATTTGAGGTGTTAAAGAGAGTTGGGACGGTCACCTATCGGTTGCAGTTACCTCATAGGTACCGGGATATGCACGACTTCTTCCATGTTTCTCAGCTCTGAAGTTACCTTTCAGACCCGTCTCGTGTCTTCCATCCTGAGGAGGTTGATCTCGAAGTGGATGCGTTGTTTGAGAAGCATCCTATTCGGATTGTCGATCGCAGTACGAAGGTTCTCTGGGGCTGGTCTATTCCTCTAGTATGAGTGCTATGGCCTCACGGGTGAGTACTGGACGAGACTTGGGAGAGGGAGGCTGATGTACGATCGTAGTGGCGGGAGCTATTCAGGGTTTCTTCTTCTACACCTCACTAGGGAAATGTGGGGATGAATTTATTTAAGGGGGAAGTTTTTAAGAACCTGGATCTTCGTTTTTAGGTATTTCTTTACTTTTTCTGAAGATTTTGATAAAAGAGTAATTTTGGGAAATTTTTGAAGTACACGCCGTGTACTCCATTGCCACACCAGGCCGTGTGCTAGCCGTGTCTGAGCCACACACATGGTGTGTAGGGATGAAGTGGAGGCCTCTTAAAGTGGATTACAGAAAAATAGAGTACACACCATGCACTCAAGAAGTACACGTTGTGTATTTTCTTTTTTTATTAAAAGGGTCAGGGTTGCGCCTAATTGATAGAAACGTCTTCTTCAAGGTCTCATTCGACCAGGAGACGCCGTACGGCCACGGATATTCTCCGAGCCTCCGAGTCTCCATCTGTTCTCTGGTTCGATCATCATCGATTGCCTTGGAACCACAACGGTGAGTCCTTCCTTCTTCTAAGGCATTGTTTTCCAATTCCTCTTCTTTCTCAAGTTATCATCGGTTGAACGTCTTGGAAATTTTATCAGATCTTAGACTTTATATGGAGAATCAATATTCTTGGATTAATTATATTGATCTCCTAGCATCCAAGTAGGTGTTTTCTGCCTTACCTTTCGATGTCTTGAGTTTTATGTGCAAGTTCCTCCAATACTCGTGAACGGGTTATTGCATATTTACCATTTTCCCCTTGTGGTTATTCCTACCTTGCTTACATGCTCTTTTAGAGTTAAATTGATCATGTTTGTGGATAATTGTTGTGCTTGGATGTTTTTCCCATGATTTTTTCTGTTTATGACCTTTGGGTCTTTGTTATCCTATGTTGTTTCGCCTGTTTCCATGCCTGGTGACCGTAGGATGGAGTAGTGATGATAACATGCTTGTTTGTTGTAGACTGTTTAGCCAAGTAGCTCTATTGGTGTACTTTGGTTATCCAAGTAGCTCTATAGGTTTAATTTGGCCTTTTAGCATTATTATGCACTAACTGGCATGGGGCTATGAGAACCTGGTGTTATATACTATAAGGGATAGACCGAGTGAGCTTCCGAGAGTGCCTTGGGTCTTATAGACTACAGGAGGGTAGACCGAGTGAGCTTCCTCAGAGATTCTTTACTTATTGAATTACTTTAAAACCTTTTCCGGGCTAGAGAAGGAATTGACTGAGTGAGATTCCTTAGAGAGTCTGTGATAGACCTGAAACTATAGGATAAATTTACCGAGTGAGCTTCCATAGAGAGTTTATATACCTTGGGGCCATTAGGTTTAGACCACGTGATCTTCCTCAGAGAGTCCCTAACTACCCTAGACTATAAGGGGAATAGACCGAGTGAGTTTCCCTAGAGTGTCTTATAAATTATTACGACCAAACAAGAGGGGTTAGGCTGAGTGCACTAACCAGTGGGTTGTGGAACTTCTTAGTTAGGACCAGAGGGGATGGTCGCGAGTACTTCCTGGAGGGCTTCCTATTAGTGGTTAGATGTTTTCTTCACTACTGCTTGTTGTTCTGTCGACTTATTACTATTGTATATTTTCCTGTTACTGCATGTTGTTTACTATTACTATTTACTGTTTACTGTACAATTACCTTTCATATACTCCCTGACTGTTAGGAAAAAATCTTTAGGTGGTTGCCTACTAGGATTTAGTCTCACACCCTGTTTGGGCCATGCTTTTGGGCCCAAGCAGACTATGTTGTTGTAGCTATAGACAAGGGCAAGTACCCTTCGACTTCTGGTACTTGATTGCTTTGGAGCATGAGAGCATGGGACCAAGCTATGGCTTGCGATGCTGAGGAGGTTATCTGTTTACCTTTCTTTTTTACTTTGGTTTGGAAATATTGTATTTCTAGCATTGTGACTTGTTTGGCAGCTTTCCTAGACATATGTATCATGCATCATTTCATATATATGTGTGTGATCCATTTGTTTATTGATTTATTCCTCCGTTGTTTACTTCTGTATGGATTGCTATGTTTTCGGTATTTCTTATTGTTTAATTCCTTTGTGTACTCTGCCAATGAGGGAATAGTTTCCCCACTATCACACCCAAGTCCCTCATTGCTAGTCGGAATCTTTTGGAATTTGGGTAAATACGCTTGAGGCCAAGTGACCAACCGGGTACGGGGCACCTCTGGGTGGATTCTAGAACAGGTAAGTTACACAGAAGATAGTGGTGTTTTAACCACCACTAAATTTAATAATATACATTATAAATTAAATCCACTTCTAGGTAATTTTTTACAATATATTCTAGTGGATTAAACTGCCACTATATAGCAATATTTAAAAAATGTAGCATGAATTTCCACAAAAAAATCAAAAAATGTACCATTTTAATTATACAATAAATAAAAAAATCAGTCATATATAAACATAATAAGAACATCTTAACGTCAATTTGTACAATACTATAATAAAAAAATCCATAATATAATATAATTCATAACCAAAAATTAACATTCATCCACAATACAAACAAAAAAATCGATCAAAACTTAAACAAAAACTACTTTTATATGAATAAAAAAATTTGATCAATGTTCTCATTAATTAAAGAATAAAAATTAGATTATTAATAAATTCAATTAAATTAGAATGTGTAAAGTAGTAAAAGGAAATATATATTTATATACTACGACCAATTGTTCTATGTGCACGGGGTGTAACTCCCCGACCCCAGTTACCCAGAGTCGGTGCATTATTATATAACATTGGCATGATCGCAAAAAAGATAAAATCTCGAAAGACCGATTGGTTTAGTAGCCTTGGAAACACTAGATATATTCATAAGTTTTACATTACATCATAAAATGAAAACTACTACAACAACATAATGTTTCCACAGTCCACACTATAATCCCCTCATAATATCCCTGCAGGTCATTCATAACTTACATCTTCACATCCTGGGAAAAATAAAACATAGAAAAGGGGTGAGCTCAAATGCCCAGAAAGGATAACAATATAGCGGAACATTCAAAAATAAGCATAAACATTTAAGGCAATTAATTACTAAAACAAAAGCCTTTTAAACTTGAACTTCAACATACTATGGAAAAAGTGAAATGAAATAATGCCATTTACTTGTTCACATGGATATTCTACTAATCGAATAATCACATGCAATATTAATAACCACTTTCATAATGTTGGAATGCATAATGCTGAACTTTAATTTCTTTGTCAAGGCCTCATCCCAAGACCTTGGGGCTAACTGTAACCGGAACCCAACCCGGAGTGCCTCTAATAACCGGACACCAACCCGGAGTGCCTCTAATAACCGGAGACCAAACCGGAGTTCCTCTAATAACCAGAGACCAAACCAGAGGGCTTACTTTTACCGGTCCCCAACCCGGAACATACTTGTCTAACACATTCATCTGAATGAAAGGTTGAAATATAACATAAACATTCAGATTATAAATAACTTATGAAATGTTAATACTCTAAACAAAAACCATGAGTGACATAAGAATAACTTATCCACAGTCAAAAATATCACAAAACCATCAATAAAATATGGATGTTTTTGTATCATAATAAATCAACTTCAAATAAGCTTAAAATCCGTCAAAGGATGTAGACATAGATGAAATCAAAACACTTTTTAGAGAAATATCTCTTTCTATTTTTGAAATCATTTAAGAGCCATATAAAATAAAACATTTTCTTGAAAATGTTCTTATAATCTTGTAAGGGAAGCTTTGACGATTTTATAACGGCGGAAAATAACCGCACCCGCCGTATAAGTTAAAAAAACATTCTTATCTTAATTCCGTCGAAAAGGTTAAAAAGCACCTTGTTTGTAAAACGACGGAAAGATTTCCTTATAAACCTCTTATAAAAAGTCAAACAAGGGTATATATGACTTTAACCCATATTCTTTTAAATATTAAAAATGTTTTGAAATACATTTTGAAGAAACATGGGCGTGGATGATAACGAGGTCCCAGTAGATAATTATGTATAAACAACCTCGGATAATGAAGAGATTGAGAAATAAATCCTTACCTTGTACTTTTCCTTGGTTGGGGTAGGTTAACCTGCTGTATAATGGTGAAATAATTGTTAATAAATTATACAAGAATCATATATATTAATATGATATCATATATGATCTTTTAACATTGATTTGTTAATAATATCTTAGAATTATCGTCGTTTCGGGTGATAATCGATTCATTCTTCTTAAATGTTTGGTTACGTAAGACATGTTTGTAATGGATAGATTATATCTTATTCATAATCAGAATGATATTAACATTATTTTTAACCCTAAAATGAGAATAAGACTTGAATGGATACGATGGAGAATGAATCTCATCGCATTCGTGGAGACGGTAGTCCGTACGTACGCACGAACGCTACTTCCATTTAATTTTTATTTTAAAAGAATCGAATCCAAATGATAAATAGGTATATTAATATTACAGTATAAAATAATATTTTATATATGTTACTTAAGTTCATTAACACCATCCTTTATACGTTCCATGTGTGGTATGAACGAGTCATATCATTTTAAGGGGGCGGTAGTCCGCACTTCCTCAAATGAAATTATCGTATGTATATACAACATGAAACGAATAATGCTATGAAATAAAATGGAATTACAGAAGCTTATATATAAAATATATATCATTAATATCATATTTAATTACAGTGCCATCATAATGGCCACCATGAGAGGCGGTAAGATGTATTTGAACAATCATCGTTTCGTGAGGCGTTAGTTTGCCATCCACAAAAACATTATGTTCATCATCCATTAGATGGAGTTGTGTGTATGTGTAGTTTGAATCCTTATTATAACAACATCCTAGTATATTTTGGATACTGGTGTTGTTACAAAAGAAAGGAAATAAAAAGAGTTTGGGGGTTGGAGAAGCAAAATAAATGAAAATAATTTAAGAGAAATCGTTACCTTTAATATAGGTAACTCACTTTGGTTGGATCCAAAGGACTTCTTGAAATGATTTATGCCTAAGGGGAAGCATCAAGTAGGAGGAGAGGGATTTGGGGAGCTCATTTGGGCAGGTTTTGGACGAGCCAAGTGGCTTGAGAGGTGTGAGGAATGAGTAGAAGTGGTCTCCTTTTATAAGGGAGAAGAGGGGCTCTTTAGGAAAGAGTGAAAGTATTACTTTATAATATAATTATATTCGGTTTATAATGGTCCAAAAATCATTGAGGTCGAAGATAAGATGACTCATATTCTAAATAACATCATCCAATAAGAATTGGACAGGTTTTAGATAATATTTTAATCATTATAATCTTATTTATTTAAATGATTTATTAATGAGGTAAACATTGCATCATTATTGTGTCATTAATAATTTAAATTATTTGATGTCTAAAAATTATAAATAAAATATCATTATGTAGGAAATCGTTTTATCTTTCTAATGAATATTTATAATCGAAAATCCAACATGTATAACCCTATGTAAAAATTGTTCTTCTAAAAGATGTAAGCTTATGCCATTTTTATTTTTATTTTAACTTTATTAATATAATGTGTCCCTACCACATACAAGTGGCTCCATGGGGTCCCCAAATCGACCCAAGGATGGTCATGGTCGGGTATGTGTCCACCAATAAGGTTAGTACACGTTTTAGGGTAATTTTGTATTATTATAATATTATTTGTTAACCCTTATTTACCGGATTTACCCTTTAACCATGGTAAATAAAATATTTACCGCAGTAATTATTCAAAATGTGTAAAAATAAAAGTTACCTATTTACATAATTTGGACACCCTGATTCCAAATATGTAATCCATTTTTTCAAATTCAAAACACAGAAGTGGCAGAAATTAATTTAATATTAATTCCCGTTGTTAAAATAAAAAAGCGTGTTTTTAAGAGATAATAACTATCAAAAGATTGACACTTGTTTATGTCTGATTTAATTGTGAAATTATGTCCAATGACAAACATTAAATTAAATGGTAAAAATATATTCTAAATATACTTTAAAACCACTCAAATTCATAATTTATTAATATTAATTATTTTGATTAAAAAATTTGTTTTTAATTAAAATTTAGTAATTTTCACTATTCATCAAAATATGAAAGTTATCCAAAAAGTACCAAAATTTCACCTTAGGGTAAATTCGACACTACGAATCCTAAAATGAAGTCAATTTTGAAATATAAAATATATATAATTTCAAAAAGTAGGTTTTACTATTCATAACGGCTAGTTTGATCGGTTGTGGTGTGTGTTAAAACTCGAAGTTGCGTACAACACACGCTACTGTATTATTCAAAGGAAAGCGTACCGTGGAAGCTTGGGATGTTTCATTTTAAATTTTTTGATGTCCCCATTTAGTCAAAAAGTTTAAAATATTGTATTTAAAAAGGATTCACTATTAAAAGTTGATAAAAGTGCAATACTGAAAATGAATTTGTTCTTGCATTATATCTAAGAAACTCATAATATGGATTCTAAAATTATAAGGGTTATATAAAGTTTAAAATTTAGATAATACTATTCATAACCTCTTTTTAATGGCTTTTTTTTTGTAAGTCATGGTGTGATTGAACTCGGTGTTGCGTGTAGTGCAAGTTATTGAATTATTTTGAAGAAATAACACACTATGAAATCTTGGGGTGTTACATTCTCCCCTCCTTCAATAAATTTCGTCCTCACAATTTGAAATTGTTCTTAGAAAATAAAAGGTTGAAAATAGAAAACACATTTGTGGGAAAACCCACATCGGAAATTGGGTTACTAAAATTTAGTCTTAATATGAGTAAAAGAGAAATGAAAGGGTCACCACCAAATTATGATCTCGATTAGGAGAACATTGGTGGCAATTAGATACATATAATTAGAGGAAAAACGTAAATATTTATAGGTAGTGATTGAGGTCATCAATCACAAACAAGTGTATAATTGAGGTCCTTAAATTCATCAATCTATGATGATTTGAAATACCATCGGTTCAACAAAACATAGGGTATTAGGATAACACATTTTTGACGTTTCAAAATATCTTAGTTGAAATCCCACATCGAAAAATGAATTAACGAGGCCTCTATTTAAAATAAATAGTGGAAAGTATGAAGATTACCAAAAATAACACATACTAGGGTTCCATGTAGGAAAATATGGATATGGAAGAGAAATCTAACCATCAATTATCTGATGGAGAGTGGTAGAGAACATGGCTATGAAAAGGCCAACTATCCCAAAGCCATGAATTAGTGATGATTTAAGGTACCATCTAGGACAACATTTTTGTTCTATGTTCCTTTTATTAATGTTGAGGAATTTATTTATGAGATTGGCTAAGATCATAAGGAGATATACTTACTTTATAATTAGAGTTTTATCCATTAATAAATTTGTACCACAAACTCATCTTTCACTCGTAAAAAAATTCTATTTATACTATTCGTACAGGGTTCCAAAATAAACGAATTTATAATTAATCTACCAGATCTTTTAAAAAAATTACATTATTTAATCCAGGACATTTCTTGGGACAGTGGTAGTTGATACACCCTTGTCACCCTTCGGTTGCAGGTTCAAGTCTCGCAGCCTTGCCGGATGCGACGGGTTGCCGCCCGACCTCCGGTTTGTCCTTTTATGGCAATCCAAAATAATCCAAACTAGAACTATCCAAAATACTTCTGTCCAAACTCACAGTCCAACATTTATAAGGAAGGTAAACATAATATAGATCCTTTTTACCCCGTAATAGCATATGAATACCTTCATCATGTATTACCATATTCCTTATTGATTACATTAATGCTCCCTTATTCCATATAGAATGCTGGATATACTTCATTAATCCAAAAATGTTTTAAACTCCAACAATGATGGAATGTACAAATCATTAATCAGTTCCAAGGTAGTCAAGAATATCCAATATAATTTATCCAAAACAATCACATATTATTCCAAAATCACCACCTCAGTATCAGAACTATATTATGATTTATCATTCTCTCAACCATATATTTTCCAATAATTTATCCTGCTATTGAGTCACTTTTCTTTGTTCCACACAATCTCAAGTCCTTAATGAAACAGTACTGCAGTAAAATCCTTATATACTCCATAATTATTATAACAAGTACATTGTTGATACAATACTCAATTGACATAATCAACATAAGAACTCTAATCATTCCTCTTCATCTGTGGTAGTATCATAACTTGATTATTATCCGATAACATCATTTGAGGCATATTCTGATGACTGGGACATAGGTTCGCATAGTGTCCAAACTCCTTGAAAATGAAGCATTGTACATTTGAAACCATTTTCTTACCCTTGCAGTCACGTACTTTGTGCCCTTTTCCTCCACACTTATAACAAACTCCCATTCCTTTCAGGCAAGTTCCAGGGTGTTTCTTTCCACAGTTACCACATATGGGAAAATTCTTCTTTTCCCTCATCCCTTTATCCATCTTTCTCTCTTCCATCCTTTTCTTCTCCTGCTTCCCTTCAAAGCCATAGGACTCAGTAAACTCTTTACTTATCTTATCAACACATGATATTATTTCTTCACATGATGATAATACATGGGAGACTATTCCTCTTATAAATTCTAGCTTAAGACCATGAAAGATATGATCCTTCCTTCTCTTTGGATCATGTGCATTTCTGGAGTTCTCATTTCTTCTACTGGGCGCCATTTCTAAACAATGGCATACACTAGATCAGTTTATGAATCAAAATACATAATCCCATACTTATAAAACACTTAATATAAATTGAACTATTTTTGGATATAATCCATAATCATAAAAATTTCTCCTTTGAGGATGTATATACTCATAAACCCTTCATAATGGTTTGTAAAGAAAATGAGAATTATCCTAAGCATATCCCCCGGGAGTTTCGTAACCAAGAGTGCAGCAAGGCCCGTTGTCGTGCACCAGTTCCCGTTCGAGTCTAGATCAAAGCGGTGTTTTCTGGTTTTACCCCTAGGTACATCTGTGCCAGAGCCGCCTCTACCTGCTCGTATCCAGACAGGGATGTATTGCTCGAAAAACTCACAAAATCTCTACAATACCAAAATTCTAGGAAGTTCTTCTATACTAATCCTCAACGTTCATCTTAGGTCTACGTTCTCTAATCAGAGTTTACCTAAATCTAGCTTCCAAGGTTTGTACTAAACTTCCTCTGATACCAACTGTAACGCCCCGACCCCAGTTACCCAGAGTCGGTGCATTATTACATAACATTGGCACGATCGCAAGAAAGATCAAATCTCGAAAGACCGATTGGTTTAGTAGCCTTGGAAACACTAGATATATTCATAAGGTTTACATTACATCATAAAATGAAAACTACTACAACAACATAATGTTTCCACAGTCCACACTATAATCCCCTCATAATATCCCTGTAGGTCATTCATAACTTAAATCTTCACATCCTGGGAAAAATAAAACATAGAAAAGGGGTGAGCTCAAATGCCCAGTAAGGATAAAAATATAGCGGAACATTCAAAAATAAGCATAAACATTTAAGGCAATGAATTACTAAAACAAAAGCCTTTTAAACTTGAACTCCAACATAGTATGGAAAAAGTAAAATGAAATAATGTCATTTACTTGTTCACATGGATATTCTACTAATCAAATAATCACATGCAATATCAATAACCACTTTCATAATGTTGGAATGCATAATGCCGAACTTTAATTTCTTTGTCAAGGCCTCATCCCAAGACCTTGGGGCTAACTGTAACCGGAACCCAACCTGGAGTGCCTCTAATAACCGGACACCAACCCGGAGTGCCTCTAATAACCGGAGACCAAACCGGAGTTCCTCTAATAACCGGAGACCAAACCGGAGGGCTTACTTTTACCGGTCCCCAACCCGGAACATACTTGTCTAACACATTCATCTGAATGAAAGGTTGAAATATAACATAAACATTCAGATTACAAATAACTTATGAAATGTTAATACTCTAAACAAAAACCATGAGTGACATAAGAATAACTTATCCACAGTCAAAAATATCACAAAACCATCAATAAAATATGGATTTTTTTGTATCATAATAAATCAACTTCAAATAAGCTTAAAATCTGTCAAAGAATGTTGACATAGATGAAATCAAAACACTTTTTAGAGAAATATCTCTTTCTATTTTTGAAATCATTTAAGAGCCATATAAAATAAAAAAATTTCTTGAAAATGTTCTTATAATCTTGTAAGGGAATCTTTGACGATTTTATAACGGCGGAAAATAACCGCACCCGCCGTATAAGTTAAAAAAACTTTCTTATCTTAATTCTGTCGAAAAGGTTAAAAAGCACCTTGTTTGGAAAACGACGGAAAGATTCCCTTATAAACCTCTTATAAAAAGTCAAACAAGGGTATAAATGACTTTAACCCATATTCTTTTAAATATTAAAAAAAATTTGAAATACATTTTGAAGAAACATGGACGTGGATGATAACGAGGTCCCAGTAGATAATTATGTATAAACAACCTCGGATAATGAAGAGATTGCGAAATAAATCCTTACCTTGTACTTTTCCTTGGTTGGGGTAGGTTAACCTCCTGTATAATGGTGAAATAATTGTTATTAAATTATACAAGAATCATATATATTAATATGATATCATATATGATCTTTTAACATTGATTTGTTAATAATATCTTAGAATTATCGTCGTTTCGGGTGATAATCGATTCGTTCTTCTTAAATGTTTGGTTACGTAAGACATGTTTGTAATGGATATATTATATCTTATTCATAATCAGAATGATATTAACATTATTTTTAACCCTAAAATGAGAATAAGACTTGAATGGATACGATGGAGAATGAATCTCATCGCGTTCGTGGAGACGGTAGTCCGTACGTACGCACGAACGCTACTTCCATTTAATTTTTATTTTAAAAGAATCGAATCCAAATGATACATAGGTATATTAATATTACAGTATAATATAATATTTTATATATGTTACTTAAGTTAACTAACACCATCCTTTATACGTTCCATGTGTGGTATGAACGAGTCATATCATTTTAAGGGGGCGGTAGTCCGCACTTCCTCAAATGAAATTATCGTATGTATATACAACATGAAACGAATAATGGTATGAAATAAAATGGAATTACAGAAGCTTATATATAAAATATATATCATTAATATCATATTTAATTACAGTGACATCATAATGGCCACCATGAGAGGCGGTAAGATGTATTTGAACAATCATCGTTTCGTGAGGCGTTAGTTTTCCATCCACAGAAACATTATGTTCATCATCCATTCGATGGAGTTGTGTGTATGTGTAGTTTGAATCCTTCTTATAACAACATCCTAGTATATTTTGGATACTGGTTTTGTTACAAAAGAAAGGAAATAAAAAGAGTTTGGGGGTTGGAGAAGCAAAATAAATGAAAATAATTTAAGAGAAATCGTTACCTTTAATTTAGGTAACTCACTTTGGTTGGAACCAAAGGACTTCTTGAAATTATTTCTGCCTAAGAGGAAGCATCAAGGATGAGGATAGGGATGTGGGGAGCTTATTTGGGTAGGGTTTGGATGAGCCAAGTGGCTTGAGAGGTGTGAGGAATGAGTAGAAGTGGTCTCCTTTTATAAGGGAGAGGAGGGGCTCTTTAGGAAAGAGTGAAAGTATTACCTTATAATATAATTATATTCGGTTTATAATGGTCCAAAAATCATTGAGGTCGAAGATAAGATGACTCATATTCTAAATAACATCAACCAATAAGAATTTGACAGGTTTTAGATAATATGTTAATCATTATAATCTTATTTATTTAAATGATTTATTAATGAGGTAAACATTGCATCATTATTGTGTCATTAATAATTTAAATTATTTGATGTTTAAAAATTATAAATAAAATATCATTATGTAGGAAATATTTTTAGCTTTCTAATGAATATTTATAATCGAAAATCCAACATGTATAACCCTATGTAAAAATTGTTCTTCTAAAAGATGTAAGCTTATGCCATTTTTATTTTTATTTTAACTTTATTAATATAATGTGTCCCTACCACATACAAGTGGCTCCAAGGGGTCCCCAAATCGACCCAAGGATGCCCATGGTCGGGTATGTGTCCACCAATAAGGTTAGGACACGTTTTAGGGTAATTTTGTATTATTATAATATTATTTTGTAACCCTTATTTACCGGATTTACCCTTTAACCATGGTAAATAAAATATTTACCGCAGTAATTATTCAAAATGTGTAAAAATAAAAGTTACCTATTTACATAATTTGGACACCCTGATTCCAAATATTTAATACATTTTTCCAAATTCAAAACACAGAATTGGAAGAAATTAATTTAAAATTAATTCCCGTTGTTAAAATAAAAAAGCGTGTTTTTAAGAGATAATAACTATCAAAAGATTGATACTTGTTTATGTCTGATTTAATTGTGAAATTATGTACAATGACAAACATTAAATTAAATGGTAAAAATATATTCTAAATATACTTTAAAACCACTCAAATTCATAATTTATCAATATTAATTATTTTGATTAAAAAAGTTGTTTTTAATTAAAATTTAGTAATTTTCACTGTTCATCAAAATATGAAAGTTATCCGAAAAGTACCAAAATTTTACCTTAGGGTAAATTCGACACTACTAATCCAAAAATGAAGTCAATTTTGAAATATAAAATATATATAATTTCAAAAAGTAGGTTTTACTATTCATAATGTCTAGTTTGATCGGTTGTGGTGTGTGTTAAAACTCGAAGTTGCGTACAACACACGCTACTGTATTATTCAAAGGAAAGCGTACCGTGGAATCTTGGGATGTTTCATTTTAAATTTTTTGATGTCCCCATTTAGTCAAAAAGTTTAAAATATTGTATTTAAAAAGGGTTCACTATTAAAAGTTGATAAAAGTGCAATACTGAAAATGAATTTGTTCTTGCATTATATCTAAGAAACTCATAATATGGATTCTAAAATTATAAGGGTTATATAAAGTTTAAAATTTAGATAATACTATTCATAACCTCTTTTTAATGGATTTTTTTGTAAGTCATGGTGTGATTGAACTCGGTGTTGCGTGTAGTGCAAGTTATTGAATTATTTTGAAGAAATAACACACTATGAAATCTTGGGCTGTTACACAGGGCATGATCATCATAGGAGTCCACTATGCATTAGGAAAAAGAGTACAAGAATAAACAAAATTAGAATAAAACTAGACAAAGACACATATACATGATGTATATAATAAAAAAACAACCATAAAACACATTAATTCAAAAAAATAACAAATAAAAGTGTAGATAAATATCAATTAACATGAACAAATGGTTATTAAATAAAATAAACCAAAGAGAATGATAAATTAATTTCAATTCTCAACGATATGGAAGACATGTAAAATTTTATAAGTCTTGTAAAATATCAGAGTTTATTGATAAAACCCTATACACAATAATGTGGAAGTATCTTGGAACATATCAATGAAGTTACAAAAAAATAACCTCCTGAATTTCTCAAACCAAGCCCCACTGGGTATCACTCCTCATATCATGAGATTATCATTCACAATTGAAATTTAGATAAAGTCTCTACATTAATAGAATAACAACTATTTTTTGATCTACCACCTAGATATATCCTTGTTATTCATGAATTTCTATGTGTGTGAGTGTTAACATGGGATGATTATACAATGTTATAAAAAAATGGAAATTAGCTTTGTTTAATGTTAAATTGCATTGAACTTATCTATGGATTTGGATAAACTATTTGTATACCTTTGCACTATAGACCCACAATAATGGCATCAGTGTTGACACAATTATATTTCATCTAGAACGACATATATTTTATCTACACTAGATTCTTTCACTTTTCTCCATCCTCTATTGATGGTATATCGTGATCATTGAACACCGATTTCCAAAAAAAACATGTTCTGAAAAAAGGGTGAATTTGAATGGGAGATTTTTACAATCATATGAAATTAATTTCATAAATCAATAGTGATTTAAAAGAAACACCATAATAATTTGGTGGTTTTTGGTTTTTTAAATTATAAATACATGATGTTAACTCTTGTTGGGAAATTTTTAGACCGACCCCAAATCAGGTAAACTGATTTTGTGGATCATATGATCTTATACAACGAAGTGATTTATTTACATTTCTAGAATGGAAACAGAGAATTTATATACTTTTAATGTAATAATATGTATTATATAAGTATATTTGTCACATTTTACACATTAATTATCTTTGACACTAGTGATCTAGGATTTAATCATAAGATATAAATTTTCAAATTTCTCTCCAAAATGTTATGTTTCATTTTATTTGTCTCTTAGGGATCCCCTCAGTATGTGATGAATGAAAATTAGGAGGAGGTTACCCCAAATATTTATTAAATTATAAGAGTTTTTTTAGATTTAAAATTTTTTATGGAAATAACAATTATAATTCACAACTAAAGAATGTTTATAAATGGATTAAAGAAACTAGAGATTTTGGAAATAAAAAAGAGGAGGAATTTCAAACAGGGATTACAAAAACAAAATAATCCCTTTAAGAGTTTAGGAATGATGAATATAAGGTAAAATTCATAATAAAACATAACAAATCAATTATCAATCTATATTTTATGCAATTTAATGTAAATACAAATATCCCCATAGTCAAACCATAATCAGGCCTCTCAATCACCATATTAGTGTTATTCAGTCATGAGTTTAGTTACACATTCCCATCACTAAATCAAAATTCAACCCAAGTCAATAACTCATGAACTAATCTTCACATCATATATATATCTGTCTCCACTCCCAACTATAAATAATTGTATGATAAATTTCTTCAAAATTAAATTGTTCTATATATTTAAATTGAAAATTAAAAGTAATAAATGTTTGTCTACTAATTGATTATTATGTTTTCTGATTTACCTACTCACTCAAAAAAATCATTGATGTAGTATCAATTGTAAAACATCCATTAATATTCTAATATAATTCAACCATTGATATCTACAAAACAATAACTTTTTCATCTTTCATCTTTAATTGTGACCCTTGTTATTGGATTATGCACCCTTATTTCTAAATTGTTATTTTCATTGCAATAAATTCCCTCTAATCATATCGATGTAGGGAATAAATATAACAAATAGTAGATGATGATGCAATCCCCAATGAATTTACAAATACCTTATATGGTAATGGCCCTAAAACCATCTCATAAATGTGACCAGGATATTCCATCCTAATGAATTGACCAACACATCATCCTTGGAGACTGAGAAGCACTACAGGGGATTGAAATCCCATAGATATTTTATTTTTACATGTAAATAAAATACCATTAATATTAAAAGTAATTCATATTAATAAATTGAAAACCAATAAAAAAATTTATAATGAAAAAATTAATCCATAACCCAACTTTATTGGAATCTTTAATCACAAAACTCCTATTAGATTTTTTATAAACATCCTTCCAATGATCCATTCAAGAGACTTAGTTCTTTAAATTATCAAAATAAATTATATAAATTCAAATAAAAACTTAAATATATAGAATAGATAATGTTATCTTATAATTATTAAAACTAATGAAAGTATTACCAGAGTCAATCTGTTTCTAGAAAAGCTCTTTGAATGGGGAGTGTGATGTTAATTTTTTTAGATCAACTAAATTCATTTTGCATGAAACATTCTCAAATATAAATCATGTAATTTAATATTAATGTATATAATTTCATATTATTTTTATATTAATGTATATATTTAAAATTAGATTAGTATAATTATAAATTTTCCAATACCTTGTGCTTCTCAAGGAGATGAATATCGACAAACACCTTTAACTACTCTTTAGGTACCCCTTTAGGTACATTATCATATTACTATTGATTGGTTAATGATGTATCATTGAATTCATTCCATAGTATCCATATAAAATATATCCATTTCTTACCCAAATTTTTCAATATCTACTTTTAGGTGACAAGATCAGCGACGGTTAAGTGGAATCCCATCCATAAAAATAGATTAATATTTAAAATATTAGAATTTAATTTCATAAAGAAATTTAATTGGGTCATAATGTGTTAAAATTACATTTATCTAAGAATCAAATACATCATTCTTCTGAGATTATGGCATATACCTCCAAAAAGAATATGTAATTGGAAGGATAACCATCTATGTTAACATTTATCCAAGAATCAGGCCAAATAATCTCACGGCATCATCTGTGGGGGCCCACAATAGTAAAACTTGACAATAGTATTCAATCTATTCAGATTCTAGACATCTAAATTGTTAATATTTGTCTCAGTATTTTAATTTTTTCATATTTTAAAAAAATAATTAGTAGTATAAAAAATTCAATAAATTTAATCACATTAAAATTTATACCTATAACCATCATTATCCAATATCCTTGTGATGATATAGAAGTGATTGACTAGTTCCCTCGCTACAGAACCTGCTGAATGGGCAGGCAATCTACCAGATGATTATGGGATGGAGAATGATGTTGCACCAGATACCAATATAACGGAGAAGAAGGGTGTGTTAGATTCTTATGGGTGAAAAATGATGGGTGTCCCAAGTACTGAAGTGAGGGATATGATAGATCATCATGTGTCGTTGTGGTCATGGTAATGTCATCTGGGAGTTGAATGGGATTAGTGAAATGATTATTCCTTGGAATTCCTATCAATTTAATATGTAAAATTAAACTTAGAGCATAATTTTTTAAAAATGCATGGATAATTATTTTTAGAAATGATAATAGATGCACATTACAAACACAAAAGTATACATAGCTATGAAAATGAATGACTACACATATAATAAATTTGGTTGAAAAGTTAATGAATGACTAAACATTAAATCATATTTTCTTGAATCCTTTTATTATCCTACTCCATCATTACTTCATCTACTTCATCCACCCTTAAAATAATAATATTTTTAATTTTATGATCTAAAAAAAATTGTTTCTTGCTATTGATGGGATTCATTTTCAATGGTCAAATATTCCACTTCATCACCCAAATCATTCATATCTTTTTTTATGTGAACAACTACACAACACCCATCACACAAGAAATATAAAGTATAATATACAATTTTTTATGCAAAGAAAGATAAGAGAATCATGTAATTCATGATCACCTACATCCATGAAGATAGAGAATTTCATAGAATTAAATTATAAGGAATACATTTTAATACCCCTTGAAATTTCAACCAACATAAATTTGAATTAAAAAATGAACAATGCCTTTGGTAGTTTAATTTGATCAGATCAGTCTCATTTCAATAGTATCCAAATTCAATAGCTATAAATATACCACTATTATGCATTTTCATCCCCTCTTCTCAATCAAATGTATGAAATTTAAAGTCATTTACACTGTAAGCAACAAACTTTCTTGCATATTTTAGAGGTCCTCAATCCAGAAGAATAACATCCTTAGACATATCAGCCCGACTATTAGTAATCATGATTTAAAAATATTAATATAAATTATTTGATATATAAAATACATGTTTCAACATTATATCTATTTTTATTACAATATTTATGAAATTTAAAGATGTAAAAAGCATTATACAAGCTCTTTATTATTATCTTTTGTTATATCATTCTCATTCTATGTGTAAATTCTCATTCATATATATTTTTTGTATCATGATCAATTCAATAAATGGATTTCCAATTTAAATATTAAATATCACATATCTATGTGTCTGTAGTAATTCTATTTCAATCAGTGTAATATTTATGATCCTCCCACCTTATCGACTAATATTAGGAAAGATATTTTATTTCCCATGTATTCTAGATTGATTATATGTGTAATAAACACATCCAAAATGATTTAATCTTGTATCAATATCAACCAACTATCCAGAATAAAAAGAAAGATGTTGATCTTCTTAATATCATTTAGAAATAGAACCCATGGGTTGAGCTATATTTTTCATTTATTATTTCCAATGACTAAGATATCTATGAAGTAAAATATATGAAACATAATTACATATTTAATAACGATCCAATAATTTTTTACTAAATATAATAAAAATATAAATAATGTAAATCTCAATAAGATTCATCCATTCATAATATAAGGTGCCCATCATTTAGTTTCCTCAATCAAATTCACATTTAAATACATCATAATAGAAAATAAAAACAGAGGAATGATCCTCTACATTGCATAAATTTTTAGAAAAAATAAATCCTAATAATTTTCAATGTCATCTAGTTATAGAGTTTTCTCACATAGTTTTCTGAATAAAATTCAAAATTTGAGTACAAATATAGTAATCTTTTTAAGAAATGATGTACAAAATTATAATTTTAGTAACTGTTCTAGAAAAATATGTGAATCGTGAATTTTCAATCCATATAACATCCAATTAATTAAGACATAAAACCTCAAAATTTTACTTGAATATTCATATGATACATTCACTTATTATAAAATTCAAAGGAATTTATCTTTTCTCCTATTTTTCATTTTAAAAAATTCTAAAGCATACTTTTATTTCTCATTTATCCATAGATCACAATATATATGCATTTGTTTTAAATATTTATAGTAATTAAGGTAATCCATCGATTTCCCAACCTTGTTAAGAAATGTAGATAATAAGCTATCTCAAAAATTCTTCTCATTACGAATAACATCAATATTTGGATGAAACAAATTAAATTAATGAAATGGGATTTTGAAGAATATAATTTTTTCTTCCATTATCGCATTCTGGTTTCAATTGATGATGCACATAAAACTCATTTCCCACTTTCATTAAAACGATGCAACATACCAAATTATGTTTCAGCATGTAAATTTTTTTATAATATTTAAAAAAATTTCAACAACTTTGGTGGTGATCTAAAATCAATAGAAGCATTGAATATTGTATTTTTTAACCAAAATCTATGAGATGAATCAAAAAATCAATGATGAATCAAGAAGAACCCTTTTTATAGTGAGGAATATATTTAAGCTCAAAATAAAATTTACAAACAGGAAGATCGAGACCAGTGTCAGTGTTCAAACAAGATTTGTTCCCATGTCTAGGGAAGTCTCTAGTGGTCCACATTAGTGCAATGTGCATTTGGAACATTTTTCTATAAGATGCACCATATGTCTCGACCCTTTTTCTCCATAACTCTTGTGATTCATCAATTTCAGGATACACGAATACTTAAATATTATTTATGTGATTTTTTTTATAGGAATAACAATGGAAATGGGACAAGATTTTTGTTTCACACACACCCAGTGTGGTAAATTGCAAGGTATTAAAACAACCATCCAAAATATATAACTGGAAATCAAAGTCCCAATTGGATTTTACCAATCAACAAAAAATCTTAATAACACATTCTTGGGATCATATTATAAATTTAAATGTAATGAATTAAATTTATTCCACAATTTTGAATATTTTGGATGTCGCATTAACCCATTATTTTTATTATCTATAGAATTCCACTTCATGTTCTTGGTGGTTTTCAATTACATGAATAATGCTTTCAGTCAAGGATTCAAAGAGATGTAACATAAAACCTTTAAAGGTTTTTTATTATTCATTTTATTCATAGTTTTATAGTAATTTAAACATCCAATATCACCCATTTAATTCTATATTTAAGATGAACAATTTTTTCAATCTTGTTTACTTGAATATTCTACCCAATCAAGCATATAATCATCGGTACAAGAATGAATTTTTTTATAATTCAGACCAAACATGATAGAAACAATTTTCATATCACCAAAAGACATAGGGATATTAACTTCAGGGAGGAAATCATGAAATAATAAAATATCATGGAAGTCTCCTTATTTTTAATTCTACATAGGAATTTGGTACAACTTTATCAGAAATGAATGTTTTGAATATTTCATATATCCACCATACTGCTCTTGTTTTCAATCATAAAATATGTCATGAAATTATTTTTTCTACTCATTTCTGTTATCTATTAAATTGGCCTCTAACGGATCAATAGGGGAATCCAATGATAGGTTACAATCTTGATTTGGTTGTATTATTATACCAAAAACATCATTTTTCATGTTACTATTTGTAGTACCCACAACTATTTGTTCTGATATGTTTGGATATTGATGTTGTTGTATTTCAATGTCGAAAGCATTAGGTATAAAATTTTGGTTTAATTTTCCATCATCGATGAAGTTGGGATATTTTTTTTTATTTAAATCAGTGATCCAACATTCTATAAATTTTGATTCTCTTTACCAAATCAAAAAAAAATATTGAGTAGGGAACTGATTCAATATCATGTTTTCATAAAATCCATCTCTCTTAAACCATATTATAAATATGCATTTAGGTCATGACATCTTATTTTCCCATTAATAGATCTAATGTAAGTTGAATAATATAAAAACTCTTCCAATCCCAAAGCATATTGAAGTTAATTCCTCGATAATGTGATCAAGATGTCAACCATATATATAAAATTGTGACTACACATTGTTACATATAATTAAAACTCATAATTATTTCTATGTAGGAAAATAGATAAATGGAAGGGGGAAAACAACCAAATTTGTTATTAGAAGATTCATATAAGTAGTAAACAGTTCAATGTAAATAATGGTAATCAACTATATATTGTATAACATAAAATAGAAGCAACATAAAAATCATAAAATCATTAATTCAAAACATGAATAATGGGATAAAAAACCCTAGGGTCACTATGTCTTGGTGAAACTAGTAATTCTATTTCACCCAAGAAGTGGATTTTTAGTTCTAAAAAATATTTAGCTATAGGGGGTTTCAAATAATATATCACTAGCTTTTCTAGGGGTGGAGGACCTCTTCCTATATAGATTATCCAAACCAATAACTCTAGGTTTCTCGTATGGTTTTAAAAACAATAACAATAGATAATAGAAAATATTTCATTAATCATTAAATGTATAAGAACCTTTTCACTCCTTGAGAAAATAATTTCTATTATAGATATCTATTAATGGATATTAGTTTTTAGGATCTAAAAATTTTTAGAGTAATGATTCAATTGGGAACCTCATGTGTCCCTATTTGATACCCAGTAATTGATATTAGAGAAACCATTTTCCTTGCACTTTTTGAAATCTTTCTCTGATGGATTATTATCCTCTCACTATTCTATATGTAACTAATTATATATATACTGGAAATATATAATGGAATCATTTATTATACCTCAAATATGTCCTAATTTCCTAAATATTATTTCAAATTATTCAATTATTAGTTTGAATATAAACAAATTTAATATTCATGAAATTTAATGTTTTAATTTAAAGACATATATTTATAATACTCTAGCTACCAATATAAGTAGTTTTGTAAAAAAAATCATCACATTTTACCACTCATGACATCTTGAAATTCTTTAATATTTACTCTATCGGAATATACCAAAAAAATTATTCAATGTATATAGCTTTTAGAATAAATAAATTCAGATTTATACGAACAAAAAATATTCATAGAAACTTCTCAAAATCCAATAATAGAAGAAAAATACATGATGCACTCTATGTAAATTGTCAAGATAGTTCTCTAATTAATGGATGGTGTGAAGTGTAAATTTGTGTTTCAGTATTGTTTATCAAAAAATTCTATTCAAATAAAAAAACAAAAGTATATTATTTATCAATCAATTCATAGGTATTGGTAAATAGGACATCCTTTAATAAATACAAGGAAATACTGCATTCAAAAATGTTATCTAGAACTCTAAATTGTCAAATTCTATAGACCCATACATGTCCTCCTCTTAATAAATATTCTCTAGAATCATATATTTGATATATATTTTCAATAATTTTTGCAAAAAAATAAATATTTAGGGGATCAAAACAAAAAATTATAAAATATCCAAAATTTGTACCTGAGAAAATTCAAGAACTTTTTTCTCAATATTTATCGATCTATACCAATCAAAGAATAACTTTCTAAATGGAAAATATAACATTTACATATTCTAAAAAGATAACCAATGATAAAAATGATTACAGCCTTCAAAATAAATATTAAAGGAATATTCTCGATACAATCCTAATTCTCTAGAATTTGTCCAAAATATATACATGGAATTGAATACTTCAAGGAAAATGGAATATAATTCAGAAAAAAATAATATATAAAAAATAGATATCTAAATAATATAAAATTGGAAAATCAAAAATAATTTTAAGTAAAAATTAATTATACTCTAAAACATATAAATCCAATAAAATATTTTTTTTATAAATTTATCTCTTCCAATAGTCATCATAATTAAATTTAATAGCTAGATTTCAATTGGCGTTTTGATTTACCATGATGAAATTTTTTTCTTGTAACTTTTCTAATTCCGTGATAAATTTAAAGACCCAAAACAAAGGTCCACCAACCTAAAACTCGCTTCCTTTGAAAATGGTGGTACTATCCCACCTCAATGAGGTCAAATATACCATAGAGAACAGTTTAAAAAATCAACAAAAACCATATTTAAAATCAACATAAACTAGAAAAACAATCCAAAACACAACCTATAATCAGTGGAAATTCATTGGCGTCAGTGGCTATTTTAAAGATTAACCTCAATCTGAGATCACAAACATTATACACCTCAAATAAACAAATGAAACACCTGAAATGGAGTTTGGGTTTAGATAGGTTGTGTGAGAAGTGAGGGAGAGGAGAAAAATAAACAATAAATGAGAGATAGAGGAAGCAAAGAGGCTTCACAGTAGTGGTGGAGGAGAAGAAGTGGCGTGGGAAAGATAATTGGGTGATAATGATGGTTTTTCGGGGAGAGGGGTTATCAGTTCAGGCACGGGCTTAGGGGAAGAAGGTGGAGAAGGAGATGGTGATAAGGGATCTAGTTTTCAGGATATGGGAATAAGGGTTGCTTATTGGGATGTCTTGGGGGAGAGGGTGGGGGATGGGTGACATGGGCTTGGTGGATGAGTGGGGTTTGGGGGAAGTTGAGGAATAAGTTCATTTTTAAAGAAATTAAAATTATTATTAGTATCCGTTTTACAAAACTATTGCTAAATGTTTTTGATTTTTTATGGATCTTTCTAAAACCAACACTAAATAATTACCACTTAGTGATGAATTTTATTTATTTATGTCCATCATGTTCATGATGCACTAAAAATATGGTTATGGATATGATATTCTATAACAGACCATGTGTCTTTAGGGGATATTAGGTGTGATGTGATGGCCCATGTTCCTTCGAGTGAGATGTGGTGTAATTGGAAGTCCCATGTGTGTTCAGGATAAATGTGAAGGTCTAGGTGTCCATAGGAGAGATAAGTTATAATGTGTTGTTTTAGGAAGAATATTGGAACCCTATGATGATTAACATTGGGATGTGAGAGATAAAACATTGAAAAAGTTGTGAGAGGCAAATTTTATCAACATAATTCATATTATGTTATTATTCTTGGATATGTTATTTTGTGATCATGTCTTTGTGAGGATGGGATTAGATATTTTTCCTATTTAAGAGATTTTAGTTCTATTGTGTGAACAAAGGTTGATTAGATTTCTCTATACACATATTCATGAGATACTTTGGTATGTTAATTCCAATTGTACTTGTATACTCATCCTACATATATACAAACTATTTTCATGTTTCCAAAGGGACTTCCTGGATCATGTTGTATATTAATTTCTCATATGTCGTATCTATTGTTGTGTCGATGCCTTAACTTTTTTCTTTTAGTTAATTATTTTCATACTTTTATCTATATCTATTTTAATTTTTAATGCACTATGGGATGATTTTGGATTTCTTTTTATTTTATTTCGTTAAAATTGTTTTGATTGATTTAAAATATCTCATTTTACTTTTATTACAATGGAAAATGTATCCCATTTTTGGTGTTTTTATACACTCAGTTCTAGTCACAATCCTAGGGCCTATTGGGGGTGGGACTCATGGAGTCATTAGCTCTCTTTCTTATTTGTTGACCCTGTAGGTGGGAGGGTCTCATGATAGAGTTGTATTAGATGTGATGGATTAGGAAAAATATGGAGTTCAAAGTTGGGAATAGTGAGGATTACATGGGTTATTATGGTGATAATACAAATTGATCTTGGTGTGTGACATATGCAAGTTAAGAAGGCTAGGACACAATATTTTATCCCCCACCCTTGTGATTTGATGCAATGAAACATCTCCTACTGGAAAAAAGTGAGTTGATTCCACTTATAGTATAGAGACCAAGGATAGGTAATGCATCATTATTGACTTTTTTTTAATTTAATTGGGTTTATTTGGTTCTAGGAAGATAAAATGAACTAAATAAATATAAATAAAATTCCATACTTTCTAGATAATGAAATCCCTGTCTCCCTTTTATATATGGATCATGTTCATTATCTATGTGTGGTTCATATAGTTGAGGTTTAGTAGGGTAATTTTGTTGATATCTATTGGGTTGATTCAATTAAGGAGGATAACGAGTGATAGAAAAAGATTCAAAATTTCCAACTGTAGGATTTGGGGAAGTATGTGGGAAGTGTTTTTTATCTGTAGATAGAGAGATGGTAAAGGATCTTTCGATTTCCTTTAATTTGATCTAATCTGCAATGGTGTACTTGGTCATGTTAGAAGATATATATATGTGGGGAGTCGTACATCCATGGAATATGTTGTTTCTTGGTGAGTTTAAGGCGCTAAATGTTTCATAGGTCGACTTTCAGAAGGAGTTTTGAGGGGATTTCATCTCATCGATCATGAATGTAGTGAAGAGTTTGGGGATTCTCTCTCTTTAGTTGGGGAATATGTCTGTTTGATAGTAGGTAATCAAGTTCAAGGATGATTTACATTTTCTCCAAATCATTTTCCAGGAAATGATTCCCAAGCATGGTGACTTGAGAAGGAACTTCATCATTTGATCTTCAATACAATTACTTGTTATACATTTCCAATGTATCTGGAGGTTAATAAGAAAGTATATGTGATTGATCTTATTCACTCTTAATAAGTTTTACTATGAGAGGGGAACCTGTAGGGTTACTTAAGGAGAAAATATGTTGATGGCATTACTCTAGAACCAAGGCCTTATATGTTTTGACCAGTTGGGAGTAAACCCCATTAGTTTCCCTTCCAACCTTTTGCGGCTAGTGGGTTTCATTCTTTTACTGGAGGATGCAGGTCAATATTTTTTGTCCATGAGGTTTGTAACCATCATTATCATCAGATCCCAATGGTTCTTTGATATAATATTGGTAGATGAAGATAGATTCAGTGTCATCCTCTGCAATATCATCCCATGAGACCATTTTAGCAATAGGGATAGAATGATTATGCTTCATTGAGAGTAGATGGGGTATAAATAGGTCAACCTTAATATGTCCCTCATATTTAGGGACATATACCTGAGTGTGGACATCAATAAAGAGTTAGGGGATCTAGGTGTTTCCAGTTACTTATATTAGAGGTTGAAAGACCTGAGGGGTTATACATCATTTATGGTAGGATCATATTATCTTCTTCCCTTTTTTGTTCTTTGTTTGATTATAGGGATTTGAAATCCTTTTTGAAGCATTATCTAGTATATGATATAGGACTAGAAATAGAGAGGCCTTCCATTCTGTTGATGTTGACTATTCAAATTGCAGTCAATAACAACTTTTTTAATATGTTTTTGGGGTGTAGATTGATGATGGGGACACATTAATCCCATGTGGATATTTTATTAATTTAGATGTAGCTATACAATTTCATTCATCAAATAAAATGGTTGTATTCCCTATATGATTTTTTCAAATTTTTATAGAGGATATTGATGTTCTTAGAAGTAGATTTATATCATGTGGGTTCTATCAGGGAATGAAGTTCAAGTGGGAGGTAGACATATAAATATCTATCTTTAATTTTATAGATGAGTTGTCTATGGAATTAGTGTAACATAAAAAAGAAGAGGCTCCCATGGTGTTTGGATTTTTTTGATGTTTTTCCAAAGAGGTTTTTATGCTACCCCCTCTAAGTGATATTGACTTTAGGATATACTTACAGCTCGGTGATTCTCCAATTTCGATGGCTCCTTATCGGATGAAACCTCTGATTTATGGGAGTTGGGGATTTAGATAGATGTTCTGATATATAAGGGTCTTATTAAGCTTGGTGTGTCTATTTTGGGTGGTACAATGTTATTCTCTAAGAAGGATTATTATAGTTTGAGGATTTTTATAGCCAACTAGAGGTTAAATCAAGTGACAATCAAGATTTTTTACCTTCTTTTGAGTATAGAAGTAATTTTTGACCAGTTGAATGAATCTAGTTAGTTTTAAAAGATGGATCTATGGGTTTGGTATCACTAATTGAGCGATAAGGGGGATGATATCTGTAATAATACCTTCAAATATTTTTATAAGAACATATAATTTTCTTCCATGCCATTCGATGTTTTGAGAACCCCATCTATCTTAATGGGGCTCATGAATTCTATGCTTTCTGAATTCATGTACTAGTTTATAGTCATTTTTATCGATGAAATATTGATATACTTAATGATAAATTAAGAGAATGATGATTATCTCCAAGTTTTTTTGTTGTTTCTTCAATTATAATGGTTATATGGAAAAAATTTCATGTTTCTATTCTGGACGTTAAAGGTTTATTTACCTGAGCATGTGGTGTCTCAGTGGGGTGTGGATACGGACCACCTAAGGTTGAGGAAGTTATTTATTGGAAATACCCTAGAGTGTGGAAGTAGTTTTTATCTTTTATATTCTTGTAAACTATTACGATACATTCATATAAAATTTCTCATGGATTACATCTTCATTGAAAACTTTCACATGTAAGGACCAAGATTTTATCTAGACTGATCAGGGCTAGGTTGTTTCCAAATACCTAAAGGGGAAATTGATCAGTACTCTTGTGATATAGTTTATAGATAAAAGGGATATGTCTGAGGTATTTTTTTATGATTTCTATCTATGAATTGGATATTCATTGATACAGTGTGTGTTAGTTATCTCTTATGGATTTAGGCGTAGATTACCCCATGAGTGTAACAATTCGAACAATGACTAAGAGATAGTAGTTTTTCTATTTTTGATGAAGTTATGGAAATATAACCTTATTGAGGAGTAGTTTTTGGTTTTCATAGATCATAAGAGGATAAATTATATCACTTATCAATGCATTATGAATCTATGACAACAATAGAGAATATATTTACTTTAGGATTATAACTACATTATATCTTACACCTTCGAAAAAGAAAATATTGTGTATAAAAAATTGGGAAGTAATTCATTGATGGATATTGTTCATTAATCCAGAGATACTTTGGGTGAAATGGAGTATTTGGTATCCCTACACCAATATTAAAGGGTTTTCGATGGTGGAAGTTTCTTATTTTAGATAAAAGCTTAGTATTATATAAAATAGTTGGTGGAGGAGTCTTATTGGGGAGACCCAGAGGTGGATGTAATGTGTGATCATGTTTCCCATGGTGTTACTCTAGATGGATGGTCATAAGATAGTTATAAATAGATTTTATTTCATGGGATACTATTTTTTCTGGTAGTGGGGAATAGGGGATTTGTTTTTGAGTTGCATAAGTCACCTTTGGTGTTACAACTAATGGTAGCCAAGACTTACCATGGCTTAAGGATGAAATTTTTGTGACCTGGAATGAAATGCTAAGTGGTAGAGTTTGTATGTTGGTGTTTTTATTTCTAGTAGTTAAAAGAAAATAATCATGTTCATGGAGGTTTTTTTCATCCCTTGGACATTTCCGAGTGTAATTAGTACAATGTATCAATGGAATTCATCACTAAATTACCCTCAGAATAGGGAGGTTGTGGTGCTATTTGTATAATTATGGATTGATTTATGAAATATGATAACTTCATAGTGATCAAGGATTAAGAAACCATGGATGTTTTAGTATTGAGGTATATTGATGACGTGGTGTGACTTTATATTGTTCTAAGTTGCATTGTATTGGACAAGGATACAAATATTTTCTTGTGTGTATGGAGGGGATTTCAACAAAGTATTGGATCTTTTTTATGGCTTATCACTACTTTCCTCCCTCATATGGATGGGTATAAAGAATATACTATCCAGATGTTAGAGGGAACGTTATTGGAATGGTTAATCAACTTTTTTGGATCTTGGGAACATCACTTTCCCGTGATTGAGTTTTAATATAATAAAAAGAATCGCGTATTCTTCAGAATGACCCCATTTGAGGATTTATATCGGATACCATGTCATTCTCTTTTATAATATCCTATGGTTAAGGATCATTCAATTCTTGTTCCCAATGTGGTGTATATAATGATAGAGAAGGTTTAGGTAGTTCATGATATGTGTAAATTTTGTTAAATAATTGAATAATTCTTATTTCTAACTCAGGAGTATGCCCTTTATGGTAGAGGTTAGAATTTATGGGTTCTTGAAGGTTTCCCCTCAACATGGGAAACATAGGTTTGGAAGAAGGAATAATCTCTCACCCTTTTTTATCTATTTGAGGTGTTGGGGTGTGTTCAAAAAGTGTATTATCGGTTGGTAATTCCACCATGTCTAGACTAGAATAATGAATTCTTGAAAATCTCTCATCGTAATCATTATATTCATGAAAATACCATGTCATTAACTAAGGATAGCTATATATTCAGGATGATGTGATGTTTTGTGGGGTGGCTAGTGGTGATCAGGATCAATGACAGAAGGTTCTATAGGAACACATCATTCCTTTTTTTCGTGTGATGTGGAGGCATTGTGTTATGGAGGAGATAGTTGGGAGAAAGAAATAAATATGTGTCCATATTACCCTGATAGTTTTTGAACATGACATATTTTTGAAAACTTTTTCTTTTCATGATGTTGTGGTGTTTGAATCCTTTTGGTTCAAGAGATGTGATTATTCTTTATTAATTAGACGTGTATTTTAATGACTCGACCATAATAAGGGAATACCTAATTTCTGATTAATATGTGTTACATTTAAACATGATTAAAACCATTTAGGTGACTTGGTTCTTTCCAGAACGGACAATATCATTACATGGGATATGTAATATTTTTATTTTTGTACATGTTAATATGATTTTTGTTAGTTTTGGTGATCATTGGCATTGAATTTTTAGGGGATGATATAGTGCTGAAATTGGTTATGTGTACAGGAGGTTGTTTTTGTTAGTAAAGATGTGTGGTTGTGTTGTTTTGTAAACTTTTTTGTGAACCTTTTTGGATTGGTTCAGTGTTATTTATTGGTGGTAGTGTTTCAGTTTTAATTATATCATTGAGAAGTATCTAAAGGGATGGTTTTTTGAATATTATTCCACTTTTCTTTAGGTTTGGATTGGATTATCAAGGGTTATACATGTTTTATATGTATTGTGATAAATTTTAATGACTTCTTAGACCATTACTTTGCAATAATTTTTATGGTGAAGGTGTTTGGGGGGTGTCCTGAGGAGATGGAGAGTAAAGGATAGGTTGTAGATAAAAAATAAAATTGTAGGAGTTTTATGGAGTGGAGCCTTAGGTGATGTGGTAGGGGTAACTAATGTGATGTGGAGTAGCTGGCTATGAGATATGGATCCTGAGGATGTGTTTTGTGGGTATTTCTAGAATTAGTGTAGACATGGTGTGGAAGTGTTGTCTATGACATCGCGGCTTGGTGCGAAGGCTACAATAGTTCTACCTTTTTGGTATTACCATACCATGGATAATGATTATGATGTGGTCCCTTATTAGTTGATAATGTCAAATGCTTACAGATATTGGTTATTTCTTGTATTTTAGGGGGAGTGTTTGGGTGGTTTCATCATTTTGGGAGTAGTTGTGTTCTAGAACTAGGGATATGGTGCAACCACTTCTTGGTTACTATGGGTCTTCACTATAGTAGAATGAGCTACACTGTGGTCACGCCCTATTTTATTGTATCCATGATGTCTGAATATCATCTAATATCAGAGGATGGTTTTACTATCCTTACAGTGGCATGTTCCTCCATAGTACACCATAGTCCCCTGTTTTTTCAACCATTCTACAGTATGGTCACACATATTATGTTTTCGTATAGTATTTTGAAAACTATGTATAAATTCCAAGATCCATTCAATCCCCATAACATTTCCAAATTTTCTCTCATTCTATCGGTGACCCAAGTGAGTCCTAAAAGATATTTAAGCCTGCTTTTAGTTTATTTTGACATTCCATAGTGAATTATGTGAGTTTATATCATCCTTTTCCTTACTTTATCCCTCTTATATTTTTTATATTTGTTGTTGTTAAGATATATATTAGGTTTTGGTCTTGATTCAATGATAGAATGATATAGGTTTTTTTAGGTTGATCATGGTGTTTTATTCATTGTAGTGTCTGGGTTTTCTTCCCTCTTGTTCCAACTGTAAACAGTGAATCATTAATCTATTTTTGATGCCGGGATCCTTTTTTTCTCATTTATTTTCTTCTTGAGAGAGGGATTATTCTCTTGTTTATCCTTGGGAATATGGTTCATATTTCCCAATGATGATAATTAATTTTTATTATTAAAATTTAATGTGAAAAGGGAATGAAATCTTATTATTTATAATTATTTTATTTTATTGATATTTTTATTTAATGGGTCTAGTTATTTGCTAAAAATAATGGTTGTTAAGGGACTTTTTGCACTATGATTTTTGTGATCATGGAAACTTTTTTCTATGATTTTTTTAAAATCACTTTAAATGAAATTTTTTAACAAGTGTAATTTGACTATAAAATTGGTTTCACATAGAAATATTAGATTTTGTGGGATGGATCCTAAAATAAATAAGTGAATTTGATTAAAATAACCTTTATAAATCTAAAAAAACATGTGAATTGGGAGAAATGTATTTTGATGAGATGTGGTTTCTATAGAGAGGTTTTTTTTGGAATGTTTTGGTGATTTGGAAGTTGTAATGAGGAGGAAGTTGTGGTTATGTGATGGTGGAAGTATGGGATGGTTAGTGGGGGATTATGGGTAGTTTTTTGTTGTGGTTTTTTTGTTATGATCGTTTCGCATGTATTATCAGAATTTATTATTTAATAATCAATGGTAATGGAATGGGTTAAAATAAATTGAAAAAATTGAATGAAAATTGGATGTGTGGATTAATGTGTTTATTGTTAATGTGAATTAAATGGGATGAAATAATGAAATTATTGGTCTATAAAATTGATGGGTTTCGTAAATAATTTTGGTTGGTAATGTGTAATATGGAGAATAGTTAAAATTAAAATAGATGATGAAATGTGTCTAGTGGATTGTGGATTGTTTTTTTGGGGTTTTTCATATAGTGGTGGTAGTAAAAGTGGTGTAAATGTGAGGTTGGGTGGTGTGCATGGATGGATGGATACCCACTCTTCCCCAATCTCACTTCCAGATGTGTTACATATTCACAGGTTCTTATGGATAGAAGTAAAAAAGTGTAATAGTGGCAGTTGGTTGATGATATGAATATATTTATTATGGGGGGTTCATACAAGGTATGAGGTCGGAACATGGTTGATTTACTTCATGATCACCATGCCCAACTATTCCCGTTATGGATAGGATGTAATGTGATGAACCGGGTTCCTTTAGGATAGATGAGGTGGGATGTGATGGACTTGGTGTCTTTGGGTGATATGTGAAGAACCGGGTGTCTCTAGTGGAGATTTGATATAATGTGATAGACTAGGTGTCTTTAGGAAAGATGATATGAGATCTGTTCCTTTACCAAAGATATGGGAGCACCAACACATGCGATGATGTGGTGTGAGAGAGAAAACCTAATGGGAAAGTGATGCGGGGTGCCCTTTATCAATTACATCATCTTATGTCAACATTATTGGATGTGTTATTTTTTCAGTGTTCCTTGTTGAGAATGGTATTGGATAGTTGACCTTTTTAGGTGTTGTTGGTTCAATTTTTTTCTCATAGGTGAATTAGTATGATATTTTCACATGTATATGAGATACATTTGTATATTTATTCTAGGAATTCTTGTTTACTCACCCTACATATATATAAACATTTTTTAGTTTTCAGATGGAATTCATAGACCTTGGTGGATATTTCAAGTATAGGCTTTTGAGTTATCACTGTGTCACTACCTTATCTTTTTCTTTATAGTAATAATTTTGAGAAATTTATATATATCTGTTTTATTTATACATAAATTGTGGGATAGTATTTTTTTATTTTTAAATTATGTCAAGGAATTTCTTAGGGATGATTTATAATATCTCTATATCCTATTATTTTAGAGGGAAATGACTCCCATTTGTGAGATTTATATACCGTTGGTGGTATTTAACATCTTGGGGAATACTAGAGGTGGGAATAGGGAGTCATTACCTCACTTCCTTTTTTCTCAATCCAAGAGGGAAGACATTACTGGTGGGGTAGAGGGGTTGATAGTCTTGAAATCAGGGTTCCAAGGTGATACCCAAATTTGACAACACCTATTATCCTACAATAATAATATGCAAGGTTAACAAGTCATTGGGGATATCTCATAGGTCTCCTTAGTATTATCATAATACAGAGTCCCTTCCTAGGTTTTTCAATCTAAATCACAAATACCATCTATCTTCTAAATTCCCTCAATCGTAGGTCATAACATCCCACTTTGTCATTGTAATCAAACATCGACCTCACTAGCCTCATAGGAAAATCCACATGGATATACTCTATGAAGAGGACATAATGACCATCTCACATATCAAGGACATCATTGGATAGTTAAAACACTCAATGTATCAAAATCTACACAAAGAATACCACTCTAGATACTCACATGCTAGCAGTGGTGGAACACTCACCCCACACTCATCTAAATGAGCCTAGTGGCTCTAAGGAATCTCAAAACCATATCATGGAATATCTCGGACAATTAATCTAATTACTTATTCATCCATAAATAGGGAAACTGATGTGATACAATTAATATCCACTATATTCATCTAAATAATTTTATTTACACCCTTTATGGTCCATATATCTCATGGAATACATTTCATAGTCATTCCCTTAACCATCGATGGCTGGGGCACGTAGCCTAGGCACAAAAGACTATTGTGGCCCATGAAACTTGATCAATTTCTAGTAATTTTATTTTAAATCAAAATTAATTTAAATAAAAAGTTCAAATCCCCTATAGTGTTGTGAACACACATCAAATTATATATATCAAAAACATAAACCAAAAGGGCATGATTAGGGGACCATTTATTTCCTACTTTGTCATTTCCTTTAATCATGACATGACCTCTCTGGACCGAGTGGGTCTAAGTCCAACCAACCATTTAAAACCTACATGAGTCTCAAACTAAAGACTAAACATATAATTAAATTATATTTCATAGTTTATAATCAATAGTTCAATTTAACATAAATAGTAATAATACCCAAAACACAGTCAGCAAAATGCACTCACAGGTACCTTGAGAAATGTTGTGTGGTCCACTCCTGACATGATCCCAAAGAAAAGTCATTTAAAATCCTTAAATCATTCACCCAATTAATTTTCCAATTTAAATTAATTAATGAAAACACCCTTGGATAATTCACTGGGTAAAATACCTTCATATAAATGGAATGATATAGTGTATATAAATTGTCTCTAGATATATACTACCTATTCAATATAAAATCTCCATCATTACTAGATGATTCCATGATAATATCATGGGATCTTCACACAAATCCCTAGTTGGGACACTTTAAATTAGTGAGGAATTAAATAGGAAGACCAAAAGTGTTGGAGGATGAAGGATTTGAAAAAAGATTTTTGTAATAAATTCTATGAAATTACCCCATTATAATGGGAATCAATAGAAATGAAAGCGGAGGGATCCCAAAGTTTTCCCGTGCATAAGGGATAAAGAAAAGCGGAGGGTTATTTAAAATTTTGATTGAAATGGTATTTCCCTCATTTTTAAATTTTTTTGGCAACAACATGGTCTGGATACATGGTTCTTTTACCATGCAACTTCCACTATCAAAGGCCACACACATCACAAGATTGTCCAAATAGTTTGAAAACCCAGGAAAAAATCCTGGAATACTCCTTAGAACCCAAACTATAAGATTTTCATAGTTTCCAAGAAACCATCCACAAACCATGAACCATGCCACCCATGCCTAATGATATATCAATATTTTCTATATAATGTACATAGTTAAACCTTAACCATACACTAACAAAGAAAAACAATTTTTATGGACGAAATTAATTGAAAAAATCCACACAAACTTGGGGTGATACATAGTTTATTCCAAACCATGCACACAAAACCATGAACCTAGGTAAAAATACTTCAAAAAATATATAAATAAAAACTAATGCTCCTAATATTCACTCGAGAACTTGAGACACCTTTTGATATTTGATACAGATCCAATTAAATATTCATAAAATATTCCAACTCTCAAAATTCCAATCCAAATCCAAAATTTTAAAATGATCCCTACTCTAGAAATCAAAATTCAAATTCACATTGGAATCCATAAATAATAAAAGATTCAAGTTTTAAAAAATCAACCCAATATATCTTCATGGTTTAGTGTAAATAATTATCGAGGAATAAATTTTGTAAATAATAACAATCAATTCATCATATTCTTTGATGGAATGGTCTTGATAAAGATCAAAGGTTCTGAAAGAAATGGATTTTAACCCATGAGGGGAATACACTAGAATAAGGATTCTAGTTTGTAACTTGAGGATCCTTTTGTCATCAAAGGGGTGATAGTAAACTTATGTATGGAGTGTTGAATGATGTATCAAAAAGAATATATTTACAAATATCTTTTCATGAAATAGATAATCACCACCTATACTAATGAGGACCCTCATTCCATTTTATTTCGATCCTCGATATACTTCTTTAAAGTAATAATGAATTAGCCATGTGTAATGTATTGTGTCCATTTATTCCTACCTGTGGATCCATTTAAACCATTCAATTTATATACATGACATGTTTAATATATTTATAAAGTATTAACCATTGAAGGAAACCTCAAAGGAATGATGTGGTAGTGCATAAATTTAATGGATATTTATTACAAAGACTAAATAATATTATATGATATATTAAAGAGATTTATTCTATTCTTTTATTATGAATTATCTGGTCATAATCTATGACACCCATTATATGCATGTTGATTGATATGTAAAAGGGGTATATTGTTGAATATTATATACCCATTTTAAGTGCTTATACATTAGAGACTATAATAAAAATGTATTATTTATAAAGAAATGACTTATTAGAAAAAGTATTTCCTGATTTTTTGTAAAGGGAATATTTAAAAACAAAATGGATGATGTGGGAGAATAGGCTTGAGATGAGTCATAAATAGAAAAAAAATTCAGCGAAAGATAATTTATTGACTTTTTAAGGAAAAACATATTGATGGTTCAGATATTATAGGGAATAAAATTATTAATTAGGCAAAAAAATTATTTAATTTCAATAAATAATTTTATATCAAGGAATATTGAATGTCTATTGTATAGTATGTTAATGGAAATAGCTGATCACGTAAATATGATAAATATGACATAGATTTACTTTGTGAATATAAAATTTCTAGTATATTTCTTAAAAAATATATTAATAATTTTCCTTATACATTAACATAATCATATAGGGATGTCATGAATAACTATTAAATGGGTTTAATAGTTTACTTTTTAAGAATCTATATACGTTTCTTAGGTTTATGTTTTTTGGAATACATTATAGAACATGTTTTTAAATGTTATGTAAACCATATGATTTAAAAATAATTTTGACATAAATATTTTCCTTATTTAAAGTATAATTTTATGTGTAAATATGAAATCTCAATGAGACAGTGAGAGAGATAATATACTTAATAAGGAAAATATTCCTAACTTTAAACTAATATAAACTTTTATGAGTTTCATTATATACATTTTTTTAATGAATTTAATTTCCAGGATCCTCAAGTTGTTCATTTATCTCAATACTTTAAAATAAATAATCTCTCAAACATTAGGTGCTATTTGAGTAATCATCATGTTTATAAATGGATTGGATGTATAATTACTATATTACTTCTTTTTTATATTATATAGAAATAATTTTATGATTTAGCTATGTTTATGATGAAAAATATATTTACAATTACTGTGGAATTATTTTTAGGAATAAATAAATATAAATTTTATTTAGGAATATATTTAGATATTTTATATTAAATATTTTTATTCTAGAACTTTAATGGTTGTAAAATATCCTGATTATTATGTTGTTTGATTGAACACTTGTAAAAGTTATGACCCATGACATGGGGAATAAAGTTTATATTAGGAGTGTGAATTTCACTATAAACCCAATCTACATTAGTATTTTTTACAATAATAATGATTAATAAGGATTAACTAATACAAAAATACTTGTGTATCATATATTTCCCTAAATCAAGATAATACAAAATATAGAAAATTAACATAAATTATGATCCATCCTAACATAAGTTTATATAGTTGATTAAGGTGATATATATTTAGTTTTTTAATCTCCTTATCCATGTATTGAACTATATATATTGAACCCTCCAATATAAAATGAATCCTTTTGTTTGTTTGAAATAAAAATTTCCAAATAAAATTCATTTCAATGAAATTTTGGAAAATGAGAATGTATATTGTGATTAATATTAGTGTTAATAATGAATTAACATATAAAATGGATAAATAAAAATTGAAATTTGAATGATAATTCAATAAAACAAAATCTCTAAGGACACTAATTCCTAAACCATCTTTTAGCTAGAATTAAAGTTCATTCTTATATCACCTTATGAAAAAAATAAGAACTATGGGTAAATCCAAAACCTTGGTGTAATATTTTCCACACAAAAAAATATATCATTATATTCATGAATATTTTAAAATTTATAATTTATGTGTCTATACATTAGAGAGACCCAAAATTTATAAAAAAAATAATATGCTCAATTTATATACAGAACCTCCAATTTTGAAAATTTGAATTAATTATCAAAAAAATAATTTAAAATAGACCATGAAATAATGAATATAATGTAAACAATATTATATATTATTCTAGGAAAAAATAATAAAAAATGTACACATGTTACCAATCATGAATGATCAATGTAACATTACAATCATTTGACATAATGTAAGGTCAAATAAAAAGAAATATCATCACTAGTCTCCATAAAAAAGACTATTATAAAAAAATATCATCCACCATTAAAAATAATACATTTAAACTCTGTCTTATAGGAGAGACCATATATATTCATATAGTGTGAACAATTCAGGGGTGAGTATGAAACACACGACGTGATTCCAGTTATGATCAATTCCATAAATGAAGATAAATATAACATCTATACGTATGTATATTCTCATTAACATGTGATTTTAGACAAAATTCATGGAATCATTCATTAAAAACTAACTACAAACATTTTAATCACAATAATAAGAAAAAAATTAATTATAAATTGAAATTAATCATCCAAAAAAATTAAATGAAATCATCATATGTAGCCAATAAATCCATGGCATGTAAATAAATCTAATGAAGGTAAAATATCAATCCTGTAGAGATATAAATATAATATTTCATGACCTGGTCTTTTTGAATCATAAGTCAAGAGGATCCACTTTTTGTGGTTAAATAGTCATTAAAAATAGGTATAAAATATTCCTTAGAGTCCATTGGGCCAATCAAAGTAATAGAATTATAACGATACATAATATTCAATGCTTATAATTAATTACAAATACTCTAATAATAGGTAATTAATATTGTCTATTACAGAAATATTACTTCAATGGGAACAATAATAACTAATCATGTTGACATGAGTACTTCATAATGTCTATGTTGCAAACAAAAGTAATCTGAAAACCCAAAAGAAGATGAAATTGAATAAGGGAACCAAAACCAAATAAAATAATAAAATAAAATAATACTTAAATTAAAGAAGATAAATGAAAATAGAAATAATTTTTATATAATTTTATAAGGAAATATTATAGCTTGATTCTTTAATATCCTGAACCAAAGTAAGGTTTGTTGTCAAAAAACAAGATCCTAACATATAGAATTGATATTTTAATTAAAATTTATAAAGATAACCAAACATTTGGTAGGATAGAAAATCTATAACAATATTGGGTAGACGTTTTTTTATTGAAATAAAAAAGGATTTAATGATTTAGAAGAATAAATATTTATAATTATAACCATGGGAATATTTTTTATATTGAAAACACTTGTTCAAACGGTTATAATTTTTTAAAATAGTCAAATAACTACCATATGAAAAATAATTATTGGTGGATAAGTCTAATAGGTTAGGAAGTCCACAGTTGTGGTTTTTTTACTGCATATAATAATTTCTCATACATTAAAAATTAATTTTTTATATATGTGGGGATAGTCAATATCATTAAAAAAATTACATTATCCCTAAAATAGCATTTTCCATTACTAGTCATTTCATGTACATTTCCACATTATAATAATTCATATCAAATATCTTACCCTACCACTTTATCTCATTTTATCCAAGATGATTGAAACCATCCACACTAGAGGTGCACCCAATTTATTGGTATTACCCTCCTTAATAATTCTTCCCTTTTTGATAGCCCCCTCCCTAACCAAAAAAAATAATCCATCCATTTTAAATTCCCATTAAAATGACCCTCTCAACACCTATCAGTATAATTCTTCCCATTACCATGGCTTGGTATCACCCTAAAAAATCAACTAACTACTACCCATATAATGAAAATTATTATAATATAAATATATTTAGTATTACATACAACATTTACATCCATGTTTTTAAACATTAGAAAATAGTAAATTACAAATTTCACCATTTATAAATATATGTTAATAATTCATTTTTCAATAATACTAATGGTTATCTTCTATATAAAAATTTCAACTTCAAGATTTGATATAGTATAGTTTTTTCATAGAGTATAAAGAGGTAAATTCAGATGAATATTTATTATCTTTCATATTTAAATCCCTAATCTACTGCTTAATACTCCCCACCAAGTCTCCTATATGATTAATTGAAATTACCATTATAAGGAATATTTTTTATTTGTTTATACATTGAGGATATTCTTATTAATTTATATATGGATAGTATTTAAAACCACTATAATAACCCTTCTAATTTTGGTCATTCGAGTGTGATAAATAATTTCTATTTTTATTGAAGACATTTAGATTGAAGTTATTAATATACAATCAATAAATTATATATCTTTTTTGATGATTTTCTTAATAATATCATTAAGATTAAAAAATATGAATACCTTATTGTAAATGAAATTTTTATTTATAGAATTGTTTCTTCATTTATTTGTAATTATTCAAGAATTGAGCCTAGCCCTAGTATGTAAAATACTAGTATAATATGACATTATAAAAATGTGTCTCAAAGGTATGTTTTCATATCTTGGGATGATGCATTGTAGATATTGAAACAATAATCCTTGAATGAGGTAAATCTAGTGAGGTTCTACAAATTCTATGTTATATTGTATTTAAAATCGGAAATTATAAGATATCATGGATAATTTTTAATTGGAAAATATATGTTAGTATATATTTAATGATATTGTACTATGATAAGGAGAACCTAAATCATGTATTAAAAATGAAAATATAAAAACACATATAGGATGTAGTTTATATGACTATGTAGTTGTATTGGATATGAATTATTAAAAAGATTCAATAAATCATTTTCATTATAATATGTAGTTCTAAAAATAACTATTTTTTCACCTATTTGAGAAAAAAACTTATATTTTAATGCACTGTTTTATATCTCCTTCTAAAAACCTAAAAATAGTGCTTCTTTATAATTTTTTCTATATTTATTACTACTTAATTCAAAAAACCTATATAAGTGAACATAAAAAATTTAATTGTAAAAAGATATTATTCAAGAAAATAAAATAAGAGCCTTTAATTATTTTTAAACTAGTTATAGATCAAAAATGATCAATTATAGACAACATGTAGAATTCAGTACATTCTTTGTGAACCTTTAATTTTATGAAAACATTTAACAAACTCTAAAAAAATAGCGATATATAATTAAAAATACATCACTATAAATAAAATTTCACACAATGAGAATATCATGATTTTATATTATTGATAATGAATTTTACCCTTAATTTTTTATTTTATGATTTTAGTGATGATTAATCTCTCCAAAATGGTCGATAAGAAATGTTTCATAAGGATTTTGGGGATGATAATAAATATGTTCTTTTCCAATGGATGTGGAATAATGACCCCCTTGGACATCATTTTATTGGATCTTGAGCCAAGGGTTTTTTGTCAGGCCAACTATTATATTCATAATTAATGGTCAAGGTTATAAAATTGATCTTTAATATTTGATGAATAAATTCAATAAATTTTTAGTTAACATTTTTAATTAAATATTATTTATTTGAATTAATTAACATCCTTTAATATATATACATATATATATATATTTAATTTATGTTTTACATGTTAATTATATAATAATTTAAATCATAATTGTTTTGTATTAGTTTATTTTTTAAATAAAAAAACCATTAAAATATCCTAAATAATTAGATTAACAATTCTGTCATTGTAAAACTTATTAGTGTCTTTTTTTGACCTTTTATATCATTATTTAAAAATATGATTCTAATTAATGTCTATAGTATACCCAAAAACGTTCAATGTGATCCAATAGCCCATGTTTACACTATATCATGTTCCTATTAATCTTAAAATTATGTATGAGTATATGAAATAAAATATGTAAACCTCATTTTACACAACATTAATATATTACTCATCTAAATGAGTAAATTGAACATATTAATACATCTAATGGATTTGTGATATCCACACAATTTCTTAGTATAACTCAAATGAGTTTTTTTATGTAAAACTTGTCCCATTGGTGAAAAATTCTTATTAAAGCCTTTAGTGATGTATGACCCATGATCAAAAACACACCCAACTACTTGTTATCTAGACGAAATTATAAAATAGTGTAGGTTGAAATCCCAAGTAAAATTATTTCCATGTGTAGCCTATATCAATCCCATTATTCAAAGAAACATTAATGGTATCCCACTGGAGAAACATCCAATTAATTATTGGGACAATCCATGTTATGTTTCTCATGTTGAGTCACTTGTGATTCAATTAGTCTCCCCTATAACCAGTGTGAGTGTTCTGTATGTCTAAATGTATATGAGAATTGATGGTACTGACATCATAAATAAATACATGCATTCATAATGGTTCTACTCTTAGTATAAATTCAGAACCATACATACATGGAGGTTAATTTTTAGGATTATTATGTTAAAGTAATCAAACAGAATGTAAATATAATTGAATAATATCATTATTTATAAATAAATCAATATATGAAACAGTCATTATACCTATCCATCATCCTATTATTTTTCTCTAAGTAAAAATTTCAAATATCTTCCACTTACACTATAGTAGATATCATAAATATATGTAATGCCTTGATATCATATATTTCACTCATCCTTCTGCTTCTCTAGTAGTTTAATTAACAGATTATATATTTTTTCATTTTTGAAGCTATAATAAATTTATATGTTATCATGAACTATAATATCATATATGAGATGATATTACCTAAGTATAAACATGGATTTCTAGTGAGAAAAAGACTCATAATCCACTGTAATATCCCCTTTTTAATTAAAAAAAAAGTTTATTGAGATTCACAATACTCGTAAGACACTTTTTTATTGATGAATTTTCATAATCCAAACAACCTATTTTGATGCATATAATAAAATAATGTTGTCATATTCAACAAAATAATTATCCAATATTTTTTTATTGGTTCTTATTTAAATAAAAAACTATAAAATAAGGAAAAACCCACACTATTATTTAATATCATCATTATATTCTTGAAAAAGGAATCACAATAACCTCATCTAACAAGTTTTTCTTTGAATCCATTTTTCAAAAGTTTATTATTTTTTTCTTAAAACGTACATTAATTTGTTTTATAGTGTTACAATTATTTTCACAAGGATTAGAATATTATTTTTCACATCATGATCAAATTATAAAATAAAATGGGTGAGTAAATAAAATAGCAAATAAGATGGACTATATAGGTAATACATATAGTAATTGTTGATCATATGATAATTAGGGAATTAGTTAGTATTGAATATACCTTATGTAGTGAATTAGAAATGGGGGAACCAAGATTTGATGTCAATTAAGACATGGTTGATAGGGAATTGATTTTACAATATGATTTAGATTGCTCTATGAAACACTATTCTATCATATGGACAGACGTTTATTGAACCATCATATTATAGGCATGTTATGACTTATTTCCTTAGAAAAATTATTTATGAATGTTGGAATTGTTTTCATGTTCTATTTTTTCAACATTATCATGGATGATATTGATCAAATTTAGAATTGATAAAAATACAAATTAATAAATAAATCTTGTGGGGTATTTATAAATTCCATAATTCCCACTAAATTCGGGATTTTGTTATTCCTAAAAGATATTATAAATTATTCATTGTATAAGAACCATTTATGTAGCCATTTAATTTTTTTTGAATTTTGTATAATGGCTTTTACAAATCCAAATGAGTTTAGGAGAAGGAGTTTTCATATATATTTCTAGTAGTATTTTATGGGGAAACCCATTTTGAGGGTTTTGAATGTCATGGTCAAGAATATATTCTCCAATATTTAGAGTAGGCATGGTGCCTGGTTTCAACCATGATAACTAAAATATCTAGATAATATTCCAAATAGGGAGAACAAATCGAACTAGGAATTGTATATCCCATTATACAATGATAAAATCCAAGTGTGAAACACCTGAGATAAAAAATCTGAATAGACTAGCTATTTCAAAAGAGATCAGAGATGAAATTGTAAAAGTGAAATATTTAACATAAATTATTAGAACCTAAGATATAATAAAGTGTACCATGAGAATAAAAATGGACATGGTGACCAATTTTTATAGTGGAATTTAAATCTGTAACATCTCGATGAAAACTATGATATATGGGGAATAACTACTTCTTTTAGATCCGGTTGTTGACCTCTACCAAAGATAAATTTAAAGGTATCTTCATCATGGTAATTTATAAATATTAATATATGATTATTTACCTCTTTAAAATTATGGGCGTGTTATGAAAGTTATGATAATCTATGTGATAATTGGACCTCTATTCTAAGAGGCTTTTAGATTGAGCCATGGTGAAGAATTGTGGTCTACACAATATCTATATTCTAAAGGAACATGAAAAAAATGTATATGAAGGTTAATTAACATGATGGATCTCACCATTCTTAAATTTAATTGGATTTCATGCCATAACAATATTAAATTTATTTTTCTTAATGATAATAAAATAATAAAGTTGGTAGTATGATCATAACCACTATACATAAAGGATTAGACACCATATAATAGGGTTTACTGATCCTTATAAAACTTATACACTATACATGTTATTTCACTCAATATCTCTCTTCACTGTATTATCACCATCATGATTCAATCTCACAAACCAAACATAGTAACAATTATGTATAAGAGTTAGTGTTTCTTAAACCACTAGTTCTCCCCCTCTTAGTGGTAGTGGTGGAATACTCTCTCTATGGCATATTAGTTGGTATAAGAGCATTCTTGAAGTGGTTCATGGTAATATTTCCCATAAATATTTTCTTAATTTTTTTTATTATGAATTTTCATTTAAAATAACTATGGAGGATTTATAAAATTTCAATGATAAAGTAGTTACTTTTTTATGGAAAATGATTTCATCTATAGAAGTACAAGAATTTTTTGTATAATATATCACTTGGATCAGACATTGTTGACATCATTTGGAATAATGTATATATTTTTACTTTAGTTAAAAATATATATTACATGTATATAAAAATATTTAAACTGAAAGTTGAGTAACCATCAAGTTACTTTCATCCCAATGTGATAAGTATTTTACATGAATCGTGGAATAAAGTTAAACAACAGGAATCAATAAGAAAAATCATTATATCTAAGTGGGATTGTTAAAAATAAAGAATTCATTATTACAAACTCGTCCAGATCAATTTTAGGATACCTAGAAGGAAAATTCGAAATAGTTAATGACTTATCCATTTGAGTGAACAAAATTGGATTAACTAAATCAATTATATATATAAACTCATAAATATTCTATCACTGTTTTGAAATTGAGTAAATTTCTTTTCATATAAATTCTAGGTAAATATTTAAACCTTTTGTGTCAAATAAATTGATTAATTGATTAATAATAAACTATTTTTTTAATAAAATCATATGTGGCGTAAGAGGAAGTTACGGAGATAATTCAAATAAAATAAAGGGATATAAAATACATCTTTACAAGGATTTAAAAATATTGTGCCGAATAAATATTATAAGGAAGATACCATAGATAAATATCCTACAATTGGATATTATGAGTTCATATTATTCTTTTTAAAGGCATGTAGTGAGGAATGGATATATATATATAGGTAATTACAATTTAAGTGTTTTAATTGTTAAACTATTGTACACATTTTAGATAATTCACTATAAAATAAATTAAAAATGAGGAGGATAAAAGAAAATTCATTTAGGAGAAATAAAATTGATGGTATCCTTAATGGAGGAATAACTTTTTATGTAAATAAAATGGCCAACACAATGAAGAGGAAGAAATTTAGTTTAAAACATTATGCCACGTTTATTATAAGTAATGTGAAAGAGAGTAAGAGTGATAAAAGGATAAAGATAAATTTAATACCATTATCAGTTGAAAATACCCCAAATATCCCTTGCCTGAATAATAATAAAATAGTGAAGAGAAAGAAAGTAGTGATGATTAAAACCCGAGGAGCACACGTGGTTGATATATATTTTGGTATACTTGAATGAAAATTTAAAACTTGAGTAAAAAAATAAAACATTTAAATACTATAATTTTCATTGAATAAAACATTTGATGAAAAATCTGAGGAAATTGTAGATATATAAATTGGATTCACATGAAAGATTGTTGTAGTAACTCAAATCCTTAAATCTAGAGATAATATTCGTGATATTACTACAAAAATCCCATTAAATATAATTATTATGTAATATAAATTGTGTAAAAGGTTAGTGGATTCTATAAATTCATTTATAATCACTCACCATCTATTGTAAATTTCAATCAATGAATTCAATGAAAGATCAAAGAGAGCACAAGAAGTTTTCTGATGCTACCAAGATACATCTCATCTATCTTATTTCACCAAGAATCAATATTTTAGATACATGTATTTCGAATCTAAGTTGTATTAGTTTTAAAAAAATATAAAATAATTTGATCACTTGACCCAATAAGGATAAGTCACCCATTAAAAAATTCATTTATGGTACCAAAAATTCCAAAATTAACTAGGTATGATAAGGGAATAATTTTTTGATTAATCCCTAGAGAAATTTCAAGGAAAATAATTGATATAATAAACATAAGAATCTAAAAAAATAATATTTTATTTTATATTAGAGCAAATTAAAATATATTGATTTTGAGGAATTTATTTTTTACATAAGGATATTTTTATTAAAGGAATATATTGGTGCAATATAGTGTATGATCACAATTAAAATGTGTTTTGGTAAAATTTATCACTTCCCTAACTGAAATTAGGATAAGAATAAATTTTTAAGTCTTCTATAATATTTCATAAGGTATATGAGACAAAATTCCAAAGATAAAGTAGAATTGAATAACTCATTTAATTCTATTTAAGAAACTTGTGGGAGATGTGACCATCCCTGAAATTTTTTTAACAATTTTCCCAAAATGTAGTTAGAGAAAATGGATAAAAATAATATAACTAAATATATTTATAGTATGAGTAATATGGAGAAAAAAATAGTTTTTAATGTTTCTTATAAAGGAATAAATAGAGAGATTATGTAGATATGTGATAGTGGTTTCCCATCACCTAAAAATACAAATGGGAATTAATTTAAAAATATCTAAAGGTATGATGTGGAAACTATTTTATTCAATAATTATAGATCTATTAATGTAAAACAAGTTAAATACACCAAAACTAATGAAAATAAACTCAAATCTGGTGATATTTTCCTATTTGATGATCATCAACATAATTTATTAAGTGTTTCCTAGCTTTATATAAATGTGAATGGGTTGACATTTATGAAGAATAAATATGTCAAAAGGTTTTTTGATGTTGGAATAATCTAGGAAAATATAAATTGAAAAGGTGGAAATATAATTTTTAAATCCAATGATCATGATACATACTATATGAGTATGAAGGAAGGAAATAATTTATTTAATAAGAGAAATAGACTATTTGGGAAATGGAACAAGGCCATATTAATCAAGTGTAAAGATGTGAGGTATTTAATAAATCTAAATCAACGTAGGATAAACACTTTTCAAATGTTTCACAATGTAAAATGGGTAAAAAGATACAAAATTTGATGGAGAAAAAACTTAGTGGAAATATTCCCAAAATCCTCCATTTATGTTATATATGTTGGTCGTATCATAAATGATGATTAAACATATTGTATAGAACAATATTGTTTAACTAAATATGCTGATTGGTTATACCATTATTTATTATATAGGACATCATAATATATACAACTTTTTTAATAAGGTATTGAAATATTAAAGGTTAAATTTTAAATATTCCTACATAGGCTACATTAATAAACCATTCTATTTAATAAAATGTTGGGATATTGAAAGGATGAAGGATTGAAAATTTTTGTAAACATATAATATTTAATTACTTGTTACATAATGCATGAGAAAATTCGTGAGGGTCATAGATAATCTTTGAAGCTTATATAAACATTATAAATGTCCCAGAAATTGGTGTTTATTTCATTCTATGACTCTCCGGAACCACTCTTTCTTATTCTTTACCCTTTTTTGTGAGATTAAAAATGGATATTTAGAATTATTATTCCTATGAAATGGGTGGTCAATAATGCCCATGGATACACTATATAGGAGGGGTTATGGTGAATTCCTTATAGTATTCTTAATCAATAATATGGATGGGGACTATTGCATAGAAATCATCATTGTATGTTATAAAAAAAATTAATTTATTTTATTATGAATTGTTTTAGTTTTGAAGTATAGAAGATCTTGGGATTGATGGTTTTTTATATTTTAAGTGTTAAAATTACCCATGAAACCCAATTTTAGTATCCTAAATTTACCATGTGATTATATTCTAAAAATGCAATTTGAAAATGGAGAAATAGGTCCTCAAGATGAATTTTATATTTAAGGTCATAAAATATGGTTGATAATTTGTTCTATAGTATTTGGGTTGTGGAATATGATAGATGGTATCATTTTCCATGAAACAATATAAAACATTAGTTCTTGAGGTATAAAAGAGTTGGTTAAAGCCTAATTATAACATACAATTACATCGAATAAATGCCAAAAAATAGAGAACCATATCTTTTAAAGCGATTTTGATGATAATTGTTAAATTTTATTCCTAGGTGAAGCAATCCTGCATTGTATCTTATCATAATCTTTGATCACAATGCATATGATATGTATATGGTAATTCTTACACAGTCATTAGTCGTATGTTGTGAAAAATCACTTTTTCACCTTACATAGTCTAACACAGAATAGTATAATCTTATACTGGATAGTATGGATTAATTTAATTACAGGATGATTAGTTCTGAATTATTGTTATTATACGATCAAATTAATTTATACAGTTATAAGTAGGATCTATGAATAATTCATACATGAACCTCAGTGTACTGAGTTAATGTTGCACCATCCCCAATTATTGTTTGACTATACAAAGGACCATATGCATGGAATTATTGACATTTAAGGTATGTCATAACCATGATTTTATTTTCCATGTAATTCATTCATATATCAAGAATGTGTTATTTCATATCACTCATACCCTTTTACAAGTCATAAATGATGATTAACAACAATTTGATATTTTCACACTGATCTCTTCTAAATATTATGATCTGATTTGGGGATATCATTTCAAATGAAATTTCTGAAAAAAAAATTATTTTCAATTATTATTTGATTTAAATGATTTTAAAATTGTTTATAAATCATAATAAAGTGAACTTTATGATATTAATTAATGTATAATTATTATGATATATTAATTAATTATAATTTTTATGAATAATTAATATGTATTTTTGAAGAATTTAATAATTAATATATATAATATTAATAGATATATTAAAATAATTTTATAAAATTTCATGGCATAGCTTATAATTTAGAATTTAATGGATTATATTAAAATTATATGATCAATTTATAATGTTATAATAAATTTAAAAAAGTCCCAGATATATAAATTTTATATTTAATATTTTTAATTCTTCATAACAATTAATCTGAAAAGTTAAAATTAAAAGGAATTTTTAAGAAGAAAATTTAAACCATAAGAAAAATGGATTCGATAATTGATTTCATCATGCTTCAAATAAAATTAAAAATGTGGTATTTGATTATGAAATTTTTTTACGTACTAAAATTTGAATATAAATAGTTTATATTTTATTAAACATATTATATATAAATTAAATTCCATGTATTGAATAATATGGGGGTGTTCATAATGATAATAAATATAAACTGTTTATATTTTTTTATGTTTGGATTGTCCAAAATGAATATATAAAATCATTCCCAATTTTATTTTAAGATATAATTTTAATATTATGAATTGTATCGAATGATTTAGTTTAAATTTCTTTAAACTTGTTCTATAGTTTATCATAAACGCATTTAAAGCTTTTCATTCTATGTATAATAATTAATTTAGTTTTCTTCTACCTTCCCTTTAACTTGTACAAGGTTATGAAGCTGAATATGGAAATTAATGATGATATATACGTAACACGAATTGTTTTGATGTACATTATTCAAGGAATGAATTTTATTATGTGTGAATATAGTTGTTTTTTAATTTGGGTTAATAAAACAAGATCTGAATTGTGTAAAAAATTACACACAATCAAGGTTTGAAAATATTAATTTAGTTTAAGGAATATGATTATATATAATATCATTAAAATTATACATACATGTAATGGAAATAAAAAGATATAATATTTTATATTAAATCCCATTTAAAAATACTACGCATTATATTCCTTCCAATGTGGCACTTTTCAAGACCTTGATTATCCAACGAGGTTGTTTATGACATAGCTAGGTACCCATGTATTATCTTATGTATGAAAAGAAAATAATGGATGACCCAATATGATTATGTTCCAATTATTGGATTTTTGGGATACACTTTTCTAGGATACCCTAATAGTATTAGGTTACTAGATTAATTGGGTATAGTTTTTCTATTTGTTGGATTTGTCGAAGATTTTTTTTCTCAATTATCCAAGATTCAAATATTAGTTCATTCAGAAAACTCTCTATGTAAATATCTATGTGGTGGTAGAAATTCCATACTGGATTCAAATTATAGTGATATATGGATCTTATACCATAAATGCATAAGATGCGATTCTAAAGGGGTTTTTATTTTTTGGGATAACGTTCAATAATAGTCCTTATTATTTTTTTTAAATTGGATACTCACCTAATAAAATATTTTATTATAGATAGATTGAATAATATCATCTAATATAATTTGTATATGAATATTATAATTAAAAATTTTTAATATAAGTGACTCCTATAGTTGGAAACTAGATAAAATTAATTAATAATTCAAAACTCTATATGATATGATAAAATTTCTAAAGAGATTTATGTTTAATTGGTTTTACATGTGGATCAAATAAATTTTTATGATAAGCATAAAATTATTTACTCAAGGTATTGTTACCTATTGTTTTGGTTAAATAAATTCCTCAATTTTTATCAATGTAAATATTTTTATAATCTGAATGACTTTAAGAAACATTACTCAATATCATAATTTATTTTGGATAAATAAACTATATAGGTGATGTCTAGGTTCAGATGTTTTTTTTATTATACAAGTGGGTAAAAGTTAAAACTAGAAGAAGAAATATTTGTTGTGTAATATAACAATGCTTCTTCAAGTATACCGTTGAGGGAATTGAAATATAAGTGAATTATTACAAAGGAGAGTAATGATTTATATGGTTGAATTATACAAGTTTCCTAAAGGGGGTTATGAAAGTCCAAGAAATATTTATGTTAGGTAACAGTGTTATAAGAATTAATTATTGTATTTTATGGGTATGGAATACCAAATAAATAATTTACAAATTATATGAATATATTGGAGTTCTAATCATGCATTAAATGATAAATATTATATTTAGAATTAAAATCATGAAAAAAGAGTACATATATCAATGAATGGAAAAATAATTAATATGTCAATATTAGTTGAATCTAAGTAAAGGATATGTATTTTCTTCTCAATTTTTTTATATGAGAATAAAATCTATTTACTAACAAAAACATGATATAAATAATATGATATCATTGATTCAATAAATGTGGTCAATAATTTATGATATTCTATAACAAGTTTGGAAAAAAATATAAGGATAAAAATTGTCTCTCCCTGATAAGTGTGTTTATCAATATGTTTATTAAATTATGAGAGATATAATCTAAATAACTAAGGATTTTCCAAGCAAATGACATGTTCCTGATGTGCTTTTTCTATCTAACTTACAACCAGCAAAGTCAGCATCTGAATAACTCATTAACTCAAAGGATTGTCCTTTTGGGTAAAACAAACCTAAGTTAACCGTGTGTTTGAGAAATTTAAAAATTCTTTTAACAGCAAGAAAATGAGATTCTTTTGGGTTAGCTTGAAATCTAGCACACATACACACACTAAACATAATATCAGGTCGACTAGCAGTAAGATAAAGTAAACTACCTGTCACGACCCGTCCTCGGGGCCCGTGCCGTGACTACCCCAAGCCCGCCTTCCATAGGCCAGGGGCTGGCGACTAGCACCAAAGGCGTAAAATCCCGATAACTGGGAAGGCATTGCCTTTATAAAGAAAACAAGAACCACAGAGTACAAGCGGAAGTAAAACACTAAGTACAAAGAGAAGAGCTAAAAAGTAAAAAGGGGCCGGAAATACAAGCCCAACTGTAAAGTACAACTCGAAAGGGAAAACAGCGACTGAAAAGTAAAGCTGCTACGCTGAGATGTCCACTGGAAATCCCACCTGAAGGGTGGGTACAGATAGCTCCTCTGCTCCTCGGGTTCCGCCATCCGCTCTGAGTATGTCCCGCCCAGTGGTCCACCTCCGGGTACCGCCTCGTCGTATAGTCCACCTCCAGGTACCGTCCAGTCCTCGAACCTTCGGCTTCTGTCAGCACTGTCCGTCGTCTGCAACCAACACAACGAGGTGCGGGCATATCCCGTGCAGGGGTGAGTATAACGATACTCAGTAGGGACCCCGAGACCCTCAAGGTCTCACTAAAACCAACAAGGATAAACACAAGAAGATCTCAACAGATAAACTCTACTTAGGTATATGCCCATACATATACCTAAGTTATCAAGTAACCCATCTCAATCATGAGGAAACACAAGGATTGTGAAAACGACGGATAACCACTACTCGGGTATATGCCCATACATATACCAAAGTTAGCAAGTGACCCATCTCAATCATGAGGTAAACACAAGGTCAAAAGTCTCAGCTCAAACCAGGATTTTCATTATCGAAACCGTAACTGCTGAAGAGCTCCGTCTCTAGAGTGTACAGTGGTCCTGTCACGACTCCGAGGCTGCCGCTCACTAACCTAGGACTGCTGAAGTACTCCTCCTGTCGAGTACTGCGGGTTTGCGGCCAACTACCTGGCGCTCCGTCCGCTGAGGGTCTGTCGCCAAATACCGGGCGCTACCCAGATAGCCTACTGAGGTACTCCTCCTGTCGAGTACCGCGGGTCTGCTGCCAACTACCAGGCGCTCCGTCCGCCGTGGGTCTGCCGCCAAGTACCGGGCGCTCCGTCCACTGGGCTAGTCGACTCACTCCAAGTCGAGTCGGTCAAGCAGTCGTCAGGTCTCAGCCGGCTACACGGTCTCCGTACTCTGCACGCTCGTCTCCGGGAGGGTCCGCTCCACGAGCTACTGGTCGATACTCCAAGTATCTCAAAGTCCCACAAAGAAGTGTCTCAAAGGTCCGTCTCGTCACAGGGGTCTCAACGCAACAGACGGCGCGTCGATCGGACGCCCGGTCTGTGAGTTATTAGCCTTTTCGTCCCAGGGGCCCGGTTGGTTTCGAGAGCGAAACCAATCCCGGCCGTATCTCAACTGTACCCCGAACTCCCATAGGGTATACTCAAAGGGACCGTTACTCAACGTAACCACCAACGCCGCTGACGGCTCGTCAAGCGGACATCCTGTCTGTAAGATATCAGCTTTTCCGTTCCAGGGGCCCGGTTGGGTTTCGGGTACAAACCAACCCGGCCATACTCCGACTGCATCCAAAACTCGGGCGGAGTATGTCAAAAGTTCCGTCTCATCAAGAGGAAGTCAACGAAACAGACGGCGCGTCAATCGGACGCCCGGTCTGTGAGTTATTGGCTTTTTCGTCTCCGGGGCCCGGTTGGTTTTTAAGGCAAAACCAACCCGACCGTACTCCACCTGCGTCCAAACCTCGGGCGGAGTATGCCAAAAGATCCATCTCATTAAGAGAAACGCAACGCGACTGACGGCGCGTCAATCGGACGTTCGTGGCTCAAGATATGAGCGTTTCCGCTCCGAAGGCCCGGTTGGTTTCGTGAACGAACCAACCCGGCCGAACTCAAAGTAAACCGAAACCTTGAGTGCGATATACCGAAACGACTGTCTCGATCCAAGGATCGTGTTGCCGCAGACGGTTCGTCATTCGGAGGTCCGAGGCTCAAGGTATGGGCCAAAAACCAAAACAGGTTTGAAACGGGGGGGTCCGGGTCCGGGCCGACCCGGCCCGACCCCCCCCCCCCCCCCCCCGGGGCGGCGCGGCGGCCGGCGGCGGCGGCGACGGCGGCGCGGCGGCGGCGGCGGGCCGCGGGGGCGGCGGCGGCGGCGGGCCGCGGTGGCGGCGGCGGCGGCGGGCCGCGGTGGCGGCGGCGACGGGCCGCGGTGGCGGCAGCGGGCCGCGGCGGCTGGTGCTGGCGCCGCACGGGGAGCCGCACGCGGGGGGCTTGATTGCCCCCGCTTTCTTCTGGCGGCGCGGCTTAGCCGCGCCGATTTTAATTAAACCGCCCCCCTCACATGAGGGGGGCCTGCTTGTGCGGATCCGAGGGGGCCGGTTGCCCCCTCCTTCAAAGAACCCCCCCCCCCCCCTCTCTTAAAGAGGGGGTTTTATTAAAACGGCCGGGGAATTTATTTCCCCGGTTTTAATGACTTCCGGCCGGCCGGTTTTTCCCCAACGGGACCGGAAATTTCCGGTCCCCTCTTCGGCTTCCGACGCCGGCGGCCCGGCCGCCGGTCTTCCTTTCCGCCGCGGCCCGGAACCGGCCGCGGTCTCCTCGTTCCGCCGCGGCCCGGAACCGGCCGCGGCGTTCGTCGTCCGGCGCGGTGCGACGGCACCGCGCCCCTTTGTCGTGCTTGATATTCATTCAACGCGGCGCGACGACGTCGCGTTTCTGTTGTTTCTACCATGGTGCGTGCGACGGCATCGCGAAGATATTTGCACGTTCATCCGCGTGGTGCGACGGCACCACGCCACTTGCTTCCTCCCGCGAGATAAATCAACATAAACGTTGGAGGGGGGTTCGGCCGTGTTCATGCGGTCCGGCCCCCCTCACGTTAAATAAAAACTCAACATGAACATTTCAAGCCTCATGTTAGACATGCCAGATCCATGTTCAAGAAATGGAATAATTTAAGAATGAAACAACAATCCCCTACCTCGGGTATAAGTTCGAGGATTTGACTATGTCCGCGGAAGTCGACGTCGCGGAGATCGGGCGTCGCGGTAGTCGTTCGTCAATTCCGTTGACGAAGAGACGCGTCCGAAGAGGCACGTCGTTGGCGAATCCTTGTACGCCGACGAAGGTTGTCCGAGGAAGGTGCGGTGTTCTCTCTCGTTGACACCGAAGACGAAGAAGAGCGGTGCGGCGTTCTTCGTCGGAAAAAGGGCGTTCCTCGTCAAGTCTTGAGGAAAGTCAAATTATAAAGAGAACAACGAACTCAAGAATCTCTACCTCGATAGTCGCACGGTGACGGAGTCGTGGAATATCGGTGTCGATTCCTTTGACGTCGGAGGAAGAGTCGTTATCGAAGGCGTTCGTCGCGGAAAACCGTCGCGGAAGAGATGACGCGGAAGAAGTACGTCGCGTCGCGGACACGGCGTCGCGGAGATCGTGTTCTTCGGCGGAGAAGTTCTTCGTTGAAGAACGACGTTCTTCGCGTTCTTCGTTGAGTTGAAGAAGAAGAAGAAAAGCTTCCAAAGCTCTCAAGAAATCCTCCCAAGGGTAAAAGAAACTCCTAGAATAATATAAGCTTTAACTTATATTATTTCATAACTTAACCACAAGAATTTCAAAGGTTTGAAATTCAAAAAGGGTTTAACTCCCTTAATTAATTAAGTAACTTAAGTTGTCAACATTAAAAGAAAAGAGTTAAAGGGGAGGTTTTGAGAGAATTTGAGGAGTTGGGGTTCGTGTGGACCCCACCTCACTTAATCCTCCCAAGGGAGGTTAAGTGGATGTGGGTCCCACTCCCAACTCCCTTTGGTAGGACTTAACTAGTTAAAAGAAATAAAATTTGTTCCTCACAAATTTTATTTAACTTAAACTAAAAACCCAAAAACTAACTTTCAACCCGCAACATACGCAACTCCCGAAAAGGACTCTTTAAGCGAATAACGGCGCTGCGAGTTCATCGGTGCCCTCGGATTTCAATTCCGAGCACCGGATCAAAAGTTAGGAATTCCCGCTCGTTCGTTCACTGAACGTACCCGAGCCAAACTTCGGAAATTAATTCCGGGCACTCCGGGCCTCGGAATCAGGTGCCGTCTGAAACCGCGCTCTTGTAAAATTCTAAAGAAAATTAAGAAAAAATTTCCCTTGAATTTTACGGGTCTTTACATTACTCCCACCTCAGGGCTTTACGTCCCTATAAAGCTACATCAAAAACTAGGGAAATAAAAGAGGGTACTGAGCACGCATCTGAGCCTCCCGCTCCCATGTGCTCTCCTGGAGATTCCCGTGCCGCCATCTGTTGCGCACAAGAGGAATCGATCGTCCATGTAGGACCCGCTCCTGTCGATCCTCTATCTCCACCGGGACCTCCGAAAAAGTCGCCCCATCGTCAAGGATGTGCGTCGGGTCGTGCACGTATCTCCTCAGCTGAGACACGTGTAAGACGTCGTGCACCCGGTGCAACTGAGGTGGTAGAGCCAGGCGATAAGCCACCTCACCAACCCTGCTGAGTACCTGGAATGGTCCGATGAAGCGCGGAGATAACTTGTCGCCTCGGCCAAAACTCCGAATACCACGTCGAGGTGAGACCCGCAAGAAGACGTGGTCACCATCCTCGAACTCTAGTGGCCTCCGCCTCCTGTCAGCGTATGACTTCTGCCGGCTCTGTGTTTTCCTCATCCGCTCCTGGATGACATGGACCTCTTCTGACGTGGCCCGGACCATCTCTGGTCCCACAAGAGCTGTGAGATTTCTTCTTTGCCGATAAGAGAAACCTGGTCTCATCCCCTGGATGAACCACATTCTTTGCCTAAAACAGTCAATCCTAACATGGATGACACTAATCCATACCAAGGATGACGTCGTAAGGCCTCGACGCTACTACTAAGAGATCCAACCGTTACTCTCGCCTCCAAGGGTTGAGTCACACTGTCGGCATCAGTGTGTGGTAACTGGTCTCCTCCAGTAGATGTCTCACAAGTGAGGGTCAAGTCAACAGTCAACTGGAACCTCTTAGTAACATCACAAAAGAGGACAGGAATGAAAACATCACAAAGGATGCGTCTTTTATTATTGCAGCTCATAATACAAGACGCTACACAAAAGCAACATCAACATGGAACTAGAAGTACAAAATGACGTATCCACTAGTTCCTTCCCTATCCACCTGCTCCCAGAGCTCCATGATCGTAAGCTTCAGCTGCCTGAAGCTGTGCTCTCGCATGTTCACCTACTCCCTGTGGTCGGGGTGGACCTCCTGGTGGTGGTGGTGGCAGAGCCTCAAAGCGTCGTCCACCACCTGCTGCTCGGCCAGCTCCTCTGCCTCGTCTGCCTCCTCCCTGCGGACCGCCACGGTCGAACCTCTGCCTCTGCCTAGGTGGTTCCTCAACCGTCTGCTGCTCCTCCGCATGGCGGGTCGGACAGTCACGAGCCATGTGGCCTTGCCCGCCGCATGCAAAGCACTGTCTTCCACTCAAAAGACTGACTCCGCGCTGTGTGCCCTGCACTGCTGAGCCAGTGCCCTGAGGTCGTCTTCCTGAAGGTCTGGTCTGTCTGGACCCCTGAGTCATCTGTCGGCTACCTGCTACCGAAGACTCCGCTACGTGCCGCCCTGCGGTGGGTCGCTGCGCTGGTGAAGACTCAGCAAGGAAGCTCTCAATCAGAAGGGCCCGCTCCAGTACTCCTGTCTGAGTCGGTAAGCTGAGGGAGATCAGCGATGCCCTGATCTCGTGTCTCAAACCCTGCTCGAAGGTCCGGGCCCGGAAGAATGGGTCCCGTACCATGTCGGTCGAGTAGCACGAGAGATCGGTAAATCTCGCCGAGTACTGAGCGACCGTCATGCTGCCCTGCCGCAGCTGTAGAAGCTCCTGGATGCGCACCGCTCGGAGGGTGGCCGGGACGAACTCTGAGCGGAAGAGGCTCTCAAAGTCCGTCCAAAGTAGAGATGCCTCATCGTGCACCTGGAGCATCAAGCTCCACCATCGTCCTGTTGCTGCGTGTAGTAGGCTCGCAGCGAGGATCACCATGAGGTCTGCTGGTGTCCTCACTAGCCTAAACACTCGTACCACTGCCTCCAGCCAGTCCTCTGCAGCCTGGGGATCCGTCTCCCCGCGAAACCTGGGCGGTCGCTGGCGCTGAAACTCATGCAGTGCGCTGAGGCGACGTGCATCGTCAGCGGCTGCTGCTGGAAGCATCGGGGGCTCGGCGGGTAGAGCTACCGCCGGTGCCACTGCTGACAAAGGGCCCTGCACCGAGGCCTCGTCGCTCGGTGGGCTATCGTCACGTTCGATTCTCGGAACCCTAGCTGGCTGTCGTCGTGGGGCCATCCTAAAAGAAACAACGTAACACGATCAAACGATTATACCTGGTGAGCTGACCTGGTTTGAGCTGTTTTAAGGGGAAAAACTTTTGAAAACACACACGCAATCAGTGTTTTCGTGCACAAAGTCGGAAATCAGTTGTCAGGGTCCTGGTGTATGGATACGTCGGCCGCCCGCACCAACACTGGACTCCCTGAACTGAAAACCACACTCGGTACTCTCAACACTATTGCTTCACAGAAAGAAACATCAGAGTTATAAGTTCTGCGGTAGAACCGAACTCCTCTGATACCAATTTGTCACGACCCGTCCTCGGGGCCCGTGCCGTGACTACCCCAAGCCCGCCTTCCATAGGCCAGGGGCTGGCGACTAGCACCAAAGGCGTAAAATCCCGATAACTGGGAAGGCATTGCCTTTATAAAGAAAACAAGAACCACAGAGTACAAGCGGAAGTAAAACACTAAGTACAAAGAGAAGAGCTAAAAAGTAAAAAGGGGCCGGAAATACAAGACCAACTGTAAAGTACAACTCTAAAGGGAAAACAGTGACTGAAAAGTAAAGCTGCTACGCTGAGATGTCCACTGGAAATCCCACCTGAAGGGTGGGTACAGATAGCTCCTCTGCTCCTCGGGTTCCGCCATCCGCTCTGAGTATGTCCCGCCCAGTGGTCCACCTCCGGGTACCGCCTCGTCGTATAGTCCACCTCCAGGTACCGTCCAGTCCTCGAACCTTCGGCTTCTGTCAGCACTGTCCGTCGTCTGCAACCAACACAACGAGGTGCGGGCATAGCCCGTGCAGGGGTGAGTATAACGATACTCAGTAGGGACCCCGAGACCCTCAAGGTCTCACTAAAACCAACAAGGATAAACACAAGAAGATCTCAACAGATAAACTCTACTTAGGTATATGCCCATACATATACCTAAGTTATCAAGTAACCCATCTCAATCATGAGGAAACACAAGGATTGTGAAAATGACGGATAACCACTACTCGGGTATATGCCCATACATATACCAAAGTTAGCAAGTGACCCATCTCAATCATGAGGTAAACACAAGGTCAAAAGTCTCAGCTCAAACCAGGATTTTCATTATCGAAACCGTAACTGCTGAAGAGCTCCGTCTCTAGAGTGTACAGTGGTCCTGTCACGACTCCGAGGCTGCCGCTCACTAACCTAGGACTGCTGAAGTACTCCTCCTGTCGAGTACTGCGGGTTTGCGGCCAACTACCTGGCGCTCCGTCCGCTGAGGGTCTGTCGCCAAATACCGGGCGCTACCCAGATAGCCTACTGAGGTACTCCTCCTGTCGAGTACCGCGGGTCTGCTGCCAACTACCAGGCGCTCCGTCCGCCGTGGGTCTGCCGCCAAGTACCGGGCGCTCCGTCCACTGGGCTAGTCGACTCACTCCAAGTCGAGTCGGTCAAGCAGTCGTCAGGTCTCAGCCGGCTACACGGTCTCCGTACTCTGCACGCTCGTCTCCGGGAGGGTCCGCTCCACGAGCTACTGGTCGATACTCCAAGTATCTCAAAGTCCCACAAAGAAGTGTCTCAAAGGTCCGTCTCGTCACAGGGGTCTCAACGCAACAGACGGCGCGTCGATCGGACGCCCGGTCTGTGAGTTATTAGCCTTTTCGTCCCAGGGGCCCGGTTGGTTTCGAGAGCGAAACCAATCCCGGCCGTATCTCAACTGTACCCCGAACTCCCATAGGGTATACTCAAAGGGACCGTTACTCAACGTAACCACCAACGCCGCTGACGGCTCGTCAAGCGGACATCCTGTCTGTAAGATATCACCTTTTCCGTTCCAGGGGCCCGGTTGGGTTTCGGGTACAAACCAACCCGGCCATACTCCGACTGCATCCAAAACTCGGGCGGAGTATGTCAAAAGTTCCGTCTCATCAAGAGGAAGTCAACGAAACAGACGGCGCGTCAATCGGACGCCCGGTCTGTGAGTTATTGGCTTTTTCGTCTCCGGGGCCCGGTTGGTTTTTAAGGCAAAACCAACCCGACCGTACTCCACCTGCGTCCAAACCTCGGGCGGAGTATGCCAAAAGATCCATCTCATTAAGAGAAACGCAACGCGACTGACGGCGCGTCAATCGGACGTTCGTGGCTCAAGATATGAGCGTTTCCGCTCCGAAGGCCCGGTTGGTTTCGTGAACGAACCAACCCGGCCGAACTCAAAGTAAACCGAAACCTTGAGTGCGATATACCGAAACGACCGTCTCGATCCAAGGATCGCGTTTCCGCAGACGGTTCGTCATTCGGAGGTCCGAGGCTCAAGGTATGGGCCAAAAACCAAAACAGGTTTGAAACGGGGGGGTCCGGGTCCGGGCCGACCCGGCCCGACCCCCCCCCCCCCCCGGGGCGGCGCGGCGGCGGCGGGCCGCGGTGGCGGCGGCGGCGGCGGGCCGCGGTGGCGGCGGAGACGGGCCGCGGTGGCGGCAGCGGGCCGCGGCGGCTGGTGCTGGCGCCGCACGGGGAGCCGCACGCGGGGGGCTTGATTGCCCCCGCTTTCTTCTGGCGGCGCGGCTTAGCCGCGCCGATTTTAATTAAACCGCCCCCCTCACATGAGGGGGGCCTGCTTGTGCGGATCCGAGGGGGCCGGTTGCCCCCTCCTTCAAAGAACCCCCCCCCCCCCCCTCTCTTAAAGAGGGGGTTTTATTAAAACGGCCGGGGAATTTATTTCCCCGGTTTTAATGACTTCCGGCCGGCCAGCTGGCCGGCCGGTTTTTCCCCAACGGGACCGGAAATTTCCGGTCCCCTCTTCGGCTTCCGATGCCGGCGGCCCGGCCGCCGGTCTTCCTTTCCGCCGCGGCCCGGAACCGGCCGCGGTCTCCTCGTTCCGCCGCGGCCCGGAACCGGCCGCGGCGTTCGTCGTCCGGCGCGGTGCGACGGCACCGCGCCCCTTTGTCGTGCTTGATATTCATTCAACGCGGCGCGACAGCGTCGCGTTTCTGTTGTTTCTACCATGGTGCGTGCGACGGCATCGCGAAGATATTTGCACGTTCATCCGCGTGGTGCGACGGCACCACGCCACTTGCTTCCTCCCGCGAGATAAATCAACATAAACGTTGGAGGGGGGTTCGGCCGTGTTCATGCGGTCCGGCCCCCCTCACGTTAAATAAAAACTCAACATGAACATTTCAAGCCTCATGTTAGACATGCCAGATCCATGTTCAAGAAATGGAATAATTTAAGAATGAAACAACAATCCCCTACCTCGGGTATAAGTTCGAGGATTTGACTATGTCCGCGGAAGTCGACGTCGCGGAGATCGGGCGTCGCGGTAGTCGTTCGTCAATTCCGTTGACGAAGAGACGCGTCCGAAGAGGCACGTCGTTGGCGAATCCTTGTACGCCGACGAAGGTTGTCCGAGGAAGGTGCGGTGTTCTCTCTCGTTGACACCGAAGACGAAGAAGAGCGGTGCGGCGTTCTTCGTCGGAAAAAGGGCGTTCCTCGTCAAGTCTTGAGGAAAGTCAAATTATAAAGAGAACAACGAACTCAAGAATCTCTACCTCGATAGTCGCACGGTGACGGAGTCGTGGAATATCGGTGTCGATTCCTTTGACGTCGGAGGAAGAGTCGTTATCGAAGGCGTTCGTCGCGGAAAACCGTCGCGGAAGAGATGACGCGGAAGAAGTACGTCGCGTCGCGGACACGGCGTCGCGGAGATCGTGTTCTTCGGCGGAGAAGTTCTTCGTTGAAGAACGACGTTCTTCGCGTTCTTCGTTGAGTTGAAGAAGAAGAAGAAAAGCTTCCAAAGCTCTCAAGAAATCCTCCCAAGGGTAAAAGAAACTCCTAGAATAATATAAGCTTTAACTTATATTATTTCATAACTTAACCACAAGAATTTCAAAGGTTTGAAATTCAAAAAGGGTTTAACTCCCTTAATTAATTAAGTAACTTAAGTTGTCAACATTAAAAGAAAAGAGTTAAAGGGGAGGTTTTGAGAGAATTTGAGGAGTTGGGGTTCGTGTGGACCCCACCTCACTTAATCCTCCCAAGGGAGGTTAAGTGGATGTGGGTCCCACTCCCAACTCCCTTTGGTAGGACTTAACTAGTTAAAAGAAATAAAATTTGTTCCTCACAAATTTTATTTAACTTAAACTAAAAACCCAAAAACTAACTTTCAACCCGCAACATACGCAACTCCCGAAAAGGACTCTTTAAGCGAATAACGGCGCTGCGAGTTCATCGGTGCCCTCGGATTTCAATTCCGAGCACCGGATCAAAAGTTAGGAATTCCCGCTCGTTCGTTCACTGAACGTACCCGAGCCAAACTTCGGAAATTAATTCCGGGCACTCCGGGCCTCGGAATCAGGTGCCGTCTGAAACCGCGCTCTTGTAAAATTCTAAAGAAAATTAAGAAAAAATTTCCCTTGAATTTTACGGGTCTTTACACTACCAATCATACCTCTACAATTTGTTTGATCAACTGGTTTCCCAGTTTCATCTGCATCCAATTTACAGGTAGTACTCATAGGAGTTTCACTTTCCTTGATACTATCCAGACCAAAACGTTTTAAAAGATCCTTTGTATATTTACTTTGATTCAAAATAATACCATTTTCATTTTAAAATACTTGAAATCCAAGAAAGTACTTAAGCTCTCCCATTAAGCTCATTTCAAATTCATTTTGCATACTTTTTGAAAAAATCAGTACATAAAGAGTGTTTAGAAGATCCAAAAATAATATCATCAACATATATTTGTACAACTAAAACATCTTTAGAAATTCTTTTAATGAAAAGAGTTGGATCAGCAATCCCTTTAGTAAAACCTTTTGAAATAAGGAAATTGCTAAGTCTATCATACCAAGCTCTTGGAGCTTGTTTTAAACCATACAAAGCTTTAGAAAGTTTAAAAACTTGATTTGGAAAATGAGGGTTAGCAAATCCAGGTGGTTGTTCTACAAAAACATCTTCAATTATAAAACCATTTAGAAATGCACTTTTCACATCCATTTGATATAACTTGAAATCCAGATGTGCAGCATATGCAAGTAAGATCCTAATGGCTTCTAGTCTAGCTACAGGTGCAAAAGTTTCCTCATAGTCTATGCCTTCTTCTTGACTATATCCTTGTGCAACTAGTCTAGCTTTGTTTCTAACTATATTTCCAGATTCATCTACTTTATTTCTAAAAACCCATTTTGTGCCTATTGTCAAAGTGTCCTTGGGTCTTTCAACTAATTCCCAGACTTTGTTTCTTTCAAACTGATTTAATTCTTCCTGCATAGCTATTACCCAGAATTCATCATTGATAGCATCATTGATATTTTTGGGTTCCAGCTATGAAAGAAAGGCTTGATGTTCAACCTGGTTTCTTAGAGAAGCTCTAGTTTGTGTTCCTCTATCAAGATTACCAACAACAGCTTCTAAAGGATGATTCTTTAGAATCCTCGTTGATCTAGTAAAGGTTGGACTAGAAATTTCAGGTTCATCTATAGGTTCGGGTTCAACAGAAGCAGATTCTGGAGAAAGTCCAGAACTGGATACTTTTATAACAGGTTCTTTAGATTTATCATTAAGGTCCAGAATAGATAAGTCTTCTTCAAGATTTTCAAGAGAGGTTTTAGGCTCATGTGGATCAGTTTCATCAAATTTGATGTGAATATATTCTTCCACACATTTGGTTTTCTTATTGAATACTCTATAGGATTTACTTGAAATAGAGTAACCCAGAAAAATTCCTTCATCACTTTTGGAAGCAAACTTATCCAGATTATCTTTAGTATTCAGAATAAATACTTTGCAACCAAAAACTTTAAAGTAATTAACCTTAGGCTTTCTATTGTTCAACAATTCATAAGGGGTTTTCTTAAGAACTGGTCTAATCAAGACTCTATTAATAACATAACAAGCTGTATTTACAGCTTCAGCCCAAAAATAAATAGGCAGGTCATATTCATTGAGCATGGTTCTAGCAATTTCTTGAAGGGTTCGGTTTCTTCTTTCTACTACACCATTCTGTTGGGGTGTTCTAGGGGCAGAGAAGTTATGAGTATAGCCATTATGTGAGCAATAAGATTCAAAATCTTGATTTTCAAACTCACGACCATGATCACTTCTCAGGGTTTTAATCTTAAGTCTGCTAAGGTTCTCTACAGACTTGGAGTATTTGACAAAGTAAGAACAAGCTTCACTTTTGTGAGATAGAAAATATACCCAAGTATATCTAGAAAAGTCATCTACAAGAACATAAACATAGTGCTTTCCATTTAAACTAGAAACTCTTGATGGTCCAAACAAATCCATGTGAACCAATTCAAGTGGTTGAGAAGTTGAAACTTCTTTCTTTGATTTAAAAGAAACTTTGTGTTGTTTTCCCTTTTGACAGGGGTTACACACTCTATCATTTGGGAATTCTAACTTAGGTAGGTCTCTAACTAGGTTTTTCCTAGAAAGTTTTCTAAGTGAGTGAATGTTGCAATGTCCTAATCTTCTGTGCCATAGCCAAGATTCTTTATGAAAAGCATTCAAACAATTAATATTCTGCTTAGCTAAAGAATTCAGATTAACAGCATAAACATTTTCATTTCTTAAGGCAGAAAATACCAAAACATTCTTAGAATCAAAAACTTTGCAAGAATCATTTTCAAATTTAACATGAAAACCATCATCACATAACTGATAAATACTTAATAAATTGTATTTAAGGCCATCAACAAATAAAACTTTAGAAATCAAAATTGAATCAGTGTTACAAATCTGGCCTAGGCCGATGATTTTCCCTTTTGAGTTATTACCAAAGGTGACAAAGCCTCCATCAACTTTTATTAAACTCTTGAAACAAGAGAAGTCTCCTGACATATGTCTTGAACATCCACTGTCCAAATACCACGTCTCTTTACAGGAGCTCTTTAAGCAAGTTCCCTACAAAACAGATTTAGATGGGAGATGATTTTGGTACCCAGATTTTCTTGGGTCCAGACAGGTTAGCCAATAACACTTTAGGTACCCATATTTGTCTAATGGGTCTCATATAATTTGTAGAATTGACATGCTTTGAAAGATAAACTTTATTAGATCCATAGCTATGTATATAACTGGTTGAAACATATGAAGTTCCAAAATTACCTTCATTCTGTCCAGATTTAGAAATGAATCTAGTTTTAGCAATTTTCCTTTGTCCAGGTTGGTATCCTATACCAGTAGTATATTTAGGTGCTACTTGCTTTCCTAGCATCTGTGTTAGAGTATTCTTGCCATTGGTGAACTTCTCTAAGTCTTTTTTAAGTTGCTCATTTGACAGTTTCAGTTCTGTATTTTCTTTTAACAGTTGAGCATTTTTCTCGTTTTCAATAGTAAGTTCGGTTTTAACTGTAGTGGTGAGAGCATGCTGTTTCTTTAATGACTTGTATTTATCCTTAAGTTCATTACATGTCTCTTCCAGCATATCACAGTATTCAAACAGTTCAGATTTAGACATGTTATCACCTTCAGAATCATCTCCAGAATAATATGAATTTGAAGCAGGAGTTTCAGCAGTTACCTCAGAAGTGTTTGTCATAAAACACATGTTGGCTCGATTCCTTTCAGAGTCTGAAGATTCAGCTTCACTTGTGCTGTCTTTTGAAGCACTCCAAGTATCCTTCATGGCTTTCTTAAACTTATTGTCCTTATATTCATATTTCTTTTTATACTTCAGCTTTGGACAGTCGGCTTTAATGTGTCCTTTTCTCTTGCACTCATAGCAGACAACATCATCTGACTTGTCATTCTTCTTCCAGTCCTTTTTCCATTTGCCTTGGTGATCATACTTACCCTTATAATTTGTTTTTCTGAAGAACTTCTTTTTCCTATAAAATTTCTTAAATCTTCTAGCAATGTGAGCCATCTCAGCATCACTGTCAGAATCACTTCCACTGTCTTCACAACTTGAACTTTCAACTACAGCTTGAAGCTTTTCCTTGTCCTTATTCTTTGAAGTTGAGGATTTGAAAGCGACGGACTTTCTTGCCGGTTCATTTTCTTCCTCTTTGTTCACTTTAAGCTCTTCTTCATACATCATCAGCTTGCCAATTAGTTCCTTGACAGGTAGAGCAGCTATGTCACATGATTCTCTGATTGAGACAGATGTGCCTCTCCATCTATCAGGTAGACATCTCAAAATTCTCATAATTTGTTCCTTCGATGAGACATCCTTTCCCAGTGAGATCATTGTATTGACAATTTCGTTGAACCTGAGATACATGTCAGAAATGGGTTCATCAGGCTTCATTTTAAAATTATCATACTTGATAGTATAGGTGTTCAATCTCATTTCTTTAACATTAGTTGTTCCTTCATGAGAAACAGCTAAGGTATCCCAAATTTCATATGCAGTTTTACATGCAGAAATTCTATTAAACTCTTCATCTCCTAGAGAACATTACAAGGCATTTATAGCTTTACAGTTGTTATTGTATGCAGTCTTTGTAGGTTCATCCCAAGTAGATCTAGCAGTAGTAGGAATTTTGTATTCTGATTCAATAGCAGTCCAAATATCAAAACCTATGCTTTCTAGATGGATTTTCATTTTCATCTTCCACTGAGCATAATTAGTTCCATTGAAGAAAGGTGGCCGGTTAGTAGCAGCACCCTCAAGTCTATTGTCCATGATGAGAAAATTTTAAAGAGATAAAAATTTAGAAATAACAGAAATTTTAAGAACTTTAAAATACAACTAAAATCACAGTTCAAAAGCAGAGTACTTTTAGAAAGTATTTTCAACCTCTGATACCAAGTGTTGGTCGGAGAGGATTACTCAAGAGGGGGGTGAATTGAGTACCAATTAAAATTTCTGTATTTAAAAACAATGTCTTAACGACCCCCAAACAAAATAATAGATTAAACTGTAGTGAATTTATATTAATGTAGAGATTCTGTTAGGTTCTCAAGGGATTGATTAATTCCCAGTTAATCAACACAGGAGTGTGTGATTATCTTTTGAAACTAACTTACTAATCTACACTTAACATAAACACTTGCTAATTTAATTATCAAAGTAACTTTAAAAACAGTATTGGTTTTAAAGTGATTAGCAGCGGAATAAAACTTTGAAATAGATGGCACAACAATGTAACCAAGAGGTTCAGTCTCAAGCCGAGACTTAGTCCTCTCAAAAGTTTATATAAAAATGATCCACACCCTGGATCGGGGTTCAACAGTTTACAACTGTCCAGGTCCAAGACCTCTACCATTGTTCTTCGTGGGAAACAGTACAACAGCAACCAGCTGTCCAGGTCACACACGACCTCTACCACAGTTCTTCGTGGGAAAGAAAGAATGAAAGAGTTTTGTAAGGATTTACAGATCCTTCAGTTTGAGTACAGGAGATAGTGTATGTGTTAGATATAGCAGATAACACACACTGCTCGAAATGAATGGTAATAAATCACAGAACAAGAGATGTAGAGTTTAGAGATGGTTCTGGTGATTTCAGTATAGCTCTGGACTCCTTTGGATTTGATTAGAAGTGAGTCTGAGTCCTCTTCTCATTTCTGTTGAGAAACAGAGTGTCGTATGCTCCAGGTTCACAGGTGGTGAGAATGTAGTCGATGAAGTTCTTCTTGTATGCACAGAACACTCCTCGAGTATGCTTGATTGTCTATGAGCTCCTCTATGTTCTTCTCGTGCTTGTGTCGTTTTTTGGTATGTTGGATGCACCGCACTTTTTGGTTCGCTTCTTGTTGTTTGTTTTGTTTTCACACGTTCGCGCATCTTTCTGGTATGTAGTCTTCTCGTATTTATCTCCCATCAGGGGACAAAAAAGATTTCTTTTCAGCAGGTACGAGGTACGGGTTCCTGACATCCGACAACCTTTATCAGATATTTGACAAAACATTAAAATGTATGATATGACCGTTACATAGATTAAATAAAGGAAATAAAGAAATTCAAACAGTGAGTCGAGTGATCGGTAGGTAATCAGCATCGGTAGCTTGAACATCGGTAGCTTGAACATTAGTAGCTTGAACATCGGTAGCTCAAACATTAGTAGCTTGAACATCGGTAGCTCAATGTCATTAGTTGCTCTGACTCTATCGGTTGCTCCATGCGTCGGTAGGTACATGCGTGTATCAATGACTGTTTATCGGTAGCTCCATGCGCCAGTAGGTACATGCATCGGTAGCTCCATGCGTCGGTGGCTGTGAGTCTATCGGTAGCTTTGTCCATCAGTGACTTCTTCCATCAGTAGCTATTTATACTTACACCGGTAGCACTACGTTTGTATCGGTAGCTGTCTGTAAGTACATCGGTAACTCTGTGTTAAGTCTATCGGTAGCTGTCTGTCGGTAGACTAAGTCTATCGGTAGACTGGTTACCGGTAGCTCTTTATCAGTAGCTATAGACAGATTACTTATCTGTTTTATGCAGAACACATCTGATTGTGTTAGAATCAATTTATAACTTGTATGAACATGGATAAATGATGATTAACATATTCCAAAGACTATTTTTAAAAAGTGTTATTGATTTGATCACAGATTGGAAAGAATTAAAGTATAGATCAACAATACTTAACAATATCATAGAGAATGAAAACATAATTGAGATTTGCAACACAAATAAATACATGATTGAGATTATCAAAATAGGTGAGGTCAACAATCTCCCCCTTTTTGATAATCACAATTTATGATATGGTAATATGGGCATTTAACATAGTGAGAATATAATAGTAAAGAGTATAATATTGAATTCAATTTTCTCAGAGAAAACAGCATCAGAGATAATAGAAATAGTATGATATAGACATAAGTTATCAGAGGTAAAAATAATAAGGTACTATATAGACATAAGGTATCAGAGATAAAAATGGAAACAAAACAAAGGATAATGTGTCTCCCCTTATGCCTTATTTTTCTCCATTGAAAATATTTCTCATTTTGTTCTCCTCCTTATTCTCTCATAAAAAGTTTCTCCCCCTCTCTTATTGTTCTCCCCCTTTGTGATAATCAAAAAGTGGGAAAGCATATATATATATATATATAGGAGAGAAATAAAACAAGAGAAGTAAAAAAAAATCTGTATTATAGTAGTCAAAAAGTACAACAAAAACAGATTACAAAGTAATTCCTATCAAAAAGCTTGGCCACTGGTTCAATCCGCATCTTCAAGGTGAGATTTTCCTTTGGGATCAGAAGGATGCTCGGGTGGTGAGGATTCAGGTGAAGGTTTGGGAATGCCAGAAAAGATCAAAGGAGGCTGGGCCACTGACACAGAGTCAGGCTTGTAGGTTGAAGATTTTTGGGTGATCATTGGTTTGAGGCTTTGAATGGCTTGAACAGGAGTCAGCTGGACTGAGGAAGCAGCTGAGGCAGAAGCAGGCAAAGCAGGAGGGATGATGACTGGTCGAGCATCAACATGCAAGAAGGGCAGCAGCAGATTTCTAAAATCCATAATAATTCCTCCTCCTCTTTCCATAGCAGAGATGAAATCATCTTTGTTCTCCATGAATTTCTCTAAGGCAGGAGTCAGTTCTCTCAGCTTGCTCACTTGTTCTTTGAAAGCTTGGGTGACTGGAGGGAGCTTCATGTGTTCCAACATTAGCTTGAAGTGGTGTTCGAGTTGATGCTTGGTGAAAATTTTGGAGAAGTAGTAGTCCACTTTGCTTTTTATGGCTTCTTGAGAGGCAGAGGCTTCTCTCATAAAATCTTGAACTATCTTCATGATTTCTCTGGCAGAATCCCTTGTAGAAAGCACCACTCGGCTTAACTCTGATGAGTCCCCAGAGCCACTGGTTGAAATAGAACCAATCTCCTCCTTCAATATTGCTCGAACTGAGTTCATATCAACTGATGGTTTGGATGTGAGAGGGCCAAGAGAGAAGGAAACAGTTTCTTTAAAACTCTTTGGCAAACCACTGATTAGGCTTTGAACTTGAGAGTCTTGTAATTGAACATGATCCTTCACTAAGGTTTTGAAACTTTCAAACACTGAGACAAAATGGCTGACTACACTCTTCACATAAGCTAGGTCCTTGTCAGCTTGAGACTTGGAGCTCATATAGGAATCCAAAGCAACAACTGATGTCTTGAGAGCTTCCAGATCAGCTTCGATTCTTGAAGACTGAGTCTGGCATTCTTTCACTTCTTCCATAAGCTCAGACATAAAGGAAGATAAATTACAAGCCAGAGATAGCTCGAAGGATCTCTCTAGAATTTTCATTTCTTCATAAAAGCTTTCCTTCATCTCAGCAACTGAAGCACTGAATGATTCTTTTATCTCATTCTTCATGGATTCAAGATCTGATTTGGAAACAAAATCACTTGAGACAACTGCAGCAGATCCCCTTGCTGAGGCCAAATTAACTACAGAAGTAGTCATTATTGAATTAATTGAGGATGCAAGAGAGGTTTCCATTAGCTTCACTTCTTCAACAAAACTGGATTTGAGGTCCTCTTTCAGCTTATTCAAATCATGAAATCTGACTACATCGTCTGGCAACAACTCAGCAGCAAGATCATAATTGGTCTTTGGTCTATCCACAGACATCTCATTGTCAGAATCTGGATAATCCAATCCACAGACTATAAACCCTGGGTCTTCTACCCAGTCTCCAAGCTCAACAGCTACTGTAACATTTCCAAGCACAGACTGATGCTCCCCCTCAATGGGTGCATTCTCATGTGTCACAACAGCCTTTGCTGCTGGCCGTTCTTCATCAGAATCTTCTACCACAAGTTCTACAGGTGCAGCATTTAGAAGATCTTCTGATACAGGTACAGCTTCTTCTCTATCTCTTTCTTCTTCAGCAGCAGGTATAGCTGAGTTTCCAATTAAGGGACTCATACTTAACCTACCAGAAGCAGGCGATTCAGATGCATTCTCCTTTTCCTCTTCTTCTTGGTGAGGTACAGACTGGTCTTCCTCATAAGTAGGCAAAACTTCCTCTACTTTTCCTTTCCTAGAATAAACCAATTCTGCAACAGGACTTGGGGGCAAGTCTGGATCTCCTCCAACATCCATAGGAGTTTCTTCTTCTTCTTCTTCTTCTGTCTCATCACTATAAGCAGGTTCCTCTTCATCAGGTCTTAGACTCGGATCTCTCATATCCTTTGGTCTTGAGGGATAATCCACAGGATTAAACCTATCATAGATTTTCTGATCATCACTGACCCATTCTCCCTTCCATGGGTTCCAGTTAATTTTCATATACTTACATACAGTCGAGGTGATGCAGAAATTTTTCTTGACTACAACTGTCTCATCCTGAGATTCAGCTATTTCTTTCACTTTTATCATCACTGAAATCAGCTTGGCAAAGAACAAAGCATTGGTCTTTGACTTTGGTCTAATCATGTCTTCCATTTGAAGCATCAACAATCTGCATAGATTGATTTTTACACCATGTCTTAGCAAATGAAGAAGATAGATATCTTGATATCTCAGATTTGCAAAATCTCCTCTCCTCGGTATCAACACATGCTGAACAAATTTGAAAAGCAGTCGATTCTCTCCATCCATTTCAGCAGCTACCACTTGCCTTTGATTTCCATTCCCAGTCAGCTCTTGTAAGGCAGTCTCATAATCAAAAATGTCACTACTAGGTGGCATTGCTCTTGATACATACCCAGAGACGCCTTCATGTGGTACTTTTAAACTCTCAGCCCACTCTACTGAAGAAAAAGACATCTCTTTTCCATTTACAAAAGAGCTTACCCGATTCTCATTCTCAGACTTCTCAAAGGTTACAAACTCATAGAACTGCTTTACCAATTTCGGGTAGTATGGGCCATTGTTATTCGAGAAACAATCCACCCATTTTTGGTCTTCCAGAATCTCAAGCACTAAGGATTTGCTAGGCAGTAGCCATTCCACGCACAGTTCCTTCTCGATTACTATGTCTCTATTCTGCAAGTGAGGATTCACTGGTCGCCTTCCCGATCTAGTTTTGACTTCACTAGCACTGGCTTTATGCTGTGTCTTCTGCTTCTTAGCATTTGGTTCTACACTTTCATCTCTGACGATAGGAAGCTTGGTTTTTTCCATCGCGGGTTTAGGGTTCTTGGTCGATTTGGGTGCTAAGGTTCGAAGGTGAGAGATTTTGAGCTCGGTGAGGTAAGAAGTGGCTTAGACTTAGTTTTATCATTTAGGAATTCCAAATAAACGTTTAAAATAGAGTAATAAAATAATATAAAATGATTCGTATTCTTGGCGGCAGACAGAAGTTTTAAACTTTGCATCGGTGTGAGTTAATCATCGGTGAGAAAAACAAATCGGTGAGAATTTCTACGTCGGTGAGAAACTTACATCGGTGAGAATTTCTACGTCGGTGAGAAACTTGCATCGGTGAGAATTTTCACATCAGTGATAATTTCACATCGGTGAGAATTTCACATCAGTGAGAATTTCACATCGGTGAGAATTTTCACATCAGTGATAATTTCACATCGGTGAGAATTTCACATCAGTGAGAATTTCACATCGGTGAGAATTTTCACACCGGTTGTGATTAAACATTCCCAGTTCATGTCTTATGAAACTTAGCCTATCAGAACTTAAAGGTTTAGTGAAAATATCAGCCAATTGATGTTCAGTGCCAATAAATTCAAGAGAAATATCACCTTTTTGATAGTGATCTCTTAGGAAATGGTGTCTTACATCTATGTGTTTGGTTCTAGAGTGAGATACAGGATTCTTAGAGATGTTTATTGCACTGGTGTTATCACAGTTGATTGAAACATGTTTAAAAACGTATCCATAGTCCAAAAGAGTGTGTTTCATCCACAGAATTTGTGCACAGCAACTACCAGCAGCTATATATTCTGCTTCAGCAGTAGATAATGCAACCGAGTTCTGTTTCTTACTACACCAAGAAACTAAGGATTTTCCAAGCAAATGACATGTTCCTGGTGTGCTTTTTCTATCTAACTTACAACCAGCAAAGTCAGCATCTGAATAACTCATTAACTCAAAGGATTGTCCTTTTGGGTAAAACAAACCTAAGTTAACCGTGTGTTTGAGATATTTAAAAATTCTTTTAACAGCAAGCAAATGAGATTCTTTTGGGTTAGCTTGAAATCTAGCACACATACACACACTAAACATAATATCAGGTCGACTAGCAGTAAGATAAAGTAAACTACCAATCATACCTCAGTATTTTGTTTGATCAACTGGTTTCCCAGTTTCATCTGCATCCAATTTATAGGTAGTACTCATAGGAGTTTCACTTTCCTTGATACTATCCAGACAAAAACGTTTTAAAAGATCCTTTGTATATTTACTTTGATTCAAAATAATACCATTTTCATTTTGAAATACTTGAAATCCAAGAAAGTACTTAAGCTCTCCCATTAAGCTCATTTCAAATTCATTTTGCATACTTTTTGAAAAAATCAGTACATAAAGAGTGTTTAGAAGATCCAAAAATAATATCATCAACATATATTTGTACAACTAAAACATCTTTAGAAATTCTTTTAATGAAAAGAGTTGGATCAGCAATCCCTTTAGTAAAACCTTTTGAAATAAGGAAATTGCTAAGTCTATCATACCAAGATCTTGGAGCTTGTTTTAAACCATACAAACCTTTAGAAAGTTTAAAAACTTGATTTGGAAAATGAGGGTTAGCAAATCCAGGTGGTTGTTCTACAAAAACATCTTCAATTATAAAACCATTTAGAAATGCACTTTTCACATCCATTTGATATAACTTGAAATCCAGATGTGCAGCATATGCAAGTAAGATCCTAATGGCTTCTAGTCTAGCTACAGGTGCAAAAGTTTCCTCATAGTCTATGCCTTCTTCTTGACTATATCCTTGTGCAACTAGTCTAGCTTTGTTTCTAACTATATTTCCAGATTCATCTACTTTATTTCTAAAAACCCATTTTGTGCCTATTGTCAAAGTGTCCTTGGGTCTGTCAACTAATTCCCAGACTTTGTTTCTTTCAAACTGATTTAATTCTTCCTGCATAGCTATTACCCAGAATTCATCATTGATAGCATCATTGATATTTTTGGGTTCCAGCTGTGAAAGAAAGGCTTGATGTTCAACCTGGTTTCTTAGAGAAGCTCTAGTTTGTGTTCCTCTATCAAGATTACCAACAACAGCTTCTAAAGGATGATTCTTTAGAATCCTCGTTGATCTAGTAAAGGTTGGACTAGAAATTTCAGGTTCATCTATAGGTTCGGGTTCAACAGAAGCAGATTCTGGAGAAAGTCCAGAACTGGATACTTTTATAACAGGTTCTTTAGATTTATCATTAAGGTCCAGAATAGATAAGTCTTCTTCAAGATTTTCAAGAGAGGTTTTAGGCTCATGTGGATCAGTTTCATCAAATTTGATGTGAACAGATTCTTCCACACATTTGGTTTTCTTATTGAATACTCTATAGGCTTTACTTGAAATAGAGTAACCCAGAAAAATTCCTTCATCACTTTTGGAAGCAAACTTATCCAGATTATCTTTAGTATTCAGAATAAATACTTTGCAACCAAAAACTTTAAAGTAATTAACCATAGGCTTTCTATTGTTCCACAATTCATAAGGGGTTTTCTTAAGAACTGGTCTAATCAAGACTCTATTAATAACATAACAAGCTGTATTTACAGCTTCAGCCCAAAAATAAATAGGCAGGTCATATTCATTGAGCATGGTTCTAGCAATTTCTTGAAGGGTTCGGTTTCTTCTTTCTACTACACCATTCTGTTGGGGTGTTCTAGGGGCATAGAAGTTATGAGTATAGCCATTATGTGAGCAATAAGATTCAAAATCTTGATTTTCAAACTCACGACCATGATCACTTCTCAGGGTTTTAATCTTAAGTCTGCTAAGGTTCTCTACAGACTTGGAGTATTTGACAAAGTAAGAACAAGCTTCACTTTTGTGAGCTAGAAAATATACCCAAGTATATCTAGAAAAGTCATCTACAAGAACATAAACATAGTGCTTCCCATTTAAACTAGAAACTCTTGATGGTCCAAACAAATCCATGTGAACCAATTCAAGTGGTTGAGAAGTTGAAACTTCTTTCTTTGATTTAAAAGAAACTTTGTGTTGGTTTCCCTTTTGACAGGGGTTACACACTCTATCATTTGGGAATTCTAACTTAGGTAGGTCTCTAACTAGGTTTTTCCTAGAAAGTTTTCTAAGTGAGTGAATGTTGCAATGTCCTAATCTTCTGTGCCATAGCCAAGATTCTTTATGAAAAGCATTCAAACAATTAATATTCTGCTTAGCTAAAGAATTCAGATTAACAGCATAAACATTTTCATTTCTTAAGGCAGAAAATACCAAAACATTCTTAGAATCAAAAACTTTGCAAGAATAATTTTCAAATTTAACATGAAAACCATCATCAAATAACTGAGAAATACTTAATAAATTGTATTTAAGGCCATCAACAAATAAAACTTTAGAAATCAAAATTGAATCAGTGTTACCAATCTGGCCTAGGCCGATGATTTTCCCTTTTGAGTTATCACCAAAGGTGACAAAGCCTCCATCAACTTTTATTAAACTCTTGAAACAAGAGAAGTCTCCTGACATATGTCTTGAACATCCACTGTCCAAATACCACGTCTCTTTACAGGAGATCTTTAAGCAAGTTCCCTACAAAACAGATTTAGATGGGAGATGATTTTGGTACCCATATTTTCTTGGGTCCAGACAGGTTAGCCAATAACACTTTAGGTACCCATATTTGTCTAATGGGTCTCATATAATTTTTAGAATTGACATGCTTTGAAAGATAAACTTTATTAGATCCATATCTATGTATATAACTGGTGGAAACATATGAAGTTCCAAAATTACCTTCATTCTGTCCAGATTTAGAAATGAATCTAGTTTTAGCAATTTTCCTTTGTCCAGGTTGGTATCCTATACCAGTAGTATATTTAGGTGCTACTTGCTTTCCTAGCATCTGTGTTAGAGTATTCTTGCCATTGGTGAACTTATCTAAGTCTTTTCTAAGTTGCTCATTTGACAGTTTCAGTTCTGTATTTTCTTTTAACAGTTGAGCATTTTTCTCTTTTTCAATAGTAAGTTCGGTTTTAACTGTAGTGGTGAGAGCATGCTGTTTCTTTAATGACTTGTATTTATCCTTAAGTTCATTACATGTCTCTTCCAGCATATCACAGTATTCAAACAGTTCAGATTTAGACATGTTATCACCTTCAGAATCATCTCCAGAATAATATGAATTTGAAGCAGGAGTTTCAGCAGTTACCTCAGAAGTGTTTGTCATAAAACACATGTTGGCTCGACTCCTTTCAGAGTCTGAAGATTCAGCTTCACTTGTGCTGTCTTCTGAAGCACTCCAAGTAGCCTTCATGGCTTTCTTAAACTTATTGTCCTTATATTCATATTTCTTTTTATACTTCAGCTTTGGACAGTCGGCTTTAATGTGTCCTTTTCTCTTGCACTCATAGCAGACAACATCATCTGACTTGTCATTCTTCTTCCAGTCCTTTTTCCATTTGCCTTGGTGATCATACTTACCCTTATAATTTGTTTTTCTGAAGAACTTCTTTTTCCTATAAAATTTCTTAAATCTTCTAGCAATGTGAGCCATCTCAGCATCACTGTCAGAATCACTTCCACTGTCTTCACAACTTGAACTTTCAACTACAGCTTGAAGCTTTTCCTTGTCCTTATTCTTTGAAGTTGAGGATTTGAAAGAGACAGACTTTCTTGCAGGTTCATTTTCTTCCTCTTTGTTCACTTTAAGCTCTTCTTCATACATCATCAGCTTTCCAATTAGTTCCTTGACAGGTAGAGCAGCTATGTCACATGATTCTCTGATTGAGACAGATGTGCCTCTCCATCTATCAGGTAGACATCTCAAAATTCTCATAATTTGTTCCTTCGATGAGACATCCTTTCCCAGCGAGATCATTGTATTGACAATTTCGTTGAACCTGAGATACATGTCAGAAATGGGTTCTTCAGGCTTCATTTTAAAATTATCATACTTGATAGTATAGGTGTTCAATCTCATTTCTTTAACATTAGTTGTTCCTTCATGAGAAACAGCTAAGGTATCCCAAATTTCATATGCAGTTTTACATGCAGAAATTCTATTAAACTCTTCATCTCCTAGAGCACAGTACAAGGCATTCATAGCTTTACAGTTGTTATTGTATGCAGTCTTTGTAGGTTCATCCCAAGTAGATCTAGCAGTAGTAGGAATTTTGTATTCTGATTCAATAGCAGTCCAAATATCAAAACCTATGCTTTCTAGATGGATTTTCATTTTCAGCTTCCACTGAGCATAATTAGTTCCATTGAAGAAAGGTGGCCGGTTAGTAGCAGCACCCTCAAGTCTATTGTCCATGATGAGAAAATTTTAAAGAGATAAAAATTTAGAAATAACAGAAATTTTAAGAACTTTAAAATACAACTAAAATCACAGTTCAAAAGCAGAGTACTTTTAGAAAGTATTTTCAACCTCTGATACCAAGTGTTGGTCGGAGAGGATTACTCAAGAGGGGGGTGAATTGAGTACCAATTAAAATTTCTGTATTTAAAAACAATGTCTTAACGACCCCCAAACAAAATAATAGATTAAACTGTAGTGAATTTATATTAATGTAGAGATTCTGTTAGGTTCTCAAGGGATTGATTAATTCCCAGTTAATCAACACAGGAGTGTGTGATTATCTTTTGAAACTAACTTACTAATCTACACTTAACATAAACACTTGCTAATTTAATTATCAAAGTAACTTTAAAACAGTATTGGTTTTAAAGTGATTAGCAGCGGAATAAAACTTTGAAATAGATGGAACAACAATGTAACCAAGAGGTTCAGTCTCAAGCCGAGACTTATTCCTCTCAAAAGTTTATATAAAAATGATCCACACCCTGGATCGGGGTTCAACAGTTTACAACTGTCCAGGTCCAAGACCTCTACCACTGTTCTTCGTGGGAAACAGTACAACAGCAACCAGCTATCCAGGTCACACACGACCTCTACCACAGTTCTTCGTGGGAAAGAAAGAATGAAAGAGTTTTGTAAGGATTTACAGATCCTTCAGTTTGAGTACAGGAGACAGTGTATGTGTTAGATATAGCAGATAACACACACTGCTCGAAATGAATGGTAATAAATCACAGAACAAGAGATGTAGAGTTTAGAGATGGTTCTGGTGATTTCAGTATAGCTCTGGACTCCTTTGGATTTGATTAGAAGTGAGTCTGAGTCCTCTTCTCATTTCTGTTGAGAAACAGAGTGTCGTATGCTCCAGGTTCACAGGTGGTGAGAATGTAGTCGATGAATTTCTTCTTGTATGCACAGAACACTCCTCGAGTATGCTTGATTGTCTATGAGCTCCTCTATGTTCTTCTCGTGCTTGTGTCGTTTTTTGGTATGTTGGATGCACCGCACTTTTTGGTTCGCTTCTTGTTGTTTGTTTTGTTTTCACACGTTCGCGCATCTTTCTGGTATGTAGTCTTCTCGTATTTATCTCCCATCAGGGGACAGAAAAGATTTCTTTTCAGCAGGTACGAGGTACGGGTTCCTGACATCCGACAACCTTTATCAGATATTTGACAAAACATTAAAATGTATGATATGACCGTTAGATAGATTAAATAAAGGAAATAAAGAAATTCAAACAGTGAGTCGAGTGATCGGTAGGTAATCAGCATCGGTAGCTTGAACATCGGTAGCTTGAACATTAGTAGCTTGAACATCGGTAGCTCAAACATTAGTAGCTTGAACATCGGTAGCTCAATGTCATTAGTTGCTCTGACTCTATCGGTTGCTCCATGCGTCGGTAGGTACATGCGTGTATCAATGACTGTTTATCGGTATCTCCATGCGCCAGTAGGTACATGCATCGGTAGCTCCATGCGTCGGTGGCTGTGAGTCTATCGGTAGCTTTGTCCATCAGTGACTTCTTCCATCGGTAGCTATTTATACTTACACCGGTAGCTCTACGTTTGTATCGGTAGCTGTCTGTAAGTACATCGGTAACTCTGTGTTAAGTCTATCGGTAGCTGTCTGTCGGTAGACTAAGTCTATCGGTAGACTGGTTACCGGTAGCTCTTTATCAGTAGCTATAGACAGATTACTTATCTGTTTTATGCAGAACACATCTGATTGTGTTAGAATCAATTTATAACTTGTATGAACATGGATAAATGATGATTAACATATTCCAAAGACTATTTTTAAAAAGTGTTATTGATTTGATCACAGATTGGAAAGAATTAAAGTATAGATCAACAATACTTAACAATATCATAGAGAATGAAAACATAATTGGGATTTTCAACAAAAATAAATACATGATTGAGATTATCAAAATAGGTGAGGTCAACAATGATGTTCTTATCTATCAGTTGGGGTGAATTTGATATGCTCGCCCATTAACAACAATGACATGTGACATTATTATTGATGTGGTTAGTATATACTCAGAGAATCGAGAATTTATGACTTAGAATTATGGGATTGACATACCCCATGTCCCATGGTAACATGATGTCCTTGGAGAAGGAATCCTATAAAAACGTTTGTTTTCATATTATGTACCTGATGGACATACGTATAATGAAGCATGTGTTTAAGGAAGATCACACCTGATCCCTTTGTAGCTTTAGTAACACTGATTATTTACTATATGAATCTCTTTGTTTTAATTTATAAGTTTTGGAATTCATATTTTTTCCAATGATTTGAGGTAATATAGGATCTGAAAATATAGTTGAATAAATGGGGATATGTTTATATATATATATATATATATTTATGATCTAAAAGTGTTTCCTGGTTTATCTAAAATTATTTTTATAAGTTTATTGAAAAGGAATTTCATATGATGTGATATATAGTGATGTTGATTATAGATTTTGAAAATTATTTTGGAAGATATACCGTAGGACTTTTGGTTGTGGTTTTATTATTTATTATATATGATAAAATATAAATTTAATATAAAAAGTATATGTGGATTTAGTGTAAGTGGGAGATTGGTGAAGATATGACTTAAACCCTCATCCATATTATATGTGTTGGCCACATTATATGTGATGATATAATATATCATTTTATATGACATTATATGATTAAAAATGATATATTTTTGTATAATTCCTTATAATATAACGTATTGTAAGACATTATACCACCTTAACATGGTAGTGAATCATTAAAGGTTAATGTTCTAATATTTTTTATATATGTTATCATTAATAAACTATTTCATTTAATAAAATGGATTGATATTTTATTGGCGATTGTTTACTGACTAATGTAACCATATGATATTTAATCATGAATTATGTAACACATGATTGAATTTATAGGACTTGGGTAGTGTCCGTAAGTCCTAAATAAGTAGGATAAAAGGTCCTAAAATAGAGTTTATTTTGTTTTATGACTCTCCCTAACCAACATCCATTCTTCTTTACCCTTTTCTATTGGAAGAACTAGTATGATGTGGGAATTTAGGAGAACCATGACCATGTGATGGGTGATCCATCCATCCCATAGATATAAAAAGGATGAGGGATCCTAATGGATGCATTGTAATGTTTTTCACCAATAAAATTATAAGGAATATTGTAGAGGCATCATCTGTGTTAGGAATACATAAAAAAAATTATTCATTTTATTATTCATGGATTCTATTTTTAACAACATTAGATATTAGGGTTGAGGTTTTCATGAGGTCTTTGATACTTATTTTAAGTGTTACATGATCCCATGAAACTAAATAAAAACAAAGAGTCATCACGAGTTGATTCATTCAAATATATGTTGTTTAATGAGCATAATTCCAACCAATAGTGATAATTACTTCATTAATTATGTTAATTAATATAATTGAATAGCTTATAAAAAAGAAATGTTAAGTAAATAAAAATAGATATGGATATTTAAAAACATTCAGAAGAATTTCTTGAATCAAACTTAATGGGGTTTGATATTTTTGTAATGAATTATAATATTAGAATGGATATTTTTCTTCATATCTTGAGAATCACAGAATAGTAAATGAATATAGTTATGTATAAATTCCCTAAAAATGGAGTTATAGAAAGGATTAACAAATGTTCGGTGGACTTAGGTATAATCATGTTTTCAAATCTTATAAAATAAAAAATATTTTAGTGACACAACTCAAATGTGTTTTTCTATATATTAAACTCGTTCTTACCGCAGTAAGATTTGACTAATACACCTTATGATATGTGTTTTTAAAAAAATACTTACATGCGAAGATTAAAGGTATCTAAAAAACCATGTGTCACAAATATGAAAATAATATACTAGATAAAATTAAAAAATAGTGCTGATTATGGTAACATTCTTAGGGACCCACTTGGTAGGAGTTACTAGTGTTATAATGAGAATCTAGGAATGATTGTCGAAAACATCAATATCATTGTGTTTTAAAATAAAAATCCATTATCAACTCTATTACCTATTGAAATTACATTTAATATACTCATGCAGTGGACATTGGTTAGTATGTTAGTATTCTAGATTCATTATTTTATTTTTAAAACTCATATATTGATTTTGAAATATCTCAAAACTAAAAAATTCCTCTATTTGGATAAAATAATTTTGAAGACATTTAAATCATGTGGAGATGGAGAAAATATGAGGAGATAATAACAAATGTACTCAAACCAAAATAATTTTTAGCAGTTCAAAGCTCACTATCATTCTTCTCCATGTTAAACCAAAAAAAAGTGTCGTATAAAATTTGTAACATCAGGATTATATAATTTAAAATAAATATTATTTGAATCCAACTAATATGAATGATAGAAAATATTTTTTATCAAATCCCAATGATAAAAATATTATATGGATTATGTGTGATTTTTGGAATAATATCAATGATAAATTCTATGTAATTTATAAAAAAACACTAATGTATACTACATATACTTTCAAGTTCAGGGTAATAATTTTTTTGGACACTTTTTCTCCAGCCACAATGCATAAGAAAATAATACCTTTTCAAATGATTTCTACTCAAATAAATTAAAATATTTTCTAAATGAATATAAAATCACTATTTATATAGTGATCTTAAAGAACAGGTCTACATTGAATATCGAAGAGGGTTTATACTTGATGATGATGGTTTTTGATAATGTTTTAACTGAGAATAAAAACATTGAAATCATTATAAAGAAACTAATGAGTGTTGGATGTTAGCACATGAGTTTTTTTCTTGGATTTCATTATTTCCCAAAATCTATATATGTATGCTTTTTTTTAAATTATTTTTCATTTACCATTGAAAGGGGAAAATAAAGAAGGATATATTCTAATAAATGGGGAAATAATCTAGCTTCTTTTATAGGTGATATTCAAGGGGATACAAGAATATTTGATATCTAATGTTTTGGGAAAGGATAATATATCATGTATTGAACCACAAGTTTCCAAAAAAATAAAAGGGTTGATTGAATATCCATGGATGATTGAGGGGGACAATGAGTCTTGAAGATCCATCATGATGTTAATTGATAATTTGGTAGATGTGGGTTTACCATGGTTGATACATGATCAGTATCGAATTGATCATATATCGAGGGTTGGAATAATCTTAAAACACCTCTTTATCTTTTTATGTGGTGTTTAGAAAACAATCATACTGTAGTGATTTTAGGACATGTTTCATGAGAAAATTTATTCATTAGTGTTGGAAGTGTCTTCATGTTGTAATTATTTTGAATATTTGAATAGACTATTGAGAGGATTTTTTAAGATTGTTAAAATGTAATGGAATGGAGAAATGTTAAGGATACTTAGTTTATGTGATGGTTATATCCAAAATTGAAATTTTTATATTTCTAAAATAGGTTTAAAAGTATTCATTGGGTTAATTCCATTTCAGTGGCCATTTTGGTCAGGGAGAATTTTATATAAGGGATTATTAAGGTAAAACACCCATAGGATAATGAGTTATTATATAATGGTTTAGTAACACACTTTGTGGATGTTGACTCTAGGAATTAAGAATACTATTATAGATTTTATAATTTCCCATAGTGAGAGTTGGTGGGGTTTCTAGGTTTTCACCAGAAATACTCTATGATGAAAAAAAGAATCACCATATGGATAAAACATCACAATTCTCCTAGTGAATCCCATTATGATGTATGAAATACATTTGTGAGAATACTTATATAAGAATGAAAAATGTGACTATCTTTTAGTAGATACTGAAGCAAACCACACCAAAGTGAAATAATAAACATGATATAGTACAATTGGGAGTTTCTGATGTTGACCATGGGGAGAGAAATGAGCACGGTGATGGGAATTTTGAGTTATTGTATCATATAAAATGTCTTATTTAAAATTTTAAAATATTAAATATATATATATCCAATATTTCTAAATCTATCCAACATAACCTATAAAAATTATTTTTTAGAGGCCACTTTTCTATAGTAATTTCTATAAAATCCTTTAAAAAGATGCCACTTGACCGATGCCTCAGACTGGCTGAATCATAAGACCCAAGTAATACCTTATCATATTCTAGTGTTTATTTACTAGAAGCAAGGGTATAGTGTAGTACCATGGAGAGACAATACCCATAATAAAAGTAAACATTAATACATAAATAACCTAATGTAATACATAAATAATAAATATCTGAGTATTAATGATGGATGAAATGTCACAAGAATAAAAATTTGTATTATTTAATATATAAATTCATACAATGATTATTTCCCATTAGTTTGATCACATATAAATATAAAGGTAGAATAAAATAAGAAAATAAAAAATGAATTAGGCTCAACTACATCCATGAGGATATCCTTAAAACAAGTCTCTAATCCCACATCAATTACTCAAATCAACCATCAACATCGTAGCATGCATGTTCCCAACCTATGCCTATGATAGGTGAGGGGTTTGTTTGGGTACCCAAGTGCAATAGTTTCTTATTTAGGTTGTGAGTAGAGAATTTATAAGGGAACCACCAAAGTTTTCATGTCCCTAACTTGTAAATATAGTGTATGTTCATGTGACATAATGAGAATAAATAATAACTTTTGAAATAATAAATAACTAAATCCCCATTGATCTATGGGTGTAATGATCCTATAAACCATACCTTCTTTTTTCAGAAAAATGGTGTCTCTGAGAATGTTAGTAAATTATTCCTTCACAAAGGAAATAAATTGGATCCTAGTAATTACCCTAGACATCTATAAATTTTCAGGATCATGTGACCTCACATGTCACTATAAATGTCTGAATAGGAATATCTCTGTAATATTTTGAATCTCTCTAAACTCAAGGTGTAAATAATTACTAAAATATAATTTCCAAGAATCCTAAGCACTCACTGACCAAAACATCCTCGATTCAACCATAACAAATTGGTGGATACCATCCACCGAGGGAAACCCAAATAGATATTTTATGTGTCACTATCTAGACTGAACACATCATTTTTGTTACCCAGGAATCCCATAATAGTAATAATTATTATTATTATAATAATAATAATAATAATAATAAATATCCACAATCCCAAATAGATGGATCCTAGATATGCTAGGAATCATAGGGACACATGCCATCCAGATCATTCCATACCGGACTAAGGTAGAATCCAAAAATCCTGAGAGTTATTTATTTGGATCAATATATGGATCTTATGATGCAATTTAGACATCCATGATGATGTTATTATGTCCACATGATATCACATAATTATTATATAAGGCTTAAAATCCATATACCATGAAGTACCTCTGTTAATTCACCATCACATCTTATCAGGTGCATAGTTTAAGAATTAGGATATAAGGCTGGGAATCTATAGGTCAATAAATTAAAAATACTCTAAAAATAATCATAATGTATGGTTTAGGCCAGCACATAAGCATGTTACCTCATTTCACATCCCCCTAGGCTCAAATCTTATGGATGGGTTCTAAGGTGACACTAGCTACTATCTTAACCCATTCCCATTTGCAAATTATCGTTAATGTGATAAGTCATATTGGTACCTATAGGGATCCCCTAGGTCTCATCGAGGTCACCTTGGATTACTAGACATGTCACACTAAGGTTATATCCTTAAGAATATCCCAATTCCTAGGCATCCTAGTTTATTCGGAACATCTAACCCATCCACCAGTCTTCATAGGGTCTAACAACCCATGTAGAAACATCTTATTTGGGGAGGAACACCGACCCCATAGTAATTTCAATGATATTTATGGTTTTATGGTATTTGTAATGGACAAACCCCTATCCATTCACTAAAATACACAACTCCCCTCTACTTATAGGTCATTAGGTTTCCTGTCACTAGTACCACACGACCCTATTAATTTCAATTTAATTAAATCTCACCCCTCATGGGTTTTTGGTATCCCATGGAAATAGATTAAAATTATATTCATGGCCATAGGTAGGTGATATTTCCATCCAGTACACAAGTTTCCATTAGGGACCTCAGTATCACGTAAACTTCAATAGTATGATTTAACTATTTTTAAAAAATATAAAAAATTTAAAAGAGGCCCACCACATGAATTGGTGGGGAAAAAATTCCACATGCATACAAGTAAATGCATAAAACTAAAGGGTACCTGTATAAAGAGCACATACATTTTTAAAATCCTTTTATATTTAATTTCTCAACTTTTTCTCTCATATAGGATTTCCCATGATAATCTCACCTCATCCAGAAACCAACATCATTTCCAAGAACCTACATCTCGCCAAGGAAACTCGCATAATTAATTATAACCAATTATAATTATATAAACCATTTTATCAAAACTGGCATAATTTTAAAAAACCAAGAATTAAATATATGAATATCACATATTTTTATATGAATATTCATTGCATTTTATAAATACATGACTGAGGACCATAATAGATTAGTATCGTTGGAAACATGGAATAAATTCTTCTAACTTGTCAAGGATCTTCTGCATCTCCCATAAAGATCATACCCTTTTGTATTCATATTTAAATTATTTATTTATATCCTGAGGAATGGAAGCATAATAAAGAGTGAGCTTAGAATCTCATTAAGTGAAATCCAATAATATATGAACATATAAAAGTAAAAAAACATGAACATAACTTTTTAATATCAAAATCATGAGTCATGAAATAAATATTAACAGTTTGTAAGGTATAAATCATAAAAGAACATAAATAATGATAATGTAGCATTGGAATAAAACATGAGCTTTTGGAAAACACATAGGAATATAATATCATTTCCATATTTGCCAAGGCTCACAGACTATACCATCATAACGAATAAAATCCATTACTGAACTGGGTTTACTTGTTGTTCTAACCCTGTATTACTGAACCAGATTTACTTTACATTCTAGTCATGTTTATACCATGAGATATATATAATTACAAAATTAATTTGAGGGAGATATAGGTCCCACCAATCTCATAATTAAATCATTTTTAAATTTTCAACAAAAACATAAATCACTCATCATTGCATTACCCATGGAATAAAATGGGTTTCTTAAATATCATTCAATCATAACATAATCCATGTATAAAAAGTGGATTTCATAAATATAAATACATCCTAAACACAATAAAATAATAGTATTAATATGGAGAGAAATATAAAACTATCTAAATAATGTCATGTTAGATTTAAAGTTGTTATAACACATGAAATTTTTTCTTGAGTAAAATATATTTTCTTCTTAAAAACCATTTTATTTCCTCAAAATACCTTGAAATTTTGAAAGAAAATAATTTATTTTAATGTAAAACTGAATGATTGTAATGGAATATTCATGGAAATAAGATATCCTGAAAGTATAAAAATACATTCATGTCATATAAGTAATCAAAACATTCTACACATACTTTTGCCAAAAAAGTCAAAAAGTACCTCGTATGGTAAAAGAATGAAAGATTCCTTCCAATATATAATATAAAATAAAAAATGGGTAAAATTGAATTTTAAAATAAATATAAGAATAATAAATATTTTATGATTTTTTTAGAAAACATGTACATGGATGGTAAATATACCCCTAGTAAATACTTACTTATAATCAATCTTAGATAAAAATGAGATTGTAAAATTATTCATTACCTTAGGTCTGATATCCTTCGTATGTATCCAAACATCCTGTATAATGATTTAAATAATTTAATTTCCTTATTCTAGAACCATAATAATTTTTATTATATCATATATGATTATATTATTATCTGTTTGTTAGTAACATTTCATTGTCACTTGTTATTCGGATATTACCAAATTTATATTCTTATATAGGTTTTATCAGATAAGTTCCTATTAAACGTATAAGGTTATAGTTATATCACATATAGAATTATATTAGTAAAATATATATCATATTTATTCATTCCATTCATTTATATAATCACGGTTTAATTAATATCATTTAGAATGAATCGCATCACATCATGGAGACGATAGGCCGTATGTACGCATGAGCTACGATATCATTTAATTAATGGTTAAATGGTAAATAATTGGATGGTATATTAATTATAATGAATAATTATAATGATATATTAATTATTTAAATCCATTATTCTCATCATTATAACCATACAACTATGTATTATTGAATAAAAATTACACCACAACGTGGAGACGATATCTCGTGCATACACACGTATGGTGATATTGTTATTTGAAGGATGGATAAAATGAGGTATTTGGTTATACCATAACTATAATATCATATAATCTTGAAGAATATACTGTATCTATTACTTCAGTATGGAGACAACAAAATAAAAGGATATAGAATAAAAAAAATTGAAAGAGGTGATAAAACAATTACCTCTTTTTCCAATATCTCGTTTTGATTTTAACAAAAGGTATCATAAAGATGGATTTATGTCCAAATTTTGTCCTTTTAGTGTAAGGGAGGTAAGTTAGAATATTGTTTTTGTAGAATTTGGATGATCCAAGTGGCTTGAGAGGTGTGAGTAAGTGGGTAGATGTGGTGGCCCCTTATAAGAGGGAAGAGAGGCACTTTAGGAATGTATTGAAATATTATTTTATTATTAATTAATATTAGAATTATAATAGAACCAAAGTTATATAATTAGAGTATAATATGAGTATAGGTATAAAACCTTTTAACCAATAGGTTTTATACAAGTTTAGGTCACAAATTTAACTTTATCATTTGGCTTTAACCACTAGTTAAGTAAACGAACTCTTACCATGTCTTCTTGCATTCTTACACTATATGGTCAATATATATAGTATAAAATGTTAATATAACCTATAGTGAATAATTAATGACATTTTTAACATTATATAAGTCTATTGACCGGATCATATATTTTATGACAAATATATCATTCAATAAAAATAGTTTGTTTTAAGAACTCATTTGTGCCAATTTTGACACTATTTAGAAATTTGTTTTCAATAAATGTATAACAACATGATTGATTCTAAAAAACTACATTAACTAAAATATATCATATCATAATAATACATAAAGTTCTTGTGTGCAAAAAAGTTTGGAATTACATTTATTTTAATATTTATAATATCATTTATTTGAGTCTATTATTAATAATGTAATCACTACATCATCATTATGTCATGAATAAATTTATTTATATAATGTATAAAAACTATAAATAAAATACCATCATGTAGGAATTAATTTTATAATTCTAATTAATATTTATAGTCTAATATATAAATTATATAACCCAACCTTTAAATTTTGTTGGTATAAAGATTCGTGTTTATGTTATATTTCTTTTTTTATTAAATTAATTCTTTGAACAAGTCACTTTCACACCGAATTGGCTCCCAAATGCAAAAAGTTCCATATATGGATTTTTTGGGTCACAAATGGATCATTAAATAATTTTAGAATTCGTGTTATGGTAGGTTTATATTATTATAATATTATTTTTATCCTTATTTACCTAATTAACCCTTTAACCTTGGTAAATAAAAAATAATTACTGATGTTGCTATCCATAATGTCTAAAAATTAAAGGTACTTATTTATATAATTTGGACCTTCTGATTCCAAATATGTATCCACTTTTCCAAATTCAAAACACAAAAGTTTCATTAATTAATTTTAAGTTAATTTCTATTTTCAAAACTAGAATGTCGGGTTTTAAGAACTAAATACTATCAAAATATTGACATGTGTTTATGTCCAATTTAAATGTGAAATTACTTCCAATGGACAAAATTAGATTAAGTGGTAATAAAATAATCACATTAATCTTCAAAACCAATCAAATACAATATAAATATATAAATAAATTAGAATAAAATATAGTTTTGAATTAAAATTCATTATTTTTCATTATTCATTAAAATATGAATTTAATCAGATAAATACTAAAAATTAAAAGAATATAAATTTTTATGTCCCGATTCCAAAGAATAATTTTATTATTCCAAATATAACTCTTAAAACTGTTAAAAATGAAATTCAAAAAGTTTTCTCCATCAAAAGGTGATAAAACTATTTTTTAATACTTATTTTATTTGAAAATTTGAATTTTTTCTTATATAATATCTAGAAAACATAGAAGATGAATTTAAAAACATTAAATTGAATATATTACATATATTTCACAAATAAAATCAATAAATAGTGATTTTATTTTTTTATTGAATCACTTATTTCCACTTAAAAAGTTTATTAGAATGATGTTAGTTTTATTCATACCTACCATTATAATGACTAGGTTATAATATTTAGTAATCACTTATACTCAGTTTTGTGTAAGAACATTAAATTGTGTGTAATAAAAGAAAAGAATAGTGTTTTATATACTGTGTGCTAATATGGTGTTTCATATAGTGAAATATAATATTGTTGTAGCTTACAACACAAGATATCAAATAAATTAAAAATAATCTATATCATAATATATCAGTGAGTAACATTCTAAACAACTTAAAATTAATTTGTCCCTTGAAAATAATTGGGGTTATAGAAGGTTTACTACATGAAAGTTCCTTTCATATAAAACCATAATGTAAAAAGGAATACGAAAAATTCTTATTAAAATGGAATTTTAGAAACAAAATGGTTACCCAAAGTAACACATCATTGGGTTTCCATGTAGGTTAAAAAAGGTGGTATGTGAAAACAAGGATACGGAAGAAAAATCTAACCCTCGGGTTTTGATGGATAGTGATAGAGAACAAGGTTTAGATAAAGATAACAACTGAAAATCCATTAATTTGTGATGATTTAAGTGACCATCTGATTCATCATATAAGAAGGTACTAAGATAACATTTTTTATTTTAGAAAACCATTCCCCAAATTTTAATAATATGATAAAAAAACATACTTTATTTCAATATAATTTCAATATAGGTCTTGCCTTGAAAAATTTCCAATTCATCTATTATTCAAATAAATGATGTTTAAATTTTAATTCCTGATGTGTTGGCAGATCATGTGATCCATAAATAGAAGGATGTGTTATTCCACCCATCTCAACAAAAATCCAATCATAGGTTATCACATATGTATAATTCCACATATATAGAGATAATACATTAATCTAACAAACATAAAATGGAGAATAACTTATACTATCGACAAATGGATAACCTTATAATCCTTCCAGAAAAACTAAAAATCTACAACTTTAGAAAGTGGTGAACTAAATCAGTTTAGCATTTATCTCCCATATCTCATAAGGCAGTTCTTGGTTTGAATATTCCAAAAATCCGAATAACTTAATTGAGTATTTTCTTAAGTCACGGTAAAAACCTCATTTATCCAATATCCTTACTGAAAACATGAATGTTTTCATATTCTTATGTCCAAAAAGCAGTAATATCCATCCAAAATAGCATAACCCGAATGTGAATTAATCCTTAACCAGTTACAAGGTAACTAATATCATCAAATTCACTTATTCATCTCAAACATTCCTTTATCCAAATATAATTATCTCAACATCATGTTCATTTTAAGGGTCATCCTTCCCTCAATCATGTCTTTTCCAAAAACATCACCTTATTACCTCAATCACTTTTAATGGTTACCAGTACCACACAGAATATAATTTCATACACATTTGTAAAACCACAGTGTACCACTACATAGATATTTTGTTATTCTGTAATACCATAAAAGAGATTCTACAACATTATTCAAGAATACCATTACATAAACTGTGAATCATTCCACTACTTCATTTTCATACACAACATCATCAATAATTATCGCATGTGATTTTCCTATTTCTTTTTCTTTAAGAGGTTTTTGGAATCTAAAATCATTGATCACCCTTGGATTAGGTAATTGGTTAGAATAATGCCCCATTTTCTTACACTTGTAGCATTGAAATGTGGGTGGTTCATTATCTATAGCCTTTTATCTATTCAGATCATTAGTTTACTTTTTCTCATTAATTCAGCACTCAAATGCCCGATGACCTTCTTTTACACAGTTAAACTATTTTTTTGTCCATTTAAGATAGTTTCCACCATGATTCATTCCACAAATCAACATACGGAAACACTCATCTTCTGTTTCCCGTTGTTTTCGAATTTATCTTTAAAATCCATCTTTCTTTTTTGGACATAACCATGGGATTGATATTTCACAAAAAAAACCCATTTGAACCGTGATATCAAAATGCATAGTCTCTTCATAGAAACTAAAGTCTCTTATAGATAACTCCCTTAAAAAAATTTATTTTATGACACTGAAGAATCAGTCATCCTTACATTTAGGTTGGATGATAGAGGCAAAAGCATACATTGAAATTCTTGTAAAATTTTCTTCGTATGTAACAATAGATTCATCATCATTTTTCAAAATCTCATGAAACTATCCTTCCATTTTAATTCTATGAATATCTGAAAAGTACTTATTGAAAAATATGTTCTTGAACTCATCCCATTCAATGGATTCAATTTCATCTGTTGCCTCGTATTCTTTATTAGAGTTTACCACCGGTTTGGTTCTCCTTCTAAATAATAAATATCTAAAATGAAATTATCATGTTTCGAATAGTGGAAGGATGGAAAATTTATTTTCAATGATACTAATAATTTTTTTGAAATAATTGTTTTAGAAGACCCACTGAAAGAAGATGGACATTACCTCATGAAGGACTCAACTGATTGTTTTTACCTTATATGATCATTTAGATTTCCAAAATGATTCATAACTTGAGTAAGTATAGTGATAATATTTTTCCATCTATATCTCATTATATTTTTTTTGTTTAGGAGTAAATTTTTTTTCATTTCCCATTGCATTGATCATTAATGTGGTTTCTCTGGGTTCCTTCCATTGTCTAAAACCCAAAAAGAATAGTGTGAGAGAAAAAATCATACCAGGAAAACAATATATTCAAGGGGGTGTATTTTCAATCTCTAACATCTTAGGTTTAATCCTAGGTTATTGATAATCTTTAAACAATAATTCTAGGACTGTACCCTATAATTATGTATATCCTAAGGAAATACCATAGAAATATCTCTTGGGATCTCACTAAAGTTTTCACATCCTAGTTTCCAAAGGTTGACTAAAAATTTCTTCTGATACCAACTATAATTATCAAACATGACATATATGAATATTACATCTTTTTAGATGATGATTCATTACATTTTACAAATTTACACCAAAGTACCATAATATTTTAGTTCCTTTGGACACATGGAATACATTCTTATAACATGTGAAAGATATTCTACATCTCCCAAAAATAAATTACCTTTTATTGCTTCTATTTAAATGATTTATTTATAAACTTTGTAATGGAAACATAATAAATAGTGAACTTAGATTATCAGTAACGGTAAGAAATCAATATATGAACATATTAATATAAAAAAAATGAACATACCTTTTTTGTATCAAGATATTAAGTCATGAAATAAATCATAGTAGTTCTTAATGCATAAATCATAAAGGAACATTAACCATGATAACATAGCATCGGAATAAAACCTGAACTTGTGGGAAAAAAATAAGCACAAAAAATCATTTTTGTATTATCCAAGTCTCATATCCCTGACCATCATAGTGGATAAATTTTATTACTGAATCGAGTTTACTTGATTTTCATGCCCTATATTGCTAAACTATATTTTCTGTTAATTCTTGTCATGTATATCTCATGAGATATAAATCTTTAACCAATGTACTGGTGGGAGATATAAACTCAAACCATATCATAATTAAATCATTCTTAAATGTTCCACTAAAACAAAAATCATTCCTCAATGCATAACCTAATAAATAAAATGGGTTTCTTAAACATCATTCCTTCATAACATAATCCAGGTAAAAAAATGGATGTCATAAATAGAATTATGTCATAAAAACAATAAAATTGTAATAATAATAGTGTTATAAAGATAATCATATTTAAAAATATCATCATATATGGAAAATACATATAACACGTGAAATTAATTATCGAGGAAAATATATTTTCTTCTTAAAAATTGTTTTCATTTCTCAAAAAGCCGCAAATTTTTAAAATAAAATTATTTATTATAAATTAACCTTGAATGATTTTAAGATAATATTCATGGAAATAATCCATCATCAAATATTAAAAATCCATCCATTCCATATAAGTTAAAAAAACCATTCTCCAAGTACTTTTTCCAGAAAATTCAAAAAGTACCTTTTATGGTAAAGAAAATAAATATTCATTCCAATCCACTTAGTAAAAAACAAAAATGGGTAAAAATTACTTTAAATATCAAATAATAATAGTATGAACTGTATGAAAAAAAAATAGAAAACATGGTTTTGGAGTATAAATATACCCCTAGTAAATACTTACGTATAAACAATCTAAGATAAAAATGAGATTGCAAAATTATCACTTACCTTAGGTCTGATATCATTCGTATGTATATGAACCTACTGTATAATGATGAAAATAATGTTTTTTACTTATTAAAAAATCATAATAATTTTTATTATATCATATTTTGTTATATTATCATCTGTTTTTTAGTAACATTTCATTTTCACCCTTGATTCAGATATTAACTGCTTTATGTTCTTATATATGTTTTGTCAAATAAGTTCGTGTTCAACATCTTAGGTTATTTTTATATCATATAAATAACGATCATAGTAAAATATATATAATATTTATTCATTAAATTTATTTATTTAATCATGGTTTAATGAAGACCATGTAGAATTAATCACATCGTATCGTGGAGATGGTAGGCCGTACATATGCACAAGCGACGATATCATTCACTCAATGGTAAAATGGTGTGGAATTGGATGGTTTACTAATTTTATAGAATAACTATAATGTTATATTCAATATTTAAATCCATTATACTCACTATTATACCCATCCAAATTAATTATTGTTGATTAAAAAATTACACCACAATGTTGAGATGGTTAGTTGTACGCATGCATGCATGGTGATATTGTTATTCGTAGGATGGATAAAAAGATCTATAATGTTTTCCCTTATTATAATAAAATATAATAATTTATTATATACTATATTTACTACTTTATTATGGAAAAAACATTATAAGAGGAAGTATAATAATGAAATAATTTAGAAATATGTTATAAAAAAATTACCACTTTTTCGAGTATCTCTTTTTGATTTACCCAAAATGTATATGTAGTACGGCTTTATGCCCAAAGTCTAGAATCAGGAGGAAGGGAGGGATGTTGGGATATTTTTTAGTATAATTTCTACAATCCAAGGGGTATTATTGTTGTGATAATGTTGGTATATGTGGTGGCCTTTTATAAGAGGTAGGAGGATCACTTTAGGAAAGTTTGGAAATATTATATTATTATAAATTCATTTTTCAGATTATAATATCTCAAAAGTGATATAATTTTAGCCTAAGATGAGTATGGGTCTAAATAATCACAAAAAATAAGTTTCATACATGTTTAGATCACATGTATAACCTTCTTTCTTGGCGTTAACCCTTAGTTTAAAAAATTAACTCTTACAATCTTTTTTTTATTTTTACACTATATGGTCAATATATTTACTATAAAATTCCAAGAGAAACTCACATGGATAATTAATTACATTCAAAACATTATCTAGGTCATTTTGAAGAATCCTAGATTTTGATGAATATTATATCCATTAATATTTTTTTTAAACTCATTTATGTCAATTTTGACACTAATTAGTAATTGCTTTTTGTAAAAGTTATAAAAACACGATAGATTCGAAAAAACTACATTAACTAAAATATAACATGTAATTATAATCCAAAAAATTAGTGGATGGCTTAAAAAGTTTCAAATTAAATTTATTTTAAAATTTATAATATCATTTATTTGAATCTTTTGTCAATAAGGTAATTACTACATCATCATTGTGTCATAAATATTTTTATATATATAATGGATAAAAATTATAAATAAAATAACCTGATATAGGATATTTTTTCAATTTATAATGACTATTTATAGTAAAATTTATCAATTATATAACCCCACCTTAAAATTCTTTTAGTTAAAAGATACATGATTTGTAATATTCCCCTTTAATTTAAATTAATTATTATAACATGTCATTTTCACACCCAATTGGTTCCCAAAGGACAAAATATTATCATTAGGATTATTTTAGTTTCCCATGACTCATAAAATAATATTAAGAAAAATTTTAGGGTATTTCTATTTTATTATAATATTATTTTTTCGGTTAATTACCAAATTTACCCTTTAATCGTGGTAGATTAAAAAACATTAATGAAGTTTCAATTCCTAATTTCAAAAAATTAAAGGTGTATATTTATATAATTTGATACTTCTTATTCCAAATATGTAATATATTTTTTCAAATTAAAAACATAGAAGTTTCATTAATTAATTTAAAATTAATTACCATTGTCTAAACTAGAAAGCAGGGTTTTAAGAAATAAAAACTATCAAAATATTGACATGTTTTTATGTTCAATTTAAATGTGAATTTACTTCCAATGACCAAAATCGGATTAAATTATAATAAAATAATCTAATTAACCATCTAAACTGATTTAAAATCTAATCTATCAATATAAATAAATTATACGAAAAGGCAATTTTGAATTAAAATGCAGTATTTTTCACTATTCATTAAAATTTCAATTTCATTAGAAAAATACTAAAATTTCATCCAAGGTAAATTTTGACTTACCGATTAAAAATAAGAATTATATTATGTTAAATAAAACATATAATGTTACCGAAAAATATATTTAAAATGGTATCCCCATCAAAAGGTGGTAAAACTGAGTTTTTTGGCAAATACATCTTTTATCCGAAAAATTGATTTTTTTCTTTTATCATATCTAGAAAACATATAATATGAATTTAAAACCTTACAATTAATATATTACATATATATTTCCTAATTAAATCCATATATATTGATTTTATTATTTTATAGACTCACTTATTTTCATTTAAATAGTTTCTTTTAAATGAATTTAATACTATTCATACCTGTAATTATAATGAATAGGTTATAATATTTAGTTCTCACCTATAATCAGTTTTTCATGAAATTAATTCTATCAAAATAACATAAAATCTTGTGTAAAACAAACCAAGAATAGTTCGGTGTATACTACAAGCTAATATGGTGTTTTATGTAGTGCAAGCTAATCTTTGTGAAGCTTACAACACAAGACATCTAATAAATTAAAATGAATCTGTATAATAAAATCTTGGGGTGTTACAGTAATTCCCAATTTCTCACCAAATGTCTATACTATTTTAGAGTCACATCAAACATCACCCAAGGTCCCTTCTCAAATCCTCAGCCTTACGCAGAGTTAAAGAACCCATAAATAATTCCATATTTATATGAAAATCATTTTAATTTTTACCAAAATCATAAAATATAAAAAACATATAACATACCATAACAAGAATGTTAAGGCACCATTTATAGATAGCGCTATGGGTATCCCTCTTCCAATGTAGAGTGAAATCCCCATCATATTTAGCTAATTCCAATATGATCTACTGGAATAAAAAAATACATTGAAAAATAAATATATATTAGTTTAGAATAGATGATAAGATTAGTGGGGGTTTTAAGAGGAGGAAAGAAACCATAAATTTCCAACAACACAACATCAAAGGGAACCGTAATCTAAGGGGGGTAAGGGGATAAGAGTGGGAACATACCACTAGAAACATGAGAAAAATAAAGAGGATGAGAAGTTACTACCAATATTAAATATTTGAGGAAAAATTTTAGTTTTTCTCCATTTATAGAGCACTAATGAGTTGATGGTTCTGACCAACCAACTGGTGGTTATATTAAAATTGTGGATATAAAATCCAACTGACCTCTCTCGAGGCTCCTCTGATCCCTTAGGATTCCTTTTATCCATCATTACACATCTAAAAACACCCCTAAATAGGTTCTAAGTCTCATACTCCTCATCTAAATCTCAAACTTAAATTTAAACCATCAATGAAACTCAATGTTTCAAATTCCCCCTAAAATGTTCATACCTATATTAACATAATCCTTACACACTCCCCACCATAACACATCTCATTACTGAGAAGTCATAGTGGATACCCAAACATGCAACCTAACCTAAAATAATAATCAATTCTTAACCAAACCATCGTGTCCCACCTCGAACCAAAAACACTCTTCTAATGAAAAACATCAAAATTAAAAAGGAAAAGTCATTGAAGTGCACAAAAATTATCATGACCATTACTGATGAATAATAAAGTAACACTATGCTTCCCAGCTAACCATAAACACCCACAAGTCATTATCAAATCAATCATCTAGAATATGGAGCTCCCTAAATCTGGATTAGATCATAAAATCTAATTCTAATTGATAGTGTTTCCACCATTAGAATTTCTTATCGATATAGAGAACCATCATTCTAGTGAAGTGACTGGTTGGGTTTCCAAATAACCATACCCAATTAAACATCATAACTCATTCAATTACCAATATCAGTATAGATTTATAAAATTGTGTATAGATGTATACTTAAACATTTTTTATAAAAAAAACTAAGAGTATACCAAATTTACCTCACTGATATGAGTAAAATTATCTAAACATATATTTTGTATAAAAAATAATTTTCTTAATGAATTTTTCAACTCACCACATTAAATTACTTCTGATAAAGCATATTAAACCATCCATTGGTTAACTGATCCAAAAATTCTTGGCTCCAACCACTGACAAGTCACCACTTACTAGATCATGATGCCTTTATTCTCAGTAGCATCCCATGATCATCCAAACATTCCCCCCAATGTCCATTCTTTACATTTAGTGTATCTTCATAGTTGTATCCTCAACCCGTTAAAACCTTCATCATGTCATTGCAAATGCGTTAATGGTCCTCTAATCCAATAATCCCTTGGAAAATTCATCTTCTTCCTGATTATGAAGCCAATACCAGGTTTCTATCCATGATCACATCTGATTCACATATTAAATTACAAATGGAATATAATAATGAATCAATATCATCTCTTATTGGAATTTGGATTCAATCATGCCCATCCTATGATCGGCCCCACACTCTCACATCCAATACATCACTCCTCACTAGAAAAGTGTCTTTGATATTTATTTTCACAAATAAAACTTCACATCCATAGAATACACTCTATGCATCCTGAGACATATTGTCTAGACATGACCATCCCACTGACAGCTGATCACCAACACTAAACATCACCAACCCATCATTCCTAGACCTTGAGAATAGAATACACAATTGTTTTTATATTTCATCCATAAAAAGTGGAAAACCTCAAACATCTTATAGTTCACACCCTAGAATATAGATTCTATAATACTACTCCTTAATCACAAAATCAATAAGATCCATCTCATGTATGTTGCCTACCAAGATTCGTGTTCATTGCCACCATCCCCTGACACCACTCCTCTTACGATGTCATTATCCACCAACACACCATTTATGCTCCTCCCCCAAATGAGGCACCTTACTTATGACACTTCTCTTCCCAAGAATGATTACCCACAACATCATCCAAAAACCCTAGTGTCAAACCATGTTATAAATCCATACAAACTATCACATTAAAAAAATTTCTATACATTTAAATGATCCTTCCCTTCAAACCAGCCTCCACACCAAAGCGCTAGCACTCACGGTACCTTCCTCATGAAACAAAGTCATCACCATTTCTATATTGTATGATTGATATGACCTCCACTAATATAGTTAATAAAAAATCCACTCACCCACAACTCCCACCCCAAAGTCCCTTGGGGACAAGGCCAATCCCTACCATGGATCATCCTAAAAAAGTAAAAACATATTCACAAAACCTGATTCATATTCTAAGATAGTCAGTAGGGTATCACACCTTTCACATAAACCAAGTTCTCACTAAAGTAAAATATCATGGGAAACAAATAATATTCTTATATATAAACAACCCAACAAATCATAAGACAACACCCTCTCAAGGGTCCCACACATAAATCATACATCACATGTCAATAAAAAATATACTACATAGTGATTCTCAAAAATATTCATACCCAAGATTACACCCGTGATAATAAAAAAACTCTTGTCGATACCCAAAATAATCATATGATATAATCCTTGTTAAGGAAACATTTCCACTCGGTTCGGTTAATTAAGGTTTCATTACTATATATTTATGGGAAGACACCATGTAGTTTATTACTATAACTTCAAATAAGAAAAAAAATTCAACTTAAATCACCCCAATATAGTGTGGTAGTAAGGTAGCATATTCCAATATCTACCCACCAGAGTCATCACAATGACACATAGTTCCAACTCCAACCTGCAATAACTTTATACACCTGTGGTGAATGTGGATTACCCTATCATCATCAAGTTCCTCACCATATATCTACATGATTATCCATTATAAGTAAATACATATACAATTAATCCCAGGTGAGTAGAATACCACCAAGTACTAATTTGTTAAAATTTCATATGACCGATTTCTATCACATTAAACAACTGAGCCTTAGTTTTTAGTGATAACAATCAAACTCAAGAATAAACATTCTATATAATCCTTTGTTTTTTATATGATTAATATGCACCAGTAGCTTTCCAATTTTTCAATATCCAAAGCCAAGAAGAAATCATAAATCAAAAAATTCACGCCACTAGTATACTACTTGTGGTGAAAATCACAGAACCGTAACATCATAAGATAATATTTAAATCCCATAACCCAGGTAACCTAGAATTCCTTTTGGAGTATGTGTTCTCGATGCACCATCCCAGTATCCATCATAATATCAGACACATTCATATGTCACACATATATTATCTCTCTAAATTTTAAGATAAAATAATGATCTGATACAACCTTGAATAATTTTGTAACTGAAGGATACTCGACCAAAACCACATTCCATGTTTTTTATAAGTCCTCAGGTTTTCATCCCCATATAATAGAATATTATGACTAGTAGTTGGGGTCTATGGTAATATTGTACAGAGACTATAATCCATAATAAGATTTCAAATTAATGGACAAACAATCAAATATGATTCAATAGTAACAAATATTTGATTACATAGTATATATGAAACATCCAATGGATAATAATATACAATGTTGAATCCATAAAATCATACAATGATTATCTTTCATTGATCCAATAATGTATAAAAAATACATAATAAAATAAAATAATAGAAGGATCAATAATTTGCCTAAAAATCTCCTCAAACGTAGTCTTCAATCCTATGCTAACTACTTCGATCAATCATCTACATCATATTAGGCCTCTCCCCAAACCATCCCTAGTTAAAGTGAGATGGCTTCTTAGGTAACCAAGTTCCATTGATTCTTGAGCATTGAGTGAGTAAATAAATCAGTAGGTAAATACCAATGTAGTGTAAAGACCCGTAAAATTCAAGGGAAATTTTTTCTTAATTTTCTTTGGAATTTTACAAGAGCGCGGTTTCTGGCGGCACCTGATTCCGAGGCCCGGAGTGCCCGAAATCAATTTCCGAAGTTTGGCTCGGGTACGTTCAGTGAACGAACAAGTGGGAATTTCTAACTTTTGATCCGGTGCTCGGAATTGAAATCCGAGGACACCGATGAACTCGCAGCGCCGATATTCGCTTAAGGAGACCTTTTCTGAAGTTGCGTTTATTGCGGGACGAAAGTTAGTTTTTGGGAGATTTATAAGAAGTTAAATAAAATTTTGGAACACTTTTTATTTTTCTTACTTGTTGGTTAACTCCTCTCAAAGGAAGTTAAAGGTGGGACCCACGTCCACTTAACCTCCCTTGGGAGGATTAAGTGTGGTGGGGCCCACACGAAACCCAACCTTCTATCTCCTCTCAAAACTCTTTTAACCCCTCTTTAATTAACATGACAACTTGTTATTTAATTTTGGAGTTATCTTATTTGAATTTCAAACCATTGAAATTCAATTTGTTATGTTTTTGAATAAAATAAGACTCTATCTTATTTTATTTGGTTAGAATTGTTTAGCCATCTTGAGAGCATTTTGGGTTCTTCTCCTTCTTCGTCAAACTTTGACGAAGAACGCTCAAGCTCCGACGAAGAACGCTGCTCCTCTCTTCTTCGTCTTCCGTGTCAACGAAAGGGAACGCCGCTTCCTCGTCGGACTTCCTTCGTCGGCATATGAAGATTCGCCAACGACGTACCTCTTCGGACGTACCTCTTCGTCATCGGATTTGACGAACGATTACTGCGACGCCCGACCTCCGCGACGTTGTCTTCCACGGGTCGTTGAAAATCTTCGAACTTGAACCCAAGGTAGGGGTTGTTGTTATTTGTTTATTTATTTATTCTTGTTCGTGGTTCTGGCATGACTAACGTGAGGATATTTAAATATGTATTATCATTTAACATGAGGGGGCCGGACCGCATGAACACTGCCGAACCTCCTCCTTTGTTCTTGTTGATTTATATTGCGGATGAAACAAGATGGCGTGGTGCCGTCGCACCACGCGGTTATTCGCACGCTTATATTGTGTGGCAACGTCGCGCCGCGCCGTGGAAGGATCATCAAGAACGCGACGTCGTCGCGCCGCGTCGAAGGGAATCAAAGGCGTGGCGGAGGGGCGCGGTGCCGTCGCACCGCGCCGGACGACAAACACCGCGGCCGGTTCCGGGCAGCGGCGGGACAAGAAGACCAGCGGTCGGGCCGCCGGCGTCGGATGCCGGAAAGGGGACCGGTTTTCCGGTCCCGTTGGAGAAAAACCGGGCGGCCAGGTGGTCGGCCGGATGGTCAAAATCCGTGGGAATTTAATTCCCCCGGCCAGCGCTCAAAATCCCCCCCATTTAATTGGGGGGGGGGGGGCGGCGGTTTCTTTGAGGGGGCCAGGCGGCCCCCCGGTTCTCCTCAAGCAGGCCCCCACGAGGGGGGGGGGGGGCGGTTCTCCAAGGCGCGGCTATAAGCCGCGCCGTTTTTTTGAAACAAGCGGGGGCCATGCCCCCCGCGTGCTGCATCCGTGCGGCGCCAGGCCGCCGCGCTGCCAGGACGGGCCGGGTCGGACCCGGGTCGGGTCGATCCGGTTCGGGCCGACCCAGGGGGGGTCGGGCCGGGTCGGCCCGGACCCGGACCCCCCGTTTCGAGACAGTTTCGGTCTTTTGGCCATAACTTGAGCCACGGACCTCCGATCGACGAACCGTCTGCGGCAACGCGATCCTTGGATCGAGACGGTAGTTTCGGTATATCGCACTCAAATTTTCGGAATAATTTGAGTTCGGCCGGGTTGGTTCGTTCACGAAACCAACCGGGCCTTCGGAACGGAAACGCTCGTATCTTGAGCTACGGACGTCCGATTGACGTGTCGTCAGATTTGTTGTGTTCCTCTTAGAGAGACAGATCTTTTGGCATACTCCGCCCGAGGTTTGGACGCAGGTGTAGTACGGTCGGGTTGGTTTTGCCTTAAAAACTAACCGGGCCCCGGGGACGAAAATGTCAATAACTCTCAGACCGGGCGCCCGATCGACGCGCCGTCTGTTGTGTTGAGTTCCTGTTGACGATACGGAACTTTTGGATACATCAACTCTGGACTTTGTGACAGTTGATGTATCAGCCTCTCGGCTCATGGAGCGGACCCTCCGAACGAGCTTGCTGTGTGCGGGAACCCTAGTGCTAGCTGCGACTGTTACTGTGACTACTACTGCTACTACTGCTACTGTGACTGCGACGACGACAGTACAGAGATCCTGTGTGGATTCGACGACGACGACTACAGCACTCAGCGATCCTATGTGGATCAGTGCTACAGGTCCTGTGTGGGCCCGATCCTGTGTGGGTCTGATCCTGTGTGGGTCCTTGCGCTCAGCGGTCCTGTGTGAACCAGCGCCTACAGGTCCTATGTGGGCCTGATCCTGTGTGGGTCTTTTGCGGGGGTTAGTTACCTATCGATCCTTCGTGGGTCCGACGACTTAGATGGATCATAGATCATCTTTATCATCTTTCGAAGAAGTATACCTGTGTGAGCTGAAACCAGTTGCTTTTCCTGTGTGGATTGTGTTGTGTTATCCTGTGTGGATTTCGTTTTCATTTCCTGTGTGGAATACGTTTACTTTCCTGTGTGTACTGAGTTGTACCTGGGCTCGGAGGTTGGAGCGTATTTGAAATTGATGACTTAGGTATATGTATGGGCATATACCTAAGCAGTTTCGGTTGTTACTTCGTGATTGTACCTTTCTTCGTGGTTTATCCTTTGTGGATTTGAGAGACCTTCAGGGGTCTCGGGGTCCCTACTGAGTAGCTTATACTCACCCCTGCACGGGCTTTGCCCGCACTACGTTGTGTTGGTTGCAGACGACGGACAGCGTTGATCTTAGCTGAGGCTTGCAGAGCAGGACGGTACCTGGAGGTGGACCACTGGGCGGGATGTGCTCGGAGCGGACGGCGGGACCCGTGGAGCAGTGGAGCTATCTGTACCCACACTTCAGGTGGGATTTCCAGTGGACAGCTCGGTGTAGCGGATTCTACTTTTCAGTTGTTGTTTTCCCTTTCGAGTTGTACTTTACTTTCAGTTTGGGTTTGTATACTGGCTCATTTACTTTTCCGCACTTTCAGTTGTTCTCTGCTTTTGCTTAGTATTTACTTTCCGCTTGCTTACTCTGTGGTGTTTGTTTACTTTACAAAGGCAATGCCTTCCCTTTTTTCCGGGATTTACGCCTTGGTGCTAGTCGCCAGCCCCTGGCCTATGGAAGGCGGGCTTGGGGTAGTCACGACACGGACCCCAAGGGCGGGTCGTGACAAATTGGTATCAGAGGAGTTCGGTTCTACTGCAAACTCTGATCTTTTCTATGTGAAGCAATAATGTTTAGCGTATTGAGTGTGGTTATCAGTCCAGGGATTCCAGTGTTGGTGCGGCGGCCGACGTATCAGTACACCAGGACCCTGACTTATGATTTCCAACTGAATGCATGAAAACATTGATTGTGTGTGTGTTTCAAATTTTTCTTTGTGATTACTTTATATCAGCTCACCAGGTATACTGTTCTGACTGTGGCGCACCTGTTTCCTTTTCAGAATGGCCCCACGACGGCAGCCAGTTAGGGTTCCGAGAGTCGAGTGTGACGACAGCCCACCGAGCGACGAGGCTTCGGTGCAGGGCCCTTTTTCAGCAGTGGCACCGGCGGTAGCTCTACCCGCCGAGCCCCTGATGCTTCCAGCACCAGCCGCTGACGATGCACGTCGCCTCAGCACACTGCATGAGTTTCAACGCTAGCGACCACCCAGGTTTCGTGGGGAGACAGACCCCCAGGCAGCCGAGGACTGGCTGGAGGCAGTGGTACGTGTGTTTACGCTAGTGAGGACACCAGCAGACCTCATGGTGATCCTCGCTACGAGCCTACTACACGCAGCAGCAGGACGATAGTGGAGCTTGATGATACAGGTGCACGATGAGGCATCTCTACTTTGGACGGACTTTGAGAGCCTCTTCCGCTCGGAGTTCGTCCTAGCCACCCTTCGTGCGGTGCGTATCCAGGAGCTTCTTCAGCTGCGGCAGGGCAGCATGACGGTCGCTCAGTACTCGGCGAGATTTACTGATCTCTCGTGCTACTCGACCGACATGGTACGAGACCCATTCTTCCGGGCCCGGACCTTCGAGCAGGGTTTGAGACACGAGATCAGGGCATCACTGATCTCCCTCAGCATACCGACTCAGACAGGAGTACTGGAGCGGGCCTTCCTGATCGAGAGCTTCCTTGCTGAGTCTACACCAGCACAGCGACCCACCGCAGGGCGGCACGTGGCAGAGTCATCTGCAGCAGGCAGTCGACGGATGACTCAGGGGTCCAGACAGACCAGACCTTCGGCAGACGACCTCAGGGCACTGGCTCAGCAGTGCGGAGCACACAGCGAGGAGCCAGTCTTTCGAGAGGCAGATAGTGCTACTCGTGCGGCGGGTAGGGCCACAAGGCTCATGACTGCCCGACCCGCCGTGCCGAGGAGCAGAAGTCGGTTGAGGGACCACCGAGGCAGAGGCAGAGGGTCGACCGTGGCGGTCCGCAGGGAGGAGGCGGACGAGGTAGAGGAGCTGGACGAGCAGCCGGTGGTGGGCGACGCTTTGAGGCTCTTCCACCACCACCACCAGGAGGTCCACCCCGACCACAGGGAGCTGGCGGGAAGAGACAGGCACAGCTCCAGGCAGTAGAGGCCTACGACCACGGCGCACCCGAGATGATTCGAGGTACTATCTGTGTCTATTCCACCCTTGCTTCAGTTCTTATAGACATAGGAGAGAGTCACTCTTTCATAGCCGCTGCCCTTGTTTGGAGCTCGGAGATTCTGACAGAGCCGTTGGCTCGATCCTTACGGCTAGAGACTCTTACGGGAGCAGACTCGACGATTACGCACTGGTGCCGGCAGTGTGAGCTTACTCTAGGAGGCGAGAGCTTCGGCTGGGATCTTCTTGTAGCAGCGTCGAGGCCTTACGATGTCATCTTGGGCATGTATTGGCTATCTACGGTCCATGCGCAGATTGACTGTTTTAGGCACAAGGTGCGATGTGTACGCACCGACGGGAGCAGGTTCACCTTCACCAGTGAGAAGGGAGCCTTTGCAGCACAGGATGGACTTCTGTGGAGGAGAGGACAGCCCATCACTCATCAGTTAGCTAGCCTCATCCTTGGAGCAGTTGATGTGCGGAGTCCTGGTTTTCCTGCAGTGGTGGATCAGTTTGCGGTCGTTTTTCCCGACGACGTTCCAGGGCTACCTCCTCGCAGAGAGGTAGACTTTTATATTGACTTGTACCCTGGGACAGCCCCGATATCCACTCCAGCATATCGGATGGCCGCCGCCGAGCTTCGAGAGCTACGGGTATAGTTGGAGGACTTGCAGGGCAAGGGGTTCATCCGACCCAGTGTTTCACCCTGGGCTTCCCTGATTTTGTTCGCCAAGAAGGCGGATAGGAGCCTGCGGCTTTGAGTTGACTATCGTCTCCTGAACCAGGTGACAGTGAGGAACAAGTATCCGCTACCGAGGATTGATGACCTCTTTGATTAGCTCAAGGGAGCACGGTGGTTCTCGAAGATAGACCTCAGGTCAGGCTATCATCAGCTCAGAGTCAGAGATGAGGATGTGCAGAAGACGGCCTTCAGATGTCGGTATGGCCACTATGAGTTCTTGGTTATTCCTTTCGGTGTAACCAATGCTCCAACAGTGTTCATGGCTCTCATGAACAGGATCTTTCAGCCATACCTCGATCGGTTTGTCGTGGTCTTCATCGACGACATTCTGATTTACTCTACGACTGAGGAGGAGCACGCCTATAACTTGCGAGTTGTACTAGACACACTCCGAGAGCACCAACTTTATGGTAATCTCTCAAAGTCCCAGTTCTGGATACATGAGGTCCACTTCTTGGGACACGTTATCTCTGAGGTGGGAGTTGTAGTGGATCCTGCGAAGATCGAGGTTGTGTTAGCATGGGAGCCACCCAGGAGCGTGACTGAGGTTCAGAGTTTCTTGGGACTAGCTGGATACTATCGTAGATTCGTGCCAGACTTCTCTAGAGTTGCAGCACAACTCACAGCTTTGATAAAGAAGGGGAAACCCTTCGTGTGGTCAGACAGATGTCAGCAGAGCTTCCAGGAGCTGAGACAGAGATTGACTAGCGCACCTATCTTAAGGTTTCCCGAGGAGGGAGTAGGGTACGTAGTTTACTGCGATGCATCAGGGACCGGACTCGGATGTGTTCTGATGCAGGAGCGGGCAGTGATCGCCTATAGATCACGTCAGTTGAGGCCGCATGAGAAGAACTACGCTACCCATGACCTGGAGTTAGCAGCAGTGGTCTTCGCTCTGAAGACATGGCGACACTATCTGATGGGCGAGCGCTTTACAGTCTTTTCCGATCATCAGAGTCTCAGGTATATCTTCTCGCAGAAGGACCTGAACCTGAGACAGCGGCGATGGCTCGAGTTCCTCCAGGACTATGACTTTGAGATAGTCTATACTCCTGGGAAGGGGAACGTAGTAGCCGATGACCTCAGCAGGAGGACGGGAATTCAGCTACTTGAGGAGGCGACGGAGCAGCTAGCCTCTTTATAGATATCCTTCGTGGATAGAGATGGAGCAGCCTTCCTCCAGTCTCTCACAGTCACCCCTCCACTACTGCAGCGGGTCAGAGAGGCACAGCGTGAGGATGCTGACTGTGAGACACGGCGTGCACAGATATCCTCGGGACAGGCACCTGATGGTTTCTCCCTTGGAGCAGAGCACGACATCCTTTTCAGAGGACGTACCATGGTACCAGTCGCTTTGCGAGAGGAAGTGATGAGAGAGTTTCACACTTCTCCTTTGGCGGTACATCCTGGAGTGGCGAAGATGTACCAAGACCTCAGACGACAACACTGGTGTCCAGGCATGAAGAAGGTTGTAGCAGAGTTCGTTTATCGATGCCTAACCTGCCAACAGGTGAAGGCAGAGCATCAGGTACCAGCAGGCTTGGTACAGCCCTTGGAGGTCCCGGAGTGGAAGTGGGACGACATATCTATGGACTTCGTGACTGGACTACCACGTACTTCCAGAGGTCACGACTCCATCTGGGTGATTGTTGACCGACTCACCAAGTCGGCACACTTCTTACCCATTAGAGAGCAGGGCTCAGTGGAGAGCTTGGGACGTCTCTACGTTCAGGAGATTGTGCGGCTCCACGGTGTGCCATCATCTATCGTCTCCGATAGAGATGCTCTCTTTACTTCCCGGCTTTGGAAGGGGTTATAGGAGGCGTTCGGGATGCAACTACGTCTGAGCACAGCCTTTCACCCTCAGACGGATGGTCAGACAGAGAGGACCATTCAGACTCTCGAGGACATGCTCCGCGCATGTGTCCTCGACTTTGGTCGTAGCTGGGAGGACCACCTACACTTGGTTGAGTTTGCGTACAACAACAGCTACCACTCCACCATCGGGATGGCACCGTACGAGGAATTGTACGGCCGACCTTGTAGATCTCCTTTGTGCTGGACAGACCCTGGAGAGTCAGCACTTGTGGAACCGGAGATGGTCCAGGCCACGACAGAGAAGATCCAGGTCATCCAGGAGCGGATGAGGACAGCTCAGAGCCGGCAGAAGTCATACGCTGACAGGAGGCGGAGGCCACTAGAGTTCGAGGATGGCGACCACGTCTTCTTGCGGGTCTCACCTCGACGTGGTATTCGGAGATTTGGCTGAGGTGGCAAGTTATCTTCGCGCTTCATCGGACCCTTCCAGGTCCTCAGCAGGATTGGTGAGGTGGCTTATCGCCTGTCTCTACCACCTCAGTTGCACCGGGTGCACGATGTCTTCCACGTGTCTCAGCTGAGGAGATACGTGCACGACCCGACGCACATCATTGACCATGGGGAGCTTGACGTTGACGATGGGGCGACTTTTACGGAGGTCCCGGTGGAGATAGAGGATCGACAGGAGCGGGTCCTACGTGGGCGATCGATTCCTCTTGTGCGCATCAGATAGAAGCACGGGAATCTCCATGAGAGCACATGGGAGCGGGAGGCTCAGATGCGTGCTCAGTACCCTCATTTGTTTCCCTAGTTTTGATGTATCTTTACGGGGACGTAAAGCCCTGAGGTGGGAGTAATGTAAAGACCCGTAAAATTCAAGGGAAATTTTTTCTTAATTTTCTTTGGAATTTTACAAGAGTGCGGTTTCTGACGGCACCTGATTCCGAGGCCCGGAGTGCCCAGAATCAATTTCCGAAGTTTGGATCAGGTACGTTCAGTGAACGAACGAGCGGGAATTTCTAACTTTTGATCCGGTGCTCGGAATTGAAATATGAGGACACCGATGAACTCGCAGCGCCGATATTCGGTTAAGGAGACCTTTTCCGAAGTTGCGTTTATTGCGGGACGAAAGTTAGTTTTTGGGAGATTTATAAGAAGTTAAATAAAATTTTGGAACACTTTTTATTTTTCTTACTTGTAGGTTAACTCCTCTCAAAGGAAGTTAAAGGTGGGACCCACATCCACTTAACCTCCCTTGGGAGGATTAAGTGTGGTGGGGCCCACACGAAACTCAACCTTCCATCTCCTCTCAAAACTCTTTTAACCCCTCTTTAATTAACATGAAAACTTGTTATTTAATTTTGGAGTTATCTTATTTGAATTTCAAACCTTTGAAATTCAATTTGTTAAGTTTGTGAATAAAATAAGACTCTATCTTATTTTATTTGGTTAGAATTGTTTAGCCATCTTGAGAGCATTTTGGGTTCTTCTCCTTCTTCTTCAAACTTTGACGAAGAACGCTCAAGCTCCGACGAAGAACGCCGCTCCTCTCTTCTTCGTCTTCTGTGTCAACGAAAGGGAACGCCGCTTCCTCCTCGGACTTCCTTCCTCGGCATACGAAGATTCGCCAATGACGTACCTATTCGGACGTACCTCTTCGTCATCGGATTTGACGAACGATTACCCTGACGCCCGACCTCCGCGACGTTGTCTTCCGCGGGTCGTTGACAGTCTTCGAACTTGAACCCAAGGTAGGGTTTGTTGTTATTTGTTTATTTATTTATTCTTGTTCGTGGTTCTGGCATGACTAACGTGAGGATATTTAAATATGTATTATCATTTAACGTGAGGGGGCCGGACCGCATGAACACGGCCGAACCTCCTCCTTTGTTCTTGTTGATTTATATTGCGGATGAAACAAGATGGAGTGGTGCCGTCGCACCACGCGGTTATTCGCACGCTTATATTGTGCGGCGCCGTCGCGCCGTGCCGTGGAAGGATCATCAAGAACGCGATGCCGTCGCGCCGCGTCGAAGGGAATCAAAGGCGTGGCGGAGGGGCGCAGTGTCGTCGCACCGCGCCGGACGACGAACACTGCGGCCGGTTCCAGGCCACGGCGGGACGAGAAGACCGGCGGCCGGGCCGCCGGCGTCGGAAGCCGGAAAGGGGACCGGTTTGCCGGTCCCGTTGGAGAAAAACCGGCTGGCCAGGTGGCCGGCCGGATGGTCAAAATCCGGGGGAATTTAATTCCCCCAGCCAGCGCTCAAAAGCCCCACCATTTAATGGGGGGGGGGGGTTCATTGAGGGGGGCAGGCGGCCCCCCGGTTCTCCTCAAGCAGGCCCCCACGAGGGGGGGGCGGTTCTCCAAGGCGCGGCTATAAGTCGCGCCGTTTTTTTTTTTTGAAACAAGCGGGGTCCATGCCCCCCGCGCGCTGCATCTGTGCGGCGCCAGGCCTCCACGCCGCCAGGCCGCCGCGCCGCCGCGCCGCCGGCCGGCCGGCCGGCCGGGCCGGGTCGGACCCGGACCCGGACCCCCCGTTTCGAGACGGTTTCGGTATTTTGGCCATAACTTGAGCCACGGACCTCCGATCGACGAACCGTCTGCGGCAACGCGATCCTTGGATCGAGACAGTTGTTTTGGTATATTGCACTCAAAGTTTCGGAAGACTTTGAGTTCGGCCGGGTTGGTTCGTTCACGAAACCAACCGGGCCTTCGGAACGGAAACGCTCGTATCTTGAGCTACGGACGTCTGATTGACGTGTCGTCAACTTTGTTGTGTTTCTCTTAGAGAGACGGATCTTTTGGAATACTCCACCCAAGGTTTGGATGAAGGTGTAGTACGGTCGGGTTCGTTTTTCCTTAAAAACCAACCGGGCCCCGGGGACGAAAATGCCAATAACTCTCAGACCGGGCATCCGATCGACGCGCCTTCTGTTGTGTTGAGTTCCTGTTGACGATACGGAACTTTTGGATACATCAACTCTGGACTTTGTGACAGTTGATGTATCAGCCTCTCGGCTCGTGGAGCGGACCCTCCGAACGAGCTTGCTGTGTGCGGGAACCCTAGTGCTGGCTGCAACTGTTACTGTGACTACTACTGCTACTACTGCTACTGTGACTGCGACGACGACAGTACAGAGATCCTGTGTGGATTCGACGACGACGACTACAGCACTCAGCGATCCTATGTGGATCAGTGCTACAGGTCTTGTGTGGGCCCGATCCTATGTGGGTCCGATCCTGTGTGGGTCCTTGCGCTCAGCGGTCCTGTGTGAACCAGCGCCTACAGGTCCTATGTGGGCCCGATTCTGTGTGGGTCTTTTGCAGGGGTTAGTTACCTATCGATCCTTCGTGGGTCCGACGACTTAGATGGATCAGAGATCATCTTTATCGTCTTTCGAAGAAGTATACCTGTGTGAGCTGAAACCCATTTCTTTTCCTGTGTGGATTGTGTTGTGCTATCCTGTGTGGATTTTGTTTTGCTTTCCTGTGTGGAATACGTTTACTTTCCTGTGTGGACTGAGTTGTACTTGGGCTCGGAGGTTGGAGCGTATTTGAAATTGATGACTTAGGTATATGTATGGGCATATACCTAAGCAGTGTCGGTTGTTACTTCGTGATTGTACCTTTCTTCATGGTTTATCCTTTGTGGATTTGAGAGACCTTCAGGGGTCTCGGGGTCCCTACTGAGTAGCTTATACTCACCCCTGCACGGGCTTTGCCCGCACTACGTTGTGTTGGTTGCAAACGACGGACAGCGTTGATCTTAGCTGAGGCTTGCAGAGCAGGACGATACCTGGTGGTGGACCACTAGGCGGGACGTGCTCGGAGCGGACGGCGGGACCCGTGGAGCAGTGGAGCTATCTGTACCCACCCTTCAGGTGGGATTTCCAGTGGACAGCTCGGTGTAGCATCTTTTACTTTTCAGTTGATGTTTTCCCTTTCGAGTTGTACTTTACTTTCAGTTTGGGTTTGTATACTGGCCCATTTACTTTTCCGCACTTTCAGTTGTACTCTGCTTTTTCTTAATGTTTACTTTCCTCTTTCTTACTCTGTGGTGTTTTCTTACTTTACAAAGGCAATGCCTTCCCTTTTTACCGGGATTTAGGCCTTGGTGCTAGTCGCCAGCCCCTGGCCTATGGAAGGCGGGCTTGGGGTAGTCACGGCACGGACCCCGAGGGCGGGTCGTGACATGTAGTCCCATACATAACAGGTAAGTGAAGTATATATGCTTGGGACATGTTAAAAATAAATATAAACTGTTGAAATAATAAAATAAGTAAGTCTATGCCAATCTCTATTCATAATGACCCTAATAAACAACACTTGGTTTGGATAGAACCAGGGTGTCTTTAAGCAGGTCAGAAAATCATTCCTACACTAAGGTAACAACCTAGATCCTAGGAGTAATCTATGAATCTATATATGATCTGGCTCATATGTCCAAACATTCCATTATTAACAGATCAACAGCTAGATCCTAGGTGTCTAATGAATCTTACAAAAATCTAGGTATAAATAATGGCAAAAAGATGATTCCTGGTCATCCTAGGAAATCACTAATCAAAACATACTGTATGTCACAATTCCAACTAGATAGAACCAATGAATCTTTGGCATCCCAAACAGATATGTTTCATGTCACCAGCTCAACTGGAAAAATCCATGGGGTAACCTAGGTATCCCATTATTATAATAATAATAATCACTAACCTTTAATGGATAAATCCTATGAATTCAAACCATTCTAGGGACTCGTGGAATCTATGTAATCCCATATAGAACCACCTAACAAAACTAGCATCCCAAACATTGTTTATGTGTCTCAACATCCAGATCCTAAGATACACACTTTGTATCCATGATGACGTCATCACATCGAACTCATATCACATAAGTATCCTACAAGGAACAAAATTTGTGTCCCTATAAGAACATATGGGAATCTAAAATTCAACCATCACATATCATCAATACCATTAAAAATGTACTAGGAATCATGTCTCAGAATCTATATCAACGACAAATAAGTTATGTATAAGAATAATGTATGGTTGAACAAACAATTAATATTGTCACCACATTCTATATCCCTTTTGTCTCAAATCATCAATATGAGTTCTAATGTCACTCGCACTACCATATATGCATGTTCACTTCCTCTCACAGTGGTTATAAGTCACATGGGAACCTATAACTCCCCCTAGGTCACATAGAGTTTTCCCTAGATTCCTAGGAAATCTGTACTATTGTGATTGATTTATAACCACCCCCTTTCCAAAACATCATAGGCCTTCTTAAACACCCGACTGGTCGACCAGTCTCTAAAATTTCTAAGCACCCAATTCGTAATGTTCTTATGGGGAAGTATCATTCATCCCATGTTTATATCAACAAATACGACAACTCTAGGGTATCTTGTATGACCAACCCCTTGACCATGCATGCCGAGTCACTACTCACCTCCACCTTGAGATCATTATGTTACATTTCTCGAAGTAAATGACAAATAATTCATTTAAATTTAATTAATTCACATCCCTTGTGGGGTTATTGTTCCCCATGGAGCCATATTAAATTTATATTCTCGGACATCTGAAAAAGAGATGTGCATCTAGTGTATGAGTGTCCATCAGTTTCCTCCACACATTCTGTAATCAAACCATAGGGTTTAAATTTTATTAAGAAACATAGTAAATTTAAACAGTAACACATTATAAAGTATTAGGGAAAATAATTCCTCAGTCTTATAATTAAATTCATAATAACAAATGTTTGATGAATAAGGACCATGTAACTTATTGGAAATATTTTCCATTTAATATCCATAATAGCTGCCCCCTCATAATATTTCCCAGGCCTGTCTCAACTCAACCAGCCACCACCCATATTTCCCTACACCTATAAAACACTAAGGAACCACACATAATTAAATATATCCAATTATAATAAATTATAATATTTTGACCATATAGATAAAATGCCAAATTTCCCACTAGATACTACTTCCAAAGTAAAACCATATAAAATAACTCCCCAAGGGCCCATCTCACATCCATGACCCAACAACGAGTGTTATACCTATCCAGAAACTCTAAATTAATTGGAAAATTAATTTAATTTTTAAAAAAAATCATAAAATATTCTGATGGATCAGTGTACCTCTACCAGAATGATGTTCTTCATCATATAGATGGTGTTATAAGTCACTATCTTCAAAGGGAAAGTGAAAGACCCATTGTATTTAGGTATTTCCACCAATCTCTAGTGGAAACCAAATAAAATCCTTCACTAGATGAAGATAAATTAGTGTGAAATATCGGATAAGGTAAATATGGAATATTGGAGTAGGAAACATAAATCAAAGAATCAATAACACCCCATCTAAGGGAACCCCAACATTAGGGGGATAATTAGAGAAGTGTGGGAATTAGTCACTAGCCACACAAGCAATATAAGGAGAAGAAGATAAGGAAAACCTCTATTAATCTTGAGAGAGAAGAATTTTAATTTTTACACATTAAAATCCCACCAGATATCTTATCACTATTGGAAGTATGTACTTCTACTGTTAGACACCACTAGTGAGTCTGTGGGGCCTACCAACTAGCTAGAGGTTCTGCTATAGTTTTTGTTGTATTATCCATCTGGCCTCTCCTAATACACCACTAATCAACAAATTTTATTTTTTAGAATCATTACACACTTAAAAATTCAATCCATGAATATGTTTCAATCTTTCAAATCCTGATAAGAATGTCAAATAAAAAAATTTACCCTCCAAAAAAACATAATGTTTTAAATCACCATCAAAATTTTCACACATGTATAGACAGGTGAACAATAAGTTTTGAATCTAAATATATGATATTGTCCCTTATTCAAATTTTTATGGACTCATAAAAAAGTAATTAATCTATAAGATAATATTTAAAAAATTCTATTTATATTTTGGTTGGTGATGATGATAAGAAAAAGGGTGCACACAAGATACAAATATTAGAGTTTCAAGAAGATAAGGGAAGTGTAAGTCAATTGAGTTATTGAAAATTAAAATTATTTTTTGAAACTATATTTTAGGCCCATATACTTTCTCATTTCCTTATTATTTTTTATAATAATTTAAAAACATGTGTAGTGTGATTACAACAAATTCAAACCAAGGAGTTTCTACAAAATAATATGTGTATGTGGAATACATAAATCCCCCTATTAAATTTGATCTCTTACTTTCTCAATATCCCATCATCACATCTTTATCACAAAGGTCCAATCACACTAACTAGTGATGGGAATAACTATATTTGATATTTATTCTTTTATAAACCACTGATTCACCCACAATTAGTTATAGTTCTGTCATACTCTCTCCCAAAAATATTTTAAATCAACTAATTAATTTTCTTTAATCACTGCTAGAAGGTTATAGAGAATTCAAAAGACTCTTTCCATGAAATATAGGTATATATACTTTCTTAGAATTGTTTGTTTTAAATAAATCCAAGATATTACTAATATATATTCCCCAACATAGTATGATGACATTTATTAGTATATCCTAAAAGATCATCCAATAAAATTTATAGGATTCTTATTAAAAGTCATTATTTAAAAATATTTTCCCTAGAAAATCCCTCACAAATATAGATATAATGACCCATGTTTTTTTAGAATGTAAAATTTCAAGATAATTTCAATTTTGGAATTTAGTGGATATGTTTTTCTTTGATCCGAGATTCATAATATAATTCCAAGATCTAGAACACTTTAAAATGTTTTTCAGACATGATTTAATTCATGAGGGGTCCCTTGGGTGTCTCATTATGTTTTGGGAGCATAGAGCTCTGAAATTTCTTCTTTGGGGGCTCTAAATAGGGAACATGGTTTATCTAAAACCTTGCGGCCCCCAAACGCAAAAAAGTGTGTCCAGTTTCACAATATTATATGGTAAGTGCATGGGATACACCTAGTTTACCCAAACGATGTTCCTAGACCACATAGTTTACCCAAACCGTGTTCCTGGACAATATGGTTAGTTTCACTTAGGCAATACCTAAGCATTATTCATCTCACGTTTGGTGCATGGTTAGGCTAACCATGTAGGAAAACCCATGTGAGGTGTGTTTTCAAGGAAGTGGGTGGCACACAGATTGTTCACTTTTTTTCTAGACAATGGTTCCAAACCATTTAACCCAATTTTTAGGGGGAAATTACATTTTTTCCATAATGAGTTTTAAAAAATATTTTATTTTCTTTACTCATCCTCCAGTGTGTGTGATTCCCTCCTTGATGGGTTATCCTCTTCTCTAATCTAGACATGGCTAGATCCCCTCCATCTTGATACCAAATTGAAGCTCATTGGTATGTATGGATCAACATCAGTAAACTCTTGATTTATATTATATCCTTTCTATATTTTTCTTCCAATTTATTGTGCTATTTTGGTCCAATATAGTTTTCCCTCCTTTAGGGTAAAATATTCACTTCAATTATTTCCTCCAAATTGAAATGAATCATGTCTTGATATTGGATGAGTAGGATATCCTAATAATAAGGTAGGTGGTCTACAAATTTTTCCTTTTAATTCTCATCATTTCACAAATAGTATCATTTCAATGCACAACTTCATTTTCTGTTTACTACATTAAAATGTTTTATTCCATCAAAATTGGTATATGCACATAGTATTACTCTCGTTCAGTATTTTTTTATCAATTTGAGGATGTAAATTCCAACCACGAATACCCATTAGGTGTGCTGGCTCATATTTCCAAATACGATTTAATGAATAAATTTCTGTAATGTCTTATAAGAATTCGACGTGGATCAATAATGGAATTTCACTTGTAGGATTTTTCCTAATTAATAATGGCACATTCTATGTGTCATGTTGAACATTTTTAAATTTAATTTCTATGGTGGATAGATTTTATAAAATTATTATTTAATTTGAATTGATTTATGAATATTTTATTTTATTTTTAATTGTGATAGATTGAAATGTAATGCCTAAATATGAATAAACGGTTTTTTTAAACAATGTAATTTTTTATAACAAACCTCCTCTGATAAGTTCCACTATCTTATAAAATAAGTAGTGTTGATTAGTTATTTTATATCATGATTGGGTTATGGAATTATTTTTTTGTACACCGTCTCTTATTATTGATATATTCCATGTTTATGACATGATCTCTAATAGAATTTCTAATTGGAGTCTATAATTTTTTAATGTTCATATATCCATCAGACCTTTTAATTTCATGGTTTATCCCACTCCTTTCTAAGTGACCAATGAACCAAGCGCCTCCTTAGGGTTTTCCTCTGACTAAAAATATAATGAAAAATGTAAGTAACTTCTCTATTTGATTAAAGAACATTTTAAGTTCCCCATTAGACCTTGATAAACAAGTTTTACGTTTTTTTTATTAAATGGCATTCATTAATTTTAATATCGTGTTCATGGTGAAATTATCTACTTGAATGTATTTAGTGAATTCAATTAAATATAATTTATTTGGGTAGTATGACCACACCTATTTTAAATTACATAAGAATGACTTCTGTAAATTTAATTAAATGATTTGTTAGATAAATAGTTTAAATGGTGTTAAGGAAATTTCTTTTAGTTCATGATTACCTACATGGTTAATTTAAATTATAATAAATAGAACACCTTTTTTTATAAATTTTTGATAACATTATATCATGAGGGGTAATTCCTCATGGCTACTTATTATAAAAATGATTACACCTTGATATTGGATTCCAATAGATGGTAAGGGTTATGTTGATAATGGTGGTGTCACAATCCCTTACCACAGGTATTGAGACATGAGGTCACATGACATTAACATTATTGGGATGGAAGGCATGGTGCACCATGTCACCTTTTGAGTGTTGGAATAATGGCATTCTCATCATTGTACTGATTTTTTACGTGATGACACACTCATTACCTCGAATGAAAATAATGACATATCCAACGCATTATGAGAGGCAGGGTATAGACCCTTTGGCTTTAGCATATACGTTAGTTCATTCTAGTTATGGATAAATAAGTTATGCCCTGGTCTAGCTAGTAACAAGTATTCTAGGTATATGGAAACATACATCTGCATGTACGTGGTTCATATCGGTAGATGAAATATATATATTGATACTATATACATATTAATACTATATATATATAGTTACTATTTATACACTCCAATCTATGATCTGAAGTGGGTAGAGCCACGAGGTGTCCTTTGGGAACTCAAGTAGGCTAGTTGTTGCTAATCTCCATTCTGTTTAGATGTCTAACTAATTCTACACTTCTTTTTTCACTAGATTCAATTGAAGACATCATCTATAGTAACCTACTAGGATTTATATATCCACCCTACTCAGGATGTTATTACACCGGGGTACCTGAGTAGACCTTCTCATTGCAGGTCCATGTATTCTTTCTTGTGAATGTTTTCTGGTACCTGGAATTTTGGAGCATTGGACTGACCTAGATCTAAGGATGATTATAGAGATTGAGCATGGGGATTTTAATTCATTTAATTATTAATTTAATATATTATATCTTATTCCATTTTTGTATCTCTAATATTTTAGATTGTGTGTCATCATCAGGACATTCATGAAATGTTGTACAATAGCATTGAATGTCTTTTATTATTTAGTTTATATTGTTTTACGATTCACTATATTTAATATATTACTACTCCCACTATTGATAATTATTTATTATACTAATTTTAGAATCTGATATAAGGGAAAAGTGTTCCTAATATCATCTCATTATAACATCTTTGCAATAAGGAAGCCTCTAGAATATGGGGAAGCGTGCATGAGGCCATGTGACCCACAGGTTGGGCCACCATTCTAGTGGTGACCTGGTTTGGGATGTTACAAAGTGGTATCAAAGATTGTTTCATTTCCATGATCTTATTATTTTGGTTTGGTAGAAAGAAGACTAGGAATGTGATGGCGCTTGTTAAATAGTCTTACCTAAGAGTGATCAACCCATACATGTGGAAATGTCCAAGTATCTACGGGAGGGATTGTTGTTCATGTTGTTTATTTTTACAGTTTATTATGATTTCACCTTGAGTGACTGGTGTACATACCAATGCTTATTTATTAGTAAAATTTAGGTCACTTTACCCTTAACTTGGTATAGAAAGGAATTAGAATTACATTAATCAATATATGAACATAGAAATCCACATTTTATGTAAATTTCATTCCATGTAGTTGCATTTATTCGGTTCATACTGATTTTAATTGGGTTCCTAGAGTGATATGCCATTAATCCCATTTATCTAGCATGTTTCTCTGTGTTTAATATTTAAATAACATGAACAGTTATGTTTTGGATAAGTAAATGTCATCAAGTGTTGAATTTGTAAGTTAAGATTAAGCAGGGACAAGTTTTCTGTTTGTAAGGTGGGTGAGTGTGTTATAATTGGGAAAAGGTAACCCCTGTACTCAAACCATATTTTGGGCTTTGAATATATATTCAAAAACACTTTTGAAAATTTGGATGTTTTGAAATATTTTTTCTTATAAAATAAATTAGTTTTGGTAAAATGGGATCTTATCCAATGTATATATAGCATATGGGTTATTTATAGGGTGGGGAAACAACAACCAATACAATCGAACAATCTTATATTACCATGGTATATTTTAAAATGATTATAAATGTTGAATCTATTTAGTTTTCATTTAAAATGGGTTATTTAACTTCCTAAATTCACAAATGGGCCCAATAAGATCAGTTGGAGAATGTTTTTTATGAGATAACCCACTACGGGTGTTTTAAAACACTGAAAATTTAACAAATATTATTGGGAATGATTTTGATTAACCTAGTATGGTCAAATGGGACCCCTATAGGTCTCCTTACATTTTATAACATAAAAAGGAATTTAAATACTAAATTATCTAACTATGATGGGACGTTATTAAATGTTTAATGTTTAAAAAAGGAACCTTGATTAGACTTTCCTGTTATGACATGGTGTTTTGTTTATAAATATTTTAAATGTTTAATGATTGATTTTGAAACTATGTAATGGCTTAAAAATTTAACCTGAAATTGTGTCCTTTATATAAAACCTTGTGTAAGGGAAGTTAAACAACTATTTCAATTACCGTGGAATGAAAACATGAGTGTTTTCCATATGCCAATATCTCTTTTCTTATAATGGATTAAATGATAGTTTTAGTTATAGTAAAATCTATTCTTATGTGACCTAGTTATAATTTTAATACTTGTATTATTATAAGGGCATATCTCGTGGTAGGTATCACCCTTATAGCTTCAATTCCTTGTTGATTGTTGTGAAATTTATAATGATGGTGTCATTTGGGTGTCTTTTTCTCTAGTATTCCTTCAACTTCAAAATGATTTCCTAGTTCAGATGGGTGGTCATGGTATCTTTTACCCTTTTGTGGGTATGAGTTTCGGGTAATTCCCATTTTCAGTAGCGTATACATGCATATGGAATATTCATCCTCTTATTAGGTCTCAATACCCCATTACTTTTCCCTTGGGTGACTCGGCATGTCTTGAATCTATTTTATAGTTGTATGGGACAGTGTCACATGAGATAGTTTTCTATGTGGGCTATCTGATTCTTAATTGCACAGGGAATAACACCTATGGATATTCTCAAGGATGTTATATTATGCTTCTATAATTTGAGGGTTGTATGAGTTAATATACATGGTACCCATCGAGTTTGTATTGATGTAACAAACCAATTGTGTTTGGTGAAATCATTGATTCATGTGTTTTTGAGTAGATCCTTAGGTCATCTCTATAGTAGAGTGACCTATGAGACTATAAGAATCAATTTCATTCCAATGCATGTGATGACATTCCCAGAGGATCGAGTGTTTTGACATTCCGATCAGGTTGGTTTTGGAAATTATAAAAAATGATAAGATGTTTGGTATTGTGACACCAAGAAGTATCACACATAAATGTAATATGGTTTAGATCTAGATATATTGGGAGAAGCTAGTCTATTCCCTTTTTTAATGACTAGAAAAATCCTTAGGTGGGGATTTTCATGTTCGTTATAAAACATGTAAGTTATTTCTTAGAAGCATGATGTGGATGTGGTTGGATGTGTATGTAACCCTTGAGAAACACTATTGTTCTTGAAGGGGATTTGGTGGTAAAGAATTAATGATCATCAAGTGACTTGAGTGGTAAAGTCATCATGGATCGGTTGGATATGTGTCAGTAGGTGAAGCCAAGATTCTTTCAAGAGGATAACCAATAGTTGTTTTTATTTTCTTATTTTTGTTTATTTGCTGGTTGGAAATTGTTAAAATGGTCTTATTTTACTCTTGTTTGTTGATAAGCATGTACCATATATTGATGTCATCCATGTTTCACTAAGAGATCGTCATTCGTACGTTTCTCTAATGTTTAAAAGTTGTTGGTATAGTTTGACATATTTGAAAAATTGAGCACAAGACATGTGGTTTCTATCGAGGCCTAGTTATCCCTGTGTGATACTGGGCTTCTCATGTAGGAATTCCTTGGAAAGACTCTTGGACAAAAACCATCTTCTATTGACTATACCACCAAAGAGATGCCACCCTGAGCCTAGTCAATTATCATATATAGATATCTTGTCCTAGTACCAACTTCTAACTTGAAAACATAGAGTATTGTTTACTTTTGGTTAGTTTCTTGGACTCTTGTTCATTGAATCTAGGTTACCTCTGACTTGTTATCAGGATCGGGGTTGATTTTGAAGGGTGAAAATTCCAGTGGGTTGGATCTTGTGTACACCCTTGTTCTTTCTAAGGCACGAAATAAATTTTTTTCTTTGGGATGGTTTATTCAAGTAAATTCACCAGAAGTAAGGTATGGACTTCAGTGAATGTGCTCGTAGTAAGAAAAAGATTCCCTAGTAGGAGGTGTTGTGGCTCAGGTTGTAATATATCGGCCTTCTTGGATGATTGTTTGGTAAATGTTCAACTAGAGGTGGATTGATTGGTTATCCTTCTTATTCAATGTATACAGTCGAATGGATCTATTTTAATGTATGTCATTCGGTTAATGAGGGTGTAATGTAAGGGTCGGTAGTGCCTTTCAAGAATCTTGCAGGACCAATTCAGTTAGGTCAATCAAGATTCAACTATTTATTTACAGTGAGTATTTAATTATGTCCTAGGAAGTAATCGTGTTCACCCTATTAAATAAACCATATCTATAGCATCATTAAAATACTTAGGTCATGCTTTGTAGGAAATTCCTATGGTGGAGGTACCATGGATCAGAATTGGGACCTTCTGATGTTAAAGCCTATGGTTGGGAGAACCATTATCCAGATGTTTACCAAGACTAAGACATGATCATGTATTTAAATAAGTGGTCTTGGGTAATCTTGCCTCCCTTGTTTCATTCATTGAATGAGAGTAGTATAGGTTTTTGGTGGATTAAGTGTTGTTTGATTAAAGTGATTCTTGTAGGTACGTTGGGAATTTTGGAATGCAATGCAGCCATTTAAACAAACCTTCATGACCCTGATAGGTTGTGTTATGATTTTATTTTTCCATAAGTCCTGTAGGGGATTATAATTTTTATGTTGGAGAAGTTTTAATGGTCCATGTTTTCTATCCAAGGAAACATTAAAATGGAATTTGATTTTTGACATTTAGGGGATGGGTTATTTTATGAATTGATATTCAGAACAAAAATTTGAGAGTTGGAACACTTCAAAGTGTTGTATTTGGACTTGGGTAAAGGCCTGAGGGGTCCCTCAGGCATGTCATTGTGTTTCAGGAGCACTGAGATCCAAAATTACTTGTTTGGGTGCTCTGAATGGGGTGTATAGTTTTTTTGAAACCATGTATCCCTCACCAGTAAATTGTGCGGCCTATTTTAGGTCAATAGATATAATTCACATGGGCTATGCATAGTTTACCAAACTATTTACTTGGAACACATGGTTAGTGACACTTCAGGAGTACCTAAGTATTATTTATCACATAGTTGGTGCATGGTTAGCCAACTGTGTGGAAAAAATATCAAGATATTGGTTTCCAAGGAATTTGGTGTCGAACGGTTGGTACACAGTTTGGAAGACCCAGGATTCCAAACTACCCAACCTAGTTTTTAGGGTGGAATTACATTTTTTCCCTTAATTTTTTTTAAAATTTATTTTCTTTTCTTTCCTCCTTGTTCTCTAGTGTGTGTCACTCCCTCTTCCATGGGTTCTCCTCCACTCTAATATAGGATTCGATAGTCCTCCTCCATCCCGACTCCAGATCAAACATTGTCAGTCTCAATGGATCCACATTAGGCCGCTCTCAATTCCCCTTATATCCATTCTATGTTTCTCTTCTAATCCATTTCTCTATTTTGGTGTAAGATTGATTTTCCCATTTTTTATTAAAATTTTTGTTTCATTGATTTCATCCAAACTGGATTGAATGAGACCTTGATATTGAATAAGTGGAATGTCCCAAGCATAAGATAGGTTTTCTATGGATTGTTTCTTAAAATTCTATAATTTTATAAATAGTTCCATGATATTGCAAGCTAGCATTTACCACACATTACCATAAATATTTTTTTCTTCAATCAAATTGGTATATGCATCCAGTATTACTCTCATTGAGTGTTGCTTACCAATTTGAGTATTTCTACCTTGATCGAGGACACCCTTGGGGGTGATGGTTCAAATTTACCCTATTTTTTAAATTAATATATTCTTGGAACTTCTTATAAGAAAATGAGATAGATCAATAATGGGATTTCACCTTGTTGTATTTTTTTAAAATTATTAATGAAGCCTTTTAAGTTTCATGTTGATCCTTTAAAAATAAATTTCTTTGTTGGATAGTTTTTCTAAAATAATTCTTTGATGAAAATTGAGTTGTGACTCTTGTATTTGATGTTTAATTATGTTACAATGAAATGGGTTTCTTAAATATGAATAAATAAATTTTTTGTTAAACAATTTCACGTTTTATAATAAAACCCCTTTGATGAGGTGCACTCTTTTTTAAACTAAAAAGTATTTATTAGTTATTTTATATCATTCTTGGATTATGGAATTGTGCTTTCCTATACCTTCTGTTATTGTTGATATGTGGAATGCTTAAGACATGACCTCTAATAGTATTATTAAATGGATTCTACCCTTTGTAAATGTTCATAGAACCTTTACACCATCTATGTGCATTGATTTTCCCACTCCTTTCTAAGAGACCAATAAACCAAGATCCTCTTTAGGGATTTCCTTAGAATAATAATCTAATTTACAAAGTTGGTAACTTCCCAATTTGACTATGGTGTCTTCTAAGTTCACCATTATACCCTAATAAAAAGTTTCATTGTATTGTTTAATAAAATAGCAAGCATTAATTTGAATATATTTTTGATGATGACTTTATCCCCGTGAATGTATTTAATGAATTATGTGAAATAGAATTTATTTGGGCGGTATGATCATTCCTCATTCTAATTATAAAAGAACAGTTTATGGGAATTGAATTAAATTATTTAAATAAAATAAAATGTAATCGTTGGAAATTCCAGGCCATTTAGTTCATGATTAAGTACATGGTTAATTAGAATTATAATAAATAGAACACCTAGATTTATTATTGATTGATAAATGTAAATCATGAGAGGTATAAACTCATTTAGAATTATTATAAAAATGATTATGCCCTAAAATAGGATACAGAACGATTGTAAGGGATTTGTTGGGAATAGTGGAATCACGCTCGCTTATATAGGGCGTTGAGTCATGACATCTCACACCATACACATTATTATGATGGTAGGAATGACACACACCATTTCCACATTTGAGTGTTGACATAATGACACACTCACCATTGTACCGAGCTTTAAAATGATGACACAGTGATCATCTCGAGTGATGAGCATGATGTCCTCCACTCATTATGAGATATATGGAATGTACCTTTTGGATTGAGCTTATAGTAAAGTTCAAACTAGCTCTAGATGACTCATTTACACCTCAATAAATCCATCAACTATTATTATAGGTATATGTCCACATATGTATTCATGTACTTGGTTCATATTGGTGGATGTAATATATATAATAATAATATGTATATATTTTAACTATATACATATGGTTACTATTCAGAAACACTTTCTGGCCATGAGATGAAGTAGGTAAATCCACCATGTGTCCATTGGAAACTCAAGAGGAATAGTTGTTTTTTAGGTAAGTACTATTCATAATTGATATTACATTCACAACGCTTTGCTTATTATTTGTGGAATCTATTTAGTTGTTCAAATTATCAGTGGTAACCTTTGGAAATTTATATCTCACACCCTAATCATGCCTCTGTTGTACTGGGGGTACCCAAGTAGACCTTGTGATTACCGGACTATGGATTGTTTATTGAGGATGTTTTCTTGTACCTAAGAGTTAGGAGTATTGGACCATGTTATAGCTCGAGATGCTTGTGGAGATCTTCCTTCAGGATTTTACATTTTTTAATGATTCATGTATTGTATTGTATCTTGTTTCCAGCATATATTTATATTGTTTTGGATTATGTATTGTCATTAGGACATGCATGCATTATTATATAGTTTTTTTTCATCTATTATAATTAACTTTATATTATTTAACCTCTCCTGTATATTTCATTTATTACTACATAAACTATTGATTCTTTTTTTTTTACTATTGTGAACCTTTGATATGAGGGTATAGTATTCTAGTTATCACCTAATTAGACCCTCTTAGAAAGTCAAATGCCACTAGTGTTTGGGGCAGTGAGCTTGAGACCATGTGACCTACCATTCTAATGGTGAGTTTTGTTTGGATGTTACATTAGATTCAAAATTACATTTCAAATGAGTAATATTCCATCAATATATAACAAAATAAAGAAAATTTTACTCACGTTTATTATTTTATATATTAAAGGCTTATCTATATTATTAATTAATATAACCACCTTGATTTATTTTATTTAAAGAAGATTATACCTCTTATAATTCAACTGAATTAAAAATTTTCATCTTTTAACTTACATACATTTTTGGCATTCAAAAGATCAACCAAACCATAGAGTTCTATCATATAAAGATCCTCATGTAAATTTACAATTATGAACTTTTATGACATTCATTTAATATATCTAGTAATTAAAAAATACTATAGTGGATAAAACGGTCCTAATGTATTTAAGCATTACAACAGGTTACAAGGTTATTTTATTATCCATTCCTTGAATTTTCCTAAAACCTTTTTCAAACTATAATTTTATAAAGTTTTATACAATATTATCCATGATAAACTTGTTTTTAATGATTTATTTACTAAATAGAGGACTATATCCATCACGTAACTCAACTATATTCTAAATTTATTGTGCTGAACATGGATTCCATCTAAGGCTTCGTAGATATGATACATTTCTTTGATTCAAAACATAGAATGCATTTTTACAGGTGGTTGGATAATCCTTAGTAACTAAAACCAAATTATCTTTTTCAATGATTGAAATTCTCAAAAACAAATCAAAAATGGTTTAATGAATATATAAGAATTAATGATGTGATTTTAGAGGACACGACCAGATTCTCACACTTCCCAAGTTGCATAGGTCCAAAACATGATGAATTGAGAATATTTTAAGTTTCATGTTTGTTAAATTTTTCCCTGAGTTATCCAATTTATAAAAACCATAGGTCTATAAATACACATCATATTTCTATTTAAAGGTATTCGACTTTGGATTTTGGATTTTATGGAAGTCAAATATTTTAACTCGTACAACAATAACTTTTCTGATTCATGCAATCCAAGCATCTTCTATGGACTCTCACAAGTGAGAATATTATGAAAATTACTTTTTCCAAAAAATCCAATACTATTAAATGATATTGACACCATTTAATGATAATACCTATCCATGAAGAACCCATTTTAGGAAAAGGAATAATCTAGAATGTATATTAAGGTTTCTTGTAATGCAAAGCTTGAGAAAAATAGTGTTATTATAACTCATTTAATGAATCCTCCATAAGAAGAGTTTTTTTATTGTTGATAGAAAATGAGACCATCATCTTCTGGATTTGGATTTATTCATGAAAAAAAAATATTCACAGTAAGAATTTTGGTCTTATATCTCAAATATATCCTTGAAAAACAGGGACCTGGTAGCATTTGTTCAGAAATACATTTAACATTATTCATTATAAGAGAGGGCTAGGCCTACATTTGAGTATAAGACCAAACCAAGTCTTCATTAATGATATTATCCCTACTCTAATTAATTATTCATTCCACCAGGTGAGCCACATATTAGTTTGTATCCCTATAAATTCTCTTCCCCTAGGTTATCTTCCATTTTTATCCACATCTGACATCACTAATGCTTAATCCCCACTCAATACCTTATTAACTCTCCTTCTATAATACAAGAATCCATTCTAAATGATGTAAAACTATATGGACCAGTCCTTTCACATGTTTATAAACTATTTAATTCATACAATTTGGGTTTTAATTCCTATTAAAATAAGATATGTAGGTTTCCTCCACAAGGTTCAATCCCAATATCCTAATATCATCACCATTTATCTTCCCCCTAGAAAGTGACATCTCTAAAGCTTGATCATCTTCCTAGAATAAACCAAACCCCTCATATATTATCAACTAACATTAAATGATGGCCTAACTTATGTGATGATTCTATTAGGATCAATCCCCGCTAGAGTGTAAACATTGAATACCCCTTTATGATGTAATGAAATAGATCAACCACCCTTATGAGTATAGTATAAGAGGATCCTTCCTTTTATAATTTCATAAGAATATGATTTCTTATATGACGATCATAGGTTGAAGCCCATTATTCATAAATCATAAACATATCCTTCCTTTTGTGATTTTTCTAGGATTCCTTAGGTGGAAATATTAGGTTTCCTTAGGCGACATGTAAAGACTTCTTACGTGACAAACCTATGAAACCTTAGAAGATGAGTGATAATTCTCCATATGTGATTATTATAATATTGCCTTATAGATTGAAGTGGGGATGATAGAAAAACCTCCATACCTCGCTTTAAACTATGGACCCTTCATTTCCCATAATGCAATGAGAATAAGATTCCCTTATGGGATTAAATGGGGAATATATGTAAGGAAGAACATTTCTAGAGATTTTGAGCATACCCAACATACCCTTCCACTCAAACTACAATGTTATCACCCTAAAAAGATGGAATCTGATGTAAAAATAATTATCCATTCAAATAAATAATAATAATGAGATTCAAGACCACATCTTAAATATATGAGGGATTATCATACTAGTAATGAATAACATAAGAGAGATATACTGACCTTCTATCCTTCAATTCTATTCAAAGTCACCATTATCATCTATCCAGGTTCCATAGGTCACCCATATTTGGAAAGAGATAATTCCAAAATATCTTATGGATTATTTGCACTTAATTTATATTTTGGATATTACCAATCCATATCATCTTCTTTAAACTTTTTATTTTATTTTTATTCATTATTTTTTTTAATATTTCTTGCGTTAAAGAATTATACATTTTTTGTTTTAAGATTTTATGAATTGTAAAATAATAATATTGTTGTTTTTTTATTTATTTTTCTTATTACTTAGTATTTATTATTCTAATTTCTCAAGTTTATGTGATGATAAATTTTATAAGAATGGATCATTTCTATAAATCAAAGATTATTATTAGATTTTTATAAAAGAAACATCTTTTTCAAGTCATGAATCAATGGAAAAGAAATTTTACTTATATATTTGATGAAATGGATATTAATGTTGTGAATATTTAAATATTTTTAAATGGTATCTTACTTTTTTACTTATAGAGAGAAGTTTATTTTAAATATTACCTAATATATTTCATAAAAGGAAATGAATTTTATGAATGATGTTTGAAGATAAGATTTTAACTTTATGTGTTATTAAATACTACCAAAGTTATATAATTTGATAAAGTGTTATACAATTAGGTCTAAAATATTTAATTCTATGATCTTTTTATAACTTAATAATTTATACGATATGGTAAGAAGACCTTGAAAGTTAATTTTTTAAGTATGAAAAAATAGATGTTTCATTGTTATGGAATATTTCAATGTCAAATGTTTTAAAAATAATGTTTTGGAAGTTATTTTCAGTGGAGTTTTATTTTCTATCATTATCATAGATGATATTGACAAATCATAGTTGTTGTTAAACAAATAGTGTTCTCATACCACTATGTGGTGATACTTTAACATCTAAAACTGGTTGTGTAAATTTAGTGATTTCCACTCATTGAAAAATAAACTACACTAGGATCATATAGTTCTAGAAGAGTGGTATAAAATACTAACATCTTGTATAGAACTTTCATTACAAGGAGTATTATTTACTACATATTTGTGGAATATAATTTACAGTAGTTTATCTTGTAATTTATATTCATATTAAAATAAATTATAATTTCAAATGTTGTTATTCGACATCATTTTAGTGTTTCTTTCCAAAAAAATTAGATGATTATGGTAGTATTTAATGACTCTTTCAAAGTTTATTTTAAAAATTCTAACCATGTTCAATGATGAATTTTGAGATAGTTTACTCCATTACATATTAATATTATTATTGATAATTAGGGAAGACATATCTTGGTGATTAGTAAACAATGTAACTATTTCTTGTTTTTTTATATAAGAAGTTGAACATATAAGAGGTATAGTAAGAATAGGAATAAAAAACACTAATTTTATATGTAATTCTAAATGTTTTGAGAGATTTATCATTAAAAGAATTACTTTTCTATATTTCCATCGCTTTATCAAAAATATTCTATATGGGTCAAAGATTTAATATTTCTAGACTACAATCCTCATATACAATATTTTATCTGTTTAATAGTTCTATTATTTATTTTGGATATATTGGTTAACACGTTATTGTTCTTTTGAGAGATTTAATAGATTATACCTCCCTTAAATCAATCAAATATTCTTTTATTATTAACTAACTAAAAAATGTGATACATGTTCTGTAAAAACTCCCATCACTTCCACTATGATCAAGAATTTATTGCATCATTACTAAGTTTTGGTCATCATCCCTTATTTATAACAGGTATCTCAAATATCTCTTATACCCACTGTAATATATCCACCATCCCAACTACTGGTGGGGAAATCTTCCCATCAAACTAGAATCATGAATCTGACAGTTACCTAGGCTTTCCCTTCCAATTATCCATATCATTGATTCCTCTACCTTTCATCTTGTATTTTTTATCCATAGTAATATATACAACCTTGAAGTTACTCATTAGGTATTAGTTACAATTATCCATCATATAGGTCATCCCCAATACATCCATTATAACATACATTAGAAGTATACCCATGAAACAAATACTATCACACTTAGTGAACTTTTATGCAGGTTATGAGTGCATAAAAAGGGGTTTAAATGGTGGATAAATTTTGATATTTTAAAAACTGAAACAACTTAGGATTCAGAAGAGCTATTAATTTCTCCACTACCATAATCCATGGTAGTAGGCCCTACTCATTTTAGGATTCACATTCCCTAGGATAAATTGTATAAGGTATCAAGAACCAAATATATTTATATTTATATTTATATAGAGGATATCATATTTTACTATGAGGTAATGAACATGAATATATCCCGAGCAAAATCAGTGTTGTTCTTCTTTATTTATACACTGGATATGAGTGAAAAATAATATCTAACATAGAGTTTCAAGATGAAAAAGAAACATTCGATAAATCCATAGGTACCCTAATAACTTCCCTAATATGAAGATGTAGGGTACCAATCATATATGGATATACTACTAATTATATATCCACCATTGAAGGAACTCCTCCTAGTATGGGAAATGATGTAACATATAAAGTCATGTCTGTTAGAAGATATACTTTAAAAGATATCATCATCTCACCCTCCTTTGGGCTCCTCAAAATTTTAAACATAAGTCTACAGTGATTCTAAAAATTTTTCCTTTTCTGAAGAGGATGAGAATGATGATAATCTATGTTAATCACTTGACACAAACAAAATTAAGATAATTTTCAGGATATATAAAATTATAAACTCTTATAGACAACAGTTTCCTTCTAAAACCCATGCAACGTATCTCTATAAGAATTTATTGGTGGTGTTCAACCACCTACATAGATGATAGTTTTCCTATCATAGATGATATAATCACATTTAGTCCCTTTCATAGAAGTACCAAAAGGTCAACATCATAGTGATTCTAATGGCTTAGCATCCTAACTCAAGTAGATGCCAACAAATCATCCAGTGGGTTTGTACTAAAATTATTGTAGTACTATTATAGACTGTTGAAGAGGTATCTACCAAAATGTGTACATCATAGGTTTGAGGTATTATGCTGAACTGAAGTTTAATTATTTTGATGATGACAATAGGTTCAAAAATATACTTCTTATGATGATTTGAAAAATTATTCACCACTAACCACTACCATAGTTAATTTTATCAAATCTTCTCATAACAACATGAAGTGTATGACAAAATTTAGGAAGTATAAAATAGATACCTACAGCTATAGGAACCACTATGACAGGTGATCCCTGGTTTAGTTATGAACACACATTTATTAATACAGGCCATGGGATTGGGGATTCCACTTGACAAACCACTCCCAAACACAATCTAGGACCACAAAAAAATCCAATCATATTCCCAGAATTTAGATATTACTAAATCCTTTTACAAAATCATCATCGCCTCTCAAAGAGTGTAATTAATCATGGAGATTTTAATATCTTGGTTTCTTAATACAAATATCCTCTAAGGGTTTAATCTAATAGGATGTTCAAGACAATCCTTCTACACCTCTCACTGATACTTAACAATAGACAACCCTCTACTGACCAACTTGGATTGATATTGGCATTTAAATAACCCATGAAATCATATAACATTCTTGTCTCTACCTTTATAGTCAGTCAATATGAATTTTTACCTATTGGCCATGGTCGATCCACCTTATGAGTGATCCAAATAGTAAGGTTAAAAAAGAATAAGGAAGCTTCCAATGATGAGTTGATCAATTCACTTGACACTGACTAGTAATCCATAGATAAACAATGAGCTTTAATACATTATAAAAAGAAGTTATTCCAAGGGTTGGTATATCACATCCACCTTTACGAAAAAAAACTTTCCTACCCAATATCAAATTTATTTAATGAAATATGTGACTTAGATAATCACTTCACACACTATTCCTCCAGGTGTAGTCAAATTCAGGGTACCCTAAATCATTTGGAGAAGGCCAAGATATACTTATTTATTCAGACACAGGAAATACCTACCATGATCTAGTATTGTAATCCAGAACTAGAGTCTATCACCTACTATGAGGATCACCACTAACAGTTCCTCTACTAGTTCCACTCCATCATTCCTATGATAAGAGTAACTCACCTCTCCAAGTGTAAAAAATAATAGAAATAGTATGTCACTAAATTCATAAGATGTTGAAATGGGTTGAAATTTCTCCCTCAATATCTTACTCCCATTAAAAAATTAATCATAGATATACATGGAGAATATCCAGGATGATATAGTCTTAACTCTTATCTCTCTAAAATACCTATGATTATTTCTCAAGTTAACTAAATTGGAATAATACAATTTGAATTACATGATGATTAACATGAAAATATGATTCTTGTAACCTCATATTATCATGAAAATTTACATTTGTGACTAAACTGGGTAACACCCTTTCAGGATAGTTCATCCCATATAGATACATCCATAGATTCACTACCCAAAGAAGCCTAAAAGAGTTTGTTCCTAAATCTCCTAGATAATAAGGATACAGTATTGATTCCAAATCCATCATCCACTCTTGTTAATTTCATTCCCCCGTATTGGAAGATTCTCCCTACACAAGTAATGTTTATATGAAGTTGTAAATAAAAATTTTTTCTAGGTTGATATGATACTAAGACAAAATTTTCTCTATGGTAGATATAAATCACTCATTATTTATGTATGCTAAATTTATTCAACAAATACCATTAAAAAATAGAATGTTTGGCCCATCAACAACAACTGAATAATCAATTTAATTTGATGAATTATGATCGAGCCCTATCACCCCATCGATCTAGGCCTTCCAGACATAATGTCAAGGAATGAAACCTTGAGAATAGAAGAATGACCCTATCTTGAAAGTAATATATGTTCATGCATCCCTATAGTTTCACATATTGACTATCGATAGTAGATTCACTATAAATGTCAAAGTCACATCACAAGGAACACATTGAATCCTTTTATATCCCTAAAAAATTCTGATCCAAATTGATGTCACTGAATCATAACTTATATAATAAGTAGAGTGTAATGATTTCCAAACCATTATCTCTTTTTTGGGAAAGATGATGGTGTAGTCATATAGGGACACTATTCCCCCTCTACCTCTCAATAATCCTTATTTCCATAAATATCTACTAGTTATTTTTGAAAAATGGATTTGAAATCAAAATTTTTCTATCCTGAACTCACGAATAGTGGGGGTATATACTGGCTGATCTAAACTCATCAAACCCACAATATTGACCAAAATCCACCCAATGATATATAGATGAAAACCTAGTTTGGTGATTTACATCAAAATAATTAATTCATGGTAGTCTCATAAGACATCCATTTTGATGAATAACTGGAAAGGCACTAAATAAACTTACATGAAGTCATCCCTTTATTAAACCATTTATGGCTCAAATAATTCCTCAATGGTTGATTAGCGGTGATTCATGGTTATTCTACCCATATTAACTCATTTAAAAACAATTATATTGAAATTTATATTTTTAAAAAGTAAAAAAATCAGCCCAATTTGAAATGTAACTAAGTGCATCAGTGGTCCTAATAACATAAAAAATATAGAGATGAACCCCTGGTTTGACATGAAGAGAGGTTTTCTACAGCCTATCCACATTCTATAAGCAAAAAATCTTGGGAAAAGACACTAATGGATTATTCCAAAGTCAAATAATTGATTTTAGATCACCCACAACTCCAATGAGGGATGTGTACACCCAATTCTCAATAATTACTCTCCTAATGCATGTCCAGGGGTTCACCTTATTCTTTCCATTCAATGTCTCAGTCTTGTATCTCGAAGAGAAGATTTTATTTGTTAGATATCAATTTAACCTCATTAATTCAAAATATAACATGGAATTTACATGTAAATTTCATATGGATTGGGAACCACGATGTTAGTTAACATGGTTTCAATTGAACTTGAAGGAAATATTACTTCTTTTAAATATTTTGGACCCCCACATGATGATGATCCCATATCATAATTTCTTATTCTAGAGTATTCATCGCCTACCTATTACCCTCATGATTCACATGAGGAATATTTGGATAAATACCATCATACTGTTGAATAAGATGTTTCAACCATCATCTTTGAGAAGTTATAGTTAAACATTGGTCTCATAATTTTTACCAATGAAAAAAAAATATGTCTCATTCTTGAGACAATACCATGATGTACTTGTGTAAAAATAAAAAGAGACTCTAGGACCTAGACCCCATGTCACCATCCACCATTTGGGTATTCTTGTCATCCATCATGCATATCAATACATTCCCAGAAGAATGAACCCTCCCACATTTCCACGGTAGAGGTTGATGTTAATAATACAATAAAATATGTCCTTGTTAGGTATGTATTATACCCTATTTGGCTAGATAACATTATTTCTGTTAGGAAGATGAATGATAAAACCATAGTTTGTATTAAATTATAGGACATTACCACCAATTTACCAAGGAAAAATTCATCATCTAAGTTATATATTTTATAATTAATGCATCCGAAAACTTTTAAACCCTATATTTCATTGATTCAAATCCAAACAACCACTTAAGATGATGATTACACTATATTTAGAGCATATGAGGGACCATACTAAAATTGGGTGATTCCCTTAGGCTTGAATAATACTCAATAAACCTGAAAACAGATTATCAATCACATATTCAAATCCCCATAGGGAACAATGATTTATTTCAATGTGGATGATTTGGTATCAAATCCAGTGAACACCAGGCCTATCTCAATGATCTTAAGAAATTATTATGTAAGATATACTCTGATAATCTAAATATGAATCCCTTAAAATGGTCATTTAAGGTAACCTATTGTACTTTTTAGACGCTTTTATCAGATTTAAGGGCATTGATATCGACCTAGAGAAGATCAAGTCCATTATTTAGTTTCCCCCTCTATTAAATCTAGGGGAGTTGAGAGGTGTTAAATGATGTCTTACATACATCTAGTTTTTTTTACCAAAATTAGATGACAAGTGAAATTCCTTCTCAAAGTTGGCAAAGAAAGGATCTTCCTACTAGTGGGATGAAGAATTCCATGGTGTATTAGATAACATCAAGTAGTATTTCCTATTCCATCCATTCCTGATCTTTCTTATCCTATAGAAATATTTTTTTCTTCTATATGATTGACCTAGTGAGATCCCTTGATAGACTATTATCCTAGGTAACTAAAAATGGTAAAGAAATTTTTTTTTATTATAGTAGTTTTAAAATGATTGAAACTTAAGATAGATAGTCTATTATATAGAAAAATTTATTTTCCAAAGTATCTGTATTCTAGAATATATGTCATTATCTATAGAATCATGAGGTCTTATTAATCTTATAAATCCACTAATTGAAATATATCGTTAACAGTACCATTTTTACCAGATTATTGGAGTTATGGGTACTTATTCTTATATAGTCTTACATTATTTTAATCCATTATTATTCTTTCGAGGGGTAATCACTAGAATATTTCCTTAAAGTGGACCTAATCCTAAAGGACTTGACCTTGGCTGTCATGTTTTCTAATGAGCCCATTTTCACCATCGATGGGGTAGTTCTATTCTAGAAGATTGAATTTGAGGGTACCTATCAAATTCCAATTGATAAGAGGATGAATAAACCTAAAAATTATAGTACCAACATTGGAGTTTTATTTATTAGTCCCATAAAGGTATGTATACCATACTCATTCATACTTTAAGATCAATGCACAAAAAATGTAGCAAAATACCATGAACTCTTTATCGGTCTTGAAATATCCCTTAAGATCTAGGTCCCTTGGATGCACATGAAGGGATTTGCTGAGAAATTATTAATATAAATAACGAGTGATGATGTCATCAAGAAGGAGGAGATCATCCCTAACTGAATTTTACCCAGGATTTGAGGAAAAATGTCCCTTTTAGATGAAGGTGTATCATGTTTGGTGGTCTTATAACAATTTATTATAAACATTTTCTAACCTTGATGCATCTATTATAGATTTGGAAAAGGATGACATGATTATCATTGTGTCACATCAATGAGTGATCACCCATCCTATCAATAGGGAATATTGAGAGGTGAATGAACTTAGAACTAGTTCCCCCTAATAGGGACACTCAAATACTCCCAAAATGGAATAAATATCAAATTAGATAACTCCATTTGTTTAATATATCCTAAATGATATGTAATAGATATTCCATACCATTTAGGAATAAATATATAAAAGGGCAGTAAATTTTCCCCTCTATGAGACCCTGAATTTAGAGAATATCCTCTATAGATTTATCTTTGATAAATCTATCCTATAATATATCTAGAAGATGAAAATACCTCATATATATTATGAGGTTTATTATAGTAAATTTTGATACTATTTTATAGGATTTAATTTGTCCCATGTGATCCAAATACTAGATTACGTTTATCCAACAAGGGTTTGTTACTACAAGGACCATGAAGTTGCATTACTGCCAAATAAATGCCAAAAAAATTCTTCGATCTAAAGAGTTTCTCCAAAAAACCATACAATTATAAAATTTATTTATATGGGGAATAAATGTAATGTATCACTATCCATTTGAAACAAGGTGAATGATAATTTTTATTCTTTATTATATCGATTTATTTAAAAAATGGAAAAAATACATGCCCCTGAAGGATGTTGAAAATAGGAATATAATATGATTTATGAAATCCCACATCATCCATTAGTTCATTATCCCTTAATATATTATCACAAATAATGACACCATCTTCTGAGTCGCTAAGGTGAAGAATGTTTATTCCATGTATAGTATGTGGTCCAACAAAATTTTTTGCAATCATGTGATAGTAAATGGATATACATATGAATTCAATAATTTAATATATAAAAAATTTAAAAAGGTGATAAATAAAAAAATCAATCCTGAAAACCTCTCTAATGTATTATAGGGAATGTCAAACCAGGGATCAAACATCCACCTAGATGACCTAAACACCCTAGTGTAGATAATAAAGAATTTTTACACATCAATGTTTAGTTACCATCACTTAAAAAATTTATTTAAGTCAAATTGATGTGGCATTAAAGGTACAGAGTTTGGCTTGATGGGTTGGAATAACTTAATTGAAATAGACTATAGACACTATATAATATCAAGGTATAACAGAACTAAGTATCCCTATATATTAATATGAAGGGTAACCTCCACTCCTTTCACTAATGTTAGATGGTGATTCCTTTGAGGATTCCGATGATACCTAAAAATTACATAACTGATTTGGTTCCCAAATAGGAGAGACCCTCATTTTTTCATATAATTAAATCAATTATTGCATACTCATTGATAACTCTGAACGAGAAGTACATTACACCTCCCACCAATGTGGGTTTACTCAAGAAATATTTTTCATAACATCACATAAGATTCACATACCCCATTCTTGGTTACTTTAAAATTCATGGAATTATCCCCCGTTATATGAACATATACTTCATGGAACATAGGTACAATCTTCTTGAAGTTAAACTATAAAACAAATCATTCTCACCATATATCATTAAATTGTATTATCAAAGTCCTTACCACACGATACTTAAATAAACTAGACATTGTCCTATATATAAAAAATTTAACAATATAAATGATGTACTTTACTATGATACTTAAACTATTAAACTATGTTGGAGTCTTATCCTGAGAGTACATCTCTCATTATAATGTTAGTCACCAACCATAATTTTTTATCGAAAATATATGTGTATTAATTACCCATTTATTGGATATATAGTGGGACTTGAGTCTTTTATCAAGATCCCATACATAATTTTCCTCTTACACTCATATATTATTTGTGTTTGGTTCCCCATTATTATGTATTCTTTTCAATCCAAGGATCATGATGAATCCATGCTCAAAGGTGTCAATCAAATATTTATGGTATTAAATTCTATCTCACCCATAGTCCAAGAGTCCTTACCTTAAACAATTTCTATACACTCTTGTGGTTCCTTGTATTCCCATTAATCATTATTCATATCTTGTTATATTTTACCCTTTTTGTATTTAATACCCCATTATATAGTCTAAATTACATGACCATAGACTTTAGTTTCATTTGGTATAATAACCCTGAACTAAAATTATTTTCTGCCATTTTGAGTTGTTAAACACTATTATTATGCTTTGGATTTTCATTATCCTATCACCACACCCATTCTCTATAAACTATTTCACCCTATGATATAAGGTATATGTGTTTAAACTATAGTTATATTGTCTGAGCTATACAATATTAAACTAAACATCATTAGGGACCTTAAAATTCCCCCAATACCTGATCAAATCCCTTTCTCATGCATCTTATTAATTTGGAAATCTATAAGTCTGGGTACACCCCCATCGATATGCTCAATTCATAATGGTGTAAACCTAGGGTGATCAAATAAATATTTATAATCTTATATTTTGTCAAATCCACACCTTATATCTCTAGACTATGAATTTCAACCATGACTTTTTAACTTCAAACAAACACCCCTTAGTCTATAGTGATTGAAAAAAATCATTGCCCCAGCTTGCCTCCCAAATAGGAGCAAATTTGAGATAAAAAATATTTGGTATAATGTAGTGGAACCCATGTCTCAAACATTGTCAACATTCATCCTAAAAGTTTTTTAACATAATTTTTTAGAATATGGTTGCAGAACCCTTAATTTATTGATGGAAAATAATCATCCTCATCGAATTTATAATGTCATCATTAAATTCTAGATTTATCAACCACATTTTCCCTTTCTTCATCTCTCTATTTCTTAGGTGGAGTCTTTCCACCATTAGAGTTATCCCCTTTTCCATCTCGACACATTTTTAGGGATAATCATCTTTCTATAATAACACCCAACTATTTAATCGTCCTTACTTCTTTACATGGAATGGATGATGCTATAGTTTTACCCCAACCCATCATCCAATCCGTTCTCTCTTACATAACATGGAAAATCTCCCATTTCCACATGTTTTTCACACTAATCATGAGACATGTGAGTTTATAGGATTTTTTTGAACACATTTCTAATACAGTCAATATGCATCATATAAAATTCATAGAACCCCAATAGTTATAAATACATTTATTAAAAGTATACATCCTTATATCATATTAATAGCATGATGTCAAAATAACATTTACACATTAGGTCTTAGCTACATAAATTTAAAATTCACAAAATATCATCTTCAGTATATGAATTTAATCTTCCTAACCATCATCAAACACATGTGATGTTAAAATATATGGTTAACTTCATCGTCATATTTCATTAAATTGGGTGGCTAATATCCTCACCACAAAATGATAAACTACAGGTTAAAATTATTATAACATGACTTAAAACTATAAGATTCATTTTCTTTACTTGAATAGAAACCCCCTTTATAGTGTAATTTATATTCTACCATGCCCTTATTTTAGTGTTGATCCCAAACCATGTTACCCTAAGATCTTCATGTAGCTTTATTCTCATTGCACAGTTTATTTGGGGACACCAAGATGCCCTATCCTAGTACCAACTATAAACTATAACCACTTATTTTTTTCATTATGTTTGGAACACATCTAAAATTAATTTTGATCAAAATTACACTTTGTAGAACTCAAAAGATTAACCATTCTACCATTTTTTATGATGAATTTTACAATTTTGTATGGACTTTCACTAGGAAACCCATATATTTTTCCCTCCATCTAGGCATGAGTTTTATTTTAAATGAAATGGTTTCCCCTAAGAACTTTGTGTTTATTTATTCCAATTTTAGGGGATACAAAAGGATTTCTAGATATCATACACTTGAATGAACCACATATATGTTATAAGCTCATCTCATAAATATGTATGGCACAACCTGAATTGCGTTGTATTTAACCACCAAGCATTAAGAAAATGAATCCCTTATGAGCAGATGATCTAAGCTGTAAGGACCTAAATAATAAGAAGCCCATGGTATGTGTTCCATGAGTATAAAATGTAAAAATCACTAAGTGAATGATATATGGACTTAAATTCAAACATCCCACAATCAATTCTATATAACCCATAAACCGATATCCTTTCTAACATGTCCCCTATAGGCGGCTGGCCTGGCGAGGGGGTTGGGGTTTTGTGAGGTGGTCTCAAGGTCGATTCCTTAGTCCAGATTCATTTTTTCATGTGTGATATTCCCTCGGAAGTTTCACAATTATAATAATATTTGTATTTGGGACACAGATACTGAAATAAAATGATGAGAGGATCTTATCTCATATCTTTCATTGGTTGGCATTTGATTCAAGCCCATTCACCTGCATAAACTCTATCTATTTTGGTTTTCCCTACAGATATGCCTAATATAGGATTGAATATCCCTTCCATTGATAAATATTTCTTTGATAATTTACTCAACCTTTTCGACCACAATTATATTTATCTAATTTGAATCAATATCCTTCATTTCCAAAATGAATCCCCTTGGTCCATAGTGATGTCATTATTCCTTAATCTTGGATCTCCTATCTAGGGTAAAATTATGAGAGGTAATGTCCTCAGTATTAATATAGATAATCCCATGTCTCAAACAAGTTTGATAATCATCCTAGACATTTTTGACACTCATTTCCTGCAATATGGCAGTGGATCCCATTTCTCAAACATGTTTAGTCATATTCCTCAACCCACTTACCACTTCACCCATCATTTGAGATTATAATATTCATAATTTACCCTTTCTACCACTTTCCATTGACCATGAATAAATACAACACACTATGTGATGTGCCTAGATGAATTTTAAAATTTTGGTAAGGACAATTTGTCTTTTGGAATTGCACCAAACCTATTCTCCATTATTCAATGGTTTCCCAATAATGTTTGTTGTAACACTATGAACAAATGTTATCAACCCTTTTAAACACTCTCTTATAACTTTATTGATCCTAGATTTATCTCTTATATTTCACTTTAAGAAATACTCATAATAACATAGATTGTTTAGTTTATTAATTCATTATGATTATCAAGATGAAATGATTATCAGGAAATAATTTTAAAAAAAAATAATAATTTTTTTCCTAGAAAAGGTTCAAAAGGTCATCCACAACTAAAAAACCAAAAAATACGACCAATGGTAGTGCATGATCCATTTCCAACTTGATATTGACCATTGGGATGAGTTAATAACCAACTATAGCCTAGAAAGATTTTTCATTTCTTCCTTTTCCTATGGGTTCAAGTCAACCACATGCATCATGACTCATATTATTAAGATCCATACTTTTCCAAATGATATAAAGTTTGGGATAGCCCAAATTCCACTATAGCTAGATGATTCCTTTGGTAGAAAACCTCCACATCCTATAAATAGGAATAGATATGTAGTTGACACTTTTACTCAATGCATTGATAATTATTATTCTGAGTCACTTGAATATCCTTCACACCAACATCCAAATACAAAACCCTAGATGAGTCAACTATTCATGCCTCCCGTCACATCCACTTGAACCAAATAATCATGGCCCTCCCATTAGAACCCAAGTTCACTAAATGATGTATCATGTATCACATATTTCTCTATATCTATATCAGTGATATTGTATGTGATGAGGCTCTGAATTTTATTCCACATCCTCTTCCATATTTCCTAGTTTTTTACACCCACATCTGACCGTGGGATATCATCATCTTTTCGGGTTAAATAATTTTCTAAATATATATCGATTATTGGATATGAATCCATATATTTTGACTTTATAGCGATGGGTTACAGTTTTTATAACGAGATCAGGTTTCTAGCTTCCCCATCCTCATAAAATTAATACACCCCTAGGCTTAACATAGGCTCCCCATAAGTACTCAATTCCTCCACGTCCTACCTTACCAATAATGCACAAGAAGTCTCACCATATTGAGAATTAGGATCTTCAAGGGTAGTCTCAATATCTGTTGGGTCTGTGATGAGTTCAACTAAACCCACATACACTATAACATTATTCACCTCTATGCCAAAAACTTCAAAATATGGGTTCTAGATGTTAGTTCAGAAAATGGAAAACAAAGAAGCATGTAGGATTTATTGAATGAATGCTTACCTATAAATAGGGAATATGTTCAAGTAAAGTCCTCTATTTGGAATATGAGTACCCGGGTTCTTTAACTTTCTCAGTTACAACACCCAACAATGGGATAATCCTTTAGGAAACAAAATTAGGTTCCACTAACTATAATCCTTCCATGTAACAACTTGATATTTTAGAATATATTTATATTTAATAAATAAATTAATTTGATAGTTTATGAATAATGAAACCCTAAAATAATTGGATTAATTATTATATATTATAAAATGAAGAATATTATATGGTATTTAAAATAAATATAATTTCTGGAAAAAATTAATAGTACATTTAGTAAATACTATAGATCCTGAATATCTATTTCGAAGTATTTTTTATGAATTTTTTTGCTAAATATTTTTTATTTAAAATTACATCACAATACTAAATTTATTAAAATTTATTTTTTAGACTTGAAGAAAATTATTTCATTATTTTTCAATTCATTACAAATGCAACTATGATAATTTGAAGGCACCTAAATGTTTTTTCTAAAAACCAACTTTCTTAGATTGAATGTTTTTTCATCTTATTAAATTGAATTAATCACTATTTAGGAATCATTTTTAATAATTTGAAGATAATATATTCATTAAAATAATTATACATTAATTTAATTGTTTTAACAAGGAAATGAATGATAATTTGATCATGGTTATTCCTAAAAATGTATTTTCCTTAAAACTATTCATGTTTTATTTTACAAGCTTATTTTAAAATAATTTTCATTAAATTATATAAATTGAATTTTATATAATGATTTCCATATTTGGAATCACTATTTAAAAATTTTAAATGATTCCATGTTAATTTCTGGTCATATTTTATAGTAATAATGGTAAACAAAATTACCTCAATTGAGGTTAAATGAGGTTAATGAGAGGGTTAAACTAAAAGATAAGGTTCAAAATATCGATCAAACATATCTAAATATGAATATTTGAATGTCTATAGACATTAAATTATATTATATTATAATTTTTGGTAATTATTCACACTATAAAAAGAATATGAGTTTTTTATATTTTAATGTATTGAGTATTTACTAGAGTGTCCCTTCCCTAACTAGTAAAAAGTGATTCTTTCCCAACCACTTATTTGTGATGTTTGAGTCTCATATATCTTTCAAGACTTATAAAAATTCCTTTATAACTTAATTCCCAATTTCTAAGTGTTTTTTATCTTCCTAAAGGACCAACCATTGTTGGTTTAAGGTGTAAACTAATAATGGTTTCCAAAAGAAGTGGTCATCGAATTTACTTATCTATTTTGAGTTTATCTTTTTTGTAACCACATAAAAGTAAAATATAACCATATTAGAATGATTAAATTTTTATAATTAATGTAATTAAAAAAATCATGTTATGTTTATAACCATTATTTACATTCATTAAATAATTTTAAAAAGGATAACATCATTAATGAGTTTGTGTGGACTATCACATCAACAAAGCAATGTGATCTATTTTTCTTTTCATCCATAAATTAATGGTTAAATGGATCTATTTAATGAATATATATAATATTTATGATATTATTATGATTAATGAATGATATATTATTATTTAAGTTTCTTTCTTTCCAGTCATTAGAATAAGAAAATATTACTCAAAGTTACGTATGGACTACCATCTTCATAAAGAGATGTAAATACTTTTTCATCACCACATAATATGAATGGATATAAAATTATATATAGTGAATAATTATAATAAATTTAAAATTATTATTATTACATATATGTTGAAACTATGAAAAAAGTTTAAGGACTATAAACACTAAACGGAAACATGCATGGAAAACTGACCATATTTCACCCAAATACTAATTTTAAAGAAGATTTTATAATAAATGGGTAACTAGAAATTATAATGGATTGATATTTTTTAATAAATTGGTTAAAATGGTTCTATTATATAATTATAATAAATATATTTGTGTTATATAGTAACTTGGGAACATATATGAATAAGGTTAAAACTCTAGTAAAGGGTTTTTGTTGCAATCTAACTCTTCATCGAGAATGTTCATAAATGAATATAATTTGGAGAAAATATATGAAATTTATCTCTTAAATCTCATTTATTTAATTCTACTCAGGTTATTTATGGGTTTTTAATGTTTTTATTTCATTATCCACTCTTTGATACTTTAAACAATATGAATATATTTTTATGAAACCACAACATTATTTCATCTTTGGTAGAAAACTTTTTATTCCATGTCCGTGTTCATTAAAATGTTTTCAAGAATGTTCATTTATATGATAAAATTATTTTTTAAAATTAATTTCAACCTTATTTGACTTTCTTTTCAAAATTTTAAAAGGAATATTCCTATTCTAATAAAAGTGATGTACTTTTCGCCATTTTCTTTTAGATGTTTTACCATATTTGAGATTATTTTCTTCCATCATAAGTATTATTTTAATTGAATATTCCTTTATAAATGACCATGGTTACTTTGAAAGAAAATATTTTACTCAATATTATGGAATTTGTTTTAAAATATTTTTAATAGAAAATTATATTTTTATAATGTTTTCAAATAAATGTCCAAATGATATTTTAAATGTATTATATATATATATGTAAACATCCTTTGATTTTTCTCATGGTTCAATTGGGATAGTATATTACAATACCATATATATAATATTTATAAATAACTTATGATGATGATTTTTAAATGGAAATTTAATGGAATATATTTCATTACCGTGGGTTAATTAATCAATGATGAAATTGTGAATGTTTTTATAATATTTGGGAACACATATATATTATTTTTATTATTTGAAATGTGGGTTTGTTAAATCTCCTTAATGAATGGGATAGAAATTAATATCTCATGAGATAATGTGAAAGAGGATGAAGAGTGAACACATTCCAATATTGAAAAGTTATTGGACAGTGAATCTAATATGTTATATTAATTCATACACTGTTATGATAGTCTTGAAAGAGATCATTGAATGATATATATTTTTATATTATTATGATTTTTATAGAATTCCTATGATGTTTTATCATGATTATTATATGATCTAATAGTTCATTAATAGTTAATGTTGATTTCCCACTCTTATTACTTATGTCTTTCCAAATGCTAAATATTTATACTATAACTCGTTATTTATGATATATGACTAATTTGGTATGATCTTAATAATTTGTGATCATGACATCATTTAATTATAATAATATTATTCTTATATATGGTCATTGATTGATATCTATCATGTTTAAACTTACCTAGCATCGGAGATCACACATTATTATGTTCCATTATTTTAAGGATAACAAGAAATATTATATATAGTATATGTCAAGGAAACATATTGGGAGCGAAGAAATTTGTGTTATATATTGATGATAATTCATGGAAGTTGGGTTTTTATGTAAATAGTTTGTAAATACACTAAACCTTTATGGTTCTCAAGTGTGGATTATTTTAAATTATTTTGAATAGTCATCTAATTTAAATATTTATGTATGTTATTATCGGGTCACTTTAGATTATACCTAGGAATTGTTCAATTATATTTAGAGATTATGTAATGAATAATATTATAATAGAAATTAAGGAAATAAATGATGAATTGAAAGTGATATTGGGTGAGCCTAAAAGTGTCATAGGTGGATAAGAATGTGTTATAATTTAGAACATATAAGGAATTACTTTCATGATTATATGATTTATCGCTCTGATTAATATAGATTGATGATTACAGAATTATTTTTGTTTTTTTCTCAATGGATGGAAACTAGAAGAATCATGTTTATAATGATTTTTGAACATAATGGGATTATTTTCCTCTTAATAAAATAAATTATAAGGTCACTTAAATATAAAATCCTTTTTGTGATTCATACATAACTCCCTCATTCCATGTATCATGTTTTGATTCCTAATGATAAAAGGAAGGAACAATTCACCATTGATTCATTCATGATGTGAAATCCACATTATTTTACTGGGACCCCTAATCCAAAACTTGATAAACAATGTATCAATATGAGTAAAAATTCATTTTACATTCACTAGTTCTTGGAGAATTTAAATTTTGATCTGGTGGTATACCTTTTGGAAGGTGAAGCAAGACAAAGATAGAATATTAAAAAGAATATGAGCCATGATGAAAAAATAGACTCAATTGAATGGGGTTAGTTTAAGAAGGAAGTTTTCATTATGTACTTTCCATGAATTCTTCACATGAAAATGGAAAGGGAATTCCATAATCATAAGTAAAAGTATGATGAATCTATCGGAACAAATTAAGAAATGTTTACAAGACTTGTGATGTAATATTATGGTAGTATCATTGACTTTTAATAAAAAAAATTATCATTTTTTCATTGTATTAATACAAATTACCTAAAATTTATTAGCAATAAGGGAATTTGGTAGCTATAAATAAACCATTCGATATTCCCTCAAGGTTGAAATGGAGTGTGTATATCCTCACCATCCTCTAGGTTTGGACAATAAAAAACAAGGATCATTGATAAAATAATAATAATAAAACCCATGTTTGAATGAAAATGAATCTTCATGTATTCCAAAAGTTTTTAAAGAAGAATAAGGTAAATTTTCATAAGGGAAGGGGTAAATTTATTTAGTGTGTAAAATAAGGCCTTGAGTTAGTGGATATTAAAGAGATACAAAGAGGAAAGATAATTAATTGATTATAGATAACTCCCTGTTAAATTAAGTACCCACACTCTAATGATAGAACTATAAATAGTATTATAATTATTCCAACTAGTTACTGAATCGAAATATTAATGATGATAATCAGCATCAATAACATTTTAAGTGCAGAGATAATGAGAAATATCATGAGATTACAACCACTGAAATTGGTATTTAAAATGAAATGTTTTAAGGTACACTTATCATCTAATATATAACTAAAAATTTCTTATTTTATTCTAGTTATACAAACTCTTATAGTTGAATAATTTTTAAATATTATCAATCCCCATCTCAATGCTTTTATATTGAATTATATGTGAAAAATATTAATAGTAAGTTGATTTCATCTTGAATTTGTAGCTCCTCTATGATAAAACTTTATCGGAATGTGTTTCTTGAAAATCATGAGTACCCACCTTGTTGTATTTGATTTGATTTTTTATATGTATTGTCTCTCTCTATATTCATCCCATATCAATTATTGTGGAATTTAAGTCATGATTGAAATTCCAAATAAACCCATGATTTTTTATCAATGAGCGGATAAATATGATCTTCTAATGGAAACTATATCCATTGTATGGATATTATTACCAATTCACAAGTGGTTTCCATCTAAAATGGTTTTGGATAAATTAAATGTTAGAGATATTTATATTATGAGGGAATATTCCAATGTATTTCTTAAGGAGTTTCATAATCCACCACTAAATTATGAAGTTGATATTTTAATAGAACTCATACTTGATGCATTGACTATTTTAAAAAATCCTTAAAGAATATCCCTAATTGAATTATGGGAATTATAGAATAAACTTTATTGTAAAATTGACAAGGGAATCATTCAAATATGTTTTTAAACATGGGGTGAACCTATTATTTTTTTTCAGAAGAAATGCGGGGAAATGTGTCATTTCATTGATTATCGTGAAAATAATAAGATTAATATCAAGAAAAAGTATCTTATACTTTGTATTTCTGATTTTATTGATCAATTTTAAGTATCTAAACATATTTAAATGATTTAACTATGATCTAGATTTCATCAGTTTAGGGTAAAAATGATGATATATCCAATACAAACTTATGAAAAAGGCATGATAAATATAAATTTATAGTAATACCATTTAGACATAACAATGCCACAAATATCATCATGGATTTAATGAATAGTGTATTTATAGATTTACTTGATCTATTTTTGGTAGTCTTTATAGTCCTAAATTCTTATATATTCCAAGACAAATGAATAACATGAAGGTTATTTGAGGATTTTGTTTAAGACCATGTTGAAGGAAAATCAGCATGAATTTTTTTTAATTGTGAATTATAACCACAAAAAGTATCATTATTGGGTATTGTAATTATAATAGTGAGTTTGTTTGTGGTCCCTTAAAGATAGAAGATATTGAGTAATTTTCCAAACCATCCACGATGACTAGAATCCATAGAATTCTTGGGTTATAAAGATACTTTCTATGATTGTGATAAATTTCTCATGGATATCAAATCCACTAACCATGTTAACATGGAAGGGATAAATGTTCATTTGGATAGATGAATGTGATGATAATATCAAGGAACTGGAGAGAAGGTTATTCAATGCACTTATGCTCACACTGCTCTATAGTGGAGAAGTGTTTCTAAACTATAGTGAACTATAAAAAATGTAATGGGATCTATTCTTGTGTATAATGGAATGGTGGTAGCTTATTAATCTTTCCAATTTAATGTTCATGAGAAAAATTACCAGACATGGGATTTGGAACTATCAACCATAATTTTTCCATTGAAGATATGGAAGCATTGTCTTTATCGTGAAAGGTGTGTCATACATACCAATCTTAAAATCTTGAATTATGTATTCACATAATATGAGATTAACATTAATTATAGGATATTATTTGAACATATTAAATATTATGTATTCTCAATAGACTACCACCTAGGGAAGACAATGTAATGACCCAATCTTTTTTAGTAGTATATTAAGTTACTCTTAATGATTTAATAAGATGTTAATGGTTAATGCAGAAAGAGGAGTCGATGGCTTCATCCAGTAGACTCGGCCCTTATGAAGCCCACTTATCAGAACTTGGGAAGGAGGTAGCATCTGTGGGCTTCGCTTTGGACCAAGCCCAAGCCGAACTCCAGCGTGTCAATCTTGAACGGAAACGCCTACGGGAGAAGTTCAAGTTAGTAGAGATTACTACTAGGGAAATGTTATCTGAGCCTCCCTCAGATTCTCTCACCATAGCACACCTTACACTTAGGTCTTATGCCAGTGTTATAAGGGGCTATGTGACGAGACCCTAGCTTCCTTATGTAATCCTTTTGGGTGAATAAATTGAGATTTCTTCCTTTAGTGATTTTTGTGAAATTTCAAATGTCTAGATAATTTTAGAATGTATTTTATTGATGAATTTTGAAAAAGGGATATTTTAAAATATTTATGTAAACCCTAAATAACTAATGATGTGTAATGATTTTCAAAAAATGGTCTTCTACAAAAGTGTTTAGTAAGGAATTTGGAGTCTAATAAGATCAACTTAATTTTTGATGAATAGTAAATTATGAATAGTGATTTTACGCTTAGGATTAGTAATGTGACCAAATGGATTATTAATTTCACTCAAAGAAAGTTTTAATATAATTTAGACACCTAGATTAAGTAATGTTATTCAATAAAATGGGTAAATAACAGTTTCATAAATTATTAGTCAAGTATTAGTTTTTTCGGATGAATAGTGTTTTTTAATTAAAAATTTGATTAAAAATAATTAGAAAATTATTTTTATAAAAAGGACTTTATTTTTGAACTCAGAGCATCGATATTATGTTAAGGTAATTTTTGGGGATTTTTCTGAAAAAAACGAATTTTCGATAAATAGTGTTTTTATTTAAAAATTAAATTAAATTTATTTAGAAAATTATTTTTATAAAATGGAGTTCATAAATGTATTTAGAACCTTGATATTTGGTTAAGGTGAAATTTTGGGATTATTCTGAGAAAGTTGAATTTTCGATGAATAGTGAAAATATAGTTTTTAAGTTACGGGTGTTTAATGACATCATTAAATGATGTATTAAGTATATATTCAATATGGTCGAATTATGAATAGTAAGATAAGGTGTGAGGTGTCCCAAGTGGCCAATACCATGGGCAAATACCATGGGCAAGCCCATGGTTTTGCCAAAACCACTAGTGAGGTGTCCCTTGGCCATTAATGCCTTGTCCCCTCACTTTCCCTATAAATACCCACCCTTTCCTCCTTTAGTTTCTACTCCCAACTCTCCCCCAACGAAGTTCTGGTCTCCTTACCTCCCAAGGAGTCCTCCCAAGGTTCCCCCAAGCCCTCAAGGTCCAAAACATTGAGTTTCAAGAGTCACGTTTTAAGGTAAGGGATCTGACCCCTCTCTTTCTTTTCATGTAATCTCTTTTATGTCATTCTTTTTATGCTACAAGTTTATTATGTGAGAGGATGTTCATTTATATTCCTCTTACTTCCCCTTTCATGTTTATATGATGAGATATCCCCTCTTACTCTCATCATTTCGTTTTATGAAAGTTTAAGTGACGCCGTTAGGCTGCCGAATGTTTAAGTGATTCTTTCACCCTTCTCATTTTTAAAGTTCGATTTTCATGTCAAATCTTTCAAGTTCCTTTTTATTATGTTGGGGTATGATCTCTATATATATCATACTGATCTCTTATGATCATATGATGAGAGACCCTATTTGATTTGTTCAATTCATTTGATGTTTAAGTGACGCCGTTAGGCTGCCGAATTTTCATAAGAGAAATCAAATTTTTGTCTTCCGTCCATGTTTTTCATTTCAAATGGTATGTCATTAAAATTGCATCACCATGTCCATATATCCTTCTTATTCTGTCCCTCCACTGTTTTATGGGTCAATTATGATTGTTTGACCAATGTTCCCTCTCTTTTCAAAGTTTTCTAAAACCTTGTAACATAGTCGTTATGCTGCAGAATTTTAGTCTCAAAATGCCTCTCTTTTCTCAAAATTATTTTATGTTATAAAGTGAATACTCAAAGCTCCTATTTCTACAGGGGTATTCACATATATATGAAAATGTTCTATTTTAAATTCTGTGATTTACATACATGATAACCGCTTTCCCTTTCCGTGGGTTTAAAGTAATGTAAAGATCATATCTTTAAAGCAGTTTTTTAAAACGTTATGATTATGAAATGAAACCCATTTATTTTATGCTATATGGGTTATTTATGAAATGTTTGATGATGATATATTTGGATCACATGATAATAAAGGAAAATTTAAGGGTGCGCCCTGATAGCGCTCCAATGCATTGGGTAAAGACTTAATCTCTAGAGATGACCATTTTAACGACGCCTTGGTGAATAAACTTGGTAATTTTTAACGACACCTTGGGGATGGACCTTGGGGAAACGAAACGATTTTCAATATTAAATGTTTCAGCCACATATTCAAGTTATGAAAAATGTTATTTTTATTATGATGTATCTCATGATTTCTTTCTCATGCCTTAAAGTTCTTTCCATGTCCTTATTGAAGTATCTCAAGTTCACTTGTAAAATGTTTCTCTTGTTTCCCTTACTGGGCCTTCTGCTCACCCTTTCTTTTGATGTATGTCCCCAGGTTATGAGATGCATAATGAACATAGGATGAACTAAAGGAGAATCCTTTCAAGTGTTTAAGAAGAATGTTTTATGTTTTTTTTATGTATTATGACCCTTGTTTCCAAGACACTAAACCTTAACGATCCTCAGTTCCGTGTAATGAAATGAAAGTTATGTTATAAAAAGACGGGATGCTATAGTTGGTATCAAAGGATGGTTTAGTTATTTGTGGAAATTAGGATATAAAACCTTTAGGAAGAACCCTATAGAAAAGTTTAAATATAGGAAAACTTCCTAGTATTTTGGTAAGTATTGAGTAAGTGGTTTATCAAACAAATACATCCATGTCTGGATACGAGCAGGTAGAGGCGGCTCTGGAACAGATGTACATAGGGGTAAAACCCGAAAACACTACTTTGAGCTAGACTCGAACGGGAACTGGTGCACGATAACGGGCCTTGCTGCACTCTTGGTTACGACACTCCCGGGGGATATGTTTGGTTAATCACAAGCTTTTTATGAATCATTATGAAGGAATTATAGAAAAGTGTAATTGTCTAAGCATGAAGTCTTAGTTAAAAGATTCATAAATGAAATAAGTTTCTTACTAAGGTTTTATTATTTTAGAAAATGGCGGGCAATAGGAGGAACTGTGCCGATGGCGACCGCAATGCACCATGTGCTGACGGCCCTCCGATGGAAGCCGGAATGGAAACATTCATGCGAATGATGAACCAACTGACTCAAGTTATGAGTAACAACTTGAATCAAGCTGAGAGGCTGACCTCACCACGAAGGGAACAATACTCTGTTGAGTCCTTCATGCGTCAACGACCGCCAACATTCAGTGGATCTACTGACCCATTGGTTGCGGAACAATGGATAAGCTCCATTGAAAAGATATTTTATGTACTTCATTGTTCGGAACAAGAAAAAGTCACCCTTGCTGTTTACCGCCTAGAGGGAGAAGCTGATCAGTGGTGGTCACTGATCAAAAACACGAAGCCACGAGGAGAGATAGAAGCTATGGAGTGGGAATAATTTTGGGGAATTTTCCTTAACAAGTATTTCCCTCATTCCATGAGAACGAGAATGGAAAAATAGTTTCTCGAGCTGAAGCAGAAGGAGAACGAATCTGTCGGAAGCTATGAGATGAACTTCACAAGGCTTTCCCGTTATACCTAAAGCTTTGTCATGGACCCTAATGGGAAGGTTGATAGATTCTTTGGTGGACTACGACCTCATCTGTGGAAGAATCTAGCCAACAGGGACTATGGCAGCTATGAAGAAATAGTTCGAAGTGCTATGATAGTCGAACTGGAGTTTGGTGAGACACAGTGGTCTCATAAACCAAATGAAAAGAAGAGATTGTTGGATCCCAGTTTAGGGAAGTCTTTTGATCAGGGAAGAGGTGGAAAGAAAATTCAACTTACCACATGCAATAAATGTGGGAAGAATCATCTGGGGAACTACTTGAACGGAAGTGGCAAGTGCTACAAGTGTGGAAGAGGAGGCCATATTGCTCGGAATTGTCATAGTGAGGTGAAGCCTCAGCTTCCCAACACTAATGACAGAGGAAAGATGGTTCTGGCCCTACCCGAAGTCACATGCTTCAAGTGTGGACATCTTGGGCACTTTTCTAACCAATGTCCAAATCTGAGGGCGGTGGAGGGGAATCACCATCAACCTCAGCAGAGGCCAAGAGAGAAAGGTCGTGCTTTCTCTATCACAACAGCTGAAGTTGAAGTCCCAAACGATGTGGTAGCAGGTAATCTTGTCATCCTCTCAAAACTAGCAAGTACTTTATTTGATTCTGGTTCTACGCATTCCTTTATTTCCTCCAAGTTTGCAAGGAATATAGAATCAATCCCCGAACTGCTAGAGGTAGAGTTGTCTATCAAGACTCCAAGTGGGATTATCCTTGCATCAATAGTATTTAGAGACTTTAGTGTTTACTTTGGTGATCACAATCTTATCGCAAATCTAGTAGTCATTCCCATGATGGAATTCGACATTATACTAGGGATGGACTGGCTCTCAAAGTATAATGCTAAGATCAAATGCAGAAGTAAGGAAATCTCAGTAGTCTTGAATGAACGACCTACAGTTATCTTCCAAGGAGAGATATCCCGAACTGATCCCTATCTAGAAGCACCTCCTATAGCATTCTTTATGGAGTTAATTGGTGATGATGAAGAAGGAAAAGGGAGCATACAAATAGAAGATGTTCCGATTGTTCAGGAATACATGGATGTATTTCCTAAGGAGTTACCTGGACCTCCCCCAAAAATAGAGGTAGATTTCTCCATTGAACTCGTACCTGGGTCTCAACCAATATCAAAGACTCCGTATAGAATAGAAAATGTGGATCTAGAAGAGTTAAAGAAACAACTCCAAGACTTGTTGGAGAAGGGGTTTATCTGAAAGAGTGTATCTCCTTGGGGAGCACCAGTTCTCTTTGTGAAGAAGAAGGATGGATCAATGCGGCTATGCATTCATTATAGAGAACTGAACGGGATCACAGTGAAGAACAGATATCCTCTTCCAAGAATTGATGATTTATTTGACCAACTTCGCGGGGCTCAATTCTTCTCTAAGATTGACCTTCGATCTGGTTATCATCAACTGAGGGTGAAGAAGGAAGATATTCCAAAGACTGCCTTCCGATCAAGATATGGGCATTATGATTTTACTGTTATGCCCTTCGGCCTGACTAATGCTCCTACTATTTTCATGGATTTGATGAATAGAGTCTTTAAGGACTACCTTGATAACTTTGTGGTAGTTTTTATTGGTGATATTTTGATATATTCAAAAAGTCATGAGGAGCATGAAGATCATCAAAGGGTTATATTGAAAACTCTGCGAAAGGAGAGGCTATTTGGGAAGTTTAGAAAGTGTGAGTTTTGGTTACAACAGGTGGCTTTCTTGGGGCACATCGTAACCAATGAAGGAATCTCGGTTGACCCGGCAAAAATAATGGTTGTGGAGGAGTGGCCTCAACCCACAATAGTAACTGAGATTCGTAGTTTCCTTGGTTTAGCAGGATATTATAGGAGGTTTGTGAAAAACTTTTCACGGCTTTCTAATCCACTAACCAAGTTGACTTGAAAAGGGGTTAAGTTCATCTGGACAAAGGAATGCGAGGAAAGTTTCCAAGAGCTGAAGAAGAGATTGGTTACTGCACCTGTGTTAACACTACCCTCTATCGGAGAAAGATTCGTTATTTTTAGCGATGCATCTCTGAAAGGGCTTGGGTGCGTCCTCATGAAAAATGACAAAGTAATTGCTTATGCATCTCGACAGTTGAATATTCATGAGCAGAATTATCCTACGCATGATCTAGAGCTGGCGGTAGTTGTTTTTTCTCTAAAGATATGGAGGCACTATCTTTATGGGGAGAAATGTGATATATACACTGACCACCAAAGTCTAAAGTATATTTTCACACAGAAATAATTGAACATGAGACAAAGGAGATGGTTGGAGCTTATTAAATACTATGATTGTTCAATTCATTATCACCCTAGAAGAGAAAACAAAGTCGCGGATGCATTAAGCAGGAAAGATCCTGTTGTTCTGGCAACAATGAGGATTGTAGGAGATCCCTTGATTAAAGATCTAGTAAAACTGGACATGGGAATTATAAGGAAAGGGACATCATCAACCCTATTCCAAATGATTTCTCAACCTTCATTACTAGAGAGGATCAAGAAGGCTCAAAAAGAAGATCCTTTGCTGCAGGAGAAGTTTGAGGCTGTAAAGGATGGGAAGTTCCCTGATTTCAATATTGATCAAGAAGGTGTATTGAAATTTCATACAAGACTATGTGTTCCATCTATTCCGGAGATAAAGAAAGAACTGATGGATGAAGATCATAGCTCTACATTCTCTATACACCCGAGAAGCACTAAGATGTATAGAGACCTTCGTGATCATTATTGGTGGGATAACATGAAGAGGGAGATTGCTGATTACACTACAAGGTGCCTGGTGTGTCAGCAAGTAAAGGCAGAACGACAACTTCCTAAAGGGGTATTACAACCGCTACCCATACCAGTATGGAAGTGGGATAATATCACTATGGACTTTGTAACTAGTCTCCCGAAAACGTCCAAAGGAAATAATGCGATATGGGTTATTGTGGACCGTCTCACCAAGACAGCCCATTTTATCTCTATTCGGGAAGATTTCTCTCTGGATCAACTTTCCAAGATATACGTGAAGGAAGTGGTAAGGCTGCATGGGGTACCACTATCCATCGTATCTGATCGTGACCCAAGATTCACATCAAAATTCTGGAGAAGTCTTCAACATGCTCTGAATACTAAATTGAATTTTAGTACGGCCTATCATCCTCAAACTGATGGCCAATCTAAAAGGACTATTCAGACACTCGAAGACATGTTGAGATTATTCTCAATGGAATTTAAAGGTGGATGGGATCAACACCTCCCATTAGTTGAGTTCTCCTATAACAACAGCTTCCATTCGAGTATTCAGATGGCACCCTATGAAGCTCTATATGGAAAGAGGTGTAGAACTCCTACTTGTTGGGATGAAACTGGTGAGAGGAAGCTTCTTGGGCCTGATCTCGTGCAAGAGATGACGGAACAGGTTCATGCCATCCAACAACACATAAAGGCTGCTCAGAGTCGGCAGAAGAGCTATGCTGACAATCGTCGAAGGGACTAGGAGTTTGGTGTTGGTGACAAAGTCTTCCTTCGAATTTCTCCATGGAAGAGAGTCATGCGGTTTGGGAAGAAAGGGAAGATCAGCCCTAGGTACATTGGCCCCTATGAAATCCTTGATCGCATAGGAGCAGTAGCCTATCGTCTAGCACTTCCACCAAACCTAGCTCAAGTTCATGATGTCTTCCATGTATCTCTCTTGAGGAAGTACATACCCGACCCTTCGCATGTACTGAACCCAGAGGTGGTACAACTGGAACATGACCTCTCTTACGAGGAGCAGCCACTGGAGATCTTGGACCGTAGAGACAAGGTCCTACGAAACAAGACTACCAACCTTGTGAAAGTGTTGTGCAGGAATCATAAATATGAAGAGGCGACTTGGGAGCCGGAGGAAACAATGAAGCAAAAGTACCCTCACCTTTTCGACTAGGCCTCAAGTATAAATTTCGGGGATGAAATTTCTTAAGGGGGGAAGAATGTACCGACCCAATCTTTTTGAGTAGTATATTAACTTACTCTTAATGATTTAATAAGATGTTAATGGTTAATGCAGAAAGAGGAGTCGATGGCTTCATCCAGTAGACTCGACCCTTATGAAGCCCACTTATCAGAGCTTTGGAAGGAGGTAGCATCTGTGGGCTTCGCTTTGGACCAAGCCCAAGCCGAACTCCAGCGTGTCAAGCTTGAACGGAAATGCCTACGGGAGAAGTTCAAGTTAGTAGAGATTACTACTAGGGAAATGTTATCTGAGCCTCCCTCAGATTCTCTCACCATAGCACACCTTACACTTAGGTCTTATGCCGGTGTTATAAGGGGCTATGTGACGAGACCCTAGCTTCCTTGTGTAATCCTTTCGGGTGAATAAATTGAGATTTCTTCCTTTAGTGATGTTTGTGAAATTTCAAATGTCTAGATAATTTTAGAATGTATTTTATTGATGAATTTTGAAAAAGGGATATTTTAAAATATTTATGTAAACCCTAAATAACTAATGATGTGTAATGATTTTCAAAAAATGGTCTTCTACAAAAGTGTTCAGTAAGGAATTTGGAGTATAATAAGATCAACTTAATTTTTGATGAATAGTAAATTATGAATAGTGATTTTACACTTAGGATTAGTAATGTGACCAAATGGATTAGTAATTTCACTCTAAGAAAGTTTTAATATAATTTAGACACCTAGATTAAGTAATGTGATTCAATAAAATGGGTAAATAACGGTTTCATAAATTATTAGTCAAGTATTAGTTTTTTCAGATGAATAGTGTTTTTTAATTAAAAATTTAATTAAAAATTATTAGAAAATTATTTTTATAAAAAGGACTTTATTTTTGAACTCAGAGCATCGATATTATGTTAAGGTAATTTTTGGGGATTTTTCTGAAAAAAACGAATTTTTGATGAATAGTGTTTTTATTTAAAAATTAAATTAAAATTATTTAGAAAATTATTTTTATAAAATGGAGTTCATAAATGTATTTAGAACATTGATATTTGGTTAAGGTAAAATTTTGGGATTATTCTGAGAAAGTTGAATTTTCGATGAATAGTGAAAATATAGTTTTTAAGTTACGGGTGTTTAATGACATCATTAAATGATTTATTAAGTATATATTCAATATGGTCGAATTATGAATAGTAAGATAAGGTGTGAGGTGTCCCAAGTGGCCAATACGATGGGAAAATACCATGGGCAAGCCCATGGTTTTGCCAAAACCACTAGTGAGGTGTCCCTTGGCCATTAATGCCTTGTCCCCTCACTTTCCCTATAAATACCCACCCTTTCCTCCTTTAGTTTCCACTCCCAACTCTCCCCCAACGAAGTTCTGGTATCCTTACCTCCCAAGGAGTCCTCTCAAGATGCCCCCAAGCCCTCAAGGTCCAAAACATTGAGTTTCAAGAGTCACGTTTTAAGGTAAGGGATCCGACCCCTCTCTTTCTTTTCATGTAATCTCTTTTATGTCATTCCTTTAATGCTCCATGTTATTATGTGAGAGGATGTTCTTTTATATTCCTCTTACTACCCCTTTCATGTTTATATGATGAGAGATCCCCTCTTACTCTCATCATTTCGTTTTATGAAAGTTTAAGTGACGCCGTTAGGCTGCCGAATGTTTAAGTGATTCTTTCACCCTTCTCATTTTTCAAGTTTGATTTTCATGTCAAATCTTTCAAGTTCCTTTTTATTATGTTGGAGTATGATCTCTATATCAATCATATTGATCTCTTATGATCATATGATGAGATACCCTATTTGATTTTTTCAATTCATTTTAAGTTTAAGTGACGCCGTTAGGCTGCCGAATTTTCATAAGAGAAATCAAATTTTTGTCTTCCTTCCTTGTTTTTTTTTAAATGGTATGTCCTTAAAATTGCATCACCATGTCCATATATCCTTCTTATTCTGTCCCTATACTGTTTTATGTGTCAATTATGATTGTTCAACCCATTTTCCCTCTCTTTTCAATGTTTTCTAAAACCTTGTAACATAGCTGTTATGCTGCAGAATTTTCATCTCAAAATGCCTCTCTTTTCTCAAAATTATTTTATGTTATAAAGTGAATACTCAAAAATCCTATTTATACAGGGGTATTCACATATATATGAAAATGTTCTATTTTAAATTCTGGGATTTACATACATGATAACCGCTTTCCCTTTCCGTGGGTTTAAAGTAATGTAAAGATCATATCTTTAAAGCAGTTTTTTAAAACGTTATGATTATGAAATGAAACCCATTTATTTTATGCTATATGGGTTATTTATGAAATGTTTGATGATGATATATGTGGATCACATGATAATAAAGAAACATTTAAGGGTGCGCCCTGATAACGCTCCAATGCATTGGGTAAAGACTTAATCTCTAGAGATGACCATTTTAACGACGCCTTGGTGAATAACCTTGGTAATTTTTAACGACACCTTGGGGATGGACCATGGTGAAACGAAATGATTGTCAATATTAAATGTTGCAGCCACATCTTCAAGTTATGAAAAATTTTATTTTTATTATGATGTATCTCATGATTTCTTTCTCATGCCTTAAAGTTCTTTTCATGTCCTTATTGAAGTATCTCAAGTTCACTTGTAAAATGTTTCTCTTGTTTCCCTTACTGGGCCTTCTGCTCACCCTTTCTTTTGATGTATCTCCCCAGGTTATGAGATGCATAATGAACATAGGATGAACTAAAGGAGAAGCCTTTCAAGTGTTTAAGAAGAATTTTTTATGTTTTTTTATGTATTATGAACCTTGTTTCCAAGACACTAAACCTTAACGATCCTCAGTTCCGTGTAATGAAATGAAAGTTATGTTATAAAAAGACGGGATGCTATAGAAAAACAGGGTGACTGATTCCCTAAGTTAGAAATATTGTACTAGTTAGTCCATAAAGAGGATTGAAAGAGACCCAATACTTAAGGATTTAATACTAATTTACCTCAAAATCGTAAGGAAAGGATAAAGATCATATCTTTCTTAGTTGAATTGTGAACCATATATTTATGCCATTATTAAATAGGTATACAAGAAATATATGGAAATGAAAAATACGATGATGAATACTCTTGAGTTAAATCATGATAGTGATGGAATTATAAGGTTAGGAAACTGTGTATTTGTCCCATCAATACCTGAATTGAAGAAGGAGATAATTAATGAAGCTCATAGTTCTTTATTCTCTATTTAACATTAATGGAATAAGATATATAGATATATTAAAGATAATATCTTATGTGATTAAAAATTAGATATATTATAGAGTTTTCATCTAAGTACTTTTTCTACCAGCAAGTTAAGATTTTGAGATAGAAGTGTAAGGGGATATTATAACCATTATTCATGCATGAGTAGAAATAGGAAAAATTACTAAGTATTTCATCATTGGTCTCTCAAATTATCCTAAATGGATCATTATTATTTGTGTTATATTTTTTAATCTTATGAAACCAGTACATTTCATTACTTTAAGGGAAGATTTTTCTCTGGATTATCTTTCCAAGTTATATGTTTTGGAAGTGGTATGGTTGCATCGAGTAACACCATTAATAATATCTGACTAAGATATGATGTTCTCATCAAGGTAATAAATAATGTTTCCATAATATTTGAATAAATAATTATATTTATATCAAAAAATCATCATCAGATATATTTATTGTCTTAGAGGACCATTCAAACCTAAAAGATATTCTAAGAGATTTCTCTATTGGTTTCAAAGGAGGCTGGGGTCAATAACTTCCTCTGGTTTAATCTTAAAAAAATAATTTATTTCACCCAAGAATTCTGTTTATTCTATATGAATCCCTAGATGCAATGAATTTCATGGCTCTGACATACTAGGAAGATACTGTGGAATTAATACTAATAGGGATAGAAAAAGTTGATGAAATGACAGTAATGGTTAGAACCATTTAGAAACACATAATTGAATCTCATAGGTTGAAAAAAAATGTTATGCTAAAAATCATAGGTGTGATTAACTATATAAATCTAGTGATAAGGCATTCCTTTGAAAGACTAAATTTAATAATTCTATGATATTTAGAAAATGGGAAATTTATTCCCCATGTATATTGGTCCCCTTGAGATTCTTGATCACATAGAGAATGTGTTTTATTTCTTAAAAATTCCTCTAAAAATCTCAGAGGTTCATTATGTGTTCTGTATATCACTTTTAAGAAACTATACTCCCAATAATTCACATGTTCTAAACATATCTTTTGTACCACTAGAGCATGATCTTTCCTCTGAGTAGAAACTGATAAAAAATCTAGATTTATAGGGATAAATTGATAATAAATATGACTAATCACATGGATAAGGTTATCTAAAGGAATAAAATTTTTAAAAAGCTATGTGGGAATCCAAGGATGTGATTAGGTAGAGGTATACTCAATCTTTTGTATTTTTGTGGCTTAATTTCAAGGGCTAAATAAAAATATGGAGTAGAATGTAACATCCAATGATTTTAGAATATATTTATATTAAATTTATTAATTAATTTAGTATATTGTGAAGTATGAAAACCAAATATTTTCAGAATAATTTTTTTTAATGATAAAATGAATCAAATTTAATGTTTTTTAAATAAAATTTTATTTTTTAAAATATTGTTTGTTTCATTTAGGGAATAATATTGATCCTAAAGAACGGTTTTTGAGTATTTTGTTTATGAACCTGTTTTTAATATATTTTTTTATCTAAAATTTAATTCAAATTATTAATATTCTGAAAAATTATTTTACTTATGAAAAATTTGAATTCATTAGTTAACAACTGGGTTTCAATGAAAATAAAATATTTTTAATATAAAAATGATATTTTTTATGAAAAAATACTTTTAATGAGAACAACACTTTTTATCTTAATAAATTAAATCAATCCTTATTAAATAATGTTCATACTAAAATGTGAAAATAATATATTCAATAAAATAAACCTATATTAATTTAATGGTTTTACTACATAATTAATGAGAAAAAAATTATTCTTATGCCCAAAAATGTTTTTTTCAACGGTTTTATTATGTTTTATAAAAAAATTGAAGTTCTGATACATTTAGGAATATAATTTTATAAAATAAATTCCATATTTGGAATCAAAATGTATTAATTTGGTAATGTACCAAAATTCATATTTTTTTAAAATGAAATTTTAATTATGGTAATAATTTTTTACCTCCTTTAAGGATAAAAAGGGTTAATGAGGGGGTTGAACTAAACTATTTGGATTAAAGTGAAACATAAAATTTTATAAATTTTGTTGGTTAAATACATTATTAAAATAAATTATATTATTCTAGAACCATTTTCCTTTTGGTTTCACTTTTAAATTAGAACGCCTTTATTATATTTTAATGTTATAATTATTTTAAAGAGTGACATTATCCGCACTTATAAATGGATGTCATATCCCCCAAAAAACATTTACAAGTTTTGAGCTAGATATATTGGATAATCTATAATATAATACATTAGAAAATTTAATAAATAAATACTGGATCTTTAATTCTTTTAAGTGGACAAAATTGTGAAGGAATATGGTGTAAACGAAAGGATATTTCTATAAGAAGATGTAAATATATTTATTAATCTATTTGAAGTTTCTTTATTTTTAAACCTCCTAAAAAAATTCAATAAACATAGTAACATTAAGAAATAAATAAAATTAATATAAAAAAAGTTTTTATATTATTTTTATGTCCATTTTCTACCTATATTCTATCCTATGGGAAATAATAACATCGTTTGTGTGCACTCTTGGACTACCACCTCCATGAAGTGATATAATTCATTTTTCAAATCTTCTAAACATGGTCTATAATATAGAATTATTTAATGAATGTATATTATTTTTGTGATATTATAATTGTGTTTAAATATATATTGTTATTTTTATTTATTTTGTTTATCTTTGTAAAATAAAAACACAACTCATGCGTACTTACAAACTACCATCTCTAAAAAATGAGGTAATTTATTTTTCATCACCACATTAAATAAATGTTAATAGAATTATATATAATGAATACATATCAAAATTATAACATTATTCATATTATTTATATGATTAAACCATAGAAACATTAATGGTACAAAGCCATTGAGCCGAAACATGCATGGGAAATAGACTTATTTTTATTTGAATATTGATTTTAATGAATAATTATTAATAAATGGGAAATTATAAATTATAAAAGGAAAAATATATAGTAAAATAATTCTTAAACCCAACATATTTTATACTATTTTTTTATTAATTAGTTCTTCATGTTTTTCTTTAATTCTTCTCTCTTCTATTCTTAAAACAATTGAGAAAATGTTTTGAAAAAAATTCCACCTTATTTTATCTTTGGTCAACAAACTATTTCTTCTTTGTCTATATTATTTAAATTATTTTAAATAATGTTCTTTTATATTATAATTGACTATTTAAGAAAATTCAACCATTTTTTACTTTATTACAAATGTTTTAATTGGAATCATCCTTTTTTCCAAAGGCAATACTTTTTGACTTTTTTTCCAAAAAAATGTGAAAGGTTCCTTACTTTTAACGTTTATCAAGTGAATAAATTTTACCAATATTAATGATATTATTTTCTTTTAATTTTTTTTATACTTTAAAAAATTTATTTTCAAATAAAAGAAATTTATTTCTATTATAATAATTTCTATGGAAAATTTTATCAAAATAAGATGAATTTTTTCTCTTGTTTTCAAAAAAGTTGAAAATTCTAATTTAAAAAATATTAAATATATATCAGCATCCATTGATGTTTCTTATACTTAATTGGGGTATATTATTTTGATACCATCCCTAAAATTTATTCATATGGATTATGATGATGATGTCCTAACATTGATTTATTGAAACCAATTTCTTTCCAAAAGGTTAATTCCGCTATGATGAAATAATCAATGTTTTTATGATCATGTGGAAAAAATATGTTTAGATAGACTTATATAATGTATGGGTCTATTAACTAACACCAATGAATTTTTTTAAATATTAATATATATTGAGATAATATTAAAGATGATGGGGAGTCCCATTCTAAGAATGAAAATAGTTTGGTAAGTGAACCCAATAAATTAAGGGAATTTTTCCAATATGTGATGATTGTATTGACTGTGAGGATTGAATAATAAAATTATTTTCTATAATTATTATAGTTTCAAAATTACAGAAAACAAATATTGTATACTTATGATATTCACTCATGGATCACGAATGATTTATTATGATTCCTCGCACTTATGACTTGTTTATTTTGAAATGATAAGTCTTGAAGATACGACTTGTGAATTTTGATCTACGGTTGATCAGTTATGTACTTTAAAGTTATGATCATTCACTCGTAAAATTATGATTACCTTGTTTTTTAATATTATCATCGTTTTTTATCTTCCATAATTACCATTACTGTGAATTTGAGCTCCTGATTTTCTATATTTCCTTTATTATTAGGTTATGATGATTAATTTTAAGTAATATATAGCTATAAAGGGTAGTAATAGAGAAGAAAATTATGGGATATGTTCAATATCATTCACAAAAATAAGTTATTTTTGTATCTCATCTCAAAATATAATTAAAATTAACAGTCTTAAAACTTTTTTTATTGTAAAATGTATTTAATATTCATTTAAGAAATGAGATATTTAGGTATTTTTTGCTCAGGTCTCAACACTACATACAGGTGGGAAACCCAAAAACCACTTTACAAGGCCCCTTGACAAGACATATTATATATGTGATAGAGAAATAAAATAAGTTAGTTTAGAATATGAAAATTATAATTGTAATAATTGATATTTTTCCTACGAATAATTGTAATAGAATTATTGATAGTGTCACCAAATGCTAAATGATTTTCGATGTCGATGGTACCCTTAAAGCATCAAAAAGAGACACCCCCTAATCAAAATTAATGATAGGTAATTAGGTGATAATATCCCCACTTCCTAGACACTTGAGGATACCCCACTATTCCACCTCTAAATATACTCTAGAGGATTCTCTAAAGTGTCTTCACCCACTGAATCTTATTTATGTGCGCACATAAATTTCATTTCTTCTTAGAGTTAAGTGACACCATTATAGTTGTATCATCTGGGTTGTACTAATTCTTTTGATATTTCTAATGATTCTTCAATATTTTTATCCGCCTTTTCATGTTTTATGTAGGAATTTGTCTATTCGAAATCAAATCTTGAAGAGTATTTCTCATTGGACTCCCTCAGTTCTATGTCCCTATCTAAAACTATATCTTTCATGCCTTCAATAAGTTTACATCCAATAATTTTATTCAATTTGTCAATAAAGGATTCTCCTTGTATGAAGTACCATATTAATACCTCCATATCATGTATATGGTCAATTATATTAGATTGATGGATTTTGGGAGTGACTCTAGTGAGACTCATATCAGAAAACAATATCCTATCAATATATAAAAACCCCCATACATATATCTATATAAAGTAATTCTATAATTTTATTTAGGAGTTCTAGGATTGTGTGATTGACATGTCTGTTGGTATGCCCATGATTTAATGCACGTGTTTCTTTGTATCTTTTCTAGATGGAGCCTCCAAATCCCACTAATATCCCATATTGTCCTAAAATTACTTTCATGTGTATCCTTCAATAAAAGATCCTCCATCCATATAGTTCTCACCTAGATGATGAGTGGGATACATCATAACTCTTTCAGAAGTCACCACTAATTTAGGAGGATCATTCTTCCTTGATTGGTTTGTTTTCAAGGTAGTGTTAGTTAATTTACCATTTCACTCCTATACATGAACTAGTACATATTTATAGGGTAATATTTCTTTAATAATTCCCCCATGTTACACTACTTCCCATCTTCAAGTGTAATCAATGGTTAGTTCAGTAGAGTGAAAACTGCCAATAGTGTGATCGTCTCACTGGAGCCCGGATAGAAGATCGAACATTAGAGAAGTAATATGATCATTAGATAGAATTTAGGATGAAACATAGTGTAAATATATAGTGTGAAACATTTGAGGAAATTTAACTATAGTGTGAACATGCAGATGATGTAAGTCTTTTAGATGATATTTACATTGATGCATGTATCAAACTCCCAACATCTGAAAGTCACTAGGTATGATCTATGGTAGACACTTCCATTACTTTTCTCTACAATAAATCCATTTCAGGTAATGAATGGGATGAATTTTACCCACTCATGTGATCCTTTAATATGATGAGTTGTTATGATTTATTTCTTATAAAATAAATTAATTTTTTTGATTACATCCTTTACACACTACACCGGGTTTAAATGAACTATGATATATTTTCAAACTATTATTACTTGATGTAAAAATAATCACCTAACTGTTGTATTGATAGTTATGGATATGACTAGCTAGAGTATAAAAAATTATTTTGACACATTTATGTAATGAACAAATTTATTATCAATTGATAAACTCATTTGAAAATGGAAAATATATGTGTATCAATAAAGAAACTATTTTTATACATTCTATGTGTTTTATATTACTAAAAAAAATTAATCACTATTGAAATATTATTTTAATAAAATTTATATATTATATATTCATTCGAATGTTTTAACATTCATCTAATGGTTTTTACTATGCATGAGATAACAATAAATCATGTTTTATGAATAAAATAATTTGTTTCTAAAAATATGTTTCATTACATATTGCACAATAAACTAAAAATAAATTTATTCCACTTATAAAAGGTTATTCTTCAAATATATATTCCATATTTGGAATAAAGAGGTTCAAATTTTGTAAACCATCCTCTTTTATTTTCTGTTCTATAATAATAATAAACATTGTAAATATTTTTAAACATAATAACAGTAAAATGGGTAAAATAGGGTTAAAACTATGGGATAATGCCTAGAAATCACCAAAACGCATTCCTTTATTTAATTATATTGGTTTATTTTGACAATAATCATATTTTCTTAGACTTTTTGTTAATTTATTACCATTTTAATTTAAAAATGAACTATATATTATTTTAGGTAAAGAATATATACAAAATGTCACTCTATTTGTTTTAATATCTTTAATATATTGACATAAGTATAAATAGAGGTTGGGTTAAGTCATAAATGTTTATTTAAAAAATTAATTAATTTTTTTATGATGGTAAAAACTATTCTGATTTTAGTGACGGAATAATTACATTAAAATTTCTACACAATGCCAATAATGTACTTGTTCAATTAATTGAAAAAAGTAATAAATTATTTTTAAAATATTAAAAGTAATACAATTTGGATGAAGTATTATATAAAAATTATTGATAAATATAAATAATTATTTATGTTTTAAAATTTAATATTGTAATTCCATTTCAATATTATTGTTATTAAAGTCAAACTATGTGGATTATCCTAGAAATGATTTTAATGGTATAAATTATTACTTATGTTTTTAATGGGATATTATTGAGTATATAAAAATTTATCCACTTATGTCTCACTTCTCCTTTTATAGTAACTTTTATGACCAATAAATGGTAAAAAAGTTTGATATCAATGTAACTATCAAAAGGGTTAATGAGGGAATAAAACTAAGATATAAGGGTTAAAACATTACCTAAACATGTATTAATTTTACTATTTTGAGCGAATTTAGAGTTATCATTATCCTAGTTTCAATATATATAAAAAAATAAACTTTAAAATGAAAACTTATTTATAATAATTTAATAGTAATGTAATTCCAAGTGTTCCCTTACCCTCAATAATAAAATGTCACTTTCTCTCAACCCTTTTTTACAATGTTTCATCACTCTATCTCTGACAATACCTAACTTAATACCCTTTTTAGATTCATTTTTCGTATCCTATATATTTTCATCCTTCTTTAATATCGTCCTTTTATGGATTAAATCATAATCTAAAGGAGGTTTCTCAACGAATAGGTATAAGTCTCAACATAGTACTTTCAATTTTATTTCTTCTTCTACGATATTTAAGTATATGGTACCCCTTATAAAAAAATTAATTTAGTTTCTTCAATATATATTATTATCAATATGATTATTTAACCACTATTATACACCTTTTATTCATCCAATGGGAAAAGAAAGCATCGCTCGTTTTTTTGTGTGGACTACCACCTCCATGAAGTGATTTTTTTCATTTTCCATCACCACTTCACATTGAAGTTCATAATTATAGATTTATTTAATATATAAGATATTTAATATATTATTATATGTCTTAAAATTTTAATTATTATTTAATTTTCTTTTGTTTCATCCATTGAAAAGTGGAAACATCAATTGTACATACATACAGATCGTTGTCTCCACAAAGTGATGCAATTCATTTTTTTGACATCTTTATATAAATTTTATAAAAGTGTATATAATAAATAAATATGTTACCTATGTGGTGATAATTATTTTCAAGATGATTAAACCATGTCCAAGGTGAAAGTATTGGAACCATTGAATCAAAACATGCATGGAAAATGGACAAGTTCTCCCCAGAATATCCATTTTAATGAAGGATTGTTAATAAAAGGATAATTGGAAATTATAAAGGAATGGTACATAGATGGTTATATAATATATTTATAATAAATCATAATTTATTATATATATTTTTTTATTTTGTATAGATGAAGGAAATACTTGAGGTTATAGATTAATGTTACAATCTCATTTATTTCCAGGATTGTTTATATTAAATTTCCATTGAAAAAAATATATCTGATATTAATCCTTTAAACCCCATAAATTTTATTTACACTTAGTTATTTGGGGAAATTTTATATAATAGTATCCATTTACTCTAATTTTTACTTACAATGATCACTAAATTCTTTTAAAAAACAACCAAACTTATTTCCTCATTAGTTGGGAATGCTTTTATTATATGTTAATATTTTCAATAAAATGTTTTCAAGAATGTTTTTTATATTCTCAAATGATTTATTTAATTCATTTGTCCAATATTTTATTTTCTAAAAAAAATATAAAATAATTTTCTTTTCATTCTCTCAAAGAGGTACTTTTTACTGAAGGTGTGAATTAAATAGTTATTTTAACATACACCACATGAAATACTTTTACTACAATCTTAAATAAAAAAATTTCAAATTAATTTGAAATTTTTGTGGTTATTTTAAAAAAAATTATTGAATGATATTCAAGAATTTTTTTGATTTTAAATAAGTGATTTTAAAATTAAAAGTTCTTTTTCCTTAAGAAATGTACCAGTGATTTTGTATAGGTACTTTCGTCTATTAAAAAATCCTTTGATGTTACATATGCTTCACTGTGGATATGATCTAAAATATTAAATCCTTATTATTTCAATATATGGTTTTTGAACATGATCATAATATTTTTATGAAACCCATTTTATTTTCCTAGGTTAAGCTATGATGAAATGATAAATGTTTCCATTGCCTTGTGGAATACATATGAATGAATTATGATTTTGTGGTGTTTTGGTCTATTATATACCTCTAATATATTTCGTAATGTGATAGAGATATCAGATTAGAAGATGATGATAAGCATAAACATGTTTTTGGATGCTTATGTTCACATTTTTATGTGTGAGTATGATTTCTTCTAGATATTCTCATATAATTATGCATGGATATGATTTTTGAATGGACATGTTTTCATTTTGATGCATGATTATGATATCTTCAGAATATTCTCAAAAGATTATTCATGTACTTGATTTAAAGTAGATATGTTTACAAGATGGTGGTTTCTTATTTTTATTAAGTTACATACCTATATTATGAATCTTGAATAGTGATTATTAATTTAACACTGTCATTAATCAGGTATCTAGATAGGAATTGATTTCGGAACTTATGGTCTAAGATTTTTTGGGTTTGAATATATTATATTCAAAATATACACATGATTTTGTTTCTATATCTCTATGACCATCTAATTCTATTATGATTTATATCTCTGATTTTTACTTATACTAAACATCTGAGCTCAACCATTTTTATGTTTTCCTTCCCTAGGATTCAAGGGAAAGTTCTATGTATGGTTTGTCTATAAGGGTAATATTATGAAGATTTTTATGGGATATGTTGAAGATCCTTTAAGAAATATATATTTTCTATGTTTTTATTCTCTAAAGACGCTAAATATTTAGGGTTATTGAGAAAGTATAATTGTGATACGTATAGAATATTCCCTTAGAATGATGTATTATTTTTATTATTTTATTCTTGGTCTGCCTTATATCAAGTCATAATTACTAGACATATCTTTTCAATTTTTATAGGCACAGCCTATAAATGTTAAGAAATGTTTTCCGGTCGTTTGTGTACAAGAGGGGGATCATGTTTGGGTACTCATACCATAGGAAGTGTGAGAAGACCAACCCGTAGATATATTTTAATGGAAAAAACTCACCAAGGAATATACCTTTTCATGATATTATTTAGAATGTAATGCAGGTAAGATAGTATTGGTACAATAAGGTTAACTGGAGATTCATGCACCATCAATGCTATGATGATGAACATACTTGTCTTCACACCCATTTTCAAATCCCTAAATTTAAGTGGACATACATTAAGAAAATACACTAATAATATAAATAGATTCAACTTTGAGGATTCCCAGTATTCCATGATTAATACTCATTCCATTTACTGACCTTAATCAAAAGGATTCAGTAGGACCCAATCTTTCGATGTTCTTTTATTCTTGGGTATTGCTTTAGGTACCATACCATTTCTCTAGAAACACTCTAAACTATATCACCCAAAATACACTTTATTATAAGTGTTAAAAGACCTCAACCAAACGTCTCTATATTTTATAGGCTACTGACTATCATAAGGGCCTAACACTATTAAAGAGAGAGTATTCCCTCAAAATAAAAGATTGATTTTTGTTCCCAAATCTACCATTAATTTTGAATAACCCATCTGTATAATGAACATTCACAAAATAAATATTTATATAAAAGGGGGTCATGAGGGCCCATGTATTCTAGAATAAAAATAATTAATACTATCTAATTCATGCATCCAAACATAATGAAGTATCAATAGTTAAATTATATTCATATACAATACAATTGTATCCTTACCAACACTTGATAAAACAACTAAATTTAAACTACACTTTATCCCAAATCAATTAATCTACCTACTAAATCCTTAACCTCTATAACTGGATAAACCATCATAAAGAGCCCATATCAAAGCATTACTTAATCCCTAAGAGAATACATGAATGTATACCAGTATACATTGAATCCCAGACAATGTACATTGGTAGGGGTGACTACAATGACACAATAGGAATTCATAATGCCTCACCAATGTTGAGTGCTACTTTGATCCAGTAGACATGTATTTAATACAAATATAAGAAGTATAGTTATTCTCATTAAACATTCCCACTAGGATTATATAACATACAATGAACATATCAGAACATATTTTATGTTTTAATGTATTAAATATGACACCACAACTCCTAACCATTTATACATAGAATCCAAAATAGAAAGAAGAGAGATTCACAACATGATACACATCCTAACTCATACCTAAATAAATTGGGTAGAGTTTTAAGAAATTTCATACTTATAAATTTTGATACAGAGTAGGGTATCCTAAATTTTTGATCCATCCCTTCTTACTCAAGGGATTATAAACAATATGTTCCTAGTAAATCCCTTTTCGCTCAAGAGAGGTTGTTCATCTCATATCAAGGAACATCTTATCACTAAAGGTTGGAAAATGAGTCATATATTAAACTACACATTTTCACTCAAGGATATTCAAACATTCATCACATACCATATAAAACAATGTAGGATCTCATAAGAACAAAGAGAAAACTTCTCACTCAAGAAAGGGTCCCAGTAACACTCTCTCCCTTAAGGTTTGGATAAGCCTCAAGGTCCCAATAACCCACATAAGTATCTATCTCTAATCCTAAGAACAAAACAAGAAAAACCATTCAATAATTATTATAGAACCCAACTTCTCTAAAAATAATGATAGTCCACTACTGGGGATTTAGTCACTTGGGACCTATCCCAACTTATAACATCATCCATTAATCCTTATGGGATAAACTTTGGAAAGAAAACTTTCCACACCAAAACAATATTTTGTTCCTCTTGAAATTCTTATTCTGCTTATAAGGACATTTTTTAGGGTCCCTAAAACCTCTCCCTACCATCTAATGGGTAATTACAATATCAACACCTTACACGGGATTTGATACCAAAATAGAAAATCCTTATCCAACTCCCATATTTATTCATCAACATGCAATAATAAAAAAATGTGAATAATAAAAATAAATATCACTTTAAATAAATAATGATGTAAAAAATAAATCATTACATATACAATTTCAAACAAACCCAAATGGTCTCAAACCAACCCTTTTATACTTTTTTTTAAAATGCATTTTATTTTTATTTTTAAATCATTTAGAAAATGTATTGCATGATATCTTAAATAGTCAATGATTTGGGACCAAAATACTATCAAAATTTTCATTAACAAACACCGTGATTGTTTTTAAATAATATTTAAAAATAAATTTATAAAAAACCATTTTCCGTTAAATTTTTCATCCAGTTAAATGCATTTTAAAAGTAAATTTGAAATAAGAAACCACTTTCTAATTGAAATAAATTTCAAAATACAAATTGAACAATATGAACTCCATCGAAAATCATTCAACCAAAGTCACACAATTAAACTATTTATAAAATTATGTTGTCCATGATGACTATTAGGCTGATATAAGATCATGAAAATTAATAGAAGACGAAAAACAGGTCCTGAAACATGAAAAATAATAATAATAATAATAATAATAATAATAATATTGTAACACAAGCCTAAAATTACAAAATGTGTAAGAGAATATTTAATTTCAAGGATAACCACCTCAATTGGTGATCCATAATTCAATCTAGTACTCATAAAAACCATATATGAGTCCACAATAACCTATCACATCAGTAAATACCCTTAAATTAATAAACCAAAAATTTAAAACCAAAAAATATATATTGATATAACTAATTCCAAACTCATCAGGGGACCTCATAGTGCCCAGAACATTTGAAAAGGGATTCAGTCTACTCCTAACATGCACCTAGAACTATGAAACAAATACCAAAAGTAAGCCAAAAAACCAACAGAATGTTATACCTTAAATTTCCTAGAACACTATATTTATATGTGAGGAAATAAATCATAATGAATATAATAAAATATTTCTTTAATAACTCCTCCTAGTACCATTATTATCATACACACATGAAATACTCATCAAGGGGTTATTCTAGAACTCTCTAGTGTAATCATCCCTCCAAATCCTAGAAAATCCAAAATTCGAGAGAGAAAAGGGAGGATAAAGAATGTGATATGTGGAGGGATCCTACAAAAAACCATTGTGATGAACCCTTTCAAATGATTTATATCAAATGGAAACCAAATGAAATATGGTGGAAGAGGGTCTCAACATTCACCTCACCGCAAATTACCCAAAATGAAGAAACCATGAAGGGGGTTTCCATTATAGATCCCAAAATAGAGTATAATGCCCCATTTAAATAAATTATCCATCAACCCTATCACAAACCAATCTCAATGCTCGCTCTTTGATGTTCCCCTACCAACCAGGGTCTCTAAACAACCTTGAGGATCTTTTATGGAACACCCTAACCGCACAAGGTCATGGTGTGGCCCTTATGGGTTGCATCCTAAGAATCCTCATGTATAGGTAATAACCCTGGATAAAATTTGAAATGACATGACCAGCCTGGTTTACAATATGATACCCCATAGTTAGATGTCATACAACTTTACCATGATCCATCAAAACATAACCCCATTATGTTACTGCATACAATTTTTTTTCTATACAAATTTATAAAGTAATGCGTATGTAATTTCTCTAATAAATATTCAACCTAACCACCTCTCTCAAAACATCACATAAATCATTACAAACATGATTAAAATCATTATCCTTTATCGGAAAAAATATTCAAATTCCCCCTAATTTTCCCCAACCCATAACGACATGGGTTATCAAAGACTCCCCATATTTTTGCTTATCATACTCAAGAAGACACAATGGTCCTCTTATAATACATCTTGGATTACCATAATATCTATTATACTATTAATATATTGTGTTTCATCACCAAATTCCCAACATGTTTCCACAGTGAAACTTCAACCACTAGAATATACTATTTACAAAATCTATGTTTCCCTGTTCAATGAGCATTCAATAGAATCATCCAAAATTTCCATAACATATATTGTTTTTATTTAACTCAAATCTATTCATAATTTTTATATATGTTGTTTATTCCTCAATACTAATATTTCTAAAAAATAAAACTCATAATTTCGCTTGATTCTACTTCCTTAAAAACACTCAACCTCACTAGTCGATGCACCTCCACATTATCTAATTAGGATTCTTTGATCCCCCAATGAAATCATAGAATCATTTATGCACACAATAATATTTTAACTCTATACATGCTGTAATCATACAGTTGGATATACAACTGACCAAGTCTATTTTTGTACTCTACTAATGAGTACAGATGCATCTCCTATCTAATTTACTCTTGTTCTATTGAATCTATTACCCAAACAAAACCAGGGGCGTCAAAAATGTGAATAATAGATTTTACCCACCATATGTATATTATTATCATCTCCTGAATGAACCAAACATCAAATATAAACCACAAATACACTATCAATCATTTATTCTAATAAATTTATATAACTAATTCACTCATACTAGTTCAACAACATAATTTCGATCATTGAACACCAATATAGTGCTCAACATCACATATAGATGCTAAAAACTAAATTATTAAACCTGATTCATCCTAAGGATTATGGTGTATACACCATAAGTCCCTATTCGTGATATATGATTCTGAATAATGATGCTAACTTCTAAAGGGACCTCTAACCAATACCCAAATCAATGAGTCAAATCTATGGATCCAATCAAAATTCACATCTTTCTAATTGAGATATGTATTAAACATTTATCTCATAAACCTAAAGAGCATGAAACTCCCATATCAATGACAACATACTCACCAAAATCATAAGTCAAACACTCGGGTCACCCCTAGTCTACAACTTAAAAACAAGAAACATGGTCTACATATGCAATGGTTTCTTTTTCCATGTCTAGATAAAACCAAGTATACAACTATAAACCTCTCATGGAATCTTCCTTGAAAACATTAAAAAATCCCAAAGTACACAATTCCAACATCTGGGTCACTCTCATCCAAATCACTAAAAAAAATTTCTAGTATAGGTAATGGTTACTTACTTTAGAACCAAATGAAATAATTTAACCACACAAATTCTCACAAGAGTTTTTAAAAACACCCCTTATCATCTATGTGTTTTTACAAAAAAAAACTATAATAAAAAAAATCCCTATCATTTCAAGTCCATATTAATAAAAATTGATATTATTTTCAAAATCCTATATGACATATATATATTCACTTTATTAAAATATAATTTCTCAAAGAAAAAATACCATTTGAAAATCACCATCTCCACAGACAATTTATTTTAAAAGAATATTGTAAAACCAATATATGCATGCCTCAAACCACCACATGAGTTTTTCATTCAAAACTAGTTTTTTATAAAAAAAAATAAACCATCCTAAAAAGAATTTCCCAATGACATACAAACAAGAACTGTCATAGTCAATCAAAACACACCTAAAACACAAATTAATCTAATCACCACATATAATATATTTGAGAAAATATTATTATTCTCTAAGATACATCAATTAAAAATGGATTCATGTTATATGACATTTCAGACATCACCACCCCCAATTTGTTTTTATAACTCCTTAATAATAGAACTATAATAAATAATAAAAACTCATTGGATATCAATTGAGGCCAATGACTCATCTCGCATCTCATCTATACCACATTCTAATTTGTAGTCCAATAGAACAGATCACTCAACCTACATTGCCTAATCTACATAGACTCAAGGTTGAAATACGTGGATATTATATAATTTTATACTAATATTCAATATATTATTGATATAAATACTAAAGGACCGTAATGTTTTAGTGTATTTGGGAACTTAGAACACAATCTTCTTATATTGTGAAAGATATTCAATGATTCGTGCAAAGATATTTGTTTTTATTAATCCTACTTAATATCATTCTTCATGAAATAGAGAAATGAAACCTTTGAAAGGGTGAGATCATATTCCTAGTAAGGGTAAATAAATGAGATACTTATGAATAAAATGATTATAAAGTCATGAGAACATGAGTATAATAATTGATGATCATACCCTTCATATAAAATATCACAATCAAAAGTCATGGAATAAGGATTGTCTGTTCATAAGACATGAATCATAAAAAATTGATGAGAATAATTCATGAGAGAGAAACATAGGCCTAATACATTCAATTTTTTGCATACACATAAGAATATAAAATATGATGTTAGGGATATCTAACAAGAAATTCATAATATGTTAGGCTTGTGCAGACCATCCATGTACCGACTTTGGGCTTGGGTTAACAACCCATGTACCCTCTTAATTTCATTCTTGGACTATTAATCCATGTCCCCTTTTATTTTTAGTCTTGTGTTAAAAACCCATGTACCCTCCGGTTTCTGGGATTGGGATAACAACGGTCGTACCCTCTTATTTTCAAGAATGGGCTGACAAGATTTGTAACCTCTTGTTTTAGTCATGGGCTAAAAACACTTGTACCATTATGTTTTCAGGTTTGGGCCAATAGCATGTGTACCATATTGTTTTTGGTTTTGGGATAACAACCTATATACACTCATGTTTTATTATAACATTTATCATTACAAAATACATTGGAGGGAGATATATAACCCACAAGTCCCATAATAAAAATCTTATTTATGTGTACAATAATATCATAAATCATTCGTTGTATCATAACAGATGAAAGTGAATGGATATTATAAACCTTTTATAATAACATAACCTATATAAAGGAAATAGGTTTCATAATCATTTCATCATAGAATAACCACTAAAAAGATGTGGTTTCTGTGGATGTATAACCAATGGAAGAGAAATGGGTTTCATAAACAACTTTTCATCTTAAAAAACCATTAAAATAAATAATGAATATAGTGTCCTTGGATAATATCCCAAAAAACTTATAAACTATATCAATGTATTTCATCTAAGATGGACGAGGATTTTGAAAGATCACCTGGAGTATTTCTTAAGGGAAATAGAATTTTTTGACAATAAAATGGTTAAATATAAAAAAAAATTAAAATCCTTTTTTCTTAACAACTTTTATAACATATAAATTTTTTATTAAAAATCATTTAAAACATTTTGTGACAAAATTATCTGTTCTTCTTTGAAAACACATTTTAAAACATAAATTTTTTTTTGAAAACCTTTTCCTTTGAAAACCAAATTAAAAATGACGATTTTATATAATATTTGAAAAAAAATGATTAAAAATAATATTTTATACTTTAAATGTAATGTTATATTAAATTATTATCATGATGGAGAATATATACATATATGTCAAACATTACTTTTTCACCCTAAAATGTTTAGAAATGTTCATAGAATAGAAAATGAAAAAAGATTCCTCTTAAACCAATTATATAAAAAAGTAAAACACGGGTGAAATTTTCTTTTAATAATAATAATATAATATTAAATAAAAAATGTTTTTTTAAACATGGTTTTGAATGAAATCATATTTCTGACAAAATAGAGTGATGAAGTAGGATTTTATTAAAAATATTTTTTAAACTATATTAGGTAAAGAATAGTAGAAAATGATACAATTAAATAAATATATAATGAATAACCATAGGGTAAGGGAATTTATTGGAAATATTTATAGGTATATTACCATGCTTCGACATTATAGACTTGATCATAAATAATCCTGATAAACGGTGAGATTCTAAAGTAAAACTCTTACCACATTGGTAAATTTTAATCATAAACCCCTTGAAGTAATGAAATAAAATTAAACATAAAATATCATAAGTATGAAAATTTTCATGATATTACATTTCAATTGGGATGTACATACACCTAGTAAAATAATGTTGCAGTATAACATAACTTTCATCTCAAACAAGGCAATCTAAGATAAAATTATTTTTTGATTTTTAACTTTTTAACTATAAAACCCATGAAAGATAGATCCTAAAATGGATATGTATGTAATAATAACATTTATGAGAATAATAATAAAATAAATACATGGTCATTATATACACCACATTGTTTAAATAGGTGGTGAACATAGCACATGACTCACTAAAGTAAAAAAAAAGTGAAACGAATATCCCTTACTACTTGATTAACCATTGAATATTGATATCAATAAAATAGTTAACATTAATTTAAACTTTTAATTTCATTAAGTTAATGAAATTAATTATATAAAATTTTATAGAGTAGTATATACACCACTAAAAAGACACAAGTTGTGAATATGACCTAAGTCTTGTAGAAATAAAAGTGAGATTATCGATCCCCTTACCTTAAGTCTTGAATTTCATTTTACTAATTAAATCCTAATTTATAACAACTATAATTACCATATACACATAATAAATAACATTATTCATTTATATCATAATAATTTTGATTTTATTATTCCTTTTTAATATGTTTTTATAAATAATATCATGTTAATGTCATGTTTCATGTAATAACCGCTTTGTTTTTCATATATGTTTTGACTTGTTATTTTTTGTCCTATTATATTGATCATGATTTACTAACTTTTTTAATGTAAACCATGATACATTTATCATATATATTCACTGTATATTCAATTATATTAATTGGTAAAATTTAGTGATAGGAAATGAAATACACCTTTCTTGGAGATGGTAAGTCATACGTATGCATGAACGCAATTTCTATTTTCATATCACTTTTACAGAAAGTGAATTAAATTATATATAGAAATATTGTTTCTAAAATATAATTTTTATGTTATATATATCTAATATTTCTATATAACTCATTCTCAATACATTCCATGTAAATCGTCAACCAATTACATCGCATCGTGAAGCGGTAGTCCACCGTACTCATGAACAACGTCATCGTATTCCCACAAAATGGAAGTCATGAAGTTATATGTTTTATAATAACCAAATAAGAATAAATACATCATAAATATAATATATATCATATATAAATATCATGTATATCATTATTCCAAACCTTAAGTGGTGGAAATGAAAAAAAAAATGATATTAGTTCGTGAGTCGGTAGTCCTCCGTACACCTGAATGATGATTTCACAGCCCATTTGATGGAATTTTGTGTGATTGTAGGTGTTAACCATAAAATACCAAAATATATGAATATTTAATTTTAATATGTTATTAAATAATCATGATATAAAAAAAATGAAATGGGTTTGAGGAAGAAATAAAACAAAAACATTTGGATGATGAACGTTACCGCTTCTTTTGGTATCTCCTTCAGGATTGAGCCAAAGAACTTAAATGGATCATTTTATGCCAAATTTTAGTATAATAGGATGAGGTTACAGTATTTTGGTAGATATTGGTTAATAAAAATAGGATTTAGAGTTCGGAAGAGAGTGTAAGAGGGTGGCCTTTTATAAGTCTGGGAGAGGACACACTCAGAATATTTTAATGAAAGTTATGTATACCCACATTTTTACCTAAAATGACTAAATAATAGAGAAAATTCAAGACATGAAGTTTTAATGTCTATATATGGCCATAAAATTTGTGATGGATGAGTTCTGAGGTCATTTTTTCGCCTTATAATTACTATTTTGTCCTATAATAGACTTGTTTTTCTCTAAATCACTACGACTAATTTTTAGTGTTTTGACTAATAATTTTGTTTAATAATTATGTTGAACTTATTATAAATTATAAATTATACTTATTCAAAATATTTAATCCATTTTTAAAAATTCTAATAATAGATTTTGTGTTAATTAAATTAAAATTAACTTCATATACATGTTGAAAAAGAAGGTTTTTAAAACGAAAAGGATCAAAATATTACAAAGTTGTTATATTAAATTTCATTATAATATTGATTCTAGTGACCTAAATTGGATTAATAGAGGTGTAATTAGATTAATTATAATTTAAATTTACTAAAATATTATTTAACTATATAAATATTTTAAATAAAATCGTGATTTTCAATTAAAATTTTGTATTTTTAACTGTTCCTCAAAAAATTAAACTTCTTAGAAAAATACCAAAAATTCAACCTAAGATAATATTAACATTCTTATTTCAAAAGTAACTTTAGTTTTTTAATATATAATTAAAAAATTTCTAAAATTATTTTTAAAATAAATTAACCATAAAAGTCGGTAAAACTACCTTTTAGAAAAATACGATTTCATATGCGTAATATTGGATTTATTCTTATATCTTTAATAGAAAATAGATGAAGTTAGAGTTTAAATTTTATTGAATATATAATATATAAATATCATTAAAATCATTAACCAATGGTTATTTGGTTAATTTATTGATATAAAAAACTATAGTCTGCAAGAAAATATTCTTTCAGGAAATGATTTCCCTTTATTTTCATTTCGAATTAATTGGTCACCAAATAATTCATTTTATATACCTGAATAAACCATATTTTAATAAATTTTATAAAAATATTCATACTCAAAATCCTAAAGGATTGGTGAAAACTATGCCTTTTTTACAAAATATAGTCATGTTTTGTTAATACTCAGTGTTTGTTGTTACACAAGCTAAACATGGTGTTGAGTGCAACAAAACCCAAACTTGGTTTTGTGTGTAACAAAATCAAGTCTCATTGTTGCATGTAATACAAGATAAAATGATTGTATCTTGTAGTGAAATATTATCTTGGTGTTTCATATAAAGTGTCCACAACTAAGTGTATCTTGTAATGCAAGCCATTAAATAATTTCAATTTACTCAAAAAAACAAATAATTCATAATATCTCATGGTGTTACATTCTACCCCACTAAAATACATTTCTCACTAGAAATTTTTATGGTTCATTCATGTTTTAACAATTGAAATTTTCATTTATAGAAACCCACATTGTAGATATAAATACTAAAACATCCATTAAAAATTAATAATGGAATCATAATGGTTAACCAAAGTAACTCACAACTTGGCTTCCACATAGTATAACATAGGTTTAATGTGAATAAATGGACTTGGAAGAAAATACAAAATAATTATAGAGAGTCATAAAGATAACTTTTCAAAAGAATATGGGATATCTAGAGACGTTAATTAACCATAAAACCAAAACCCAATTTTGCATGAAGAGGTCATTGATATCATAAAAATGATGAAAAAATTAAATGATTTTATTTCAAGATAATATTAATAAATTTGAATGTTTTTTAGGAGAAGATATACTTATTAATTTCATTCCAGAATAACACTCTCACCCTTTGGTTTTTATTAGATCAAATTCCAATCCGTCATGAGTTTGTTGTGAATAAAAAACTAATAGATCATATAAACTATAAATATAATAAAAATTCATTCAATATGTCTTTAATTATCATCATATAAAAAAATTTATGATTTTTTCCCAATATTCATAAATCATTGTATGGTGAGACAGCACATTAATCTCTAAATCGTCCTCTCAAATTTAATGTAAACCATTCCATAAATTTTTAACCTTTTCAAAATTTCAAAAGATAAAAATCTGAAAACATTGAACGAAGGTCACTAAATTTCTCAAAAAGTATCTTAACATTAATCCTAAATATATCCAAAAATTATCCCTTATTTGGAACATACTAAACATGTGAATACATTTATCATTTATTCTCATAGACCATGGAAAAAACTTGAATTACCATAAGTACTTATTTAAAACATTCATGATTCATTATTCCAAATATTATTGGATATATTCCTTATATAAAAAAATGTTGTGAACCCATACATGATATTGTAAATTAACTTTTTCAATATGTATTTAATATATTTACAATGTAATCAGTATTATCTAATTTACTCTATTCTTATTAAACACCTGTTCATCCAAATAAGATACCATTTTATCAACATTAGGAACATATTATGTGTTACATTCCCTTAATCATGTGTTTTCCAAAAAAATATAACCTTTCCATAAAATAAATTTTCTTAGTAATTAATACTATTCAACTTATTTTTTTAATCGTTGAAAAAAAATTATAATGAACAATCTTTATACATTTCAATATTCATAATTCTTCAATCCAAATATATATAACACTTCGATTACTCTACATCATACTTAATCCATTAACATGGTTTACTCATCTTCTTCCTTAATACCCATTTCCTTTAATATGTCATACATAGTCTTTTCATCTCTAGCAGTTTAAACTTTACTCATACCAACTTTATGAATCACTTCATAAGAATTCCACTTAGGACATCTATTCACATAATTACCATAATATCAACATCTAAATAACTTAATAGTCAATGATATATTCTGGATTCCATTATTCACATCCACTACATCAACAAAACTTTTCATTTTTCCATTTTAATTACTTTCCTTATGTCCTTATTCTATAGAGTCAAAAAAATATTATCTTCCATTTTAGAGATTTCTTAGAGTGCTTCTTCCCACATTCATGACATATAGAAATAATAATCTTCTTTCTTCAATAGTCTCTACTACCTGAAATCTCAACAAACTTTTTCCTTATCTTCTTTGGTAAGTATGATAGTTGGTTAAGGTATACATTTTTAATTACATTATTTGAAAACTGATTAGGTGTAATCATAATATCCATTTCTATAGTCATCATCCCAACTGGTCTCTCCTGAGAAAGTCATCCATCAATTTAAATTTTAACCCAATTCATTCTGGTTCCCTAAATTGATTAAAACTATAAAACATATTGTGAGAAACATTAATAATAGTAGAAAAGAACAAAATCATGGATATTTAGTTATATGATGCTCAAATAATGACATATTATAATAAATCTTTGGACCCTTAGGCCTAAACAAGATCATTAATAACCACATTAAATTTAAATCCTTCAAGTTGTACTGTAAAGTGTTTTTAAATTTCAAAATTTTATTACTTAGGAGATTCAAATCAGTTGTACAGTAAGGTCCATTTTCGTGCACTAATTCTTAATCATGTGTATCTCAATATAGCATTTTCTGGTGGTTTACCTATAGGTATATCTGTTTCAGATCCACATCACCTTGTATTATCCATATAGGGATGTAATTTCTTATAAATTACTCACACTATCCTTTACCAAATTTCTATAAATTTTTCTATACTTTAAATCACCCTTAGATACATCCCAAGATATATCCTGAGAAATATCCCTAGGGATATCACTAAATTGTTCTCATTATAGTGTCCAAATGTTGACTAAAACTTCCCTTTCATACCAATTGTAGTTACCCAATCTTAACATACATGGATATTACATAATATCATATGAATATTCAATGTATTATAAATATATATTCTCATGGACGGTAATAGTTTATTGTCTATGGAATCTTAGAACACAATCTTCTAACATGGTGAATGGTCTTCAATTTTTACCACAATGATATTCCCATTTATAACTCATACCTAATACTATTATTAATATTTTTTATAAAGAATAAAAAAGAAAGGGTGAGATCAGATGCTTGGTGAATGTAAATAAATGACATACATAATAATAACATGAGTATAAGGGTATTAGATCAGGAGCATAACATTTGAATATCATACCCTTCATTTTCATTGTCACAATCTTAAGTCATAGAATAAGTATTAGTAGTTAATAAGTTATGAATCATAAAGTAATCAAAAAGTATAATCCATGAGATCGTAACATAGTAATAAGATGTGGAATTTGTGGCATGCACATAAGAATAGTATATATTATTCCTAGGTTGGCCACCAAGACATTCATAACATGTCAGGCTTAGGATAACAACCAATGTACCTAATTCAGGCATGGGATAACAACCGATGAACCTCTACTTTTTGGGTTTGGGTTGACATCCCATGTACCCTCTTTGTTTTAGTCATGGGAAAAAAACCATTTACCCTCTTATTTTAATGCTTGGAATAACAACTCATATAACCTCTTGTTTTTGTGGTTGGGTTAATATCCTATGTACCCTAATATTTTCTGGATTGACCTAATAACCCATGTGCCCTCTTATTCGCAGGGTTGGGATAACAACTTCTTTACCCTCTTATTTTGGGTCTTGGGATAACTACCCATGTACCATATTGTTTTTATATAACAATTATCATTTCCTAATAAATTTTAGGGAAATATAAGCCTCACCTTTCACATAATTAAAACAATATTTATATATACCATAAGATCATAAAACCTTCCTAATTACATAACCCATGAATTGAATTGGGTATTAAAAACATTTTATAATATCATAACTTGTGAAAAAGAAACAGGTTTAATAATATTTTCATTATATAATAACCTAATAAAATAATTGTTATTAATCATCCTATAACCGAAAGAACTGAAATGGATTCCATAAAAAAACTATTCTTATTAAACATAAAATATACAAAAAAATGAATAAGAATGGTTTCCTCTGATCATATCCCCAACAAATAATAAACTATATCAAAGTATTTGATCTTATATGGGGAACAATTTTGAAATATCAAATGGAGAATTTAATAATGGAAATAACCATTCATTTAAAATAATATTTTAAAACCATAAATATTTTCAAAATTTATTTTTTAAAAACAACTTTTGAAATAATTAAATAAATCATTGAAATAGTTTATAATTTTTCTGGAGGAAAATATCCTTTCTTTTTTAGAAATTCCTTCTAAAACATAATGTTTTTGAAAAACAATTCCTTTGAAAAAAAAATTAAAAGAAATAAATATCCCAGATATTATAAAAAAAATATATAAAATAATCATGTAAACTTGCAAAGAAATATTCAAAGAGATTTTGGTCATGATAATGAATGAATCTATACATGATGTACATTCCTTTTTCACCATAAATGTTTTTGGAAACATTAATTTATCAAAAAACAAAAAAGATTATTCCCCTTAAAACCATTTGGTAAAAATGTAAAACATGAGTGAATATTTCATTTAAAAATCATAGGAGAATAGTAAAAAAAGAAAAAGTTTTAAGAAAATATGATTTTTAAAGAAAAAAAATTGTTGGAAAAAGGGAAAGATAAAGCTTAGTTTTATTAAAATAAAATTTCTTAATTATATTAAGTTCCAAATAGTGGAAAATTCGTACCATTACATGAATATATCATAAATAATTATAGGTTAATAAAATTCATGATAATTCTTAATAGATTGTTTATGATATTTTAACATTAAAAAATTGATCATAAACAGTCTCGATAAAATCAGAGATTGTAACATAAAACTTTTACCACTTTGTTAATTTTTAATTATAAACCCCATCAAGGAAAAACAAAAAATGAAACTTAAAATATAAAGAGGATGAAAAAATTCATTATATTTGTAACATCCAAGTTAATTATTGAATAAGTATTTTTCAAATCTATTAATTTTTTTGAATAAGATATTAATTTTACATTAAATGGGATACTATGTACAATAGCATACTCAACAAGAAATAATGTTTTTCTCTAAAATTTTATGTTGTGCACAAGACTGAGTTAGCCTCAAAAATAATATATTGTTATTTTTATTTTAAATGGAAATTATCTCCTATCTTATCCTTGGTTTGGAATGAACATATCTAACTATTTTATTTTTACACGTGTTTATGCAATATTTTTACTTTCATTCAAAACATTCTAGAGGATTAAAATGAGAATAAATCCAATTTTATGTAGAAAATAATCTAATGTTTTAAAAGTAGATTTATCGCCTTTTGATGGTGAGCCGTTTTTAAATCTAATTTATGTAACATTTATATTTTTTTTTAGAAAAAATAAATTTATTTTTTGGAAGTGGGACATCAATATTTATTTAGGTTGATTTTTTGTATTTTTATGAATAAATTCATATTTTAATGAACAAAGAAAAAACACTGCATTTTAATTCAAAACTGATTTTTTTATAATTTATTTATAGTAATATATTTTACTTTTAATTGGTTTCAAAGTGTAATAATATTATTATTTTATCATTTAATCTAATTAAGTTTTTCTTAATCAATTTTATATTGAAATTGAATAGAAAAACTAGGTGATCTTTTGAACCTTTTACTTAAAAAACCTAATTTCTCATTCTGACAATAGGATTAATTATAAATTTAACGTTTCCACTACTGTCACTTGAATTATAAAAATCTAACATACATGGTTATAATAAGTATGAACAACTTGTTCTAATAAGATCAAAATAATTTTTAGTAAATAGTAACTTTAGAATTTTATTTACCACAGTTAAAGGAAAATAAGGTAATTAATGGTAAAAAATGTTATAATAATATAAAACTACCATAAAACATGTACTAATATTATTGGGTGAGTTTTTTTTTTGACCAAGTCAATCCTTGTGTCGAAATTGTCGACATTTTAATCCACTGGTGTGTGATTATGACATTTATAACATTTAATTTAATGTAAAGGAAAATATGTCATAATCATGTCTCTTATTACTAAAACAATTTTAATACAAGATAACATAAATTATATTTTGGACAATAAGTATTCATTATAAATATAAAAAAATTACCTACATCATGGTAATTGAATTATAATTTTTAATAATTAAATAATAAAATTTATTTATGACACAATGATGATGCAGTAATATATTTTTAAAGAAAGAATCTTATAAATGATATTAATAATATTAAAATAAGTATAATTTAAACTATTTAATGAAATCCACATATTTTCTTGATGATTATCACATTTTATTATTTATATCATGGAATCTTTTCGAAGTAATCAAGTTGTTATGAGTTTTTTAAAAAGTCATATAATAAATAGTGTCAAAATTGATATTATACATGTTTTAAAATATAAAATATTTAATTAAATCATATAAATATTTTAAAAAACCAAGATTTAACCAAAAACATTTCATAACTCTAAAAATTTCATTAATGAATCATTAATTGGTTGTTTGGCATGATTTGGTAATTAATTTAACTCTTAAATTGTAGATTTCTTGATAAAACAGGAGTTAAAAGGTGTTAAAAAGGGTAAGGATTAAAAAATATCCAATACATGAAAAAATTATATTGGATGATTATATTTATACTTATAATCAACCTATATTCTAAATAAATGAGTTCGGACCCATTTTTAATCAAAATTGAATTTATATAAATTTAAAACTTTTAATAATTCCAAGGGTGCCCCTTTCCTCGACGATAAAAAGGCACTCATTACTATCTATTACTCAATCGTAAAATACCATTTGGTTCAGCGAAGATATACCTATATCCTTTACTATAATCTATCCCTACATTATTTATGTCTTTTTTTAGGTAGAATACCCTCTTCATAGGTGTTAACATGTTCATCATAGGTCATTAATTGAAGAACATGTATAGTTTTCTTTAAGTATTTTGATTTTATTTCTTCTTCCACTTCCATAAACTATTATTATTTCTTTCTCAAATAATAACTCCAGTGTTCTTAATATACAAATATATTATTATGATAATTTCATCACCCAAATCCATCTCCACTTCCACTAAAAGGGAATGGAATTAATCATTCACGCATACGTGTGAACTATCACGTCCATGAACCAATCTAATTTGTTTTTCATAACATTCTCTCAGGAATAATTATAATAATTTAATTAATGTTACTATTTGATATTAGTTACATATTAATAATTCTATTATAATAATATATCTATTTTTTTATTACTTTTTGTGTGCAAAAAATGATAATGTCAATCGTGTGTACATGTGAATTATCACTACTACAAAGCGATGTGACTCGTTTTTATTCTTTATGTCACTTGTATGGTATATATATAAGTAATATTTAAATGATTAATATGGTTTTAATGATTTTATGATCATTCATGTATGATAAAATAATACTTTAATTCTTTCCATGACAATCAATGGAAAATGGAAAGTGTTACTCATCTGTACGTATGAATTATCATCTCCAGGAATAAAACTTTCATCATTTTTCATAACCACAATTCAGGGTTTTATTTAAAGGTATAATTTAGGTATATAAATTATAGTAATGTAATTAATATTATTCTAGAGATTAATGACTTATGACCACATTGTCTAGTGACATCAAACCATGTTCATTTTCAACTCAAGTACCAAATATCAAAAAAAACATCGGATATGAACATAAATAATTATGTAATTTTTGTAACATCGTAATAAGTGATATAAAATATATAATAAACATGAAAAATTTTCTCAATAAAGTATAAATTAAAAAAAAATATTGTTCAGGAATATTGGGGTTTTACGTGATGAGTCGGACTCATTGTAAGGGGATTTATCTCCGTCTCCTTTTATTGAGGTGTATTTTGATAATATAAACCACATTTTTTATATGGTGTACTATTAATCCATTTGACATTTAATTTCATTCAAAGGTTTTTTAAATGAATCTTTTTCTATGAAACCTTTTACTAAACTATAAAAGGAATGTTTTTTACATAAGCGGTAAAAATGAATTTTCCATCATCATGACCATTATTTGGTATTTGGATTCATCTACAAGAAAATATGTTTTTAAAATAAAAATAAATACCATATTACTAATTAGGTATTTTGGTATTGAAAATTGTTTTTATAATATTTTGGTTATATCAATATCTTTTAATGGTTCATTGTGATTGAATTTTTTATGATTGAAATGATGATAATTGAAATCTTTTATATGTTATGATTATATAATAGTACTTGGACATTTGATATGTGGTTACATGATAAACCAATGATGGATGGTCACATGATAAACCAAAGACTGGTGGTTCCATGATAAACCAAGTATGGGTGGTAATTTTATAACCCCCAATGCATTTCATATGGAAGTTGATCATATGGATATTCCATTTGTAAGAGTTATATGTGTATAAGTAAACCATGTGATTATTCCATTTAAGTATTATTATGTCCCATGATACCTTTATATGATAAATGTATCGTTCTATGGGTTCTATGGTAGTATTTTGATTAAAAAAATGCTATAAAATGAGCTTATATTTAGTGGAATGTAATTTATACTTATTAAAAATTAATAGTAATACTTTACGAAAAAATAATTCAAGGATTATATTTTTTTTGCAAGACTAATAGTTTTCTTTCTTTGTGTATCCCTTACAGTTCTTTTTAGGCTCATCCCAAGTTTTTAAAAAAAATCATAGGATTTGAAGAATAATTGAGTAAAGTATCGAATCCATGAAAAATTATGATGTTTAATTATGAAACAAACCCATGTTTCTTTTTAAACATTTTTTGTTTTTTGAAAAATTGATAGTGTGTAGAAGTGCCTATTTTTAATATTTAAGTTTTGATACTCTAAATCACAAAATATCAAAATATGACAAGATCCTCGATGTGAATGAAATTATAATTGTTGACTTAAAATCAAATTAAGTAATGTTTAAGGATGTAGTCTTATAATATTACTTGTTTAATGGTTATTACATATACCTTTAAAAATAATTAAGGTGAATAACCTAGCATGAGTCTCAAGGAAGGAATATTCGGAAACAATTCCTTTAATTATTTGGTAAATTTTGAACCATAAAACCCATGAAATAAAAATAATAAAATGTATATGTAAATAATAATAAATTTTAGGATAACTATCACAAAATAAATTCATGTTTGGTATATACACAACAAAGGAGAAAGAGGTGGTGAGTATATAACATGTCTCACAAACCTAAAAAGTGAGATAGAAATCTTTAATACTTGACTAACCTTTAAATCATGAGATCCATGAAATAAAAAAAAATAAACTTTTGACGTAATTGAATAAGTTAAATAAATTATATAACATGTCATAGGTCATCATATATACCACCCAAAAGAAACTAGTTTTTAATATTATGTATGTCTTGCAGATATAAAAGTGGGACTATAAATCACCTTATGTTTAGTATTGTGGTCCATTGTACTCATTGAATCCTATCTCATAATAAATATAACTTTATTATAAATATAATAAAGAACAATATTCATGTATACCTTACCATATATTATTTTCTTAATACATTTTATTATCCATTTATCAATAATTTTAGGTCAAGGTTATGTTTCGGGTAATAATTGCTTTGATTTTCCTATAAATTTTGAATTTTTATTTTTGGTCCACTTTCTCTAATCACGATTTAATAATTTAAAAAATTTAAAACATTTTATAAATATAATATATATTCATTATAAATTTATTCATATTAATCCTTAAAATTTATTTATAAAAAATGAAATACACCACTCATGGAGATAGTAGGTAGTATGTACGCATGAACGTTGTTTCTATTTTCTAGTCATATTGAACGAAATAAAAGTATATATTATATATTTATATATTCATTAAATTATAATTTTCATGTCATATATATCCCAAATTTATATTTAACCCTTCTTTAATTCACTCTATGTAAATCGTAAATGAATAACATCACTTTGCAAGGCGGAAGTTCATCGTACACCCAAATGATATTAGCATATTCTCAAAAATTAGAAATCATGGAGGAATGTGTTATATAATATTTAAATAAGAATAAATAAATCACAAATATAATATATATATATATATATATATATAATATAAAAAGAATGTCCATCATTATTCCCAACGTTAATAGGTGGTGAGGGAAAAATGAATGAAATCAGTTCATGAGGCGGTGGCCTGTTGTATGAACGAACAATGATTTCATTACACATTTTATGGAAGTGTGTGTAATTTTAGATCAAAAACATAACATTATAATATATCAATATATTATTTATCTTTTTTTGTTATATAATCATGATATAAATATAGTTTAATATTTTATGAATAAATAAAACAAAAATGTTTGTTGATGAATGTTACCTATTCTATTGGTATCACCTTTTTCATTACACAAAATGACTTTCTTTATTACGTTTATTCCAAAAGTGATCCTTCTATGATGTAAGGAGGAAATTTGGGAATATATTATGGTAGATATTATTTGATCCAAATGGTTTTTGAGAGGTGTGAATAGCGGGGAAGACGGTTGGCCTTTATATGTGTGGGAGATGACACACTTAGAATTTTTCAAAATAAGTTAGTTATACCCATATTTTTACCTAAAAAGGATTAAAGAGTGTAACTAATTAGATAAATAATGTTTTAAGGTAAAAATATTATAATAAAATGGGTTTTGGACATGTTTTAGGCCTTTTCCCTCTTAAGTTTAATGTCTTGTCCCTAAGTAAACTCATTTTTCTCTTAATCATTATGATTAATTTTAACTATTTTCACTAATAATTTTGAAAACAATTAATTTAAAATTATAAGAAATTATATATTATACTTATTCCAAAGGTGGAATCCATTCTTCTCAATTCAAATTACAGAAATGGCTGGAAGTAATTTATAATCAATCTCGTAGACGTGTCGATAAAGCGGGTTTATAAATGGAAAGAGATCATATGTTTACAATGTTTTTATACTAAATTTAAATATTATGTTGATTAAAATGATATAAATTATATTAATATAGGTTTTATTTAACTAATTATACTTTTAAAAAAATTTAAAATATAATTTAACTATATAAATAATTTTGATGAAAAGAAAGTTTTCAATTAAAATTAATAATTTTTCACTATTTATCAAAAATAAAACTTCTCATAAAAATAACTTAAAATCACCTGAAGATAATTTTTATCTTCCTATTGCAAAAATGAATTTCATTTTTTAAAATATAATTTATAAAATTTTCAAAATATTATTTTTAAACAAGTGTTCTATTAAAAGGTTGTAAACCTACCATTTAGAAAATTCTGTGTTTTATGCATAAAATTGGATTATTTTTCCTATATATTTTCTAGAAAACACATAAAATGAAAGTTAAAACATTAATTGAATATATTATATACGAATTTTATTCAAATGAATAACAAAAAGTTCTTTGGTTAATTTATTTATATAAAACATACTTGTGTGCATAAAAATAGTCTTTCGGGAAAACATTTCCCTCAATTTTGAAAAGGATTTTATTTTCATTTATAGTTAATTTCTCATAAAATAAATAAATTCATTAAAATAAGTAAACATTTTTCTTTAATTAAATTATTCATTTTCAGAACCTAAATTCTAGTGACAATGTGATAACTGTAACAATATTTTAATAATATGTCACATTTCTTTAAAAATCATTGTTGCATGTAACATAGGAAAAGCTCAGTGTTGCTTGTAATAAAATATTAACATGGAATTGAATTTCACTCAAGAAAAACTCATTTTTCCATGTTATTAAATCTAAAATAAATGTTTCAGGTAGCACAATATTAACTTGGTGTGAAAAATAAATAAATATTAACTTGGTGTAGCATGCAATGCAAGTAATCAATAACTTTTAATTTATTTGTAAAATAATAATTCATAAAAACATGGGGTGTTAAGTAATCCCCACAATAAACATTGTATGTAATATTGGGTGTCAAAATATTACATTATATGAATGAATTCAGTGATCCACTTCCAAAGTCTTAAAACCAATCTCAACATTTAACATGAAATTTCCCATCCCAAAACAAATCATTAACACTTCTATAACACACATGCTCGAATATCCCAAAAACATCTAAGTGGGTACCTAACCTACTAGATACGCACCACATGTGCAACTATAATTAGTACATTTTCCCCAGACAGATGACATGAATATTTACTTTCACACATAGAAACTCAATCTGTGTAGATGAATATTTGGTTTTTCTAATGACCAATTTCAAATCCTTAATTCCTCAAAAATATTGAGTGTTTCTACAACTAAGTGGATGTGCATGAAATACATTTATAAGGACTGATGTAATGATCATTCAACACACCCACCTAGAAAACATCTCACATAACAATCATTCAATTATACATGTCAAGATGTCATGTGATAAAAAGGACATGATAACACCTTACATTATCTACTACAACACAATAGTAGAAAGAAGAGAGAGTCACTTCATTATACATATCCAAACCCATACTCAATTATCATGGGTAGTTTTTTATACAATGGTTGACCCATACTAGAATATGTAGAGTAGAATTTCCTAATGTCCTAATCCATCCCCTCTCACTCAATGGATTTCACAAAATAAGTATGGTTTCCACCACTTTTCACTTAATTGAGGAAGAACATACCTTTAGAAGATATAATTTAACACTAGAGGTTGGCCCATATATCACAAATTTACCCAATCCCTTTAACACAAGGTTGTTCACACATCCAGAACCTATATCCTTTCCCTCAAGGTCTCATCTCATAAGAAAAACTAGTACTCTATATTCTCACTAAATATGGGTTCGAATTAATACCTCAATCAAGGTATAACTAGGACTCGAGATCTACATCTTTCAAACTGAGATACCTCATCATTCACAATCACAAAATAGGAACACAAATTTAATAATAAATTGGACATTATGACCATCTTATAAGATTTTTATCTCGTCTCAAGGGAGATACTCAAATAACACCTAGACACATACATCTCATTGTATGCCAATCCTTGTAGGGTAAACTTCCCCAATAACCTCTATTATACACAAAAAATATGTGAATACTCTATAAATTATCATCCTATCCATAAATACATCTTCTAGGTTCTCTTATATTCATCTACACCCTCTAAGGTTCAACTAAAACATCATCACCCAACCTAGGTTTTGATAAAAAAGTTGAACTCCCTTAACAAAAACTCACATTAATTAATCATCAAGAAAATTTAAAACGAAAAAAAATCAAAATGTAGATAAAATCAAATAATTCATGCTTAAAAAAATAGTGAATTCTCCATAGGATTTCAAATAAACTAAAATAATGTCAAATTGATTCCTTATTGTTTCCCTTAAAATATTAGTTAAATACCATTTTTAAACCATTTAGGAAAGTAATCACATTCTGTCATACATACACTAGGACCTTGTCCCAATATCACATTAAAAGATTCTTTATAGAACCCTGCATTAGTTTTTAAATTATATTTCAAAACCAATATCTCAAGTCACCAATTTTCTTTAAAAATTCTCATTCAATTAAAGATATTTTTAATAAAAAGTTAATAGGGAATCCTCCTACTCATTCAAATCAAACTCACACCCCCAAGGAAACCGTAATGTAGTTCATCAATAATTGTTCAACAAAATAACTACCATTTTACTACTTAGTATGATATTCCATCCATATTGATTTTTAAAATTATGTCTCACAATACCAATTTATAAACAAGATCACATAAGTGATGAATCATTTATTAAATAAAAAAAATAAGGAATAGAATAATAAAATCAGTAAATGAGTAATATATATAGAAAATTAAAGGCTACCTATCTTAATTAGTGATTTATAATTTGATCCCATGATCATAGTGACTTCCTCTGAGTCCAATGTCACAATTTTCATCCATAAACACCCTCAAATTAAAAAATTAGACGTTTGAAAAAAAAATACCAAATTCGCATAACTGATTCCAAAATCTCTAAGAGACCTTACAACATTAAAAACATGAGAAATGGGGTGTGGTAAATCATTAAATTTAGTCCAATGACACAAAATATCCCTAATTTAAACACCCATATCAGTCTTCAATTTCACCCAAAATCACCAAATCCAATCAATAAATATTTAGGAAAACATATCTCAAGGAAAATGATGACCAATATCTTGAATGCATAATCTTAGTACCACCCATATATGATACACATCAAATATCCATCTGGGAGGACAATTTCAAAATGATCCGATGTAATTGTCTTTCCAAAACCCTAGCTAATTAACCCAAAATTAAATAAAGACAATAGATAAAGACAAATATGATAATGGAATATATCATACCAATAATCGATGTGGCATACCCTTATAAATAATCCATATTAAATGGAAACAAAATATATGTAAATGGGAGAGGTACTTAGATCCCCCTATTCTTTTATGGCCCCATATGAGGAACCCCCGAGGGATTTTCTATTTTAGAATCATAAAATTAAAATCTATCAACATATTAAAAAAAATATCCCGACAATTATTCCATGAAGATACCATCATTGTCATTCCATGATTATCCCCCTCAAATTTGGGATACGAAAATCCAATATGGGATTATCTAATACCCACCATCACATAGAATGGTCTAGGTGTGTCTATCCCCTAAAGTAGATTGGCCAATCACTGCTGAACTCCTTCATATCATGGACCACCTTGGTGAAAATGTAAATTCTCCCTAGTAGAGGACCTAATTACTTATTTATGAAACATCATGATGTAACCCCTTTGGGTTACAACACCACCACTTCCTTATAAATTAATTAATACATTAAAAACATTAAGATATCTTTGGGTATTATTCCACTAAACAACTAATATTAAAATAGATAATAAATAATTATAAATAGTATTAAAGAACTATATCCTCAATTTTTATCCAAAAAATTAAATTCACCACAATTTTCAAAAATATATAATGACATAGTTCATCAAACATTCTATAAAAATCTCCATGAAAATCATAAACCAAATCATAATAAGAATTTATATATGAAGGAATGATTCTTTCTGTATCATGTTCTATAGTACCCCGAACTGCTCATTCACCACAAAATGGTTCTTCTTTATATATTACAATGAGTTTGTCTCTAAAAATAATTCAAAAAATATTATTTATTATATGAATATCCTTCAAATCTTAGATATATCCTATTGGAAAATTCCATCCTCGCCATGATTCATGTGGAAAGTGTATATATCTTGTGACCACATTCTCAATATATTTTCATGAGGTCCACGTGGTAGTAGGAATATAATTGGCATTTCCACATTTCCTTGTATAATCTAAATCCATAAGAGAAATATCCTTACTCAAAATATGTGTGGTATACCAAGTAATCCCATCAAAATTATATTGTGATGTTTCCTCCTAGGCATATATATTAGTCATTCATCAACATTAGAGTCTATCTAAATTACTGGATAGATAAATACAATAATATTATGAGGGATAAAATTTAGTACCAGACTCATGAATATCAAAATTCTATAATGGGTTCCATCATCGGAAGGCTAAAATTGGATTATAGTCTCTCATGATTGGACCAATAGCTAAAATTTTTTGTCATATGATATCTAAATAAATCTTGAACTAATGGATGAGGGATTTTAATTCAAAATTAAAGATCCTAAACTCATATGTTAGGATGAGTCCATATATTGGTATTATGTTCAATAGTATATAATCTTTCTAGTCTTCCTTTAGCGGGTCTATAAGTACTAGATTTGATGGATATTTTTAGTTTCTCAATATGAATATGAGGTTCTATATCATCCAAATTATACATAAACTAGTGTAATTAGTGTTATGAGTATTCATGTTGATGGTTATATGAAATCAAAGAAAAAAAATAAAATAACTATCGACTCATGTTGTCATTATGAAATAACTAATTCCAAAATAACCCAAAATCATGTTTATACAATATCTGGTTATGTAAAAAAGGTTCGTGAAAATTTTGACACCACATTAAATTCAAGGAATTTTTTGAAGGACTCACATTAATGATAATATTTCTAATAATGAGATTATTAGATTAAATTTATTTGGAGATCAGGGGTCCTATTTGAAATCCACACCCCTGTTTGTAGGAAAATTTAAGAACCAAGCTTCCTGAAACTAAGAAGAAAATCATGAAAACTCATAATATTCTATAGAAATATATCTTACTCAACCTCAAAAGACTCAATCTTAGGGGGGTATTTTTTATATCTTAAAAAATTCATATCAAATGGATTAAAGAAACAATTTAACTGAAAGAAGTTATTCTAAAGCACATGGAAATGTTTAGGTATAATCCAAGTTGAGTGACTTCATAATAGAGAAAGCTACACAATTCCAAAATCATTCATATGTGAAGGAGTTATATGATTTGGACAGTTATATGATCCAGATGTCTATAAATACCCATACTATCACCATTTAAATGTTTCATACTTTTGATTTCATAGTTTAGGGAAGTTAATGATTTCAACTCACACAACATTAAATTCCATGCCTCATGCAATCCAAACCACATACATGAACTCTGTTAGATGAAAATATGAGGATAAAAATCTAATGTAATCCCTTTGATACATTAGAATTTGGTTGAGTTGATATTGAAAAACTCTATCTCTACAAATACCAATTCCCACATAATAGAACAATTCTTTGCATAGGAAAAGTTTTCAAGCCACAAAAATCATTAATACCAAACTTATATTATAACCAAATTCATTCATCCTTCATGAAATTATATTCCATGATAGTTTAATATAAGTGAGACCCCCTAATTCCAAATCCATATTCATTATTGAAAACTATATACACACATTCAGAATTTTGATCTTCCATCTCCAATCCCTCTTTGACATTCTTGGTTTGGGAAGGATTTTTATAATAGACACACTTAACCTTTTTATTTCCATGAAATGAAAAAAAAAATCATCCTTTTATGTTTGACCCCTAACCACATCCTCATTTAGTGTTTTATCCCTAGTCTACTAAATTATATAGTCCTCCTTGTGTGCCTCCTATAAGTTACAAGGATTGTATCTTACCTCCAAATGCAGCATCTTTGATTTTGATACATACTATGTAGCACCACTATATAATCCCCACTCTATACCATGTTGTTTACCTTTTTAAAATGTTATATATCTTATCGAATGATATTAAACTATATGGATTGTACTTTTCACATAACATTAAATTATGCAACTCTATATATGTAATTTTTTATTCATGTTCCAATATGATACAAAATATGTCTCCTCAAGGTTAATTCCCAATAACCCAAAAACATCACCATCTATATCTTCCTAGGAGTTGGTATCATTGAATTTTTATCACCCTCCTAAAATAATGAAATCCTCTCAGAATTCCAAATGGAATTTATAACATGGCCTCCCTTATTCAATAGGTATAAGGGGACTAGAACCCATTTGACTTTAAACTACTACTACCCATACACGATGAACATAAGAGTATTGGTCCCCACTTGACATTAAGTTATTATTAACAATTTTTTAAGAGCATTAAAGGATCAATCACCCTTATGTTATGAGAATAAGTATCCCCTTTCTTACCTTATGTAGAGAAAATAAGATTTAAAATTTTTTGAGAATAGAATACCACAATTTCATGATTCATTTGAAACCCATCCTTTATTAAGTTTTGTGAATGGAATGCCTTAACTAATAATACTAGAATTCTTTAGGTGATAAGAATTGGTTTCATTAAGTGATGATACCACTATGAATTAGGTAATGATCCTTTGATACCACATGTGAAAATCATACCATGCCCTTGTGGTTTGATATATGAATGGAAAACATCCCTCCTAAAAATCTCTAAACTGCATTCCCATCCATTTCCCTTATTTGACGAACATAATATTCCCTCATGGATTGATATTAGGAATATAGGTAAGGAAACATCCCATATTCCTATAATTGTCAACATACCCAAAACACCCATCCACTTTGACCATAAATTTTCCCCCTTGATAAGGTAGTAAGTGAAAAAACATATTGATGTCTACATAGAGATAGTATTGAAAATTAGATTCACGTGAATTTTTTAAATATATAAGGGAAAATCAGACTAGGAAATAATATCTTTATAATGATTTTTGGACCATCAATCCTTCCATTTTGATCAATGGTGTCATTATCATCACCCTTATGGTGGTCTGATGCCTATATTTGAAAATTGGATATATGGAACTCAGACCATGACTATATGTTGTGAAATAATATATAATGGTCTTGATGGAAGGAATCAAAAATAATATTAAAAGATTATAAATTTTAGGTACATCATGAATCCTAATTTACCTTATTAAATATGTCATATATTTAGTTGGATCTTTTTATACTAAAAATTATAAAACCAAGTCATCTATCCTAGGATATAATTTCAAATATTGTTTTAGATCATTATAAATCTCTACATCAGTCTAACTATTTTATCCCATAATGTAACTTAATTTTCAATAAATAATAACTTAAATACATACAAATTTTTCTTTTGAGCGAATATATATAACACTTGTTTACACTAGATATGAAAAAAATACACACTTATCTATTTTAGATTCTAAATTAAATGAATTCGCACAATTAATATATTATTTTCCACATAAAATCCTCAATAAATATATTTTTATACAAAACCCATTTAATATATCATATGATGTCATTTATACCTTCTTAAATGGAAAAAATTTTCATATAAATATAATTATTACTAGATTATATCCTTTAAAAGATAAGTGAATGTTATCATTAATCATCATTATTTGAATAAAATCCAATTAAGTTTGATTTCATCATTAAAATTCATTATATCATTATATTTTTCATAGAGGAGTTATTTTTAAAATAATAACTCAGTCCATATGAATTTCATGAAAATATATAATAAATTATTCACCTCCTAAATTTTATTGAATTTTTTTTATAAATCAATCTTTATTGATTATGTACTCAATTTTTGAACTTCTTAAATTTCTCAAAGGATTGATATTAGTGTCTCATAATAAATATAATATAATACATACTAAGATAACTAGTAAAGTTAAAATTGTGTTGATAAACCCTATAATCATATATAATTAAAATGCCACATATATCAAAATTCTCTAAGACCAATAAATCCTTTACACCCTATCCATTTTTATAAAAAAAATGTGGTTTGGTCATCTTACTCTCCCAAAATTGTTCACATATATAATTTATTCCCAATAAAATGATTCTGATATATTATATATTTAACAAAAAATGTCATTATTTGTTGGAGGAATAAAAAAGTATAGGTATTAGAGGATAAAAATCTATGAAAATTTTAATTTTAACCATATGGACCAAAGGGATGTAGCTAAAGGAATGTTTTGAGTTTAAAAAAATTTATTAATGATGTTTTACTATGATTATAGAGGGAAAATAATAATATAATAAGAGTTTAATAAGTTTCTAGGTCTATTTAAATGTTTTAGGTTCCACTAAATTTCTTGTACACACAAACCATAATTTTGGTGCTCTAGGCATTAGAGCAACCTTACATTCACTAACACAAGGAACCTAGTGTCAATCCATTATAAATTTAGTGTCCCACTAGAATTTTATTGGGGTTCCCCTATTAGTTTTATTATGGATCATTTCCTGATAATGTTTTGGAATTTTTTATTTTTTTAGGGTATTTTATTTAAACCTATATTAGAGGTTTTAGGTTTTTGATGAACGAGTAGAGTAAAAGGGTCCTCCATTGGCTTCCTCTATTCCTTTATTTTCCTCTATGGATATATACTACATTAGCAATGTTTTTCACACTTAATAATATAAAGAAAACTCTATAATTTTTTCCATATTTTCCTTTTTGAATTATTATATAATTTTGGGTGGTTATATTTTTGGATTTATGTGTGATTTCATCAATGTATCGTAATACTTGACTGATTTCCTGGGTAGTTTTCAGGTGGAAGGTAAAAGATGTTGAGAAAACGATAAACACTTTATATTTTTTACTTATTGGTTAGTATTTCTATGTATTTTATCAGTTTAATCATAAATTAATTATTGATTACGTATCAAATCAATGTTATATTTTATTGATTGGGATAAAGAAATGACATAGACCTTATATGCACTTTTTTGGTGACTTTCATGTCAAAAAATCAATTGGTAAGTTTTGGAGGACATAACTATTTGATTAACTATATAATTGATTATAAAATATTATAATTAATTAAAAAGTATGTATGATATGATTTAAGATCTATAGAGATCATTGCAAGATTTGGAAAGGGTTAAAAGAATGTGTCTAAAAGAGTTCTAACTCTAATGAATTGGTAGGAAGTACCTATATTATTATTCCATGATTATTATTTTTCTTCATGTGTGAAATAAGTAAGAATGAGAAAAATTGGTTCATGGTGTCTTGAGTGGGGACAATTGGGGATCAAGATTTTATAATGAATGGAAGAACCATTTGTGAATTAAATTATAATTCTATATATAATTACATTAGAAAAAATTGATTAGTGATTATATCAACTTTTGATACTTGGTTTGGAGATTTAGTAAGATACATAATGCATATAAGAATCAAAAGTTGTGTGAAATAAATTTAAGAGGGTCTTTTAGTACTATATAAGGAGTTGTAAAGGTACTTAATTGTGTGATCCATGGATCAATGATAGATGTCCATTTTTTCACGTTTTATATACAGATTGTGGTATAGTATTAGGATCCTTTGAATATTACATAAGTAGTGATTACCTTATGAAATATGGGTTGGATGGTAAGAATTTTATGGAGGTTTTTGAGTTTATTAGAGATAATATTGGGTTTACATTAATATTATAGGTGTTGGATTAATATTTCCCACCTATAATGGACCACAAAGTTCATATAATATGATGTTTCACAAAAGGATCATGAGATGTAGAATATGTATAAAGGAATATTTGGGTTGGATATTCACCTTGGTAGTTATTATTCATGAACTAAGTAGGTCATTCATAACAAATTAAGCGGGTTTACAAATAAGATGATTGTTTATCAAGGTTTTTTCATTATTTTGACTCAAAGGTTCATGGTGTAGAGTGAGAGGGTTATGACCTATGGGTTAGTTCAATCTCTTGGAACGATCATGAGTTTAATGAGTAATGACTTTGATAGTTGGTCTTGTGTAGGTGGTTCCAGTTGGGGAGTTTAATAGTAATGGAGTGGGAATATTGTGGGTCATGATATCTAAGTTATGCATCAGATTTAGTAGAGAAAGAGGAATAGGATGTATAATGATGTTTTATTTCTAAGGTTCCCAGTGGGTGTCCAATTCTTGGAGATGGAAGCACCTCAAGATTCTCAACATGTAGTGTTCTTTTTATGTTGACTAAGATGCCATGGGATTGATTGATATGTCAGGGAACCTACTCAGATATTCCCAACTAGTTTGGATTATATAATACTTTATGGAAATGTTCTTGTTACTTATATATTTAGATCTAACCTAATGAATCTTGACATGATTTATCCATATTAGGATTTATATGCATGTTCAGATTCATTTAGTTGAAAATGATAATGATGGGTTTAATTTCCAATGCCATGACCACTATGATTAGATAATAATATTAATTATATTAATAATGGTATATATGGGAATATATGGTATTATTGTTAGGAGTAATCATGCCACACTAGGATATTGCTTTATGATCATCAAAATTAATTATCCATATCTATCAGAACTAGATGGCATTCCATGATGTAGGAGGTAGTACAACAATTCCTATATTCTATACAAATAGATTATGGTCACTCTCAGACCATGAAGTGAGTTATTTTTATGAAACATTTAGTTTCCCTAGAATTAATTCCATGGATTTTTTTTGTTACAAATTGAGGAGAAGAATAAGGGTTCACATGAGATTCAAATTATAGAGTCAGTTGTGGAAAAGGGGAGTAGATATTAATTAACATGTTGATTCTTATCATTATTTAATGTATGTGGGAGTATAGTGACATATCCATACTCATTTTCTTATTTTTATTATTAATAAAATAATAATATGGGCATCCGTATCAAAATATCTTTATATCAGGAATTATTAACTTTATTAAAAGTGTAGGTTAAACTTGTATTTTTTTCTTTGTGCTCTGTGTTTTCTTTCTTGCTATCTATATCATCAGCATATCATCATTCCTAATATCCATATTTACTAACCATTTATGAAAAAAAATATTTAGAGTATGTTATTTAGGTCAAGAACTACCTCACCACCCCCTCTGAGTGCTGATTTGATCGCTACATGGTCTATCAACTAATAACTTGTTTGAAAAACATTAATCAGATAAATATTTATTGAATGTAGTTCTTGGATATTGATATTAGGAAATAAGTGTATGAAGGGAAGTAAAAAAAATACTACCTTACTTGAATGATATGGACATTATGAATTTATAATGATTCCATATAGACTTAAAAATATCTTTGGTATCTTTATATAATTTATAAATTGTGAATTTAGAGATTACCTAGAAAATTTTGGATGTATTTATTAGGGATATCCTCATATATTATATGAGTGAGGAAGAAAATATATAGAATTTAAGTATTGTGATAATGAACATAATAAATTATATACTATACTATAAATTTGAAATGTTTTATTTTGGATACAAAAGTATATGTATTAGGATACTTGTGAAATCCCTCAAAGATATTGTTGATAGACGAATGACCAAAAACATTTGTATAATAGATCAAGAGTTTTAATATATTGTATGTATACTATCAATGAATTATGGGAAGCTTCAAAAGATTTTATAACCTACATACCCTTTCAACATAGAAATGAGTAAAGTTTATTTATATGTTTGAATGTGAAGATAGCAATAGTGATCTTAAAAGGATTTTTTTCTAAACATATACCCACACTACCCTACATTATAAATTAATATTTATATATAATGATTATTTATTGAAGTTATTGGGATGTGACTTTATAAAAAATGATAAAGTAATATATATGCATCACATAAATTTAAAATATGACGGGAAAATTAAATTACATGTGATTTGGAGCTAGAAGTGATAATTTTATCATTAAATATTTAGATTAATTATTATTTTGTATAGAAGTTTGATAAATATATTGATCACAAGAGAAAAAATAATACATTAGAATTTTAATATTTGAATATGTGGTAAAAAATAGTTACAGTTATTCCATGGTTATGATGAATCAATAAAAACTTATAATGGAATGAAAACAAATTGGTTGGTGCAATAATATTAAAGGATCAAAATTTCATATACACCTAATAGTGTATTGCTATAAAAATTCCACGAACAATTTATTTTTTATACAATAATTGCACTAGGAAATTTTTTCAAACTATTATTACCTTTACCATTTTTTTTTGATAGTGAACCACCTCCCATGGTTTACTCACTCTTTCCTAATATCAACATACTACTTTAAGGAGGGTATTCATAGTTTATAAAATTATTGTCCATAATGTTTTAAATCTAAAAGAACAGATATAATATTGCACCCAAACTCAAGATATATCACTCTAATATCTGTCATTCACTATCAACATATTAATAAGACATATATGAATAATTAAATGTTATGAAATTTCATCCAATTCATTTTATATGAAAATCATATTAGAATCACTTTCCTTAATATATTAATAATTATACATTAATTCCTTATAGTGGTAATTATCTATCTGGATATAAAAATTAATTCTAAAATGAACCAAATTTATCAACTGAACACTATGTGTAATATTAATCCTTTTCATTTAGAACTTGTAATATCATTATATATAAAAACTCACTTTGTAAAGGGTATCTGCTCAAAATATGGATTTGATATTAAAATTATATTATCACATTGATACCCCAGTTTTTACATATTAGTGTGCACACACCCACAAACACACACAGATATATATATATATAACAAACTACATAATTATTCAAAATATGTGATAATTTTGATTGATATATTATAGTATCATACGAAAATTTCACCTAGATATAGTTCTAAAGTCAAAATCATTACATACTTGTCTTGGTACCAACTCTAGTGGCCTAATTTTTAACTACCATAATTATAATAGAAAACAAGTAATTGATTCACATACATTCACAAAAACATTTTAGGTTTATAAATTCTAAGAATTAGGAAAATAAATACTTAACAAAACCCATATCATTCTCCTACAATTGACATTTTATCCACTATACATAGATTTTATTATTCCCTAATCGACCTAAAACTTCACCTATAAAATTATTCAAACATGATACCATTCTATAAATATGATTTTTCTTACTCTTATAAACCACTAGTATAAATATAAACACAATAAGTGGTGGTTTTAAATTCATATGAAGGGAAATCATTTTATAGAAGCTATCACAAATACATAAGAAATAAATAATATGGATGAGTGGATAATCAAAATATATGATATTTAATCAATAACATGAGTATCAAATTCATCTATGGGTAATATTAAAATAGAAATCACATGGAAAATAGAAATTGATGTCATAATGATAGAATGCATATTGTTGTACACCATAATATTTCTATCAAGGTCTTATATCAACACATCATACATAAATGGGTAAGAAATATGAAAATACCCAAGATAGTTTATCTCATGAGACCAAATAATGAAATGATGGATTATTTAATATGGTCCACACCCATAACATACTAATTCTAATTCATTCATCATATGAAATAAATTAATGACAATATAATTCCTAATAAATTTTCCATAAAAATAAATAGTCATATTGAAAAAATTATTTTATAAATTTTCAATACTTTAACAATACATAATAAATATTCCATAGTAGTCAATAAAAATATTTATAAAACAATTAAGTTTGTTTATTTTCAATTTTTACCTAGTTAATAAATTATCTATCATTCTTTTAGAACACCCCCAAATGAGGTTTATGTAAAATAGGGTGTTTATTCCATAGAGAGTAATGGGTAAATAACTAATTCAAAGTTGTAAATATCATAGAATGTGTTAATAATAATACATAGAATTGAAATTAATGAGGCATTTAATTAGTCCTAAATTAATGCACTTAAATAAGGTCATGTCCTTCGGAAAATAGATAGGAAAATAGAATTGAATCTTTAAAAAATAATTTTTCTTTAAATCTATTGTAAAATTATTATAAAAATGTATTTAATAATAACATTGAAAACTATTTTTATGAGTTTTAAATAATAGATTTAAAGAATATTTTTAAAATAATTTACAATAATTCAATATTGAATGTAAATGTTACTTGAGTAGGAAATTTTGGAGTGGGAGATAAAAATACACATGAATGGAATGAAATATCTTTTTAGAACTTCTATGAAAGTAGTAACATTTTACATTGAAAAGTCTATATAATATTGGGGAACATATACTCGTTTTGATATCCAAATAAAACATATAAAAGAATATAAATAATTAATAAGTATCATAATGATGGTAAAAAAACTATATGTAGAATGTTGAAAAATAGATTTATTTCACAATTTTGTAAAGAAAGTCCGTAATGAATATCATGAAAAAAATTAATTATATTCCTATAAAACATTTGAATATAGAATCACAATTAATATAAATTTACATTAATAAATCATTGAACTATATAAAAAATTACTGAAACTAAATAAAAAATAAGGATTTTTAAGATAAGTATGCTCGACCATGAAGGGGAAATGGGGTCTTATTTACTTATAAAAAATCTCTCAAGGGTTTTGTAAAAGAATGTGAGGAAAAACTGAAATAATCCTTGAAGACCTCATAAATAATAGTAGGATATAAAAATAAATGGGTTTTCTAAAAGTAATATCATACAATTCCCGAGTTTTTTTTACGTTTTTTCAAAAAAAAAATTAAAAATATGACTAGGTTTAAAATTTTTTTTTTACATCCCAAAGGTGGCACACCATGTGTCGCCTTTGGTTCAGTTTCCGCCGGGCCAAAGGCGGTTCTCTAGAAACTGCCTTGCACCTTTGGAGAAACAAAAGGCAGCACACCAGTGCTCGCCTTTCGATTTGTTTTTGCGAAAGGCAGCTTTGGAAGAGCTGCCTTTCGTGTTTTAAATGGCCGAAGGCGGCTTCCTAGATGTCGCCTTAGCCAAAAAAATCCCTATAAAAGGGAGCCTCCCCACCCATCCTTCCTCACTCACAAATCCCTCTTCTCTCTAAAATTTTGAGAGCTCCTCTCTCTAAGTTGAGATTTCCTTCGTGGTGATTCCGGAGATGCAAGGAGTACAATATTTTTGTGTCAAGATTCATTTAGAGGTATTTTTTTATTTTAAAGTTATTTATTTATTTAATTGTAATTAGTTAATTTTAAATATTTAAGTATGTTGTAGTTATTTAAAGAAAAGAAATAAATAGTTATATTATTAATGTTTTAATTAGTCAATATTTAATGTTAGATTAAGGTATATATAATTTAATATTATTAATAAATGATGATTAGGGATAAATTATTTAATGTTAGATTAAAGTATGTATAATATAATATTATTAATGAATGATAATTAGGGATAATAATAATTTTCTAATATTTTAGAGATAATCATAGAATAATTAAATGATGATTAAGGAATAATTAAGTCATGATTAAAGGGGTAATTAACCAGGGATGATTAATTAAGGAATGTTTAAGGGGTGATTAAGTGATGATTAAGGGATGATTAAGGGGTCATTAAGGTAATTAAGGAATGATTAATTGATGATTAAGGGGTAATTAAGGAGTGATTAAGGGGTGATTAACTAATGATTAAGGGGTAGTTAAGGAATGATTAAGTGATGATTAAAGGGTAATTAAAGAGTGATTAAGGGGTGATTAAGGGGTAATTAAGGAATGTTTTAGGGGTGATTAAGTAACGATTAAGGGGTGATTAACTAACGATTATGGGGTGATTAAGTTGTAATTAACTAATGATTAAGGAATGATTAGGGGATGGTTAAGGGGTAATTAAGGAATGTTTAAGGGGTGATTAAGGGGTAATTAAGGAATTTTTAATGGGTGATTAAATAATGATTAAGGGGGTGATTAAGGGGTCATTAACTAATTAAGGGGTAATTAAGGAATGAAGGGGTAATTAAGGAGTGATTAAGGGGTGATTAAATAACGATTAAGGGGTGATTAAGGTGTCATTAAATAATGATTAAGGAATGATTAGGGGATGGTTAAGGGGTAATTAATGAATTTTGACGTGATGATTAAGGGGTAATTAAAGAATGTTTAAGGGGTGATTAACTAACGATTAAGGAATGATTAGGAGATGATTAAGGGAATGTTTACGTGATGATTAAGGGGTAATTAAGGAATGTTTAACTAATGATTAAGGAATGATTAGGAGATGATTAAGGGGTAATTAAGGAATTTTTAAGGGGTGATTAACTAACAATTAATGGGTGATTAAGGGGTGATTAACTAACGATTAATGGGTGATTAAGGGGTGATTAACTAGGGATGATTAGGGGATGATTAAGGGTTGATTAAGGGTTCATTAACTAACGATTAAAGTATGATTAAGGGGTCATTAAGTAAAGATTAAGGGATGATTAAGTAGTGAATGACCAACTCCTAACTAATTAACCAGCACTTAAGTAGTGATTAACCAGCACTTAAGTAGTGATTAACCCGCACTTAAGTAGTGACAGATACTTAAGTAGTGATTAACCAGCACTGTAATGAATCTTCTTTTTTAGAGATCATTGAAAATATCTTTAGGAAAGTTAAAAATTGTTCTACAAAACATTAGTTTCCAAATTTATGAAGGTTTTAAAATTTTGGTGTCATGAATGTTTATGTCGTTATCTAAGAAATTAAATCCCTGTCTGGATACTACAAGTGGATGTGGCTCTGGCATAGCTGTACCTAGGGGTGAAAGCCCCGAAAAGGAGTTTCGAGCCTGACCTAGGGTATTCAGGGAGATGCAGTTTTTGGACCCACCAGTGGGGATTGGGCTGAGCTGGCACAGAGATTATTAGGTGTCGATATTTTGGCTGATCATACTACTACATATGGTGGGTCCATATCTATGCCTTGGTTTTCTTTGAAGTTTGCACATTTACCTGCTGATGCTGATGAGTAGACCATCATGTGTTATTCTCGGGCATATATCTTACGACTTATTGGAGGTACATTGTGTTCAGATCACTCGGGTGTGCATGTGCACATGATGTATCTTAGTATACAGTAGGACTTTGATCGGATCGGGAGATACAGTTGGGGATCTGCATGTTTGGCCTACACTTATAGAGCATTATGTACGACATGCCGCTCAGATCACACAGATCTCGGAGGATGTTTCGTCCTTATACAGTTGTGGGCATGGGAGCGCATCCCTGTCATCGCCCCTGTTACTGTTGGTCAGAGGCTTCCTATAGATGTGCTACAGGACGCTCTTTGTGGACGATGGTATGATCCGTCATATTTGTTTGTTTTTTATTGTATTATGATTTATTATATTTAATTTCTGATTATTTATCACTTTCAATGTTGTATTTGATAGGTGGAGTCAGGCACATCGCTTCGTTGATGCTCTGACCCACAATTTGGTTGTATATCGTCTCATGTTGGACAATTTACTACCTGACAGCATAAGTATGTATTATCATTTTTGTTTTTTGTTAACAAATTTCTCTCATGAAATGTCACATGTCATTATAGATTCATTGGATGCCATACTGGAGTCTAGTTCAAGACTTACCTACATACTGTACTACTGGACTTCATGAGATTATGGATGTAGTGCCACTCATTCACTTTCATATTTTTGAGTGGCACCAGCCCGATAGAGTTATGCATCAGTTTTGCTGTGTTCAGCTGATTCCACCTGCACCATGACAGTTTCCAGCGCTTCATGGCTTGAAGCTCAAGGGGAGACAGCATGTCGATTGGCGATGAAGACATGCCCAGTATGTCACCATCTGGGACAATCGAGCAGAGCATCATATCACAAGTGTACAAATGATGCGATTCTACCTATCAGATCAGGTAGAGTATGAGCCATGGTATGAAATGAAGTTTATATTGTATCTGACTCAGCACGGGAGAGGGATTCAGGATCTGGTAAGTCAATAAATTTCACATAATATATTTATTACGCTATTTTATAATTCATTTTGAATCTCTGTACAGCATACCAGACTATGACGACTATGTCGCATGACTGATCCAGAGGAGAAGGAGGTTGCTAGTTTATCTGTGATCCATGCTTCTTTCGAGGAGACGATGTCGATTTTTCGATCTATTCATGATAGTATCATCCATCCTAGACCCCATATACATGATGTTCCTGCTCAGGAACATGATGCTCCTATCACAGGAGATGAGGGTCCTACTCAGGAACCTGCAGCAGCAGCTGGTGCTGTTCCTCGGTGACGACAACAGCGACGGAGACCGCGTCCTGCTGCACGTGAGCCCTCACCTGTTCCAGAGGCACAGGTAGGTGCTCTATCAGTTCAGCCTAACCCGTCTGGGTTTGTGCAGCAGGATGCAGCATGGTATCCATCTTTTTTGACCGGATATCCACAGTATTCACCAGATATTTATTTTCCAGGGATTCATCAGGGGTCATCTCCCATGCCGCTATCTTTCATACCGAATCCTTCACAGCCTATATGGTTTTATGAGGGTATGATGACATCCCCTTCTACTTACGTAGTGGGAGAAGGATCTCGTGCACATGATGACATCCCTCCGACAACTCCTTCCATGCATACTATGACAGAGGATCCCGTGATTGATGTTCTAGTTCCCAATGATCATCCCTCTCCAGGTCATCATACTCCATCCCAGTATGGAACACGTCGCTCTCGATATAGACATACCATTCACACACCACCTTGTGGGACAGAGCCTCGCCATAGACACTGGCATTACTTCTTCATGTAAATGTTTTCTATTTATTAAAAAGAGTTCATTACTTTTACTCTAAAAGAATTTCTTAAAAATTATCGATGACACATAATTTACAAGCTTTCAAAAACACCTTTGTGAAATTTAATAATGGTTCATGTTTGTGACTTTGAAATATTATAAAATATAAACTATAAGACCGATATGAATGAAAATTAAAATATGAATTAAACATATAGGAGATAGTTGAAAACAAAATCAATTTCTAAAGAAATGTCGATGATAAATTATTTAAAAGGTTTCAAAACTACCTTCCTGAAACTCAAAAAGGTTTCAAGTAAGTGACTTTGAATGTGCAATTCTATGAAAAACCTTTAGAAGAAATGTGTGAGTTCCCCATTAGATGTGCATGTTCCTCCAAAATTTTCAGGCTAGAGATAATCCATCTTATGTTCCACGTATCCTTATGCCTTTCATGGATTAATGTCAAACACTTCATCCCATTTGATTACTTTATGGGGAAGTAAAACCCATTCCTCTGAATATGCACATTACCATGAACATATAAAATCATAATTTTGCAAGAAAAACTACTAATATCATGTTCACTGAAATACCCCTTAACGTAAGAATGATACAAATAGTGTAAGTACCCAATAGAAAGATTCCAATCCATTTTTACTGGGCTATGTGGAATCATTAGTGTTTTGATCTGATTAATAATTTAAAAGGTTTCAAAACCACCTTTCTGAAACTCAAAAATGTTTCAAGTAAGTGACTTTGAATTCCTATAAAATATAAACCATAAGATCTATTGAAATGAAACTTAAAACATGGATTAAACATATAATAAGTAATTGAAAATAAAAACCATTTCTTAAAAATTGTTGATGAAATAACATTATAAGATTTCAAAAACACTTCTTGCAACTCAAAAATATTTCAGATATGAGACTTTTAAAGCCTATAAAATATAAACTTAAAGACTCATATAAATGAAACTTAGAACATAGATTAAACATATAAGAAGTAGTATAAAGGTAATTAGTTAATTCTGGTGAGGGGAAAAACTGTTAAACCCTGGAATTGAAGCATAATGAGGATGACAAGGAAACATCAACCCCCACGCCCACCCCTTCCACCCATTCAACCAACTTCGGTAACTCCTATAGAAGTAGCTTTTTAAAAAAATGAAATGTCACACCACCACAGCTTCCTACATCCATATTAACCCCCCAATTCAGTTTCATTAAATGTGGACAGCCCCCATTTTTACCAAAGTCAATGATGCACTATTAAACCATCACTTTTCAACCCCTGCCTCAATAATACAAAATGATTTGAGGGATGAGAAATGATTCGGCGCATTTTAGAACATTGAAATGCGTCAAATCATTTCTCATCCCTCAAAGCATTTTGTATTTTTGAGGTGGGGGTTGAAAGTGGTGGTTTAAAAGTGCATCATTGACTTTGGTAAAAATGGGGGTTGTCCACATTTAATGAAACTGAATTGGGGGGTTAATATTGATGTAGTAATCTGTGGTGGTGTGACATTTCATTTTTTTTAAAAGCTACTTCTATAGGAGTTACCGAAGTTGGTTGAATGGGTGGAAGGGGTGGGCGTGGGGGTTGATGTTTCCTTGTCATCCTCATTATCCTTCAACTCTAGGGTCTAATAGTTTTCCCCCTCACCATAATTAACTAATTACTTTTCTACTACTTCTTATATGTTTAATCTATGTTATAAGTTTCATTTATATGAGTCTTTAAGTTTATATTTTATAGGCTTTCAAAGTCTCATATCTGAAATATTTTTCAGTTGCAAGAAGTGTTTTTGAAAGCTTATAATTGTATTTCATCAACAATTTTTAAGAAATGGTTTTTATTTTCAATTAATTATTATATGTTTAATCCATGTTTTAAGTTTCATTTCAATAGATCCTATGGTTTATATTTTATAGGCATTCAAAGTCACTTACTTGAAACATTTTTGATTTTTAAAAAGGTGGTTTTGAAACCTTTTAAATTATTAATCATATCAAAACACTAATGATTCCACATAGCCCAGTAAAAATGGATTGGAATCTTGCTATTGGGTGCTTACACTATTTGTATCATTCTTACGTTAAGGGGTATTTTAGTGAACATGAGATTAGTAGTTTTTCTTACAAAATGATGATTTTATATGTTCATGGTAATATTCATATTCAAAGGAATGAGGTTTTACTTCCCCATAAAGTAAAAAAATGGGATGAAGTGTTTGACATTAATCCATGGAAGCCATAAGGCTATGTGGAACTTAAGGTGGATTATCTCCAGCCTGAAAATTTTGAAGTAACATGCACATCTAGTGGGGAACTCACACATTTCATCTAAAGGTTTGTCATAGCATTGCACATTTCTAGAATCTCTCTTCCTAATGGTATAATACCTCCCTTCTCATCTCACCTTACCAAGAAAAATTATCTAGATCTTTTGAGGTTGATTTATACTCAGGGGCATGAAAAAATTGCAAAGATGATTCTATTGTGTGAAAAGCACATAAGCTGGTTGAGGTTTTAATTGTTGGAATGTATCTGAATGCTACAACAAAGTTAGAAGGACTAATTTAAAATTAAAAATTTTACTATTTTTTTGTCCAAAGGTGGCACCTGGTGTGCCGCCTTTGTTGAGCACCGAAATGCCCGAAAGGTGGCACATGGTGTGCCGCCTTTGGGATGTAAAAAAAATATTTTAAACCTGGATGTATTTTTAAATTTTTTTTTTTTTTGAAAAAATGTAAAAAAAACTCTACAATTCCCCCATAAAATTAAAACTTAAATAATCTTGATAAATATTAAGATTGTAAGACAGCCCCTTTAAAATATTAAAAGACCAGAATTAAAACCCCTTGAATGAACTAAATTGAAATGGAATATTAATTATAATTATTAAAGAGTGTATCATGATATAAAATTTGAAATATGTATCATATAAAATACATAATGTAAGTAGGTAAATCTTATAAAACATTTCTCAAAGAAGAATGTTTGAGACATGAAACCCTTACCAAATCACCCAACATGCCACATATTTCTTTTACTATCCTAAATAATAAAATTATATTAATTATCTAATTTATTTAAAATCTTGTTCATTTTTTTCCTTTAATATTATTAATTATATTTCATTTATTTCCATATTTTATTTAGTTACTAAATTGGTAAAGTTCATATCATACATTTTGATTGTGTTCGGTCCTTAATGATTATAATAACATTGATGCATTGATTGTGGTCAAAGGGGTCATGCTTCCATAATCTCCTAAATCATAAAAAATTTATAATTATCATGGTTTCAAACTCATTATACTTTTACAACCATCCATATAAGTTGGTCATAAAAAATAAAACACATCGGTTCATGTTAGTTGTATTCCACAAAACACAATCTATGTCACATCCTAAAATCACATTCATGTATGGTTGTCCATTTGTTTTGAACATGTATTTTTTTATGAAATATATTATATTTTGGGTACAATGTAGGAATTTTTAGAGTTTTTTGATCCATTATATGCTTAGGTATATGGTTAAGGAAACCTATGAGGGTCATCCCAGGAAATCATGCAACTTGTTTTGGAGCCCTACAGGAGTGCACATGGATAGCACATAGTTAAGCCAAACCATATGACCTTATAATAAAAAAATGTTGTATTTGATAGATTAATTTCACATGGTTGGTGAATAATTTGTAAAATAATGTCTCCAAACCATGTGTCTCTTCCAATAGCTTGGAAAGGGGTGCATGGTTAGTAAATGGTTTGTTAAACAATGTTACCAAACCATGCAATGTTAATTAATTATTCCAAAATTTTTTAAGTCCCAAAACACCCATATTTGACCTCATTATTATTCTATATATTTATTGTATTATATTATGAGACTCATATTAGATATTTTATAAATGTTTTATCCCAGTGGTTGATTTTGACAGATCCTAGGGTCTTAGATCTCGATTTTCTGAGGTATGTATCCATTCTTTTTTATTCTTATCCATAATTCAAGACCTTTTCTCTTTCACATGAGTTTAATTGTAATATAGAGTATTATTAATCATATATAAGTTTTTATCAATCTTCTAATGATGTTTCAATTCTATTATTTACTGATAGAGTTGAAATTCATTGGATCCAAGTTGATCATTGTGTGAATCTTTCAGATCTTCATGAATAATGGTCTATCTCTATTACCCATTTATGAAGGAATCATTGAATCTGAATTTCATTTTAAAATATTTTTGATTTAACATATTCTCTTGATTCCTAAAGACATGTTCTTCTTTAGTGTGTGTGTCTCATGGAATTATTGGAATACAAAGTATTTTATATGGGTGGATTCATCTAAAATCTTTGTCTTGTGAAATAATTTTTATTCTCATATCTAAAATTAATTTATTAAATATATAAAACATTGTATCTTATTTATTAAAATGTATATATGGTAAATTGTTATATAAATGGGTTTTCCCATTTGTATTTGACTATGAAATATTGATCCCAATGTACAATTGAATTGTTTATGAAAATTATTTTTTGAAGCATGGTCTTGGTGTTGAAAAGTATTTTTGGTTTGACTATTGAAATGTGATATTCCCTTTGAAAATATTTTGAAATGTCTATCATAAGGAAGTTTAAGGTAAATTATATGGGGGTATATAGAGGGACTTATTTCCAGGATTCTTAGTGGTTCAGTAATGATATTGTTCTTATGATATTTAGTTCATTGTTATAGGTAAATTTTTACATGACTTCATAGGGGGGTTACACATCAGGGTGTTCCTATAATCCTTAGGTCATAATGATGGGGTAATGTCTTGTCTGAACTAGTAATTATTCACTACATGGTGTGAGGATCCCTTTTATCCCATACCTAATTTATCCTATGGATATTTTCCATTATTCTTTGTTTTGATATGGTATTATGGTTCATGGTTTTAAAATTATAAATGGGTTTCTTTATAATTAATTGAATAAAAATTTTAATCTAATTTTTTTATAAACTATTGAAAATGGTGAATTTTAATTTTTTAAAATGAATTTTTTTTAACTATATATCATTCTTTTTTTATTTTAAAATGATAATACATGGATTTTTAAACAGATTCTTCTTGTAGAATACTTTTTTGGACACCACTATGATATTTTTTCAAACCCTACACACATATTAAAATGTCAGTTGACCTTCTTTTATATTTTTTTATAATAAAATGATGGGGGAGACCCCTTATATTAAAAAAAATCGTCTTTTGAAGACTGGGAAAAGAAGAAACCCATTACAATTACCAAATGAGAAAAAAAGCACCAATAGGGAACAAAGGCCTTACATGAACCCATCCACCAAATGAGAAACAAACATCAAAATAAGAGCCAACCAAGGGTCTCTTTTCCCCCTCTTTCAGAACCTGCAACAGTGAAATCTAACAAAGATGATGTGCCACCCCCTTGCCAAGAAATGAGTCATGCTGGAAACACATTCAAGGAAAGGCACTCCTCAATCCCACACTGAAGTAGGAAGAGGACTGGATGATAGATTCCAGCACACCTATCTCTCAAATGAACCACCCACCCAATGATGCAAGCGAGGAAACACTGCAGTCAACCTGATTTAGTGAAAAATCCGCCAAAGAACACCATATAGAAAACAACAGAGAAACCATCCATCCAAAATAGGACCAACAGATAAATTATGGGTGTCAACACACCCATCCCTCTTTCAAGGTTGCCCCTCCTGACGCCATCTGTGAGAAATAGACATGTGTGCCAAATGTAAAGAGACATTTGACCAATTCTTACAAAAATATTTGTATCTCATCCAGCCTTCATATCTAAAGAATATTGCAGAACAAACCAAGAGAAACACAAATAAATTGAAGCAAAAAACCAAGCCAAAATCATCCAACAATATTCTGTAGCGAATCCTCATCCAAACCAAAACCTTCAGTAGTAGAAAAGTCACCCAAAAGCAGAAACATAATCACATCCTAAGTAGGTATAAACCAAGGTATCTCAGCAAGTATAAAGAAACCTACCCCCTGTAAATCAGACTCTTCAACCCACCTCCAATACATCAGAAACCACCACTCGAAGGACCGAGCCCACTTGGAATCCTTCACTTTCATGCAGAGGACTCTGAAAACGCCATTCGAAGAAGCACCGCCACTGAAAAACTCGATGGTGTCCAGATCTTAAGACAAATACAGTGGTACAGATGAAAATATTATCTATTATAATATGACAACCGCTTGCAATTCCTTGGAAAGAGGTATCACAGAGAGCGCCTCAAACCCCACCAGAGATCCAAGAGTCGGCAGACCAAGGAGAAGAAGAGGGAAACTTGCGAGATCCTCTCTTCGCAGTGAGGACAAAAATTCACAATAGATGAAGGTGAAAGGATTAGAGAAAAATGTTGCAAAATTGTGGGGACGAACTGGAGGTGCGATGAAAAAACCGATGAAGAGAGGTCGCTGGTGGGTGAAGCTGATGCCGGATCAAAGAGTCGATGCTCGGTTGGGGAAGCCACCAGTGTGGAAACCCTAAGTCTGTTGCTCTCTGGGAGAGTGCAGATCCATCGAGGATCATTTTTTTGACCTTATTTTATATGATATATGAGAGATTAAGGAACAACAGTGTGGTTTTTGGTTTCTTATTCACCTATGTTTGGGGCTCGGGTGCATATCTAGATGGATGTTTTCCTACTCAGCATAGTGAGATAGTGGTATTTGTCTTTTTCTAAATTGGTTATTCTTGAATCATGTACTTGGATTTTGGATTTTTATTCCATTTTCTCTCTACCTCTATTTAAAAATTTTAGGATATATTTTTATTTTTCATCTTTATTTATATGTGTAAGGTTTGTTGATATGTCTTATTGGGTGAAATCATTACTAAAGGTTGTTTTTTATGTTTTGGTTTCTAACCCCATCCCATGGGGATCTAGAATTTTTTTTAGTCTTTTTGAGATTTGGCTCAAAACATAAATCTATAGATCATTCAAGTTGGTTTGTGACAAATTTGTATCAAGGGGATTTTTTTTCTCATGTTTTCATTTCATGGGATGTTTCTTGGACAAGAGATTGGATTTTTGGGACTTGAGGGGTAGTTATGAATGAGTTCCTATACATATCTCATCTTAATGTGCCTTAAGTTAATACAGGATATTTGGAAATGTGCCTTCTTTGTAGGGTTTTGATTTACTTTCAGTTATTAAATAAATTATATTGATTCAAACTAAGATATTTTCCTTTTTTATGGTCTTTTTTCATTGTTTGATATAGTATCATGCCTCCCATAAGACTTACACATGTTCCCCAGGATGTCATTGTCGATGATGACTATTGATGAAAAACTAAAATTTATCTGAACATTGTTAATGAAATAGTATGGTAAGTTCATGAAATTGACCAAAATGAAACTCATTATCAAACTCAAGCTAGAGAAGAACAACTTGGGGATGGAGGAGATAAGGATCAAGATTATAAATTCCACCACTAGAAGCCTCTATCTTTTTAGGTGATCAATGAAACTTATAAAGAAAATGACTAGCTAGATAAATAGGAATAGATATTTGAATTCATGCCGACTATAGAATTTTGTAAGGTGAAGTGTAACAATTTAAATCTTTATTGACCTAGTAAGAGTTAGTGGGATATGGTGGTATAGGTGAAGAAACATAAGGTATTGGACTTGAAATAATTCAGGATCATATTATTTCAGTAGTTCTTACTAGAATCCACGACTACGTTTATGTATATCGAGTTTCAAACCATTTAGTTGGGTAGTGACTTGGTGATAGGCTATATTAATAATTTTTCTGAATTGATCTATTTTTCTCCCCAGGTTGTGACAAATGAAAATCTGAAGGCTCATAGATTCTATATGGGTTTACACAATGACATTAATTATATAATCTTCACATAAGGAATTGTCACCTATGATGATGTAGTGGATACAAAACTGATGTTAGAAATTTATTTTTTGATCAAGTCAGGTTTGGTTAGAGTCCCTCTTCTACAAAATTGTAAACATTAGTGGATCACATAGAAGGAAAAGGAAGTCGAAAGAGGCCCATAGAGGTGGAAGTGGTAGCACAGATATCTTCTTCCACAGCATCGGTAGCTTCTAGTACAGTTCTATATATTGTTACTACTGTGGAAATATAGGAAAAATTATTTCTTATTTTCATATACCTCTAACGATATGAAGTTAATGTGGTCACTAGGGTTATTTTATAAGGTTCTATCTAGCTCGATCTATACCTCATTATGGATCTAGTTTATTAAATCCAAAGGTAAACCTGGCACATTTGAATTCTTCTATGAATAAAGTGATCCATCCATAGGACTCTGGAGTATTGAATATTCACACTGTGGATGTTTTTGCGATCGAATTGGACACGATCCTAGTTATCGTGAGAGTTATGATCTTTATTTCATTATCTATAGAAATTGTAAAGCCCTAACCCAGAATAAACTAAAAGGTCCCCAAATCCTTTGGTTCATATGGCCTCATACATGACTCCTCATATTCCAGTGTTTGTTGGCTAGTAGTGAGGGTATAAGGTGGTACAATAGAGATACTATACCCTAATAATTGGAGTAACATGGTGGTATCTCCAATGATCAGATAGGAAAAATCATAATAAAAATAAAATATAAAATATAACATCCATAATATTGTAATAATAATAAATCCAAAAGTAATTTCATTTACAATGTGATGATCAAGTCATGTATCTATAAATAATGCTAGAAAATGCATGGAAATAAGAATTCAGTACATAATACATATATAAAAATACCAAAAATACCTTAAAGAACTATCTCTATCAAGAATAATGAGAATATATTGATTTGGTTCTCCCATTATCCAATGAATTGCCAATCAACCAATATAAATTGGGTAATTTCCTCAGTCCCTACTTGTATCCATGAAGTATTTCTTGGGCCACCCAGGCCTTTGGGTCAGTAAGGCCTTTGGGCCACCTCAAGGCCTTCGGCCCACCTTTAGTGCAGATGCAAACCAGACAACCTACAAGGAACAAGATCTACAAGGAGGATGATCAAGGAGGTTTCACTACAGCAGAAGCTAAACATATTGCAAGAATGAGAGGGTATGGCACCTGCCATCGGGATAAGCATGTGCATGCATGGGAATTCCTAGCCAAACAGCCATGCGAAGGTGGAGAGCTGATTTCACGATGAAGATGCTGGGGAGGAGCAGTTGCAAGTAGTTAGTCTGGGTTGTATGTGTGTTTGAAGCCTACGGGCAATGAATTCCTTTAAGTCCTACAGGCCATGTAATACTTACGCCTATGGGCATTGTAATGGTTCCACCTCACCCCTTTAAAGGTGGATTATCAAAATCAATAAAAAAATGAAGGCCTTAGGGCCATTAGAGGAGGAGAAAACCATGCATTCTTGTGAAAAATAATAAAGAAACCAAAAAATGGTCTAATTGTGAATCATAAATAATAAGGTGTGATAAATTTTCAAGTATAATAGTTGTATTTACATACCCATTCTAGGGAAACCTGTATAAAATTATTAATTATTCACAATGGTCTATACCATGTAATCAAATTTCCTTCCTAAAAGGGAAGAATAAATGTTGTAAATGGCCAAGTTATTCTCATTGAGTCAATGGAGCATCTCAATGGAAACTCGGTAAAGACTTGGGTGTAATCCATGGATCTCTTGAAGCCATTCCAAGAATGATGGATCCAGGGAGTAGAAATTTCCTTGTAATCCTATAGAATTAGGATTCAATGAGTATAAATTTATAGGGAATCTACTATCATAATCAATATAGATTCATGGAGTAGAAATTCCTTTATAATCAAATGGAATCCAGATATAAGGGTTTAGATTTTCCAAGGAATCCACTACCATTATCAAGATTCCTAGAGTAAAAATTTCCATGGAATCTTATGGAATGAGGATCTAAGTACTAGAAAGTTCCATGGGATCCACTACCTAATCAAGTAATTCATTAATTTACATCACATTTAATAATCACGAATAATCCATGAGTTCATACAACTCTTTCTTCATTTCCTGCATAAACCAATTAACCAATTCATGTAATAACATTGAAAGGAGGTTTAACCATCTTCTATTCATTCATTCAAATCTCAGTCAATTTAATAAGGATCTCAATAAATTTTTCAAGGTCACTCACACCTAACCAACGTGGAATATCATGTGGAAGATGAAAAAAATACACCTTAAAGGGGGAATAGGTTCTATTGAATGACCTCAACACATATAATGGTACTAGGGGGTTTCCTAAACAGGTTCCAAAAAATTTAAAAAAGTTTTTTATTTAATTTTAGGGTAAAAATTTAAAGGCCCATTCTGTTTTACATATACAACAAGTCAAATAAAACACTAAACTTTAATATAAATCTATAAACCACATACCATATACTCATAGAAGAACACTTGTCCAGTATTGAATCATAGTTAAATCTTGATCATGATTAAAAGTAATACCAATTGAAATCCTTGAAAATAAGTAATTCTTTCTTACACCAAAATAAATCCATTGAAATGAAGATAGAAGATTAAAGATGCAAGATGAACGGAGAACTAAATAGTGTGAATACAATGAGAAAATTTGTGGAATAATTGGAGTTTGGATCGCAAAATGACATTGAATCTTATCTTAGGCATCTAGGGAATAACTTGCAAGAGAAAATGTAGGGGTATGAGACCTTATGTCAAAAATAGAGAACCTCCTCTAATATAAAAAAATGGTCCTTAAGAATTTATATGGAATTTAAATACATTACTCATCATGTAATACTTTGGTTTTCCTTCTGGGGAATGTTTATTACACATTAGGAATTGTATTTCATAGGATGATACATATCAGGTAATTACTAAACCTTGTCTCTTCCAATTACACATCATGTATTTGGCTTGTATCCAACCTTTAGACCTCCTCTTAATTCATTCTAAATAACCCAATCGAACTATTGTTTTATCTTTAGGGTTTAATGCAAAAATATAACGTAAACAATATTTTAACAAGAAATAAAAAGAATTAGTACGCCATAAAAAGGCCCGAGATATTACAATATTTCCCCATTAAATGAATTCATTCTCAAATTTCCCTTTCATTGCTGGATAAGAATTTTCAGAGAACAAATTCATCCATTGATAATATACATCGGACTATTTCTCCCATGCCTTGCCCTATACATGACCAAGCTTCCCTAACACCCATACTAAAAGAATTTACAGAACTTGGAGAGACTTTTTTATACTATCAATGATATGAATATGATGTTCCTCAAAATAAGAATAAAATTGTACCTCAAACTAATCCAATCAAGGAGTATGATATTGGTCTGAGTGATAACGAAAGAGATGAGATACATGAAAGACATCGTGCAAGGATTGGTTCCTGTGAGGTAACTGAAACTGATAGGATAATGGACCTAATTTATATAGATTTTTGAATGACTAAACATATCATGGTGATAATTTATCCTCTCTCAAAATCTATATGTTCCCCAGCCTCATGTGAGACATGAAAAAGGACCCCGTCCCCGAACTCAAACTCTAGTGTTCATTTATTGTGATCAATGTATAATTTCTGTCTAGAATATACAATACCCATCCACTTTATGATCATAATTGCCCATTTTTATATCTCTTACATGAAATTTGGTTTGAAAAATGCTACATTTTCTATTTCTAACCATCAAAAAGGAGATCAACATGGCCTACTGTATAAATCCCCATAATGTGCCATCTGTATTGTCAACTAATAGCCATTGTTGTAGTTGAATTCAACTAGGGGTATATGACTATCCCAAGATCGCCAAAAATAAAGGAATCATGCTCTACACATGTTCTTAAGAACCTTTATGGGGTGCACTGACTATCCATATTTCTGAGTGTGGTATACTAGGCTCAAAACAACCTAATTTCCTAACACCCTCTATAAAATCTTCTAAACCAATACATAAACTAAGAATCCCATTATGATAAAAAAAATCTAGGAACCTCGTGAAGATGAAAATTTTCATATATATAAAGTCTCACATTATCATCTACCAAAATTCCTCCCTAATAGGTAGGAAATATACAACCTTCATGAACATTTACACAACAACCCATACAAAATAACTTCATCAAGGCAACCTAGGAACATCATCACAGATTCCATCACAACATCAATGAATTTAAACCTGGGAATGGATAATTTTTGTAAAATAAAATCTGGTCACTAGTGTTTTTCCATCACCTATTGAAATGTGGAACACCTTTTGAAAAAACCAAATATCTCTAGATTAATAATCAGCCACTAGTATTAACAGTGCAAATCACAATACATCTTAGTAATGCTGGGATGCGCTTCCCAAGATGTGGAAAGATATTATCACATAAACTTCTCATATATATCATATATAACCCAAAAAAGATCATTTATTCTTATAATTGTATACTTCCCAATGGTCCAAACAAGAGGTGGTACTCACTTACCACACTCTCCCATAAGTCTAGGCCCTTAGCATAAGATAAATGCCTCATAAAAACACTATATATAACAGTATATGTCACTACTAAGGAAGAGATAAAATTCTTCCCATGACCATTCTACACCTACTATTGCATCTCTAAAAACAAATATATAAACTACCACTCATTACAAGCCTCTTGAACTACTTGTATCTGAATAATATTTCTAAGTGTATCGAAAAATATATTTCCCTTTTAAAGAATATTGGAAATCACAAATTTAAAATATGTAGGTATTCAACCCACTTTATTTTTTTGAGTTTAGTTCATGGTTTTTAAATATGTAATTTAGGACTTTTTGGTTTGTGTATACCACAAAAAAATATCCCAATAAAAAATGCCTCCAACATCATAAGGAATGATTAACAGTGGGTAACTAGAGATCATGTGTCAGGTAGTTCCTCTTTTGTGGTCTCAACTGACATGATCCATATGCCATGACTGACTCCCCCAGCATCAGAACTACTTCTATCTAAGTAACCAATGAATCACAAAAAATTTGGTAGCTTTTGATAGGCTCTAGCATAATCTAGACCTATGATGAAGTAAATATCCCTTTCAACTCCTAAAATTCTATCTCATAGGAATCATACTATACAAATTTTTCACCCTTCATAATCAAGAAATTAAGAGGTGATTCTAAGAATTATAATCCCAATATGAAACACATGTAATACCCATTTATCCCTAAGAAACTCCCTATATCATAGAAATTCTTGGGATAATCCTAAGAAACAACACCTATCACCTTCTCTAGGTAAATTTATACACATGTCTATGAGATAATATAACCCATAAAGTAAATCTTATCCATAGAGAAGTGTCACTTTTTGACCTTATCGTAAAAATGATTCTCTCTAAGTGATTCCAAAAATGATCTCAAGGTGTTTTTCTTGGTTTTGTCTATTGTGATAATAAAACAAGATATTATCCATGTATAGAAGTACAGAATATTTAGATATGTATAGAAAACATATTTCATCAATTCAAAAAAAACTAATGGAATGATCATGAGACTAAAAAATAAATATATACTCATATAGACCATACATACTACAATTTTTTTAAGTGTGTATGAAGATAAAAAACAAACCTTGTGATAACAAGGTCTCAAATAAATCATTAATAAAACCCAAGCCTCTCATAGCTCGTTAAAGATATCATCTATCAAGAAAATTGATATCGATTCAAAAATATCAATTGGTCTAATTTTAGGTAATACACACATAAACATAGAATTCTTTATTCCTTTTTCACAAAAGGATTGTTGTACCCCATAGAGAAGTAATAGGTCATATAAACCCCTTTTCATCAAAGTCCTCTAGTAATATATTGATCTCCTACAACTCTATAGTATCCACACTTTAAGGAGTAATTGTTACTGGTTATGTTCTTGGAACTAAATTGATGGAGAACTCTACCTCTCTCTCAAGAGGTTGTCTAAAATATTCATCTTGGAAACAATCCCTGAAATGATCAAACACTAAATGAAAATAATTCTATCATGTTACTTTTTCATCCATAGATAAACTAGCAATCTAGGTTGTCATCCCACCCAACCCAAGATGATTAGGTCCATCTATACCATCTTGTACATCCCATTAAACTTTGTGAATAGAAAACCCAAACTCTAGTGATGTGAAAGTCACCCTCTATCAATAATAGTTGACATAGGCATGATGAGAAATTATCCATTCCATCCTGAGTATGATGTCAAACTCAGTCATCTCTAGGATAAAGAGATCACAAACAATGTGACACTCATCTACCTTAATGGGGATATCCCTACACTAGCATAAAACATCCTTTATGGTCCCCAATAGAGTCTGTAGTGTCAAGACTCCATTAGAAAACTAAAAAAATTATCCCATATCTCTCCATAAATGATATATATATTTATATATATGTGTATGTATATATATTAAAGGTTGAGATTTACCTATATCAAAAAGTGAATATACTTGAGTACGGGCCTCTAAGAACGTACCTCTCCCTATAGATGTCCTGATGCTCTGTACCTCATTTATGGGATTTACATAATATATTTGTCCTGAACTATAGCCATGTGAAACAACCTCCCTAATAGAGAAAGTGCTCTCTTCTATTATGGTACAACTAGTGCCTAGATTCCTTATCCAGAAACACTACCTCGACCTGCAAGACTAACACTACTCCTTCTCCCAAATCAATGTAGAGCTATGAATTCCTCCCTTGAACATGGAGTCTAAGTCAATACCCTTCCACTGACTATTGGGGGGAAAGTAATGAATAATCATTATATATGGTCCATCCTACCCTAATATTGACACTTGATTGTGTCTCTATCAAATAGAATCCCCATATGTCTCAATACCACATACTAATAAAAGGAGAAAAAATAACATTAATAATACCCTAGTTGGTATTCCCCTCACAAGAACACACAAAAGAGATCTTTATTCTAGGGGAAACTGAACTACTAGATCAGGAGGTTGAGCTACCCTTCTATGTATCCCTACCTTCCCTCTGGTTCCATTCAGTAATAAGCACTTGATTCACTGTCTTTGAAATAGTATTCAACCAAATCACATTTAACTTTGATTTAATGGTATGCTTTAGACCTTATTCGAAACATCTCACCCTTAATAGGTCATCTATAAGATTTATTGGAACAAGAATTTGAGGCTTAGTGAAGCATGATGAATACTCCATAACATTCATTTGATCCTACTCTAGGAACATAAACTCACTGACCCTTTCATATCCCAATGTCTTAGGGAAAAGGTAATCATTAAAAATAGATTGTAAATACCTCAAAACCATATCCCAAATAATATCATCATAGATAAAAGAATACCAGATATGGTCATCTGCTCCACAAAGCATATATCTCATGAGTTTCACTATCCTATCAAGTGGAGTCTCAAGATGAACAAAAATAGAATAAAAAATAATCTCTAGACATAGCCTAGTAGTCTTTGGATGGTCTTCCCTTGAGAACGTGGAAGGATGATACTTCTAGAACACACATTTATTGTATTCCAAAGTTAAGGTAGTATATGGGGCTCCTTGAATGGTATTCATAGAGCATATGAATCTATTATAGAAGTGGGCATCAAAACCCATATCTAGTACAACTTTTGATTCCATAATCGGCCCTACTATAGGTTATACTAGTGGATAATTCCCCATCACCTATGTAGAATGGTCATCGTCACCCTCTAGGTTCACAACTATACTCTTTCATGGTGGCATGCCTCTAAGATAACAAAGACATGCCTTATAAAATATGTCAATAACAACCAGATCAAAAATAAAAGAATAAGACAAGTTGAATCCTTCCTACAAAAAACCCATACCCCAATTCCTCTTCTTAAATCTATAATTGGGTAATAATATCAACCATAAAAGGCACCATATGAACTACCTAAAACCTACCCTAAATTCAGGTCATGGTCAAACTTTTTATTTCACAACATGAGTGCTGATATATATCTAACGATTACCATTTCCATATCGTAATTTCTATTTATTTATATAATTTATTTTTACAATTATATCTAAATGGTTGAACTAAGAGGATTATCACACCCAATTTATAAGGTCCCATACACAATATAAACTTAATTGTGGTGTCCATTTAATCCCAACCGTAACATGTTCAAGTCCATGCGATCAATGGTCTATGACTCAGTATTCCATAACTAACTTATTCGGGTTTATGTTATAGCATATGATGGAAAACACTATTGATGTTACAAAATACTCTCTAAGTATCAATCATGTTTGTCAAATCCATTCCCAACTCACTTATCAAACAATGGTTTTATCATGAAAGGCCCCCATGATAAATATCATCTAGTCAACCAATGCATCCAATACGGCATGGCATAATTCATGGAATTATAATTCTAACAGGTTCTTAAATTGATGCATGAGTTGGAATTACCTTAAATAATATGTCCATGTATGAAAATATATAATCATAATAAACATAAATCCTCAACTGTGTCACCTAACGGTGGAATCAAATCAATTATTATATAAAAAATACATAACATAAATTTCTCAACCCATAAAATTTGGATTATCCCATTACATGGGTGAGCTACTCCTAGGAACATCTCATTACCAAATTCCAAATATTCATGATATCCTAAATATTATCTCAATGTATTATATCATGAAAATAAATATTCTCTGATACGACTCTTTAATACCCATGCCTAGAAACTTCTAAATGAACCCCCGTGTCATTTGGTCACATGGCCTCAAGAATGCCTCTTTGTATGCACGATGCTTCTGACTAGTAGTGAGGGTATAAGGTGGTGAAGTTGGGATACTATACCCCCATAATTATAGTAATGTCATGTTGTTACGGGTGATCAAAAAATAAGAAGCATAATGTAAATCAAAGATAGAAGATAAAATTCAGAAGACTGTAATACCAAAAGTAGTGCCAGGTACAATGTGATTATTATTTCATGTCTCCATACCAAATGGAAGGAAATATATGGAAACAGGAATCCAAATCAAAAAATTTATCAAAATACCCAAAAAACCAAAAATAACTATCTATAACTACCATTATAAGAATATATTGGTCCTATTATCCCTTGTTCCTATGCACAATCAATCAAGCATCATAAAGTATGAACTTTTCTTGATCCCTACTTGTATCTATGAAGTCTATCAAGGTACCCAATGATGGCCCAAATAGGTAGTGATATAAAACTCAATAGGCCACCACCAATGGTGTATATAACAAGTCGAATCCATGTATAAATAATGATGTAGTGTGTAGTATATCATAAGTAAAATTGCAATAAAGGAAAAGTTCCAAAAGGAAAATTGATCCTGCATAGCCGACCATGTATTCTTATGATCAATAATTAAGAACCCATATATAAGGGTCCAACTATAAAGCATAAATAAGAATGTGTGGAAAGTTATCCAATATAACAACCGTTATCACACACACATTCTCGGGTTATCTAAAGAACATTAAAATGTATTGATAATGAATTGTTTTTTGTAATAAAATATCAAGACTCAAAGGGTTAGAACAATGTTTTAAATGAAAAAGAAAACCTCATAGATTCCATGGATCATATTAATGACAACTGAGTAAAGATTAGGGTGGAATCTAAAGATCCCATCTAAGGTAATTTAGGAAATCCCAATCCAAGGAGTATCAAAGTTATTAGTATCCTATGCAATCATAATACAAGGAGTATAAATGTCCAAGTAATCCTCTATAATAATCAATACGGATCCCTAGAGTAAACATTTTTAGGTCATCCAATGGAATTATGATTTGAGGGGTATAAATTTCAAAGCAATCCACTTCCACTCTCAAGATCCACAAAGTATAAATCTAAATGGAATCTTAAGGAATTAGGATCTGATGAGTTGAAATGTACATTGAATCCACAACCATATTCAATTCATTCATCAATTTACATCATAGTTAATAATCACTAATAATCCACGAGTTCATCAAACTAATTCCTCTTTTTCCATTTAAACCAATCAACCAATTCATTCAACATTTACCATTCATGTGATCACATGTATATGAGGCATAAATTTCTTCTTTTCATTAATTTAATTATCATCAAATTTATTAAGGATCAAAATAAATCTATCAATCTCACTTACACCCAATTGGTGTGGTATATTATGGGGAAGATACCTAAAATACACCTCAATGGTGGAATAAGTTTAGGTGAATGACCTCCAACCATCTAATTGTACTAGTGGGTATCCTAAAGAGCTCTCAAACAATTTAAACTACACTTTCATATAATATTAGGAGATATACAGAATGTCTTGATGTTTGATACAAATTAAAAAAGTTATATAAAACACCAAACATTAATTGAAAGGTATAGATCACCTACCATATACCCTTATATAAAATCATCCAATATCAAAAAACGATTTAGTCTATATCAAGAGAAAAAATAAGAATGGATTAACACCCTAAAATTAAATAATATTATCTTTCCCTAAAATTACTCCTTAAATATGATACAAGTGATGAAATGTGTGATATGAACGAATAACTCATTAGCACAAATCCAATGAGACCAAAGAAGAAAGTATCAGCGTATATATCTAAAAATGGAACCAGAGACTAGCTTAGGATTCCATGGAATTTCATGTTGTAGATAAGGGAGGGGTGAGGCCTTATGTCAAAAATAGAGGTCCTGACTCTTATTTTATAAAAACAAACCTTGGGAAATTACATGACATGTAAATTCATTATACATCATATAATTCCCAAGATTTCCAATCTAGGGAAAGTTCATTAAATATCATGAACTAGCATGTCGAAGCCAATAAACATCATATAATGAGAACATTTCATGAATTCCCATTATGTTTCATGTACATGGATTACAACCTACCTTTATCCCCTTTATTTCATACTTCCAAACAACCCAACCAGCCTATAATCCCAAATTTAGGGTCTAAGATTAAAATAAATATTAAATAAGATTTAACTAGAAACTTAGGAATCCACACCAGGTAAAAAACCTGGGATCCTATAAGAACCATTATTTCTTATATATTTTTCTCTCATTCTATTATATTTACATGCTTTTTAAATATTTTTATATTTATAGTGGAAATATTATAGTTTTTATGGAACTATTCATGCCATGTGGGATGAAAAGGGAGTTTGGTTTTTATTTATCTATATGTTATTTCGTGATCTCTATCATTGAGTTAGATTGGGATTCTCTAGTTATTGACCTTGAAATCTTTAATGTTATCATAGGGATAAACTGGTTCGTTTCACATTGAGATGAGGTTGTTAGTAATCCTCGACAGGTTTCCTTTACAGCCGGTGATGGAAAATTTTAGGTATTTTTGCATGAATGGGATCTGAGCTCTAGGAAAAATGTACTCCACATTTGGAATTAAATAGTTTCACATCCTATTTTTTACTTGAGTCTTTTAGTTTTGATCTTACTTTGGGGGTTAGATATTTTCCCAAAGGATTCCTTGAAGAATTCTATAGTCTTCCTTGAGAAATATAGGTGTTTCTTATATCTAACATGTTATTATATCTCTGCCAATATCTATTACTCCGTAAAATAGGGAACTGACTGAGTTTAATTAGTTGTAGATTCAATTGGATGATTTACAGGTGAATGGTTTTATTTAACCTAGTGTATCACCTTGTATAGATCTTGTGAATTCTTCAATGAAGGCTGATGGTAATTATTATATTTAGGTAAATTATCAGAATCTAAATAGGATGATTATTAAGAATAAATATAATTTCACCCATATTGAAGACTTATTTGATCATTTAAAGTTTGAAAAGATGCTCCCAATGATCAACCTATAGTATGGTCATCATCATCTCAAATTTAAGGAGTTAGATATTCCAAGGACCAAGATTAGAATCAGGTATGTTCATTTTGAACATCTTATGATTTTGTTTGTCTTAAGTAATGATCTTGACATTTTTATATATTTAATGAACCAGATACTCAACCAGTTTCTCAACACATTTATTGGGGTATTTGTGGTTGATATCATGGTTTATCGAAAATTTGAGGAGGATCTTGTGCGTCATCAAGAATTGGTTTTGGGAATCTTGTTGAGTCATCATATTTATGATAGGTTATTAAAATTATACATTCATATTTAGAAAGTCAATTTATTAGAATATTTGGTTTCGAAACATGGAATCTTGATATGAATAAAGGAAACCATTATTTCCCTATGGGTCCAATCAAAAAAATATAAATCCTCAAACTATGCTACCTAATCCATTGAAATATTGTATTAGGAAAGATCAAGTTTGAACCCAAAAAGATAGTTAATTAGATTGAAAATATTTTTATTGAATAAAATATTTAAATTAATGAAAGTGTTTAATAAAAGATGTTTTGATTTAATTTAAGAAAGAGAAACATTAAAGTAAATTAGATTGGTTGTTTTGGAATCCAAATCAAAATTAATGTTGAGGTTTTTTAGTTTAATAATTCATGTGAAATTATATTTTAGAAAATAAATTATTAATCCATTTGAGGTTTCAATGTCACAAAAAGGTGGATCCAATGGTTATGGTATCCCCACCTTGATGTAGAAATCCCCTATTTCCATTGGTTATGTAATTTAAGGTTTCATAAAATCAATTTTTCTTGATATATTTTTAAACATGGCTACACTAAATTTTAAAATGGATATTTATCAATTTAATTAATCTTTTTCATATTTATAAGGTTTCTGTTCCACAACTTCACTCAATGATCCAGATAAAATAAAAAGATAGGGGTTTTAAATTGTATAATCAAATTACAGCAAGCTGAATATGTTAATAAGTACAAGAAATATATCCAATGAAACCTTCCCCCTTTGGATACATAACCCTAGGACAAGGTGTATTTTATCCCCTCAACCTAGTGATGAGGTAGTGTGGAGGAATTAAGAAAACAAAAGAAAGAATAATGGAAACCAAAGGGAAAGTGTTAGAGGACCCTACAGTAGTGCAACTTCTCTCCCTATATTTCAGTCTCTGAATCTCCATGATAGCAGCAGCATGAATGAATATTTATAAAAACCTAATGAGATCGTAAAACTTTTAATTCATTATAATTTTACCAGAAAATGACTCATGGGTACCCCATCATGTTGAATAGATACTCAGGTCATCAAAATAGCCTCTGTAGATAATATTTGTCGAATCATTCTCATTATTGGGACTATCCCAAGACTTTCACATCTTGTAATTCTTAGATGATGTGTAAAATGGGGGCCTTGAAATATTCTCAACCTAGTTCAGGACATGAAAAATGTTATATTTTCTTCTATTAGTGAATTTTAATTTATTCCTAATGTGTATTATTCTCACATTTTGTAAGTATTAGGCCCTCTGATTTTCTTCACGTCCTATAATGGATTCAAAAAATAAGATTTTTTTAAGTAATGTAATGTTTACACAAGGTGAATATTTAATTTCTAGCACTGTAAACCTTTTTTCACTCTTTTACTTCAATTCTAGACCCCATCGTAGGTATCCTTTATCATGGGAAGCTTTCTATTTTTTAATTTTTCCCACGTTGTGAAGCATCATGGTGAAAAACTTCATTTTTCTACACTTATTTTCCTCTTTTTATTAATTTTCTAATAGTTGGTTATATCTTACCATAAATCAAAAAACAAGTAAAATAGTTCAACTATTGGAAATAACCCCAATTATATTAAAAAAATTATGTTTTTAAAACAACCTAAACTATATTCATGAAATACACATATCACGTCAATCTTGATCCTATGAATGTTAAGGCTATCTTTTCATTGGGGGATCAAAATAATTTATTTTATATATGAAGCTTATTAGGTTTAGATATTTATTATCAATAGATTGTGAATGAATTTCGAGAATATATATGACCATTTAAATATCTTACTAAGAATGGGGTGAAATTATTCTGGAATGAAAAATTTCAGGATTCTTTTAATGAATTAAAATGACTCCAGACATTATATTGTATATTGATTTTAATAGATTTTATAAGGAAGTGTAGTATATTATGATGATTATAGATAAATTCTTGTTTTTTGGTATTATTTAAGGAGACTATGTAGTGGAATATAAATATTTTCAGCTTCAGCAACATGAAAAGATTTATCCCACTCATGATCTCAAACTCACCATAGTTATACATCTGTTTAAATGATGGAAACAATACCTTTCTTTGGAAATATAATTTTCTATTATGATCATAAGAGTATAAGATATATCTTCTCATAAATTGACTTCAACCTCGGGTATATGTTGTGGGTGGAGTACCTTAAAACCATTGACTTCGACCTCACCCACACCTATGCATAGGGGAATTTTGTTCCAAGAAGCTTAGCATGAAATTACTATCTCATGCGATCTTGTAATCTACGGTGGAATGAAATCTCATTGATACTTTTATTAAATTCACCTAGAGGAGATGGAGGAAGGGAAATGTATGATTATGGATAGTGATTAGTTGATGTCATCTCACCTTGAGTTGATTCTTTAGGATAAGTAGTTTGATGATTAGTTCAGGGAAATTAGGGGTATTTATTTGGTGGGAAGACCATTATTGGTTGTAATCTCCCTTTAGAATAAATTTATTTCTTCAATAGTTGGTAATTCATCTTAATACCTTTTAGGAGGAACATGATATTGGATTTTCATAGTTCCTCATATCCTATTCACCCTATAACTATAAAGAAGCATTATGATGTAAAGAGTTGGTTCTATTAGGAAGGAATAAAGCAATACATAGCTGTCTTTGTGTTCCATTATTATATGTTCTAAATGATAAGGGTTGAGAAAAAAAATCTTTACAGTCTTCTTTCGCCTCTTCCTATAAAATGTTCGAAATGGGATGATTTTTCCATTAATTTAATCTACATATTACAACAAAATACTTAAGGTAATAATGTTATCTGGTTGGTGATTTATAATATAACTAAATCTATGTACTTCATTCCAATTTTGGCCACCACTAAAGGTAACGATTTGGGAAATCTATACATATAAGAGATAATTATTTCTCATGGGGTGTTGTTTTCTATTCTATGAGATAGGGATCCTTGTATTACTTCTTGATTTTGGAAGGATCTCTAGGTGGGGATGGGGACTCTAGTTGGATTTAGTAGGGATCGCCATCCTCAAATAGATAGCGAGATGAAATATGCTATTCAAATATGGAATTATATGATCCATGTATATGTTCTTTAATTCAAAGGATATTGGGATATCCATCTAGGACTAATTAATTTTACATTTAAAAATAGTTATCGTTCATTGATTAGAGTGAGCATTTTCAAAGATCTGTATAGTTTCCATTATAGATCTCTTATTTATTAGTCAAAGTCAAGAGAGTCTTCTATTGTGGGCCAAGATTTATTCCATAGATTCTGATGAAGAATGTTTTTTTACATTGATAATTATTGATGGCCATATTTCAACAAAAAAATTATATGACTTGTCCCCACCATCCATCATAATTATCTATTGGTGACTATGTTTTCTTGAAATTATTTACTTGGATGGGTGACCGTCCACTTGGGAAGCAGGGTAAGTTGGATCTGAGATATGTTAGAAAATTTATGATCATTGAGAGGATTTTTTCTATTTATTTCCATTATTATATTAGTTCACTATTATTCATAATATATTTTACATATCTCAACTTAATAAATAACTTCCTAATCCTTCTCATGTAACATCCTGATTCGGGTACCACTAGATCGATGCTTTAATCTAGTTCACCATATGACCTCATGGGAACCTCCCCATATGCCAATGGATTTTGAATAGAAGTGTGGGTATATAGAAATATATTAGGGATATTATACCACCTTATCATAGTAGAACAATAGTTTAAATAATATCCATAGGTATAAAAAATAGTAAAATAGTAAACGGAACAACACACTATATGTACCAACAACAACCTAAATGAAAACATGATCCAATAATTAGATATATACTCTATGTGTAAGGTATCCATATAATAAAAAATAAAAAATATTGAAACTATTGAAAACCCAAATGTGATCTTGTGTCCAACCAAGTCCTAACATCCCATTCTCCATTTTACCAGAACAAACATAAACCAAGAGCCTCATCCCTATCCTAAACTCATACTTGAAACAAGTAGCATATTACCAGGTATCCAAGTTCCAGGGCGGCCCGAGCAAATTGTTAGTACAACTCAAGAGGCCACCACAAATTGTGTCTATATCAATAAAAATTCTATCAATAGTTCATGCATATGGATCATGGATAAATGACTAAAAAATAAGCATAACAAATTATTAATAATTAAACATTATTTAATTAACCTCATTGGCCCTCAGGTTCCAATTGATACTCAAGCCAATCAAACCTAATTTTGCCCACACTGGTCATCTAAAAAATATACCTATGGGGTCACAAGTTGATATACAATGAGAATCATTCGAAGTATCCAACCAGTATTCAATACTCCATGTCTGAACATCCCAACCATGATATGGAACTCTATGTCCACACCCTTTGATTCAAGAGAATTAGTTCTTCCTCTAAATCTATGTTGCATAGTGGTTTCCAGAGAATCAGTCCATCCTTCCCAAGTGTTAGGAGCATTAATCAAACATCCCAAAAAACCATTAGTCTCATTTCTGAGGGTTGGAATCATTGACCTCCTATCACATAATAAAATGCACCATTCCATTTTTTTCAACAATCCTTCGGATCCATAATTTCAACACATTTACCCTAATTCCATAATTAACCCATTTATACATTTTATATTATTACACCATGATTATTGGATCCACAAAACCATTTAATAAAAACTTTCCCCTTAATAATTTCCCAATTTCCATCTTTTTGACATCATTTATCATGGTTCGAGTAGATATTCAAAACTGAATCATTGCTAAAATTAAAATCCAACACCTTTTTTGTGTTATAAAATAATAAAACCAAATATTATTATCAAATATTTTGAATACACCCTTAGAAGAATGGGTGTTCCACTTTATGAAAACAAAAATTGTCTAAGACCTTCATTTTTTCCATTAAAATATTGAAAAGATCCATAAAAAATCACTAAAGGGGTGACCACACACCCATTTCAAATTACAACTTGAATCCCATTTTAAAACCACATATAAAATTACATTGATTCAAACATCTAATTTCATGTCATAATCCCTTTTTAAAAATAGTTTCCATTCATTGAAAATCCCAAATAGATCAAAATACAAATCATATCATTTAAGCCATTTTAAACTCCTCCATGTAATAAATAAAAATCATATCAAATAAAAAATTTCAATTCATCCTATTCATGTTATAAACATGCCTTCCAATACTATGTCAATAATCCCTTTTACCCATAATAGTATAAAAATTACAATTATAGCACATTAACCCTTATAATTTCTCTATTTTAGGGTTTAAAATTTCATTACATCACTTTAAATGGTTTATAATACCCTATGGGTAGCCCCATTCCTAGTCTCAAACCATTGACAAACCTAACGAGGTTCATGAAGGGTCCCACACATCAAATTAATTCCCAATTTACTTTTCTTATATGAATACATAAAAACACAGCAATGTCACACATAGGAATAGCCACATACACATATAAAACATAAATACTATGGAAAAAAGGATTTTATCCACCCACCTAATTCTCATAGACAAACACTCATCCAACCACAACCCTTGATTTGAGCTAAAAGGCCTTAAACAACAAGATCAAAAAACACCGAGAAATATTGGTTTATAATATTAAATTATAAAAAAATAAAAAGTCATGGTTTTTTGATAAAATAAGAGGAGGATATGTAAAATAATTACATGGATATTTGATTAGTAATAAAAGGCACTCCAAAAAACTCAATATCTATGGATGATAATCCATGGAGGAGGGGGGAGCTCCTGGGTCACATCGAAGGTTATTAGGGGTTTGAAAAATATTAAAAATATGGTAGGAAATAAATTTTTTTCTGATGTAGGAATGGTAAATTATCCATTTTTAAAGGGCCACATGTTTTGGTCACACGGTTGTCCAAATTCTGCACTAACCATCTGGTTTATTCAATACAATAGGAGACCAGGAAAAATGTTTTGGGAAGACACCAACATTTTTTGACAAATTGTGTTGTTCATGTATGCTCAAGGGGCTCAAGTATCATGGTTTCTTAGTAACCAATCATGGATTACAAAATTGTGCACCATCCTTTTATTGGTTGCAGATCTATGGGGCATGATTAGTTATAACCTTCTTACAATTATGCTCCAAACACAATATGTCCATTTCCCCTCTTGTACATGTACCTAACCCCTAGGACACCAATGATATTAGTTTTACTACCATGATACACTATACTAACCTTTTTAGAAAAAGAGTGAAACATATATTTAAATGAGATTTAACTCATAAAAATTTAATGATCATACAACATTTACTCTTTATAATTACTCAACCTTGAGTTGAACTCCTAAGCATCACTAAGCTTCCAAGGAAAAGGAATAATCTACAAGGCCTGTATATCCACCTTAATTTCCTTTGTATCCTCCTAAACATAGCCATGCTGTCATAACACGTGACCTAAGGAATGTTCTTACCCTAAAATATTTTCTCAGTAGTTTGGCTCATATAATGATTTATAGGAACCTCAAAGGAAGCATCAAAATCAATGCAACATCATCCACACCAAACACATGAGAAAGTTCAAGGTGATAAAATTGAATCCATGACATACAAAAACATTGAGGGTAGCACTATTCCATTGTGGAAGAGCTAATTCATACTCCTCTAATCTGACTCTCCCTACATTCTCAACATCTTGACACACCTAGACACTAAATTATCTTGTTTTTTAATCTGACTGTGACCTAAACATGATGACACCTGAAGGGTGACATTTTCATCCAACCACATACCACAACCTGTTTCAACATATAATTTAAGTCCCAACAACCTCAATCCAACCTAAACAACCAAAAAAATAATCCATAACCTTCAACTCTGGGTTCTCTACTATTATAACCCAATCCAACACTCATCATTAAAACCAAAAACATCAATACGGTTCTTACCCAATCGCATAAAAACCAAAAAATAATTTTCAGTGTTATCATTTTGTTACCTCCCAATCCTATAGTTCTACCCACCAAAATATTGAACATGGAACCACACACTTTCGATGTTTAGCCCTATTCTAAATGAAAGATCACTAAAACCATGGAATATATCTTCCAAAATGCACACACTATGGTTCCCAAACATTATTCACAAACACCCATAGGGACGCCAATCAACATCAAAACCTATCATTTTCAATGGGAACCAACTTGTAAGGATGTGTACTCACTGACCATGTATTAATTGATAACAAACTCGCATTTCCTCAAAATCCTATTTATTTCCTAAAATAAATCTATCTCCTATAATGGGAGACACCAGGTGTGGTCTTCTACTTACCAAATCCATTCCAAATGCCAACCCAAGTAGAAAATTCCTCAGTAGGCCCATCCTGAAAATACATGGTTCTCACTATTAGTACATCCCAACCAAAAGTAATCATAATAATTTTAAACTCAAAAGGGTTCAAAATAATATTTAAACACACACACTGGAATCATTACAAAACTGTAGGTGAGATTCCACAATCATAAACTCCATCATCCCAAGACCATTGTTATATTCTAAAGCACCCACTGACTCACTCCCAACACAACACATTAGATTATTTTAAGGCTATCTCAACCCTAGATCCAATTCATTTCTTGATCAACTTCCACATATTTTATCCCATTTAAAATTCCCCATAGAATGAAAACATACACCACATTATTTATTTAATAGAATTCTATTTCTCTCCTTAATAAATCCATGGCCTTCTCTAAATGACCATGACCCTTGTCGCACATGTTTTATATAATTGCATCTGACACATCACCATCTACATTAGGATTGTTATTATCACCACCCAACACAAGTAAATATAACTATCATAACTATTTCTTTCACCATTTTTGACCCTAAGAAATGGATGTGTCCTTCTTATCCTCATTTGTGTGACACAACAAACATTAAACATCACTCACTCATGGATTCTAAGAATGGTTCCCAGGGGATTTGATAACATTTGGTCCCTTAAAAGGCCCTTTCTCACAACAGTATAAGGGGTATCACCCATTTTAAATCCTCACTTACAACACTCCATGAGAACAACATTCCTGGGAGTCCTCTTCAATAGAACAGAAAAATATTTAAGTAACATGGTGTATACTCGATGACTTCTCAATTTCCCCAGAATGATGTTGTGGGGTTAGGAATGATCATCTTGGGTCTAAGTGAATATTGATATATCATTGATTAATACCACTAAAAATTATCTATTTCAGTTCTCATCACTCATCATAGAGATACATCAATCCTTATATAGAAACATAACGTCCCTTCTCACAACCATCTCATCAACACCCGACCACCACAATTTGAGAGGAACCATATAAGAAAACACAATAATACCTCAATTATCTCTACCATATGTGCATATGGCATTACCTCCACTACATAACCTGATTTATTCCATATTAAGAAAAAGGATTCTCAACAAAAATAAAAATGGTCCCTCATAAAGATCCAAAACCATATATTTCTTGGCGGAAATAGTGTCCATCACCCTAATTATACAAAAAATGGGTTATTAGACATGTGTCACTTTTTTATAAATCCCAAATGGTATTTCACACCTCCAGTAAGTTTCTACCATACAGAACTTATGATAAACCACTGGTCACATTCTTTCCTATGATTAGTCACTAATCCTGACTGAAAATACTATGAGTCATACACCACAAAAACTAGGATCAAACACCCAGTCCAACAATTATTTATGCCTCCTTAATGTTGATCCCATTAGATTCGAGGAATCCAAGTTGTTCCCATCCAAAAAACTCAGCCTTTGCACTGGTCTGATCTAACCACATGACCACCCACCACCATGGGAATCATTCCTAGATGAAAATTACACACAAAGAGAGGTATATGTGTTTGTGTGTGTGTGTTTTTGTGTGTGTGTGTGTGTGTTTGTGTGTGTGTGTGTGTTCTAGTAATCCATATCTCACCCATCCAAATTCAACTCCAATCATTATTTCAAAAATTGTCAATATAGTAGGGACAAACATCCGTACAATCATCCCCTTTTGAATCTACACTCAAAGCCAACTATGAGCACACCAATCACTTCTCTTAGAAAATAATCCAAGGCATTATCGTGACTTTTACAAAACATGATCACACCCACCTCACATCTAATGCTTTTGTAAATAATCCACCAGGATCCACATTCCAATTCACCTTAAACAAGGGGAAAACATTCCTCACAGTTACCCATACTTTACAAAACCAAGGATTCATTATTATAACACAAGTAGAATTCCAAAAACAACTTAATATTACACATAGTCCCCTAATCTAGACCCCACAATAAGAATTTCTCTTCATATGTCACTGTCAAAAGTCCAAAACATCCACCTATGACTCACATGCCCAAAGGCACCCACAACATGGTTGAACCCTCTAACTGATCTCCCTCAATGGCCATAAGGTACAAACACCTAAACTATAATTACATAAATAAGGTCCCTAGGTTATCCTTTGATCCATAAACAGGATACCTTATACAATTCAAATCTCATGGGTGACACCCCTGACTCCATTCTAAAACAAATGATGTCGAACTCATCAAGAAAACCACAAACCATACTAATGACACCGCATAAAGAGACACCAATTTTAGGTTCCAATGACCAATACACATGGTCACAAACCACAAGGGTAACAACATCCAAAATATCATATAACCTCTCAAAACCTTGAGGTGACAGCCTAACTAAAGGCATGATAAGTAACATCCTGATACCCAACACATATGAACCCATCAAGGTATTATAATCTATAAACAATGTTTTAATAACATGGGCACTCTCATAGCACAAACCACCAATACAGGGTGTTAAAAAACACAAGGGATACCCATTTCCAATTTCCCTAAATTTACACTATTTCTCATTTCCCTATTATTAAACTGTTACATTTTAAAACTGAAGGATTCTCATTTCAAAAACATTTATTAAAAATATTTCAAAATCATAACCTTTATTCAATTTCATGTTTCATTTTTTTCAGTTAGATAGAACATCATTCATAAGTTATAATGGGAAAACACCATATAGTTTTCTTATTGATGCTTTATTTCACCAGAATTTTCACCTTATAAGCCATTTATAGTTACCCATTACCCATAAGTATCATGACGATTATGCCATATAGAGTTCCACTATACACTTATATTTTAACCATATTATTGGGGGAAGATACATAAAATACCAACCCCTCCCAAAAATTTCCAAACATGGGAATATATAAATGGCTAGTAGACATAGACCACAAGCATAAAAAAAACAACCATAGACGAAGCCAAAGAAATTGCCATCCATATCCAAAATATGAATGTTATTCTAATATTATGTGCCTATAATGATTTATGAAAACACACCCTCACTTTCCATAATAGGAAATGAGATCAAAACCTCATAAATCATTAACATCACACACAAGTGTACCAATAAAGGTGGAAACTTTTCCAACCGTAAAATTAAATGCAAGAACATCAATTTACCACCCATGGAAACTCATTTTTTACCCAATGCATGAGAATACATAAACCTAGGAATGATATCCTTAATAATAATTGAAATGATCCTTGTTTACTATCAACCATTCATAATATTAATAAAAAAATTCACAACTCAGATACAAAATTTTAATGACCTATCCTAGGTTCCACTAAACTGAATCCCTGAGCTAGCGTTCCACATGGCCTCAGGTGAGTCTCCCCATATAAAAGAAGTTTCTGAATAAAAACCCAGGTCTATAGATATACATTGGGGATACTATAACCACATATTAGAATAAATAAATATAAATAATAATATAAAAATTTATAAAAACCAGTAAAAACAGTAAATGGGGTAACACATAGTATGTACCAACAAAAACCCAAATGGTGCAAGATCTAACTATGATATATACACCCCACATGTCATGAGAACATAAAATAAAAATCCCAAATACCATAACTATGAAAAACCTGAATGTAATCCCAATTCCAATACAATCATGATATTTCATACTCCATCCAATTATCCTAAACATAAACCAACATCTGGGTCCATACCTTGAACCTGTACCTAAAAAAAGTGGCATCTTCTCTAGTACCCAAGTTCCACAAAATCCCGAATAGGGTGTGAGTACAACTTAGTAGGCCACCACCAATGTCATCTAATGAAATAAATAGCCTTTAAATATTTAATGAAAATAGAACATAGAAAAATGACTAAACAAATAAGAATAACCAATTATTCATAATTAAACATTATTTAATTAACCACAATGGACCTCGGGTTCAGAGTGAAACATGAGCCAATCAATCCTTCTTTATCCCATGTCGATCATTTGAATAGTATAAAAAGGGTTTTATAGTTCAAAATACAAGGATAATCAGTACAAGTATCCAAAAATTATATGGATTTCCTTGTCTATACCATTGGATTTAGAAGAATCGGTCCATCCTCTGAAGCTATGATGCATCAGGGCACCTAGAGCATCATTCTGTCCTACCAAAGGGATATTAGAATCCATCCAACATCCCAAAAAACCAGCAGTCACAATTAAAAAGGTTGACATCAATGAACTCCTATCACATATTAACAATAAGGTTGAACCTTTTAATTTTATCAATAATATTTTGGTTCAATATATTCAACACATTTCACCCAATTCCTTAATTAAACCATTTGGAAATTAACTCATATAACACCAAGATAAAAGGCTCTATAAAAAAATTAATACGAACAACATTAACCTTAATCATTACCCATTTTATACCCTTATCAAATCCTTTATCATGGTCCAAATGGAACTTTAAACCCAATTCATGTCTCAAATTAAATTTCAACCCCATTTAAGTGTCATAAAATACTAAAACCAAAAAACTTTTTCAACTATTTGGAATTGACCATTAGAAACAAGGGTCTTTCTTGTTGGGAATCCAATTAAGTTCCAAGAACATAATTTTACATTATAACCATTAAAATATACATAAAAACGTTTCTCTAAAGGAATGACAAAACAACCATTTAAAATCATCATTTTAATCCCATTTAAAAACACCCTTTAAAATACCCATGAGGCCAACAATGAATTTTAGAGAATAACCAAATTTGAACCATAATTTTCATTCATTGAAGAGAAAATTCATACCAAAATAAAAATTAGATCATTTAAACCACTTTAAATTCATCTTTGGAATATCAAAAAATATTAAAAAGTAAATCATTTTAATTCATCCTATTCATGTCATAAAAAATCATTCAAAACTATATCAATTAGCTATTTTATCAATATTAATATCATAATTACAATTAAAATCGTTCACCCTCACAATTAATATATTTCAAGGGTTAATATTTCATTAAATAAATTTAATGGGTTTGGAAAACCACATGCAAAGACCTTGTCCTGGTCTCAAACCATCAATGGACCTGATGGGGTTTATCAAGGGTCTCACAGATCAAATTAATGGGAATATGACTTTTATTAGATAAATAAACAAAAAATAGCATTTTAGAACATAGTAAAACTCATATAAACTTATAATAAATTAATAATATGGGAAAAATATTATAGACCACCTACCTCATTGTTTTATACAACCAGTCATCCAACCATGACACTTTTTTCTATCTTGAAAGGGTATTTCCCAAGTGTGCCCTTTTTGATCCCTCCACACTAGGAAACCACCATCCCCGTGAAGGGATCACTCTGGAGAGAACCCCATCTTGGAAGGATCTGTTGACAGCCAAGATGACAGAGCATCCCAAAGGGTGACGACCCGAGTAGCGATGGTTCGAATCAGCAATCAGTCAGTACAGGTGGGTCGCACCTCATTTTTTCCACCCATTCATGACCGGGTGACCTAAAAAGGTGAGTGGATCCCAAGGGAGAGGTTCACCCTAAAATAGGTATCCTAGGATTTTAACCCTATACCTCCCAAAGAATAACATGGTTATACCCCTCTCCTTCACCACTACGCCACCACCAAAGCGGCCATCCCACCATGACCCTTGATTTTATCTAAAAATTCCTAAAAAACCAATATATAAAACACCTTTGAATAAGGGTTTATAATATTTAGAGACAAAAGAAATTACACACCATGATTCTCATAGAAAATGGTAGGAAGATAAGTTTAATACTTATTTGGAGATTTGATTCACAATAAATGACACTCAATAAAATCCAAGATTGAAGGAAAGTTGTATATAGATGTGGGAAGAACTCCTGGTTCACACCCTATGTAGATAGGGGTCCAATGACAATGAAAAACTATGTATGACAGAAATAAGTCTTGGAGGTAAAATTGGAAATTATATATTTTTAGAGAGGTATACATTTTGGTTTTGCAATCAGCCAAACGACATTTTGATCAAGCATTCTCTTCTATCTAAGAGTGGACTAGGAAACGTCATTTGAAAAATTGTTTGGTGCATGTGGTCTCTCCACTTTCCATGTTGCTTAGGCTATATGATTTATTATCTACCAATAATTTTTTTACAAAACTATGCACCTTTTTTATTAGGACTCATGCCTATGGCCTATGTTTAGTTTGAATTATGCATAAACTATGCTTCGAGCACAATATGGCCTCTTTTCCCTCTTGTTCATGTCTCGAACCCATGAGACACCACTGAGATAACCCTACTCTTACGAAACACTCTATTAAAAAAATTATAAAATATTTCAACATAAATTTGAAGGAAAAATAAATTATATGAATATCGGGATATTACATCTCGCATATGGAATTGGGAGGATATTTCTCTAGAATAAGATGTTCTTATGGTTAATTAACTAGTTAATATTGTTTATTTTTAGAAGAAAGTCCCACATGATATTTCTATTAATTTAGTCATGGTCTTATAGAAGCATGGAACATACTTTAACAAGATGAGGGAGAATGAATCATTGATGAGGGATCAGTGGTCTCGTCTCTTTTTGTAACAACCATCCACAACAAGACTTTCTAGGGGTAGAAAGTGATATAGTGAGGATAATTGTCACCTCCTAACATCAATTTCATATATGAATATAATTTTTAAAATTTATTATTTCATGGTTTTCAAGGGTTTTTTTGGTAAATTTTTCTATTTGTTATAGTTTTTAATTTCTATGCATAGTTAAGAGAAAATTTAGAAAAAAAACTATAGAGTTCAACATAGGAGACCATGAAACTCATTTTAGGGTCCCATAAGAGGGTTCATGGTTGGAAAAAGTTTAGGAAGAATCATTAAAACAATTCTTAAATAAATGTGGTATGGGATATAAAAATTTTACATAGTTGGTTTATGGTTTGTAAAATTACGTATCATGTCATGTAGCTCCTCAGAAATCCCAAAAAGTGGCACATAGTTTTACATTTATTGTTAATATATGTCCAAACTATGTGATTTCATTTAGTTTAGATTAATTTTTTATTTAAGACCCAAAAAACCCTCTGTATGGCCTCACTCATCATCTGGTGAATTAGTATCTCAAGCTAGTAGACTCCTTTTAATGATTTTATAGATTCATTGCTTCATAATGATTGATTTTGATGGATCCTACGGTGTTATATATATATATATATTATCAATGGTATGTATCCATTATACATCAACATTCTCTATGCTTATAGATATATATTATTTACCATAATAGGAATATTATATCAAAAAAAATTAATCATAAGTAAGGTTTATTTTAAGTTCTGAGGATATTTCAATAAGATCATGGATTGAAATAGGTGGAATTCATTGGATCCAAGTTGTTCTTTGTGTAAATCTTTGATATTGTCTTGGTAAGTGGTTTATCTATCTTCTCCATTGAACACAGGATCATTAAACCTTAATTTAATGTCATGAGATTCGTGGTTTAGGATATTCTCTAAATTCTTATAGACCTCTGCTCGTTTTTTGTGTGGATCCCCTAGAATTGTTGGAATACCAAGTGTTTGAGGTGGGTTGTTTAATCTAATGTATTTATCTCATTGACTAGATATGATCTATCATTTATAAACAAGATTTTTAAATGTTGATGGAATAATCTATGATTTATTTAAATGAGTATATATTGGATTTTAATATTAATATTTTCCTCCTCTTATTTCCAAATGAAATGTTTCTTTCAAAAAACTATTTACTTTTTTATGAAAATATGATTTCAATGCTTAGTTTCAGGGTGGAAAAATGTGTTTTGGTTTGATTATAGAAATTTGATACCTTGGAAAATGATTTAAAAATTTTATCACATGTGATCCAAGGGTACATCGGATGGGGTCATGAAGAGACTTTTTTCAATGATTTTTGGGGAGGTTCACACATGAGGGTGTTCCTATGCCCCATAGGCCATCATGCTAGTGACTAGTTTATATGGCATCATAGGGGGGTTCACACATTGGGGTATTCATTTTATCCTCATTTAATCATATTGAGGACTTTTTATTCAACACACTACTACAAAATAGGCCTTGAACAATGTTGGAATTTATTAGAGCTAGCATTATATGCTGATAAAATCCATCATTATCTATGCTAAAATTAGCACAGATAAAGGACACACTTTATCTGTGATTTTTTTGCACTGATAAAATGTAACCTTTATCAACATTTTATTTTAGTACTAATAAAGGTCCCCCTTTATCATCACTTTATTTTTTACTCGTAAAGGGTAACATTTATTAGTGATTTTTAGCACTCATGAAGGTCTATACTAAAATGAAATAATTAAAGAAATAAAAAAATAACAATTTTATTAATTAAATAATTTTTATGAAAAATTAATAAATTGAATATACATATATGTAAATTTCGAAAATTAATAAATAGTATATATTAAACATATAGATATGTACAATGAATAAAATTAAATAATTTAAAATGATTAAACTAAGAAAAGTATTAATCATTTTGTCAATTAAGTAATTATTGACAAAAAATGAATAACTTTAATATACATATATGTAGATTATAAATATTAAAAAAATAGTATATATTAAATGTAGATATATAAAATGAATAAATTATAACAATTAAACAAAAAATTAAAAATAGATAAATTAAAAAAATATATTTACAAAATTATTAACAAAATAATTATTAATAAAAATGAATAAGTACTATATAAATATATAAATTTATTATAAATAGTAACAAATAATATATATTAAATATATATATATAATTAAAAATATATAATAATTATAAAAAATTAATATCACATTCATTTTTGATTTTGTTTGATATTTCAATTTAATATATATCAAATATCATGAGTTAAATTGATTTCACATACATATATATATGAAATTAAATTATTATTATTAAATACATCCCACCCAAAAATATATTTATGAAATTTATAAAATATTATATAGAAATACATACACCTAATATCTGTGTAATTTATTATAATTTTAGTATATTTTAGAATTTCATTATAATGTGATACAATTAATATATTATGTTTTTAATTGGACTATTTTATTTATTTATTTTTAATACTATTAAAATTAGGGTATTATTTATTCATTTTTAACATTTTTTTTATTTTTTATTATATTTTTGAATTTGATCGTTTTCTATTATTTATTTATATTTATTTATTTACTATGTTTTAATATTTTCAATATGTATTAATCTTTACTTTAATATATATATATATATAATTTATGTGTGTGTATGTATATATATATATATTTCAATATTTTTTAATAATTTATATTTATTTAGAAAAACATATACATTTTTTCAATATTTTTAATGTTTACTCATTTTGAATTATTCAATTTCGCTTTTTTTAAAATATATGTATTTAAGAATATAAATCTACTAATTATGTTAAAAATATATGTGTATATAAATATTTATAAATATATATTTACTATATTTATAAATTTATATATTTATAATTATTACAAATAAATAATTTTTTTAAATAAATATTTATATAATTATAAATAAATAATTATAAATAAATAATTATAAATATTAATATAACTATAAAAATATAATAAATTTATTTAAATAATTATAATTACATGTCTTATATCATCATTAAAGTTTTAGCACTGATAATATAAATTTTTATCATCGTTTCTTTAGTATTGATAATGATCGATCCTTACCAACACTGAAAAGAACTGTTAAAAGAAATATTTATTAGCAATAAAATGATAAAACTGATAAATATCCTTTTTATCAGCACTTACCAATTTCTAACTGATAAAAGGGATCTTTAGTAATGATTTTTTGAAATCATTGTTAAAAGTGTCCCAAGTCTATTTAAAAGAACCCTAACTGTAACTCGGTAACTCGCGATTCTCATGCTCTCACAGAACTCCCCTACTCGAAGAGCGACTCATCTATGCCCACTCAGACAAATCAAGGTTAAAATTCAATTTCTGTTATTTTCTACTTTTATTCTATCATTAATTGGTTTTCTGGGTTCCGCGTTTTGGGTTTTTCCACTATTCTTAACCACAATGAACACTAAAACTCATCTCCTCACCACTAAAATATAACGAGTGATTCTATTTCATTTTTTCCTCCATAGACAATGGTTTCAATGAAATTTAAGGATGTTTTCATATGGTAATATTAATCAACATTTGTGAATGGGACTATATGGATAAATAAAATAGATTTTTCACACCATGCTACTTCTTTATGTTGGAAACATAATAACTGAGTTACAAAAATCTAGGAGAAAAATATCATGTAAACAATCAGAAAAAACACTTATTTTTTCATTCTTGATCTGTAGCATCTCATGTGGCAGATACTCACTCTCATCTAACAAAACTACATCTAAAAATATTTTAGTCTTTTACTCATTTCATTATCCCCTCTATTATGATAATAGATTCAATGACTTAGAATTATTCTTCATTTTATTTACATGCACATGCTCTAGTTATTCAAGAATATCTCTTAAAAATTAAAATGAATGCACTCTCATCTATATCATGGTCTAATAATCCTAAATCATCCTTCTAGTAATGTAAATCTCGTAATGAAATATTCAATTGATCAAAATCATCAGCATAAGAGTAAAAAAAGAAGAATGAACTAGAAATGATCTATTGGATGTAGTAGATAAGGACAATCAATAAGAATTATAGAATATTTAGTATAAGTAATAAGAAAATGACTCCATATGTATGGTGCACCATAAGTCCAAGTAAAAAATCAACCAAATAGTTGAGCTATAAGCCAGAGGAAATCGAAACCACCCTCCACTTACAACCTCTTCCCATATTTATTATTCTCAGCTACTTCCAATAGCCCCAACAACTATATATAGGAAATTAAAATTCTACCCCTAGCCATTACTAACATCACCCTCAACAAGAAAACCCTACCCCCATATTCCTATCATCATTTCTCTGTGTGAAACCTATCTCAGTCATGAAATAATAGAATTTATCATTTCACTATCTGGATGACTTATTCAATCCCCATAGATTCCATGTAATCTTTTGTAACATGTCCACGTTTTTATTGTGTTAAAAACCATCATTTACTTTATGTAGGTTTTAGGGACAACAGAATATTGTGTATGGCACTACCCACTCGACTTCTTAGAAATAATTTATTAATAATAATTTTTTAATATTATTAAAAATTCATTTTCATTTAACATCCTAGATTACTTTACTAATGAAAAATCCCAAAACCAAAAAAGTGGGATCATAAAATGTGTCTTATAATTAATTTATAAGTTGATATAGAATTTCCAAAATAAGTAATTACAATTTTTAATTATATTTTTAACTATGATTCATCATACTATTTTTGTGTTGTTGGATCCAAGTGAATAATCCATATGGGGATTCACATGGGAACTGCAATATATGAACATCTTGGGAACCACAATCTCTATCTCTCTCTCAGTAACCTACACATACACAATGCCACTCCCACTTTATAAACTCATTCCAGATTCATACAAGACCATTGAGAACTACATCTCCATCCATTATTGTGAAAGAATCATATAAAACATAATAGTCGTAATCAACATGAATAACTTTTCATAAAAAAAAGACCACGGTTTTTACAAATAAGGTTGTGTAAATATGGATATATTTTGTTTATATTGATATACAATACAAGCCACTACATAAATAAAAGTCCAAAATTTCAAGAATCTTTCATGAAAGTTGACACTATTTTGAACAGATTTATAATACTTCAACACTACAGAACAAATAAACTTCACTAACATTATTTGATCTATCCTCAGATGCTAGATTGTCATCCATTTCTTGATGGTGGATTAAAATACCTCTTTCAATCTAGCCTTCCTCTTATCATTGTGTTCCCAAAGTTCCTGGATGACATACCTCCCACTTAGATTGTATTTATTAATCTCCTTTAAATTTGTTTCCATATCTTGAAATACTACATCTCCCAACTAATTCGTCAACTCTTTCATCATTTCATCCTTATCATTTATAGATTTTAAAGAACACAAAAAATGACACAAAAAAATTAATCAAAACATAATGAATGGGTTTTTTGGTTTCTTGGTATGAATTTTCTTATATGACTCACTCTGTTGATTTTGAAAAAACTTCATCAAAAATTACATTTATTTTGATTATGGTTAAATTGGATCTCATTAGAACTATATAGTTAAGAATAAATGGATGACAATTCTACTAATATGAGTTACCTTTTAAAAATACTCTAGTTGTACATTAATTTATGAAAAAACATGTCAAACAAACCATTTGATTATGTTCCCCATAAAACATTATAATCTTTAGAGGGTTACAATCTAACTCTAAAAGCTATTCCTCTAACAATGAGTAGATTTATTTGTCCCTATTATCATATTCATCTTTTGGATACATTCTCTTGGAATCATGGAGAAATTTCCAGTTGACAAGATCTCTCATCAACCTCCCACCAATACCTCTACAAGATTATATCTCCTCTAAGACCCACCAGAAAAGTAACATTTTGGAGGAAGTGGAAAGTAATGAATGTTTGTGAGTGGATTTAAATGACTATAAGTTAAATTCATTTGGACTTTAATTTTCATTTCTTCATTTTTGACATGTAATGTATTATAATCCATAATTTAAATTTCATTTAGGTTCTTTTTTATCCACTTTGGAAACTCTAATTTCATCTTTTGACCAATTATTATTGCATTTTGTTTCTATATGCTCATCCCTGATCTCTTCTATGTTGTTTGAACTAATCTAATAAGTATTCAACCAAAATTATCACCAATATTCAGTATGGGATAACTTTTGGTTAGTGTTGTTCAAGAAACATAGGTATATATATATAAAATATATGAGATATATATATAAATCTACATGAAATAATAAATACATGGGATGTATTTTATCAAGGAACATTGGAACCATAATGATGGTATGAAGGCATGTTTGAAAGATAGGGTTCCATCCATCATCAATAGTTAGAAGGAAATCAAGCATCTGAGGAGGGATTAAATAAAGGTAGGGATGTTTTTCTGTATTAGAATATTGATGTATTATATCTATGTTCATGAAAGTAATAATTTCCATGAATGATGCAAGAAATTGTGGAATTTTATGCATATATTTTATTGTATTTTGTTATTTAAGAAAAATTAATTGTTTGAATCCTAATGTAGACAATGTCTTCTACACATGATGATGCTGCCACTTCGAAGTAAGGAAAAATTGTTGATGATGAAAATATGGAATTATTAGGGGATCAAGAACATCTTGATGAAAACACAACAATGACACAACACCACAATGTTGAGTAAAATTAGCAGGGCAGTAAGTTAGGGTATAAAATTTGAGGTTTGTTCGAATCAACGTGTCCAACCTATTGACCCCAAAAATTAAATGTTCATTAGTTTTCTTGGGGTCATAATGAGGATGAATGTGCCGATTGATATTGATTAATGGAACCATATCCAACCTATTATGAGATAAATCCTTTTGTAATATATAACCATAATGTTACAATATAATTTTTATATTTTATTGAAAATTTATATAATGAAACATTGATTAAATTTTCATTAGTCCTTGGAGAGTTCATTTATTTTAGAAGATTTATATAAGAAATTTATACTAATGGTTTTATAAAAATACCATAGAGGCTTCCAATCTGACGCACAGTGTGATCGGTATGACTCCAAGTGAATCTTTTTACTGAAAATTGACCATACTTTTTGTGAAAAACAACTTACATTCTCAAAACCAATAAAACACATGCATATTATTTTGGTACTTTAGGAAAGTGGAATTTATGTCATTGGGGATGTGTAGGAATAAGCCAAACCTCAATCTGATTCATAGTGTGACCGATATGACTCTAAGTGTTTGTTATTAGTTTAAAATTAACATTTTCATACAAAAAAATGTCACTCATAGAAAACCAAGAAAACACACTTGGATTGTCTTGATAATTTGGGAAAATGATTCACATCTCATTTTTTTGATATGTATGAATATGTATCATGTTATAACCACACAAAATTCCACCTTCAAGTCTCAAACTGCATGTTTCTAGTTTAAAATTACATTTTAGTAAACACACAAGTGGTGTACTAAAAAAAATACAAAAAAAATCTGATTATATTTATACTTTTTTAAAATGATACATAAGTCATTAGGGATATGTTAGAATCATTTTTACCTCAATAGGATGAAAGGTGTAACCGGTATGACTCCAAGTGTGTCTTCTTATTCAAAATGGACATTATATTTAGTGAAAACCCCCACTAACAAAATCAAATCTGAGGAAAAAATTACAATTGTTTTTTTATTTAGTAAAATCATCAATAATTTGATTGAGAAAAGTAGGAATTAAATGAACCACAATATGACCCATGGTGTGATAGGTATGATTCTATGTGTTTGTTATTATTTTAAAATACAAATTTTAATACAAAAAAGTTACACACCTTGAGAACTGAGAAAACATGTTCTTCTTGTCTTGATAATTTAGAAAAATGATTAAAAATTCATTTTTGATGTGTATGAATCAGTATCATGTCAAAGCCACACATGATTCCATCTGTAGAGTTCAAAGTGCGCATTTCAAGTTTAAAATGACATTTTAGTAAAAGGAAACAATAGTGGCTCACTCAAAACCATGGAAACACTTTATAATTATTTTTATAATTTAGGAAAATAATCCATATGACATTTGGGAAATGAAGGAATTATCTCAACCTCAATATAACACATGGTTTGACAGTTATGACTCCAAATCCATCCTTTTATTCAAAATTGACATTAATGTTTCTTGAAAAAACAAACACACATAAATCTGAATAAACAAATTTGTATAATTTTGGTACATTAGGAAAATGATCCATAACTTATTTATGAAATGTAGGAATCATACACACCTTAATCCAATGCATTTTGTGACTGGTATGGATCCAAGTGACTCTTTTTATTCAAACTGACATTTTTTTAATCAAATAAATAGGTGAAAAAACTAAAAACCAAGTAAAGAAATTTATATTGTTTTGGTACTTTAGTAAAATGATAAATAGGTCATTTTTGATGTGTAGGTATAATTCCCTCCTTAATATGACTCACGGTGTGATTGATATGACTCCAGGTGTGCCTTTTAATTAAAAATGACATTAATTTTAGTAAAAAAAATACTGATATACTCTATAATATTATTATTATTTCTTTTATTTGAGTTATAAATTTTATTTTATTTAAATTTATAATTTTCATCTTATTTTGTTAATTTTTGTTTCTATTTATGGTAATGCAACGTGTTGTTATGGCACATTGCATGCCCTATTTATAGTGTTGCAATGTATTATTGCATCACACTACTGTATTACCCTTTGTCAGTGCTACTAAATGCACTTATAAAAGATCCCTATATCTGTATTCATAAAAGTGATGATAAATATCCATTTATCTTTGGTTTAAAAGGCGCTGATAAAGATATACTTTATCTTCACTTGTAGAAGTGCTGATAAAGGGTTCTTTTATCAGAGCCTTTAAAATATATGATTAAAGAAAATTTATCGGAACTTCTAAAAGTGATCATTAAGGGTATCTTTATCAGTACTATATAAAATCACTAATAAATGGTTTATTTTATCATCACTTTTATTTTTGTTGATAAATATACTATTTATCATTTCTTTTCTTGCACTAATAAAATTCATGGACTTTTAATCGAACTAAGGTAGTAAGTGATTTTATAGCACTGATAAAGGCTTATTCCAGTCCTTTTAAAAGTATCTTTTATTGTATTCACTCTAGTGATTACTGATAGCTAGATCATAAATATATTATTCTAGGGGCACCATCCATTGTTCTCTATTTTGATATGGACTTGTGGTGCATTTTTTGAAAATGTTAAACTAGTTTCTATAACAATATTTAAAAACATTTTCATAATAAATTGTTCATAAACTATTGGAAGGTTTGAATTTACATGTTTTGAAATTAACTGCATAAAACAATATATCATGCCTTTTTTTATTTTAGAATGATCATACATGGATTTTTTAACCATAAATGATTATGGAACACCTAGTAGGACCCCAAAAGGTTTTTTTACATACCATACACATGCCCAAGGATGTGTGTGGACAATGTTTTATCTGATGTATGATTGGGAAATTTGTCATATTATGGTGAGATGTTTTTTAGTATACTATGTTTGGGAATTATGTGGTGATCTGGTGAGATTTTATTAACTCAAAACATGAATATAATGGTCGTTATATTTTATATTTTAGTTATTCATAGATCATGTACTTTTCTTTTGGATTATTTTTCCTTTGTTGTATAACTAATGCTATTTGACACAATTTATGGAATATTATTATGTTACATCTAATTTATACATTCCATGCTAGTATTTATTTCTTTTTGGTATAAATAGTTTCAAAATTTTTATTTTGATTCTTGATTTTTTGTCTCTAGATTTTGGGGATCAAGATTTCATTTGGGACTTTTTACCCATAAGTTCATAACAAATATGGATGTATAATCTAGGTCAGCTCATGATAATTGATATTATCATTTTCCAATGAATTAGAGGGTAAAAAGGTAGGTAATATTTAATATTTAAAGTTTAATAACAATGTTATAAACATTATATATATATATATATATTATACATCAATATAACCAACTTTTAGTGGTAATGATTAAAACTGAAAGACATTGCTTCATGGAGGCAGTTTTCTACATGTACGCACGAGAAAAGTTTACATTTTCCAAATAATTAAAGTTTGAGATATTTAAGAATATATTATATTTCAATAATTATAAATGTCTCTTAAATATCATATATATTCAATAATTCTATCTTTATAGAAATCCTTGTGAATTACTTCTACAAAATTAAATATATTACTTCTTAGAGATGGTAGTCCGAACAATTGCATGAGCGATATTTTCATTACCCATTAGATAGGAATATGGTATAATATATTTGAATGGAATATATGAGGAAACAAAATTGAAGGATTTTTTTAAATACTTATACATAATCCTTGGATGTATTGCTTCAAAATACACCTTAAGTCTCTAGGATGGGTCTTTTGAGAAATACAAGATCTCTAGTACATGTAGAGTATAGTTGGTCTGGTTTTTGCATAAGATATGTATTATCTAAAAGGTTAATGTTATGTGGAAAAGTTAATATAGGAGGTTCTCTTTTATATGTGAGAGTAGTGGAATCATAGTAAATATTAAGAACCTTAAAATAGAACAAATACCTTTTGAAAATAATGTATATCCAATGAAATCCATTTTTGAATATATGACAGGCCATGTTTAAAATCCACTCATCCAGTCCAATTTAGAAATTTTTTAAAAATATTTTAATCCTTATATCTAAGTTCAACCCCCTCATTAATCCATTTAACCATTACCATGGTGACAAACTTTTACCATGGTAATAATTTATTATGAAAAAAAATAAAATTGAATTCATTATCTAGTTACAACATGATGAACCCAAATATGGAATCCCATTTCAAGGATGAATATAATGAAACCATTTTCATAAAAATAACCTTTTAAGCATAAAAATGATTTTATAAAAAAATCATGTATAAGGTCTATTCCCAAAGAATTAATTGGATTCTTTTTAATAAAGTGGAACTAATTTGACTCAAAAATTATATAAAAACTAAAAACAACCTTTTGAATTATTTATAAAGACAAAGGATCAATTTTTCTCATAAAAATACTTAGATTTAGAAAATGTCAAACATAGATTTATAATTTCAAAATTATTTTTTGAAATGAATTATTTTAATTATAATATATATATTTATTCTATAAAAATGGTTTATAAGATTTTATTTCATTATTATATCATGATACTATCATATAAATAGTAGTACATGAAAAATAAATATATTTAATTATTCACCCAATGAATAAACGTTTTATAGAAATCTCAAAAATTCACTATAAGTTAATTTTTATCTGATTAATTGAGAAATGAAATTCATTTCATCAAATAATAATTATAAAATTCAAAATTTTATCTTTTACATGAAAATAAAAAATATATGAAAACCCAATTTTAAATAAAATCAACACTTTTAAAGTTTAATTGTTCTTCAATTCAATTTGTAATAAATTTAATTATAATATATCAGTTCACATATTTAAATATTACAAATTATCCTAAAAATATTTTAAAATAGAAAATTTTAATTTATTATGATAAAATGTACAATAATTTAAAAATAGTTTGGAGAAAAATATGCACTTTTATCATTGAATAATTTATATCATATCATGTTAATTATTTATTTTATAGTTGTTAAATATCATAAATAATAAAAAATATACAACGTAAGTATCATAATTTATTAATATCATTCTATTTACTAAAGTTTTATTATAATATTTCATCGCTCAGTTTAGTTCGGTGTTACATGTAACATAAGTTAATGAATATTTTTTTATTTAAAAGTGAATTTAATTTTGAAATGTAGCGGTGTTACATGGACCTTATTATCAATGATAATGATAAGGAAACCAAATATACAATAAAAATAAAAAATATATTTTTTTTCAATATAAATAATATTGTGATTTAATATTAAATATTCATAATATGAAAACAAATATATTAATTCAAAACAATACCCATATCAACCAAAATATTATGAAATCATCCCTTAATATATCCATTTTATTATACAAAATATTATTCTTTTTCAATATTTTGAGTTAATTCCAATAAATTTTAATAAAAAAACAATAAAAAATTTTATTTTATACACATGCAACAATTGTTAATTTCATCTCTCCAATACATATTCCACATTTATTATCAAAAAATATTACCAAACACTTTTAAAACCTAAAAAAAATTTGGATTACTAGTTCTAAAAGTTAATTCCACACTTATTTATCTATTAAAATTGTTTAATCACTAGATAATAACTCTTCCACTATAATAACACTTACACAACCAATTAAAATTAAATGACTCACTTACATAACATTTCTTTCCTATCTTTTACTCTTATAAATATTGTTGAAAATAAAACAAAAATTTATAAAAATTTTCTTCAACGTCTATAACTTAAACGTAATTAGTGTATCCTCTTATTCTTTGACATGTATCAATATCATTTTTTATGGGACAATTATAAAACACCAAATTCACCCTATTAAAACCTTTATAAATTGAAAATTTCCATTACAAAAAAAATTAAAACTTTAATTTAGATAATATATATGACCTTTAAATTTCATAAAATCATTATTCAATACATATAGACTATAAATTTTTTCTTTAAAATTTCCCAACACTTCATTGACATGAAAAAATTCCAAAACAAAACATAATGAACTTACTTTACACAAAACTACAGTTTCAATATTTAATATAGTTCATTAACAATATATATCCAATAGTATCTTAAACCAAACACATATATATTTCAATAAATTTTTAGATTATCTATTATGATTTTTATAAAAATTCTTGTTACATTATTCTATACAGATGAATCATTCATATAGTTTAGAAAAAAATCCACTTTGAATTTAATAGGGTGGAAAATAACACTAACCACTTAATTTTGAAATGGAACTAAACCCACCCCTTAATTAATCATTATTGATGTATAAAATCAATATAAGTCTTAAACTCAAAATAATATATAACCCTGGGTTAAAATATTCCCCACTTTGAATTTTGTTTTCAACAAGACCATAAATCCTTCATTATGAAATATTATATAAACTTATATTCATTTTCTCATTAGAAGAACCAAACCCAAAGAAATATGAAATTATAGATATTTATATTCAATTATGAAAATAATTATTAAATTGTTTAATAAGATCATATTGTTGTGAAATCAAACTTCTTCTTTTAAGGAAACCATATATAAACTTTCATCTACTTTCTATAGCTAATATACATATTTTGATCATTGTCCCTAATGAAACTCTTTACAATAATTTTTTTCAAATGGAATATCTTTTCCATTGATAGCCTTAGGGTTAGGTTTCATTAATGTCACATTCCAACCATGAGTTATTAATTATATTAAATTATTTAGTTATATTCAGTTTCATTTTTGATATTTGTGCCAAATCAGTTAGAAATTTTAAAATTATGGGATTTTAAGAAAATGTTCGTAGTTATTGTATGGTTAGTAGAAACTGTGAACATATGATGTGAGGTTGTATATGATATGAAAAAACCATCCACACAGTCTCTGCATAGTTTCTATAATCATGTGAACTGGCTGTGTAAGGCACTCCAAGCCTTCTAGTGCGGGGTGCATGATTGGCACACAGTCTATCTAACTGTTCATCCAAAACATGTGCGGTGTCTAGGAATTAAAAAAAATGAGAAAAAAATAATGAAAAAAATAGTAATTAAATTAATAATAATAACAATAAACATAAAATTAATTAATAAACATGTGTACCCCAAAAGGGGGTATCATACCCCTCTTGCATGTCACACTCCCCCTCCCCTCCTCCCCCTCATGTCGTGTTCCACCACACCCAAGGGGCACCCATATGCATGGCCTCCTCCTCTATTATTACTATTATTTTCTATTTATTCCACCAATTAATAGTGTGGTTATCCCATTTTAAAGTTTCTCCTATTAATTTTCCTTTTTATTATAATATTTCTTTGTTTCCTCTCATCGCCTAATGGTTTACATGACTTGGAAAACCCCATCTTGTTGGTGGTGTTTTTTTGTGATTCATGGTTCCTATAGCTCATGAGGCCAATTTAAGACTCTGGTTAAACAAATTTTTTGGAGGAGATATGTTCTCTACTAAATCCAAGTTGGTTTTCTTCTCTTATTATTTTTTATCCCAATTTTAATTAGGTATTTTGAGAATTTTTGGTGTATTATTTTTCCAGTATTCCTTGGTCCTCTTTAAAGTAGTTTTGGTCCACTATTGGTGAAGGCGATGGCTTGTGGATCCTTGGATATTACATAAACATGTATACATGTATATGTATGTATAAATATATATATATCAACTTTATATGTATTCCCACATGAAAATGGTAAAACATACTTTAGACAAGGTGTATATATATATAAACATGTATATTTTTTAAGGTCTGTAGCATAGTCCATGGGTTCTCCACAAGAAATTCTTAGAGGTTTATCAAATTTACGCATCACTGATGTAAGTGTCTCCATACATTTCCTTTTTTTACATTCCATATGATTCTTTAGATTTTTAATTTAATTTCACATTTTTTAATTATTGCTAATGATGTGTTGATATTATTTATTATGCATTTTCATGTTAGTAGTTTGATGAAAATGGGGTTTTAAAATGATTTCCATGGTTATTTCTATATGTATAAATATATAATGTGTCTTATGAAACTCTAAGTTTCCTTTAAAATTGATTTGTATATTTTTAAATAGTGTTTTCCTTATTTGAGATTTTTTAAAATTGGGTTTCTCGTGAAATTTTTCTTTATATAGGTTTAGGTACCTTTGATTGTTTGATGCTTATGTGTGAAATATTGTGAGTTTGTGTGATACTTATTGTGTTTGTTTATAGAGATCCTTATGATTCTAAAATTTAGACTGTATAAAATTATAATATTTATATATATATATATATATATTGGTGAATATGAGTAGACATATATGTTAATAGGGTGTACATAGGATCGGAACATGCATATTAATGAAAATTCCATAAAATTTCCATCTTGAAACCCTAGTTTTCAAAACATGAGTTTTTGAAACACCCTCCTCTCATCTTATTTATTTTATCCTCTATTTCTTCTAAATTGTTAAATTTAAAACTATCATTATTTTCCAAATGGATCTTTGGTTACCAAATTATTTTAGATATGGGCTTCAATAACGCTTCTAGGTTTGTTCCATTTAGTTCCTTAGAAGTATAATATATTAGACACTTGACTTAAGAGACCTATTTGGAACCTTGCATCCATTATTATTATTTTCCATTAGTTTTGGAAATGGATTTTGAAAGATAGGTATTTTCCTATGAAATGGTTTTGGACTTCAAATGCTAAGGCTTGTTTGGTACCTTGTGATATTTATTGAATTTTTTTTGAACTTCTATGATCTATAGGAATGTTTGACACTTGTAAATTGTTTTTTGTGTTATGGGAAACCTTATGGTTTTCCTCCTTTGGAGAGGTTATTTTAATAGAAAATGTTATAGAGAAGTAAGGCTTGTATAGTGGAATCTGTAGGTTATATTAAATTCAAAGCATGTGATGTACCCCTCAATTTCCCTTTATAATATTATCATAGGATTATTGTATGTAATTTTGTGGTTTGATTTATGGTTTCTATCCACTATTAATTAGAATAATTAGATCTCAATTAATTTCCCATGAGGTTTGTGCCACTTGTGAGGATAGGTACTGCATTAATATTGGTTATTGACTATGGATTTCATCGTCCACTGACAGATGGGTCTAAACCAAGTACGTACAGGTTTGATTCTAGAGATGTTTAAGAAATTTCCATGATTACATATCTATATGTTCCCATATTACTTTTTCACTTTAGCTAAATGTTATTTATATATATATAAGTCAACTTTTACTTGTGTTGTTTAATTTATTTAGGTTTTGTTACATTGATATTCCATGCAACATGTTATTAGTTTGATCCCTCTTATTATGATTTTATCAAAGCCCTATTGCCTTATGGGTTTTTTTCAAAATTGTATTTAAAATGTAAATAATTTTTAAAAGGAAATCAATGTTTTTTAATGGTATATCTATAAATCTATGTTTGGTTAATTAAATGGAAAATACCTATTTCTATCTATATTTTTAAATCAATGTCTATAAAATGTTTTGGGTAAATACAAGTATGGATTCAATGGTTCTTACCTACTGATTTGTATAATTCTAAAACCCAACTTGTACCACATGGAATTAGTGGACCCAAGATATTTTTCTAGTTCAACTTCATGAGCAGTTTCTCAGTCAGGTTCTCTTGGGGAGGTGGTTAATTTTATCTATGGGGGTGACCAATGGGTCACAAGAATTTATTTCTAGTTTTACATCTTTCCACAGTTTTTGTTTATTTTATTATTTTCATTTATCCTTATTTAGCATTTTTTTCATTAGATAAATAATTCCATATTTAGTTAATCATTGTTCCTGACACTAGTTTCCAACCTAGTAGGATCAGGAACACATTGTGGGCCATGTTTCTTTCCAAATATGGTGGTCAGTTCAAGGTTGACCTTGGTAGGTTCGTGAAAGTAAATAACTACTATTTTTCTATACCAATTAAATACCAAAGTATATGCCTATAAATTTATCTTATAATCCAATACACATAAAGAGAGAAATGTTTAATAAAATACATTATGAAGCATCTCCATAATAATATTATAAATAAGTAAATATAATCTCAACTATAATATTTAATACTATAGGACTACCAATGATTAGAGTAATAGAGAGGGAACATTTTGAAATAAAATATTTCAATCATATACACATTTAAATTATCATCCATAATGATCCACCACTTTTAGGGGATGTATAATTACACATGATCAATAATTCTAATAAAAGTAAAGGACACAATGGAATATATGAATACTAATTTTGAATCAAAATTATAGTAATTATATCTTCCAGTAGTTTTTATTTTTTCACTAATTTTAGTGCCCTCTAATTTTAACATCCTCAAAAACACCTATTATTAGAATTCGTATCCCTATGAGTTTAATATTTCACCACGCCATATGTATCATATAATACAGGTGAAAATGGATGTTAATTATCCATTTCAATTCTCCATGAAACCACTTAGATTTTAAATATTTTATGATCTATGTTATATATTTATAAATTTACTCATAATATTTTATTTTTTAAGAGTCACTAACTCAAGTTTTATATTAGAGAATGAAAAATTATACTGAATAATGGTGTTTATAGGGTGACATGATAAATAATTTCTTAAAATCTCTTATGAAAATTTATATTTCATTTAATATTTATAACACATGATATAATGATGTTATGATGATTATATTAATTTTAATGAAGTACTACAAAAACTTAATGAAAAATCTGGCCACAATAATTTTTACAATGGAATGATCCAAAGAGGTAAATTGATTTATGACACATAAAACTAATAAAAAATAACTAGATCCTTCATTTAATAAGTATTTTTTATTTAATATGTGTTCATGGGCATTATTTTGAGACAAGATAAACCTTTATAATAATTCAAATATATATTTCATTCTAATATATTTATTTAAATTAAAAGTGATTATAGAACATTATTTAGGGAAAAGTCCTAATAAAAAAATTATCCCATTTTTATCAGTGGGGAGCATTATACATAGTACTATTTGGACTTTTGTGAAGTTATGTCTATCAAGATCACTTTTTTGGAATATATTACCTAGAAATTGATTTATTTTTTATTTTTATACCATTGTATTTCATGAATACCTTTCCCATTCATCCTTCCGCATGGGTTTTGGGTTTTATTTTTATATATTTTAGAGAAAAACATGTCCTAAATTATTTTACAGTGATATTAGCATATTTCAAATTAATATTTGGTATGATGGTGATAATATAACCAATAAAGTTTAACATTTTTCTAGAACCATGACTATTTATAATATAACAAACTCATGGTTTAGGAATATTTTTACTAAAATTACTGGGTTTCTATTATTTTTTTCATTTTTCATGTTGTATAATTTTATATCACTGAATATTGTTTTCACATATCAGTTTGGATAAAAAAAAATTTATTAAAAAATATTATTATTTCAAATAAAAAACCTCATCATATCTCTAAACCTGGGTTATGTTATTTCTTAATGATAATGCACCCCTAGTTACTAAAGAGTATAGTGTCTACCATGACCATTCCTCCAAATTGGGGGAGTATTTAAGATTATACCTTCTCAAAGAATTAACCATAAATGGTAAAAATAACTTAATTAATTTCATTGATCATATATATCTCAACCATTCTAATCATTCCAAATATTATAATTCTTTCACACGATTTTAGGATAATCTATAGTGTAATGGACCAAGTCTCGTACACCTAGATCATGTGATAAAACATAATCTTTACATTCTCATTTTGAAAATAAATCTATTGACACAACTGTGATCTTACATAATCATAACATTAGTGAAATTATTGATTCAGTTATATATCAATGACCATTTTTTCTTTACATATTTAGATAATTTAGATAATAATTACTGAATAAAACCCTTATATTTTATACCCAATGAAAAAAAATTCCATTATACCTAGATTTTCTCGTTCCTTAATAAGATTTAAACATCTACTCTAAATATATCTATAAATAATACCATTTAAGATATATTAATTTTATTACTATTATTTATAATCTTTGGTGATGAAAACTAAACAGAAGGTAAGGTCAAATACATATTAAGGAAAAGCATACAATGGTAGTTATCATGAATACATAAGTAATTAACACTATTGAAGATTTTTTATTCAATAAATATTCTATTTAATTAATATCTTGAAAAAAAATCATGAATGTATAATATTAAGGTAGTAATCACATGGACAATGATAATTTATTTAATAATAATGGAATGTATAATGTGATCATGGAAAATGATAATTGTTTTCATAATAATGGAATGTAGAATGTGAGATATCATCATATTACTATAAAGGTCTAATGTGAAGACATAATACATAAATAGCTAAGGTATATATACAAGTCTCAACCTAGTTTATCTCATAAAATCAATATATATATATATACTGAGGAACTATCTAATATCAGGTCCCAACCATAACATACATCAAACAATTAAATCATCATATTATGTAAATGAATAAACCTATAACAAATAAACAATAAGCCTTAGTAATAAACATTCATATTGAAAACTAGCATATAAATTGTCAATATTTTACTTGTATATAATTAACCGTCCTTTGCAGTCAATAATCATCAATATAGAACTAACAATCATTATTTCCCCAATCAATAAAGGCATACTTTCTGAGTAAACACCCCCAATATGATTTTTGTAAAATTGGGTTTTTTCACCATATAGAGAAATTAGTATATGAATAAGTAAAGAATATAAATGATATAGAATATATCCATATTAATAAATAACATGTAAATGAAGGATACCATCTATTTATCAGAACTTAATACATTTCAATAAATCCAATTCCTTTGGAAAATATAAAGGAAAATGGAATAAAATATTTTTTAAAATAATTTTCTGTTAAATATTTTGTAACATTGTTGTAAAAACAAAGTCGAAAGTAAACTAAAAAAATTTCATGTTATGAAAAGTTAATATTTAAATATTTTTTTAAAATAAATTTAAACTATTTAAATTTGAAAATAAATTATACTTATATAATAAAATGTGGATTGGATGATTGTAATATACAAAAGTGATATTAAATCCCTTTTCAAAACATCAAATAAAAAATAAGCTTTTATTTTTAAGAATTAATAGAATAATTTGAATTGATATTACATTATATGAACAATAAAACACATAAAAGAAGATAAATCATGAATAAAAGTCCTGAGGGTGAAAACAGCATTCATGTAAAAATGTTCAAAAAGATAATATTTAAATAATTTTTTAAACAATGAACATGATGAATTTTATGGAAAAAAAATTACTATATTCCTCTAAAAAATAATTAAAAGTCAAATTAAATAGAAATTAACAATAATAAATCATTGAATTATATAAAAAAATCCTGAAAAAATAATATGGACATGGAAGAGAAATTTTCATAACAATAAAGGATAAATAAGTTCATATTTTCTTATAAATATTCACTTGGAGGTTTTAAATATGAAAGAGTGGGAAAATAGAAAGAATACTTTAAAACACAAAAACAATAGTCACTGGAGAAGGAAATAGATATGGTCTAAAAGAGTAATAACATTAAACTCCCACAAAATAAATTGAAACATATATAATCCTGATAAAGTGTGTGATTTAAAAATATACCCTTACAAATATTAAAATAATTAAATCAAAACCTATTGAATAAATGAACATAAATTACCTTGTTTAAAGATTGAATCATGATATAATATGTCAAATAAGTTTCATATGTGAGGTGAACAATTAATTTCAAATAAAATTGTTATACATTATTAGATAAATATTCATGACATGTCATTATAATCCATTCCATTAACCTAATTGTTCAGTGTCTTTAGAAACTAATATATATAAACAACTAGTATATAAAATATCAAAATCATCTTCCACTATTTTACTTGCAAAAATAACCCTTCTTAGAAATATCATACTTAAAACCTTTCTTCATATAATGAGGAATGTAATCAAAGTAAAGGTTGGGATAACATTCTTAAAAAGGGTAAATAATTTAAATATCTATCATCTATCATTTTAAGCATAAGATTATCATAAGATAATTATAACATGAGCTTAAAAATTGAGAATCATACATAGAAATTCATAAATTATAGTCATTAGTTGTGGAATAAATTTTTTCAAATTATAAGAAATGAATCAAATGTAAATAAAAGAACATAATCCGTGATATCACAACATTAGAATATGAAAATTCTATGAAAGAGTGGAATAATGTTTATAATAATCATAATTATTGAAATCATAAGTCAAAGCTATCCACCAAAACATGAATTGCAGGTTAGTCTTAGGATAACCACCTATGTACCTTCTTTTATATTGGGATAACCTCCTATGTATACTATTTTAGGTTTTGGATAACCTCCAATATGCCATTTGATCTAATAAAACATAAACATTTACTTAATTAATTCAATGAATACAATAGATCTAACCATCACATAATCATAATCCCTTCAAATATAAGGGACAATATCATGAAAAAAATTATCATTTCATCATAGCTTAACCTCGGGAAAGAAAATTAAGTTTCATTGATATTTGATCATTACAATAATAAATCATCCAAAAAATAAGGATTGTATCATAGTTTCATGGCCCTAATGAATAATATCTAACATCTAAGTATTTTATCATAGATGAAAAAATATTTTTGAATGATCGCGGGAATATTTATTGAGGAAAATACTATTTTCATTTAGAAATAACTTAATTAAAATTTTAAATTTCAAATATATTAATAAAATAATTTTATTTTAAAATAACTAAGGAAAATTTTAAACTCATCTTAAAAAAAAATTATTCATTGTGGTAGAAAAATAAGTTTGTGTGGTGTGTGTTAAAATAATAATTATGTTCACACCTTTCATAAAAATTACCTCATTTGGAAAATAAAAAATATTCCTTTTATAAAAAATTATAAAAATTAAAAAATGCATAAAAATGAATTTAATATATCATTGGAATATAGTAAAAAAAATTTGGAAACATTTTAAATAAAATACTTTCATAGGAGAAAAATATTTCTGGCTGAAGAGAGAAATAATGTTCGAATTCATTAAAAATGTTATATTTAAATTTTTGGTACTTAGATATGTAAAAATAAAGAAAAACTTTTATTTAAAGAAATAAATAGATGATAATAAAATAAATAATAATTTGGGGTGTTTTATCATATAATTTCATCATTGGAAATTATAAGCAAATATAATCCAAGTAAAAATGAGATTGTAATGTAAAACCCCTACCTGAAGTTCATCTTGCTTCATAATCCTTATAAAATTCTATATCATAAAATAAAATTTATTAAAATTATAAAACAAAAATCTATATATAATTATAATACCATAAATTATTTATATATTACATTTATATTTCTATTCATTAATAGTCATTTAATAAAATCATCATTTCTAGGTGTTTATCATTTCATTTAACATGTATGACTTCTTTTGGATGTCATTGTAATTAAATATTAATCGTGGTATAATAAAATAAATACTTATAATCATGATATAAATATCTTTAATTTTAAATATAAACATATATATGGGACCATATATAAATGGTATAGATATAAAAATAAATTACACTGTTCGTTGAGATGGCAGAAAGTTTGTACGTATGAACATAGTTTTCATTTTTTTAAACAAAAATAAGAAAAGAATGATAAAAAATATTTTATCATTAATATTATAATTATATCATATATATCATATATATTCACAAAATAAATAATTATAAACATCCATTTTTGGAGGTGATGTTAAATTAATCACATACATATATGGCGGTTGTAGTCCACACATACGCACAAGTGATATTTTAATTTCCCATTTACTAGAAAAGATGTTATAACGGTTTTATAAACATCATAATAAAATCTAAGTATATTTATGATACAATATTAATCATTTTATTATGGATAAATTATTTTTAGATTATATGGAAGAATAAATAAAATTGAATGAGCTTGTTTAATTTTTATACATATTCTTTAATAGACCTCCTTCGGCTAACACCTTAATCGATAAAATATTGGTATTTATAGAAGAGGATTTGATATATGTTGAATTTTAGGATCAAAAAGGTTTTATGGTAGGTATTTTATTATCTAGAAGGATCAAAATTCATGAATAAATGTGGACATGAGGTAATATTTTATAAGTGGGGGAGTGTACACACTTAGAATTACTTAAAATATTTATACATAATTAATTCCTTTATTATGTATAATAATAAATAATGGATAATTATTTAAAGGTAAGAAAATATAAGGTAATAATATCTTTAAAAAATAATAATTATTCAATTTTATATGGTATTCTTTCCCATATCTCTTTGTTTAATACCCTCAGTAAACCCGTTTTGAATATAAACGTGCTAGCAAATTTTTATGGTTTTTACAATTCATTATGATAAAAAATAAAAGTTTCCTTAATAAAAAATTCAAAAATTATAATTAAAAATATTTAATCCATTATATCAAATTAAATTCTAATAATTGTATGAATTTAATTTTAAAATATATGTTTGAAATTCAATGAAAACTTGTTTTTAGAAAAAAAATGCATTTTAAGAATAAAACTAAATTTACATTCATTTATTCTATAATAAGAACATTCAAATGAAATTTGAATTATTTTATTTAAAATAGAATATATATTCATTTTAGTAAAACCATTACTTAATAATAATTAATTTATAGAATTAGGATAAAAACACATTGCGAACATAAAAATATTTTTATGAAAAATAAATCTTTTAAACTTTAAATGACTTTATCTTCATTATAAACTTTTATATGACTATTTTTTTGACATTTATTCATAAATTAACAATAAATTTCATTAAAATTACATTTTCATAGTGATCAATATAATATTTTTGATAGTAATACATAAGGTGTTGAAAAATACATTTCTTCAAAAAATAGGTAATTTAATCATTGAATTATATTATTAAAAATTTAATGATTATTTCATAGTAATTAAAAAATAAATTTGAATTTAAGAAGAAAAATTATATATAAATTTCTTAATTTTATTAATCTTATTCAAACCCACCAATCTGATAGTTATCTCATAAATGAATATTATATCACTAGTTTTTTTTTTACCTAAGGTTTCAGGTAGTGAAGTCTATCGAATTTGTCGACATTATTTTAATAGAAAAACATATAAAATATTATTCTGATACATTCTACCCTATTTAAAATTATTTCTCCCTAAAAATTATTTCACTCCAATATAATCAAATATGGATATATTTTATTCATCACATCCTAAGTTTCCAAGGTAGATTCCTTGAATTTCTAATTCTTGTTGTCAACATTAAACTATTTCCCATCTTGTTCTATAACACTTAATCTCAACAATATAAGATTTATATTGATTCTTATTAAAAGGATAAATCACTATATAGTGGTATAGCTTCTGGGATTAGTACTTTTGAAGGTTCATTTACGTAATTCCCTAAAAGAGATATATGGAACACATTTTGAAATTAAGAAGGGTTTAGGAGAAGTGCCTAGTGATAAAAAAACCATCCTAATATAATCAAGAATATAAAAAGGGATAATATACCTAGGTATTATATTTCACATTATTCTGAATCTCATAGCCTTCTTCTATAGATAAATTGTTCAGAATACCATCTCACTAACATCAAATTTCTTATTTAGCCAATTATTTTCAGTATAACTCTTGTTTTGACTTTTAGATTTCGTGATGTGATATTGAATAACTCTAACCATCTCCTAAATTTCCTTAGATGAATTAATTCATATTAGCTTCCTTTATCTAATAACATCACATCATATTGATGTTGTACACATCCTTCCATAAAGATATTCATAAGAATCGATTATAATTATCATATAAATGTTATTGTTATAAGATTATTTAAGAAAAACAAGGTTTTGATCCTAAAAACAATTTAAATATAGAGAACATGATCATATAATATCCTCCATTTTTTTAATGGTTATATTAGACTAAATATTTTTCGATGGATGATAAGACATATTAAGATAAATCAATGTATCGTGATATTCCTTAAGTCTTCTAAAAAAATTTGAGGCAATCCTTGAATATTAGTTGTATAAAATAGAATGTGTTACTCCATAAAACCATATAATATACTTAATTTATATATCTAAAATATGATCTTGATAGAATTATTAATTGAGTTCAATGGAATATAATGACTTCATAAGGTGATCAAATACAATCCAAATTTCATCATGTCCTTTATATGTTTTTGGATGTCCTATGATAAAATATATGGTGATGTTTTCCCATTTAAACTATGGTATAGGTAATGGTTATAACATCCCATTAGAATTATATCTCTCATCCTTAACATGATGACATACCATGAATCCAGATACGTACTGTACAATATATCTATCCATATTTTCCCATTAGAAATACGATTTTATAACTATATACATCTTTCTAATACTAGAATGAATAGAGAATGAGGTGCTATGAGATTATCTCAATAGCTCTTACATCAAGTATAGTATTAATTATACACATACATATTTCATAGTCCTTATCATTCTTTCATAAAAAAGGTTGAACTCACTAACATTTCTCACCTTATTTTACAATGATCCATATCTATTCTACTCATCATTAATATTTAAATGTATAAATGATCGATAAATCATTTTTAAAGGATAATATTTATCATATTTTTCATATTTTCAAGTTACATATTTTACAAATCCATATATATTGGATATGTTTTTATCATTATCATAGATAATATAGCATGATTATTTCAACTCAATATATCATCCACCTTATTCACATCTCTAGGGAAGTAATTTACTTTGTATTCATAACATTTAATCAACTAAAACCATATTATATAGTTCATATTTAACTTTTTCTAAGTGAATATATAATTTAATCTTTTATTAATAGTGTACATGTCACACCTTTATACACAAATATAATTCCTCCATAACTTTAATTAAGAAATTAATGTAGCTAACTCCAAATCATGGGTTGCAAAATTTTTCTCATGAACCTTAAATTAGTGTGAGAAAAAATATATCATCATATAATTCTTCAAAATAACACATCATAATCCCTCCTTCTATTGATAACTATAAATAACAAATCCTTCTCTACTATACGGTAATATGAGCACATGTTCACTGACCAACCTTTTATTTAGTTCCTTGAAATTTTATTTATATTCATTATTTTTTTAATATATCAGAATTTCCATATAATTTTTTTGTTTTTATTTGGGATTATTATGAGATTGAAAAATATGATGGCACATGATTTTGAGGCTCGGAGTGCCAAGAATGATCTGTCGAAAAAGTGTTAATCTTAAAATAAAGTACGCATGTTGTTTTCTTAAAAAAGTGAATAACTCTTAAATAGGTGCCCATATCAAAAATCTAAGGACACCATTGCATTCCATAGGTGGGTTTACCTTATGCGAGACTTAATTTTAGTCAGTTTAGGCCTCTAGTGAGAAAACCTAAAAATGGCATAATTGTTAATATAATAATTAAATAAATTTATTTTATTTTTCAAATGGTTATAACTCACGAATGGTGACTCAAATTAAAAATCTAAGACCACCGCTAAACTTGTGAGGGTATGATTTCCTTAGGCAGATCCTAACTTTTTCCCATGCGGGCCAACAGTGGAAGTTTTTTTTGCCATAAATAAAATAATAAAGTAACAATTATTTTATTGTTAACTTTTTTAACTCTTAAATAGTAACTCGAATTGGAAATCTGAGAGTACCATTGAGCTCGTGAGGGAATTTTTCCATTAGACAAAGCCTAACCTTGACCAGTTTAGGATGAGGGTGACTGTTAATAATTTTCTGAACTTTTTTAAGGTATGCTCAGTAAACATGTGGGATACAATTTTTATATTTTGAACCCGTGCTTGGAATTTAAATATAAGGGCACCTTTGAACTCAAAGTGTTTAGATTCTCTTATGGGAGGCATCACTTCGACTGTAGTAGGTTGGGTGAAAATCTTAGTATCTGAAAATTTTAAGAATTAATAAAATAACAAAATTGTTATTTTATTTTATCCAACCACCTCTTGAGTGGTGGTGACGGGGACCACGGAGGTAGTCAGACATTTAATATGGGATATTAAATTCTTGGTTAAACTTTTGTTGCATAACCACCCCTTGTGAAATTAATGTGGCACATTAATTACAACAATTAATGAAACTCATTAATTCCATGGTGTGTTACTCACCCTTTCATCCCTCTATGTTAATGGGGATTGGGGTAGAGTTTTGGCACAGATTCATCAAATAAGGAAACTTTGGAGAAGTGATGCAACCCCTTCCACCGACAGAGGCAGAAGCTCAGGAGGTAACAAACTAGGATCAAAGAATGCCAGTGGTTTATCAAATTTGGAATCTTCTTACATAACCACTATGTCTCCAAATAATCTCGAGATTGGGGTTGTCTTTTAATTCAATAAATTCTCATATTTCTTCTCCTCGTTCTTTAATTTTTTGGTTGTCGTTGTGGGGGATTTGAATTGGGTTTGTCATTATTTTAACATGATGTATAAATTACCCCCATATGTTATAATTCTATTGCAGAGGTTATGGGATAAACTAAGAAGGCCCTAACCCTCCGCTTCTTGTTTTTCATTGCGTTTTTTGGAGGTGGGTTTTTTCAACTTGATAGAACCTTGAAACCGAGAGGCACACAATGATATCGGCATCCCGAGAGGACTGTATGAACTTCTGAAAGGATGAACGGACCACCAGAGCTCACTTGGTGTCCCGTTAAAGAAGCATCAGTGCGACATTGGTGGACAAGGGTGGTGGATGGCAACCATCATCCACAGTGGAAGAGCAGTGCCACTCAGTGCCGAGGAGGTCGGATAGTAGGCTTGTAGTGGTCGGCCACGGAGGTGGAGGCGGTTTGCCGTCGTGTGCTATGCTGAAGGGAGTCACAGATCAAATCCATTTTTAGTCAGTGGACCTGCTCCCTATGGGTACCTTGTGTGATGAGGCAATTCCACCTAGCACCACCAATAAAGGAGTCAAATGGCTCCTTTGATCCGTTCAGGAGAAACGGACTGCGTGATCTCATGTGGGTCATGCCAGCCAGCGTGGTGACCCTACCGTGACCCAGCCCAACCAGGGCAGGTCGGGCTAGTCCGTAGCCTCGTAGGCCGACCCCTTTGCGGCCCCACATAACTGGGTCGGACCGGGTCGGACCGGACCCGAGCCCCTCTCGAGACCAGATACGCTTAATATGTTATATCTTGCGAACCGGACATCTATTTGATGAACTGTCCACAGCACTAGGATCCTTGGAGCTAGAAGGACCTTTTGAAATACTCCACGTGACTTTCGTACAAAGTTGAAGTTTGGCAGGGTTGGATCATTCTCAAATCTAACCTGGCCCTCGGTAATAAAATGCCTATAGCTTACAGACTGGGTGTTTTATTGATGTGTCGCATGTTTCATTGGAACCCTTATGACATTACAGATCATCAAGTAACTTTCTTGTGGAACTTCATGGAGGTTGATTTATAACCAATTACCCTATGGTATGAAAAAGGGTGTTTCTTTTCATGAGAGTTCGGATGGATAATCCCTTGATGAATCAAGGCGCGGATATTCCTTACTCCTCTACTCCAGTAGAGATAGGACACCCCACTTCATGAGTATGGGTTCATTTCCCTCTCATTGGTTTTTCTATCTTTGGAGTCGGTACGCCCATATTGGACGAGGGTGTATGTCCTCCATACATAACTCACATAGAGTCTGGTACACCCCTATCGGGTTGGGTGTGGGTCCTCTATGTTAGGAGTGGGTACTCCCCTGTCAACCCAGGGTGAGGGTCCACCCAATGAATTTCTACAATAGATTTGGTACTCCCCTGTCATGCTAGGATGCGGGTCCTCTATTCTGGGGTCGGTACTCCCCTGAAAAACTGGGGTGTGGGTCCCCCATAGAAAACAAACTACCATATTTGTACTCCCCTATCAGGTAGGGTGAGAGTCCTCACATATAGATTCGGTACTCCCCTACAGTGCCTAGGTGCGGGTCCTTTAACCTGGGGTCAATACTCCCCTAACATACTAGGGTGTGGGTCTCCCACAGCAAAAAAACTACCAAAGTTATACTCTCCTACCATATAGGGTGTGGGTCCTCACATATAGAGTTGGTATTCCCCTATCATGCCAGGGTGCAGATCCTCAAGCCTGGGGTTGGTAATCCCCTTACATACTATGGCAAGGGTCCCCCATAGTAAACTAACTACCAGAGTTATACTCCCCTACCGGGTTGGGTACATGTCCTCACATATGGAGTAGTACTCCCCCATATCCAAGTAGCAAACGGGAGAGGGTCTTTCAGGGAATTGCTACTCCCTCGACAGTAGGATACATTGTTTAGGAGTGGGCCTCTTCACTTGGTTTCCCTTGGTCTTGCATCAGGCACAAGACTATGACTGATTGACTTTTAGTGTCAGGATCTAGATTTAGTTCAAGTGGAATTTTTTTGATGGATAACGAACTTTCGGACGTTCCATTATGAATGTTTGATTTGTATGTGATATAGTACATCTCTCATATGGGTGCCATCAGGGATGACAAGTTCATGGATCATGTACTCCAAATCCTTGAGTTACACTTTGATCCTTCTTTGGAAATCCTTGAAATTGCTTGAGGTTGGGGCCTTATGTTTCATTGTGGATGAGGAGAGTATATCTGGTTTGAGTTTTTTCTATTTCTTTCTGCTTTTTGATTGAGATCATGATTTTTTGTTTTCCTTTGTGGAATTATGATAGACCTTTGAGGGTCTCGGGGGTCCCTACAGGGTATTGTTATACTCACTCCTACACAGGATTCAATTACACCTTGTTTTTTCTTGTGAAAATGACGAGAGGATCAGTTGAGACTATAGGAAACCGGACCAAGTGGTACATAGAGGTGACAGTTGACATGTATATTTTTGGAGATGATATTTACCTACCCTTTAGGTAGGATCCTTAGTGGAAAATCACAGGAGCTGTTTTTTGTTTTTAGTTGTAGTTGTACCCTTTTCTGTTGTTCTTGTATTCTGGCCCAATTACTTTCAGTACACACTTTTACTAATGTAGTTTTACTTTGGGTTTGCATATTGTTGTGTTCTTGAGATGTGAGTTTTAACAGGTTTAAAGTTAATGCCTTCCTGTTTTAGGAATATTCCTTTTCGGTGCTAGTCGCCAACCCTTGGCATATGGAATGAGGGCTTGGGGTAGTTATAGCATGGGCCCCTAGGGAAGGGTTGTGACAAATTGTTATTAGAGGAGTCGATTCTACGGAAGAACTGGGACTCTAATATTTTTAATGGATCAATAGTGTTATGTGTTTTGAGTGTGATTTTTAGTTCTGGGAGACCAGTGTTGGTGTGGCGGCTGACATATCCATACACCAGGACCCTAAATTCCGATTTAGGATGTGGTGTACGAATACACTGATTGCATGTCTTTTGGAAATATTTTTTTTTCTTTTTATCTCTTTGGAGTCAACTCACTAGGTATAACTTATTGATTGTGGTTCATCTTGATTCTCTTTCATGAGGCCTCTATGCAGACAGTCTACCAGGATTCCAATGTGTGACCATGAGGACGGTTTACAATGTGATGAGGCTTTAGTACAAGGAATGTTTCCTAAGATAGGTACCTTCAGGCGGTGTCCCAGTGATACCACTACACATTGGTCAGTAGTTACTACCTACGCTGCTAGTAGAGGAAACATGTAGGCTAAGTTCCTTACACAATTTTCAGTGATAGATACCCCTCAAGTTCTGAGGCGAGACCAGCTCATAGGCGGTTAATCATTGGCTTGAGTTGGTGACTCAGTTTCTATCTAGCTAGGGCCTCATTAGATCTAATGGTGGTATAGGTAGTGAGCCTTCTATGTGGATCATCTGGGCGATGGCAGGGTTTAGATTACCCCTACCATATGATGAGGTGACTTTTTCCTGGGATAGAGCTTAAGAAAATAACTCAAAGAAGATGGGATCTAACTATAAAATGCTAATGGGTATGTATTCCCAAGAGCTTATACATCTTCTTTAGGACGACATTTCAGTGGAGGAGTATTCATCGAGGTGTACCGACCACTCAAGGTACTCGATTAATTCAATACGACCAGTGATTCAGGTCTCGAACCTCCGAGCGAGATGTGTTTAGGTACATCCGAGCTAGAAATAATCCTCTATGCATTCCTACTCATGTTATGGTTCTAGAGGGAACCTTTGTGGTTGATAATTCTTTAGCTGAGCAGATACAGCCAATGAATGTCAGCAGTGGGAAAGGAGGAGACTCGATAATTACACTTATGCCGATAGTGTGATCTGACCATTGAGGCGAGATTTTCAATTAGATCCTCTTGGAGGAATCTTTAGGGCCATACGAAATTAGTTTGGGTATAGACTGGTCATCCATAGTTCATGCTTAGATTGATTGTTTTAGGAAAAATGGTTGTGGTATGTCTAGAGCATTGGAATGGGGTTTTCCTTTGTTGGAGAAAAAGGAAACCCTGGTAGTGCTGTTTAAACCCATGCATTGGAGGGTGCAGTCGACCACTATTGAGTCGTCCAACCATACCCTTTTGGAAGTAGTAGTTTTGAGTTTTTATTTCCCATTAGTTTTGGTAGAGTGCCGGAACATTTTTGAAAAGATGTTTCAAGAATTACCTCTTTGTAGAGAGAGGGACTTCTACACTGGCTTATACCCAATGACAACACCAATATCTACACCTGTGTATTGGGTGGCTCTCACAAAGCCTCGGGAGATGAGAGTTTAGAAAGGAGATGTGGTGGAAGATGCACTCAGTAGGAGGTCTGGTTTACAGTTGCTGAGTGAGGTGACTAATTAGCTAGCTGCGTTACAGAAATGCTTTGTGGATAGGGATGGAGTAGCTTACCTCTAGTCTATAACTTTCACTCCCCCACACCTTCAATGAGTTTGGGAGGCACAATTTGGAATGTAGACCGCATGGCCCAATGTGCTCAGATATCCTTAGTACAGGCTCCTATAAGATTTTCTTAATGTGTCTAGCACGTCATCCTTTTCAAAGGATGCACCATGTTACCTATGAGGCTAGGATAGGAGGTATTGAGGGAGTTCCACACATCCCCTTTGGAAGTACATCCTAGTGTAGAGAAGATGTACTTGGACCCCCAGCGTCAGTACTGGTTTCCAGGGATGAATACTGCATAAAGATAGAAACAATCTTATGCAAACAGGAGATGGAGACCCTTAGTGTTCAAGCAGGGAGACCATGTCTTCCTGTGTGTCTCACCACGACGAGGATTGCAGAGATTCGGTCAGGGCAACAAGCTATCTCTGAGGCTCATAAGACCTTTTTAGTTTCTGAGTGGAGTTGGTGATGTTTCGTACCGCCTATCTCTTCCACCATATATGCACCGAGTGCATGATGTCTTCCATGTGACGCAGCAGAAGAGATACGTGCATGATCCATCGCACGTCATCAACTATGGTGAGCTGGGTATTATCGATGAGGTAACTGTTGAAAGGTTTCCCATAGAGATATAGGATCAAAAGGAGAATGCCCTTCATGGATGGTTTATTCCCCTAGTGCACATTCGGTAGTAGCACAGGAATCTCTAGGATATAACAAGGGAGTGGGAGTCTCAGTTTCATGCTCAATACCCTCATTAGTTTGTTGTTTCCTTTGTTTTTGATTTTGGGGATGTAAATACCTAAGGTGGGTAAAATATAATGTCCCATAATTTTAGTATAATGTTTTTTTGGATTATTATGAGACCACAAAATCTATCGGTACGTGATTCTGAGGCTTGGAGTTCCTGGAATGATCCGTCGAAAAATTGTTAAGCGTAAAATTGAATGCATGTGTAGTTTTCCAGAAAAGGTGGAATAACTCTTAAATGGGTGCCCAGATCAGAAATAAGAGTGAACCATTGCATTCATTATGATTTTTTTACCCAATGCGTGACTTAAGTTTAGTAGGCACTAGCGTCCATTGAGAAACCCGAAAATGGCCTTACCATAAATAAAATAATTAAATAAAATTATTTTATTTTATTAAATGATTATAACTCATGAATAGAGAGTCAAATTAAAAATCCTAGGAAAACTCTAAACTCGGGATGGTATGCTTTCCTTAGGAAGATCTTAACTTTGGTCGGCGCGGGCCAACAATGGAAGTTAGTTCTTGGTCGGAAATAAAATAATTAAGTTACAATTATTTTATTTTAAATTATATAACTCATAAATGGTAACTCAGATTGGAAATCTGAGAGTACCGTTGATCTCATGAGGTCGTGTTTCCCTTATGAAGCGGCTAACCTCGACCAATTTGGGTCAAGGGTGACTTTAAAAAAAATTAACTCCTTTTAAGGTACGTTCAGTAAACATAAGGGAAGTAATTTATACCTTTTGAACTGGTGCTTGGAATTGAAATCTGAGGGCACTATTGAACTCAAAGTACTAGGATTCATTTAAGGTAGGATACACTTTGGTTTTGTAGCCACCCCTCTTGAAATTAATGTGGCACATTAATTGCGTCAATTAATGAACCTCATTAATTCTTCGGTGCGTTACTCACCCTTTCCCCCGTATATTTAAATGGGGATCAGGGTAGAGTTTTGGCACAACTTCATCAAGCGAGGAACCTCTGGTGAAGTGACGTGACACCTTCCACCAATAGAGAAGGAAGCTCTGGCAGCAATAAACTAGGATCGAAGAACGTCAACAGCTTCATCGAAAGTGGAATCTTCTTCCACCACCGTTAGGTCTCCAAAAAAACTCGAGGTAGGGGTTGTCTTTTAATTCAATAAATTCCCCTATTTCTTCTCCCTGTTCATTAAATTTTGGGTGGTAGTTGTGGGTGATTTGAACTGAGTTTATCATTATTTTAATGTAATTTATAAATTACCCTACCTATTATAATGCTAATGTGGAGGGTGCGGGCCAAACGAACAAGGCCCGGACCCTCTGCCGCTTGTCTTTCATTGCGTGTTTTGGAGGTAGTTTGTTCCAACATGACAGAACATTGAAACTGAGAAACACGCAATGACAACGGTATCCCAGGAGGACCGTAGGCACATCTGGAAGGAAAAATGGTCCACTAGAGCAAACTCGGTGGCCCGCAGGACTCGTGCGGCGGCGCTGGCGATCGGCACTGGTGAACAAGTGTTGCGGCCGACAACCGCCGGTTGTGGTGGAAGAGCGGCACCACTCGGCGCCGCTGTGGTTGGATAGGCGGCCGGCAGCGGCTAGCTGCAGAGGTGGAGGTGGTGGTCCATCGAGCATCGTGCTAAAGGGAGTCGCGGATTGAAGCCGCAATGATGCAGGGGACCCCCTCCCTGTGGGTCCCATGCGTGATGAGGCGACGCCAACTAGAGCTTCCAATAAAGGAGACGAACGACTCCATTGAGCTGTTCGGGAGCAGCCGACCACGCGCCCACTAGTGGGATAATCCCACCATTGCCCAGCCCATCTAGGGTGGGCTGGGCCGGGTTGGACCCGGACAGAGGCGAGTCGACCTGAACTAGGTCGGGTCATCCTAGGCTGGGTAAGACCAGACTATGGCCCCTCTCAAGCCTAGAAATGCATAGAAGGTCGTATCTTGCAAACCGCAGGTATGTTTGACGAACCATCTACAGCGCTAGGATCCTTGGAGTGAGATGGTCATTTTGAGATACTCCTTGTAAATTTCAGGGAAAATTGTAGTTTTCCCAGTTTGGGTCGTACTCGATTCCAACAGGGCCCTTAGCACTAAAATCCTTATATCTTACAGACCGGGTGTCCAATTGACGTGTCATATGTTGCATTGGAACCCTTATGACATGGCGGATCATCAGGTTACTTCCTTTTGGAACTTCGTGGAAGCTGACGTATGGAATATAACCGACGGAGCAGAACAAGGGTGTTTCTTATAGTGAGAGTTAGGATGGCTACTCCCTTGATGACTCAATGCGTGGGTATTCCTTACTCCTATTCTCTAGTAAAGACGGAACTACCCATGTCATGAGTGTGGGTTCATTTCCCTCTAATTGGTTTTTCTATCTTTGGATTCAGTACTCCCCTATTGGACAAGGGTGTGGATCCTCCATACATAACTCACATAGAGTCGGGTGCTCCCCTACCTGGTAAGATGTGGGTCCTCTATATTAGGATTAAGTACTCCCCTATCAACCCAGGGTGTGGGACCTCCTTATGTAGTGCTATAGCAGAGTCGGTACTCCCCTTCAATGCCAAGGTGCAGGTACTCTAGCCTGGGGTCAGTACTCCCCTGATGTACTTAGGCGCGAGCCCCCCACAGAAAACAAACTAACAAAATTGTACTCTTATATCGGGTAGGGTGTGGGTCCTCACATATAGAGTTAGTACTCCCCTACCATGATAGGGTGTGGATCCTCTATCCTAGGGCAAGTACTCCCCTAACATGCTAGGGCTCGGGTCCCTATAGTAAACAAACTACTAGATTTGTACTCACCTATCGGGTAGGGTGCAGGTCCTCACATATAGAGTCAGTAGTCCCCTACTGTGCCAGGGTGCAGGTCCTCTATCCTAGGGTCGGTACTCCCCTAACATACTTGGGCACAGGTACCCCATAGAAAACAAACTACCAGAGTTGAAATCCCCTACCAAGTAAGGTGTGAGTCCTCAAATATGGAGTAGTACACTTCCGTCTCTAAGTAGCAATGGGGTGTGGATACTTCCGGGGAGTTTGATCTCCCTCGACTATAGGACACAGTGTTGAGGTGTGGGGATATTCACTTGGTTTCCCTTGGTCTTAACTCAGGCGCAATACTATAACTGCAATACCTCAAGTTCCAAGAACTAGATGTAGTTCTAGCATAACGTTCCTAATGGAGCACGACCTTTCGGATATTCCATTAGGAATGGTTGAGTTATACCTGAGGGAGTACATCTCTCAAACGGGTGTCATAAGGCATGGTCAGTTCATGGAGTGTTTACTCTAGATCCTTGAGTTACTCATTGATCCTTCATTGGAAATCATGGAAATGGGTTGAGGTCATGGAATTTTGTTTCTTTATGGATGAGACGAGTATATCCGGTTTGAGATTTGTATATTGCATTGTGCTTTGTGATTGAGATCATGCATTGTGGTTTTCCTTTCTGGAATAGTGAGAGACCTTCGGGGGTCACAGAGTCCTTACTGGGTATTATTATACTCAACCCTACACGGGCTTTACCGCACCCTACTGTGTCTTGTGCAAATAACGAGCAGCTCAGCTGAGACTGTAAGATCCAGGACTAGGCAGTACACAAAGGTGACAGTTGACGTGGAGATCTATGGAGATGAGTTGTATGTACCCTTTAGGTAGGATCCTTGGTGGAGTATCATAGTATTTGTTTTATTTTTTCAGTTTTAGTTGTACCCTTTTCAGTTGGGCTTGTATTCCGGCCCCATTACATTCAGTGCACACTTCTACTACTATAGTTTTACTTCGTGGTCGCATATTATTATGTTCTTGAGTTTTTTTTGTATAAGTTTAAAGGTAATGTCTTCCCATTTTAGGGATATGCCTTTCTGGTGCTAGTCCCCAACCCCTGGCCTATGGAAGTAGGACTTGGGGTAGTCACAGCAAGGGCCCCGAGGGATGGGTCATGACACATCTAAAGGAACTGAATTCCCTTCAGAGTTAACTTGATGATTCGATTGGATATCCATGAGAAACGCATCATAAGTTTTCAATAATATCAATCAATTTCAATAAAAATATAAATATCGGTCACTATGGTTCTTCATGTCCAATTTTTAATAACTTCTATCATTGATGGATCCACCATTATAACCATACTTGATATTATCAGACCAAAAAATGAAACTTACTATAGCCAAAATTCGTACTTCGAACATTTATTCATAAAAATTATCTTTCCTTAGGGTATACAGTACCTTTATTATTTGATCTTCATACTATTCCTCTCTCTTGGAATATACAAGTATATTGTTAATAAATACTACCATATAATGATAAAGCTAACCTATAAATATTGTATTAATTAAATTCATTAAGATGATAGGGAAATTAGTAATATCAGATGGAATCACTAAAAATTCATTATTTCTATACCTCATGTGAAAGGTTGTCTTGGTGATCTATTCACATTAGGTCCTCAAATGATAATATCAAGGATAAAGGTAAATTTTTGAGAAGTATTGAGTTCCTCACAATTGATCAAAAAATCATAAATACCATGAATCCAACAGTTATTATTTATCATGATCTTATTAAATTCTTGATAATAAATATAGATTAACATTAATACAAATTTATTCTTAACAAACAGAATAGTTACACCCCATGGTAACAAACTTAATCGAATTAATCCATTATATAGATTCTTCTAGAGTTACTTCTTCTATTAATGTAATCCAATTCGATCCAATATATTTTGATTCATTGTAACACATGTTTCACCATTTATGAGTTCTTTTAAAAACTCAAATTCATGATTCAATGTAAGACTTGGAAGCACATTTGGAAATACATCAACAAAATATTATATAATAGGCATATCTTTGAGATTATTTTTTTCCACAACCATTTAAGATAAATACCCCTTTTGAATATGAATTTGGACCCATAAAAAAATGTAATATCCATTGGAAGTTCATACCAGAAAAGACAGTCAGAGGTGAACCCCTGACTATTTGTTAAAATAAAAGAAAAGTAAAGAAAGCATACACCGCAATGCAAAAAACCGATTACATGTCATATATATCATACCCATTACCACCCCCATGACAGACATCCTCCGCAGTAGCTGACTCACATTCCAAGATTTCAAAGTGCTCAAGGATTTTGGCATACTTTCTTTTGAGGTTCAATTTCTCCAACGAGATCAGCTCTTTCGAAGATTGATTTAAGGAGGACCGAGTAGAAAGTGGCTTCGGAAAGTTAGAGTAGTCTTTCCTCAGCCTTCATCTTGTTGTGACAGAAATCTCCTTTCTGGAATTCCCCTTCCCATCCTTTAGGACCTCACTATAAGACGGCCTGACCATTCCATTTTCTTTGTCACTGTCTGAGACATCCCCCCAATTTCCAGTGATGATATCATGGGAACTATCAACAACCGTCCAGGCTGCAGACTGGCTATTACAGTCAACCATATCCAAGCCGTGCGGATGTCCCTCAAAATCTTGGGCAACATTCATTTCTTTCACTACATCAACTAAAATAATTTGTAAGGATTTATCTTCTTTCATTGAGGAACCCACCTCCCCATTAGAAACCTCTTAAGTTGTCAATGCTTGAAACTGATTACATGTCTCAACAGCATTTCCAGAAACAGTAGATTGCATTGGCATATTGGACCCCTTACAAGGAAGAGATAAAACTTTTGTCTTCTTCTAACCATCTGAATTTAATAGCCTCCCATATTCCTTCGAACTAGAAGTGTCTTCAACATCACTAACAACACACCCATCTTCATTCGGACTAGAAATGTCTTCAAAAGCACTAACAGAATACTGCCTAATTTCATTATCCTCATTTAAAACACTGGAAACACACCCACCTTGTGCCACTATAGCTTTATGCCCAACACCACCTCTAGGAATACCAGCATCTACATTCTCTTGGCACGCACCATACCTGAGGTCCTGCTTCAGCCTCTCAAACACTACTCCAGCAGATGGGTTCCCCGAGGCCGAGCCACCCACGCCATTTCCATCCTTAAAAACATTACCAATCTTCTTCCCCTATCCAACATCCTTACCACGATGCTTAACCGGGCATGAGATTGATCCACCGTAACAGTGACCATCCCGATGACCCAAATGATGGCACCTCGGACAATAATCAACCCAAGATTCAAAGACCAACGCCTGCTTCAAATGGAATTCATCACCAATCGTAATCCAAATACATTCTACTAGAGGATTTGAAGCATCCACCTCCACAAAGATCCACAGATTGACAGAATTATTTACAGATGAGGTGCGAGCATCAGATCAGAGAAATCGCCCGACCATATTTTATATCATACAAATTATAGATGGATTCTGGAATGGCAAAGGAAAATGGGGAAGACTAACCCTGGTTGTAGCCGAGGGTGAATCATGATTCATGAAAAGGTCAAAATTCCATCGTAGGAGAAAGAAACGGCATCCACCACATCGGCGAGGATCTCTAGACCAAGCGCACACTAAATCTTCCTCCAAGGAAAATCATATCATCATATGATTCTTATCAAGCAATCCCACCACCGCGTAATCCGCCAAGTCCCATTTACTGAACAAGAACCTATCAAAATCATCAAATGAAGGTCTTTGGTGATTAAATCACACCACCAGGGTCAATTTCAAGATATTCAACGTCGTGGAGAAATCTGGAAGTGAAATCGAGAGTTGAGGTTCCCTGAGATGCAGATTTGTAACCTTCGAACTCAAAGAGATCGAAGGAAAATTAGGGAGAAAGTTAGGGTTAGAGAAAGGTACAAACACCGCCTGTGGATTCAGAGGTCGTGGAAGCAGAACCTCCTCCCCCCACCCACCTCCAGGAAGGGGGGGAATTCATCTGCACTCATGAGCTAGGGTTCGTCGCCAAGATCCGTCTTCGAGATCCATCGCCATCACCGAGAACAATCGTTCCCTCCATCCCCACCAACATAATCATTAGAAGTTCATATTTATCCTACAACTAAAATATAATCATTTATTGATATAGAATATAAAATTTTGTTTACCTTCCTAATAAATTGATATAGGCTCTACATAAAGAAATAAAATCCAAATCCAAAATAAAATAAAATTAATCTAGTGGGATACTATCAGGATTTTTTGGAATCAAATTATTATACACTTTAACTAGATGAGAATCATTGTTTTGAGATGATATCATGATAAAATTAGAGGTTTTCACTGATAAATAAACATTTAATAATTAAGGTAGTAATGTGATACCCATAGAAAACACATTAGATAAAAATGAGTTTGTAAATCCAGAACCAAATATGGAATTAGTAGTTATAGAGTACATGGTAAGTGTTCCTTTCACCACTTCATTCTCATAACCAGTATAGGAAATAGTTATCACATGGAATTTTCCCTTTCTCAATGGGATTAAGTTTTTTTAGATGTTGATCATCTTTATTAAACCTCATATTTTTTTATCTTTTTGACATAATTCCCGTACTCCTTGAATTTGAATCACTGGTGTGTGGGTGGTGCATTCAATAGAGATTTATCTTCATTCACATCTTTAGTTTACTTATTCTCATCCCTTCAACAATTTATTTCCCAATGACCTTCCCTTATAAGATTAAATCATCAACTAATATTTTAATAAAATGTTATCTCTATTTCCTCCAACACTTATACTATAAAGGAACACTCATCAACTTACCTATATATTTTTTATTGGAATATATTTTAATTCCTATCTTTATTTTCTTATCAAATCCATGAAATCGATGGGAGACTCCAATATCTATTTCAACCTTATGAGCACATTAAATGATTTATTCATAGATACATAAGTCTCTTATAGATAACACCCTTTGGAGACTATGTTTTAAGACACTAAACAGTTGATCAATATTAACTTTGTATTGGATGGTAAATCTGAAATCCTGCATTTGAAGTCTTGAGAAATTTTCCTCAAAGGTACTAATGAATTCATTATTCTTTTACATTAGATAAAGGACTTAAATATCCATTTAAATGAAGAACAAAAGGAAAGTACTAATTGAAAAATAACCTTCTAAACTCATCCCACATTATAGATTCAATTTTATCATGTTTCCTCATTTTATTGATAATATTCAACCATTTATTTTATCTTCCTTCCAAATTAAGAAAATAACAAAATTTAAATTTTCATTCTCTAATCCCTATATAATGGAAAATTTATTTTCAGAAGTATTAAGATATTTCTCATAAATTAGTGGATCCATGGATCCACTAAAAGAATGTGGATATTTCCTCATGGAGGAATTATCTTAAAATTAATCCCCTATTTACACATTTGGATAATAATTATGATTCATGGACTAATAAAATTATGTGACCATAACAATGATATTTTTTATTCAATCTCACATAACATTAAATTTCTTAGGAGGAGAATGATTTAGTTCCATCCATTTAATAAAACAAAAAATTATAGTTTCAACAAAAATAATCATAGTGACAAAACATATAATCCTGAAAATAATTTATAGGATATTTAAATCAAGAAACCTTATTTTCAATATATGAAACATTAGGTTTAACCATGGTTATCCATATTCATCATCTATTTAAATCATTTGTAGTGGTTTTTAATGAGAATGTGAACTAACCTAAGAATATCCCCTCAGATCATCTATCCAATTTCATAGTATTAATCCCACTCATCATGCATTAGTGATGATTATGTCAATACCTTACCTTTAATTTTTATATTCATTCATTTTAGTGAATTCCTGGCATATCCACATGCATATTCTAGTATCTATATGTGGATGTATTTTATAGGAAAATAAGAATTGTTTCTTTACCATATCTTATGATTGTATTCTTAAACTTAAGAGTTTGCACTAATGTTTTATCATATGAGTTTACAAAAATAAATAAACTATTCTCTAATATCAACTAAAGTGGCCCAACAATTTCAAACCTAAATATTAAATGTTATTATATGAATATTCATTATATATAATTGTGATCTGGACCAAAACCATGATACTTTAGTGTTTTTTTGAAATTTGGATACATAAATAACTATCATATAAAATATGTACATCATCTCCCAATACTTTCATTACAACTAACACCCTTTTTATACATATCATACAAAAAACCATTCTTTATATCATATGGAAAAGGAAACCAAATAAAGGGTGAGCTCAGATGATGAGTTAGGGTTAACAAGGGAGATACTAATCAATAATGATGTTTAACCATTACAAGATCACAATATAATGATTACATGAGATTAAAATTTGAAAATCATACCCAGTAATTCATAAATCATATTCATGAGTCCCTGCTTAAATATTGGAATGTCAAAAGGAAAAATCATAAAGGAATCAAAGATCATAAGCCCTGAGATCATAATGTTGGTGTGAGATCATGTCCTAATAGAGTGGACTAAATTTTGGCATAGTTATGATATTAAAAATATTATATAAAGGACACCCACCAAGACATTCTTCAAAATTTAGGTTTGGGATAACCACCCATCGACCTTATTTGGGCTTGGGGTAACCTCCCATGTTCCCTATTTTGGGCTTGGTATAACCTCTCATATACCCTTTTATCTCCTAAAACATTAATTATTAACCAATACATTAGAGTAATATGATAGATATATCCATCACACAATAATAATCCATTCATAATTATACTAAATGATCATGGAATCATTTATCATTTCAGCATAGCTTAACATAGGGAAAAAAATGGGTTTCATCAATATTTCATCATCATAATCATAAAAAATTAACATAAATAATAAGGATATTATCATAGGATCTTATCTAATTTAATCATAAGTAATATAAAAGGATGTTATTATAGATGAAAATTCCTTTAAAAGATCACTGAAATATTTCTATGGAAGAAATAGTTTTCTTTTTGAAATCCCTTATTTAAAATATAAAAAATCCTAATATATTAAAGAAATATTTTTTCTTAAAAATAATAATGGAAAATTTTAAGTGATATTCAAAACATATTTTAGTCCTGATCAAAATAAAATATGTTCCTATGGTATATACTAACAAATATTTCATTCACACCTTTTGTAAAAAGTAACTCGTTCAGAAAAAGACAAGAATATTTCATTTAATTTTCGAACAAAAAGTAAAACATGGTTAAAAATGAATTTAATAAATAATTAGATTATATTCAAATCATTACTGAGAATATATTAAGTAAAATATGGACATAGAATAAATATATTCATTGTCGAAGAGGGAAATAATGTTGGTTTTCCTTCACAATATTATTTCAAAATTTTGATTTCTTAGAGATAAAAATGGAAAGAAAACTTTTTATTTACATGAAAAAAAATAAGTATAAAATACATAATACTTTGTAGATCTGTATTTTATAACTTTTCCATCGTAAAATTTAATCATAGACAATCCTAGTAAAAAAGAGAGTGTAACGTAATATTATAACCTCAAGACCAACTTGATTCATATGCACCCTAAACTTCTATATAATAAATTTAAAATTATTATATATCTATAATAGAACCATATTATTACATATAATTCATTATATTATCCACTTATAACATTTTAATACCCATTTATTAAATATTATTTATTAAAATTGATATATCCAGTTGTTAACTATTTCATTTTACATATAAGTTTCAATTATAATTTAATATAAATTTCATATTTTACATGGTTTAATCAACTTTAAAAATATAATAATGATATAAATATGATATATATTTAATATGTAAATATTTATAACCATCTATAAAATTTACATATGGAAAAATGAATTACAATGTTCATAGGGATTGTAGTATGTCTATATGAATGAATACTTCTTTCATTTCCTAATTAAAATAATAAAATGTAAATAAATTATATTTTATCACAAAATAATCACAATTATAGCATAAATATGAAATATATTATGTTAATCTATCATTATAGAAACACAAAGTGAGGTTGTGATGTAAAATAAATCATATTGAAATGTGGAGGCGGTGGTCCACACACACATATGAGCGATACATTCACTAACCATTTGATGGAAATGAGGTTTAAAATAATTTGTGTAACCTAAACATAACATATATTTATATTTATAACACTAGATTAATAATTTTATGATGTATAAAATAGGTTTAGAGAATTTTTATAAAGAAACAAAATTGAAACAACTTTGTTGATATTTATACCTCTTATTTGAGGTCCCTCCTTCGGATTGAACCTTAAAACATGAAATGTTACTCTTATAAGAATAAAATGAGATCTAGGATTAATGAAATGAATCTATGACTTTTTTGGTAGGTATATTATATTTTATAAATCTATAATTTCTTTAATAATTGTAGATAGTTGGTACTTTTTTATACGTGAGGGACGTGGCACACATAGAATTACATGAAAGATATAAATATATTTTCTGTATTTGTAATGTATAAGTCTTAAAAATATACAAGAATTATAATTTAAGATAATATAGGGTTTAAATAAAATCAAAAAAAATATTTATACAAGATTACATGTCAATATTACCTTTATCTCCTAGATTAACCCTAGTAAACATGTTTTAACCTTAATCGTGTAAACCATTTTTTCTATATTTACGATTCATTAAGAGACAAAATAACATGGCCACATTAAATATTTTATAAATTATAATTTAAAATATGGAATAAATTGTATCAAATTAAATTTATATAAGTGGAAGAAAATAATTTAAAATACGCACATGAAATATAATGAAAACTAGTTTTTAGACAAAATCATTTCCAAGAAAACAATTTAATTTAATTCCATTACATGCCTAGTAAAAACTATAAAATGAATTTTAAAAAAATTTATAGAGTATATAATAAATATTCCATTAAAACCATAAACCCATATAGATTTAATTAATTTATTAGCATAATAACACCATGCACACAAAAAATGGTTTATAAAAAATAACTCTATTTACCTTTAAATGGATTTTTCATCATTCTTAACCTTTAGATAAATAATGTATAGATATTTATTCATACCTTAGCAATATATTGTATTAATATAATTTTTTAATAGTGATCAATATACTTTTTCTAGATAATAAACATAAAATTTAGAAAAATTAATTTCTTTGAAAAATAAATAATTTAATCATTAAATGATTTTAAAAAAAAATTAATTATTGTTTCATATGATTTAACCAATAAAATTAAATTTTAAATATATATATATATATGTATATATGTATGTATGTATATTCCATAATTATTTTAATCTTATTCATACTATCTAATTAAATAGCTATGAAATAAAGGTATACTATATTATGATTTTATCTGGACTCAGGGTTGCATGTCTAGAAATCTATTAAGCACTTCATGTTTATCACAATAAAAGTAAATATAAAATATTAGGGTCTCACAATATATACTCTATAATAGAAATGAGTACATGTGTCCAATAAGAAATTTTGAGAGTAGAAACCCATACCTCGTATCCTGACATTATACGTACATTTTTACTTTCTAGAATAAATAATTATATTAATCATCTACTTTATTATGAACTGATTTAATTTTTATTCCTATTATATTTTTCATTTTATTTAATTTTTTAGCATATTTTATTTAGTTACTAAATATGTTAATTTTATGTTGGATGTCTTCATGTTGTTGGATCTGTAACCTGAAAATACCTTTAGTGCATTGACCATGGTAAAAGGGGTCATGGATCCATCATCCTAATAATATAAAACATGTTATAATTATAATATTCTTATATTAAATCTAATTCTATATCTATCCTTGTAAGGTGGTCATTGAAAATGAATCATATCACTTCATGGAGGTGGAAGTCCACACGTATGCACAAGTGATTTAATCATCTTCTAAGTAATGAGATGGTAAAATGGTTGATAATGTTTTATCTTCAAATAATCATGATTATGTCATAAAAATTAAACAAACATTACATAGAGATAGTATTCCACATGTAAGAAAGGGTGATAATTCAATTTTCCAAAATTTGGGTGGGGGAATAAAATAGATAATATATTACCTCTTAAAAATAATAATTATATAATAAATATCATATATATTAATTAATTCAATCTTTATAAATATCCATGGGAGTTAGTGATGAAAAAAATACATCACTTTATAGATATGGTAGTGTGTATGAATACATGAGTGATGTTTTTATTAACCATTGATGGAAATGAGTTAAAAATAGTGATTATATTAAATAAAATTACTATATTAAATATAAAAAAATAATTATATTAGTATGGTAATAAAATATTTGAATGAGTTTTAAGAAGAACTAAACATGAAATAATTTTGTTAAGATTTATACCTCCTCATTTGATATCTTCTAATGGATTACACCTTAATACCTATAAGATTGGCCTTTGGGTGAGACTATGAAATTTAATACACGGGGAGGATAGTTGGTAAGGTATTTTGGTATGTCTTGTTCATGATGATTGGATAATTTTTTTGGATAAGTAAAGAGATGTTCTTCCCTTTTATAAGTTAGAGGAGTTATACCCTTACAATTATTAAGAATATTGTAATATAATAAATGTATCTCTATGAGAAAATGGATCCAAGAAAACTTAATTTCCACTATAAGATAATATATATCTCTATTTAGTTAAAAAATTGAAATTTAGAAAAAATTTAAATATATTTTTATCCTTTTATTATAGTTTAACCTCTTTTAGTCCTTTTAATCTTTATAGTGGTGATGAACATTTTTCCTAGTAACTACTAATTATGACTAATAATGATTTAGATATCATTTTAAGTTTATAAAATGATGATCCAAAACCTGGAATCCATTTTCTCGGATTTTTTTTCTATAAGTGGTAAATATTACTTAAAATATAATTTGAAAAAACATAACAAAGTCCATTTTAAGAAAAAATGCTTATTTAAGCATAAAAATGTTTTTATCCAAAAATAATGTCTAATGAAAATTTCAATAGAATTAAATAGATTATTTTCAAATAAATTGGACTTATCAATCCTTTAAACTAAACCAAAAATAAAAGAATCATTTGTAATACTTTGTTAAAATAAAATAAACAAAAATATTTTTTATTTGAATAAAAACAATATTTATACTTCCAAAATGTCAAACATAAATTTATAAGTTCCAAATTTTATTTATTAATGAATTATGTAACATAATAAATATATTTTATTTCTATAAAAAGGTTCAATAAACATAAATTTTATTCTTATATCAAGATAAGGTCATGAAATTGATAGTATTTCTAAAGTCAGTATTTCTCGTTATTCACTCAAAAATTCAGTATTTTAGAAAAATCACAAAACTTACCCCTTAGATAATTATGATTCAGTAAATAAAAAAAATTAATTTAATTTAACTAAATTAAATATCAAGAATTCATAAAATTATATTTTAGTTGGAGATACAAAATATAATAGAAAATTATGTTTATAGAAATATAACATTACTAAAATTCAAGGTACCCTAATATTATTTGTTATAACATTATAATTAATTGATTATCAGTGTATTAGTTCATAGATTAATTTTTTTAATGTTATCATCTTATTAAAATAAACATTTCTTGGAAAAATATTCATTGAAATATAATGTGTTTTAACGATGAATGCTTATAATAAAATCACATTAAATATTTATTTTCAAACCATTATATTTCATCATAGAAAACAATTAGGTATAATAATTAATTAATATTTTTATTTACACTAAAATTTTATTAAAATATGTTGTTTGTTGTTTTAGTTTTGGGTTACATGTAACACTAGGTCTCAAATATAATATTATTTAATAGATAATTGCCTTTTCAAATATCAGGGTGTTACATTATCCCCTCTTAAATAAATCACCTCCTTCAAATTTTAATTTTTTCATAAAAAAATGAATGTATCTTGACATATGTATAATCTATAATTTAAATATGTAATTTCAAAGATACTATAATGAATCAAAATATTTATAAATTAAATATTTCTAATAAAATGTATGTACCATTATAAAACTCATACTGTGATTCCCAAAACATACCTTGATAGTTGAGCACAATTTTCTATATAACAATCAATAGATTTATCTTTATCATTCTTGAGTTGAGGAATTATTTTACAATAATTATTGATAATAAATTATAAAATATTCTTTATTGATTTATTTTTATTCTATAAGTATGATTTAATCAAATTTTTATATTATAATTATTTTTTCACCACTACTTTACCACATATTCTAAATGAAAAAATACAAGTTTATATTTTTAAACCTAAAGCACTAAAATTAAATTATAATGGATCATAAGATAAATAAAATTAATGAAAATTTATTCCACCTGTCTCAAAACATTTTTGAAAACTAAAATTTTATTGAATAAGTATAGACAATACCCAAATGAAATTTAGATCTACCTTCATAAGATGAAATAATACCTTAATATCCAAAGCCTCATCAAGGAAACCAAAAGTTGAAAATAAATCTGACCTTAAAAGTATTCAAAATATTCTTGAGCAAGTAATATCCCCAAAAAATATGAAAACAAATTTCATATATTCTTATAAAATAAAAATAACATTTATCTCTTGACTACATTAATCACTCATAAGGAAACATAACAACATGTATATATCCTAATGATATATTCTCCTAAATATATGAATCTTCTCCAAAAATAAAAATAATCTCTATAAATCCATTAAAAATTATATATACTTCAAAAATTTAACTCAATATTTATTACACAACTAATATTCTCTACTTTTACATAAATCCCTTATTATATTATAATTTCCCATTTACCAAAATTCTTATAATTTTCCCCAAAATATAATTAATCTCTTCCAAAATAACTTTAACCACCCAATCACAAAATCATTTTCTAATCCCATGTTTATCTATAAAATAAAATAACTTTTTTAAAATATAATGACCCTTTATTCCAATTAAGAATAATTACCTTAACATGAAAGATAATATTAACCATAAAGGTTATCTTTACCTTACATATTTTATCACTAATATAATAAAAATATTTATAAATAACCATTATAGTAAATCTGATGATAAAACTAATGGTTATGAATAACTTAATAATTTTTTAATCCCAGATAAATATCTAGTAAAATATAATTAGTAACCTTTTAATACAATCATATAATGCCTCAATGGATATCAATAATTTTTAACTTATGATCAATCTTATATCATATCAATCAATAAATAAAAACAATTATATATTATCAATAAAAATCATGTATATATACACTCTTGTCTATGTACATATTTTATAAACCATTAACCAATATTTTACATCTTATTACATAAGACTTATGATAATAATAAACAATAATCATGTCATAATATTCATCAAATTATTTATCTTAATTTATACCTTATAAAAACTACTAAAAAATTATATCTTTTATATGAAATTTTTAGTTTATTCATCGTCAACATATGACCTTGACAAAACTTTATTCTTAGTATCTTGAAAACCCAAATCATGATATTTTCACCTATGGAATCAATTTACATAATTCCCATACTCACCACATTTAAAACAACCAATTCATAACTTAGGAAGTTCTTTATTCTCCTCGAGTGTTTTAACAAAAATCTTCTTTTTCGATTTAGATTTTATTGATATATGACCTAATTTACCAAATATAAAACATCTTAATTCATCTTTTAGATAGTTATATATGTTATTATTTTTAGATTCTTAAAACATATAATGTTGAATATTTCTACCTTCATGGTATTTATCACCAAATCCTATATAAAACAACATTTTTCTAATACTTGGTGCATTAAGAAACTCACCCAATTTTATGTTGTCAATAATAACTCGTGATAGTTTGTCAAAAACAACCATAATAGTTTTTAATCCAACTCTTAACCTATTTGTTTTATTATTTATAAAACCATCACATTATCCATCACATCAATTTTTAACTTGGTTCTTTCTAGTTTTAACCATTTACTATAACCAATAACATGTTTTATACTAGTATATTAAATAAAATTATAATAAAGCATATTATGAAGAGGATAATATTAAGATATCCCTAACCACTTTATCTTTCTGTCAAATGTTTCAATTTATCCAAAACAAACAATCATATTTCCCAATAACATATTAACAGTTATGGTTAAAGAATAATATATACTTATGATCCCAAAAACATCATATAAACCAATTATTTTTTCTAAATATTTCAAATTATACTCATCTATTAACATCGCAATCTATAATTTATCTATACCATTCTTTGATATTAATTATAGTGGCCCAAACCCATACACTTGGATCTGATGGTAAAAACATAATTATTGCATACTGGTTTTGATACCAACTCAAGTGACCCAATTTTGACCTTCTATACTTACAACATCAAATAAAATGTTTATTCAATTACATACCCAAGTAAGTTTTAGGTTGAAATCATTATAGAAATTTAAAAAACATTACTTAACCAAAATTGTTCCTTTCTCACCCAGTTGTAATTTTCCCGACATTACCTAGAATTTTTATTCAATAATAAGCCTTTAATATCTCCCCAAAAAATCTCTACACATGATAACCATATAGATATATCATATATATTACTATTTGTAATTACATGAGGGAATGGAAATATAATAAAGGTTTAGCTCAAACACTCAGTAGAGGAAAGCGTAGTTGGGAATCTATCATTAATAGATAAAGCATAAACAATATAGCAGAATGGATAATAAATACATATTCCATTTAATCAAAAACATGAGCTCGAAATTCATACATATAAAATATCAATGAATTAATCACTTGGGAAATAATAACTGATTTCTAAATTATGGAATTCATAATTTTAGATATCATAATCTTACTACCAAGCCTCTTTCTCAATCATTAGGTATAAATAGATAAAAATTTATCCAAATATCCAATCTATTTTTTCTCATGATACCTACCAATTAATCATGAGGCTATATAATATTTTTTCCAACACATCACTTACTAGGTCCAATGAATTCACTATTTGAATAAAGTGAATTAGAATACAGTAGATCATCTAACCTCGTTAATAATAAACATTCATATTGAAAAAAAGATTAAGAAATGTTAATATTTTCCCATTAAAAAATAAACACACCATAATATTAAATAATCATAAATATATATAAATAATAGTTATATGTATTTTCAATGTTTCCATAGTTAATAAATGAGCAATAGTTCTTACTAAACAATCTCAGTTTTATTTATATAAAATATTGTATTTAAACCATATAGAGTAATGGGTATATGACCAATTAAATAATAAAAATGATGTATATACATCCATGATAATAACTAAAATCGAAATTAAGGATACCATAAATTCATTATATAATAATACATTGTAATAATGGAAATTCCTTTTGAAAATACTGATAAAGTTGGAAGTGAAGCTTTTAAAATGTGTTTACTTTAAAAATATTGTAACTTTGTTATAAAAGTTAAGTTAAAATCCACTTTCAAAAAAATTTCATGATATTTCAAATATATATTTAAGATAATATTTTGAAAATAATTTATATCAACGGAATATTTAAAAAAAATAAACAATAATTGGATTTTAGATGAAAAAATACCTAAGTAGAATGAATTCCATTTTCAAAACTTTTAAATATATAATAACCTCTTAAAATGAAAAAATAATTAAATAATAAGAATATATATTACCTTAGAAAAACCCCCAAAATTGAAAATAATATAATTCATGAGTAATGGTTTTGATTATGGTAAAATATATTCATGCATAAAATTTTTATAAAGTCATTATTTCACAATTTTATAAAGATAGACCACAACACCATTTACATAAAACGTTAAAATATTTATTTTAAAAATATGGAACAAAAATTTATAGTAAATATAAATTTACCATAATAAATAAGTTAAGTATACAAAAAATATATTTAATGAAACAAAATAAATAATATTGAAATGTAACAATAAGGTTCCCAATAAAAATGGAGAAATAAGATAAGATTTTGACAAAAAAATGAGGATAAAAATGATAATAATACCTTAAATCCCTGAAATAATCATACTATAAAAAATATAAGGTGTTTTGAGACTAAGAATATCCAATTCCCTCAATAGAAATTGAAACATAAACAATCTCGATAAAGAGTAATATTTTATTATAAAACATTACCTATATTATAACTTTGGAATAAAAACATTTGGAATAAAGAAATATTAAATGGAACTTCAATTAAAAGTATTAATTAGTGTAAAAAGAATCAATATTTAAAATATAGAGAATATAAACCGCATAATATAAATATTTTCATAATTAAAGACATGTTTCAAATAAGGTGGTTTAAGTTGACAAACCCTTCCCACATGTCCTGACTCTCCACGTACATCATTTACATTCTAAAATAAAAAAATTAAATTAATTATCTTCATTATTAAGAACAACTTTCATGTTTATTACTTCAATATTATTCCTTTTATTTCTTTTACTATAATTTTTTATTGAGTAACTAAATCAGTAAATTTTATGTCTGATGTTTTGAGGTCCTACAATTGTTATCCATTAAAAAAAATGTGCATTGACCATGGTCAAAGGATTCATTCTTCCATAATCTACAAAATATAAAAATGTTGTTATATTTTTTGTATATTAAATATAATTTTAAAACCATACATGTAATGTCATCATGGAAAAAATCGCATTACTTCATGGAGGTGGTAGTCCACACATATGCACGAGTGAAATTTTCATTTTATAATAGATGATACATTAATAATTTAGATAATATTTTATATTTATAGAATAAAAATTATTATATAATATATATATATCTATAAAATACATATTTATAACCGTCCATGTGAGGTGTTGATGAAAAATGAAACACATCCCTTTATGGAGGCGGTATTCCACAGGTATGTACAAGTGACAGTTCTATTTTCTAAAATATGAGAGGTAAATGGAGGTAGATAATATATTATAATTAAATTATCATAAACTTTTTATAAATATCTTATATATTCATTAATTTCAGTTTATAACTTACCATATGAACTGGTGATAAAAAACAAAATACATCGCTTTATGAAGATGATAGTCCATATATACAGATGATCAATGTTTTCATTTTCCATTTGATGAAAACTAGATATAAATAGTTTTTACATACACAAAATAAAATTTTAGTATATTGAAATTAATTATTTCATTATATTATGATGTTTAAAAAATTGAAGTAGTTACAAGAAGAAGTAAAGTTGAAATAATTTTATTATGACTTATACCCTTTTCTTGTATATCATCCTTGGGATTACACATTAATCATTCTAGATTTGGTATTTTTTAGAGAAAAAAACCTATAGGGCATGGGGTGGAATTCTGGGAATGTTTTTTGTATTAATAATTGATTTAAAGGTATCAATTTATTTGAATAATTGAATAGAGGGGGTTCCCTTTTATAAGGGAAAGGAGAGGAACCATTATAAATATAAAGAAAATTAAAAAAGAATAAATGTTTTTTCTAAATTAAAATTGATCCCTGGAAACCCAATTAAGAATATAAAAATTATTGAGGTCTAAATATGCTTAGAAAATAAAATTTATACTAGGTTTAAATATATTTTAATCATTATCGCTTTGTTTAAGACCCTCATTTACCCATTTAACCTTCACTATGGGGAAAAACAATTACCATGATAACTATTAATTATGAATGAAAATGAAATTGAATACATTAAATAAATAGAAAATTATGAAACCAAATGTGGAATATATTTTCTTATATTTATTTTCAATAAGTGGAAGAAATTACATTTAATATAAGTTGGAAAAAATGTGATGAAAATAATTTTTAGAAAAATTCCCATTTAAGCGTAAAAGTGATTTGATACAAAAATCGTGCATAATGTTAATCCAGATAAAATATATTGGATTATGTTTTATAAAAGTTTAATTACTTAACTTTAATATGAAAGCAAAACAAAAAAGAAATGTATGAATACTTGATTAAAAGACAATAACCCATTATCGGTTTTATTTGAATAAAAACAATACATAAATTTCTAGAATATAATACATATATTTTTAAGTTAAAAACTATATTTTTGAAATAATTATATTTATTATTAAATATTTATGTATCTATTAAAAAAATTAATATACTTTAAATTCATTCGTGTATCGTTATAATGTCATAAAAATGATCGTATTTATAAAATCGATATGTTTTACTATTCTGCAAAAAATCATCTACTTTTGAAAAATCCTAGAAATTTATTTTAATATTATTTTGATACGATGTATAAATTAATAAATTTAATTTAATAAAATTAAATTTCATAAAATCATAAATTTTTATTTAAAATAGAAATACAGAATATTTATATATATATAAACAAATTTTATAGAAAATGTCTTTTTTAAAATTAAGTTCTTCTAAAATTATTTTATAAAAATTTATAAATAATTTATCCTCTTTTATTAGTTTATAAATTTAATTTATTTAAAAATCATCAATTTATTAAAATAAAAAGCACTTAAAAACAAACATTTTAAAAATACACATTTACCATTGAATGATTTTAAAAAAATCACATTAATTATTACTTTTCTATTCATTTAATTTCATCAGTCAAAAAAATTATAAAATTTAGATATCATAATTAATTTTTATATTTCTTTTTTATTAAAAGTTCATTTTAATGTTTTATGACCCATTTTAGTTCATTCTTGAATGTATCTTAATCAATCATACATAGTATTTTTTATAGAAGAATTATTTATTAAAATAAATGGGTATTATAGATAACATTCATTATTTTCAATTATATATCCTAGAGTTTTAGTAATCAGATTATATATTTGGATTTACCTAATTAAAAATTTCATTTCCTTTTGTTTCACATTTAATTTTTATAACTAATATGTTTTTGCGGATTAAAATTTAATGTTTTGGGTTATGGTGTCTTTAATCAGTCTAATGTAGATCTCTGTTGGTTATATTGATGAGGAAAACATTGCTATAATATATTCTAGAATTTTGCTCACCATAAAATGATTCATTTTTTTTAAATTTGATGGTTATTTATCAATATTAAGAATAAATATTTTCCAAAGGAAACTATTTTAGTGAGTTTTCCAAAGAACCGTCTACAATCATCAAATTTATTCAATCTTTTCATGAAGATTAATAAAGCCTTAAGGCAAAGCACCTAATCCAATTTTCTATCTTGTGGAGTTGAATTAGTTCTGTCAAACCCCAAACAAAATTTATTTTGTGGTAGAAGTAGGATCTAAATATAATTAGAAAGTTTGATATGAAATTAAGGTTAGTTTTAGATCATTTTTTACTTATTGGATCGTTATTTCAACACATTTCATTGACGGTATATTAAGACTTATATAAAGATGGGTTTATATATTAAAGGACTCTTGGTCTTTGTGATTGACTCTCCTAATATGGAATTAGATAATAAATAGTTTCAACTAGTTTTTATATCCACCATTGGTGTTTTTATTTGGATAAATGAGAATACATTTATAAGAGTTCAGATACCCCTTTGGATTCCTTTTGTGTTAAAATATAACCTCGGTGATAAGAAATGTAGTGAATATGACCTTCAACGCTACTATTTGATTATGGAAGCTATGAAATATCCCCTATTTGGAATTTTTTTTATAAATATCCTTTGAGTTTTGTTATAGGGATGGAAATCTATGATCTCTATATCTTATGGAGTTATAGAATATTCTCAAAACCATAATTGAAAAGCACTTGATTTTACTCATTCATAATCATATTTGTTAAATAACACCACAATGGACCCTAATATATTAATCCCAGCTTTCAAGTTTATTTTCCACTTTTTCATTATCCTTATATTTAAATCTCAATAACTATTATGATGTTATATATTTAATACCCAAAAATTTTATTAGGCATTTTTCATTAAATAAACATGATGTTGATAGCCTACTCCAAAAGCAAGAGATATCTAATGTAGTAACAAAGGTAATGTTAGAATAAATCAATTTGGGGTCTTATAAATATTAATTAAAAAAATATTGTAGTGTTATATTTGTAATAAAAATATTAAGAATTATTAAAAATTAAAAAGAAAATAGTTTTATTAAACACTTTACATATAAGGTTTTATTTAAAAAATTAATTTTCAAATTATAGAATTTGAATTAGAAAATTTTAATTTAATTTCTAAGTTCTTCATGTTAAAATTATATTATGAATAATTTTTTATAATTTTATGGAAAAGATTTATTTTTTAGTGCATAGTGTAAAATTCAGATTTTGTTTTTAAAAATTGTACTTCTTTTCATGTATTTTTAAATTAAAAATCTATTTTTGATGGGTTCTAAAAAGTAATTATTTCCTTTGGATTTAAAATAATATAATTTTGGTTTTTATAAGTGATTTTTTCACATGAATTTACTATAAAAAATTAAATTAAAATTGGCATTTTTGGAGAAAAAAAATAGTTTTTCATCACATTTTTTGGTTTAATTTTTAATTAAGTTATAAAAATTATATTTTTTGAATTTTGACAAAATGATTTCATATTTTTAATTATTGGGTCCAAATTTGGTAAAAGTTCCTTTTTCATTATGGATAGTAACCTCATTAATATTTATTACCACGGTAAAAGGTAAATTAGGTAATTAATGTTAAAACTAAAATGATAATGAATACAAAATGACCCTAAAATTTGAATTAATTTTATTGGATGATCCCATTTAATTTATACATAAATTATATTCATCTGCAATGCGTTTTTTCCATTTTTATGTGATTATATCCTTTATAATATTTTATTTAAAGAAAGTCCAAAATGTCACACTCTTGGTTTTAATAATTATAATATTTTTAACATAGGGTTAAACAGAGGATATGTTCAATTATAAATATTTTTTATATAAATTATTCATATTAATTATTTTAATTTATTTCTTAATTTAGTTCAATAAATTTTTACCTTAAATTTCTACAAAATGACCGTGCATAATTATCCAATTAATGGAAAAATCAAATAAATGATATTAAAATATTAAAAGTAATAAAATTTTAGATAATTATAATGAAACATAAATTTTATAAATTAATATCACATGTTAGATATTAATTTTTATTTTATTTTGTAATTTTATATGTTTTACTAAAGTTATTACAATCAAAGTAATTAATTTTTATAAAAATTATCATTAATGATATATTATAATAAATAATATTTTATTTAATGACAGAAAATTCTTAAAAAAATTATATTCATTAAATTTATAATTATCTGGTTTATTATATCAATTATATTCCATTTTTTTCTTTTCTATATTTATAGTAACTATATTTCCTACAAAGTGTAAAAATCATTGTGGTCACGGTAAGTGTGAAAGGGGTTAATTAGGGGTTAAAATGAAAAGGGTAAAAATGTGATCAAAACTTGTATTATTTTTATTTTATGAGATTATTATGATCCATAAACATTATATATTTGAAATAAGTTATTTCGAATAAATTTGGAATTGAAAATTAATTTATATTATTTTAATATTTTTAAAATTTCAAGTGTACCCCTCCACTCACTTATAAAAGGGAATCTCCTCTTCACTTTACTTCATACATGAAAACCATTGAATTTAGAAAATATATACCTAAAAACATTCCTAAAATACCCCCCCCCCCAGACACACACACACATATTCTATAATCCCTATTTAGATCAGAATACGACCCAAAGTTGTCTTAAGGAGTTATGAAAATGAGGTTTTCGAAGAAGAGGGGTCATTTTTGATTGAGTGTTTCTATATTATTTCTTCTTAAAAATCCTTAAATTTTTATTTAACTATGATTTTATAATAACTGCATTATATTACATATAATGATGGTTTGTTATGTTAATGTAACAACCTATATCTATATCCTCTTCCATCAAATGGGAAAGGAAACTATCATCCCTTGTGTACAGTGAACTACCACCTTATGAACCAATGTTATTCATTTTCCAGGACCATATATCATGAATAGATCATAATTATAGAATTAATGTATATATATTATATAAATGAAATATTTATCATTATGAAAATATAATATATCATTTACTTCTTACCATTCTATTCACTGAAAAATGATAATGTTGTTCGTATGTATGCATGGACTACCACCTCTATGAAGTGATGTGATTCGTTTTTTCACCACCCCATCACATGAAAATTATATATAAGTATATTTAAATTAGAAATATGATATTCATGATATTATTACAATTATAGTAAGATAAAATAATACTTGACTTCTTCAATAATGATCTTCTGAAAAATGAAAATTTTACTCATGTGTACGTACAGAAGACCATATCCATGAATGTAACATGGTTAATTTTTCATAATAATATTTCAATAATGGTATTAAAGGTATGATTTTTGTATAAAAATGATAATTATTTCCTGAATAGTACCCTATAGATGGTTTAATAATGACCTCTTTGACTATAGTCTACCTACTGAAGCCATTTCTGGCATATGAACAGAATATCATCAAAACATTTTATATTAATTTAATGGATTAACTAATTATATATAACATTGTATTAAATTAAATAAATTAATAAATAACCATAATATGTTATTGAAAAGGTAAAAAATTATATAATTTTTTTATTCATGATGATAAAGAATGTACATGATGATTCAGAATAAAGGTATGATACCTTCTTTTTTTTAAACCCCCTTTTTAGGTTTCCATTTACCTCCATTTTTCTTCTATATCATTATTTTTTACAAATATTTTTATAGATTATTCTCCCTATATATAAACGATTTAAAAATGAAATTTTATATCTTCTTTTTAATTTCTTTCAAATGATTTCAGCGGGAATATTTTTAAGTAATGTTGGATTTTATTTAAAAAAAGACAAAAAAATATCTATTTTAATTTATAGAAGGAAAATTACTTTTCCAATTCCCTAAAAATTATTTTAAATTATAATTCCTCAACAAAAAATCATGTTTTCTAAAAATAAAAACTATTATTTACGTTTTTTGGTGTATTTTTCTATTGAAAATGCGTATTTGAGAAGAAAGTGTATTTTGATATCCAAAATTTTTTCACTTGGGTTTAAAATATTTTTATTCATGATATCATCCATGGACATTTTTTATGAATATTTGATCACAATTATATCCTACGGTTGATCTAAATATTTCTTATATGATAGGTGCACCTAGATACCACTCCAATGCATTGCGTAATGATTATGTTCTCCAAAGAATTATACTAGAAGATGATTTTATGGTTAATCCAAATGTTAGGGTTTTAATATAACAGCATACCATAGAGTCTACCTGAATTTTATATTCTTTTTAATGATATTTCATGAAAATAATTTTCTTTCAAAGGTAAAATAATTATCTTTTTAAAGGTAAATTAATTCTTTTTTTTATAAAATGTTCGTTTTTTATGAAATGGAATTTCATGAGTTTTAAGGTTTTTCACTAAAATAAAATATTATATATTCTTATTTATCTTACTATTGTTTTTATTCTCATACCATGGTTTAATTTTTTTATATTATTTATCTATGGTTAAGGGAAAAAATAATTAAATTTTAAAGTCATGGAGATTTTTCATGAAAAAAATCATGTTTTATTTTAAAAGTTTTATATTGTGGGAAAGATATATACTGATTAAAAGTTTCAAATTTTTATATATTTGTGTTTGTTATGTTATATTTATGACCTAACTATCAAAGTCTTTAAACCTAAAATATATTAGGGAATGTAAGAAAGTGAATTCTTATTTAAAATCTCTAGAATATATAATGATTAAGGGTATTTCCTTAAAGTTGGTATCATAGTAAGGTTCAGATAAATTTAGGTGTTTTTATAATGATAATAAATTTCCTTTAAAATATTTAACTTAATGGTTAAGTTTAAATTATATCACATTTCAAGATTACTATATTTCTTAAAATAGACTGTGTTTTTTCTCAATGGATTTCCATATAGGAATGTTCAGAATTAGAACTGTTGAGTTTGTTGTTATGATGAATTAGTTGATGTATGATATAAATGGTAGTGGTATATATGATAGATAGTACCTAGATTTACCATAGTAGAACATGAAAATATTAGAGTATTTTATGAGACAAAATCATCAAGTATTTAGTGGATCTTCTAACCCAGTGGTGGTTAAAGGATTGATAAATTCCCTAGTGAAGATATTTGAAGTCAGGGGGTGATTAAAATAGCAAAAGGTAACTATATACCTTTTTTCATTTTGATGGTTAAGATGATATATAATTGTATTTAGTTAATAATTACAAATATATTTATTAGTTAGATTTAATGGAATGGTAAAAATTTAAAAATATTTTCCATGAAAAATATTTCACTAAGATTGTTTGACACATTATTGAAAATAAATTCATTGAATTAAGGAAGATGATGATGATTAAGTTTCTGTATATGAAGAAAATTTTACATGGTTTTCTAGGAATATAGAATTTTCATCTAGGATCTTAATCGTTAGATTAATCTGTTTTAATGGTTTTTAAAACCAACATATCAAATAGAATTAGCTTCCCTTGAATTTAAAATTTACCTGAAACTTTTTCAATATGTTGGTAAGATTGAAATGGAGTTTTATGATGTTCTTTAATTCCATGAAAACAAGAATAAAAAAGGCATAGATGTAAATAATTGGGGAATCATTCTTCAATTAAATCCATAGGTATGAAAAAAAAGTATTCCTAAATGGATAAGGGTGGTAAAATGAATCATTGTTAAGGTCTTGTAAATTTTATAAAGTGTTATCAGTGTGGTATGTTTGGTCACATAACTCATGAATGGAAAGAAAAGAGTCCAAAAAAATAAAATAATGGAGGTAACTGATATTTATCAATTAGTGATATGTTTTAGTTTCAAATAGTTGGTTCGTTATGATAACATGTGTCTTAAGTTAGTTAATCAATATGGAAATCATCAAGAATGAAATAATAAAGGTGTGTAAAATATATTTCTACTAATATATTTGGTGAAGAGTTATCAAATAAACGGATTAAAGGTATGTTACTTGATTATTATAAATACTCCAATACCTTTTTTGACTCTATATCAATAAATTCATTCCCTAATGATAAATTTTCAAAAGTATTGGGAATATCACATTGTGAAAGTATGATAAAACTTTTGGCGAAAATATAAAATAAACCAAGATTTAAAAGAAACTTCGTATTGTTATTAGTGGAATGTTCTTTTTTTAAAATCTTGTTGAACTACCGATGTAAGAGTTTAAAATTTTCTTAGTTATGGATTGAATTTCACTTTATCATAACAAGATATATTGAATATCCAAGAATGTTTTACCTTTGATAACCTATAAAAAATATAAGAAATTCAATAGAAATAATAGTGAAGTTTACTTAACATGTGTTATTGAAAAAAATGAAACTACACAGATTAGTGATGTCCCATTAGTGAATGAATAAAAAGATTTTTTCATTGATTTATCTTGTGTTAATCCTAATCTATATGTTGATTTTACTATTGAATTAATATGAGATTCTAATATAATTTCAAAACGCCCTTACCAAATGGATCAAGAAGAATTTTTGGAAATACAAAATAAATTGAGTGAGTTTCTAAATAATTGTTTCATTCATATTAGTACATCACCTTAGGGATATCTTTTATTTAATGTTAAAAATAATTATGGTTCAATGAGCCTTTTCAAGTATTATATATCATTAAATAACATTTATATTAATAACATGTATCATTTTCCTCATATCGATGATTTATTGCATCATAACTAGAGAGAATGGTATTTTTCAAAGATTGATCACAGACCAGGGTACCATCCATTGAAGGATAAGAAATAATATATTACAAAGTCTATATTTTATACTAGATATATGTGTTTGAATTCATTCCCTTCGGTTTTCCTAATGAACCCGTTGTATTTATGGATCTTATGAATAGAGTGTTCTATGAATACATGGATAAGTTTATGTTTTTTTTTTATTAATTTTGTACTTTTGTATTCAAAAATTCTTTAGGATCATGAAATTCATATAAGAACAATTTTTCAAACCATAAAAGAAAAGAAATGGTATGTAAAATTTATTATGGGTGAATTTTGGTTGCAAAAAAAATTATTGGTCATATTGTTTCTAAATATGGTATAATAGTTAACCCTACTAAAACTAAAGTTGTAAATTAGTGGCCAAAACCTTCCAATGTAAAATTGATTTATAGTTTTCTTAGTTTAAAAAGTCTCCAATGAATGTTTTTTGAAAACGTTTCTTGATTATTTAGCCCATTGACTAAGTTAACATGAATTTGAGTTAAATTCATCTTGATGAAATAATGTGATGATTTTTTCATGAAATAAAAAATAAGATGGGTGAAAAATCCAATTTTGGCATTTCCCTATATATTTATTCAATTTTTCGTCTATATTGATGCTTTGTTTAAGGGACTTGGTTGTTTCCTGGTGTTAAATGATATGATAATTTCTTATAATTCATGTTAATTGAAACCTCATGTGTTTAATTATCCTACATATGATTTGAAATTGGATGTTATTGTTATTTCTTTAAAAAATTAGAGGCATAATTTATATAGAGACAAATGTGAAATATATACCAATCAAAAAAAATTAAATATATATTCACCCATAAAGAGTTGAAAAAGAGATATAGAAGATAGATATAATTTAATAACAATTATGACTACATGATTCTTTATCAACCTGTAAAATAAATCAAGGTGTTTGATGATTTTCATTGTAAAAAATAATGATATATCATCCATGTTAAATTTGGAACATGAACCTTAGTTTAATGATTTAATGATTTTTCTCCTAGAATTTGTGGATATAGGAACTTTCTCTATTTAATTTTAGGTTTTTTTAGAGTTAAATTTGATAGATAGAATTATGAAAGCTCATAAAAAAGATCGTGGATTTTCCAAAAAGGTGTAATTAGTTAAAAAAGTTATGTTACCAGGATATAATATTTAAAATGAAGGTTCTTAAAGAGTTGGAAAGAGAATATGTGTTCCTTGTGATTCTCAGTTGATGAAATAATTATTGATTTTTGCTCTTAGTCCCTCATTTTCCATTCATCATGGTAGTACTATGATATAGAGAAACCTTTAGGAGTATCACTAGTGGGATGGAATGAAAATATATATTTCTAACCTTATCATGACATTTTTAACTTATTAACAAGTTAAATTAGAATATTACTAAAGGTGATTCTCTATCCTATTTTAGTTCTAGAGTGGAAATGTGAAAATGTATCCATGGATTTCACAGTGGTATTTCCAAAGACATCTCAAGATAATAATTTGATTTGGATTATTATTATTCGATTAACTAAATCTATCTCTTTCTATCCCATTCAAGATATTGTATCCTCGAATAAAATTTCCCAATTTTATCTGAAAAATATAGTCATATTGTATTGAGTTCCCCTCTCCATCATATCTAAACATCAACCCAAGGTCGACTTCAATTTTTTGGAAAGGACAAAAAATAATTTGGTACTGAATTAAAATTTAGTACAACTTTTCATCATCGATCTAATGGATACTTTGAAAAATAAAATAGACTGTGGAATTCATGCTTTGTACATGTCAGTGGATTACCAAGGAATTTGGGATCAATATTATTATTTAGTTGAATTTTATTATAATAATAGTTTTTATTCATGTATACTTATGGACCCTTTTGAAGTTTTATATAGAAATCAATGTCATACTCCTATATTTATGGATAAATAAGGGTAATGGAAGCTTAGGGGAAAATATTTTATAGGGGAAATGGTTGAGAAGAGGAAGATAATTCAGTTTTATGTAAGGAAAGATCAGAAAAGGTTAAACAGTTATGATGAAAAATATAAGAATGATATTTCCTTTGAGGTGGGTGATCTATATTTTTACAAAGTATATCCATAGAAATGTGTTATGCATTTAGGTCAAAAGGGGAATCTAAGAAAGTGGTTCATTGGACTATATGAATGACTAGAACAAGTTGGATCAGTTTCCTACTGAGTGTCTTTTCCTTTGATTTTATTCGAGGTACACAACATTATTCATGGTTTGATGTTAATAAAGCATGTAAAAGATAAATATCATGTCCGGATCCCTGAAGTAGTTTAGTAGTAAGAAGATATTTCTTATAAGAAACAACCTATTTAGATTCTTGACCATATAGATAAAGTATTTCAGAACAAGGTAATTGACCGAGTAGTTTTTTTGTGAAAAACATAATGGTAGAAGAAGAAACATGGGAGTTTGAAACTTCTATGAGGGAAATGTATCCTCACTTGTTTAATAAGTGAATAAAATTTAAAGGATAGAAATTAAAAAATATCGGAATAATATAAAAACTAAATTAAAATAATTTTTATGTTTTAAAAATGTTCAATAGTTATATATTATAGAGTTATATTCATTATAAAAATGTAAAGTAATATTTTAAATCAAAAAGAAAATAATTTTATTATATTCATTTTAATGGTTTTATCTAAAAGTTAAATTTTCAAATTATTGAATTTGAATTTGAAAAAATTAATTGTGTTTTTTAATTCCTCATGTCAAAATATCTTATGATAATTGTTTGATAATTTTCCGAAAATATTGAGTTTTTACTGAATAGTGAAAAATTATGATTTTGTTTTTAAAATTTTTTTTTACATTTAAGTATTTACAAATTCAAAATATAATGTTAATGGTTTTGAAAATTTAATTAGTTCCTTTTAATATAAAATAAATCAAAAATGATTTTTTAAAATTAATGTTATAGTTAGATTTAGTATAAAAACATTTTTACATTGAAAAAATCATTTTTACAAAGAAACTATTTTTCATCATCTTTTACAAGTTTAATTTTAAATTATATTATTCCAATTATATGTTTTGAATTTTGATAAATGAATTAAATTTTTTAATGAGAAGGTTCAAATTTGTTAGTTATTTCAATTTTATTTTTCTTCAATATGAATATTAACCTTAGTAATGTCTGTTACCACTATAAAGTGTAACTCGAGTAATTAAAGTTGAGAATAAACTGATAAGGATTATAAAATGATCCAAAAACTTTACATAAGTTTTTTGTATTTGTTCCTTCCATCCATACTCATCCAATATTTTTTTATGTTGTCTTATTTTTTCTTTTTCAATGTGATCATAACCTTTATAATATTTTATTTAATGAAATTTCAAAAATGGCACACTCTTATTTTTAATAACTGTAATATTTTTAACATACGGTTAACTAGAGGCTATGTTTTTATATTAATATTATATTGTAATATAAATTATTTATTTTCATCATGGTAATATATTTTTAATTTTTATTTATAATTAACCTTACTTTACATAAATTTATATTACTTCAAAATTTAAGTCATTCATTAAAAAATATAATAAATCAATGATAGGACCATATAGGTATAGTGTCTTTAAAAACTGTGAAACATAAACAAATGGTTCATAAAACATCTACATTCTCTTCCACATATTTCTTCAAAACTAGACTCTATTCTAACATAGCTTACTTAATACCCTTATTCATAACCTGGGGAAAAGAAACATATTAAAGGGTGAGAAAAAATGATCAGTATGGGTATACAAGGGAAATATAAATCATATCATAATCATAAGACATAATAACATTACATTTTAAAATCTTATCCTACAAATGAAATATCATGATATCATGTCATGGAATAAAAGTTCATAATAATTAATTGACATAATCCCAAAATTCATAACATAAAACATCATGTTTTTTGGAATACACATAATCATAGAGAATCATTTCCATATTATACAAGGCTCATATCCAAGTCCATTATAGTAGAAGTCCATTTCTAAACTGGGTTTACTTTTCATTCTAGCCCTTTATTACCAAACTGGATTTACTTTTCCTTCTATTCATGTATATCTCATGAGATATAAATCATTACATAATGAATTAGAGGGGTATATAGGTCCCACCCATCTCATAATTAAATCATTGTTACCTATGAAACAAAATCATAAATCATTCATCATAGCATAACCCATGAAATAAAATGGGTTTCTAAAACATCATTCAATAATAATCTATATAAAATAAATAGATATCATAAAAAAATTCCATTATAAAAACAAAAAAAAAGTAATAATATGGATAGAAACATAACTATTCTTCATTGTAGATGGAAAAAGTTTTTGATAAAACATTTGAATTTAATTCAAAAGGAAAATATCCTTTCTTCTTTAAAAAAAATTATTTTCTCAAAATGCTTCACTATTTTAAAAGAATGGTATTTACTTGAAAATAAAATTTAAAACATGTAGAGTGAGATTCAAGTAAATAAGTAATTATGAAGACTTAAAAAAATTCATGCCGTATACGTTAAAAAAAATCTTCTCGTACTCTTACCGGAAAAGTAAAAAAGTACCTCATATAGAAAATGAAAGATAGATTGCTTCCATACCGTTTATTAAAAATTCATCGATGGGTAAAATTGAATTTTAAAACTATTATATTAATATTTATAATATTATATATTTAGGAAACATGGACATTAATGATAAATATACCCTAGTAAATACTTACAAATAAAAAATCTCGGATAATAATGAGATTGCAAAATTATAACTTACCTTAAATCTAATATCCTTCGTGTGTTTCTGAACCTCTTGTATAATGGTTAAAGTATGTTATTAAATTATTCTAGAACCATATTCATATTTATGATATCATATATGATCCTATTATATCATTTTGTTAATAGAATTTCAATATTTCCAATATTTCAGGTGTTAGTAGCTTTATTTTCTCATACCAGTTTAGCCATTTATTTCATGTTTATTATGATTGGGATGTATTTTATTCATGTAGAAAAATGAAATTTAGTTCATAATTTTTATTTTTACTCAATATATAATTTTTATAATCATTCTTTAATTTCTAACGTGGAGAATGAATCTCACCGCATCATCGAGACGGTAGGTCGTGCTTACGCACAAGCGGCGATATCATTCTATTTGATGGTTAAATGCTATGTAATTGGATGGTATATTAATTATAAAGAATAATAATCATGTTTTATTCATTATTTACATCCATTATACCCATCATGTTACCCATCCCAATAAAGTATTGTTGAATAACATATTACACCATGGCGTGGATACGGTATGTTGTACATACGTACGCATGGTGATATTGTTATTTGTATGACGGATAAAAGGAGGTATATGGTTGCATCATAACTATAGTAAAAAATCAGAATGTATAATATACTGTATTTATAAATTTACTATGGAAAAGACATAAGAAGAGGATGTACAGGAGAAAAATAATTTCGAAATAGGTGATAAAATAATTACCTCTTTTCCGAGTATCTCTTTTTGATTTACCCAATAGTCCTACATAGAATGGATTTCTGCCCAAATTGTGTCCTCTTGTATTAAGTGAGGGAATTTGGTAGAGGAAATGGGCAGGTTTTGGTAGAGAAAAAATGGATTTATAGGTGGGATTAAAATAGAAGGAGAGTTTCCCTTTTATAAGAGATGGGAAGGGCACCTTTGGAAAAACCAAAAATATTAAAATAATATAAATTAATTTTAAAATTAAAATGGATCCAAAGTGGATTATTTTGAAGATAAGATAATTATGGGTCGAAATAATTTCAACCATAATAGTTTAAGCCTTTTTTATTTTAATTTAAACCTTATATTTTTTATTTATCCTTTTCTAATCAAATAAATTTTAATTAGTGTAATATATTACAAATATTTAATGGTCATTAATATTTAGTTATATGGAGTTAAGTGATGATAAATAGATATTTAATGACATTTTTGTCCTCATAATTATAACTTTATAATTTTTGAATATTTTTATCATTTTTAGGTAATTTAATAAATTGTTATTTTTATTAAATATCAATACTCTCAATTTTGACACTATTCATTTTTCTATTTTAAATAAAATCCACACAGGAAATAACATTGAACCAAAAACATTTATCATACTCTAAATATGTCATAATAAAAATAAAATTTATAGAGAACCTTAATTAATTTAAATTATTTTTATTTTAATATTTTTGAATTCATTTATTTGATTGTTCTATTAATAAAATAATTTTTGTGTCACTATTATTACATCCTTAATGATAATTATTTAATTTTTAAAAATTATAAAAAAATTATATAATGTAGGAAATTTTATTATATTTTCATATACAATATATAATCTATACTATCTTCTTTTATCCATTTATTAAAATTAAAATACTTATATTAAAAAAGTGTGACATTTTTTCACATTCATTGATTTTAATAAAATTAATGTCATATTCATGGGAAAGTTGCCATTAAGTGATTAGATTTTGAAACATAGATGATAAAGGTCGAATTTAGTAATACAATAGGATTTTTACAAAAAATAAAGTAATTTTATAACATTATTTTTACCTTTAATTACCAAATTGACTTTCAACCATTGAAAAAAAAATAATTACCAATGTCACAATTCATAATGAAAAAAAAATAAAAGTAACCTACTAAAAAAATTTGGAACTACTAATTCCAAATGTGAAGTTAATTTTTTTAAATTCAATACCCAGAAGTTTCAATAATTCATTTAAAATCAATCACGTTGTCGGAAGAAGAGAAATAGTTTTTAAAAGATAAAAAATTACAAATGATTAAAAAAAATTATATATGAATTCAATTTAAAATTAATGCTAATGACATAAATTATATTGAATGATAAAAATATATTCTATATTTAATTTAAAACCATTCAATATTATAATTTAACCATATAAATTATTTTGATGAAAAAAAATTGTTTCTCTTAATATTTAGTAAATTTTTATTATTCATCAAAACTTAAAAATTATCATAAAAATATCTGAAATCCATCAAATGTAAATTTTTATATATTTATTCAAAATAAAATTTTAATTTTTCCATACAAAAATTATTAATTTTTCAAAATATTAATTTGAAAGGGGTACTCCATTCAAAGGTGTAAAATTAACCTTTAAAACTAGGTTTTTTATATCAAATTGGGTTTATTCGTACCCTATGACTAAAATATCCATTGGATGAATATAAAAAATATTTTATTACATATTTAAAATATATATATCATTAATTTCGTTACCAAAAGTAATTCACACATTAATAAAATTATCTAATTTATTTATATTTTTCATAAATAATTGATAACCAATGAATTCACAATGCATTTTCAAAATTTAGTTGTACTTATTCCTTCTAACCTAACATATTTGCTATAATTGTAATTTTATACTAATGGAATTTTGCGGTTAATTTATACTCACATGATTGAAACACTATCTACTAATGAATAAAAATTAATTAAAGAAAATATTACATAAAAACATATGGGTGTTAAATTTAAGGACAATTAAACTGACATTTTCCCATGAAATTCATCACAAATAAATAAATAGATGAGAATAAATCTCCCTCATAATATCCTCAAGTTACTCAGTAGCATCTTAAAATTGGTGGTTCCATCCTAAAACATTAACCAAGAGAGTGGTCTAGTTTCGTAGAACTTTTTCACTACGATCCAGAATCTATATCGGTTGTTATTTATAAGAAAGATCTTTCTCTAGTAGTATGAATTCTATGTTTAGTACATGTGAAGGATTAGTTATGTACTTTATCAGGAGAGATACATGTAACACATAATGAAATTGAGATAGATTCGGCATAATCACCAATTGGTAATCTACCTTCCCAACACGATCCATAATTTCAAAAGGACCGATATACCTAGGGCTCAACATTCCATTCTTTCCAAATTCATTACTCTCTCCCAATGAGATATTATTAAAAATACCTTATCACCCACTTCAAACTCAAGGTATTTTCATCATTTTTTAGAATAACTATTTTGTTCACTCTGAGATGCTGTTATGTGTTGTTAAATATATCTGACATTTTCTTCTATTTCATCTACAAGATTAAGTCTTAATAGCAATCTTTCCCCAACTTCATCCTAAAAAGAGGAAGTTATGCACTATTTTCCATATAAGGATTCATAAAGATCCATATAAATACTATATTTAAACCTCTTGTGGTATGAAAATTTCACTAAATATAGGTTTTGATCCCAAAAACCTTTGAAATTCATAAAGCAAGATATCAACCTTTATTCGAGAGATTGAATTGTCCTCTTAAATAGACTTTCTATATGAGGATGATAAGTATTTCGGAAACATAAATATGTATCCAAATCATACAAAAGGATTCACTAGAAATTCAATGTAATCCTCGAATCCTGATCAAATATAATGAAAATTGGTACTCCATACAATATTTCCACATCTTTTATATATAACTTGGTAAGGTGATCAAGAGATAAATCTTCTATAGTAGAAATTAAGTGTGCCAACTTTATAATAAAATCAACTATAATCCAAATAGAATTGTTTCCTTTGTATGTTTTGGGAAGTCCAATGACAATGTTAATAGTTATGTTTTCCCCCTTCCATTCTATTACAGTTAATGGTTGTAACATCCCCTTATAATTCTTTCTCTCCACCTTAACTTGCTGAAAAACCAATCATCGAGAGACAAATTCTACAATATATTTTTTCATGTCATCCCACTTGAAAGAATATTTCAAGTCCCAAGTTATATTTGTGCTTATATGGTGAATAGAGAATGAATAACTTTGAGCTTCATCCAATAGTTCCTTCTTTAATTCTGGTATTAGAGGAATACAGACTTGGTTCCTCAACCTTATTATTTAATCACAATAATTGTTGAATTCCAGAACATGTATCACCTTCTTCTGTAGCTCTACATATTTCTTCTATTCCTCTTTAATCTTATCTTGTATAGATGGTTGAATATTCATTTGAGAAAGATAATATTTCCCCCTTTCCTTTAAAATTTCAGGATCCAATAATTGAAAATACATAAATATTGGATCTTTTGGGATCCTCAACATGGGTACCCTAACATGGTCTTGTCGCCTCAAAGAATCTACCACCCTGTTCATTTTCCCAGGGTGGTGATGTATTGAGAAGTCATAATATTTAATCGACTCCAACCATCTTCTTTGTCTCATATTTATCTCTATTTTTGAGAAAATATACTTTAAACTTTTATGATCAGTATAAATATCACACCTTTCACCATAAAGATAATGCATTTATATCTTTAATGAAAATATTACCACACATAACACCAAATAACAAGTTGGGTAATTTTTCTCATAAATTTTAAACTACCCTAAGGCATAATCTATCACCAAATCATTTTGCACGAGAACACATCTCATCACTTTCTGGTATGCATCACTATAGATCACAAACCTTTCTCCACTATAAGGAATTGTGAGCACATGTGCACTAGCTAACCTTTCTTTTAGATATTTGAAATTATCTTCACATTCTTCCATCCATTGGAACTTTACTCCTTTTTGAGTCATCTTGGTGAGTGGATTAGATAATCATGGAAAATATTACACAGAACAACCATAATATCCAACTGGAGAAGGAAAACATCGGATCTCAGTTATTATTTTTGGTCTCATCCAACTTTCAAAAACTTTTGGTATCGATGGATCCATAGATATCCCATCTTTTGAGATTATATTACCCAAAAATGAAACTTTTTTAAGCCAAAATTCACACTTCGTTATGTTTTCCATAAAGCCTCTATTTTCTCAGGGTATTCAATATAAATCTCAAGTGGTCTTCATGTTCTTCCTCGCTCTTTAAATAGACAAGAATATCGTATATAAATACTACCACAACCTAATCAAGATAGTCTCTAATGACTCTATTAATTAGATCCATGAAGATAATGGGGGAATTAGTGAGACCAAAAGTAATCACTAAAAATTCAAAGAGTCCATGCCTTGTATGGAATGTTGTATTTGGTATACCCCCCTTCTTAACCCTTACTTGATGATATACTGAATGAATATCAATAATGGAAAAGTATTATGTTCTGTCTAGTTGATCAAATAAGTCATCAATGTGGGGAAGAGGATATTTTTTCTTGATAGTGACCTTGTTAAGTTATCAATAATCAATTCATAGTATAATTGATCCATATTTATTACTCACAAATTGAATAGGTTCTTCCCAAGGGGACGCACTAGGTCATATGAATACCTTATCAAGATTCTCTTGGAGTTTCTTCTTTAGTTCTTGAAACTCAATTAGGGTAATTCTATAAGGTGTATTTAAAATTGGAATAACACCCAGTATGAGTTTTATTAAAACCCTAATTCATGATTTGGTGGAATACCTAGAAATTCCTCTGAAAACACATCATCAAACTCTCATAAAATGGGAATATTCTTAATCATGATTTTCTCACCATCCATTTGAGATAAATAACCTTCATCTAAAGGAATCAAAATCTTTAAGATGGAAGAAATTTCTATTTAATGGTTATATTCATCATTGCAATGATATATGATCCTAGATTGATCTAGAATATGATATGTGGCTTCCCTTACTTGGAAATTGATATGATATCTATATAGATAAATCCAATCCATGCCAAGAATCACAACAAATTGAACTTTAGGAAGGATCACAAGATTTGACGGAAGCACATTCCCACAAAATTCAACCTAAGAAGAATTATAAAATTTTGATGTGCCTGTTGTTCAATTAATATTATTCACTGATAACTCAACATCTATTTGTTGAGGTAATACAGTGATACCCTTAGAAAATTCTTCATAAATAAAAGTGTGGGTAGATCCAAGATCAAATAAAACATTTTCAACTTTAGTGTAGATGGTAAGTGTACCTTTCACCACTTCGTTATTATACTCCATGTCACTAATAGTGATTCCATGTGATATTCCTTTTTCTATGGCCTTAAGAGTTTTCTGACTTCAATAATTATCAATAACCTTTGGATTAGGGAATTTATTGTCATAATGCCTCATTTCCTTGCACATATAGAATAGAATTGTTGGAGGTTCATTTTGTGATGAATTTTATTTGTTCGCATCATTAGATGTTTTTCCCATCACTATGGTATTCAACTTACCAATGACCTCATTTTCCACACTTATAAAATTTACTAGTCTCTTTAATGAAATTTCATCCATTTTTCTTTCCACACATTGAGCATAAGGAAAAAATCATCTTCTTTCCAGCATGGTCTTTATATTTTCCATTGAATTCCATTTTTCTCTTATTATCAAATCCATATAAGTGATGGGTTACTCTAAAATCCATCTCAAACTTAAGAGAACGTCGAATGATTTCCTCGTAGCTATTAAAGTTCCTTTTGGCTAATGCCCTTGAGAGACTTGGTTTTAATCCACTAAAGAATCGATCAATTTTACTCTTATGTGGTATAATAATTCTAGATGCATACCTAAAAAATCTTGTAAAATTTTCTTCCTAAGTACCAATGGATTCATCATCCTTTTTATTAAGTTTAAGGAACTCATTCTACTTGTTTTTTCAAAGAATACAAGCAATGTAATTATTAAAAAATATGTTCTTGAACTCATCCCATTACATGGACTCAATTCCACCTCTTTGCCTCGTATTCTAGATACGATTCCACCATTGATCAGCTTTACCTTCCATAAAGTACCATGATCAGATGGATTTATCCTATTCAGAACATTGTAGAACTAAAAATATCTTTTTAGTAGTATTGATACATTGTTCATCCACTAATGGATTAGAAGACTCGCTGAATGAAGGTGGATGCTTCCTCATGAAGGAATCGACATAATTTCTCATACTCATTTACTCATTTGGAATTCATGCATGATTCAGATCTTAAAAACTTTGTGTGAGCATGGCTGCAAGATTTTGGATTCCAGCTCCCATTACATTTTGTAACTCAGGGGGACAATCATTGCATTTGCTATCGCATTCAGAATTAACGCGGTTACTTTGGGTTCCGTCCATTGACTAAAACCAGTAATCATAGTGTGAAAATTCTAATCATAATGGGAAAGCCACGTAATCAAGATAAAAATTTCAATTTAGGACATATTAGGTTTCATCCTAGTTTATTCATGATCATTTCTAAAACAGTTGGATTGTAACCTATATTTAGACATATCTTTAGGGTTCTTACTAAGGATTTCTCATCCTAGATTCCGAAGGATTACTATAAATTTCCATTGATACCAACCATAAAGTCCCATAATTTTAATACATTAATATTACTTAAAAACTGAAGTAAATTCATTACAACATATAATAAATCCATGACAGGACTCTATATGTATAGTTTACTTAGAAACTAGGAAACCTAAACAACTAGTTTATAAAACATATACATTGTCTCCAACTTATTTCTTCCTAACTTGACTTCTTTCTAATATAACTTACTTAATACCCTCCTTCATGAATTCGGGAAAAGAAACATATGAAAGGGTGAGCTAAAATTCTCAGTAAGGGTAGACCAGGGAACTATCGATCATATCATAATCATAATATATGAGAACATAACATTTTAAAATATTATCCTGCATACAAAATATAATGATATCATGTCATGGAATAATGGTTTCTAACAAGTAATGGACACAATCCCAAAAGTCATAACATAATACATGATGTTTTTTGCATACACATAAGCATAGGAAATCATATCTATGTTATCTAAGGCTCAAATCCAAGACTATCATAGCGGACAAACTCTATTATTAAACCAGGTTTACTTGTTGTTCCAACCCTGTAATACTAAACCGGATTTACATATCATTCAATTCATGTCTATAGCATGATATAAAAATCATTACCCAAAACATTGTAGAGAGATATAGTTCCCACCCATATCATAATTAAATAATTCTTACATGTTCCACAAAAACACAAATCATTCATCATAGCATTACCCAAAAAAAAATTGGTTTCTTAAACATCATTACATCATAATCCATATAATATAAATGGATATAATGAAAATAATTCTATCATAAACACAAAAAAATAAAAGTAATAATCGGTATAGAAACATATCCTCATGTCATCTAATATGGAAAACAATTTTGATAATACACTTGAATTTAATTCTTGAGGAAAATATCATTTCTTCTTAAAAACATTTTCTTATCTCAAAATGCCACAAAATTTTAAAAGAAAAGTATTTAGTTTAAAATAAACTTGAAATATTGTATAGTAAGTTTCATGGAAAAAAGTTATTATAAAGACATAAAAATATGTTCATGTTGTATATGCTAAAAAAATCTTCTTGTACTCTGGCTAGAAAAGTCAAAGAGTACCTCGTATAGAAAAAAAAGAAAGATTCCTTCCATACCATTTAATAAAAATTCACCAATGGGAAAAAAATGAGATTAAAATATAGTATAAGAATATAAATAATATTATATAATTAGTAAACATAGTGGTGAATGATAAATATTCACCAGTAAATACTTACTAATAAACAATCTCGGATAATAATGAGATTTCAAAATTATCCCTTACCTTAGGTCTAATATCGTTCTTACATATCTAAACCACCTATATAATTTTTAATGTATGTTATTAAACTATACTAAAACCATATTCGTATTTACTATATCATATATGATCCTATTATATCATTTTTTCATAGCATTTCAAAATTTCCATTATTTCGGGTGTTAACTGCTTTGTTTTATCATTCTTATTTTCCTATGTAAGTCATGTTTCTTATGAATTGGATATATTTGTTTCATTTACAGAATGAAATTAAGTTCATAATTATTATTTTTACTCATAATATAAATTTTATAATCATTCTTGAATTGTTAACGTGGAGAATGAATCTCAATGTGTCATGGAGACGGTAGGTCGTACGTATGCACGAGCAACGATATCATTCCCTTTGATGGTTAAATGGTATGGAATTGGATGGTATATTAAATATAAATAATAATAATAATGTTATATTCATTATTTAAATCCATTATACCCATGATTATACTCATCCAAATAAATTATTGTTGAATAACATATTACACCACGATGTGGAGATAGTGAGTCGTATATACCCACTCATGGTGATATTTTTATTCGTTGGATAGATAAAAGGAGGTATAAGGTTGTACCACAACTATAGTAACATATAAGAATGTTTAAGATAATATATTTATTACATTATAATTGATGCAATATAGGAAGTATAAGAAGAAAATAATTTTGAAAGAGGTGATAAAATAATTATATCTTTTTCAAATATCTCATTTTGATTTGCACAAAAGGGATCCTTAGGATGGCTTTTTACCCAAAATGTGGCCTATAGAATGAAGTGAGGGAAGTTGTTAGAGGAAATTGGTAGGTTCATGTTGATAAAAAGGTATTTAGAGGTTTGATTTATATGGAAGGAGAGGTTCCCTTTTATAAGAGAGGGGAGGGGGCACCTTTTGAATAACCAAAACTATTAAAATAATATAAATTATTTTTTAAATTAAAATGGCTCCAATGTGGATTATTTCTAAGCTATGATGATGATGAGTCGAAATCATCTTAAACAATATAATTTATACATGTTTTTATTTTATTTTAAAACTTATGATTTTGATTTATCCTTTTTTATTCTATTTAATTTTAATTGTGGTAATATATTATAAATACTTAATGGTCATAGATATTAACTTATATGGTGTTAATTGACCATAAATGGATATTTTATGACATTTTAGACCTTATTATTATCACTTTTTTACTTTTTAAATATTTTTTAATTTTTAAATAATTTAATAATATTTTATTTTTATAAAATATCGATAATGTCGATTTGGACAATATTCATTTTTTTATTTTAAATAAAATATGCTCAACATGTAACATCAAAAAAAATTGAATATACTCTAAAAATGTCATAATAACCTATAAAATTCATTTATAACATTTGTTACTTCAAATAACATTTCTTTTAATATTTTTAAAATCATTTATTTGATATTTCTATTAATATAATAATTTATGCATCACTATTGTGTCATCCTTAATGAAAATTATATAATTTATAAATATTATAAATAAATATCTATGATGTAAGTAATTATTTAAGATTTCCAGAAAATATATATAGTCGATGTCATCTCATTTTATCCATATATTAAAATTAATATAATTCTAAAAAAAGAATGTGTGACATTTTGTCACATTCATTGATATTAATAAAATTAATGTCATATTCATGGGAAAGTGTCCATTAAGTTATTACATTTCGAAAAATTGACTATAAGGGTCCAATTTAGTCATCCAATTGTATTTTTACAGGTGTTAAGGTGATTTTATAAGATTGATTTTACCTTTAATTGCCTGATTTACCTTCACCCATGGTACTAAAAATTATTACAAAAGTTACTATTCATAATGGACAAAAAAGATAACCTTTTAAAATAATTTGAACCTAATGATTCCAAAAATGAATTCCATTTTTAAAAATTAAAATTCACAAAAGTTGAAATAATTAATTTAAAATCAATCCCATTTTTTTAATTAGATAACGTGTTTTTAAAAGTTAAAACATTACAAAATATTGAAATATTTTTACATATGAATTCAATGTAAAACTATTGAGAATGAAATAAATTATATTGAATGATAAAAATATATTTTGTTTATACTTTAAAACCATTCAATATTATAATCTAACTAGATAAATTATTTCAATGAAAATAGTGGTTTTCTATTAAAATTTATTATATTTTTACTATTCAACAAAACATGAAATTTATCAAAAAAATTTCAGAAATTCATCCAAAGTAAATTTTTATATCCCACTTAAAAATAAAATTTTTATGTTATCATATAAAAATTATTAATGTGTCAAAATATTAATTTGAATGGGGTTCCCCATTCAAAGAAGTAAAATTACCCTTTAAAAATAAGTTTTTATATATCAAAGAGTGTCCATTCATACCCTATGACTAAAATATCCATTGGATGAATATCAAAAATATTTTATTAAGTATATAACATATATATATATCTCATTAATTTCATTACCAAAATTAATTAACTCAATAAAGAAATATCTAATTGATTTATATTTTTCATAAATAATTGATAGCTAATGAATTTAAAATTCAATTTCATAAGTTAGTTATACTTATTACTGCTAACATAATGGCTAGGCTATAATGGTATTTTTATAATAATGGTGTTTCGTAGTTTTTTTAAAATCATGATTGCGTGTAACTCAAGCTACTAAAAAAATAAAAATATATAAATAAAATATTTCATAAAAGCATCCAGGTGTTTCATTATTGAATAAATTATTACCGTAAACATTTACACAACAATGATGGAGTAATTATTTAACTAATGGAAATATCCAATTTATGATATTAAAAATATTATAATTAATATATTCTGATATAATTATTTTGATCCAAAAAATTTATAAATACAAATGGAATTTTGAGGATGTATTGAAAATACTTTTTAAATTTTACTTGTTTTCTTGATGTTATTAAAATCAATGTAATAAATAGTTCTAAAAATTAATATTAATGATATATTATAATAAAAAATATTTTATTAAAAGATATATAATTCATAAAAAAATATTATATTCAACCAAGTGATTATTATAAGGTTTATTATATCAACCATTTTCCATTTATGGATTTTTTTTTCATTTATACTATCTATATTGACCCTCAAAATGTGAAACTCATTGTCAAAACAGTAATTGTGAAAGTAGTAAATAGAGGGTTAAAAATATATAATGAAAAAATATGATAAAAACTTTTTATAATTCTAATTTTATGAGTGTATTTCAATCCATCCTTGTCATATATTATAAATAAATCATTTTTGGTATTTTGGAATTGAAATTTAATTCTTATTAACATAACAATTTCTAAAATTTCAAGACTGATCCTCCCCTATATGATAAAATAGAACTTCTTATTCTCTTTAATTCCAACATATAAACACAATTTTTGGACCTTTCTCCCCAAATAACTTCATAACATACCTTCCCAAAGGAGATGTATCATTTTTAATTTAGCATTTCTATATTATTTCTTATTCGAAATCCTTTAAATATTACTTAATCTTTATTATAGAATAACACAAGTATATTCTATATATATTTGTGTGTTTTTGTGTAAATTTTACAAACTATATCCCTCTCCCCTTCCATGAAATTGGAAATAAATCCATCATTCATATGTACAGAGTACTACCACAACACGAACTGATGTAATTAATTTTCCATCACCATTTATAAATAATGGATTATAATGATGGAAGTAAAATTTATATATTATTTTCAGGAGAAATTTATAATTATTAAAATATAATATATCATTTACCTTCTTACCTTTCCATTCACTGGACAATGATAATATCATTTTTACATCTGTGTGGCCTACCACCTCTATGAAGCGATGTGATTTTTTTTTCATCGCCACATCATATAGATATTATATATAAGTATATTTAAACATTTAATATGATATTTATGATATTATTTTCATTATTAAATGATGAAATAATACTTACCTTCTTTACAAAATGATCATTGTAAAATGGAAACATTACCAATGCATACATATGGACTACCATCTCCGTGATTATAATATAGTTTATTTTTCATAATAATATTTCACAATTGGATCTAATTTTATGATTTATGATTAATAATTATAATTATTTCATGAACATTATTCTAGATATGGTGGAATAATGACATATTTAACTATATTCATCCAAAAATGTCATTTCTAACATATAAACTGAATATCATCAAAACACCTGATGTAAGCTTAATTGATTAAGTAATTAATTATTACATATTATTAAATGAAATAAATTATTAATTAAGTAAAAACCTAGGTACTTATAGAGTAAACTATTTTCAAATTTATTATTATTCTTGAAAATAATAGTTAAATTCATTAAAAATATGTTAATAAATTATAATAATCAAAAAGGAAATTGTTTTATTAAACTCATTTTTTATATGGTCATATTTAAAAGATTAATTTTAAAATTATAGTATATTAATCTGAATAAAAAATATTTTTTTAATTAAAAAAGTCAAAATAATATTAAAAAACAATTTTTGATTTTGTTTTGAAAATATTTATTTTTTATAGAATAGTGAAAATATGGGTTTTTTTAACTGTATTTTATTTTTAAGTGATTACATTTTCAAATTATGTTTGGGATAAGTCTTAAATTTTTATTTGTTCAATTTTTTTAAAATAATACAATTATGATTTTTGAAATGGATTTTATACTTAAATTTTGAATAAAAACATTTTTAATTTTAAAATGTCATTTATTTGAAAAAAATTGTATTTTTTTGAGTTTGGTCGGTGGAATTTTAAATTAAATTATGAAAATTATGTAATTTGAATTTTCAAAAATGGATTATATATTTGGAGTCAATTGGACCAATTTTAGTAAATATTTCCCTCTTATTTTAATTTGTAACATAAATATCAACTTTAGTAAAAAAATCCATGGTAAATGGAAAATAAAGTAACTTACATTAAAAATAAAATGATAAGAATCAGAAAATGACCCAAAAGCATTCATAAGTATTTTATTTTGAGAATATATAGAATATACATATCTAAATGTAAAATTTAGGACCACTTGGCGAAAATTGGATAAGACTGTGACCTTTAATGTTTTTTATTCAAATAAATATAAAACATTTCATACTCTTGTTTTTAATAAGTTTAATATTTTTATTATGGTGCCATTCAGAGGATACGATTTACTGTAAATACTATTTTTAAATCCAAAATATTTGTTCGTATCAAGGTATTTTATTTATATTTTTTATTGATGATATAATTTCAATAAATATTTTCACAACATAGATGCATAAATATTATTTAATTAATGGGAAAATAAAATAAAATAAATTTAAAAATATTAAAATAAATATACTTGTATATAATTAACATGATAAAAATATTATAGATAACATTTACATGTTAAGAATATAATAAAATAGTTTCTATGAATAATTAATGTTATCTTGATATTAATATATAAATTGTTATGAATAGTTTTAAAATTGACATTGTTGATATTTTATAATAAATATTGTTTTATTTAATGATATAAAATTCATAATGTCATGAACCAGTCTGGGTACCCTAGAAAAACTGAAAAATGAGTTGGCCCTAACATATCCCTAATTGTGTTTATGCTCCCCATACGTCAGTGACTAACACCTGGCATCCTGCAGACTAAAAGTGGGAAGGATTTTTACACTAACAATAATAAATCAAAAGAAACAAGATAGTATGCATAACAAAAGAAAATCCACTATGAGTAATGAACCAGAATTCAAACATGAATTAAATCCCAAAGAGTTACAACCAATCTTCCAAAATAGGGAAAACATCCCAAGTATGTAAGGACACAACTCACCAATTCCATGGTTCAACCGTTGGATCCGCCTCCAAGAGATCATTTCCCCTTACTCGAACTAGGAAGGATATAATCTAAAAACACCAGAAGGCACAAGTAGGGTGTCAGATAAAAATAAAATTAGGGTCTCACCATGGATTCCATAACAGATTCCAATAATAGATTAACCAAAATAAGGATTTCAATTTTTAAAATAAATAGGCTTGGCATTTTAAAGTATATTTAAACAAATCATGTTATATAGTTCAAATAATGGAAAATACATTAAGAAAATGATTAAAAGTGGTGGAACATTTATAAAAAAAATTCTTAAATAAAAAAAAATTATATAAAACTATTTATATAAATTTATAAGGAATGTAAATTAGTTTAACAACATTGGCATACATTTATATCTCAAATAGAAAACAGGCAAGCAACATGGTCATCAGCCAAAAAGGTATAAAATTTGTTTTCTATAGGACTCCACATTATCTAAGAGAACACATAAATATATTTAAACACACATCCCTTTGACACTAGCCAAATGTAAATCATCTTCATTCCATCAGTTATGTGACCTATTGAATTTATGTTTTAGAACGTTGTATTGTCATAGAGTATGTCGAAATAATTCAAAATATACCTAAGGATGGCATGTTATCTTACACAATTGACGATGGGAAATTTATTTCAGTACATATTAAAATAAAATTCAACCCCATTCCCCCATTTAAAATTCAAATTTATATTTAAAATTAAAATTGGTTTTAATAAAAAAAAAATATGTCTTTTAAATAAGACAAACCCATTGGGTTTCTATAAAAACTTCTTAATCCATTTTCAAAAGTTTAAAATAAATTCAAAACACATTCCATCAATTTAAAAATTCATTTCCATAATTAAATTCAAATTATTAATAGAAATAAGTTCCATAAAATCTAAAATTTAAATCAACCAATTTCCATAAACACAACCCAACTCAGTAGAATTGGGGGTTTTCACAATTCTTATGCCCAAACCATTTTAAATCACCCAACTCACTAGAATTGGGTTTTATTAAATAAATTGAAATAAGGTTTTAGTTATTTAATTTAAATCAATTATAGAAACAAATAAAGAAATTCAAGGTTAATCAATTTCTCCAAACAAGATGGATTCGCCAACCTTTTTTTCAAAACTTAACACTCACAACAAAACCTGTCAATGAGAATGAAGGTGTAGAAGACCCCGAAACTCAATCTAGAAATGATATCCAACATCACTAAACCTAGATCCATAAATTTAAGGATTTTATATTAAACCCAAAAAGGGATAAAGAGAAATATATAATAAAAAATGATGAAACTCTTACATGGGAATTTGCACCACCAATGTAATGATGATCAAACACCAGACAAATGGACCCCGAAGGGTTAGAGGACTCCAAGATCACCTAGGGAAGCCCTTATGTCAAGATAAATTGAACTATAAAGGAAAAAAAAGAGGGATATTATTTTTTATTCCTATTTAAAAACCATAGTTGGGGTATTACAGGACATGTAACGTCGTTACACGTCGTGAAATAGTTAATTTCCTAAACTGCTAAAAATGCATTGTTTTGAATTAAAACCTGATCTTTAATTAACTCATTACATTTAATGACACTTCATGGAATGTATCTTTCATATTTTCAACCTTTCATGGTATTCAACCATCAACTATTTCATGTTTTGTAACCTAGATACAGGGCGTGTAACCCTCCTACAGCCTAAAGAACCGACTAGTTAAAGCTGAGTCTGACCAATATTTGACTTCACTATTATAGGTATCCTCCCCATTCATTATAAACCCTAAAAATTAAATTCAAATGATAAAACCATGACATGGTTAAAGTCATACCTATCATATTGGTAATTCTATATTATAACCACTCCACCATAAAAATATTATGTCCCCAGAAAGCCTATGAAAAATCTTACTTTCCAAAAATATGAGGTCATTGTTCTCTCATAAGTGTATTGAATTCCCATGTATCATTATCAACATAATCATGCTTCCATATCACATGAAAAAAAAGGTATCATCCTCCCACGATGTACCTTGGTGTCAGAATCAACTATCTTGACTGGTCGCTCAGTCAAAGATAAATCAAGTTCAATATCCAAATTAATCCATCTAAAAAATGAAATGGATCAAACACTACAAGGAAAACAGGTATTTGCGACGGGTCATTTGCGACGGGATCCCGTCACAAATGGCTTGTTGCGACGGGGGCCCGTCGCAAATGACCCGTTGCTGAAAACGGTGTCGCAATAACAATTTTTTGTGACGGGCCCATCGCTAAAACCTTTTTCCGCGACGGGGAGAATCCTCATCCCAACTAGTACTCCGTATATTTGTAAAAACCTATTTGCGACGGCCCCCATCGAAAATACCTGTTGCGACGGGACCCGTCGCAAATAGTTGTTGCGATGGGACCTGTCGCAACAACTATTTTTAAAAAAATAAAAAAATAATAATACTATTTGCGATGGGAATAGTATCTCGTCGCAAATACTATAAAAAAATAAAAAAAAAAAATTTTTAATAAATTATTTTAATTAATATAATAATAATCCAATTATAATTCAAAAATAAAAAATAATAAAATATTAATAAATGATTTTAATTAATATAATAATAGAATTATAATTCACAAATAAAAATAATAAATTATTTTAATTAATATAATAATAATAGAATTATAATTCAAAAATAAAAAATAACAGAATATTAATAAATATTTTATAATGAGACAGAAACTACGAATAGAAAAAAAATCATATTTTGATTTCAGAAATTTTATAACATAAATACAAACTCTAATATGAAGGAGGGGGAGGGGGGATCTGCAGATGGTGGTGGTGGAAACTCCATCCCTAAAGCATGAGTGAGTCGGCGCATGTACTTCATCTGCTCCTGATGCTGCTGCTGCCACCGACTCGTCTGCTCCTCGTACAGCTGTTGCTGGCGTCGACGCTCCTCCTCATGCTGCTGACGCATCTTCTCCTGCTCCAGTCGGAGACTCTCTATCAGTGCAGTCTGAGATCGCAATTGATCATCATATTGTGTAGCAGAAGAAGATGCACGAGCTCCTCTCGAGCTGGACGCCGACATCGCAGCACTGCTATAATAATCTCTGGGAGTCAGTGGAGAGCTGATACCAACTACCCGGCCCTTCTCAAAGGCATACTGGGTGGCCTGCATCCACGTTGCCTCATCAAACTGACGGCTAGTGGTCTGATCTGATGACTTGGCCTGACTCTCAGGCCGGGCCTATGACGCTGCGGCCTCATATGACTCATGTAGTTGCAATTTAAATTTAAAATTGTGAATATATTATATAAAGTTAATTTTTAAACTTAAAAAAAAATAATACTAACCACGATGTGATGCTGACGATCACCTCTGAGCTCTCCAGTAGCAGGATCACTATACATCCTCCGATATACGTCGTACTCCGTAATATCGGGGTGCTCGACAGCCTATAAGAATAAAAAATAAACTGTTAATATTTATAGTTATATAAAATATTTATAAATAATGTACGTACCAGATACTGTCTATGAGTACTGAAAGAACGACTCCCAGATCAATGAGTCACCTCCTGTCTCCCCTGATTCTGCCTCCCCACCGATGATCTCCTCTGAAAGGCACCACTCAACCAGTGCGCACATAATCCATCCCATACATGGGATGAAATGTACTCTGGTCAGTGTGCTCTACATGACTCATCAAAATCTGACACTCCTGCTTTCTTCATCGCAGCTTTTCTTAAATTTTGCAAAAACTGACGAAGGTGATCACGCATGGCCACCTCCCATGCCTCGTGGATGGCGTCACGCATGGTATCCTCGATCGGATACCATAAACCCTACAAATAAATCAAAATATCAAGTTAGAAATGAAATAATTTTCAAAATAAAAATTATTTATTTACGTACGTACCAACCAATGGCCGAACATGCCCTACTGCACATCAATGGGAATCTTCTCCCATGTGGTCCACGGCTGAGAGAAATAGTTGCGCGAAATAGCGCTGCCCTCTCCGACTGCTATATGCGGAAAACTGTAAAAATAATAAACATTTATTATGTGAATAGATTAATGAAATCTTAGTCAAATCCACAGGTTATCACACAGGTTATCACACCTCCGTGTGCGTGGATCAAACCCAAGATGTGGACGTCGCTCGGGGACGGGGTCAGTAATCATCAATCGTGCAAGACCGCGCCCCCTCCGCGTACTCCCTGGAGCGCCTGCAGGCTGAGGTTCATCTGCCAGCAACTCATCCGCATCGAAAGACAGGTCAGCATCCGCCAACTCACGAAATGTGGCATCATCCATCTGAAACAGAAAATGTTAATTTTGTTAGAAAATAATTGATAATTACTATTATATATACATATATACATATTATGATTGTATATAAATACCATGGAATTCTATCAGTGTTCATCTTCATCATCATCTTCATATATGTCAATTTCATCTTCATATTCCTCCTCAACATCATCGATATCCATTCGAGTTGCAGTTGCTTCATCTCTTACCATTTCAAATTCATATGTGACATCATTAACATCATCGTCATCACTGACTCTTAAATGTGGGGTATCGTCATCGATACTTATGTCTCTTTGTAAAAAAGATTGATTTTGAGTACTCTCTTGAAAAACTTCAATTCTTCGCACATCAATGAAAGCACATTCACTTTGACTAAACTGATTGTCTCGAATTTTGATTTTTATTACACTCCACCAATCAGTCAAGTCTCTTGATGTAGCATAGTACTTTGCGTAATAAACTTGATGTTCCTGTTGAGCCAATAAGAATGGTTCATTTACTGCGAGAACACTTTTACATTTTATATCGATGATTCCATGAGTCGGATGAACACGCACGCCTCTCTCTGTATCCAACCACCGACATTTGAACATGGTTATGTAATGTTGTCCAAGATAACAGAGTTCAATGATTTCATCAAGTATGCCATAAAAGTCAACTTCATTTTCTCGATGATGAGATCCTCTCAAGCTAACTCCACTGTTCATTGTTTTTTTCGATTCTCCATATGCATGTGTGTGGAATCAAAATCCATTCACCACATATGCATTATAAGTTTTAATAGGTTTGGAAGGTGGGTTACTCAATACACACAGCCATTTTTCAATTTTATCAGCATGTCGAGACACCTGAAAATTTGTGAAATAATTATCAATATAGTAAACTATACATTGAATGAGTTTCTAAAAGATAAAGAATTTATGTTACCAGTTTTTGAAACCAATGAGAGAAATTTTTCAGTCAACGTTATTCGAGAGCAGCTGCTGTAATTTATGGAATTTGTTTCTTGATATGATTATCATACAACCTATAAAAACCAAAGTTATTTACTGTAACATAAATGATAGAATAAGTGATATAAACACTTACAGTACAACTGATTTCATCTCTTCACAGTTGATCAGAACATATGTATGAGCTCTATGATGTTCATCATCTGAAATCTAGCGTTCATAAACTCCACCAAAACCAAGCTCTGACTGGTTGAAAACAGATAATTGATTGTCGATTTCATCAATATTCCTCTCGTTTCGTCCCATTCGATTGTGTTTTGAAGGATACTTAGATTCAAAATAATGGGAGCAGAATAAAGATATTTCCTCTTGAAAATAAGCTTCTGCAATAGATCCTTCAACAGATGATTTGTTACGTACTTTTCTTTTCAATTTTTGCATGCATCTTTCAAATGGGTACATCCATCGAAACTGTACTGGACCTCCACATTTGGCTTCATATGCCAAATGTAACATCAAATGTTCCATTTAGTCAAAGAAAGACGGCGGAAATATTTTTTCCAGTTTACATATAATTACAACAACATCTTTTTCAAGTTTTCCTAGAGCATCATAATCTGCTGTAGCCTCACAAATTTCCCAAAAAAAATGAGACATGTCTGTTATGGAATCCCAAATCACAGAATTAAACAGACCTCTTAATCCAATGGGTAGAAGTCTTTCCATTATAACATGGAAATCATGACTTTTTAATCAAGTAATATGACCATTCTTTACACATCTACCCAAATTGGAAGCACAGCCATCTGGAAGTCTCAAATCTGCAATCCACTGACAAAATAATAAACGGTTTTCTTTAGACAGTGTATAAACTGATTTTGGTTTCAGTAACCTTTCTGTTCTGACATTCTCAAACAGTTCCAATTCTGGACGCCTGCAAATTTTGGCAAGATCTAAACATGCATTTACATTGTCTTTTCTCTTTCCTGGCGTATCCAAAACTGTATGAAACAAATTATCAAAACAATTCTTCTGAATATGCATGACATCTAACATGTGTCGGACCAAAAAATCAGACCAATATAGCAAATCCCAAAATATGATACGTTTAATCCAATTGTGTTCTTTCCCAAAACCAGAAATTTTCTGTTGGTTTATTGTGGGACCAAAAGTGATGGGAGGTAATGAAAATACAACTGATTTTAACTCCGAACCTGATAGCATTTTTGGAGGTCCATCCCTTTCAACTGTTCCTTTTCTGAAATGAGATCTGTTTCTGCGAAAAGGATGATCAGCTGGAAGAAATTTGCGATGACAGTCAAAATAACAAGGTTTCTTTCCATGAATGAGCATAAATGCTTTGTTCTCTCCCATACAGTAAGGACATGATTTTTGGACATGTGTACTCCAGCCAGATAACATCCCATAAGCCAGGAAGTCACTTATTGTCCACATCAATGCTGCTCTCAGTATGAAATTCTGTTTCGTTGCAACATCATATGTACTGACACCAGTACTCCACAATAAATTTAATTCATCAATCAATGGTTTCAAATAAACGTCAATATTTTTCTTCAGATGTCCTGGAATTAGTAAAGTCAAAAAGATATATGGCTCCTTCATCAACATCCATGGAGGTAAATTGTACAGAGTTAAAAAAATAGGCCAACATGAATATTGACTACCATAAGATCCAAACGGACAGAAACCATCAGTGGAAAGGCCCAGTCGAACATTTCTAGCTTCTAAAGCAAAGGATGGATGCACTCTATCAAAATGTTTCCATGAATCACCATCGGCTGGATGATTCAAGCTTTTATCGGTTGAAATATTCTCTTTATGTCATGACAACATTGTCGCTGTATTCTTAGACATGAATAAACGCTGGAGTCTGGATGTAAGTGGAAAATATCTCAACTGTTTTACAGGAATCAAACCAGACTTCCCGTGTTGTCCTTCTTTATATCTCAGTTGCCCACATGTGGGACAACTATCCAACGACTCATTTTCCTCAGAATATAAAATGCAGTCATTTGAACATGCATGAATCTTCTGACAAGTAAGTCCCAAATTTCGAACCAGCCTCTTACTCTCATAGTAATTTGCAGGTAAAACATTTCCTTCGGGTAACAGTGTTTTAAGAAAAGAAAATATCTGGTCAAAACAGGTGTTTGACATTCCGTTATCTGATTTGATAGTCATAAATTTTGCAACTGCTTCTAATTTTCTCATCTTGCAGCCCGGATATAATGCATCCTTAGCAGACTTCAACAACTCATAAAATTCAGACGGTGCCAACTCAGGATTTGAAGCTATATCAGCCGGAGTTTCTGTATGTTGAACAGATGAACCTGCAACATCATGTACTAAATCTTGAAACCGGGATGGATCCGGAATCAAGTTGGTATCACCTGCTCTGGAACTGTGTTCACCGTGTTGATACCAAAAAACATAATCTTGTTGAAAAACAAAACGCAAGAGATGTTCTCCCACTTTTTCAAACATGTCAAATTTTCTCAATGCACATTTTCTACAAGGGCATTTTATTTTGTCTTCTGAAACAAATTCTGGATTTGATGCCACAAATGATAAAAAAGTTCCACACCCTCTACATATACTGGATTTAAACCAGAACCGTTTGGATTTCTACGTTGATTTATCCATATGCAGTCACCTAATAATGATTGTTGACGACCTCATTGTTCCATATTTCTCTATAAAATATAAAAGCATTACTGGTTTTGAATAATTTGTTAGAAAAAACACTCAAGCTAGGATAATTATAGAGTTTAGATCATACACGACTGACGCAAACTTTTTATCGAGATAGACCTAAAAATTGACACTTTAAGAATTAAATATGTTGAGAATAAAGCAAAACATGTTACAAATATTGATAATTTTAATATTATATACATTTTTTATTATTTTCATAGTACTAATATTATTGTTAATTATTACTAATTATTGGTAATTATTACTAATTATTGGTAATTATTACTAATTATTGGTAATTATTACTAATTATTACTAATTATTACTAATTATTGGTAATTATTGGTAATTATTGGTAATTATTACTAATTATTACTAATTATTGGTAATTATTGGTAATTATTACTAATTATTGGTAATTAATACTAATTATTGGTAATTATTGGTAATTATTGGTAATTATTACTAATTATTACTAATTATTGGTAATTATTACTAATTATTGGTAAGTATTACTAATTATTATTAATTATTACTAATTATTGGTAATTATTACTAATTATTGGTAATTATTATTAATTATTACTAATTACTACTAATTATTATTAATTATTACTAATTATTGGTAATTATTACTAATTATTGGTAATTATTACTAATTATTACTAATTATTACTAATTATTGGTAATTATTACTAATTATTACCAATAATTACTAATTATTGGTAATTATTGGTAATTATTACTAATTATTGGTAATTATTGGTAATTATTACTAATTATTGGTAATTATTACTAATTATTGTTAATTATTACTAATTATTGGTAATTATTACTAATTATTATTAATTATTACTAATTATTGGTAATTATTACTAATTATTACTAATTATTACTAATTATTGGTAATTATTTGTAATTATTGGTAATTATTACTAATTATTGGTAATTAATACTAATTATTGGTAATTATTGGTAATTATTATTAATTATTGGTAATTATTACTAATTATTGGTAAGTATTACTAATTATTGTTAAGTATTACTAATTATTGGTAATTATTACTAATTATTGGTAATTATTTCTAATTATTACTAATTATTACTAATTATTGTTAATTATTACTAATTATTGGTAATTATTACTAATTATTGGTATTTATTACTAATTATTACTAATTATTGGTAATTATTACTAATTATTTGTAATTATTACTAATTATTACTAATTATTGGTAATTATTGGTAATTATTACTAATTATTGGTAATTATTGGTAATTATTACTAATTATTGGTAATTATTACTAATTATTGGTAATTATTACTAATTATTGGTAATTATTACTACTTATTACTAATTATTGGTAATTATTACTAATTATTACTAATTATTGGTAATTATTGGTAATTATTGGTAATTATTGGTAATTATTGGTAATTATTGGTAATTATTGGTAATTATTGGTAATTATTGGTAATTATTGGTAATTATTGGTAATTATTACTAATTATTGGTAATTATTACTAATTATTGGTAATTATTACTAATTATTGGTAATTATTACTAATTATTGGTAATTATTACTAATTATTGGTAATTATTACTAATTATTACTAATTATTGGTAATTATTACTAATTATTGGTAATTATTACTAATTATTGGTAATTATTGGTAATTATTGGTAATTATTGGTAATTATTGGTAATTATTGGTAATTATTACTAATTATTGGTAATTATTGGTAATTATTGGTAATTATTGGTAATTATTGGTAATTATTGGTAATTATTGGTAATTATTGGTAATTATTGGTAATTATTACTAATTATTGGTAATTATTACTAATTATTGTTAATTATTACTAATTATTGGTAATTATTACTAATTATTGTTAATTATTACTAATTATTGTTAATTATTACTAATTATTGGTAATTATTACTAATTATTACTAATTATTACTAATTATTGGTTATTACTAATTATTACTAATTATTACTAATTATTGGTAATTATTGGTAATTATTGGTAATTATTACTAATTATTACTAATTATTGGTAATTATTGGTAATTATTACTAATTATTGGTAATTAATACTAATTATTGGTAATTATTGGTAATTATTGGTAATTTTTACTAATTATTGGTAATTATTTCTAATTATTGGTAATTACCGGTAATTATTGGTAATTACCGGTAATTATTACTAATTATTGGTAATTATTACTAATTATTACTAATTATTGGTAATTATTACTAATTATTACTAATTATTACTAATTATTACTAATTATTACTAATTATTACTAATTATTACTAATTATTACTAATTATTACTAATTATTCCTAATTATTGGTAATTATTGGTAATTATTGGTAATTATTACTAATTAGTGGTAATTATTATTAATTATTACTAATTATTACTAATTATTACTAATTATTGATAATTATTAATAATTATTACTAATTATTGGTAATTATTACTAATTATTGGTAAGTGTTACTAATTATTGGTAAGTATTACTAATTATTGGTAATTATTACTAATTGTTGGTAATTATTACTAATTATTGGTAATTATTACTAATTATTGGTAATTATTACTAATTATTAATAATTATTCCTAATTATTGATAATTATTGGTAATTGTTCCTAATTATGAGTAATTAAATGAATAATTACAAATAATTAGGAATAATTACCAATAATTAGGAATAAAAAATTATTAGTATATTTTATTATTAATATTAAAATAATATAATTTTCTAATTTATATACAATTCTCCTTTCATCTGTGTGTTTTCTATCTCCATATACAAATAATACATGTGGAGACAGCAAACACACAGATGAAAAGAGAATTGTATATATATAAAAAATTATATTATTTTAATATTAATAATAAAATATACTAATAATGTAATAATGTTATTATTCCTAATTATTGGTATTTATTACTAATTATTAAGTAATAAAACAATGTAAACATAATTAAATTACAACTAATTAAGAATAATTGAAACTAATAAAACATAAAAAATAAATATTAAATTAAAATGAATATAAATACCTTGAAAATTGATCTGAGGTTGATCTCTGATCCTTCTTCAAAACTTCAATATCAACTCCGGAGAAAAAAATTAAACTTGAGAAAAACTGAACTTTAAAAATAAAATTTTGAGAGAAGAAGAAGATGGAATTTGAGAATGATTTGAAAAAAACGGATGGGGGTATTTATAGGTTAGATTATTTGCGATGGGCCCATTTGTGATGGGTATCCCGTCACAAATACTAGTATTTGCGACTGGGCCCGTCGCAAATACCTTAGCCAGCATTTATTACGGTCAACGGTTAAATAGTTATTTGCGACGGGACCCGTCGCAAATAACCACCTTTCGACATACTATTTGCAACGGGGGAATATTCCCGTCGCAAATACCTTTTACCACCGCCGGTTATTTGTGACGAGAACATTCCCTCGTCGCAAATATGTTTCCCGCGATTTGGCGCGCAAAGGGCGCCAGTCCTTTTGCGATGGGGAAAGCTATCCCGTCGCAAAAGGCTACTTATTTGCGACGGGCAAATACCCCCGTCGCAAATAAGTTTTTAACAGGGCTATTTGCGACGGGATTTATTCCCGTCGCAAATAACCCGTCGCAAATACCCATTTTTCCCGTAGTGAAATATAAACTTTCTTATCTACTATACATGGAAAAAATTATGTATTAACATCATCTATAGTTGAAGTTATAAATAGTTTACAAATTTTTCCACCTTCTCAATAACCTAGAATGTTCCCACAAAATGAGGAACAAGAATCCCTTTCCTCCCCATCCATCGATGACCCAACCGAAGTGAAACATTCATGAACACCTGTTCACTAACTAATAATTCCAAAGGATTCTAGAGAAGATTAGCATAAGACCTATATTGGATCTAATACATTAAATTTTTTGGATGATTTAACAGAATTTTTGTTTTCTTCTCTTGCGCTAAACTTTGTCTAACCAATAAAAAATCACTAATATCTGACCAAAACAATAGATATTTACAAGGACATACTAACAAGTCCTCAAAAGGAGTCATTCTAATCACAGACTACTTACTATTGTTCTAAAAAAACTTGACCATCCCTAAATGGTCATCCCATGTACCACCAATTTAAAGAACACAATCGTGAATCATATCCTCAAAAATCTGTATAGATATTTCTATTTGGTCATAAGACTACAGATGATAGGCCATGCTCAAATGGACATGATATCACAGTGCCTCTTAAAGGCATCTTCAAAAGTAAGAAGTGAACCAAGTATCCCTATCGGAGACTATATTATATGGAACTCCATGAAAATGATCAATCACTTTTATAAAAGGATTTTCTAAATCAGCAACTTTAACTGTAACATGGATGGGTATGAAGTGAGATGGCATGGTAATTCTATTAATCATAACCCATATCACATTATTCTTCCCCACGTATGGGGCAACCCAACCAAAAATTCTATAAATATATCATCTCACTTCCAAGTAGGGATTGGAAGTGGTTGACATAAACCTAAAGGTTTTTGGTGCACATCCTTAACCTGGTGGCATGTATAACATTGGGAAACAAACTCAGCAATGCCCTAACTCACACCTGGCCACCAGAACTAGTGTCGCATTTCATAAATCATCTTAGTGGTTACTAGGTGTACATTCCATTGGGAATTATGAAAATCCCCCATCACTATCTTCCTTCATAATAACGGAACAACGAAGAGATTATAATAACACATAACATACTTTTTGGAGAACAACCATGAGGAAATTATCTCCCCACCATAAATAGAGTCTCTAATTCTACGAAATTCATCATTAATTTGTTGATCTTGAAGAATCAACTTGAGAAGAGAATATGATATATGAATGATGGCTAAAGAAACATCATCCCCTTATTCCTAAAATCCAATATGAAACTTTACAAAGGGATCCATCAAATTCAATTATTTTAAAGATTATTTCACTACCTTGTATGGATGTTTAATGCACTTTTCATCTATAACAACATTCCATTTATCTAGGGTATATGCGATTCCAAAGTCGAAAGATTTCAGAAACTCTAACCAACGCCTCTGGTGAAGATTAAAATCTTTTTGAGAGAATATATAACTCATGATATTGTTTTTTGAATACACCATAAAACATTCTTCTTAAAGGTAATTCCACCAACTCTTAAGCATGTTCATTTCAGTAGAAAGTTCAATGTCATTAGAAGGATAATTATTCTTGGGTGTCCAAACATGATGATATGCATAGGCAATGGCATGATTACCTTTCATTAGAGCACAGCTCAATCTTGAACCCAATGCATCATAGAGGACCACATAGCCTGGCGCAACCACTGGAAGAGTTAACACCTTTGTTGTAGTCAAAATATATTTCATCTCAAAAAAATAATTATGAAATTTCTCATTCTAAGAAAACTTCACTCAATTATAAGTTTGAGTAGTCATCAGAGATTCCAACCTAGAGAATTCCTTCATGAACCGACAATAATATATTCCTAAGACTTAAAAGATATGAATATCGAAGACATTGGACGGTTTCTCCCATGTAATAGCATGCATCACCTTCTCTGGATGAACTAATATTACTTGTTCTTATACCACGTTTCCCAAGAATTTAACTTCTTCAATCCAGAAATCAAATTTCAAAATCTTGGCATAAATTCATTGATTTATCAGGAAACACGGAACTATTCTTAGATGGTGTTCATGATCCTTCTCATAAATAGAATAAATGAGGATGTCTTCTACAAAGACATCCAAAAAGGTATCCAGATATTCATGGAAAACCTATTCATCTAATCCATGAAAACTATAGGAGCATTTTTGTTTTTGACCAAACGGAATAAAAAGGTACTCATAATGGCCATACCTACTCTAAATAGTAGTTTATGGAATCTCATACTCTTTTATCCTCAACAATTGGTAACCAGATCTACATTCGATCATTAAAAACCACAGACCTCCTTTAACTAATCAAATAAATCATCAATATGTGGAATTGAGTATTTTTTCTTCACTGTAACTCCATTGAGATTTTAGTAATCAACATATAAAAGAAGAGGATCATCGTATTTCTTAGTGAATATAACCGGTGCACCCTAAGGCGACACACTCAGGTATATAAAGTTTTTCTCAAGAAGATCATCCCACTAGGAATTCATCTCTTTCAGTTCAATTGGTTCTATATGGTATTATGGAATTGGAACTAGTTGAGTACCATAAATTAAGTCTATAGAAAAGTTAACCTCTCTTACCCATGGAAACCCACCTAAATCATAAGGAAACATGTTGATAAACTAAAAAATGGAGGGAGATTACTATTGAAAGACACCCAATTGAGATTAAAATCAAATTTATATATTTCCTTCCCTAAATCTACATTAGAAGGTGTATACCTACTCGAACTTGGTTCCCATTCTCCTCGAAAGATAAGTGTCATGCCACTAGGTGTATTAAAGTAGACCTAGTGAATAAAACAATCAATTTGTGATTTATTGGCAATGATATAATCCATTGTAAAAATGAAATAAATAGGAATCATGTTGAGGACTAAAAACTCCAATACTGCTCGACATTTGAAAGACACATGATGAAAGTTGGACTATGGAGACCCCACACTCTCTTAATTTCAAGGGGTGTTTCAATATCAATCACAAAAGATACAATATCTATATAAATATTTATTATATTAATAATATATCTTTAGATAAATGAATGAGATACACTAGTATCAAATAGAGCTATCACTAATGATGAATCTATAGGAATGGTACCTCTCACAGTCATTGGACCCATATCTACTTCCTATGGAGAATACTATACTTCATAAAGTAACTTCATTCTAGATGCTTATGGATTGAACCATTTTGAACATGAAAAATATGATTTCCTTGCAGTTTTAGGAGGAGATAATGATCTTATTCCTCTACACTGAGTAAAAAAATATGATAAAATCTTTGTAAGTGCCCTAAATACCCAGATGAGTCATAGTTCTTGGATTCCTTAGTGAAAATCCTTTAAAATTTCCTGTATTTCTACACTGATCACAAATAAAATTACATAATACTAGCACTATTGGAGTTCTAGAAAGACCCTACCATTGATAAATTCCCTGAGAATCATAACGCTTATACTTTCCTTTGAAGAAAATCACACTAATAATAAGAGAAAAAGGAATTCCAACCATCCCTGACATTCTATCCAGGTATATCTCATCGATTATCTCCCTATCCAACACATCATCATATGTGGGAAGCTTTAGTAAGAAAATCTAAGTATGGATGTCTTATCAAAGTCCCAAATTGAACTATAGAGCCTTAATACTCTCAATAGATACAATCTCAGGAACAAACTACCTGAGTTCATCCATGATATTTGAATACTCAATCATGGATCTACTGGCCTACTCAATCTTGAAAAACTTCATAGCCTTAGCCAACACCATTGACTCTAGATAGAACTAATAAGTAAAAGCAACCTTGAGGTCTTATCAATCTTGGGCCTTATGTTTCTTTTCCATCACCAATGTTTTCCATTATCTCCTACGCATTCTCACCACCAAGAACATAAAGCACTTCACCTTGATAATGTTTGGTGTCTCCAAGAACTAAAACATATATTCAATCTTTACCAACCATTACCCATAATGTTGATGATCAATTGACCCATTGAAGGCCGGTGGCTTCTAGTGAAGGAACTCTTGATAACTAAATTTCATAACATCCCACCAAGGGTCTATATTTTGAGCATGAATGGGTACTGGAGGTGGTGCATGTCCCAGAGCTTGGACAGTGTATACAATCACCTTAACTAGTTTCGGTTTCACTAGAGGATTTGGTCATTGTGTTTCATAAGCAACTTCCTCCTAGATCAGATTCATACATCTTCTCAGAGTCATGATTCTACAAAACATTAGCATACCATAAGGAAGAGATTAAATAATTCTAAAATAAAGCAATAAGGGAAAAAATCCCTGCAGATAGAACAAACAATATTTGGATTTCACTCTAACTGAATAAAAATAGGGAAAATACTTGAACTAATCCACATGATGTCCTCCCCTGACAACCCCTTGCAACTGAAGGTTCATTATAGTGAGAGCTGTCTAGGAACCCAATATAAATTTCCTCATATTTCTTGATAAGAATACTCAACTACATAACGACATAAAGGTGACATGAAAAACCTACACCTATGATACCACTTTGTAATGAACTACTGTATATACCCTGGTAGCCAGATAACTGAGCTAGCCTTGAACTAGAATGAAGGGTATTCCCAATCTTCATGGGTTGAAGACTATCACCGGGCATTATACAAACTGAAAGTGGAAATGATTTTTATACTAAGAATGTGAATTAAAAAGAAACAAGAAAATATGAATAAAAAAAGAAACTCCAATGAGAGTAATGTACCAGAAGTCAAATAGGTTTTAATTCCCAAAGAGAAACAACCCAAGTACTAAAACAGGGGAAAACATTCCAATTCTCTAAGGACGCAACTCACTAAGTCCAAGGTTCAATAGTTGGATCTACCTCAAAGAGATCATTTCCCCTTAGTCAAGCCTGGAAGGAGATAATCTACAAATAATGGAAGGCACAAGTTGGGTGTGAGATAAAAAACCTAGAAGGGACTGACCAAGGATTCTAGAAAAGATTCCAATAATATATTAACCAAAGCAATGGTTTCAATTTTTAAAATAACCATGTTTGGAATTTTAAAGTATATTTAAACAAACCATTCTATAAGTTCATATAATAGAAAATACTTTAAAGAAAGTTTTATAAGTGATGAAATATTTCTAGAACAATGTATTAAATAATATTTTTATATAAAATAGTTTTTTATAAATTTAAGAGGTATGTAAAGTAGTTTAACAATAATGACATATATTTATATATCGCATATAAAATAAGCATGCAACAGGGTCATATTTCAAAAAGGTAAGAAAGTTATAGGACATAGGGCCCCACACACTCTCAGTGATCATAGAAATATATGTACACACACGTCCCTTTGACAATGGACAAAGGCGACTAATCACCATCCCATCAAGGATGCAACCTTCTGCATTAATGTTTCAGAACATTTTATATTCATAGAGTACATCTAAATAACTCACAATCTACTTAAGTCTTATACATACTCATACACAATCAATAATGAGAAATTTATTTTAATACTTCTTAAAGTACAATTAAATCTCATTTCTCCATTTCAAATGTAAATTTCCTTTTAAAAACAAAATAGGTTTTAATAAAAAATAAGCCTTTTAAGAAAGATAAAACTACTGGGATTTTATCAAACCTTTTTAATTCATTTTCACAAGTTTGAAATCCATTCAAAAAAATTACATCAACTTTAATATTAATTTCCGCAATTAAATTAAAAATTTTAATCAAAATAATTTCTATCAAATCTACAATTTAAATTAAAAAATTTAATTCAAACAATTTCTACAAAGACACCTCAATTTAATGGAATTGGGGGGTTTTCAAAATTTTCATACCAAAACTATTTCATCTACCAATTAATGTGGAATTGGGTTTTAATAAATAAATTTAAAGTAAGTTTGAGAAATTTAATTTAAATCAAAAATTGAAACAAATCATGCAATTCAGGATTAATCAATTTATAAAAAAGGTATGGAATCAGCTACCTTTTTTCTGAAACTCAACACTCATAACCAAACCCATTAACAAGAAAAAATGTGTAGAAAACCACAAAACAAATCCTAGAAATGATATCCAACATTTTGAAGCATATATCCATCAATTTTAGGATGATCTATTGAACCCCAAGTAGGATAAAGAGAAATAGATGAATATAATGGGGAAACTCTTATCCGAGAATTCGTACTCCCAATGCAACGAGGACCAAACACAAAAAGAATTGACCCAGAAGAATTGGAGGGATACATGATCACTTAGAAAAAAGATTATTTTGAGAGTAATTAAACTAGAAAGGAACAAAAAGAGAGATATTAGTCATATTTCAAGTTTAAAAACTGTAGTTCGGGTATTACACGATGTGTAACCCCAAAACATGTTATCAAATACTAAATTTATGTAACCCCTAAAAATTCATCACTTATAATTAAAAACCAATCATTAATTAAATCATGATGTTTAATGACCTATCACATCATGTAACTTTCACAGTTTGAACATTTCTCAGTATTCACCTAGTAACCATTACACATTGTGTAACCTAGTTACATGGCGTGTAACCCTCCTGCAGCACGCAAAAATGATTGGTTAAAGATGAGAGTCAAAACATTCTATTATTTCATTATAATAAGTATCCTCCCAATACATTCTCAACCCTACCCATTAAAAAAATTAAAAAACCACAACAAGTTTAATGACGTACCTATCATATTGGTAATTGAATGTTACACCAAAAAAACTAAATTTCATCCAAGTTATTATTGTAAGTTTATAATAGAAATCATATTCTATTTATTGATATTTATCATTTTATAGTAACTATATTATCCCTAAATGGGTAAAAATTCATTTTATCATGGTAATATTTAATGGGGTTAAATAAGGGTTAAAAACAAAAGATAATTATAGAAACATAGTCAAAACTTATATAATTTTTATGGTATTAGGGGATTTTTACACATATTCATCTTATATATGAAATCTCCCACTTCGGATACATTTTTAATTTATAATTAATTTACATTTTTTTAATATTTTGATAAATTCTAATAGTACCCGCCCATCTATTATAAAAGGACACATCTTGTTCTCATTTATTCACACTTCAAAAACCTTTTGGTTTTCCCAAGACCTTTCCAACCCCATTCCTATAACATATACTTGAATTTTATATATATATTTTTATGAATAATATCAAAAATATTATTATCATGGTTTTATGGAAAGTAAGATTTTCAAAAATGAGAGAACGTACGTGTTGAGTCAAACTCCGGATAAGGGGCATTATTTAAAAAATCCTCTTTCAAAGTTCCTCTTTTAGTTTTTTTAAAAATTCTAAAGTAATTTATTTTAACTCAAATAACATGAGTGGGTTTTCTATCCTTCATTATAATTTAATTATTTAATGTCTCCTTTATAATTTTTTATTTTTCTTTTCTAAAAATTGTTTCATTATTGTGTGTGGTTTTTATATTTTAAAAGTTATTTTTACAAAAAAAACTAATATCTAAAAGTGTTTTACTCATGGGTTTAATAGATTTTTCAAGGGTTTTATGCATTGCATGTTCCCCGTCCATTATTTAGGATGGGTTGATACCATTATATCTCAAGATATGATGGGTATATCCCAATTATATCTCAATATATGATAAGTTGATCCCCATTGAAGCTCAAGCTATAATGGTTGAGCCCCATTATAGATCTCCAATACATTTCATACTCTAGATAAGGAAGTCAATTATATATTTATTCAATTTTTAAGGTTGATTGTAAAAGTGATATATAAATGATGTCCTAAGGAACCTATATGATTTTTCTATGCTTGTTAATGAGTTTCCAGGGAAATTATATGATCTCAAACAGAAATAAAATGATTCTTTTTTAAAGAAAAATAATTCTATTTTCAGAATAAAATATAGGGTTTTAAGATATGGTTTATAATGGGTTTTCAGGTTTTTTATGGGACTAATGGTTTTCTTTCATTTATAAGCCTTGCTGAAATTTTTTTGTTTATCCGACATTTAGAAAAAATCAATTGGTTTAAGTGAGTGTAGGAAAAAATATGAGATCAAAGAGAAAATTGGGAATATTTATCATGAAAACAAATCATGTTTAATATAAAATACTTTTGTTTTATATAGAATATGGATATTGTGTGGTTGTGTCCACTTGTGATGTATGAGTTTACTTTGTAAGAGTTTTCATAATTATCTAAAATGCTAAACTTAAAAGATCCTTAGAATTATAAGCTAGTAAATTCTAGTTCAAAGACAATAGAATATGTATTTCTTAAGGATGGGTTCTTATAGTTGTTATCAAATTAGGGTTTAGATAAGTATGAGGGTTATGATAATGTTAATAGAAAATTCATAAATTATTTTTACTTTATGTTTAAGATCAAATGATATAGAATTTGAATATTTCCATGTTTATTTATCTAAACTATGTATATTTATAATGGTTTCCCATATATTAAATAAGAGAAATGTGGTGAGAATGTATCGAGAGGAAAATATCCTTCTAAATTAGTATATTGAGATTATTGGAATTAGAGTAGAATAACTTGTTTCTATGATGGATTAGTTTAAACAATCTATAAAAGGTAGTGGTGTCCATCCAAGGGAGAATCAAATCTAACACAGATGAATATGTGAGTAGTAGATAATTTTATGAGAGAAATCCCTTATCATTCATCAGATCATCTGACCTTGTGGTAGTTGAAGGATGGATTAATTCCTTGGAGAATAAATTTAAAGTCATGGTATGTTCAAAACACTAAAAGGTATCCCAAGACATTTATCTTTTCAAAGGTGAAGTCGATCGATGGTAGTCTCTAGTTAAGAATACTAAAGAGAAAATTATATTGATGTTATAAAATGGGGCTATTTTAAGAATATTTTTCATGAAAATATATTTTACTAAGGTAGTTTTACTCATAATAGAGAAATAATTCTTTGAACTGAGGTAGAAAGATGACGATTCTATGGTTTCTTATGAACCCATTAAAGACTAAACATGTACAGAAAAAAATTTGGGACTTTGATAGTAAAAATTAATAGATTCTACTCTAGTTTATACTAATTTTATGAATATTATTAGCTTCATGAGAATTTAAATGTTATAAGAAACTGTTTTTTGTGAAGAAAAAGTTGAGATAGAGTTTTCTAACATGTATGTTCCTCATCATGACAAGAGTAAGAAGAATCTAGTCTCGAATGTAAAGTATTCAACAACAAAAATTCTAGGTGAGAAAATAAAACTATCATCTAGTGATATGAGTGGTAAAAATCACCTTGGAGGATGTATTGTAAATTCTAGGAAGTGTTACCATTTTTAAAGTTTGTACAAGTATCTCGTGATTGCTAGTAATTTTCTTTAATTATAATGATTTGGGTCATTTTCCTAAATTTTTTCCCAAATTTATTCACTCATAGGGAGACCAATGAGATTTAAAATTAAGGGGTGTGGAAAATTCTTAAACTTCTACTAAATCTTATGTTGGGTTATCAAATGAATTGGTGAACTGTATGTTACTTGTATATTAAAATTATGCTGATACCATATCTAATTATAGATCTTCACATTTTTTTATTTCTGATAAATTTACATGAATAATGGGAATATCACATCATGAAAGTATGATATAAATTTTGGTGAAACCACCTTGGGGTAACATTAAAGAAACCAATATATATAGGACTCTTCCTATAATAATTATTTAGATAGTCTTTCCTTCAAATATCATTCAACTACCCATAGTTGAGTTTGATATTATCTTGGTAATGTATTGGATTTTAGTTTATCATGCTGATATAGAGTGTTTGTCTAATAATGTTTTATTCTATGATTTTATACCATTAATAACCCACCATAAATTTAATAAATTGATTAGAAATCGATGTAAAATTTACTTAGAACATGTCATTAAAAAGAATGAAATTTTTTAGATTAATGAGGTGCTATTAGTGAATGAATACATTCATTCTTTTCCAGATGATTTTCTTGGTTTCATTTATGATTGGGATGTTGATTTTATTATTGACTTAGTCCCTAATAATAATCCTATTTCAAGACCACCATATCTATTTCCTCAAGTAGATCATTTTGAACTAGAAAATAAATTATAGACGTTTTTAGATAAAGGTTTAATTGAACCTAGATATTCACCTAGGGATGATTCTATTTTTTTCTTAAAAATAATGATGGTTCCATGAATATTTGTATTGAATGTATATAATTTATTAAAATCTTGTAATGATATCATTATTAAGAATAAGTATCATTTACCTTATATTGATGATATGTTTGATCAGATCTAGGGAGTGTGGTTCTTTTCAAAGATTAATCTCAGGTCAAGGTACCATCAATTGAAAGTTAAATAGGTATATATTTATAAGATTTCATTTTATACAAGACATGGTCATGAGGATTTTATATTTTTTATCTTTGGGTTAGAAAATTCCCTTACTATATTTATGGATCTAATTAATATATTTTTCCATGAGTTTTTTGATAAGTTTGCAGTTAATTTTATTCATGATATAGTGGTTTATTGAATATGTTATCAGGAAAATAAAAAAATAGGGATTGTTTTGAAAACTCTTAAAGAAAAAAAAATTATGTAGGAAATTTAGAAAAAATATTTTTTGGTTACAATAAATTTATTTCCACGAGTAAATTTTAAATAAAGATGGCATAACGGTGGATCCTGAGAAAAAACGGTGAAGACCTACAAATGTTACTAATATTATAATTTTTCATGGATTAGGAGGCTATTTCTGGTGGTTTATTAAAAAAATTACACAGTTATCTATCCCACTAACTATATAAACACAAAGATGAGTTAAATATATCTGGAAAAACAAATGTGATTATCATTTTCTTGAATTAAAAAAGAATATTAGTAAATAATCCAATCCAAGACCTAACCTTAATAAATAGTGATTTATAATTATCTTATGTCATTTTTCATTTAAATTTTGGAAGAAAATTTATATAGATAAAAGTGTGAAATAAATATTTATCATAAAAGTTTAAATTATATATTCTCTCAAAAGGAGTTGAAAATGAGGCAGAGAATATGGCTAGACCTGATAAGGGATCGTAATTTCATGATCAATTACCATCCTAGAAAAGTAAACAATATGGTTAATTCCTTGACTAGAAAACATCATGCATCATTAACCATGTTTAGTTTGGAACATTACCATTACGTTAATGATTTTATGAATTTTTTCCTTGAAATTTTCTATGTATGAACATTTTCCTTTTTGTTTCGGGTTTAAGAACAATAATCATTTTCAAAAAGAATTAGCAAATCATAAAATTAAGACCATGGATTACAAAAAAGGTGAATAAGTTAAGAATGGTAAGTTTTATGATTTTAATTTTAATAAAGAATTTATGATTAGTTTTGTAAAAATACTATGTTTGCATTGTTATTCTTATATGAAGATATAATTTTTATGTGAATATCACAGTTCTATATTTTCATTCATCTTGGAAGTACTAAGATGTACAGATATCTTCAAAATTATTACTGGTGGGATATAATGAAATGAGATATCTCAAACAGTACTATGAAATATTTCACTTGTCAACATCTTAAAAAAGGTTGAAAGTTACCTTAGGGGATTATTTAGCCTTTGGTAGTGCCAGAGTAGTAATGCCAAAATATATCCATTAATTTCATGTTGGGACTACCAAATACATCTCACTATAATAATTCAATTTTTGTTATTACTAATCGACTGATTAAATCTTCAAATTTACATCCCATTCAAAATACATAGTCATTTGATCACATTTGGAAACTATATCTTATGGATAAAGTTAGGTTAAATATAGTTCCAATATTTTTTGTATCTGATCATAATCTCAGGTTCAATTATAATTTTTGTGAAGGCATTCAGAATTTTTTGGGCAGTGAATTAAATTTTTTCATGACCTTTCATCCTTAATGTAATGGATAGTCATAATGAAAAATTAATACCATATAAGACATTAATTTTTATTTTTTAATATATTTATTAGTAATTTGTTATCATCACCAGTGTTTATTTTTGTTTCTTATAATAATAGATTTCATTACAATATATAGATAGAACATTTTGAGGAATTAAATGGAAAGCGTTGTCGAACTCCATCATTTTGGAATTAAGTACGTGAAAGGAAATTTTTTGGACTATAATTAGTCGAGAAGGTGGCTTAGAAAGTGAAAATTATTTAGCAATATATGAGGACATCTCTGATAATTTAGAAAAATTATATAAATAATAGGATGAAATACCTTTCATTAGAGGTAAGTAATCATGTTTTTCTTAAAATATGTTTACAGAAAAGTGTTATTTTCTTTGGTAACAATATAAAGTCAATTCTATGATTCATTAGACCATATTAAATCCTAGAGAAATTTGGACTAGTTCCTTACTAAGTATCCTTTCCTTTGATTTTATCAAAAGTACAATATGTTTTTCATGTTTTGAGGCTAAGGTAGTATGTGTTAGATTTATCTCATGTTTTGAGCCATGCAGTAGTATAGATGGAAGAAAGAATTTATTATAAGGAAAAACCTATTAATATTATTGACCATATAGAGAAATTATTGTAGAACAAGATAATTCAACAAACTATGTTTTTATGGAGAACCCATATGGTTGAAGTAGTCACATGGGAATCTGAAAATGAAATTAGAGAAATGTATCCCCACTTGTTTAATATGTAAATAAAATTATGAGGATTAAATTTTAAAAAGGGGGAAGGATTTAATAAACATGGTTTTAAAATACTAATAATTTTTTCTTATTTATTAAAATTTATGAACTAAATAGTTAAATTCATTATATATAAGTTAATGAATTCATGAAATCAAAGAAGAGACAGCTTTATCGAACAAAATTATTTTAAGGCTATATTTGAAAGTTTAATTTCCAAATTATTAAATTATAATTTTACAAAATTAATTTATTTTTTGAATTATCTATTAAAAATTGCCTTATAATTGGATGTTTGATATATTTTTCAAAATAAATATTTTTAATGAAGAGTGACATATATAGGTTTTTATTGAAAATTATATTTTATTTTTAGGTTTTTATTTTGTAAAATTAGGTTTTGGGTTAGTTTTAAATTTTTATTAGGTCATGTTGATTTAAAATAAAACAATTATGGTATTTAAAATATATTTTATACTTGAATTTCTCATAAAAACACTTTATAATGAATAATGTATTTTTCAAGAAAAAAAATTGTTTTCCATTATGTTTTCCGTGTTTAATTTTAAATTAAAATTTATAGACTATATATTTTGAATTTTTAAAAATGTATTCTAGAATTAGAATAATTTTTTTTAAATTTATTAAATAGTACCCTTCTGTTTTTTGTTAATATGAATAGTAACTTTAGTAATTTTTGTTACCACTCTAAAGGGTAAATCAGGTGATTTAGCTTAGAAATAAAATGATAAGAATCTTAAAATGATCCAAAAATAAAAAAATACTATTATATCATTAAATATCATCCATAATAATATAAGGGTTTAATTTATTTGATTTTATGGCAAATTGGATAAGATTGTAATCTTTATAGTATTTTATTCAAAGAAATGTCTAACATGCCACACTCCAGTTTTTAATAAGTGTAATATATTTAATACGGTGTCATAGAGAGGATATTTTTTACTATAAATTTTTTTTAATATAAAATATTTATCTTTATCTTACTAATTTATTTTTAATCTTTTTAAGAAATAATTACTATAAATGGTTGCACAACATTGATGCACTAACTATTTAATTAATGAAAAAATAAAATAAAATTATGTTAATAATAAAAAAATAAATATAATTTGATATAATTAATATGATAAATTAATTTTATATATTAACTTAGAGTTTTTGGTATATACTAATTTTTTTTAATTATAAGTGTTTTCTTAATATTATTAAAGTAAAATTTATGAATAGTTCTGAAATTTGAAAATATTGATATTTTATAAAAAATATTATTTTATTTAATGATATAAAATTATGAAAATCATAATTTCATCCAAGTGATTAGTATAATGATTCTAATATCAACCATAGTCTATTTTTGGATCATTTTCCATTTTAAAGTAACTATATTATCCCTCAAAGAGTAAAAAATATTTGTTGTTGTCGTAAGAGTAAAAGGGGTTAAATAAGGATGAAAATCAATGGATAATGGTATAAATATAACAAATACTTATCTAATTTTTATTATATGATAATATTTTTGACCCATAATCATCTTAAAATCAAAATAACTCACTTTGGAAAAATTTTTAATTGAAAATTAATTTATATTAATTTAATATTTAGAGAAATTATAAGAGCTTCCCTCCCCTCTCTTATAAAAGGTCACTTATTCTTATGATTTCATCACAATTCAAAATTGTTTTGGTTCAACAAATCAGTACCAAATCCTTTCCTCAAATCCCTATCTAAATTTTGGAGGTATATGTTTACACAGAATACCAACCTCCGTAGTATTAAGGTATTAAAGAAAGGAATATTTTCAAATAAGAGTTAATTTATAGGTCTAGACAAACTCAAGGTAAGGAAATTTATTTAAAACAATACACTTTTAAAGTGAATATATTATTTTTTAAATAAAATTAAAAAGGAATTTATTTTATAACTTATATAGAATGAGTTGTTTTTTCCACCTTTAGGAAGATTTAATGTTTCAATGCTTCCTTTAAAAAAACTAGAGTTCTTTTCTGAAAAAGAATATTCATTATTATGTGTGTGGTTTTTAGATTTTAAAACTTATTTTTTAAGTTGGTTATTTTGATATCTAAGAATAATTTTTACATGGGTTTAAAAGAGTTTTCAATTGTTTTATTCAAGAAATAATCCTTAAAGTTTCTTTATGACGGGTTGATTACATTATAACTCAAGATATGATGGTTTGAGACTAATTATAGCTCAAGATATTATGCATTGAGCCCCATTATAGCTAAATATATGACATGTCATCTCCATTATAGATCTCCAATGCAATGAGTACTCTAGAGAAGGAATTCAGTTTTATACTGATTCCAATTTTAAAGATTATTGTAAGAGTGAAATGGAAATTATATTCTATGTAACATATATAATTTTTCAATTATTTATAAAGCGTTTTAATGGAAATCATTAGATCTACAATGGAATAAAAAGATTATTTTTTATGAAAAAGTTATTTTTTTAAAGAACTTAGTTGTTTTTTAGAAAAAAAAATAATCAGTTTTCATGTTCTTCACTTGACTAACGGTTTTCCTTCTTTAATGTCCCTTACTAGACATTTTTCTCTCATCTTTATTTTGAAAAATGTGTTTCATAAGGTTTCCGGAAGATTAGGGGTAAAGATGAACTCAATGAAGAAATTTGGATTATTTATGTTGAAAAGAAATCGTATTTTATTTTAAAGACCTATTTTATGGGAAAAAGGATATTTTTTAGTAGTTTACATTCATAATGTATAAGTTTGCATTATTATATTTTTTCCTAATTCTCTAAAACTCTAAACCGATAATATCCTAGGAATTATAAGAAAGTGAATCCTTGTTCAAAACACTATAATATATAATGCTTAATGTTGGGTCCTTAAAAATAAAATTAGAAAAAGTTCATAAGGATGTATAAAATTAACAAAAGTTTGTTATTCGTGAAGATATTGAAAAAACATTATGATTCAGAATCAATGTAAGGTACTTTAATTAAAAAAATATTGCTTTTATGTTTCTTTTAAAACTATCTTTTTCTCCCATATAAATTTTTTATTCTTATGGATGTTTTAACGTGAACATAAAATTTTTATAAAGAAAATTTTATGTCTCCTTTTACATTATTTCAATGTATTTTAAAAAAATTATTAAATGTATGGATTTCTTTATAAAAAATTAATGTTCTATTATAATGTATACTGAAACAAAAAAATTCTTATAGATATAACCGTTATTTTATGTTTTTATTTCTCTATAGTCTTTCATTTTTTCTTCAATGAAACCCCCTCTTCGTATTTTTCTTTAAAAAAATGGGCTTTTGAGAAGAAAGGGTATTTTGATATCCAAAATGTTTTTCACATGGGTTTAAATGAGTTTTTTAAAGATTTTATTCATGATCTAGTCCATCAAAACTATTTAACATGTGTTGATCCCTATTATAGATCATGGTTGAGCCAGATATATCTTATACAATGGGTTCACCCAAATATCACTCCAATTCATTGGGTAATGATTATATTCTATGGGAAATTATATTGGAATTCATACATATGGTTATTCCAATTGTAAATGGTTTTAAGTAGTTTAAGATGGTAATGCCTAAAGCCGCCTACAGGACTTTTCTATTTTTTTCTAATGAGTTTTCCTGGAAATCATTTTATTTTAAAAGGTGATATAATTATCTTTTTAAAGTAAAATTAATACCCTTTTTGTATAAAATGGTATGTCTTAAAAAAATATTTTTAATGTATTTTCTTGTTTTTCAGTGTACAAATAAATTTCCTCTTCTTATGTCCCTTAATAATATTTTGGTGCTCATCCAAAATTTTAAAATATTTTTCCAACAGTTTATGGATGGGTAAGGTAAATTAAGAAGCCAAGTTGAAAGTCGTGATGATTTTTCATGAAAAAAATCATTTTTTGTTTTACAGGTTTTATATTGGGGAAAAATTGATACTAATTAGAAGTTTTCACTTTTTATATATTTGGTTTTTTATGTAAGTTTTATTACCTAACGCTCAAAATTTCAAATCGTAAAAGATCATTTGGATTCAAAGAAAGTAAGTTCTAGTTTAAATTCTCTATAATATATAACATTTAAGGACGATTCCATAAAAATAAAATCATCCATGAAATATTATATGATTATTATTAAGAAGATTATAATAACAATAAAACCTTAAGTAAATAAAAATATATTACTAAACTAAAATTGCAAACATTTAAGGGATAAATATTTTTTATGTTTTAATATTAAAAGGGATTATTCTTTCTCAAATAACTTTTTTTAAAGTGTTGTATATTTCATCCTAATAAATAAAATGAAATAATTTTTTAATATTTTTATAATATATTGACTAATATATTAAAATTAATTAAATTATTAAGTAATATGATATAATACTAAGAAAACATAAAATTTAAAAACATCATTTTTCTACACAAGAATTTTTTAGTTATGTTTTTTATTTTCAATTTAATGATAAATTTATAAATTATAAAACAGTAATTTTATAAAATTAACACCATTTTTGTGTTTTTAATTTCCAAATTAACTTATCATTTATTTTTTTTATTTTCTTGAAAGGATTGGTTTGTAGGTAAATTGTTAAAATGCAGTTTTTAATGACATGATACCTTTTTAAATTTTTTATGACCTGGGGATGACATAAAAATTTTATTAAAAAAATTTCATGACCATAAATTTGTTGATGGAGTAAAATGATTCGTTGAAAAATACTATATTATATTTATAAAATAAAAATGTATCTATTTAAAAATATTGCGATCTTTTTATAATAAAAACTATTTTCATTGTTCTTTCTTTTAATTCAGAACTAAATCAGTGAAATTGTGTTTTTAATATTTTTTAATAAAGTCACATAACTCTAATTTGATTAATTATAACCCAATTAATGTCATTAAAATTAAAATATTGAAAATTTTGTACAAAACATAACATTTATAATTAAAAATACTTTTTTTAAATAGGTTTGATATGTGTTGCATAAACTAATCTTATAATTATTTTTCTTAAAAATAAGAAATTTTATTTCTTAAAATTTACTTAATATTTGGAAACATTATTTTCAAAATATAAAAATATTTCTATTTAAGTTTTAGGTATTACATGTAAATCACTCGGAAAAAACTTACTTACCGCAGTAAAAACCAGAAAAATTTAAAAGTGAAAATACATGAGTAAAAGGTATAAAAATGATTAAAATATGAGTTAAATGATTGGTTTTTGGATAATCAACCATAAAACATCACTCAATCCATTATTTTACACTTTTTACTTACAATCCATGTGTAACACATGTTCTATTTATATTAAGAAGTTATATTTCCAAAATTTAAGTCCCTTCACTTATAAAAGGAGCTCACATCCACCCAATTTATTCACTAATTATTGAAAATTATGATCAAAAAAATCATCCTTTCATCTCCTCTAATATCTCCCCATTTCTTATAATCCATTTCCTTTCTAAACGAACAATATAATAAGCCTTAAGTTGTCACCTAAGAGAGAACATCCAAAGGGAGAGACAATGTTCTCAACTAGACTCATTTAATTTTTCACTTATTATACCCCCTAAAACCTATTATCTCCCTTATTGTATGAAAACATCAGTATCAATAATATTCTAAAATTTTATTATGCTAATATAATATCCATTTTCTACATTCATCCAAAACTATTTGAAAAATGAAGATGTCATCATGTGTATGTGCAGACTACCAGCTCCATGAATGAAGTGATTGATTTTTCTTTACTACATTATACTTATGGTTATAAAATTATATTTAATATGTTAATATTATATTTATAATATTTTTAATATTATTAAATTATAAACCATTCTGTAACTTCCTTATATTCTGTTATAAATTAACACATCGCCAATGTGTATGTGTGAAGTATTTCCTCCAAGAAAGTGACATATTTTGTTTTTCACTATAGTATTTTTTTTATTTGTCTAACTCTCTTATATCATGGTTCATAACCATGAAAACATATAAATAATATAATTATTATTATTTATTTGTGTACTATAATGAACTAACTCAGATATCGTTTCAATACTAGAACCCATATTGTACTACGACATACCTAAAGGGTGTTCCTAATCCCAATGAGTTGGCGACTAGCACCTAGGTATAAAACAGAAATCATAGGGAATGATTCCACCTAACCTAATGAAACAACATGGTATATATGTCCATAAAAAAGGAAAAAATGGAATATATAAATATATTCCATAATAGATAAGGGATAAAAAAAATAGAGGCAACTAAAAATATAGAAGAAAAAAAATCCATGAGACATGTCCAACTACAAAGGAAAAAAACTAAAACATATACTCCAAAAGTTCCTTGATATAGTGTGGTAAATTCCAATTATCTCACCTCCAGCTGCCCAAAGCCCAACAAACAGAAAACCTCACTACCTCACTATGGAAACTTGTCTTTCCATACATCAAAATACATAATAAGATCTACACACCACTGAAGGGGTTCTCGGGGTGTGAGCTAACATGCTCAGTAGGGTCTCACACAAGTGTTCCATATTAAGTCACTAAACAATAATCTAATAATGATCATCTTTAAAAAAACAAGGAATGATATATAGTTTAATAGTTTTTATATCAGAAGTATAGAAAATATTTAATTTCCCATTATTGTCATATAAAACAGGTACATTTGTTTCAAATAATTTTAAATGAATATATCAAATTGATATACCTTGTAAAACCAAAGCATGAATCACATATAATATAAAATCCATGGTAGTAAAAACCAAATAGTAAAAATCAAAAGAATCAAAAGGTTTCTAAAATAACAGGTGACGTCATGGAAATTATCACACTAGGTTAGGATTTCTAGGACACGTGTACCTAACATAGAAACTTTTACACACATAAATCCACTTGACACATGCATTGAGTCTAGAGAGAATAGGAACACCCCAAAAAGTGAACCCTAGAATAGGTCTAACCAGTCCCTAGAACAACAGGGCAAGGGACTAGAGGAATTCCTCGTGAGGAATTCCTTGTGAGAAAACCACTTGAAGGTGGATGAGGTATATTACTAAACATCTCACCTAAGTACCCAAGGATTCACATGTGCTCTATTTTCTAAACAAATTCATCAACCCATTTTTATAAAACCATGATTTAAAAACAATAACAAAACCATTTCACAATTCTTTGAAATATTTTTTCTTTTAACAAAACTATTTGAAAACAAAACTTTATTAAAAACCCATTTCTCACACATGAAAATAAAATCATTAAATCATTCAATTTAATTTATAAAATAATTTATTAAATAAATATATAAGTTCAGTTTACCAACATAGGTTGAAGATAAAACCAAGTACCTGAAAACTGGGGTCACACACACCCACAAAAGGATCCACGAATAAGGAAGAATATACAATGAAAATAGAGGCCTTATAATAATTCTCCACATCTCAAATTTTATTTAATTTAATAAAAGGGTTTTTAGATATGAGTAAACAATACATACCTCATGAATGCACACTCGTCGCACCATAACCACAAAATGATCGGCCTCTGGAACAAGATCTAACAACAGGTCTAGAAATAATCTAGAAAAATCATCACCATGCATCAATAGATCTGATAATGTAATGAAACAGAGCTATAAAAATCAAATTAAATGAATAATAAAAAATTATTACTCAACCTAAGAGACATCACACACACCCAAAATGATAAAATTCCAAATAAATAAATTTAGATGAAGTGGGGGTCTTAAAATTCACATAGGAGTGCTCATAGGTTGAGAGAAAAAGATCATGTAGAATAATTAATGTGATTTTAGTAGTGTAGTGACCTAAAAGTCCAGTTTCTGAAATTTACACACCATGAATCCCCTTTACACATCATGTAATCAAAGGTGTCCACATTATCCAAAAATAATAATTACCTTTTTATTAACAAATAAAATTTTAACATTGCATGGCATGTAACTTTTACATGGAATGTTTTCACTTCATATTTTGCACTGGGTTCACATAATAATCCCTACATAAATTAAATTCTATTTAATACCATTATATCATGTGTATTTTCTCTAGAGACTAAGAAAAGACCATTTTTCTGTAAATGAATTCCAAACCACCGTAGGATTTATCTAAAATCAGGGAGAACCCCAAAAATAAACTACACATTTATATCCAAGATTAACTAATTAAAATAAACATATATCTCTAAACATTATGTCATTTTAACTAAAAAAATCTCTTTCCTATCAAGTCCCAATACACACTTAATTAAAAATGTAAACAAGTGATGATATGGAAATTAACTAAAAGTAGGCAATGTGAGGTTGTGAACTAATCACCATAAGAATTTTCATACATGGGAAGTCATGTGGAAGAATGAAGTGTGTTAAATAGGTAAGGTCACTAGTCCCTCATAAACAATTAATGATCCAAAGTCTCATGAGAATATGATTTGTGATTCCATGACACTCTGACTAATGGAATCGACTTCCCCCACAAGTCTTTCACTTGAGAATTTATCATCTCTACTAGCTACTCTGTAATAGACACATATATTTCTAACATGATATCTTCCCAAATAAAAATAATATAGGGTTCATGATGGTATTTACTAAGCTGGTATATGTTGAAAACATCATGAATTCCTATTAATTGAACTATAAATGCCAATTGATAAGAAACCTACCCAATCCACTCAGTGACCTCAAATAGTCCAACATATCTTGAATCCAACTCTCTCTTTTTTCCAAGATGATGGTGACCCAACCAAAGATAAACACTTAAGAAAACTCGGTAACCTATAGAAAACACCAATGGATAACATCATTGATCCACATAATATTTCTTCCAAATCTAATATATAACTACACATTGACATATATCCTGAATACTCACAGATATAACCTAAAACAAACTAGGTCCCATGAAATAAGCTACTACCAAGTATTACCCAAAAAAGAGGTGATCTGTATGGGTTAACATGAAATTCCCAGAATGGATCCCTTATAATTTATGATAACTATTATTATAGTAAAAAAAAATTAGTTTCAGATGGACATCTCAAGATCCACTAAAATCCAAGATATAGAGATGAAGTATATCATCAAGTATCTGAATAGAATGCTTCATATACCATCTATCTATGGGTGGTAAGTGGTACTCAATATAAACTAGGTCCTCATCACCTCTTGAAGACTTCTCTAGAATCTAAAATTAAACATAGGATACCTATCTGCAACAATTTCTAAAATAACCCCATGTAACATCAAAATTTACTGCACATACAGCTTACCCAAATCTTTATCTTTAGTGGTGTTCTTGATTGGAATTAAGTGAGATTAATTTGTCAACTAATCAATCACCACCCATATAACATTCCTCCCTTAAGGATTCCATGGTAATACAACAAAAAATTCAATGGATACCTTATCCCATTTCCAAACCATCACCAAAAGAGTCTAGAGAAAACTATAAGGTTTCATATTATTTAAATTTATCTGTTGGTAGGTGTAAGAGTGGAACAAATATTTAGCAATGTTACACTTCATACATAGCAACCATTATCTCCATCTCATATCATAATACATATTCATAGTGCTTTGATTAATGGTACATGGTGAACTATGAAAATTAAACAAAAAATTTCATCTTACTAATGTTGGGAAGACAAAATGATCCCCCAAATTGAGAATACCATCTAAAGATATAGACTAGCCAAAAATAGTTTCCCCACCACATAAGGTTTCTTGAATTCTTATAAACCCATCATCATAAAGATACAAAATAAAGTTAAGGAGAGATGAAGATAGTTGAACACTGGTCAGAAACATGGTTGAATGATTCTATTGTGAATCAATATGAAGTTGAAAAAAAATCCACATAAGGTTCTAGTCCTCGTTCAATTTCAAAATAACCAGTCATGGAACATTCTTACTAATATAATATTCCACGATATTTCCCTTCCCCCAAGGTATAAGAGATATTTAAGTCAAACATATAAAGGTATTCTACCCGCTGCCTGTGTCTAAGATTAAAGTCTTTATAAGAGAATATATTTCTCAAAATTTTATGCTTATAAAAGACTGTGAATCCTTTTCCTAAATGATAATTTAACTAATACTTAGGAACACGAATGTCTATTACAATATCTAAGTCATGAGTGGTGAAATTCTTATCATGTGGTCAAAGAAAATAAGGGTTTTAAGTTTCCACATGATCAGCTTACATGAGAACACAATGAAAACTAGTGCAAGTATCTTTATAAAAAACCAAATTCAATTATTAGACTCAGTTATGATTAGAATTAGAGTCGATGTAATAAGTTGTTTCATCTCGTTGAAAGAATACTAACAATTTTCATCCTCTATTAATTCCATACCTTTCACGGTAAGAGAAGTCAAAGGTGATGCAAACTTAAATATTTCCTTGATGAACCATCGATAATATCCAGTATGACTAAGGAATTTCCAAATCCCAAAGACCTTTTGTGGATCTTCCCATTAAAAAATATTCTTTAACCACTTAAGTTCGAATGATAATCCATTATCTAAAATCAATGGCCCTAATAAATTTATATATTCAATCCATAAATTTCATTTCAAAATATTTCCATAAAAATGATAACTCCTCAGTATTTCCAAAACCAAACCCAAATGGTGCTCATGACTGTCTTCAACTCCCAAATAAACCAAAATATCATCCATAAAAACTACCAAAAAAGTTCTAGTATACTAATGGAATATCTAATTCACCAAATCCAAAAAACCTACAAGAGAATTAGTTAGACCAAATGACATCATGAGGTATTTGTAATGGATATACCTTCTATTAGAAGTTATCGTAGGTATATCACACTCCCAACATCTATAATAATTATAACCTAACTAAAGATCATTGTTCAAAAATGGAATTTATCACTTTAACTGATAAAAAATTCATCCAAATGAAGCAAAGGATATGTATCCTTAACCTTTACATAGCTCATCTTCTAATATTCCACTCATAATTGGAGTGAACCATCTACATTTTGGAAAATAGCATCAGGTTGTCCCAGGGAGAAACACTGTGGAGAACAAAACCCTTTCCCACCAGATTGTCCAAATAAATCTTGAGCTCCTTCATCTCCACTAGTTACATTTGATAAAAAGGTATCAAAATTTTTTGTGTACCCATCATCAGTTCAATGGTAAACACTTCCTCCCTCTTCAAAGGAATACTATTTATATCAAGTGGGAAAAGATCAATAAAATACCAACTATAAATGGGAAGATCATCAATAGAATAAACATCATTGGGAAAAAACTCCAGATCCGGTTGGGAAGGTCTTACACATCCATAAATTTGACCCCCCTCTCCCTGAAAAATCCATGATCTCCCATTAGTCATACTAAATGAGACATGATGATGATAAAAAATAATAACATCACAATGCGAAACAAGATAATCCATACCAAAAATGACTTCAGAAAGATACATATCGGGACCAAGAGAATACCAAACTAAATCTACATTAACTATCGATAGAACATAAGAAGGATAGAAAATACACTTCTCTTTTCACTTCCCTAGAGGTGTTTCTAACTCCATGACAAAGTAAATGAGTTATATTAGAAGTTTAATAATATCAGAAAAATTACCAGATATAAAGGACTAGAAAACACCACTATTAAATAAATAAATTGTTAGTAATGATGCAATAAGGTTCATAACCCTTATTTTCATTAGAGAAAAATTTACCTCTTTAGTAAACTCATCTATTGTGTGAAAGTGATTCATTCTGGAGTCCTAAGGCTAGAGCCCTATAGTATTTGTAGCATCTGATTGTGTCATAGTAGCCTTTATAGTTGAGGATCGCTGACCATATCAAGATGTAATCCTTGCATGATAAAAATAGTGGAGATGATTAAAATTTCCACAACCATTTCACATCTTTTCATATAATGGAAAAGAATGTTGTTTGTGTCTAATCTTTCCACATTGATATCAAGAAATAGGGATACCACTAGATACAATTAGAGGTGATAAAGTGGCATGATTTCAATAACATCCCCCATCACTCCTCTGATGATCTTTCTACTACTGATTTTTCCCTATCATACCATTGAAGTTTTCAATAGGTGTAACATAAGAAAAATAATATCCAACCTTTCCTACCATATTCATCTTATCCATCATAGCCATATCTACTTTATCTACAGAGGTCAAAGATTCATCATAAATACCTAAGATCTGATATGTATTAAAAACCCCTATGGGTACTTCAGAGATTTTAGTTGGTCATTAATTATAATAATTGGTGCAAAAAAACCATCTCAGAAAATGGATTGGGGTGTGAAAACATCAAACACTCTCTCTACTAAAATGATAGGAAATCCAGAGATATTTCCATCATTAATGAATCTGAAAAATCTACCAGAACAAGAGTGTTTTAAAACCCTTCCATTCTAATCCCATGTTCCTATCGACCGGTACCATGGAATCCCTCCAACGATTTCAGGGACCATTGATTCAAAACATACCACATTTTCCGAAGATACTATCATATGTATCTAGGAAGTCAAATATGTGATCAATATTTTCATTCTAGTACTCTACATATTGAGTTTTATTTGTACCTTCAAAGGATAGTACCTTCTCATGCATGAATTAACATGATCGGTCTCTGTCTCATACATCTCTTGGTTATGCACCCAAAATTGTGTTTTTAAATTTTCACACATCCTGATCTACGGAACAAACTACCCACACAACAGCCTCGACAAAATTCTGATCCATATAAGGATTCCCTTAAGGAGAAAAAGTCTTACCCATCTATGTAAATCAGGAGACATGTCTCATAGGAATACTTCTACACTCTAAAATAGAAGAAACTATGAAACATATAATAATATTTCATAAAACTAGAAAACACATAAGGGAAAACTAATATTTATTTCAAATATCTAAACATGAGACATATATTCCAACATCCCATGGAATCTTGAGTCTTGTTCTGGGAAGATCGGGCCAGGCACTCATTGCAACCTACATATAAGTTCTATAAAATCCAATCTCTAGACTAACAAATGTCTTAGGACAAGGAATCATCAGAATAGATAGTCTTTGATACCATTTTGTAATGAACCAACCTGAATACCCTCTCAATATTGGCACCTAACATTATCTAATACATAATCTAAGCAGTGAATTGTGTGTAAGCTAATAGGTACAATAGGGTCTCACCCAGGTGTTTCATATCATGTATTTGAACAATCATCCAATCATGATCAACATTAAATAAAATGAGTCATGATATACAGTTTTGAGATTTTTTATATCTAAATATTGATAAAACAATTAATTTCACCATTTCCCAAATTTCAGAATAAAATAGGTAAATCAGTTCCAAATAATTATTTATATATATATATATATCAAATATAAATATCATGTCCAACCAAATCATGCATAACATTTCTTATTAAATCTATAGAAACTAGTCTTATCATATGTGGATATTACATCATTTTTTATAAATAGTCACCACATTAAAAAATTACAAACCCGAGGACAATAATATTTTAGTGTATTTTGAATCCTGGAACACATCCTTCTATTTTGGTGAAAGTTCCTAAACATATTCCCCTTTATTACTCCTACTTATGACCTTTATTAATAACCCGAGGAATTTAAACATAAGAATGGGGTGAGATCAAATGCTCAGTAAGGGTAAATAGAGAAAATATGTAAGAATAACATGAACATAAGGGTATGGGAACATGAACATTACATTTCAAGACCACACCATGAATAAAAAGATTATAATCATGATACATGGAATAAACATTGGCATTTTATAAGACATGAAATTATAATAAAATCAAGAACGTGAACAATGATATCATATCAAAGGAATAAGACATAGAATTTTTGGTGGAAACATAAACCTATAACATCACTCTCTATAAGTCAGTGAACATTGCCAAAACATAACTAGGCAGCTCATGGGGACTAAAACTATTATGTAATACACACCATCATCCCTAGTCATATCCCTTTCCTTATAAGGGATCAATATTCCCCATCTTCCCATAGTAAATCAGGTTTCTCCATCTTCCCATAGTGGATCGAGTTTCCCTACCTTCCCATAGTGGATTGAGTTTCCCAATCTTCCATAGTAGATCAATACCATCTACTTGATTCCCATAATAATATTATGAGATGTAAATCTTTACCCAATACATTGGAGGGAGATATAGGTTCCACCCATATCATAATGAAATAATAGATACATGTGCCAAAAAAACATAAATAATCATATCATAACCCATGAAATGAAATGAGTGTCATAAACTTGTAATCATATGTTAAAATATAAAAAATATAGGTTTCATAGTCATTTTATTGAATCATAAACCCTAAAAAGAAGTGGGTTTTATAGTGTATAACTCTTGAAATAGAAATAGGTTTCATAAACATATATCTTATGAAAGAGAAACAGGTTTTATAAACATCATGCCATCAAAACATAAACCATTTAGATAAAAAATATAAATGGAACCTTTGGATAATTACCCCAAAAAGGCATGAGTAACACCAATATATATCATCTTATATGGAAAATAATTTTGAAATATCTTCTAAAAACCGTTCCTGAGAAATATATCATTTCATATTTGAAAAAATGATTTTTAAAACATAAAACCTTTTGAAAATCATTTAACTTAAAAATAATTTTTAATAATTATGAAGGATGATAGAAAACCATTTTCCTTCAAAAAAATAAAATAATCTTGAAAACATTTTGAAAACCATTTTACATGAAAGTATAATCCTTAAAATATTTTGAAAACGATTTCTTTAAAAACTTATAATGGGAGGTTGAAACATTTTTGAAAGCCATTTTCTGGAAAAATGAAGTTTGAAAAAAAATTATAACCTTTTTCTTTTAAAATAATTTGAAAACATATAAATGAATATTTGAAATAATTGACTTATTTTTCTTTCAAAATTAACTTTTGAAAAAATATAAATATATATTTTAAAATCATTTATAAACTTTTGTAAACATAAATACATTTTTTAGAAACATTTTTCAATGGAAATAACTTTAAAAATAATGATTTTATTTAATATTAGGAAGTTGTTTTTCTTAAAAATAAATCTTATAAATTTTCAAATTAATCTTGAAAGGAAGTATGAGAATGATGATAGATTAATCGGTACAATTTGAACAATCCTTTTACATCATAAAATTTTAGAAAAGTGCCTCGGTCGAAAAACAACAAGAATATTACTTTTTAAAAATATTTTTTAAAAAGGTAAAACGTGGTTGAAAATGACCTTTAAACATAATAGGATAACAGTAAAATATTTTTTTAAACATTTTTAGAAAACATTGTTTTGAAGTAATATAGGTTTCCAACCAAAGAAGAAAAATAAAGTCATATATTTATAAAATAATTTTCTTAATTATATTAAGTAAAAACGTGTAGAAAAATGGAAAAATTACGTCTATAAAACATTAATAACAAGAGTGTAAGATAACTCAACAGATTTTTTGATATTTGGATCACAATATTTTATCAATGGAATCATAATAACAAAAAATATTGATAAATGATGTGATTTTAGAAATAAATTGTTACCGCTTTGGTGACATTAAATCATAATAAAATGGAAATAATAACATTAAATTAAGCTTAAAATATCATTAAAATAATTATATTCATGATATAACATTTCAAAGGCATTATATGCTCCTCAAATAAAAATATAAGTGTATAACATGTCATGTGTCTCAATAAAAGAAAATTGAGAAAAAATTACATTACCAATTTGGTATATTTTGAAACATAAACACCATGAAAAAAAAATCATAAAATGGATATTTAAATTCCCAAAAATTTATGTATAATAATCATAGAATAAATAAATGGGAATTATATAAACCACATATAATAAATTTAAGGTTAACATGGAAAGTGTCTCACAAAAAATAAAAGTGAGATGAGAAAACCCTTACCGTAAGTTTTCACATTTTTTGTACATGTTCAACTATCTTGTATAATAAATATAAGATTACAATAAAAATAAAATAATTTTTTATTATTATATATAATAACATATATTATTTTATTATGACTTTATATTACCTATTTATTAACAATTATATGTTAACATTACATTTTATGTAATATCCGCATTGTTTTTCTAAAATACATTGACTCGTTATTCTTGATCCTCTTACATAGATCAGGATTTAATTATTTACATACAGTAAAATATGACATATATATTATAAATATTCATTATATATATATTTATAATAATCTATAAAATATATATATATATATATATATTAAATGTAATACACCTTTCATGGAGACAGTATGTCATACATGCGTATGAACATTGTTTCTGTTTTCTTGTCATGTGGAAAGAAACAATGTAATTTAAATCTATGTGTATATATATATAATAAAATTAAATTGGAATTATTATGTTATATATATCATATAATTTTACTAAACAAATCGTTAATACATTTCATGTAATGTGTGAATGAATCAAATCACTTTGAGGGGGTGGTGGTTCACACATCAACAAAAAAAGTTATCGTATTCACACAAAACTTAAAGCATGAAGATATGGTTTATATAATAATTAAATAATTATAAGGAAATAATATAAATCATATAAAACTATATTTTCCATCATAATTCCCAATCATAAAAGGTGGTAAAATAAAAACGAACAACATCGTTTTGTGAGGCTGCTGTTTTCCATACACAAAAACAGTATGTTTGTTAAACATTAGAAAGAAGTTTGTGTAATAATAGGCCTAACACTTAGAATAAAAAATCTAATTATATTTAGGATATTTATTTTATTATATAATCAATGAATAAGTGGAATTATGTGATGTATAATGAATATAAATTAAATAATCTTGAGGAAGGATGTTAACTCTTCTTCGGTTAACTCCTTTCAGTTTGCACCAAAGTGATTCCTTGGTTAGATTAATTTACAAGGTAAGGATTATAAGTTTAGTGGGGTATATTTGGATATTATTTGAGAATATATTTTTAAATACAATGGTATTTAAAGGTGTTAATAAATGGGAGTGGTGAGTGCCCATTTATAATGGAGGAAGAGAGAAAATATCTTAAATTTTGGAAAAGATAATTCCACCTACATTTTTCCAAGAACATTGGATCCAATAATAAAATAAAATAGATAATATAGAGTATAGGGTCTAAATATATCCATACAATGGATTTTTTACAAGTTTCTAGGTCATTTTACCCTTAAGTGTAATGTTTAGTCTATTGTTAAGCTAATGTTTCTCTTAATAATTTTAATTTATTTTAATTACATTCACTAATATTTTTTTAAAGAACCTAAGTTGAACATATTTGAAATTATATATTATTATGATTCCAAATTTTGAATCAATTTTTTCAAATTCCAATCACAAAATTTGTATAAATTAATACAAATTTAATCCCGCAGACGGGACGACAAAGCGTATTTTTAAAGTAAAAAATGTTCAAAAGATTGCTATATTTTTATATCCAATTTCAAAGTGAAATTTATTAAATTAACATATATTGGATTAATTTATTTATAAATTATATAATTAAAATTTAAAACAAATCAAAAATATAATTTACACTTGTGAATAAATTAGATGAAAAATTAGGTTTTAATTAAAATTTAGTATTATTCACTATTCATCAAAAAATAAAACATCATAGAAAAATATATAAAATTAACCCTAACCTAATTTTTATGTTTTGGTTTAAAAAATAAATTTTATTTTCTCAAATAAAAATTATTAAAGTGTCAATAATCATATTTAAAATGAGTTCTCCGTTAAAAGGCATTAAAATTACCTTTTATAAGAATATATCTTTTTATTCATAAAATTGGATTTATTCTTACATTATCCATATAAATATATTGGATGACTATAAAAAATATTGATTGAATATATAACATATAATTTTTATTAAAAACATTAATCAAAAGTTGTTTGTTTAATTTATTTAGAAAAATTGTGTTTGTATATAAAAAAATGGTTTTCTAAGAAAAGTAATTTCTTTATTTTCAAATAGTTATTACATTCACTAATAATATTTGAAAACAAAAGGATTAATTTTATATACATGTATAAATTATATTTTCACAATTTAGTTAATCTTATTCACAAATTCCGTTAAAATGACTTGGTGGTACTTATAACAATATTTTAATTATAATATTAATAGTCTATTATAGTATAGTAAAAAACTAAACCTTTTATTTAATACAAGCTATCGAAGGGACTAACTATTTCATATAGTACAATCCAAATATATTTTTGTGTGTACCAAAAGATAATATAAGTGTTTCATGTAGTACAAGATTAACTTGGTGTTTTTATAATGCAAACCAAACTTACTGCTTCTATGAAAAAACTATATTTAATGTTGCATGAAATCAAAAGTATGAAAAAGATTAAATTAATTTAAAAAATATATTTCACAATATATTTAGGTGTTATAAAATCCATATTTTAAGAAAAAAATAGAAAAAAATAAAAGTGGCGCAAAGAGGAAAAAAAGATGTAATATTATGCTAAGGATCACACTAGGTCATGATAGTTAGGACACTCATAACTAACATAGAAAATAATTTGTGCATCAAGGCACAAGGCATATGAATCTAGTATAGAGAGTAGTGGGACACCCAATAAAGTTATCCCCAAACTTTTCTAACAATCCTCTAGAACAATAGGCCTAATGAACAAATGAAAGCCCCATGGGAAAACCCTGTGATGGTGGATGATTCATATTACTACATCTTCTACATATGTACCTAAGTCTTCCCATGTGATGTATTTTTCAAACCAATTTCTCAAACTATTTTCATCAAACTATACTTTAAAAACCATTTCACAAAACCATTTCACATTTACTTAAAATGAGTTTCATTTATAAAAACTAGGGGAAACCATCTTTTATAAAAAAATCATTGTTTCACACACATGAATAAAATAAGTAAATCATGAAATTTACTTTTATAAAAATTATAAAATAACTATAGAAATTTAATTTACCAATACAGGTTGGAGATGGGACTAACTACCTCAAAACTTAGGTAGCACATGACCGTAATGAGATCCACTAGCAAGGAAGAGCACACAGTGAAAATGGAGGACTTAGAATAAATATAAAAATATCTGAATTGATTTAGTTTAACAAAAGGGTCAATGTAGATTATGAAACAACATATACCTCAAGAACACACACTTTCCACATAGAAACTAAAAATGGATCATCTAATAGAATAAGATTGTACAAATGATCCAGAAATAATCAATAATAATCATAACCATGGGTCAATAGATCTGATAATACAACAAAAAAATGTTATTGCAATAAATTTCAATGAATAAGAAAAATTATTTCTTAGTTAGAGAGATATTTTGCACAAACCTAATGATAAAACTCCCAATGAATCAATTTGGACAGAGCGGAGGTCCCAAAAAAGACCTGGGATAACTCCGAGGTCAAGAGAAAAAGATCGTGTGGGGGAATGAATGAAATTTCATCCATGTTGCACCCTAAAACCCATTTATGTTACAATTACATGATATGTAACCCCTTTTACATTATTTAATCCATGTTTTACATATATTCCACAAAACACATCATATTTTTATTAAAAAAATATTTTAAAATAACATTTTTTAACCTTTACAAGATGTTTATTCCCTTTATTCTATATACCAGGTTAATGAAATTTACCCTAAAAAAATTAAATGATGTATAATACCATTATATGACATTTATTTACCCTATAGTCTACAGAAATCCTAGTTTTTGTCAAAAAAACTTCAAACCACCTTGGACATTCTATGAAATTTTAGAGAACCCAAAAATCCATTAAATGTTTATGTCTAAACTATATTAATTCAAATAAACATAAATCCCTGATCTTTATGACATTTTACCCAAAAAATGTTCTCCATCCTTATGAGTCCCAATACATACCCAATTAAAGAGTAAAACATGTAACTATAAGGGAATTACCTCAATGCATGTAATGAGATGTTACAGATATTATGCCAAAAAATCATTATTTTAACCATACATACCCAAAAATAATATCTTGTTCTTGTTTGGGTCAGTTTAACCATCTATACAAACAATACTATAAATTTATATTATGGGAAACTAAGGAAACTTAATTACTGGTGATATTTTACAAAAATAATTACATAACCATTTTTTGTATATTTAATGTTATTGTTGATATCTAACTTGTTATTAAGATACCATCCTTAGTTCATGAAAATTACCAAAACCAACTCATCCTGGACTTCATATTCATAAATAATAATTAAAATAATTATGAACGAAAATTATAAAATTATAAATAATTTTAAAACATCAATTATTGTACCTATAATGATCTCTAAATGATTAAATTTTAATCTTTAAACAATAATCACCACTACCATTAAGAAACTAGTACTAAACAAATAATCGAAGTCAATAACATCTCATGATGAAAATAAAACAAACTAACTAAAATAATTTTAACAAATTATTTTAAATAAAGATTATAAAAGGTTATATATATGAATAATGTCCTAAAATAGGTAATTAAGAGAGTTATTTTTATTATATAGGAGGTTATAGCATGTTTCTACTAACCGAGAATAAAGGCAAGGGTTTTTACATCTCAATTTTGATTCATTAAGATATGATGTTTATTCACTATTTTTTCATTTTTGTGGTTTATATATAAGAAATATATTTATTTTATAATAATTTATCATGGAATATAATTGATTTACAAAATCAATCTCATGTTCTAACTTTCATGAGTTTTCAATTCTAATGTTAACAATGTTTTAAGGGTTTCTTTTAATAAATTTTCCAATACATGATACAATTTTGAAATTCCACACAATGTTTAATTTTATATGGCATATTAACTTCCCTATTACATACTTATATGTTAAATATATTCGATTTAATGATATTTTAATGTCCATTTCATGATATCCCTCTCATGTTCATTTGATTCATATGTTATGAAATTGATAAGGGATTTTGGTAAATAAAATCCCCTTTATTGCATTATAATATCTATTCATGAACTTATTTCATTTATATAGGTTTTCTACCAACCTAAGATCTTATTTTATAGTATTTTATCTTCCTTTAGGGGTTAAAATTAATTATAAATTAAAATATTTTTCCTTTATGAATTTATTTCTCCAAAGTATATCATTGTTAAAAATAATTCACATCCTCTTTAATGATAGTTTCTCCTCCATGGCTATATTTTCAAATAACAACCAATTTTGTCCATTATATTTTGAAATATAGTTACGTTTTATCTCATGTGATCTTCTCATTCTTCTTTTCTCTTTTCAAAATGAGTTTTTGTAATCACTTTTTATAATGTGGGTTTTAGTAATATATTTTAAATTATTAAAATGGTTTTCCTTACATGATACTTTTTTTATCGTCCCCTATAAATTTCATTGAAATTAACTTTATGTAAGTTCAAGTGTATATTAATGATGTTAATTTTTACAAGTAATAGTTTTAAAAAATCACTTTATCATTTTGAAAATGACATGTAACTTCTTCTGTGAAGATGTTAATTTTTTTTAAAAGAACACTTTTATGATATCACATCTATTTTTATATTTACCACAAAAGGATTTTTCTTCATGTCAAAAAATCATAAATTAACCTCTAAATTATCTAATACTATATTAAGGGATTAAACTCATGGAAACCCATTACTTATTTCATGTTTCTTAATTATCCACTATGTATAAATATTTATTTTATTCCAATTCCATTCATTTATGAACACTCTATATTTCTATCAATTGATTTAAATATTTTCACATGTATTCCATAAATTGATTGATTAGTGAAATTGTTGACTAAACTTCATACCTTTTTTCTATATAATGTAAATACCATATACCTCGTCATCTTAATTAATGGGAATTTTCCTAGAAAGTTATTGAATATATTTGGAGATCCCTTTATTTTCCATGGGTTTATCATGTTATAAATATTAATGTAAAATATGAATGATTTTTTAAATGATTCAATTTTAAAAGGATATGAAAACCATTAACTATCTATAGGTTCTTTATAGTATAATGAATTATTAAATTAAAGTGGTACACATATGTGTAGATGATTGGTTAGTGGTGTCTAATATTTCACTCTATTCCACTGGTTAGAAGTTTAAATATAATTTTTTGTGTATACAATGGTTTAATTATATTTTACTTCCAAGAATGGGTGTGATTAATGACCCGTGAATCCATGGGAGTGAGTAGTAACTCGTGAAGGAGTTGGTAAAAAAGAATAACTCATGAAAGTGTGGGTGAGAGTAGTGACCCATGAAGGTATGGGTGTGAGTAGTGACTACAGAAGGTTATGATATAATTTAATTATTTTTGTGTTAAAATTATTCATTATACTATATTTAAATAGTGTGTTATATTTTCATGATATAGGTTTATTATTATGATTCATGGCTCATGTTTGTAATCTCATGATTTTGCATTCTTTTTCATCTATGTATGCTTTTCATTTGATAATACAAGTACTTTTAACATGAATTCTGAGTCTTTTTTTATTATATAATCTTTTTAATGATATATTTCTCCCAAACTCAAGTTTTCTCATATGATTATTACATAACCCTTATTAACACATTGATGAGTTTTTATCTTACTAATCATTTGAGGTTTCTAATTTCAAAGGATTTTATTCCTTAGGTGATAAATATGTGTATAACTTATGAAAATTATATATGAGAACATACAATCCCTAAATTATAAAAAATAATCACAAGTTTTTATTATGTATATTGTCCTAAAATAAACTAAACCTATAATTATTGTGATTGTATGATTATTTTTGTGATGTAATTTTTAACTTATATAAATTATTTAAGATAAATATATTTATTTATTAGGTTATCTAAATAGGTATAAATATTATGCGTAAAGTATGTATTTTTATAACTGGACCTAGGAGTACTAGTTTTGAGTGCCTCGACATTGGTATTTTTTCACATATTCCTCCTTTGGATTTAGAAAAAAATCCCCTTGAGATGAAAATTTCACTTAGCATGAAAATATAATGAATGAAATTGGCAGGGGTCACCTATATGGAGATACTCCCATATCCTTAGTACAATATATAAGTTTACTCTTTTATTGATCCCCCACCACTCTCATACAATTAAGAATTTCACTTTAGTAATTATGATAAACTCCCCTTTGAATTTTTTTGTTAGAATGACACCTCAATTTTCATTAGCGGTATTGGGTTTTCAGAAATATTTAAATATGGATAAAGAAATTATTATATGTATCTAAATATGTATAAATAAAAGGGGGATACAAATCAATGTTATGTTTTTATTCCCCCCCCCCCACCCCCGAGATTATCTAATTTAGGAAAATGTGAACAATGATGTTTTTGATGTGTCTATAACACTAACATATTATTCTATTATGGTGTGATCCTTATACATAAAAGAAAAAAAAAGTTGAAGATAAAATTATCATAATTTAACAATAGTATATCGAAAAATGATTGTCCCTTTAATTATTTAATTATGTGTAATTTTCATCTACTAAGTTATCCAAAAATATTTTTAAAGTTAAAGGTGGAAAATTTAATAAGAAATATGATTATGAGACATCTCTTGGGAGGGTGTATGTATACTTTATGACTCAATATAAAATTATAGATTTATTCAACTATAGTAAAAGATCTTATTATTATGATATCATGATAAATAACTATCAACCCTCTTGAATATTTTGTTTTCTATTTTTTTCTTTTATAACTGCAACCTAACGGTCGTATATGTGTATTTATAAGAAAAATTAATTCATATAAAAATAGATATATCCATTAAATAAATAAATTCCTGAAATAATATTATCATAACAAACCATTGTGTTTTTAAGATACAATCATCATGAAAATCTTTACCTTAAAGGGCTTGTATAGAAAAACCATGTCATTTATGAATATTAAAAACTTTTATTCTAACAAAACTCCACCAATATAATCCCATAGAGGATAAATTTTAATTTAGATCATTTAAATTTTTTTGATATAATTTACAATCAAATGTACCATAAAATATTATGTGTTCTTATTAGTCTGACATTTTCATCATGATCCACTATTTTGGAGAATATCAATTTAAAATATTATGAGAAGACTAAATTCTTATAAGACCCAACATGAGATCATCAAACATTATTGGTGTACTATATGATTGATCTCCCTAGAACACATGATATATTTTTAATAATATTTTCACGACATATATATGTTGTAATTATAGTGATTAATTATTATAATCTATTTGTGGGTCAAATTCTTGAAGAACATTAACATTTATTTCATGGGAAAGAAAAAATAGTATTCGATAAGAAAAAAGCATGTATTTATTAAACTATATAGATGTTCTATTCATCAAAAATATATAATTATTTTGGCTCTTGGGAACTAACTCCAACATTTATAGGTAGTGAGGGTAAAATTTTTCTATAATCAACTAAATAAAGATGAATAATATTTTGAATAAATTATAATTTATAACAATAAATATCAATAATAATTATTCACGTGATATGTAATCATTTCCTACTGATGTGAGATTACTTTATTTCACACATAAATGAAAGATGATATTATTTACATAAATATTTATCTTATTGTACCATATTATATTTTTATGATATTTTACTAATAAATTATTTATTTTATAATTTAGGAAAGTTTTCATAAAATTATTTTTATCAAATTAAAATTGAATGAATATCATTCATCCAAAGTGATATATATTAAAAATTAATTTCAAAAATTAATTTCTATATAGAGGATCATATATAAAATTTTCAATATTATTTATGGATTCATAAACCTTCACTATAAATTATAAATTTTAACTTTAAAACTATATGTATCATTCCATTAATTTTAACACAATATTTTTTGTTTTTTTAAAAAAAAATCACATTAGTAATATTTTTTTCATTCAATCATGTTTCTCAAAATAATGTTTATTTTGGGTGATTTTAAGAAAAATGAATTAATAATCCAAGTTTTTGAATTGATAGGTATTTATTTATCAATTTCATCATTAGAAACTATGTAGAATGCATATATTTTATCTGATATTACCTTTAATGAAATAGTGAAATTTTTTGTGTTTATTTAATTATTATAGAATTCCATTATACCTGGTTACTTTATTTGTGAAATGAAAACAATAATTTATTTAACCATGAATCCAATATTCACGTATAGTGAAAATAGTTTTATTTTATTTTTTATTTTTTTACACTTAAGCCTACCCAGAATCATTTTCTTAAAATTTAGTTTCTAATAGACTACTCAAGGACAATAAACTCCAACATGTTGAATATTATACGAATAAATATAGAAAAATAAAAATTATATTCTAATTTTTATTCAATCGATATTATGAATAGAAATTACATGATAATATTATTATCTAAATAAAAAAAAATCCCTTGATAAAAGGTATAAAAATTTTATTATCATTGAAGATGAAAATTTCATGAAACTATAAAAAAATCTAAATTATAAACACTATATTAAAATTTCACAAAAAACTAACCAAATACTCAATTTAGGTTCTAATTATTCGCCCCATAATGACGTAACCATAATTAAAATACATATTCATTATTATTTTAATTTATTTAAATGAGATCATTAAGTGAAAATTATACTCTAAATTATAATAATTATCCCAATTCATCATTATTATTTAACAAACCCTTTAATTAATTATATTTAATATTCTCAGAAACATTCTATACCCAAGATTATATATATATATATATATATATCATATCATGATTACTCATTATTTTAGTATTTATTAGTTAAAGTACGTTGAATTGTGATAAATATATTATCATGTATCTCATAACCATGAAATTGGGATAAATCCACATCATCATTTTCTTTACTTCCCATTTAATGAATATTTTTGAGTAAAATATTTTTAGAATAATACTACACATAACTACCCAATCTTTTCCATATTGTATTAGTTATTTTCATAGGGAAATAGTAGTAATTAATCATTAATTATTAATAAAACAATTGAGAATAATATTTTTTTCATCAATTCATTAATTCCCATTAATTCAACATATTATAAATTTTATATATTTCTAATTCAAATTATGATGTTTTATGAACCAAATCAAAATAAACATTCCATTTTATTAATTATTCTATAAATATGATACAATTTACACCCACTACACCATATATAATATCATATTATGTTGAAATTAGATGAAAGATCAATTTTTATTCTTTAAAACTTGTTTTAGAATAGAAAATATTGATATTCCTAAATGTTTCAATTAAATATTATTTTTTAGAGTTAAATTCAAGCTAAAATAAAATGATTTCATCATTCCACATATACCAACACCCCTCTCTATAATAAATATGATCAATAGTGACTACCTTGAAACTTCTAAAAATTGATTCTGGAAAGTATGTGAGTAATGTTTTTTGTGATCTCTAGTGATAGTAATTAATAGTCCATTTTTTATACATCATATATAGTTTATAATACTTCTATTAAAAAAATATGAAGTAAAATTATTTATTTCCACAGGTTCTTATCATATTTTTCTTTAAAGGTACTTTAACATCCATAAAATAATACAACTGACAATCTAATTATATGTATGTGTATTTGTATTTGTGTGGTTTTGTATTCATAATTAAAATCTCCATTTTATGAATTTAAATATCTTAATTTATATATATATAACCCATGAATTTCAATAAATATTTTGTAATACTAGAAATAAATAAAAATACAATATCAAAACTGAATTAACCAAATGGATTATAATAAAGAGTATTGTATTTATTATTAAGGAGAAATAAATTCAATGATAAGTGTCACGACCCATCCCCCGGGGCTTGTGTCATGACTAACCCCAAGCTCACCTTCTATAGGCCAGGGGCTGGAGACTAGTACCAAAGGTTTATTCTCTAATACTGGGAAGGAATTATCTTTATAACTGATAAACACATGCAACCAAGCACACAGTAAGATATGAACACAAGTCAACTATATAGTAAAAAGAGTTCTAAAAGTAAAAAAGGGGACGAAATACAATACGAACAGTAATAGTATAAGTAAAACAGAAATACAATACAACTGAAGAAAAATAAAGTCAGTTATTGGGTCGTCCTCCGAGTTCCTACCTGAAGGGTAGGTACATATCACCTCCACAGCACTCCATGTCCGCCCGTCTCCTCAGTGTACTGACATGCCATATGATCCACCTTCAAACACTGTCTAGTCCTGGTACTCTCAACCTCAATCAGCGCTTTCCATCTTCAATATACAACACAATGAGGTGCGGGTATAGCCCATGCAGGGGTGAGTATAATGATACCCCGTACGGACCCCAAGACCCTCAAGGTCTCACAAAATCCACAAAGGATAAACCACAAAGCATGTAAACCTATGACAACCTGACTTAGATATATGACCATACATATACCTAAGTTATCAAGTAAACTCATCTCAATCATGATAAAAACACAAATTCCAACTCAAATTCCAATTATCAACTATTCCACAAAGGAAGGGAAACCAAGAAGGAAAGTACCACACAGGTACGCCAAATAGAAGAATACCACCAAGGTATTACCACGAACGAACATACCACACTGGTCCGGACTCGGATCACACTAGGTATAAATTAGGTACGGTAGTAGAGATGATTATTTATAGCTACTAAATAATCTTACTCTATTAAGAGGCTCTTCTACTGACCTACACATAATCTCTAAAAGCTGACCCACACAAGATCGTTAAGAGCTGACCCACACAGGATCTCTAGGATCTGACCCACACAGGATCGCTTGGAGCTGACCCACACAGGATCGCTAAGAGATGACCCACACAGGATTTCTAGAAGCTAAACCACGTAGGATCTCTAGGATCTGACCCACATAGGATCTCTAGAAGCTAACTCACACAGGATCTCTAGGAGCTGTCCCACATATGATCGCTAGTCACTCTTCTCGTCACAACTAGGTATTGGGTTCCCGCACTAGGCTTTCTCATCTTCAGGAGGGTCTGCTCCCCAATCCACTGGTTCATACACCAACTACCACAAATTCCTACAAATAAGTGTCTCAAAGGACCTCCACATCATAGGGGCCTCAACGCAACAGACGGTGGGTCAATCGGATGCCCGGTCTGTGAGTTATTAGACTTTTAGTCCTGGGGGCCCGGTTGGATTCGTGCTCGATCCAACCTGAACGTACCCCATAAAAATTCAAATCACCAGTGGGGTATACTCAAAGAGACCATCTAGTTCCAAGATTTCTAGCACCGCTGACAGTTCATCAAACAGAAGTCCGGTGCCAAAGTAATGGCCAAAAGAGTGTAAACTGGTCGAAGTGGGTCTGGGTCCAGTCTGACCCAGTCGGACCGACCCAGCCCGCTGAGTCCGGCCCAGCCCCTGTTGGATGACCCGGCCTACTGGGCAGTCCGGCAGGCCACAAAAGGCACGAGGACATGAAGTGGCTCGGCCGCAGGAGGTGCCACGAGGGCGCGGGGTGGCTCGGTCGAGGGGTGGCTCGGCCGCAGGGGGTGCCGCCAGGGTGGCTCGGCCGCAGCGGTGTTCTGTGAAGAAAGCTCAGCCGTGGGGGGAGGGGTGTGAGGGAGGCTCAGCCGTGGGGGTTCCATGAGGGTGTCTCGGCCATGGGGTTGTCGCAAGGGCGTGGGACAGCTCTACCACGGGGTGGGAAGGCCACGAGCGACGGTGCCACGGGGGGGTGGTGGCTGCACGGTGGTGGAGGCCACGGGGTGGCGTCGTCGCCTACATTATGGCCAGTGGTGATGTCGGCAGCTGTTCTCATGCCCCACTCTAGTTTCTCACCCTCCTACTCCATCGCTAAGAACACCTGAATTGTCCCAAGAAATTTAGAGAGGATGGGGCATGTTTGTTTGGCCTTCACTCTCCACATTAGAGTGGTAGCAAGAGACTATAATACTTGAATCACAAGAATATCAAGAACGGGTAAGGAAAATAATTCAAACACCCCCCCCCCTCCTTGTTTGATTGTTGACGTCGAAGAGAGAAGACTAAGTTGTCAATGTTCATCGTGCCCGTCACCCGCCAATGATCCCGAGCTTGTTCATTGGATAAACACTCTTCGATGGAGGTGGTTCTTCATTATTGAAGATTCCCACCATTGAAGGATGTCTCTAGGAAGAAGTCGAAGATGGAGTTCTTCAAGGAAGAATTTCTTCATTGGAGAAGTTCTTTATTGGATAAGTATAACCCTCCCAACAGTTCCTCTCAACCTAATTCCACCAAAAATGCAAAGTAGACAATTAAGTTGGGTTTCCCTAATTTAATTGTTGGCACAAATTTCAAATTGTCTTAATTAATTACATTGAGTTGATATAATTAATTAAGGGGGTGGCACAAATTAAGTGGGTGAGTTCAAGAGGTTTCTCCCCATTAAGAGTTGAGTTCAAGGGGGTTTAAACCTCAGGTGGTCCGCACCACTATAACCTCTCATGGTAGGTTAGGCTTGGTGGTCCCTACCTCCATAACCTCTCGTGGGAGGTTTTTTTAGTTCTGGTGGTCCCCACCTATAAAATATCTACATGGGAGTTTCAAAAGAAAATAAAAATAAAATGTTACACTATTTGATTTTATTTTATTCTTTCTAGAATAAGCACAAAAAATTAACTTTCACCCTTGACCAACTGTCGTCAAGGTGAAAGTCTTATTAAGCAAATATCGGTGTTGCGAGTACAACGGTGCCCTCAGATTTCAGTTCTGAGTACCAGTTCAAAAGTTATAAAACCCCGCTCATACATTTACTGAACGTACCTGAAGAAAAGTTCATAAATTCATTATGGGCACATCGGGTCTCAGAATCATGTGCCACCAATTTTTGCGGACTCATATAATTCCCATATATTTCAAAAAAAATACATGAAAATTTAGGGACTTTACATTCTCCCAACCTAAGGGCTTTGTTTCCCCGTAAGCCACAACTCAAAACTAGGAAAACAAGTGGGGGTATTGAGCACATATCTGAGCCTCCTGCTCCGATGTGTTCTCCTAGAGGTTCCCATGCTACCAACGAATGCACACTAGAGGTATCAACCATCCAAGAAGAACCCGCTACTATCGATCTTCAATCTCTACAAGAACCTCCGTAAAAGTCACCCAATTATCGATGTCAAGCTCTTAATAGTTGATGACATGGGAAGGGTCATGCACGTATCTCCTCATCTAGGATACATGGAAGACATCGTGAACCAGGTGCAACTGAGGTGGAAGAGCTAAGTGGTAAGACACCTTCCCAACTCTACTAAGGACCTTGAAGGGTCCAATGAATCTTAGAGATAATTTACCGCCTCGGACAAATCTCTGCAAAACTCATTAAGGTGAGACCCGTAGAAATATGTGATCCCCATCCTCGAACTCCAGAGGTCTCTGTATCCTATCATCATATGACTTATTCCTTCTTTGTGTAGTCTTCATCCACTCCTGGATGATCTGCACCATCTCTGTGGTAGCCCTTACCATCTCTAGTCCCACGAGTGCTGACTCCCCTGGGTCAGTCTGGCACAAAGGTGATCTACAAGGTCGCATGTACAACGGTTCAAAAGGTGTCATCCCAATGGTGATGTGATAGCTGTTATTGTAAGAAAAATCCACCAAAGGCAAGTGATCCTCCCAACTGCGACTAAAGATGAGGAAGCAAGCACGTAGCCTGTCCTTGAGGGTCTGAATGGTCTGCTTAGTTTGGTCATCCGTCTGAGGATAGAAGGAGGTGCTCTAATGAAGCTACATCCTGAAAACCTCTTGAAACCCCTTACATAGCTGGGAAGTAAAAAATGCATCTCAATCGGAGACGATCGTCAAGGGTACTCCATGTAGCCGTACAATCTCCTGCACATAGAGGCGTCCCAAGCTCTCTATTGAACTCTGCTCTCTGATCAATAAGAAGTGGGCCGACTTGGTGAGTCGGTCGATGATCACCCAAATCAAGTCTTGACCCCTGTATGTACATGGAATTCCTGTCGCGAAGTCTATAGATATCCCATCCCACTTCCACTCTAGGACCTCTAAAGGCTGAACCAAGCCTGCTAGTACTTGATGCTCTGTCTTCACTTGCTGACAAGTGAGGCATAGAGAGACAAACTCTGCTACTTATTTCTTAATTCTCATCCACTAGTTCTATCATCAGAGATCCTGGTACATATTCTCCACTCCTGGATGTACCGCTAGAGGGGATGTTTGGAATTCCCTAAACACTTCCTCCTGAAGTGACACTGATACAATGGTAAATCCTATGAAGAGGATGACATGATCCCCACCTTTAGAAAATCCATCTGGTGACTACCCTGTGGATATCTGAGCACATCAAGTCTCGCAGTCAGTGTCCCCACGCTGCGCCTCCCTAAATCATTGAATAAGTGGGGGGTGACTGTAAGAGATAGAAGAAAAGCTGCTCCATCCCGATCCACAAAAAAATCTGTAAAGTGGCCAACTGCTCTGTTTCCTTTCCTAGCATCTGTATACCTGACCTCCAGCTGAGTGCATCTGCTACAACGTTCCCCTTCCCAGGAGTATAGACAATCTCTATGTCATAGTCCTAGAGGAAATCAAGCCAAAATCAATGTATTAGGTTCATGTCCTTCTAATATAAGATATACCTGAGACTCTTGTGATCATATTACACTGTAAAACACTTGACCATCATGTAATGTCACCACATCTTCAAGGCGAAGGCCACTGCTGCTAAATCCAAGTCATTAGTAGCATAGTTCTACTCATGTTGTCTCATCTGTCAGGAATCATAAGCGATCCATGCACGCTCCTACATCAGGACACGTCTAAGCCCGGTCCCTGATGCATCGTAGTAAACTGCGTATCCAACGCCCTCCTCTGGTAGCCTCAAGATTGGGGCACTAGTCAGCCTCTGCCTCAACTCCTGAAAACTCTTCTAGAATATCTCTGATCACACTAAGGGTTGACCCATCTTTGTCAATGTTGAAAGTGGTGCTGCAAATCTAGATAAATATGGTAAAAACCTTCGGTAGTATCCAGCTAAACTCAGGAAACTTTGTACCTCTGTCACACTCCTGGGTTGCTCCCATTAAAGTACCTCCTCAATATTTACTGGATCCACTGAAACTCCATCCTCTAATATGACATGTCCTAGAAAGTGAACCTCTCGGATCCAGAACTAGAACTTTGAGAGCTTACCATAAAGCTGGTTATCTCGAATTGTGTCCAGTACAACCCACAAATTTTAGGCATGCTCCTCCTCAATAGTCAAGTATATCAGAATTATGTCGATGCAGACTACTACAAAGCAATCAAGGTATGGTTGAAATATCCTTTTCATGGGTCCCATGAACACTACTATAGGTTTGGTTTCACCGAATGGAATAACCAAGAACTCATAGTGTTCGTACCGACATCTGAAATTTGTCTTCTTCACATCCTCGCCAAGTAATTTGAGCTGGTGATAGCCTGATCTGAGGTCTATCTTTGAGAACCAACATGCTCCCTTCAGTTGATCAAAGAGGTCTTCAATCCTCTGTATTGGGTACTTTTTCTTCACGGTCACCTGGTTCAGGTGCCGATATTCAACACAAAGCCCCAAGCTCACATCCGCCTTCTTGGAGATTAAAATCGGGGCAGCCCAAGGTGAAACACTGGGCTGAATTAATATCTTCCCCTGCAAGTCCTCTAGCGGTACTCGTAGCTCACGAAGCTTTGTAGGAGCCATCTGATATGCTGGTGTAGATATAGGTGTTGTCTCAGGGTACATTTCAATGTAAAATTCCACCTCTCTATGAGGAGGTAGACCCAAAACATCATCAGGGGAAGACATCTACATACTTGTCCACCATTATAGGATAACTCGGACTCCCCACATCAATCGCTCCAAGGGTAAGGCTAGCCAATTGATGATTGATCGACTGCACCCTCCTCTTGGTAAATCTGTCTTGTGTTGCAAAGGCTCCCTTCTCATCAGTGAAAGTAAACCTGGTCCCATCCATGTGGACACACCACACTTTGCGCCTAATACAGTCAATATGAGCATGGACTGTAGATAACCAGTCCATACCCAAGATGATGCCATAAGGCCTTGATGCTGCTACTAGGAGATCTCAGCCGAAGTTCTCACCTCCTAGAGTAAGCTCACACTGTCGACACCAATGTGTAATCATTGAATCCACTCCCGTAGGAGTATCTTATTGTAAGGATCAAGCCAACGGCTCCATCGAAATCTCCGACCTCCGAACGAGGGTAGTATAAATAAAAGAATGACTAGAACATGTGTCTATAAGTACTAAATCTAAGGTGGAGTAGACACATATTGTACCTTGTATCATCTCCAGAGAATTGTAATCGTAGGCCATAGCTGCTTGGAACTCAGCTCGCCCCTATCATCCTGCTCCCTGTGGTCGGGGTGGACCACCTAGTGGTGGTGGAAAAAACATATTGAATCGTCGCCCATTGCCAGTTTCACGGTCATATCCTCTACCACGTCCTCTTTCTCCCTATGGACCTCCTCGTTCAAACCTCTATCTCTACCTGGGTGGTCCATCGACCATCTTCTGATCATCCGTATCGTGGGTCGGACAGTCACGATCCATGTGACCCTGCCCGCCGCATGTATAACACTACCCGCTACTAGCATGACTGACTCTGCCTCGGGTACCTCGCAAAAGCAATCCTGAGTCATGTGGTCTTCCACCCGTAGGTCTGGTCCTCTTGGACCTCTATGACATTTGTCTTCTCCTAGAAGCAGAAGACTACTCTACGTGACAACTGGTGGTGGGTCTCGCTGGTGGTGACTGCTCATCAAGGAAACTCTCCACTAAGAGGGATCTCTCTAACACACCTGCATGCGTCAGAATACTGAGTGAGATCATCGAAGCCCTAATCTCTCGCCTGATCCCCTACTCAAAGGTTCGGGCCCGGAAGAATGGGTCCCACACTATATCTATGGTGAATCATGAGAGGTTAGTGAACATCACTGATTACTGAGCTACAGTCATGTTTCCATGTTGCATATGAAGTATCTCCTTTATGCACACTGTGCGAAGAGTCACTGGAACAAACTCTGCCCGAAACAGGCTCTTGAAGTCTGTCAAGATAAGTGTCACCTAATTGTGAACTTGGAGCATCAAGCTCCACCATCTGCCTACTGCTGCCTATAGAAGGCTGGAGGCAAGGATCATCATGAGATCAGCTGGTGTCCCTACCAATCAGAAGACTCTCACCACAGCCTCCAGCCAATCCTCATCCGCCTGTGGGTCTGTATCTCCCCTGAACCTAGGTGGCCTCTGGAATTGGAACTCGTGCAATGTTCTCAAGCATCATGAACCCTCTACTACTAGGGATGGTGGCATAAGTGGACCAATGGGTAATGGTACTGTTGGTGCCTCTGTTGGTGCCTCCACTGTAAAAAAGCCCTACATCGAGGCCTCGTCGCTTGGTGGGCTATCAGTGTGTACTACTCTCGTAACCATAGTTGGCTATCTGAGTGGAGGTATCCTGAAAAGAAACAGGTTTGAAATGTTCAATAAGTTATACCTGGTGAGATGACTCAAGAGATCACAAAAAAACTCTTTAAAACACACACGCAATTAGTGTTTTTGTGCACTAAGTCAGAAATCAGAAGTCAGGGTCCTGGTGTATAGATACGTTGGTCACCGCACTAACACTGGATTCCCTAAAATGATAACCACACTCAATAAACTTAACACTATAGCTGTTAAAAAGATCATATTCTTATGTTATATGGTAGAACCGACTCCTCTAATACCAATTTGTCATGACCCATCCCCCGGAGCCTGTGCCATGACTAACCCCAAGCCCGCCTTCCATAGGCCAGGGGTTGGTGACTAGCACCAAAGGAGTATTCCCTAAAACTAGGAAGGCATTTCCTTTATAACCTGTAAACACACACAACCAAGCACACAGCAAGATATGAACACAAGTCAACTGTATAGAAAAAAGATAGCTGAAAGTAAAAAGGGGCTGGAATACAAGCCCAATAGTAATAGTACAAGTACAACTGAAATACAATACAACTGAAGAAAAAGAAAGGCAGTTACTGGGTCGTCCTCAGGGTTCCTACCTGAAGGGTAGGTATAGATCGCCTCCACAGCACTCCATGTCCACCTGTATCTTCTGCGTACCAACACGTCGTATGGTTCACCTTCGAGCATCGTCCAGTCCCGGTACTCTCAACCTCGGTCAGTGTTTTCTGTCGTCTGCATCCAATACAACGAGGTGCGGGCATAACCTGTGCAGGGTGAGTATAATGATACTCAGTAGGGACCCCGATACCCTCAAGGTCTCACAAAATCTACAAAGGATAAACCAAAAATCATGTAAACTAGTGACAACCTGACTTAGGTATATGCCCATACATATACCTAAGTTATCAAGTAAACTCATCTCAATCATGAATAAAACATAAAGTCCAACTCAAATCCCAAATCTCAATTGTTCCACAAAGGAAAGGAAACCATGAAGTCAAGTACCACATAGTTACGCCACACAGAAGAATACCACCAAGGTATTACCCCAAAGGAAAGTACCACACAGGTACGGACTCAGCTCAAACTAAGTATAACTTAAGTACAGTATTAGAGATGATTAGTTATAGCTACTGAGTCATCCTACTCCATTAATTGGCTCTTTTGATGACCTATAGAGAATATCTAAGAGCTGACCCGCACAGGATCGTTGGGAGCTGACCCACACAAGATCTCTAGGAGCTTAATCACACAGGATCACTTGGAGCTGACCCACACAGAATCGCTAGAAGCTAACCCACATAGGATCGATAGGAGCTAACCCACATAGGATCATTAGGAGATGACCCACATAGGATCTCTATGAGATGAACTACACAGAATTTCTAGGATTTTACCCACATAGGATCGCTAGGATCTGACCCACACAGGATCGCTAGTAGCAGACCAACACAGGATCGCTAGGAGCTGACCCACACAGGTTTGCTAGGATCTGACCGACATAGGATCTCTAAGAGATGACTGACACAGGATCGCTAGGATCTGACCCACACATGATCTCTAGGAGATGACCCACACAAGATCTCTAATATCTGACCCACATAGAATCGCTATGAGCTAACCCACATAGGATCGCTAGTCACTCTTCTCGTCGCAGCCAGCTACTGGGTTCCCGCACTAGGCTTGCTGGTCTCTGGAAGGGTCCTCCCCCCAATCCATAGTCGATACTCCAACTACCACAAAGTCCCGTGAAGAAGTATCTCAATGGACCGCCATGTCATAGGGGTCTCAACGCAACAGACGATTCATCAATCGAACGCCCTGTCTGTGAGTTATTAACCTTTTAGTCCCGGGGGCCTGGTTGGATTCATGTTCGATCCAACCTGACCAAATACCATCATAATCCAAATCCTCAGTGGTTTATACTCAAAGGTACCGTCTCACTCCAATATTTTCAACACTGTTGACGGTTCATCAAACGGATGTCTGGTACCGAAGTAATGGCCAAAAGAGCGTAAACGGGCCGAAGTGGGTCTGGGTCCGGACCGACCCAGCCTGAACAGCTGGGTCTGGCCTAGCCCTCTGAGTCTAGCATGGAACGTGCTTAGTATCTCATCTCATGCTAGGCGGCTCAAGGCCACAGGGCGGCTCGTCCATGGGAGGTGCTGTGAGGGCGCAGGGCGGCTCATCCATGGGGCGGTTTGGCCGTGGATGGCGCTCGACCGCGGGGGGTGCTGCGAGGGTGGCTCTGCCAAGGGGGGGAACCAAGATGGTGTCTTGGCCGAAGGGGGGTTCCACGAGGGTAGCTCGGCCTCGGGGGAGCCGTGATGGCATGAGGCGGCTCAGCCGCAGGGCGTGGAGGTTGCGGGCGGCAGTGGCCATGGGGTGGCGGAGGCCGTGGGCAGCAGTGGCCACGGGTCAGTACCACTGCATCATCACCTGCGTCGTGGCCGGTGGTGGTTCTGACCACTGATCTCGTGTCCCACTATGGTTGGTCTCTATCCTCCCCCATCACGAAGAACATCATAATTATACCAAGAAATTCAGAGAGGACTAGACATGTTTGTTTGTCCTGCACTCTCCACATTTGAGTGGTATCAAGAGGCTCTAATACTTGAATCACGATAATATCATGAACAGGTAAGGAAAATAATTCAAACACCCTCCCTACCTTGTTTTATATTTGACGTTGAAGAGATAAGTCAAAGTTGTCAATGTTCGTCACGCCCATCACACGCCTCTGATCCCAAGCTCGTTCACCGGATAAACGCTCTTCGATGGAGGTGGTTCTTTGTTGTCGCATATGTCCATCGTTGGAGGATGTGTCAATGAAGAAGTCGAAGTCAGCATTCTTCGTGGAAGAAGTTCTTCGGGGGAGAAGTTCTTTGTTGGAGAAGTATAATCCTTCCAATAGTTCCTCTATCCCCAATTCCACCAAAAATGAAAAGTAGTTAGTTAAGTTGTGTTTCCCCAATTTAATTGTTGGCAAAAATTTCAAATTGGATTAATTAATTACATTGAGTTGGTATAATTAATTAATGGGGTGGCACAAAAGTGGGGGAGTTCAAGAGGTTTTTACCCATTAAGAGGGGATTTAAAGGGGGTTTAAGCCTCAGGTGGTCCCCACCACCATAACCTCTCATGGGAGGTTTGGCTCGATGGTCCCCACCTCTATAACCTCTCATGGGAGGTTTTTTTAGTTCAAGTGGTCCCCACCTGTGAAATATCCACATGGGAGCTTCAAAATAAAATAAAAATAAAATGTTACACCATCTTATTTTATTTTATTCTTTAACGAATAAGCACAAAAAAATAACATTCACCCTTGACCAACTACCATCGAGGTGAAAGTCTTCTTAAGAGAATACAAGTGTTGTGAGTTCAACGGTGCCCTCGTATTTCAATTCTGAGCACCGGTTCAAAAGTTAGAAAAACTCACTCGTACGTTTACTAAAAGTACCTGAAGAAAAGTTCAGAAATTAATTCTGGGAACAGTGGGCCTTGTAATCACGCACCATCAATTTTAATGGACTCGAAAAATTCCCATATATTTGAAAAAAAATACATGAAAATTCAAAGTATTTACAATAAGTAAATATATGAGGAAGGTAATTTTAATTGATGTTTCTAATGTTAATTCTCCAAAATATAGGTAGAGTTTGTATCAACTTCTATATGATAACACTGAAGAATATTATGAGTTCAGATAATTAATATGTTTTATGGATGATAATGTATTTATAGAATTAATGATGTCTAAAAAATATTGAATATGAAGTTAATGTTATTTACATGTGAAGATTGATATTTTATGAAGTAAATACATTTAATAAATTTAAATTTGGGATTAATGTCAATAAATTTATGGTGTTACCATTTTTTACATAACTATCTTCTATATGATAGTTTTGAAGAATGTGAAAAACCAACGTTGTGTTTATAAATAATAAAAACTGGTGATGAAAGTTAAACTACACTTAGATGATGTTTAGAAAGCCTATTTTGAGGAAAAGTCAATTTGGAATCTATACAGGGAATCTATACATACAAAATTTACACTTATGGTAAAATCACTAAGTATATATAAAAATATAGAGATAAAGAATAAAATCATTATTTCCATATGAGGCATACATTTAATATAACCCATATGTAATTTTAGAATCTATTTTCCAAATGTTACATGAGGATAAACCAGCACTAAGTTGAAGTGTGTTCTAGAGATGATAGATTAATATAGATGTATAAAGGAAGAATTAATTCTATAATCCAATATCTATAATATTCATTATGATATATTGATTATAAGAAGTAATAGACTACTAGAATCTTATTAATGGATGAAATTTTATGTATATCGATATGTTAATATGTTTTGATATATACTAGGGTGGGTAGACAATCCTTGAGAATGTTTGAAAAGTTTCTAGGAAGATATGATCAATTTTTGACTTCATAAATAATATATTTAACTTGGGATAAAATTATAAAAAATGGTAATTTCATATAAAGGAACTATGATAAGTAATATTCCCATAATGATATATAATAATCCCTCAAAATAAAATCTAAATAATTTATAAAGTGGCTAGGAGTTCACACAGTTATGTGTACCATATTTCATAAAGTATACTATGTTTTCAAATTGATACATGATATATTTATGTCTATATGGAAGATATATCTTGAGTTCATGATGAAATTCATAAAGAAAAAAAATTTATGATATGTAATACATGTTTAAATCATAGAGAAGATATATCTCAAGGAACATACTAAAATGAGTAAAAGGAAAAAATAATAAATCTTTTGTCGGATTAACATCATATTGATAAATAAGGGTTTACCTACGTTAAAGGAAATATATAATATTACAAAAAAGGTATTTACATTTGATGGAGTGCCCAACCATTTTGATTTGTAAAGGTACATTTCTTGATAAATACAAGATATCACAGAGAGATGTGTAGGGGTAAAAATAAGGTATATTGAGAATCATGAAAATTTTCGAGTTTCAATCAAATAAGTAATATTTAATCCTAATTTCCAATTCATATATAATAGTTTATAAGAGATTATGTAGGAGTTTTTTTTGAATATTTTAGATTATATATATGGTTTATATGAATATATAGGGTGGTATATAAGGGTTAATAGTTAGAGAAAATATGATATTACTAGAGTTAAATATTATAAAATATTGATCAATCCTTCATGGATTTAAATATCATTATTATTATGATTAATTTATGATTATTTTAAAGTATAAATTAGAATTAAATGAAGATAAATTCAGAATATCACTACCCTATAGTTTTTGGTTCTTTAAAATATTAATATTTGAAATTTATTAATAGTTATAAAAGTTGGATAAATTATTGAAAGAATTATTTGATTCTTTTAAATTAGATGATGAGTATTAGAGGAATTCCAATTTATATAATAAGAAGAGTATTCTGAGATCATGAAGAGAAGAGCCACATGATTCTATTGAGAAATTAAATAAGAATATTGAGAAAATCATGGTGTCAATTGTCATGGGATTTATATATTAAAAATATAAGAATATATTAATTTGATTATAATAATAATTTAACAAGTTTTTTAGATTTTTGGAGTAAATGTGAAAGGTACCAATAGTGAATTATCATAAAAAACATTAAGTATTAAAGAGAAGGATAAGTTTATGATATTACAAAAAATAAATACAATTAATTAATGGGAGAAGAAGATTAAAAGAAGTATACGGATGATGAGGTATGATTTCAACATACACAATTATCATATAAGGTAGATAAGAATTAATAAGTGGAATGACGAATAAGTTAGTTGAGAAATATTGTTAATCCGATTTTTTATTTTTGATCTCGATCTTGAGACTCTTGTAGGATAATAATGAGATTGAGTTGAGATATCTAGAATGATGCATATGTGACTATAGAAGATTTCTCATTGGTTATCGAAGAATCTTAATGAGTAATTAGATCCTACTAGTTGATGTAGATACATCATAAATAAAATTAAGGATATAATTCATGTGTGTGTTTGGGAGGAACAATTTTAAACTAGTGGGATCCAATATCAAAAACACAATTGAGAGATTGTAAAAATATCCAAGAGGGTGTATAATAATTTTTAAAATATATCCTATCTATATTCACTTAATTTTTATAAAAGATATCTATTATTATATGAGACATAAAGAAAGTAAGGAATATATTTCCACATTTGGGTTGAACTATGTATATGGTGTGCTCTTTCTTTACATTCTTTTGTACATATGTTCTGAAGGCATTGAGTAAAATCATAAGAAGATCTATATATCTTTACCAATATGAAGGTTCAAATATTAAGTGGGAAATTTTGAAAGTGTAAATAATAAATTAAAATTGGACAACACTAATTTACCTCCCTCTAAATGTTACTGCATGATCCTTCTAGGTAATTCCATGTGTTATCAGAGTTAATACAATTTCCTTTTGATTGGATCAATTTTATTTCCCATCTATTTTTGTTAGAAATATATGTAGTGTATATTTGAATAGTTTTTTTATTACCATATAAATACTAATATGGAGATTTCTTCCAAAACATTAATTAATATAAATATCAAAAAGACTAATAATATAATAATTATCTCAACTAGGAAAGAGTATCCACCATTAGTTAAAGGAAATAAAATTGGGGATTTTTTAGTGAAATCTGTTGAGAATGATCCTCCTGATGAAAAAATTTATGGTTGTAAAGAGTGAGAGTATTTTAAATTAGTTAAATAGTTATACATTAAAGTTATGAGTTTTTTTAAAAAAATAATATTAAATTTTATCAATTTATTGTATTATGATAAAACATAGCTTGAATTGGTATATGATGACATTATGAAATGATTTGATAAAAATTTACTAAAGTGTAAAACACTCACTCAACATGTTGAAGATAAGGATAAATCCTTATTAAATTATTTACAAAATGCTTATTTAGATTAAAATCACTATATAAATCAAGTGAGTAGAAATTTAACATTAATTAAATATTTAATAAAACAATTATGCATTGAATTAATTCATTAGTGTCAAAAAAAACATAATTGGAAATCAAGGATACAAGAATAATGTATTTTGACAATTTAATGGATGATAAGATAAAAATACCAAAATATCAGATAAATAATATAATAAAATTATGTTAAGATTAGTATAAATTACTCATAGGTAAAAACAACACTATAAATCTTAAATTTATTTAGTTGGAGGTCAATTTGAGAAATTATTAAATCACTCAAGATGAATCTTCACATAAATATGAAATAAGATATACTTCTATAATAGATCATGATATGAATCCTTAACAAAAGAAGACTTATATAGTGTCAAGAATATTTTGAAATCATTCAATAATTTATAAAATATAATCTCACAACAAATGGAAACCCCTATCCAATAAATTGTTTAATATAATAATGTTATTTCAATCACTAGTGATTGTTTTAATTTTAATTATAGACAAATTCAGTTGGATAAAAATACTTATAAATTTGCTAGTATATCAAGGTATAATATGATTATGTTCAAGAATATAATATTCCCATTATGATCTTAAAATTATTGTGCATTTACCCATGAATTACATGACACAAAAGTCATCGAGATAATGGTTTAATAGAAAAGATCCAAGATCTTTTTTCACTATTAGTGTTATGGAATAATTTTTAATAAGTTAATTAATTGTTTACGTAATGTGTCAATACATGGGAAATAAATAATGTATAAATCTTTTGGTATAAATTACAATAAAAACTAAATCCCATAGATAATGGAAATTGTGTTTAATAGTAATATATTTGAACGTCGTGGAAATTTCTATGGGATTTTCAATATAAATTTCATTGTGATGATTATTGTTGGTATAATCCTATAGTGATGATTTGTGTGTTGATGAAAATATAATATTATAATATATAAAAAGGAAATAATCAAGAAGATAATGTGATCATGTCTTGGGGTGCAAGAAAATGAAATGTGGTATGAAAATCACACCTTAGAAGAATAGTGAAAATGATGTTTCACAAAGAAATAAAAAATTACTTTATTGTTTGATAAAAGCCTAGATCATGGAGATTATAAATTAATCCCAAAATATTAATATAGAAGAAATAAATTGGGATCCAAATAAAGATTCAATCTAGGAAAGAAATAACTTAATTTGTTTGGTGGAAGATGTCTATAAAGAGGAACTATGTGGAAGGTGAAAACAATTTAGACAAACTCCTATAAAAATCATGACATGGAAACTAAGAAAAATGGGGATGTCGAAAAAAAAATAAACAAAAAATTTACACCATGTTGAATATTTAAGAAACCTAGACATATTCTTAAATAATTTATTATTATTTGGAAAACATAGTTGGAAAAGGAATTGAAGATGGAATAATAAAAAAAGAGAGGTTGTGAATTAATAGTTAATATAAAAACACAATAATATATGAGTGGAAAATTATTAAATAAAATAAAGTCATTCCTTTCATAAATTCTCAATATTACAAAATCAAAGGGGTTATATCATAAATATTTCAAATTAATATAGAGAAACACAGAAAGTGGCTTCTTCTTTGAGAAGAAAATATCATCCTTATTTCCATTTTTAAGTGAATATAGAGAATCCACATTATTCCCATGTTTATGTTTGATGATGTATCTTTTTAAATAGAATAAAACGTGATGAATATAAGGGGAAAACATGGTGGATATTATAATAACTAAATTTTTTTAATAATAGTCTATAATTGACTGCTTGGGCTCATATCATGATGCATCATTACAAAATTTATAGTGGTATCACAATGGATATACATAGAATATATTCCAAAAATACCATTCAAGATGAAGAATTTTGGTGTTTCTCCCTTGAGGGCGAGTTAAAAATCCATCTTCTAGATAGTATTATTTCATATGAAACATTAAATCTATACATTTATTAAATAAAGATAATGTTGAGTTAAGAAAATCAATTTTCTTATCATTTTTTTGAGTTAAATAAATTCAGTTCACTATATTGGGAGTGTGTTGAGCTAATTGATAATTTAATAAAGTGGTATAAATATTATTACACTTGATTTATTAATTTTTTTGTAATGATGATTGGAGGTGATAAAAATATTTGTAAAATATTCTAGAATTGGCCCTGAGAAAAGATATATGATTTGGAATCACATAATGGATGGTATTGTGGATAACTTTTGTCACCAAATTTAGTTGCTCTTATTTTATACACCAAGCTAGCTCATGTGCACATAGAGTTGATTGATTTTTGACTTTATATTAATAGATATGTGATTCCACCCTTCTCTCAAGTGAATTAGGTTTTTATTTAAATAAGGAGTAGATGATGAAATTAAATTGTGAATAGAGAATCGGATGGGTCTAATATTACCATACTTAATAATCTAAAAATAAATAGAATAACGAAATTTTTTATTTATTATCAATAATGGGGGAGAAAAAAAAATTGTACTGACTTTAAAATTGAGAGAGGTGTTGATAATTAATCAAATGTAAGATATTAAATTACCAATATGTATTTTAATTAATACTTTTATATTTTTTCCAACTATAATTAATTTCAATGGGAATTAAAAGTAATATATAATGAAGGTATAGTAAAATGAGGTTTTGGAAGTTAATACTTTTAAATATAGTTAGAGTATAGCTCTATTTTAGAAATATAACACTAACGAAGATAGTGAGTTTAGATTATTAATCTAGAGAATTTATGAAAATCCTATCTCATAGAATCCAATAAATGAATTTTGAACCCACAAAAAATGTAGTAATAGTTTACTTAGTTGTCTCTCGGAGAGGATAGTTTTATGGGTGTGTTTTTATTTTGTATAATGGGTTTTATAAATCAATTAAGTAAATAATTTTTTTTATTTTAATTTAATTTTTTTTAAAATATATTTATTGAAAGTGACCTAGAATCAAATATCCTCCTACATTCCTTATAAAATCATAATTCTAATAAAATTCCCCTATTATCTATTAGATCAGATAAAACTTAAATAATCACCCTAATTTGGTTAATTCAGCTTAATCATAAGGATTTAATAATAACTACAACATCTAAACTCACCTAGAGCAATGATGAGATATCTCAAATCATCCTTCGATCGACCCACTATTTATGATCACAAATAGTGGACTGAATCTAAGTGTCATGGATGTTCATGTAACATCCCTCCCCATCTCATTGGCTTAAAAAGGAGTAGGATTTCTACTTGTACTTTAGAGACATTCCCAAGGAGCCAAAGGCTGGAAATAAATTCTGAGGGATTTGGGAATAAATTTGGGAACAATTTTACCTTGACAAAAAACCAATCAACCAAACAGTCCACTATCCACAGACTACATGATGCATATTAACAATACAACCAAACATAAACATTGCCAAAAGACAAAAAAACAATTCCATAACAATCCCATATTCAAAAATTAGAGTACCAAGTTGAAGACTACAATAAGACTCCAACATAACTTGGACACCTTCCATACCTCCACCCCAAGCTCTATGCTCCGATCACCACAACATCACCAAAGCATCATGTCGAACTGCTAGAAAAATGAGATGCTTTACTCTTACCTGTGTCCCGAAAAACAACATCTGCAAAAACCCAACTACCAATTTAGGGTTGTGTAATAATACTCATTATTATTTCCCCAAATGACTTCCCTACACTCGCCACTAGGATAAAACTATTAACACATTTATATAAAATTGATTATATAAAACATTCAATAGTGAAAAAACTTTCAACAAGCCTAACACACCCTTACCAAGATAACTTTTCCCAATCCATGCATCCTAAGGGAAATCCAAACGACCATCCCACAACCCATTCCACCATTTCATATTAGCATAAAAAATTCTAACTTTCAAAGAAACACATAACAAGGAAACCAAAATGGTGGAGCTCACGTCTAACTTGTTCACTACATTTACAACTAGTGGTACTTCCCACCCACTTATCCTTTGATGGTGTCCCTTCCATCCACTATCCATACCTTTTTTATAGTGGTACTTCTAGACCACTTCCACACAATCCATAACACTTAATCAAACAATAATCAAAAATCAGCAAGGCCACACAAAAGCACATTCTCATTCCCAGCACATACTAATTCACTTCAATAAATCTTACATTTATTGAAAACCCCCTTTAACAAATTTTCCAATCCCAATCACATTTCAATAAAAAACAACTTTACTAAAAACCATCTTTCACAAAAAAAATTCATAATCAACCACTAATGATTTTAAAATCAACATTTTTAAATCACACAACAATCCCCTTTTTTAAACAATAACCCATCTCCAAAAAATCCCCAAATCACAACCAAATGTGTTTCCAACGATATTAACATATCATTATGAGTATTAATTTCAAGAAAAAAATTTATTTTAACCACAACCACTAGTTCTAACCAAGTTGAGTCAAGAGACAAGACACCTACCTTTAGGGTTCTGGTGAATTCGACCCACAGGCAACTGCACCTCAATCTGGGAAAACGCTCCACTAAAACCACTCTAGATCTCTTTTCCTATCATTAACAAGCCTTAAAATCAACACCCAAGGAAATAAAACCCATATATCTACACACAATGGGTGTATATATAGAAAACCAGGAGAGTGAGAAGAGTAGATCTAGAGAAAACCTGAAAAAGAACCATGAGAGAAGACTTACCTGAGATGAACCGCCTTCAAACCACCAAGAAACCCCCTTTAAATAACTTCTAAAATGAGTGAGAGAGCCTCTCCAACCCTTGAGAACCAAAAATCCTGAGTGACTCTCGAGTGGGAGAGAGTTTTAAGTGAAACAAGTCAAGACCGAGTGAACCTAAATTTAAAAAACCCTTTATTAAGTGGACGCATAGTTAGACATAACAGTTTAGAAAACCATACCACGCCACTACCTTAGGAGAAGGGGTCATGCATGGTTGTCTCACATAGTTTTTCAAACTGTGCATATGTGAATCCCACTATCTCCCCTACACGGTTACTTAGAGAACCTACATGGTTTTCCCCACACCGTGCTCAAACTTTTCACCTATAGAAAATCCTCCGAACATATTCAATACCCTTCCAAAATCTCTCAACCTCTTCCCAACTCATCCTAAACACATTAAACACATAAAAGATATAAGAAGGTTGCATGCCTCAAATAGGGGGGTTCTACAGTCTCTTCGCCATTGGACTTTACATCATCAAATTGTAGAGAACCATCACTTTGCTAAAAGAGCTCTAGTCATTGGTCGGTCATCTCTTTCTCCCGATGCCAAGTCTCCTCTTCAATATAACCATGCTGCCAGAAAACAAAAAGTAAACCAATGATTTTTCCATGCAAGACTTTCTCTTTCCTATCCAAAATCTAAAATGGAACATACACCAAGGAAGATTCTAGTTTTATCTCTACATGATCCAAATGAATCACATGGTCACAATCTGACTGATACTTTTTCAACTGTGACACATGAAACACTTTGTGCACCGTACTAAATTGTGGTGGTAAATCTAAATGATAATTCACCTATAAAACTCATTCAAGTATCTCAATAGGCCCAATATACCTCAAATATAATTTACCATGCTTCCCAAACTGACGATGTCCCAACCTAGGAGATAATCTCAAAAACACATGATCACCCACCACGAATGACAACAGTCGTCGATGATGGTCCTCATACGATTTCTGATGACTTTGATCCATCTCCATACTCTTACTAATTAAATTTATTTTCTTCGTAGTCTCTTAGAAAAGACATGGTCCAATCATTGAAGTCTCTCCTATTTCCACCCAGCATAGTAGAGAACGATGCAGATGCCCATATAATGCCTCAAATAGAACCATATGTATTGAATCATAATAGTTGTTATTATATGATAACCCCCCCCCCAATGGTAAGTTCTCCTCCCATGAACCACCAAAATCCATCACACAAGACCTTAACATATCCTCCAATGTTTGTATTTTCCTCTTGGATTGGCCATATATCTGAGGATGATACGCCGTGCTCATCGTCAATTGAGTCCCAAGGGCCTGCTGCAAGGACTTCTAGAAACAAGATGTAAACATCAGATCTCTATATAATACAATAGAAACCGGAACATCATGCTGATTTACCACTTACCAGGTATATATTTTGGATAGATCATCCACCATATGAGATTCCCAAATTGTGATGAAATGGGCTGACTTTGTGGGCTGATCCACAATCATCCATATGTCATTGTGTTTCCTGATGATTCTTGGGAGACCCGTCACAAAATCCCTTTCTATTTTCTCCCATTTCCACACTAGTATAGGTAAAGACAGAAACATTCATGTTGTTTGTTGCTTCTCTTCCTTGACCTGCTAACTTGTCAAGCATCTAGAAACAAACTCAGCCACATCCCTTTTCATACCGGCCCACCAAAACTTTACTTTCAACTCCTTATAAATCTTTTTAATTCCAGTATGGACATCCCAACTGGAATGATGATAAGCCTTTATAATTTTATCCTAACAAGCCACTGGTACCACTGCCTGATTCCGAAAACACAATACTAAATTCCCATTCAGTTTTTAGTTCTCAATGGTCTCCCCAGCATTTAGTTTCAACCCCATTTCCCTACAATCAGAATCTGATGTTTTTGCCTCTCTAACCAAACCATCCAAGTCAGGAACCAATGAAACAAGAATGAAGATATCTCTTCCACCCTTTTCCTCACATTCCAACTTCATTTCAGTTATGTACAACATCAACTGCCATTGATACGATTCTAGTTCACCACTTTTTTAAAGCATGAACAACTACCACCCACTCCAAATCATGTATTGGGAATTTATTCTCATTAAACCTCAACTTACATGAGATATATGCAGCCACATGATCCCACTACATGAGAACACACCCAAACATTGGTCCTAAAGCGTCACAATACACCACGTACACTTTCTCGGGTTCACGAAAAACCAAGATTGGTGCTGATGTAAGGATACCCTGTAACTCTTAAAAGAATTTCATACACTACTCATTCCATTGAAATGGGATATTCTTCCCTATCAAATCTTTCATCGGTGAATCCAATCGTGAGAAATCATGAACAAAATGTCAATAATACCAAGCTAAACCATGGAAGCTCCATATTCCAAAAATGTTCTTTGGTGGTTTCCATGAGATAATAGCCTCTATATTTTTTGGATCAATTGAAATACCCATCTTATAAATAACATGGAAAATAAAACTAACCTCCCATATCCAAAAGTCATACTTTGACTATTTGGCGTACAACTGATGGTCCATCAAGATCCTCAACATGATCGCCAAGTGTTACTCATTCCCTATACTTGTCCTTGAATACACTAGTATATCACCAATAAATACCACAACAAAAGAATCCTGATATCTCTGAAATATCTGATTCATCAATTCTATGAACACCGCTGGTGTATTCGTTAGAACAAAGGGCATAACCATATACTCATAATGGATACATCAATTTCTTAAAGTTTTTTTCATAATATCCTCCTTCCTCACCCGTAATTGGTGATTCCCTATCCTAAAGTCAATCTTGGAGAACCATTGAGCTACCCACAACTAGTAAAACAATCATCAATGCGTGGAAGTGGATATCGGTTCCTTATCATAACCTGATTAAGTTTACGATAATTAACACAGATCTGCAAGGTTCTATCCACCTTTTTAACAAAAAAATTGGTGCTTCCCATGAAGACATTCTAGGTCGGATGAACCCTTTTTTTCTAACTCTTCCAACTACACCTTTAATTCCCACAATTCTTCTAGTTCCATTCATTAAGATGGAAGTGAGATAGGATAGGTCCTCAGAAAGAGATCAATCATAAACTCAACTTCTCTCCTGGGTGGAAACCCTGAGAATGATTTCGGAAATACACCCATAAACTAATCCACGACATCCATAAGAATACTCTTCACAACACCTTCCACTGATTCCAATGACAAATCCTCTAACAGATATGAGATCATGCCAACAGGTGGTGCCAAAAAATATGTTGCACCCAGATTTCCATTTTTCTCCCCTCAAAAGAGATGTTCAACCCCATCCTTTGTCGTAAAACTAAAAATTCACACATAGCTATCGATGTGGGCCTTAAACATCTCCAACCAATCCATTCCTAGGATTATATCATAAGTATCCATCTCAAGCACTGAGAAATCCCATATCAATTCCATGTCATCCCCAACTAAGCAACACTCTTTACAGTGGAAATCTCGAAACTCTATTTGTTCAAGAGAAGTTTGTAATTTCAAAACACAAGACATTATTTCCTCATGTAAACCCAACAAATCAATGGTGCGAGAAGAAATAAAAGAATGTGAATCACTCGTATCAAAAAAATCTTGAATAAATGTTGAATTTAAAAGAACTATATCATGCACCATGGATGGCCCAAACTGATCATCTACCACAACCTTCTGAGCTCCAAACAACTGCTTTCTTGCCACACTCTTCTCTTTATAACCCTATTAAGGCGTCATGGTATTGAGTGAATCACCATGACCCACTTTACTCTGCAGTCAAGGGGTATGTTGCCTCCCCTATCCCGTTGATGCATAAGACCCCTAAGAACCCTAAGAAATGTCACAAACATTTGACCTTAGAGAATTCGAAAAATAACATTGCAGATACCCCATCTACTTACAATTATGACATGATCAAGGTTGTGTTGCACAATCCCACTTAATTTGGCTTGTTGAACCACACTAAAAATATCATGGATTACTCTAAGGCTTCAATGGAAGTTCACCAAACCTTCCATCAGATTCTAAACCATTCCCCCACCCTAGAAATAATTTTCCCTCTTCCACATGAACCCAATATTTGATTTCCCACAGTTCCCCGTGGGTACCAACATACTTCTCCCACCTGTATCCCATAAAAGTTCCCTCTCCACCAATGTAGCTTAATTCACCATTTTTGTGTAATCATCTATACACAACACCACTATCTTGGAATGATTTTCCTAGTTTAACCCAACTTCAAAAATTTGTGCTTTCAACGATGTATTACCCACCACCTCCAGTGAAAACCGTACAAAGTTCATAAACTTAGCCACATATTTTTTCACCGACATATTCCCTTGCTTCAAACTAAATAAATACTTTGTACAATGAATTTTGTACATATGAGGGTGGATTTTTTTATTAAACAATTCCTCAAATGCATCCCAAGTCACACTTTGGTCCATCCCAGCTTGGGTCACCATCTCCCACCACTAGAGGGAAAGATCTTCCAACATTTATGTGGATAACATCACTTTAAAATCTGTCATTGTTCCGATGAATTCAAATATACTATTCATTTTGTTCAGCCATGTTTTAGCCCTTTCTGGCTCTGAATCACCCCTAAACATGGGTGGATTCTTCCATAGAAACCGAACTGTATGATCCACATGCCTTGATTCATCCACTTTATTCCCACTTTCCACAGCATTGAAAGCTTCCACTATACTCTACACTAGTTTTTGGTTCACCTGAGGCTCAGGTGCAACCACATTTTCAGAAAGATCCTTTGGTTGGTCTCTACAACGCCTACCCAATTCCATTTCTATCAATACAAAAACAACCATAAGTCTCACTCCCTTAACATAAATTGTATACAATTTTTAAAATCAATAAAATAACAACTATCACAATCAGGCTTTCCACAAGTACACATTTCCCATGTTTCACTATTCTAAAAAGTCCACCATGTTTTAAAAATCAACCCATTTCAAAAGTAACACAAGTTTCCATATTTCAAATCCTTCTATTTTCAAACCCAATACAGATTTTCAAAATAAACACATTTATATCACACCATAGATCATTTTACCCCAATGAAATATACATCCTAGCAGGAAGTCATTTCTACCATGCATGTCTTGCTCATCTCATTGGCTACACCCAAAATAATGAGATATTCAGTGCCTATAAGTGTCTCCAAACACTTATGTACCCCCACTCCCTTGTAACGTGAAGTTATATATAAAAGGGTTAGCTATGTCCTTTTATGCAATAAATTCCATGTTCTTACAATCCTGCATCTTTTGACCATCACAACTCAATGAATTGTCCAAGAATGAATTTCAACACCAAGACCAATGATCAAAACTAAGGATCGAACAACTGGTCTCACTTAAAATCCAAGGACCAAAAAAACTGATACCACTTGTAACATACTACCCCATATCATTGTTCTGAGAGGGAGGAGGAATGATACATGGCCTTAAGAGACATTCTCAAGGTTCCAAAGGCTTGAAATAAATACTGAGGGCTTTGAGAATAAATTGGGGAACAATTTTCCCTTGAGAAAAAAACAACCAACCAAACAATAAACTACCCACAAACTACATGATGCATGTAAACAAAACAAACAAACTCATACATTACCAAAAGACAACTAAACTATTCCACAGCAATCCCACATGAAAAAATAATAGTACCAAGCATAATACTAAAAAAGACTCCAACAGAACTAGGACACCATCCATAGCTCCACACCAAGCTCCATGCTCCAAGAACCACAACATCACAAAAGCATCATGTTGAACCACTAAAAAATGAGATGATTTACTCTTACTTGTGTCCCGGAAAACAACATCTGAAATAGAACCCAAGTGCCAAAGAAGGGGTGAGTAATAAAACTCAGTAGTATTTCACCAAATGAATTCCCTACACTTTCCACTAGGATAAAACCATTATCACATTTATATAAAACATATTATATAAAACATTTAATAGTGAAACAAATTTCATCAATCCAAACACACCCTTACCAAGCCACTATTTCCCAAACTATACAACCTAATGGAAATCCAAACAACCTTGCCACAATCCATTCCACCACTTCACATTAGTGTAACAAATTCAAACATTCAAAGTAACACATAACAAGTAAACCAAAACGGTGGAGTTTTCATCCAACCCCTTCACTACATTTCCTTCCAATGGTATTTCCCACCCACTTATACTTTGATGGTGGCCCTTCTATCCACAATATATCCCCTTTTTATAGTGGTACTTCTCACCCACTTCTACACAATACACATAATCTATAACACTTAATCAACCAACAATCACAAAGAACCAAGGCCACAAAAAATCACATCATCATTCCCATCACATGCAATTCACTTCAATAAATAACCCATTTATTAAAAACACCCTTTAACCAATTTTATATTCACAACCACATTTCAATAAAAAATATTTATTTAAAACCATATTTCACAAAGAAAAATTCATAAGCAACCACTAACAATTTTAAAATCAACATTTTTAAATCACATAACAACCACCTTTAGGAAACAATACCCCATTTTCCCGAAAATCCCCAAATCACCACCAAATGGGTTCCCAACAAGATTCACAAATCATTATCACAATTAATTTCAATCAAAAAAAATTAATTTTAATCAAAACCCCTAGTTCAAACCAAGTGGAGTCGAGAGAGAATCCACCTACCTTAATGGTTATGAAAAACTCAACCCAGAAGCAACCGCACCCCAATCCGGGAAAATGATCCACGAAAACCGCTATATATCTCCTTCCCTATCATCAACAAGCCTTAAAATAAACACCCAAGTCAAAAACAACCATAGATCTACACACAATGGGTATAGATCTTGAAAACTAAGAGATAGGGAAGAGTAGATCTAGAGAAAACCACAAAACAACCAAGAGAGAAGACTTACTCATGATGAACCGCCTTCAAACCACCAATAAACCCCTTAAAATCTCTTAAAAAAGTAGTGGGAGAGCCTCTAAACCCCTTTATAACAAAAAATACATAGTGAGGCTCGAGTGGGAGAGATTTTGGAGTGAAATAGGTAAAGCTCGAGTGAACCCTGATTTAAAAATCCCTTCTTTAAATGGAAGCACGGTTAGACCACATGGTTTGGAAAAGTGTGCATTAACTATGCACATTACATTGCCTCAATAGAAGGGGTCTTATATGGTCATATCACACAATTTCGAAAAACATGTGTATACCGTGAAAATCCCACTTTCTCCCCCTTCGCGGTTACCTATAGAACCTTCACGGTTTTCCACCAACCATGCCTAACTATGTGCCCTTAGAAAAGCCTCCAAACTTATTCAAAACCATTCCAGACCCTATCAACCTCCTACCAAATCATCCCAAGCACTTTAAAATCATCAAAACACATAAAAAAGGTTTCATACCTCAAATCGGGGGTGCTACAATTCGATCTAATGAAAGAGGAAAGTTAAATTAAAGATGAATAAAATTAAGGGAATCTACTAATGTATAAAAATTGTGAATGAATAGAGAGATATTACTAAAAGAGATAAATGATTAAATATCATAATTCATTTATATGTGTAAGGGGAATCTTCTTAACTCACCCATTATAGGATTAGTGTTCCATCACCATAGAATTATGGCAAAAAATGAAAAAAAAAACAAGAACAATAGTTTACCATATTGATCAAGTGATTTTTGAAAAAAAACCTCTCATTAGAAAGAAATTATCCATTTATATATGAATGGATAGGGATTAATATCACACATTGAATTTTAACATGTGAGCAGCATGATCTTGTAAATTATTCCTCAATTTTATTGATAATCTCTAGTGAATTATCCTTCCTTGGATGTTTGGAATGTGTCTAGATATAGGGTCATTAAGGTTTCCATGGGAATCTATAGTATTCAATAATAGTACCAAGTTACTCTCACAATTAATATTCATATGACTTATTGGTGAAGTGATTTTTTGTTTCACGGATTTATTGGGTGTTTGGTCCTACTCGAAAAAGGAAGACAACGTATTTAATAAAGTTGGTTCATGATTATTTATCCTCAATGAAGGCATGTAAGGATTGGGCCTAATTTTTTCAATTGGGGTTCAATATTGAGATTATTATTATACTTGGTCCAAGTCCAGTGACCTCAAGCCTTGATATGGCCCCACATGGAAATACCCCTATATGTGTGGTAGTGGTGTGGAATGACCCCAAAACCCAATATGGGTAAAAATCAATAATCATATTCCACTAGATTCATTGGAGAGATATACAAGTTTTTTATGGGATTACCAAGGGGGGTCAGGTAAAGATCTAAGTAGTTTTTATTAAAAAAACAATGAATGTTTATATAGGAAGTATGTTTAATTTTAGTATATAGTGATTGGGATTAATTGGTGTGAATCTGTTCTAATAAAGGCTAGAGTCTTCAAAAGTGGGCCTTGATTTGCTGGATTAAATAAATTAAAGCATTGAAAATCACTAACTAGAACCTGCTTGGGTGAGCTAGACCATATTGTAATAGGATTTAGGATATTTGGATTGTTTGACCTTGGATATGTTTCCTTGATTGAGGTATATTATCTAAAAAGTGGTATGGAATTATCCAAGATCTCACAGCCACAACATTGGGGAATATAGAGGCCTCACCATTCTTTATCTTATAAAGTGAACATATGCAGACACAATAATCATCAACTATATTTCATCCAATATCAGTATGCTTGTTCGTAGTTTAGTTAGGTTAAGGAAACTTTGAGTATATTAATTATAGATTGATCTCTAATCATACTTCATTCAACTTCAACAATGATATTAATAACAACTAGTGTTCTTCACATTAAGTATGGACTTGATTTCCTTCATCCCAAACTAGTATTCATGTAACCATTTCAACCCAAGATAAAAATTGGAATTTCCTACTACACCAAACTTCCAAAAATTTAGCTTGTTCTCAACACTATTCCAAGATCTCACTTCTTGTTCAATGTTCAGTCAGACTAAACATTCTCAATTTGTAAAAACTAGAAAATATATTATGATTTGATAAAATCCACTTCTATTTTCGCATCGGATTGATTTCTTACAAGGGTTAAATTATCATATAGTTATATTATCAATCACCATGCCCAATCTTAGTAGGTTGGAAGGTGAGACATGACAAATTGAAGAGGATTCTTGGAGTCGACTATAATGGTGGCAGAGGGAACATTTTCTTCAATCTATTGAGGGTGAATTCGATCAATTGACCACGCTGAGGGGGTGATACCATGGTCAAATTATTAATAAGTCATTTCGTAGGTGAAATATACCTAGGGTACTCTTACAGTCACTTACATGGGGAAGTATAACATTGTGGTCTATTTTCATTGGTGGCCACATACTAGGTTGGGAGATCTAATGGTCACTTAATGGATAGTGAGTGATATTGGTAGAATAAGTTGGGTACATGCTTCATACAGGACACAACCATAGTCAATTAATTAATCATGATTCATGTAGTAGGTTGAAGATAAGATTTAATGGCCACTTGAAGATGATGTTTTATTACAGTCGACAATGCACAATTCAAGCATTTGGTTGGAGAATGCTTGGGGTGAATATACTAAATGTAATAGTTTCTTATAATTAGTTGGGGGAACAGTTTTTTTTAATTATGCCTCCTTCATGTGGTCAGTACATTGATCGCATGAGTCTTCTTATGGTCAGTATGAAACTTTCCATTTTTTGAGTTTGATCTCTTCATCGCGTTGAACATATAAAGATTTGGATTTTTAAGGTGCTGTCACATAATGCCTTTCTCAAATTTTTAACCTCTAAAATTAAATAACTAATTTATTATAGTATATGTCCAAATTCAATGTAGAATTAATTAAAATAATAAAATTGAAATCCCGTAATCAATTAAATTCTATAAAATCAATGAATCGCTACATGGATAATTTTTTTAAACAATTATAATTAATGATTCAATCCATTTGATCTTTTAATTCAAGATTTGATTTAGAAAATTAAAATTCAAAACAAATAATAACACTCCAAATTTCCAAATATCAATATATAGATTTCAATTAATTTAAAATGAAAAATCTAAATTTGATTCATTTAACAATTTTATGTCAAAAAGTTTCAAAACATAAAATATTAATTTCAAAATGTTCTTTTATAATTTAATTAAAAAGTATTTATTAATAATTTAATTAAAAATAAATAATAATTAAATAAAATATAAATATTTTTTACCATTTATAAAAATAATTATGTTTTTAAAAAGTAAAAAATTAAATAAATTACCATGTTTCATAATGGATTAATGGTATGTAAACATTAAATTACATGGAAAGTTTTCAATAAAATATCATTTTATCACCCACCAACACTTTAATTATTTTACACTTGGGTAAAACCAACATTTTAATTATTTAAATAGAATTATCATCCTTATACCTAAATATACCCACTATAGAAGAATAAAATCATAGATCCATTTACTGTTTGAATTTTCATGACTCTTATATGATTTCAATTCACTACCTCACATTAATTCAATAAAATTTCATGTTTAAGGATTGAGAAAATTATACTTAAGTGGAATTAAAATTTTAATAATAAGTGCATTAATTTATCCATTTATCCTCTGTTTCCTAACTCAGTGCTTGAATTTCAACTTCATTGATAAATCATGAATGAAATTTATATAAGTCAATTACCCCATTATTCATCTAGATTCAATATTCCCAACACTTGAATGAATTCATTTTTACTACTATGAAATTTATAAATAATGTTTTTTTGAATTTTTATGAGCCGTGTATTTTTATATCAGAATAAAAGGAACTTATTGAATACCCACACACCCAATTCCAATTGTCTCAGATATTCATTATGGGTTTCTTATTTTACTCCAGTTTCAAGGTACTAATATCAATTTTCTTTTTATTTGGACTATTGAAGTGTTATTTTCCATAGAGGTCAATTCACCTCTAATTAAGTTCAAAACTATAGTGACCACATATTATAATTTTTATTCTATGAAGATATTTAAACTCACTCTCCTTTTCATAGTTCTAAGTCCAAATTCTCATCAAGGCGGTAATAAATTCACTAAAAATCATTTAAATATTAATATTTCATAATTAATTAACTCCCTCCACTCTAGTACGGTATTAAAACTTGTAAGGGTAACATTAAACTCAATGATATATTTAAAAATGTATACAAAAACTATACAAAAACACCTTTTAAAAACAATAATAAATAAATAAATTTCTTCCATTATATCATTTTAATTTCCCTATTTTGTTCAATATTTTACTAAGGATGAAATCACTTAAAAGGATAAAGAATAAAAAATTATTTAGATTCAAAACTACTTATAATATCTCCCCCACACTTTTTTCAAACACACTTCTATTTAATTCTAGGATGCATTTATCAAGGAATAAAGAATAAAGGTAAAAATCAGCTAAATTAACTTCATGAAAATTGATAACTAGGGGATCACTATTTAGTGGAAACAAATAAGGGTTTGGAATCCTCCTTTGATCTGTCCAAAATTCATCATGGTAATTCGGTACTTATTTTCATTCATTCTGAATTTCTACATTGAATATTTTCTTTTGATCTCAAATAAACCAAATAGAAAAGTGTTAGTCACTATATATGGTATAGCCTATTTGAAATAAGATTTACCAGACACAAGATTCATAATTGAGGAGAATAATATCACATTATCTCTAATTATAATATCTTTTTTGATAATGATTTATCATGGATAGATATTTCTTTCTACATATACATTAGATAATTATAATAAGCTTATTTTCTCATCTCTTCAAGTTTAATCATATATATATTCCTCTACAATTAATCTTTTCCAAAAATCATGTTAAATATAATAATATCCATGTAGGATTTATTATATAGCTCAAATAGTAGGTGAAAGTGATTTCCATAAACAATTTTGTAAGGGGACATAACTAAGGGTGTTTTGTAGGTAGTTCTATAAACCCACAATGAATCTTCATTCTTTCTTACTCCATTTATTTTGGTTGGGTTGCCTGTATTCTCAAGAATCCTTTTTTATATATCTATTAGAAAGATTGGACATTCCATTGGTTTTTGGGTGGTATGCAGTTGAGGTTTTTTTATTTACTCCATACTTCTTCACCAAGTATTCCATGTTCTTATTGTAGAATTGTGTTCCTTTGTCACTTATCATTTTTTGAGGACTCTAAACCATTAAAAATATCTAACTTTATAAATTCAATTACAATTTTGGAATCATCAGTTCTTGTTTCTTTTTCTTCAGTCCACTTAGAAACACCATACACTTATAATAATATATAGAAATATATAAATGAAACAGAAAATGGGAGCATGATATATAATCCCCACACATCAAATATTTCAATAAAAATCAAATATCTTTATATAATTTCATGTATTTTGGATATTAAAATAGTAAATTGATAGTTTCAACACTTATTCCAAAAAAATTAAGTATTTGAAAATTGAGGTAATAAATAAAATAACTTCTCAAAACTTATATATAGTTATTTAAGGTCCAAAATATCATCCACAAGATTGTGTGTGGAAAAATATATGAACAAATTTAATTTCCTCTTCTGGAATACATATACAAATTACAAGATCATAAAAAATATTCTATAAATATGGATCTTTCCAAAAATAAAATTTTGATTCAGATTTTAATTTAGATACATTATGTTTAGAAAATAAGTAGGGAACCTTTAATATAATTATAAGTTTCACTATATCAGAATACCTTGGTGCTTTAGTATCTTCAAATATCTATTCACCATGAAATGATTCATCCAAGTTTTTTTTAGATTGTGGGTCTACCTCAATAGTGTGTGGAAATATACTCATGTAGTTCGTAAGCATATTTCTAATAACCTTCTTGTATTTTAACTCTAATATAAATTCAATAAGAAATAATATATATCTCATAATCCTTGAATTTTTATTAACTTTATTGAACAAATACCTAAGGCATGTATGATAATAATAGATATATAATTTACTTCCTAGTAGCTATGATAAAAAATTATATAAATAAAAATATATATATAAAACTACATTCTGGGTTTTTATATATTTTTTTGGGATTCATCTTTGTTGTGTGAAGTGTTGTATATCATTTTTGCATGTCCATAAATTTTCTAGGAAAGTAAAACTCCTACAGCTCCATTTGAATCATCGCATACATTTTCAAAGGGGTAATTAAAATCTAGTGGATAGATTACAGGAGTTGTTCTCAATATTTTCTTAATCTTATCAAAATATTCTTAATAATATTTATTAACGTTAATGTCATTTTCGTTATTCATTAGGTTAATCAAGGGAAACCAAATTTTTCTAATATACCTAATAAACATTATCTAAAACTAATAATTTCTTAAAAATGATCTAATGTTTCTCATAGTGGTGGGTTATGGAATTATAGAAATGTTATTGATTTTATCTTTTTCCACTTCACTCCCATTTTTGAAATTATATTTCCAAAAACATTTCATTTTTCTACCATCAAATATATCATTTCAATGTTTAACACTATGTTTTTCTCAATGCATCTCTTTAAATATTTTTACAAACATTCATCGAACACTAAATGTACATTCTATAAATTTTAAATAAATTCATAATTACCTTGAAATATATCTTAATTAGGTTTTATAATATACTTAACATGTATATTAAAATATACATGGGGAATTTGAAAGATTTAAAGGAACTATTCGGTAGTAAAATATACAGAATTGGAATATGAATGTTGTCTTGTATTGGTCCTCTGGAGAAATTAGAACCTAAAAGTACACCAAAAATAAATTAATGAAACATTAGTAAACCTTTCCATAAAACCTATCTAATATTTGGTCAAAAAGGGTATGAGAAATTTTTCTTTGGGGGTCCCATGGTTCTAATTCGATATTCTTCCAATGGCCCGAAGGCTTTCATTTTTTATTGATTTTGATAATCCAGTTTTCAAGGGGTGACGTGGAACCCTTACAAGGCCCATAGGTGTAATAATTACGTAGCCCATAGACCTTAGAGGAATTCATTACACTTAGTGTTCAAAAATAACATACAACCTAGAAAAACTACTTGTAACTGCTCCTCCCCATCATCTTCATCATGAAATCACCTCGCCACCTTCGCATGGCTGTTCAGGTAGTCTTTCTCGTGCATGCATATGCTTGTCCTGATGGCAGGTGCCACACCCTCTCATTCTTGCAATATGTTTATCTTCTTCTATAGTGAAAGATCATTGATCATCCTCCTTCTGGAGATTTTTCCTTGTAGGTTTTCTAGTTTTCATCTGCACTAAAGGTGGAGTGAAATCCTTAAAGGACTCGGCGACCAAATCGGTGGCCCGAAGGCCCAAACGGGGGAATAGTCACAGCTGCAACAGTACCAAATAGTACCTTCTGCAGTTCCCTCTATAGTACCTACTATAGTACTACTACAGTACCCCGTAAATATGCCTCTTCTTAGATTTGATCTCAGGTCGCCTTGATTCACATAAGGAGTCCTCACTAACCAGGTTGAGGCTCATGTGCTACTTCGATATTCAACTCAAACACACCAAATATTCTAAAATTATATATGTACCAATTCATTGTTCTCATATTTTTTAAAATTTTGTATTTGGTTTTCAATGGAACATTTTAATGGGACTCACCATCTGGATTCCATGTTGGGATAAATTATTCATGGTCCTAAAATTCTTTATAATCCAATTTTTACAACTTCGATAAGGGTCTAGTTGAGCCTTATTTGGGATTGTCTCACTATTTTGGACACATTTTCATGAAAAATATTATAAATATTGATCATATGTATAATCTATGTAATTTATTTGATTGTTTAGAATATATACCTATCATTTTATTTCATAATTTACATATGTTGATACTCTTATTTTGGGTTTAAATTATTTGAATCTTTGATGTGTAGTTTCTCATTTTCTCATAAATATACTTATTTCAAATTTGATGTCAGTAGTTTCAATTCCTTGTCAGTGGGGTTTTATTGTGATTTTTCTAGTTTATTGTTCTCCATTATGGAAGAATTTACATGTAAATATGAATTTTCAGAGGTAATTTTCAGAAAATCATCAAAATAACTTTTATCAAAATATATTTCACTAGCACAAAACGCAATTTCAACATTTAATTCATTTTCAAAAAATATTCATCAATAGAATCATGTGTTTCCAAAGATTCCCCTTATAATTTTATGTAATCAAACATTTCAATTACTTCTTTAGATGATTAAGACAATCTAGTATTATTCAAAATAAAAAACATGTTTTTATTTATTGGTGTATATCATAGAATCAAGTATTCAAGCATTAATAGTTTTTACACCAAAAGACATTTAGTAAGTTCCTTAAATATCATTGAAAAAAAATTGGAAGCTTTGAGTAATGAACTAACCAACATTAAATGGGATTTATATTTAATTTTTTCTTCCTACATGTTCAGAATGTAGAAGTTAGTGGGGATTATAAATACTTGTACACTAACTAGAACATATTTTAAAACACCTACTAGGTAAGTAGTGGCTTGTTTAAAAGTTTAAAAACTACTTGAGTGGGTTTTATTTATCCATTTTATTAATATGAATAAAATAAATAGTGTATTACATTAATTTATGCTCCAAAATCACAAATTTCATTGGAAAAATTAATCTTTCTGATAGTGAAATTGATAGTGAAGGTACCTAATCTTGGAATTTATGGGTTTATAAGTGACAACACATTTTTTCTTAGATTTAACTGTTAATTAAATTGAAATATTATCCTCTAAGTGTACATGAATTTAATGAATTTTCCATACATTATGACTTGGAATATAAATTCTAGAGAATAGATGTTAATCAATACCTTTTTTAATATCTCTATAATATCCTATTATAGGTTGTTTTCCTTGGTTCTCTTGTATGATTTTACTCTAGATGGGAATAGTGGTTAAAGTTAATATAGGTATTACAAATTGTAATTACCTTTATCATTATTTGTATAAGTAATTTTAACAAGTTCTATATATTTTCTTTCTATGGGTATATTTATCATGTACATGTGGTTGCTCAATTCAAGATAATTCTATAAATAGTGATTCCTCACTACTTCCTAGCTTCATGCCTCTCCTTAATGAAATAAAACTAAAATTTCCCTTATGTTAAGGAATTGAATAATTAGGAAGAATACCTGATAATTTATTCTTTACATCATTGATGTCAGTCTTAATATGGATATACTATCCTTGTTTCTCTTAATGTACATATTTTTTAGTGTTGAGGGTAGTTTTCAGAATGGTGTGGTATTCTGAATTTTTTTTAGATATTCATTAATGTTGGGATATTTATTATATACTTGTGGGTAGATTGTAAAGGGTTGGGAGCTACATCTTTGGTAGGGTGGGGGTTATAAATACTGCTACAAACCATACTGGAAAGGTTATTTTTTGTATTCCATTCTCTAAAATTCATGTTAGAATACTCGTTGTACTCTTAATTGTTTTCTAGTTTTCACTGGTACAGTCTATATACCATGGTTTAACATATTTTACTCCCTTGAACTTGGGGGGAATTTATCAATGTAGTGTCCCTAAGAGCCACAAATCTGACATGGTCTTATAGGAGTGGGAGGTGATGTTTTATATACAATTTTCAAAGCTGAATTTCTCATAAGATAGGTTAGTTTATTAATATTATTTTTTTTAAATGGGAGTTAAATATTTTTACCTCGTGTAAAAATTTTATTTTGGATACTGTAAAATATTATTTTGAATTTTGTGAGACACTCTCAATTACCACATATAATTCCATGGGGGGGTTTATATTAATTCCCCTCCCGAGGAAGCATCTAAAAAATTCCGATCATTTTCCATCAATCACTGGTAAAATAATGCTAGGAAATAGTGATCTTCAAAAGTTTGATTTGGGAAGGATATTGTTAAAAATATGAATATCTATAAAAACTCATAGATAGTTTCTTAACATTATTACTTGATCCCATATATTTGTTTCCTTATTTGAGTTCTTCTTGAGGCATGGGACTAATTTTAGTGGAATGCATTCTATATCCTATCCCATTTAGTGACTCTCTATATATGGAGGTTGTAAATACATTCCTTATCTACTCCTTTAATATGTAAGGGGAATAAATTTCATCTAAATTTATCTTATCATACTCCTATGGTATTTAATTTTTTTAACATTCTAAAATTCACATAGATGTTAGTCAGGGTCCTCTCCTTCCATTCCATGAATCATTAGGAGTTGAACCAAGAAATCTCTCAATTAAAAATATTTTTTTCATTTGGTGATTAAATAATATTTAAATTATTTAAATTGGGTGTGTTAAGTTCTCTCAAATTTATATTACGTTTTCCCAAGTTATTTTTTGTTTTTTACACACTAAAATATAGATAGTGGAAGAATTAGAAGAGGATGGGGGTAAATTGGTTTTTTAATGACAAACACATTTTCCACTTCCTCTATGATTATTAATGTTATAATTATCTCCATAAAATCTCAGTAAACCTATAAATAATAACCAATTAGGTGAGATAAATTTGATCTATTCATGTGTTTAAATAATTTTAAAGAAAGATTAAAACACAAACACTAGACACTCTGAAAATGGAGCCATATTCGATGTGCATCCTATCATGGGGTTGATGAAAATGAATTTAGAACTCATGAAAAATATAGTGTTATTGAACACAAGTGGTCTCCTGGATAGGATAATGTTATGGGTTTTATTTATTTTTTTCAATGGGTTTTATTTACAAACAAAGTGGATTAATTTTATTTATTTTAATATATTTGGTTTTAGAATATATTTAATGAAAGTGGATCGACCTCAGATATACTATAACTTTAACTATAATATCATAATTCTAATTGAATTCCCATATTGTCTCTTAGATCAGATGAAACCTCGTTGATAACCCTCACCTAATTGTTTCATCTTAATTACAGGACTACAATAATCAATACAAGCTCTAACCGCACTTATCTCAGTGACAAGAAATCTCCAATCACCCTTAGATATACATAATGTTTATTATCATAAGTAGTGTATCGAATCTATGTTTCCTAGGTGTGTAATATATTTAAATAGGGATGTTTAATTAAAAATTCATATAATCAAGTGTATCACCTAATATCTAAATAATTTGAATGAATCTACAGATATTAATAAAATAGATAAATAATTAATTATCAAAATTTATTTTCGCGAAGGGAAATATCCACATATAATCCATTAATGGATTAGTGTTAAATCACCATAAAATTATAGAAAATAAAAATTGTATAAAACAAGAACAAAATAATCCAAACTTGATCGGTTTATTTCAAAAAAATTCTTCCATGAGTAAATAATGATCCATTTATAGATGAATGGATAGATATTCTTAGTGTTATTTGAATTTTACCACATGGGTTGTGTGATATTATATGTTATCCCTTAATTTTTTTCTAAATATATATCAAATTCCCATTCCTTGGATGTTCAACATGTTTCTTTCTCTTAAGTCTCAATGGTTTATATGGGTATCTAAAATATTCCATGAATGCTTTGTGAAACTCTCACGATCAATATTTATATGAATTAGAGGGGAAGTGATTTGGTTCTTTGAAACATTAGTGGAAGATAAGTCCTTATTGAGGGAGGAATATGATGTATGTGTTAGATATAGTTTGGGATTACAAATCCTCGGTGAAGACGATATAGGATTAGCGTTGATGTTTGTAGTTGGGATTCAATATTGGGTCTAGTAATATACTTGGTCAATGTTATTGAGCTCTGGCCTTGACATAGATTCACATGGAAGTACCCTCACATGGGTGGATATAGGGTGGAATGACCCCATAGCTCAGTATGGGTCAAAATCCTTAGTGATATTCCACTAGATTCAGTGGAGGGTTTCCATGGTTTGGTTTGGGATTACCAGGGTGGCTTAGTTTGAGATTCAAGTAGTATATAGTAAAAATATATGTATCATTTCATCAAGACCAAGTATCATATTATCTTATAGTTAATGGTATAACCTAGTTTGAATTAGTTATAAATGTGGTTGGATTACTCATCATTGGCCCTTGAGTTTCAAACTTAAACAAATGCAAGCATTGTGAGGCTATATGTTGAAAATTGTTGAGTGAGCACATACAACTTGTAATTTGAGTTGGGGAAGTTTATAGGTTCATCATTAGATACATTACCTTCTTGGAGGAATATTATTTACAAATTGGTACACAATAATCCAATATCTCATCATGGAAACATTGGGGAAACTCAAGGACCCACAATTCCTTATCCTAAAGAGGGAATATATGAACAAACAATAATCTTCAACTATATTACATATATTTTTGGAATGATAGTTCCCAATTTGTTTAATTTTGTGTGAACTTTAAGTATCATTATTACATCTTTATCTCTAATTGTTGTTCATTCAATATCAAAAACTAGAACATGCATTGTTTTTGATTTTCACATTAGTGTTGGACTTGACTTCCTTTATACCAAAATTGTGTTTGTACGACACTTTAAATATCTTATTGGAATTGTCATTTCATATTTTGGTAAGATTCATCAAATTTTTCTCATTCTCTATACCCTTCCTGAAAAATTATTCTTGTTTAATGTTTAATGGTCCACGACAATATCAATTCATAAAAAATGGAAAATATAACTCAATCTATTAAACTCCACTTTAAGTTCATCTTCAGATTCATTTCCAATTGGGGTTGAATTATTATTTGGATTTATCATCAACCATCTTACATAGATGAATATGGATGGAAGGTGAGACAAGATAGCTTAAAGGGTATTCTTCTATTCAACCTTGAAGTTGGAAGAGAGAATGATGGATTGTATCTCGGTAGGGTATGATCGGTCATTCAACCACACAAAGGGGGTGATGCCATGATTGAATGATTGAGTAGGCATGTGGTAGGTGAAAAACACATATAGTTCTCCAATAATCAGTCTCATTGAAAAAGTTTCCTTATTATTGGTTGTTGAATGTGGGAATACAGTAGTTTGGGAGATCTCATAGATACTTGACTTACTGTGGGTGATCTGGGTTCGGTGAGTTGGGTGTAGGCTTCATAAAAATCATCGACTTGGTTAATTAACTAGACATAGTTCATATGTTATGTTGAAGAGTAGATTCCATAGTCAGCTTTAGGTGATGTTAGATTAAATTTTACTATGGATAATTCATTTGGTAGTTTTATGAATGCTTGTAGTTAGTATGTCGTCCATGACAGTTCCTTGTCATCAGTTGTTGGGAATGGATATTTTCATGATCATGACACCTTATTATGGCCAATATAATTACATTGTGAGTCCTCTTACATGTAGTTTTTGGGAATATCTAGTTGCATGACTATTAATTTTTTCATTTCGTCAGAACAATGACTATTTGAGCCTTCTAATTTTTGGTATGACACTTTTTTTTTGTTTTTGGGTATGGTTACTTTATCACTTTGAACTAGTGGTAAGCTAAATTTTAATGGTTTGGTGACTTAATGCCTTAACCAATTTTTCAACATGTAAAATTAAAAACGAAATTTAGGTTTGTTTATTTCCTAATCAATTAAAGAGTGAATTAAATATTTGATATTGATATCCCTTAATAAATAAAGTTCTAGAAAATTAATGAATCCCTAAATGGATAAAAATCTTTGAAACATTTATAATTCCTGATTCAATCCATTTGAGATTCTAATTATAAATTTGATTTAGATAAATAAAATTAAAAATAAAAAACGAAATTAAAAAATTATATATATAAATTTATGGAATTCAATTATTTCAAAATTAATAATAAAATTAAAAATCCAAATTCAAGACATTTAAAAATTCAATTACAAAATTTTTTAAATAGAGAAAGATTAATTTCAAAACACAGTTATGAGTTTAATTCAAAAATTGTGTCTTTCTCAATTATATTCAAAGAATGAATAATTCAATAAAAAATTAGCATTTTTGTTCATTTACTAAATTAAGTTCCTATTTTGATGGATTTCTAAACGTGAATTAATTATCTAATTTTTAAATGGATTTAGGGAATTTTAACAATAAATTATAAAATAATAAAATAAAATCTCATTTAATCAATGATGAATTATAATTAGTTTTTAGATGTATAAAGTGGAGAAAATATTTAAAATGAATTTAATTCTGTATGAAGAATGATATTTTAGTAAGCAATTACATATGAAGATTTTTGAGTTAGACATAAATTGATTAAATGGAAAGTTCTATTGCTGATGAGATAAATTTATTTTAAATTTTATTGATGAATAATTTTATAATCCAACCTTATGTTTATAAGCCAAGAAAACTAATTTTTAAAGTTGAACTACACTTGGATGATATTGAAGGTGTTTTGTTTGGAGAAAAAGTGATTCTCAATGTGGTATTTAGAAGTTATACTTATAGAAGATATACTTATGGGAATGCACTATGGATTCAAAAATATCTGGAGATGAATTCCAAAAGAACAAATTTAGGAAGTTGTATACATTCAATATAAACCATAAATATATCTAAAAGATACTATATAGTATTTAAGAGATAATATGTGGATACTAAGTTGAAGTACATTCTAAAGATGATAGCTAATGTAATATGTATAAAGAAATAAAGAATTATACTATTTAGAAGATACATTATGGGATACAGATACTAAAAATACACATACTACCAAAAGATGAGTTGTAGATATATACTGATGTGGATATAGGATATAATTTCCTATTAGGAAATCTAGATTAGTTATATAAACCCAAATAGTGACTGAAAATATTATCAGAAAATTTTAAAAATTATAGATTTTATATGTAATATATTTATAATTACTTATAAAATAATTGGAATATTATGTGAATGAAAAAAATGATATTGAATAATATTAGGATGATACATATGAAGAACTCTAAATTAAAGTTGAATAATTGTTATAAATTTCTTTGGAATTCACACTATTTTTAAGAAGGTAGGGGGAAAAACACCCTTTTTAATTAAGGAAAGAAGCTTTATTTCTAAACTGGGTTAAAAGGTAATTGTTGACCTAACTTGGAGGCCAAGTGCCTAGAATGACCATTAAAATTTTTGATGGCCCAAATTCCCATTAGTTCAAATTTCTTGAGTGAGTATTCAACATCATTCCATGTAATTAATCATATACCACACCGCCTCCTTTTCCAGCAAACATCAAACCTTTATCTTGGTCTGAATGTAGAATCACACCCTCCCAACCCTTTCTATGAACCATTGAAATATGTAATCTTATGAATCTTGTAAGGACACCCCACCTTCCATGGTGTGGAACTAGGGCTATATGATATATTTCAACACACCTATCTCTCTTTTGAGCCACCCATCCGGTGATGCTTGGCTATTCCTCACTTTTATCACCTTCTAATTTTCCTTAATTGTAATGAACCGACCTTTTGAATAATATTTGTTTCCTAAATTTGTGTATTATTTAATTTTATACTCAAAAAAAATATGTCCTTTAATTAATTAAGTGAGTATAATTAAAATAATACCACTGGGTTTCGACTGTTATATGATTGTTAGTTAATATGACTGTTGGAAAATAAACTCTTAACTTTATTATTATTGTTTATAAATAAAAGTGATCATGGTTAATTAATACATAATGAGGAGTTTATGGCATCATCCAGTAGACTTGGTCCATACGAATCCCATCTGACAGAGCTTGGGAAGGAGGTTACACCACTAGGATTTTCTCTGGGCCAAACTCAAGCTAAGATTCAATATGTGAATCTTGAGTGGAATCACCTACATGATAAGTTCAAGCTAATAGAAATCAGCACTCAGGAAATGTTGTTCGAACCACCCCAATATTCTATCACTATTGTACACCTTACTTTTATGTACTATGCAAATTTTATAAGGGGCTATGTAACGAGGCCTTAGATACTTTTTTAATCCCTTGGTATAAATAAAATTTTTATTTCATCAATCCTATTTTGGAATAGCTTTCATTAATAAAGTATATGTTTAATTAAGACAAATTTGATAAATTGATTTTATAAGTAAAAATTGCAATTTTCACAGATTTGTCATATATAGAGACTTATTGTGGTAAAATAAACGTCATTTTGTAATTTCAAATATCAAAATTATGCTAGGATTAATTTTTTGAAATTTTCTAAGAAGTTTCAATTTGATGAATAGTGTTTTGATGAACAGTATAAAAAATTTATTAATAAATAACTTTTTTTGTGGAATGATTTTCAAAAAATGGATATACATGGTTAAAATCAGTGTGAAAAAATGTGGTTCAATATGATCAAAATAATTTTTTGGTGAATAGTAACATTACCCTTTGGAATATTAATTTTACCCTTATGAATGTTAATTTTACCAATGGCATAGTAACATCACCTAAGGAGGTATAAATATGTTTTAGTCACCATAAGTGGTAATTTGATATAATTATATCATAGTATAAGTAAATAAATGTTTTAGAAATTATTAGTCTAGTATTAGTATTTTATTTATTTTACTTAATTTAAAATAAAATTAACTTTTATAAAATAGAGTTCACTTTTGGATTCTACATGTTGAAAAATGGTAAGGTAGAATATTTAGATTTTTTCCAAAAACTATTGATTTTTCAGTGAATAGTAAAAATACAGTTTTGAGTTTAGGTGTGTTTAATGAAAACATTAATGATGTAATCATGATGTAATAATTCTGGTCAACTTTTGAATAGTAATATATGTTATGAGGTTTCCCAAGTGGAAAATACCATGGGCAAGCCCATGGTTTATCAAATACCACCGATGAGGTGTCCCTTAGAAATTAATAAAATATTCCCTCACTTTTTCTATATATATCAACCCATTCCTTCATTAAATTATTTAAAAATTTATCCTCAATGAATTTCTAGTCCTATTACCTCCCAAGGATTCCTCCTAATGTTCTCTAAATCCCCTAAGGTCACAACCTTCGAGTTTTTGAAGTTACTCTTCAAGGTGAGGGAACCCTTCACCCTCCTCTTTTAGTCATGACTTCATTTACGTTATGTCATGTAGTTTCCATTTTATTACATGGGGGTATGTTCTTATATATAATTATTTTTTCCATTTTATGTTCAAATGATGATATACCCTTTCTTCTCTCATCAACAAATTTTCTGGATTTTTATGTGACGTCGTTAGGATACCGAATTTTCATAAAAATAAATCACATCTTTTCTTTACTTTCAAGTTTCCTTTTTATGTGGTATGTCACTAAACTATTTATACCATGATATTATTTCAATTTTATTATGTCCCTACACTGTATTATGAGTTATTTATGATTTTTTGACCCTTTTCCCCTCCTTTTTTAATGTTTTCTAAAACCATGTTATATGGCTGTTATGCTGTAGAAATTTTGTCTCAAAAACCCTCTCTCTTTTTCTCAAGAAATTCTCTTATTTTATTTATGTGAATACCCAAACCTATTTCGTTTCTAGGGGTATTCATAAAGACAATAAAATGATATATTTTATTCTGAATTTGGAAAACATGAAACCCTCATTCATTTTCCATGGGTTATAATTGACATAATGGTCTTGTTTTTAAGTACTTTTTAAACGTCGCGATTTTGACATGAAACCCATTTCTTTTATTCTCTTTGGGTTATTTATGAAATGTATGATGATGATATATGTGGATCACATAAAAATAAATACATATTAATGGTGTTCCCTGATATCACTCTAATTTTATGGGTAAATAATTTAATCTCTATATATGATAAGTTTCATGATACCTTGGTGAATAACCTTGGTAATTTTTATAACACCTTTGGGATGGAACTTGGTGATATGTTCATGAATGTATAAATTAAATTTTTTATCCACATATTCAAGTTATTTTTCATGTCCTTTTTATTATGATATGCATCTTCTTCCATTGCCCAGGTCTTTATTTTTTTATCAAACTTTTATCGATATCACAAGTAAATTAATTCTCTTGGTTTTCTTACTGGGTCGTCTGGTCACCCTTTCATTTGATGTATGTCTCCAAGTTATGAGATGCAGTAATTTTACATAAAATGAACATATGATGAAGCCTTAAAAGTTTATTAGAATAATGTTTAATGTCTTAATGTATTTTTTCCATGATTTCCAATACACTAAACTTTAAAGATCCTCTGTTTGTAAAATGTAATGAAAAGTTATGTAATAAAAAGGTGGGATGCCATAGTTGGTATCAAAGTATAGTTTAGTTATTTATATAAATTAGACTATGAAAACATTAGGAATAACCCTATATAAAAGTTTAAATATAGGAAAACTTCCTGGTATTTTGGTGAAATACTATGTAAGTGGTTTCCAAACAAATAAATCCATGTATGTATATGAACAAGTGGATGTGGCCCTAGCATAGATGTACGTAGGAGTGAAAACACCAACAAGGAGTTTCATATTTGACCCGGGGTATCCAAGTACATGACAACGGGCCTTACTACACTCCTGGTTTGACACTCCCGAGGGATATGTTTGGTTGATCATAATATTTTTATGAATATTTATAAAGGATTTATAGATAAATGTAATTGTTGTTAATGAAAAATATGTATAAGAATGAAGTTTAGGACATAAAAATCTTTTTTAGTTAAAATATTAGTAAATGAAATAAGATTCTAACTTAGGTTTTATTATATTTTAAAGTGGCTGGTAATAGGAGGAATCGTGCAAATGGTGACCGCAATGGACTATGCATTGACGGCCCACCGATGGAAGCCAGAATAGAAACTTTCATGAGAATGATGAACCAACTAACTCAAGTTATGGGAAATAACTTGAATCAAGTTGAGAGACCAATCTCACCATGATGGGAACAACATTATTTTGAGTCCTTTATGCATCAACAACCCCAAACCTTGAGTGGATCTTCTGACCCATCGATTTCTGAACAATGTATCAGCTCTACCGAGAAGATCTTTTCAGTGCTCCACTGTTCGGAACAAGAGAAGCTTACCCTAGGGGCTTACATTTTAGAGGGAGAAGTAGATCAGTGGTGGGAATTGATTAAAAACACGAGACCAAGAGAGGAGGTTGAAGCTTTGTAGGGGGAAGAGTTCAGAGGGATCTTCTTCAATAAGTATTTCCCATGTTCTATGAGAACAAAGATGGAGAAGTAATTTCTCGAGCTAAAGAAGAAGGAGAATGAATCTATGGGAAGCTACAAGATGAACTTCACAAGTATTTCATGTGACACCTCTATCTTTTTCATGGATCCAAATGGTAAGGTTGATAGATTCTTCGGTGGAATAAGACCACATCTGCGGAAGAATCTAGTAGACCAAGACTATGATAGCTATGAGGAGATCATGCGGAGTGCGATGAAAGTAGAACTTGAGTTTGGTGAGACACAATGGACTCATAAATCCAATGAAAAGAAAAGATCAATGGAGCCCAGCTTGGGGATGATCTTTGATCAAGGAAGATGATGCAAGAAAGTGAAACAGCCCACATGTAATAAATGTGGGAAGATGCATTTGAGGAACTATCTGCTCAGGAGTGGGAAGTGATACAAGTGTGGAAAAGATATCCACATTACACAGAATTGTCATAGTGAGGTGAATCCTCAACTTTCCAACACTAACAAAAAGGTGAGGATGGTGAAGGCCCTTCCTGATGTCAAATGCTATAAGTGTGGACAACTTGGTCACTTTTCTAATCACTATCCAAAACTGAGGGTAGTAGAGGGTAACCACCATCAGCCTCAACAAAGGCCAAGGGATAAAGGTCATGCTTTTTCTATCACAACAGCTGAAGTTGAAGCTCTGAATAATGTGGTAGTAGGTACTCTTGTTGTTCTCTAAAATCTATTAAGTACTTTGTTTGAATATAGTTTTATGCATTCCTTTATTTCCTCCATGTTAGAAAAGAATTTAGAATCAGACTCTGAATTTCTAACAGTAGATTTATCATTCATGACTCCTGGTGGGATTATCCAAGCATCTCTAGTGTTTAGAAACTCTAGTATTAACTTGAGTGTGCACAATCTTATGGAAAATATAATTGTTATTCCCATGCTAGAATTCGACATTATACTAGGGATGGATAGTATCTCAAAGTATAATGCTAAGATCAAATACAAAAAAAAGGAAATCTCAGTAGTCTTGAATAGAAAACCTAAAGTTATCTTCCAAGGAGAGATATCTCAACCTGATCTATGTCTAGAAGAACCTCCTTTATCCTTATTTATGGAGTTGATCGGTGAAGAAGAAGAAGGGGATGAGAGTTTAAGGATAGAAAATGTCCTTATCTTCTAGGAATACATTGATTTATTTCTTGAAGAGTTACTCGAACCTCCCCCAGAAATAGAGGTAGAGTTCTCCATTGAACTCATACCAGGATCTCATCGAATATCAAAGACCCCATATAGGATGGAAAATGTGGAGTTGGAGGAATTAAAGAAACAACTCCGAGATATTTTAGAGAAGGGGTTTATCCGACTGAGTGTGTCTCCCTGGGGAAAAATCTATTCTCTTTGTAAAAAAAAGGATGGATCAATACAACTTTGCATTGATTATAGATAATTGAATGGAATCACAGTAAATAAAAAATACCCTCTTCCAAAATTTGATGACTTATTTGAACCACTTTGTAGGGCTAAATTCTTCTCTAAGATTGATCTTCATTCTGGTTATCATCAATTGAGGGTGAAGAAATGAGATATTCCAAAAACTATCTTTTGATCAAGATATGGGAATTATGAGTTTTTTTTATTCTAGTTGGATTGACTAATGAACCTGATATTTTTATGGATTTTATGAATAGAGTCTCTGAGGACTACCTTGATAACTTTGTGATAGTTTTTATTAATGATATTTTGATATATTCCAAAATCTGTGAGGAGTATGATGATCATCTGAGGGTTATTTTTCAAAATCTACAGAAGGAGATTGTTTTTGGAAAGTTCAACAAATGTGAATTTTTGTTACAACAAGTTGCTTTCTTGGGGCACATTTTAACCAATTAAGGAATCATAGTTGACCCTACAAAGACAAATGTTAGAGATGAGTGGCCTCAGTCTATAACACTAACTGAGATTCGTAGTTTCCATGTATTAGTAGGATATTATAAGAGGTTTGTGAAAATATTTTCACGAATTTATAATCCATTAACCAAGTTAACTCGAAAAGGGGTCAAGTTCATTTGGAAAAAGGAGTGTGAGAAAAGTTTCCAAAATATGAAGAAGAGATTGGTTACTGTACCGGTGTTAACTATTCCCTCAAGTGAAGAAGGGTTCATTATTTTTAGAGATGCATATCCGAAAGGGATTGGGTGCATCCTCATGGAAAATGAAAAATTCATTACTTATTCATCTCAACATTTAAAGACTCATGAGAAAAACTATCCTACGCATGATATATAGTAGGCTATGGTCGTTTTTTTCTCTGAAGATATGGAGGCACTATCTTTATGGGTAGAAATGCGATATATACACATATCATCAAATTTTGAAGTATATTTTCACACAAAAGGAATTGAACATGAGACAAAGAAGATAGTTGGAACTTCATAAATAATATGGTGGTTCAATTCATTATCATCCCGAAATAGAAAACAATGTTGTTAATACATTAAGCAGGAAAGAACCAGTTGTTATTTCCATGATGAATACTAAAAGAGATCCTTTGATTAATGACCTATTAAAGCTGGACAAGGTAATTATAAGGGAAGGGGGGATCATCAACACAATCCCAAATGATTTCTCAATTTTTATTACTAGAGAAGATCAAGAAAGCACAGAAAGAATATCATTTATTACAGAAGAAGTTTGAGGCTATAAAGGATGGAAAGTTTCCTGTGTCAAATATTGATCAAGAAGGGGTACTAAAATTTCGTACAAGACTTTTTGTTCCATCTATTCTGGAAATGAAGGAGCTGATGAACAAATACCATAGCTCTACTTTCTCTATACATACTGGGAGTACAAAATTGTATAGAGACCTTCATGATCATTATTGGCAGGATAATTTGAAAAGGGAGATTGTTAACTACACTTCAAGGATCCTGGTATGTCAGCAAGTCAAGGCAGAGTGATAACTTTCTAAAGGGGTATTGCAACCACTACCCATACCATCATGTAATTGGGACAATATCACTATTTACTTTGTCACTGGCCTCCCAATAACTTCCAAAGGAAACAATATGATATGGGTTATTTTGGACCTTCTAACCAAGACCATACATTTTATCTCTATTTGTAAATATTTATCTCTTAATCAACCTTCCATGATTTACATGAAGGAAGTGGTAAGGCTACACAGAGTTTCAATTTCTAGCTAATATGATCATGATCAAATGTTCACATCAAAATTATAGTGAAGCCCTCAACATGATCTGATCACTGAATTGAATTTCAGTATGGCCTATCACCCCCAAACTGATTTCCAATCTGAAAGGACAATTAAAACACTCGAGGAAATTCTGAGAACATGCTCAATGGAATTTAAAGGTGGATGGGATCAGCATCTCCCATTAGTTGAGTTCTCTTACAACAATAGAATCCACTCGAGCATTCAAATGGAACCCTATAAAGCTCTATATGGGAAAAGTTTTAGAACTCCGACTTCTTGGGATGAATCTAGTGAGATAAAGTTACTTGGGCTTGATCTTGTGCAAGAGATGACAGAAAAGGTCTATTCCACCCAGCAACACATTAAAGCTACTCATAGTTGGCAAAAGAGCTACACTGGAAACCGATGAAGGGACTTGGAGTTTGATGTTGGTGACAAAATATTTCTTCGAATTTCACCTTTGAAGAGAGTCATGAGGTTTGTCAAGAAAGGGAAGCTCATTCCATGGTACAATTCCCACTATGAAATCCTTGATCGCGTGGGAGTAGAGGCCTATCAGCTTTCACTTACTCCAAATCTAACACAAGTTCATGACGGCTTCAATGTATCCCTCTTGAGAAAGTATATACCTGACCCTTCACATGTACTAAATCAAAAGGTGGTACAATTGGAACATTACCTCTCTTATAAGGAGCAGTCGGTAAAGATATTAGATCATAGAGGCAAGGTTCTACGCAACAAGACTACCCACCTTGCTAAGGTGTTGTGGAGGAACCACAAATGTAAAGAAGCCACGTGCAAACCGGAGGAGTCTATAAAAAATAAGTACCCACACATATTCTTTTTTGATGGTATGAGTTCAAATTTCAGGGAAAAATTTTCTTAAGGGGGGAAGAATGTAACGACCCGTACTTATGAATAATATTTGTTTACTAAATTTGTGTATTATTTCATTTAATACTTAATAAAATTATGTACTTTAATTAATGATGTGAGTATAATTAAAATAAGACCACCGAGTTTCAACTATTATATGACCATTGGTCAATATGACCGTTGGAAACTAGACTCTTAACGTTATGATTGTTGTTTATAAATACAAGTGGTCATGGTTAATTAATATAAAAGGTGGAGTTGATGGCCTCATCCAGTGGACTCGGGCCATACGAAGCCCATATGTTGGAGCTTGGGAAGGAGGTTGTGTCGCTAGGCTTTTCTCTGGACCAAGCCCAAGCTGAGATTCAATATGTGAAGCTTGAATGGAATCGCCTATGGGATAAGTTCAAACTGATGGAAATCACCACTCAGGAAATGTTGTCTGAACCACCCAAGATTATATCACTATTGCACACCTTACTCTTAGATCCTAAGCATGTATTATAAGGGGATATGTAATGAGGCCTTATATACTTTTCATAATCCCTTGTTTTAAATAAAATTTTTATTTCATCATTCATGTTTTTTAATAGATTTCCTTAATAAAGTATATGTTTAATTAAGATAAATTTGATAAATTGATTTTATAGGTAAAAAATTGTACTTTTCAAAGATTTATCATACAAAGATACTTATTATGGTAAAATAAACATCATTTTTGAATTTCAAATTTCAAAATTAACCTAGGATGAATTTTTTGAAATTTTCAATGAAGTTTCAATTTGATGAATAGTTTTTTTTGAATAGTTTTTTTGTTGAATAGTATAAAAATTGTTATTAAATAAATTTTCTGTGAAATTATTTTCAAAAATCGAACATACATGGTTGTAATTAGTGTGAAAAATGTGGTTCAATAAGATCAAAATAATTTTTTGGTGAATAGTAACTTTACCCTTTAGAATGGTAATTTTACCCTTATGAATGGTAATTTTACCAATGGCATAGTAACATCACCTAAGGAGGTATAAATATGTTTTAGCCACCTTAAGTGGTAATGTGAAATAATTATATCATAGTATAAGTAAATAAATGTTTTAGAAATTATTAGTAAAGTATTAGTATTTTATTTATTTAATTTAATTTAAAATGAAATTAATTTCTATAAAATAGAGTTCACTTTTGGATTATACATGTCAAAAAATGGTTAGGATGAATTATTGGGTTTTTTCTAAAATATTTGAATTTTCATTGAATAATAAAAATAATGTTTTGAGCTTCTGTGTTTTTAATGACATCATTAATGATGCAATCATGAGTAATAATTCAGTTTGATGCGTGAATAGTAATATATGTTAGGTGGTGTCCCATTTGGCCAATACCATGGGAAAATATCATGGTCAAGCCCGTGGTTTTTCAAATACCACCGATGAGGTGTCCCTTGGAAAATAATAAAATATTCCCTCACTTTTGCGATATATACCAACCCATTCCTTCATTCCTTTCATTAAAAATTCATTATCAATGAATCTATGGTCATGTTACCTCATAAAATATTCCTCTCAAGGTTCCCTAAATCTCCCTAGGTCACAACCTTTGATTTTTTGAAGTTACTCTTCAAGGTTAAGGGAACCCTTTAACCTACTCTTTTAGTCATGATTTCCTTTGTGTTATGTCTTCTAGGTTCCATTTTATTATTTGGGGGTATGTTCTTTTATATCATTCTTTATGCCCATTTTATGTCAAATGATGAGGGGCCCTTTCCTTTCTCATCAACTGATTTTTTGGATTTTTAAGTGATGTTGTTAGGCTACCAAATTTTATTAAAAAATCACATCTTCTCTTTTCTTTCATATTTCCTATTCATGTGGTATGTCATTAAAATATCCATACCATAGTCTTATTTATATTTTATTATGTCCATATACTATATTATTAGTTATTTATGATTGTTTGACCCTTTTCCCCACTCTTTTTAATGTTTTTTAAAAGCATGTAATATAGTTGTTATGTTGTAGAAATTTCATCTCAAAATCCCACTCTCTTTTTCTCAAGAAATTATCTTATTTTATTTATGTGAATACCCATACATATTTCATATCTAGGGGTATTCATAAAGATGTAAAAATGATATATTTGATTCTTTATTTGACATACATTAAACCCTCATTCCTTTTCTAAGGGTTATAATTGACATAATGATCTTGTTTTTAAGTACTTTTTAAACATCAGGATTTTGACATGAAACCCATTTATTTTATTCCCTTTTGGGTTATTTATGAAATGTATGATTATGATATATGTGGATCAAATGAAAATAAATACATATTAAGTTTGTTCCCTGATAGCGCTCCAATGCATTCGGTAAAGAATTTAATCTCTAGATATGACAAGTTTCACGATACATTGATGAATAACCTTGGTAATTTTTATAAAACCTTGGGGATAGACCTTGGTGATATGTTCATGAAATTATAAATTAAATATTTTATCCACATATTAATGTTAGGATTAATTTCCATTTTATTATGATACTACTATTCATTCATTGCTCATGTCATTATGTTTTTCATCAAGTTTTTATCGATATCACAAGTAAATTGATTCCCTTTCCTTCCTTACAGGGCCTTCTACACACCCATTCCTTTGATGTCTGTCTCCAAGTTATGAGATGAAGTAATTGTACATATTATGAACCTATGATTAAGTCTTACAAGTTTATTAGAATAATATTTAACATTTTCTGGTATTTTTTCCTAATTTCCAAGACACTAGACTTTAAAGATTCTCTATTTGTAAAATGTAATAAAAAGTATTGTAATAAAAGGTGGGAGGCCATATTCATCCTTTAGAACGGTACCCATTATATATGGAATTATTTTGGGGAATCCCTACATTCATAATTAATACCATATAAATTGAAGTATTGATGATAAATGTTACTATCCTTATCCCTCTTGTCGATTCCACCCACCCGGCAGTGCCTATCAGCATTGACTTCCAATTGAACTAAGTCATTAACCTATTCCCTAATCACTTCACCTTCTACCCACTATTGTTAACCAAGCGGACCTTTTATAAATCAGAGACTATGTGGCCTAAATTCTATGGATGGACCAAAGGCAATATGTCCCATAGACCTAAATCAATGGTCCAAAAACCAAAATCAGGTGAATAATCCCACCAATACATTACCACTACAATACCTACTACAGTACTGCTATAGTAACTTCTTAAATTCTCCCCTTTTATGATTTTATCTTGGGTTTAATGAATTATTATGGGTTTTTTAATCAATCTGCCACTTTCCTAAATGGAAATCATGTGTATGGGTTACACTTGAATCCCCATGGTGGTCCCTAACCAAGCCCAGTGCATGAAGTATGTTCCACAACTAGTCAATGGATTTTAATTTCCATATTCCTAAAAATTTACACTATGATATATAACATATTCATATGGTGTGTAAGTTTTTATTGTTGATATGTGATATAATTTAGTGTATAAAAAATATATATCATGAGTGCATGTGGAAATATGGAATAAGAAAGAAATATTACTATGATACTTAAGATATGCTAAGAGTATATAGAAGATATATGTTTAGGATAAAATTAAAATGTGATATAGGAAGAAAATCTAAATTGATATGTAATATTTACTTTAGGATGATATGTAAGGTTGGATCTGTATCAAAAGTAATATGTAAGGGTATGTAGTATCCATTGAGATATGAAATAATACTAAGACACTATGATACATACAGGTACATTGATTGATATATTAATGTTATAATAAAGGGATATATAAGGATACACATATGAAATATTGATAATATAGAGAATTACTATGATTAATTTTGATATATAAGAGGAAATATTAATGTATAATTCAAAAATTAGTGTATGGTATTTGGATACCATGATAGGGGGATGAATATTGGTGTAGACTAACATAAAATGTTCTCATTGGTATTTTATCTTTAGGATATTTTTACCTTGTTATAAGGAACCAAATTCATCCTATATTTTCTCTAGTGTATCCATATTGAGCATCATACACTATAACTTAAAAGTAAAAAAATAAAATAACACTGAGAATTTACATTGTTCACATACAAACAGATTACTCCAATGAGAATAAACTCCTCATTTTTTAGTGTACCAAGATCCAATATAACTCACTATTCGGTTGATACAAGATTTAGGTAAGGTCACTCCTCAATATGGCTCACTATCTATTACCCTCTTTCACTCACTTATTCCTATATGGTTATAATTCTAGGGATAAAATCACCAACACCCAAGGCTCCCGAAATATATAATGGTTTAGGTAAGATAACATCTCACCAAGTCTCACTCCCTTTTCTTCAAATATGTGCACTGATGTAGTGAAAGTATTACTTTATATACTAGTAGGTCTATTCTAGTTTAATGACATGAAATTCACTCAATGTTTGGTACTTCAAATCAGTTCCATTTTATTCCAAATATTTTTTCACAAATGAATTATAAAATATGTCTCACAATGATAATACCTGATATAAAAAACTCCTTGGGAGAATATTTTATACTTTTATATTAATTTTATATTAAAATTGTATTCATACTCCAAATATATTAATTATAGTGTTATAATTATTATATACTACTTTTTTCATTCTTTCCCACAATGAATCTGATATATTAATAATTTTCAATAAATCTCATTTCTTCATCTTCACTCAAATTTATAAATAATCAATTGATGTTATGATATGATATTCAATTCCTCTTTAATTTCAAATATCACACTTTCTTCTCAAATATATATCTTTATTATAATATAATTCAATCAAAATTATTCTCCTATATCTCATATATTCATTAACATCCATGTTTTTAAATCCCTTCTCCTATAGGAACACACAATCCAAATACTACCTCCTCTGAATTAATGTTTATCTAATTTTTTTCTACTAATATAAACTATATATATAATATCAAATATAACTGGCTAATCCTTTGAATTTTTAATTAGAAATTCAAATTTCACTCAACTTTCAATCTCTCATCTTTCAAATTCATCTGTTGGATCATCACATATCAAATCATCACCATCGGATATAAATTCATTTGTTTAGTCTTGAAACAAAACTACCAAGAAGTTACAGAAGTTATAACCCAACAAAAAATACATGAATCTTCTTGATCTAGTCAAAATAACCTTGAAAAGTCATTTTAAAATGTTCTATTTCTAGTGTTTTACTTTGACTCAAAAAATGAAATACTTAAAACAAGAACCTCCATGACATGGTTACATAAGGATACCAATTTTTCATGGGTATTCTGTATATTTTATAAATCCAAAACATCTTTGACAATGTTTTCTTTTGTCAACACCATTTTTTATAGGAAAAATCATACAATAAATTATCTTCTTCCACATTTTCACCATCTCCAGGAAGTTTTACAGTAAATTGTAACATAATGGTTTTCAAAAGTGCATATGAAAAAACATTATTTCGAATTTTGAGTCATTGGGTCCCTGATATTCAATAATTTAATTTCATTAAACCCCAACTACTATGATATACTCCTACTCACTCATTATTAGAGGTATAGTTCACAAATGAAACATTTTCCTCAACGAAATGGTCTTCCACTCCATTTTCAACAAAAATACTCCGTTTTTGAAATGGAATACAAAAATCCACTAATATCATTACTCAAATTGTATTCATTTACATGATTGATTAACTAAATTTACTATGATGTGATGTTGATCATGGTGAAATATTTCATGGAAAATCTACTCATCAACATCTCTAGATAATTCCTTCTATTCTGCAAAACTTTCTTTATCTACAATCACTCCTAAAATATGGAAAACTCTAGAAAACATTTCCATTATAATTATTTATCATAGAAGATAATTTAAACATTTAAAATCCCCTTAAAAATCATTAATATATTCACATAAATACTTAAATATCCAACAATATTAGCCTTCAAAAATATCAGACATCCCCAATAATTTTTAAACAATCCAACATGCAACACAATAGTTGTAATAATTCGAGTTAAAAATACAATATGTAAAAAAAATCTATAGAATATATATAATACATAAGGATTACCTAATGAATCTAGGTGATACATAAAGGTTAACTATCAAAGTAAATGTGAGATTATTGGAGATCAAAGTCCGATGATGTTGAGCTGTCCTACATAGAATTAAATGTTATGATACAGATGATAAATCCATGATTCAGGAAGAGTCATAATGATAATTAAATGATCATTAATTTAGAATAAAATTTTTAAAATTCTATGGTTTTTTCAATTATGATGATTATAAAATCATTAGTGATGAATAAATTTGGAGAAATTATAGAAATAATTAGTTGACTAATATAAATGAGATGATAGGTATTTTAAAATACTAGTTGAGAGAAGAATAATATTATTCTAAAACCATAGTGAGAAGGACCCCATGATTTAATTGATAAATTAATTGATAATATTGGGGAAATCATGGTTTTAATTTTCATGGGATTTCAATATTAAATATATTTAAATATATTCACTTTATTTACTTTATATTTAGAATTTATTAATATATTAGAAATAATTCAGTGAGTAAATATGAGAGGAACTGATAAATAATTCCTATATAATTATATTATTATCTAATAGAACTATAATTATATGGTTTTCTAGAAATTAGATCTTGTGTATCAAGGAAAATAAATAATAAGGGAATATGGATATGGTTGGTGAGTTACTACTATTGTATACCAAATTATCGTCAATTATAGAAGATAAGAAAAAAGATAATGATGGAAAAATAATATGGTAGATGAGTATAGATAATATTTTTTATACCTATTTATGACCTGGGTGTTAAGACTAATAACATTGAGATTAAGTTGACATTTAGATACTAACATGAATATTATTGTAATAGATTGTACTTTTTTTAAAGACTCTGATTGATGAATGAAGTACCCTATGGTATTTTTAGTCCTATTTTTTAATAATAAGAATATAAATGGATCATTTAAATATAAATATATAACATGGGTATGGAATGAATAATCCACCTAAAAGAGATATATATTTTTCAGTTGTATTTGGGTAAGGAACAACGAAGTGATGCCACTATACTTGAATATAGTTTTGGATAGATTCATGATAGTATCTAACAAAATATATTACTAGTGAGACGATCCTAATGTCAAAGACATGTGAAGAAGTTAAATAATTACAATGCACTATAGTTTATAAAGATTGTATGAGTTGAGAGTGAAGTTGGATACTAAATTGTTGTTGTAAAACATGTATAATTGTAAATAAAAAGATAAAAATTAGTTCAGATTATTGATAAGAAACTATCCAAATTTATGGAGAAACCATCCTAGTTAAATTTATCATGAAGTTTCCTATATAAAATCTCTTGATTCATCTGATTCAAGGCTATAATGAATTCAATTATTTCTATAATTTCATAGGTAGTAAATATATTTTAAATAATCAGAATTGTGTAACTATATAATTAAAAATAAATTGGAATGTATCTAAATAGGTTTGGAATTATTATAATAATTACCATATTTATTTAATTAACTTCTATGTATATTTTAGGACTTTTGGAAGTCCTATCATTCCTTGGATTAATATTTGAGTTAATTTGATGATTTGTGGATTTTGGGGTTTAATCTAAAATATTTCATATATTGAATTTTTAATTCTTTAAAGGAACTTAAAAAGACATTGGTTCTATAAATATTTTCTAATACATACTTCATATGAAATTATTTTAAATCATACAAGTTTAAATAATATTTTAAGATGTCATAGTTATCTGTAATAAGATGTTTATAAGTCATCGATATGGGTTCATAAGACTTTATTCAATTTCATAAGACTTATATCAACATTATAATATTTATAACAACATTTTAAGAATTTTAGTTGATTTCGTAAGACTTATCACATACTTTTTATCACTTCTCAATAAAGTTTCATTTGAAAATTTCATAGAGTTACGTGGACTTTGTAAGAATTATTTAGTCTTATGAAATATCGGTGTTGGCCTAAAATTTAAAAGTCCTGTGAATTTAATATTCTTAAAAAATGAGAATGTACTGACTTTGTAAGACTCAATCTATTTGAAAAAACTTGTGGAATTTCTAATGTATGAAAAATTGAGTATTTCTAGAATTAATATTATGAAGATGGATGAAATATCATATAATGCTTATGGTTTTCTTTCATGTTGAACAAATCATAATTTTCTAAAATAATGATTCAAATGTTGATTTGAATAAATATAAATGGGAATAGATATAGTCTAATTTTGTTCTATTAATCTATTAATTTCAAATTTGAAAAATTAAAAATCTGTAGTGGTGGCCAAAGATTAATTAAATGAGATAATGATGAAACTAAAAATCAGTAGAATAAAACATCACAAATAAATTTTGATTTAAACTTGTAGTATGAAAATATGAGAATATTCTTGAGAATTAAATTGAAATATAATGTTTATTATTAAACGTAAAATTAATACACACAGTAATGATATGTTCTATGCTATAACAAGTTTTATTGTTTGTTTTCTCATAAAAAAAGATGAACATTTCATTTGTCGTTATATGTAGAATATTTTTTAGAATAAGAACACTTTTTCAGGAATATTAATTAAATTTAATAATTTTTTGGATTTGAAAATGAGATATAATATATGAAGGGTCTTCTCATAATTACACTAGAGAAAAAATTTTAAATGAAAATAGAATATACATTGATCATGGGAGAACACCCTTGTGAAACATTTTTGTAAAAGTGATAAAGGAGATCGTGTAATAAAAAATTATAAATTTTTATAAATATTATAATATTGGAAATATATTTTTTGTGGCCTATATATATAAAAAATATGAAGAAAGGGGGTGATACATATTAAAAAAACTCTAAAAAATAATATAATTTGATAAATTTAAATGAGAGAATTAGAAGAAGTAGATATGGAATTGAGAAAAATAAATAATGGGTTTTAAATAAAAAAAAATTAATAATAGTAATAATAATAATCATCATAATGTTTTCATACAAGTTAATGTGATATAAATTACTATATAAGTGAGAATGTGAATTATAGAGATGGAAGTAACGCTAATAAGAAAAAATTTATTCTATTTATTCATTGGAAATTAAAATCCTTGAATCCTGAGTTGATAGAATCCTAAAAATAGATTCTAAATATGATATTTTATAAAATATAAAAATAGATACTAAGTTCTTCCAATAGTTCATGATGATTAAATAACATTCAATAACTCTGATTAATAATAAGCATATCTTGATATGTTGATGCAGTGACATCTCCTGATGATTGGAGATCAACTTAAAGAAGGTTGGCATTATGTTTTTAATTTTAGTCAGGAGACTAAAGATTATGGGATTCTATATAAAGACTTTTTTAAATGAAAAATATAGTGAAGACACACTTGTGTAATATGGTTAATATAGTATTGGGATGATCCTTTCTCATACATTAATAATTGATTATAAGATTATTAGTGGAAAGTATATGAATTAAATAAAACCAATCATAGTAAGGAGTTGGTTTCCCATGAGGGGATGAAACTTTAAAAATTATATGTGCTTCACTATATATATTCTACATTGTATTTTATGTGTTTAATTGACTAAAAAAATATCCATTGTTTTTTTTAACAAGAAATAGAGGTTCAAATATAAAGTGGTTAAAATGTTTATAAGTGTTAATTTCAATTTGGAAAAATATTGACATAACAAGATTCGCCACCCCATATTATGGTGTTTTTATTGGTTTTAAGGTAATTTTATTTGGTATGAAATAATATGGTTCCCTTTTATTTGATCTAAATATTTTTTACCATGAATTTTTATTAGAATATATGAAGTATAGATTTAAATAAAGCATTGAAGATCATTTATTGAAAATTGTGTCTCCATCTCTGTTAGTATAGAAATAATATTTTCTTCCAAGACATAAAAAATAGTAAGAATATAGATTCCAAAAGTAAATAAAATATTCAATATAAAATTAGGAAACACCACTACCTAAAGGTATAGAAAATGTTATTTATATAGATACATCTTTTGAAAACAATTCCTTCTAATGAATCAAGATCTAGATACAGTAAATATGTATTTAACAAAACTATTCATAATTTTTATTCTAATTTCAATAATTATATAAATAAATTATCTATATAAGTTATCATATATGTGTTTTCATACTTCAAAGGACTTCATGAGGAAAATTCACTACTAGAGTTGGAAGTTGATGCTATAGAATATGTATTATCTAAGAAGTTACAAAATTGTAGCACTATAACATATCAATTTATAACTGAGGAATAATATATTTAAAAATTTAAATAAATTTTTTCATTCATTTATGAAAAACATATATAATTGTTTTGTGAGAAATATGTGTTTAAGGATGTTTCTAGAGAAGTGATCCATGCATTGGAGAAACAATACAATGTCTCTAATAATGTAAAGGATGCTCAACTGGAAGTTAAAACAAAGATATTTAAATTTATTATAAGTTTTTGTTAGGATGATTGATCATAAAATAAATAAGGAGAATAAATAGTTTCAAGACATGTTCAAATAACTTCAGGAGAAGAATAATTTTCAAAATTTTAAATGTCATGAGTTTTATGTAAACCATAAAAATATGTAAAACACCCAAGCTACACTATAAAAATATTTTGAGTGAAATAATACATCCCAACATGTATTTTAAGGAATAATTTCTTCAAATTAGTATACAAATAGTGTCACAATATTCTTGGGATATTCTAAAGAAACATTAACCACTCTCTCATAAAGAAAGGTATCACACTCTCTTGATAATTCTTTTTACAGTGAATCTATTTTTATGAATGCAGTAGCAATGAATTAAAAATATAGAAAAATGTGGAGGGATAAAAATACTAGGAAACCCACCATACTATAAAGGGATTATGTAAAAGCTTCCAAAAGGTGAAACTCTCCAAAAATATCCCAAAGGAAGGGAAATATTTGGCTAAAACAACACGGTACACAAGTTAGAATATCTAGCCAAACCATTGCTAAAGGTAATAAGAATATATTCATTGGAATATTATGGTGTTTTTGGAGGTTTGGGTATAAGGACATTATATATTGGAAAAATATTTTAAATTTTTAAATTATAAAAGGACTAAATTCTAGTGTAAAATTCGAAACACATAGGATAGCTATTGGATAGATACCAGATTCAGATAAAAATTCATAATCTTTATGTGAAGTGAATATTTGATTACATAGAAATATGTTGTGATTATTAAAACATAAGTGTTCATTTATATAAGGAGTAATGGTATTTAAAAATATATACTGACACTTATGCTGATTTGAAGAGAATATCACAATAGAAGGAAAAAATTCTATTTTGATGAGTACAAAAAAATAAAGATGAAAAAAAAACTCCCTATAATTCATTGAAGATAACTAACAATGATGTAACAACTAAAAAGAAAAAATTATTCTATTGTGGTATGAGAGGGAACATAATCAACCATTATAAATTTTCCATGGACACTAATGATAAAAGGAACAATTTTAAATTAACATAGAATCAATTAAAGAAATACATAGAAGAGTTTTCATGGTGGTTAACATTCCAAATGAAGAGTTTGAGAGGTTTTTTAGAAAATTTAATCCCAAGGGTATTAAGAATTTGTGTGGAATGTGAAAACATCATACTCATATTTTTTAAAATGTATGAATTGGTAACCTGAACAAGAGAATATACTTAATAACAAATATAAGGAACCCATGAATCCAAATACTTCAAATGTTATTGTGATGAAGGAGTTTAGAAACAAGAACAATTCTATCCATGTATTAAAAAAATGGTTAATTATTTGGACATCATAGTTGGAAATGGAAAAGAAGATAGAGAAAGTTGAAAATAAAGAATAGTATCTAATTACTAAAGTGGCGATGGAAGTTCTAACTAATAAGACAGACCAAATTTCAAATAAAACTATGATACCCAAATACATTCATATTTTTAAAAATCAAGTTTAATTTAATAATGAATATTTCTAAACATTTTATAGCAATAATAAAATAGTTTCTTGGTTGAGAAACATGCCTCAACCCTCTTTTTTCATTAAGGTGTAGATGGATACCCACCTTATTAACATATTTTGGAATTTATGCATTATGGAAGAGGGAATAGAAGGGAAATAAAAAAGATAACAAATTAATCCTAGAAATATTATATAACAAGAAGAAAACTTCATTATATAATACATAAATTTATGACAATTAATCCCCTTTAAGCCCATAATTTTCCTTATGTCAAGTGGCATCAGACTTCAACTTATATCAAAAGTTCATGGAGATTATCTCTAAAGATAAAATTATAAATGATAAATTTTCCAAAAATTAATCCCTAAAAGGGTATCTTAGGTAGTACAATCTTCAAGATATTTATCATTTAATTTTAAATTCGTAAATTCTAGACAAACATTACAAAGGTAGACAATGAGGTATGATTATCACTATTCCCATACTATTTGTAGATTATGTTTATTCTTATTATAAAAATTTATTCTATTGTTAAATAAAATATTGTTAGCATACTTTCACTTGGATATTTTTGGTGTGGATATTTTAGTTCAGTGGAGGTTCTTATAATATATTTAAAATCTTTTCATTATCCACAAATAAATTGAAATTGAATATCGTATAACATTATATATTGAATATGGATTACTCTTTTTTCTAAATTAATTATTATTTTTCTTCCCTGGGTTATCCCATATAGATATAGGGTTTATTGGTTCATGGAAAATTTGTAAGAAACATATAGGTCCACCTATTTCTCAAATTTAATTGACTGACTCATTCCATGAGGGGGAGAAAAAAAGTTATGAATGAAAAGGGAGAATGTGGTTTTAAAATTCTAAGAAGTTGAAAATATGAAAGTAATTTACCTTAAAATTGTGGTATTAATAATGTGGGAATACCTTTCCATTTTAATTTACTTTTAGTAAAGGGTAGTTTAATAAAATAGATATGTTTTTTAAATGAATTTATGTAAAGTATTTCAACATATTAAAAAACATGATGGGGGTATTTAAGTGTCTTAGGTTTTTTGTTTTTTGTTTTATTTCCAATAATAATTTCAATAGGTTAATGATATTTCAATATTTAAATTGGGATAAATAGGAAGAATATACCCAAAAAATATGAATATTTTTTCAACGTTTTTTGGTAAAGAAGAATGAAATGACACTGATATCCTTGAATAAATGGAAGATATATTCATGATAGTAGAAAATAAATAAATGATTGGTTGTATAAAACGAATTTCAAATACAAGTGATAAAGTTTGATAATTACTATCAATAATAGTTTATAATATGTGAAGGAGATGATTATGAACCTTGTTATTGAATTTGTGTGGTACTTCTTGTAGATATATAATGAAAAAATTTGAAATAGGTTCAGAGTATTGAGAAGAAGATGGATGAAATTTTGGAGAAACAATCCTTCTGGTATTTATCATGAATGATATTTTATACAACATATTAAGTCACTTATATGAATGAAATATTAATTAAGTTAGAAGAACGAATTTTTTAGGAAGTAAAGATATTCAAAAAAATCATATTTGGGTAATTATATTTTGAAAATACTATATCATATAGATAAAAAAGTTTGGAATTAGTTTTACAATTCCTCTAACTAATTAAATGTATTTGGAGGTTATTTTAAGAGTTTTAGAAGGCCTTGAGTTTCATTAAATAATATCTAAATTAACTTGAATCTTTTTTTGAATTTTAAGCTGAAATTTTGATAGGTCTAGAATTTGTATTAGTTTAAAGGAAATTCAAAAGAATTTGGATTCAGAGCCTGGAAATATTGGATTATTAATACTTCATAAGTCATTATATGAATTTATATAACATTGTGAAATTTCATATGACTTCATAGTCGATATAATGAGAATATCACAAGTAAAGAAACATTATGGAATCCACTAGATTTTATCCTGGTTTCACTACCATATCCCTGATCAATAGCTCAATTAAAAACTATAAACCATTTCCCTTACATGGATCCCTAATCAATGAGTCTACACAAACATAAATATTCATGTATAGTGTGTGAGTAATAAATCCTAGTAGGACACCACCAATTTTTACTTAACATGAGGGTGAAATTATAACTTTTGTGTTCAATGATATTGTAAATTCACATGCATGCATTAATAATCAAGCCACAAGGCCTTCTCATTCCACCTTCATCATGAGCCATGCCTCAAGACTGTCAAACCTAGTCTTGATCATAGGTCATGCCTCAATTTTTTCATATATTTTCAATTTTTTAGGCTATTATTTAAGGTCATCCTACCCCCAATGTCTCTACCATAGCTCTTCCCTCAATATCTCCATGACACTACCCTTTTATTAGGTCCATCATCATCATTGTTTCATGTTGTACACACTCTCCCTAAAAGAGATAAAAATATCATAGTGTTACACCTATCTTGAGTACCAGAATAAATACATTCAAAGTCATTGTAATTAAACACAATGGGGTAGATAAATAATGTAAAAAAATCACATGTAATCATGATAATTCTATAGAAACATACAACAACATGTAATCAACATCAAATATATTAACAAGTTACACTATCATTGTAAAGACCTCAACCCTAGTAGCCCAGATCTGGTACCTTACTTTATTACATTTTCATGGATACAAGACTCAAATACCAAAGGATCAATCAGTTTAGTAGTTTTGGAAAACTAGATATAAACATAAGTTTTACATTATAACTTGAGAGAAAATATAATACAGCAATTTCACTGGAAACACCCATAAACTCCTAAATTATCAATGTAAGTTATTAATAATATAAATTTTTTCATACTA